>CM029533.1:24047872-25356238 GCA_017141395.1 Laodelphax striatellus | reverse complement strand
AAGTTCAATGCATTTTTGATACAGTACTTCTTCAACAACGAATATGGCAACAAAATTATACATGGTACCGTAGCATAAATTCAATTAGCACATTACAAATTAATTTCTGAAATCTAAAAAATAAATTAAAATTATACTAAACTCGTTACAATATGAAACTATAAAACATTTATAACCGACTACTGATTAATAAAATAATCGAATAAGTTACTGCAAAATCTTGAGAAAATATAATTTTATAAACAATTCACTGCAGTAAGGAAAGTAGATAACTCACCCAAAATAGATAGAGAAACTTCAGCAATCCACCAGAAACAGATTCCATTCCATAAACTAGAATGAAAGCAGTGGCTAAAAGCCTGTTGTTTTTAACCTGAACAAAAAAAACGTTCAATAGGAATATTAAGAGTGAAACGTTTTGAACAAAATCTATGAAAATCAATAATTTTCAAGTATTTTCATACTCAACAGAAGATAAACAAGACTTATTACTGTGTTCTCCAGTAGCCGTGTTTTTCAGTATTCTCAAGCCAGTAGATGAGTAGCGACTGGTTGATTCACTAAAAATCATGTTTTTTTTCGGTTCAGAACAAGTTGCATTTTGAAGCAATCCTGATTGGGGTCCTTGACTCTAAACACTATTCAAGGTTGTTCTAAGAAGATTGTGTCACCGTTGATTCCAAGGTACACCGCACAATTAATCTACAGTAAGCTCATGATTATTTCCTTTCTTATTTCCAATCGATATTCGATAAATTATAGCATTCATACCAAATCAATATTTCTTATTTATAAAAAAACGAGTGGCCAGTCAGACCGTGAAATTTTAGCTCGAGCCACAGTCGATCCAGACCTGAGCCAGCTTATTAAAAAAAAACTTCACCTTATTATTGAAACAGTTGATATAAATATGTACAGTATAAAGTAAAATCAATGCTTGTAATGCTAAATATGTGCACCACATTCATATTAATGCTTGAAAAAATCTCCTACATCTTAATAGGTTGACTCTTGTTGTGTAGTACTGTTACTAAAGATTGGATTTGTTCTAGAAAGACGGCTAAATCAAATGAGCGTAGAAAGAAATTAATGTTTTGTTGGAACGCACCTACATGCTTGCTTGTCTTCACATATTTAAAAAAACATAAGACTGTGTCTTAATATGAATACACGTTAATGTCAGCTATTATAATTTGTTTGATATTATAGAGCACTTTTTCATGAATTTTTCATCTTCAGTAGAGTCATATGATTCGTTTAATCCTGCTGTAATAACATTTATCCTTAATTTACAATGAATATAAATTGAATAAATAGATTCTAATCTTATCTTCTGTCAGTTGCACAGTTGCACCACCAGTTGCACTGTCAGTTGCTATGGGGATCTGATCCACATAGATTAGCTAACAGCAAGGAGGACAACATTGCCGTGAAAAACTTATTGTTTGTGATTTTAATAATTTCTCCATGAAATATGAATAGAGATTTTCTAAATGAATTAATTACCGTAACTAGTTAAGAATTCTTGATTGATTCTGATCAAGTATAGATTGAGTACAGATGTACAGAATTAGTATGAGTACAACAGATATGTAGTTTAAATTTTCAACAGACATTCAAGTATTACAAAGCAGTATCAATCAATATTCAAATTCACCACTATCAACTTGAACTTAACTTGTACAGATTTCACAATATCGTAGACGAAATACACATCATACTTCAAATGAATACTCCATCATAGGCTACTTCAAATAAATCAATCTAAATTATTTAGATAATTATTGTTATTTTATATTGATCACTATATTATGCTCACAATATTATTGTTTACAATAATAATACTCAACAAAATTGATCACTATTTTATAAAGACATGCTCATCTTTGTGATAACTGAATATAAAGAATGAGAAAATAACATTGGATAGAAATAGTTTACTGACCCAGACTGCTGAAGACTTGTTCACTCACTGCTGATGGTCAGTAGCTTACCACTCGCTGCTGCAATGCTGATCAAAGAGCTGTGACGTCACTAGCGGACTCTTACCGGTAGTCAGCCAATCTACTTTACTACTGACCCGCTTACAGATTGTACATGAGAATGAGTGGCTCCAAGGTATAATAGTGTAGGCCTCAGGTGGCGGATAAAAGGCACGCGTCTTATGTCATACTTTTTGTAGCCTATCGGCTGAGGAATTCCAAGTTGCTTGCAAACTGGAAATAGTTTGCTCCCACCTGCGATCAAGGCAGCTGTGGAGTGGTCAAGATTTTTTACAATATTTACCTTATTGTTACATAACTCATCTTCTCAATCAATTTTATTGCGAGCTTTAGAAATACCGTACTTATCTCTGTGCAAGATCCTCTTCTAAAGCTTCTCAAAACAATTTTTGTTCAACTCTATTCATTAAAAGACTACCAAAAACAGAATGATTTTATTTTATTGATGAGCAGGAAAGGAAACTTGCGCTTTTCGATACTAGGAAAAATTTATCGATTATGTTTCTATTAATCTATATTTTCCTCCTCCATTAATCCAGTCCTTCTCCATTGATGTAGGATCCTACATCAATCAAAGTACGTCAATACAATTGATTGATGTAATGATCTAATGTTTTGCAATGAAATGAAAGTAAATGGAAGTAGCTCCACAAAAGGGCTTATTTATGTATGAGCTATTGTACGCACGATAAAAAACGCAAAATTTCTTGTGGAGCAAATGAGCAATTTATGAGGGTTTTCATGCACTGTGTAGTGCATTATTCGTAGAAGAGCTCATTTTCTCCAATGTATTATGAAACAGTGCGTTTTTCATTGTTCTTACGAAAACGCATGCATTTTCTGAAAAAGCATGCCGTTCTTACGAGGCTACCAGCTCACAGGATGTGAATATTATCCTTTTTTAGCAGATAAATTAGAGTGATCAATGTGTGCATCCACCTTAAATCTACTATCATCACAATTAATGAATTTCAGTTCGCAAATGTAAACAATTTCTGTGTTTTTTTTTTGTATTCATAGGTACGGTACCATATTTGTTTCACTGAAAATTGAAGATTTGCATTGAATAATAATTGATGAATAGATTACAGCCATTTATAATAATATTATCAGTGGCTGTAATTCACTTTACCTTAGATCAATTTACCTCTAAATCCATTTTACCAATATTTAACAATAACAAGATTTTACAATATTATTGTTCATTACAATATTGAGAAGTCTACTTTCGATCTTTGATTTAGTTTTAAGTTTAATTCTGACTTCATTATTACTTTTATTTTTCTCGAACCATATTTATTTATCCAATTTAATAATACTAATACTAATTTGTTTGATAGCCATCTCAATAAATCAGTTTGAATAGAGTTTGTTCTAAATAAATGCTTACTTTGCTAAATGATTATGGTTGATATTGGAGCATTTAACTTGAGTTGTTTACTTGGTGTCTAATAAATTGGAAGTACGATTTCATGTTATACGATTTCTAAAAAATAAGATTCGACAAGGTATCACACCGTTCGGAAACACCAATCAATCAAAATTGAGACTTTTCGATTGTCATTCACAATGTAATTATGAATTAAAATTATTTAATTACTTAAATTATTTTAGGTAATTGATGCTGATAGGTTTATAATGATGAATTGTATTGCGCTTTTGCGCTTGGGCGAGAGAGGAAAATGTACATGACTGTATAGACTCCATTGATTTTAGTTTAGCCTTTTTTGCCTCTAATTCAATCATTTCACAGATAAGTGACTGATTAAAAGAGTGTTCGATTAATTATTTGCTGCTTATTGATTGGCCTTCATTAACCATCATAATGAAGTACGTACCTGTATAGGAATAATTAAAAATTAATTGAAATTAAAAGAAAAAAATGCATATGAAGATTTATGGAGTGAAAATAGAAAAATATTCTGAAATAATTTGTCGTTTTTTTTATCCAATTCAGGCTATAGATTTCGAACAGCAATGCTGACAATATCGATTTCCTGTAGAATTGCAGACTTGCTGTCAATATTTTTTTAGACGAACTCTCACCATTGAAGAGTTTTACTGGAGCAATATGAGATAATGTTTAACAAAAGACAATATACAGTAATATTGAATTGGTTGAATACATTTTCAACTCATTTTCTTACCCAAGAGCGTAGACTACGTATATATTATTTCTTTAAAACCGATTATAATGAATGGCGTGAATTGACTAGCGCCGCTGGTGAGAGAAAAATAAACGTTTCTTGAGTGTGTAAGAGTGTGTAAGAGGGGAGAGCGAGAGAGAGTGTTAGAAAGTGAGGAGAGAGTGAGAGGCATAGAGTAAAGTAGAGAGAAACAACGGATCTAGTGGAAAGAAAACTGATATGCCAATTATGTAAATGCCTTCAATTTGATTAAAACCAATTGTCAGAAATAAAATAATGTACAGAAACATTACAATTCAACTATGTTTTGTGTTCTAGAAATAATTGAATTCTTTAATCAAATCCTGATTAAATAAAAGACTTATACACTTATACTGATGAAGACTTATACAGAATATACACGTGTTATTAATTACATTTTAAACCATAAATATAAGAAGACTTACGTACTGGAACTTCTCTTATTTTCACCACTCAGAGCGCATAAATTGCCAACTTCGCTTTATTTTTGGTCCCTTTAGTGTTGTTTGTCTCTGATTACTGTATTAATTATTCCACAGAGTGGAGGACTAGAAGTTTGGCTCTACATAGGTTATAATTAACAAGTTTTCATGCAGATCGATGAATTTACACACCTTTGCTTCAATAACAAGGGTCGGATTTTGGCGTGCATAGGTCCAATAATTTTTTCCGTCCACTAGACTGATAAAAGCTACAGTACTTTCCTAAAACCCTTGATTCACAAATCTTATCAAGTATGTTAATTGCACAAACATTACTCTACGATGCAATTTTATCATAGCAAGTTATTCGAGGAATTTGGAATTTGCTGGGTTCTGGACTTTAGTTGATGGAGAATAATGTTAAAAAATACTAGACTATTATTTTATCAAATAGGCTATTATAGAAGAACCTGTGAATCAAGATTGAACTTTTGTAGTTCAGTCGTTCTAAATAGATCTGCAAAAAACAAAGAAAAAGGAAAAACGCTCTTCCCATAATTTCTGAGGTAATTTTGGGATAATTTAAGGAGCCTTCAAACACACCAGCATTTTTAGGCCTTAGCTGAACCTATGTATCAAATAAAAACTTTTTTCTCAAAAAGTTCTCGTGAAAGCTTTTATAACGTAGATAAACGCTGGAAAACGCTGATTTTGGGCGTATTTTTGGGAAAGTTTAACAATATGTTTTTAGTGCGCGTCTTGAGGTCCAACTGAACAAGGATTTTTAGTTTTGCTGATGAATGAGTGCCATTTTGCTTATACTGTATAAATTATACAGTATTTTTGTTTCAATGAACATCAATATCAGAATGTTTCATAAGCTGGTTTTTCAATAATTCAAAAAATATGTCAAGTTATGGCTATTTATTTTTGTATTTATGTATTTTCTATGCATTTATTTTTCTCTCGGCCGTGCGCCCCCTGGTAGCTTGCGCCCATGTGGGTCTACCGGGAAATCCAGTCCTGTCTATTACCTTTTCTCGCCAACGTCTACTACTAGCACAGAAAAGAGTACTGTAATTCCAAATGAAATCGGAATATATATTCCAATTTCAAGGCTACTATTGTTTTGTTAAGAAGCGAGTTATTATACTGTATAATATCATCCATAATATTTGAGTTATTGACAGATCGATGAGTGATTTTGACAGAAAGTAGTCATACTCTGAAAAAGCTATAAATCGTGGAAATGAAACACTATAAGCTCAATTTATTGATATTATTTATTGGTTCTTTCATCAGGTCTATTAACTTCTTTTATAAGATTTAGTTACGGTAATAGATTTATTACTAACAGCACAGACAAGATAACCCCGCAGGGGGGCAGAATTTATTCTGTCCGGGGTGTGGCAATCCTCCGGGTTCCTGATGCAAGTGGTAGATGTAGGCTGGTTGGCAACTAACACCGTTGCGTCCCAGCTTAAGTAGGGTGTTCAAGTAGGAACACCTGAAGCATCAACTGCGCAAGCCAAGCCAACATATGGTGGAACAGCATACGCCGACGGCTGCATGGTCAGGGGAGTGCCTGACATGAGTATGCGAACTCTGGATACCAGGCGACCTCCAGTTTCAAGAAGCCTTCCCTGGGTGAACGCGGAGCTCTGCCCAGGGTGACTGAATAAGTCTCCAGCTACTCGTGGGAACAGGTTTCAGAGTTATTGCTGACTCAAACCTGCCGGGAAACGGTACATGCAGAGGAAGGCACTACAACTGAAGATTCCGCAATGGAATCTGAGGAGTGTGCAGACCCATCCCTGATAGAAGTTGAACAGCTTCGGAAGGGTGGGTCCATAGCTGAAATCAGCAGCACATTTGCTGCTGGAATGTCCAGCACTCTTGCAAATGAGGAGGAGACTTCTTGGAAAGGCAACCCTCCTACCAGAGGAGGCAAGAGAACTGGACTTCAAGGCCCTGAGTCTTGGATTATGGAACATGGCATAAGCCAAAGAGGGGATGCCACAAAAGATCGAATAGCGGTCGCGGTGGCTAAGGGTTACAAAGCCCAACCCAATTTGAAAAAAAAAACAAAAAAAAACAGACAAGATAACTTTCTAATTTGACGAATTAATAGAAATGGTTTGTTTGTGCTAACAGGTAACAGTAGTCTTAAAATTTTTAGTCTCAAGCAAGATTTTTGAACTGTTGATTAGCCTATTCGATGACAGAATGTAGTTATTCTATAATTAATTATGCTTATGGTTTTTATTTAAGCCGGGTATTTGTCATGCTCTGAGCTACAGTGTCTATAGTGCGATTCACGTCAAGAAGTCAGCATTGCTTAGATGGGAGTTTGCTATCCTTGTTCAGTTGCTGATGTCTCTATCCTATTCGCACTGTGCATAGTTGCCGCACTGTGCATTGTTGTCGCACACAGTCCCAACAAACACGTTTGGTGCAGTTTTCTCTTTCTCTCTCAATGAAACTTGGCATCAATGCTCCTCATATGAACAATGTTGACTTCTTGACGTGAATCGGACTATAGTATTAAGGTACAGTTACACCAAAGCGAACAGGAGCGAACCGAACGTTCACTGGTGTTCGCTGTGGTTCTGGGTTCGGCAGCATTCGCGAACACCTGCGAATGGGAGTCACACCAGAGTGAACACAAACGAATTGTCTTGTTCGTCACGTCGTTCGCTTGTACTCGAACAATCACAAGAAGTCCACATTGACCATAATCATGGAGGAGTTTTAAATATACAGAAGTTCAATTATTCAGATTATTCCTGCAGTTTGTGAAGCTATTATTAAAGCCCTTGACGAGTATATAAAAATAAGAAAAATAGAAATTAATACTAATATTAATCTCTATTCTAAATATCTATTCTTCATTCGTGTACGCTGTACTGTTTTTAACCATTTTCATAATGAAACGGATCAGTTTCTAACCTCCAATTTTAGTACGTCTTCAAATCGAACTTTCTACAGCTGACGTGTTAGCGCTGCTGCTGACCTAAATGGCGTGGGTTCAAATCCCATTCCAGGTCACATTTTTTTGACAAAAAAAATCGAACTAAAATCAATATTATCTTTGATTTTTTTTTCAAAATAGAATAAATTCTTTGTTTGTTTCCAATTCATATGAACTATATTGATTTTTACCTTATAAAACAATATTTATTCCATTTTTTAGCTTATAATTTTTATTTTGCTGATAATTTTCAACTTGATGCAATATAAACTTTTTTGTTATTTTTTACAAATTGCTATACACTATTATATTAGTGTTGAAATTTCAAATTGGGAGATAGAACCTGATCAAACTATTATAGGAATTTGCCAAGTTTAGCATCCTATGACTGCAGCGATAAAAATTACAAAATTGTTATGGAATTATGTGATGGAATAGATGTACTGCAAATTGTGGTACATTAATGAAAATTTGTAGTGATGGAGGTATTCACGGGGATCTCAGTTGATTCGTAATATTCGCAGTTTAATAACCTTTTTTGTCTGTGGCATTTGAAAAGTAATGAGGTTAATGCAGGCCATTCTTACAATATGCTGTCTGCTAACGGGAATATTGAGCTTACAGCTAACTTACTTGACAAAAGATGAATCTGTAGCTTACAGTAAAGTAGCATAAATACTACTTACAATAAGTAAGTATACAGTTATACTTAGACAGTTCTGTTTACCCATTTGACCGTGGACATAGGCCTTTATAATACATCCATTGCATGAATTACTATAAATAATATATTAATTAATAAAATCCTTCCGTCTGAGCTCTTTGTGTCCTTCACTTAAAATTTATCCATGAGGAAGGCCATCGGGATATAGGCAAATCAAGAAGACTTGTAGACTTCATTCGCAGCCATGCCGGACTTGTTCCGTTCTCGTCTCAATGAAGCAAGAGTAATGAATTAATTCTCTTCTTTACTTCGACAACATCAGTTGTCATTACAGCCGCCAGCAGGGGCGGTCCTACGTATGGACAAATCGGACATTATTTTGTCCGGGGCCCCGCGCCCAGAGGGGCCCCGCGGCGACGGCAAATTTAAACAATAAAATTTTTCATACAATAAAATAAAATGTAAAAGAGCTTCAAATCTTGTTCAATAGTTGGTAAGATATTAAATTGGCGCCCCGCAGTAACCTTTAAAGCATATTTACACAATTAAAGTTTTCATATACAACAATTCTCATAATACGAAAATTGCATAAACTACTATTATGTCATGATGATTTTTAGCGTAGGGGAAGTAGCAATTCCTGCTGCCTCTGAGGTACGCGACCCTCCGAACCCGAGCCAGTCAGTGCCTTCCACTTCTCTCCAGCACTGACTGTCCCTACCCTGCCTTCTTCTCTTTCCCCTCTCCCTCACTCTTTCTATAGTTTTTTTTTTCTTTTTTTTTCTCATTTTTCTTGGTTTCTTATAATTATGTTTGGTTAATCAGTTATTTAAACTTTGTCCATTTTGTGTTTTTCCATTATGTTTTTCTAGAATTTATGTTTATTTAATCCTATGTTCTACAAACGTTTCCATTTTTATTTCTTTCCTGTTCAATTTTTATTTTTAATTTCTTTTTATTAAATAATACAACAACCATAGCGGACTGGCAACTACACCTGCCATTAGGACCTTCCATGAAGGATGTTTCATCAGGCAATAATACCTGTCATCAGGAGGCTTTCCATCAAGTCCTATATTAGTTGTTCATGCGGGGTAAAAGTGAAGGTTGGAAATTGGCAGTGATCATGCTGGATCTGATTTTGGTAATTTAGAACCTGTGCAAAGGTTGGCGTCAGGTGGCAACCGGCTGTAGAAAGTAAAGCCATAATTTTCTCCTAATCCGATTCATGGAGGCACAACCAAGGAAAAGAGGTGTGATGGCTAGGGTGTCCCCCTCAAGCGACAAAAATGTTAGGGTGTCCCCCCCAAGCGACAATACCAGACGCAGCGCTATCAACATGCGCTTAGCAACATGGAACATTGGATCTCTAACCGGACGAAGCCAAGAATTAGCAGAAGTATTACATAGACGCAATATTAATATATGCTGTATACAGGAACTGAAATGGAAGGGTTCCAAATCCAGAGACATCGGAATGGGATACCAGCTCATATACCATGGCACAACAAACAACCGGAATGGAGTAGGCATCATCTTAGACGAACAGCTGAAACAGCACATCATATCTGTGGAGAGACACAGTGACAGAATTATGACAATCAAACTAGCACTTGACAAGCAACCTTGCTTGAATATCATTTCAACATATGCTCCTCAGACAGGTTGCACGAGTGAAGAAAAGAGTTGCTACTGGCAGGAACTGCAAGACATTCTCCAGGGTATACCTACATCAGAAAACAAAATTATGGCAGGTGACTTGAATGGCCATGTAGGTAATCAGGCCCCAGCAGGATGTGAAGTTCATGGCAACTATGGATATGGTACAGTGAACATGCAGGGGCAAGATATTCTGGAGATTGCTGGAATTTTCAACATGCCAATAGTTAACACATACTTCAAGAAGAAGGATGAACACCTAATCACCTACAAGAGTGGTGTAAATGCATCCCAAATCGACTACATTCTATGCGATAACCCTATGCGAAAATACTTTAAAGACTGTAAGATCATCCCAGGTGAACCTCTCACTACACAACACCGACTGTTAGTGGCATGTTTAAAGTTACCACAGTGGAAAAATAGTTTCAGGAAGAAAACTGAGCCGAGGATAAAATGGTTTAATCTTCAAAAACCTCAAGGAAGAGCTCTGGCATCGAAAGTTACAGAGTTTATAGATACATGTAACACAGTGGGAAAAGATGTAAACACTGTATGGAAAGACTTCCAAAATCACACAACAGATACAGCCAAAGAAGTACTAGGTATTAGCAAGGGTAATCTGAAACGAGGAAAAGACCCCAACTGGTGGAATGAAGATGTGAAACCATTCCTGCAAGAAAAGAAGTTGTGCTTCAAAACCTGGCAAACATCAAAAGAGGAGTCAGACCGCCAAAAATATGTTGATGCTAAGAAGCTTGCTAAAAGGATGGTTGCATGCTCGCGGGCTGCAGCTAGTGAGGATATGTACAATAGATTAGAAAAAGCAGATACAGACCAGGAAATTTTCAGAATTGCAAAATTCAGAAATAAACAAACCAAGGATATAAAACAGAATAAGTATGTGAGAAACTCCACAGGAACACTGTTGACTTTGGATAGTGATATCAATGAAAGATGGCATGAGTATTACAACCACCTATTAAATGAAGAGTTTCCACAAGAGCCACTACCTAGCTTGCCTTCAGTGCATGGCCCTATAAGAGCAGTTGCAATGGAGGAAGTGAAGGCTGTCCTTAGCAAAATGAAAAATGGCAAAGCAACAGGACCAGATGAAGTGCCTTCAGAACTCTTCAGAATGTGCAGAGAGTCAAGTTCATTATGGCTAACAAACCTCTTCAACCTTATACTTAAAGAAGGTAAAATGCCAGATGGATGGAGACAGAGCAACTTAGTGCCGTTTTACAAGAACAAGGGTGATGTGGCAGATTGTGGCAATTACCGTGCAATCAAGCTAACGTCACATGCCCTAAAGATCTGGGAAAGTGTGTTTGCTGAAAGACTCAAAGAACTAACTACAGTTACAACTAATCAATGTGGCTTCACTAGTGGGGTAGGCACAATAGATGCTATACATACCATTAAAATATTGATGGAAAAATACAAAGCACTAAAAAAGGACCTTCATCTGGTCTTCATAGATCTTGAGAAAGCGTTCGATCGTGTCCCAAGAGAGCTTATATGGCAGGCACTACGGGCACAACTAGTTCCTGAACACTATGTTGAAATCCTCAAGGACATGTATCATAAAATCAAGACTAGAGTCCTCAGCCCTGCTGGTGTTGGTCCAGAATTTGAAGTCAAGGTCGGGGTGCACCAGGGATCCACCCTTAGTCCGCTGTTATTCAACATAGTAATGAACTATGTTACCAAACACCTTCAGAAGCCAGCCCCTTGGACACTGCTATATGCAGATGACATAGTCCTTGTAGCAGAAACATTAGAACAGGTTCAATTAGACTTAACAGCATGGTGCACAGCATTAGAAAGTCGAGGGTTAAGAGTAAGTCGTACTAAAACAGAATACATGCACTGTAACTTCTCAGGAATCAGAACATCTAACAACATGGCACAACCTCAGCTTGATAGCACCCGTTTAAAACAAGTTGACCACTTTAAATACTTGGGAACTACTCTTACATCTACAGCCGCCATCGACAGAGACATCAAGGACCGGAAAACAGCTGCTTGGCTAAAATGGAGATCATTGACAGGAGTGATCTGTGATGCAAAGATGCCCATTGAGGTCAAGGGAAACATATATAAGAGAGCAATTAGGCCAGTTTTAATGTACGGATCTGAATGTTGGGCTATGCGAAAGTCAGATGAACAACAGATCCATGTTACAGAGATGAAGATGCTCCGGTGGTCAGGAGGCGTAACCCTGAAAGACAAAGTCAGGAACGAACACGTAAGAGGAACATTTAAAGTGGCAAATATAACTGAAAAGCTGAGGGAGAATCGCTTGCGCTGGTACGGGCACGTTATGAGACGTAATGAGGATCACATGACCAGACTTGTTATGGAAATTGAACAACCTAGGAGACGCCCTGGTAGACCGCCGACAACCTGGATGGGTACCATTTCCAAGGATATGAAGGCGATGGATTTGGAGCCTGAATTAATTCAACAACGCTCAGAATGGCGGAAAAGGATTAGGAGGGCCGACCCCAAGAGAAATGGGACATAGGCTCAGGAGAAGAAGAAGATGTCATGATGATTTCAAAAGAAATGTTTCAAAGAATTCTTCGGTTTCAAAATATTGAGAATGGATTGTACTCATTATCTTTTATCTAATCAACTCAACTCATACTGTAGTAGGCCTATGGAATAATTTTTAAAAACTGCATGGTAAGCCACCGCTATTTCATTATTATTGAAGCTGACAAAGGACCACCAGACCCCCCCCTCTCTCTCCATTGGTGGGGCCCCGCCAAAGTCAATAGTCCAGGGCCCCGCAAAGCCTAGGTCCGCCACTGGCCGCCAGCAATCTCCAACTGTCATTTTTTTAAAATATTTAACAGTTTATAGTCAGCACAACTAGGGTCCAATAAAATTGGCCTAGCTTTATATTCTTCTATCAGCTCCAACACTTTTTCATCAGTCCACTCCATCGTAAATAGTTGAACAATTATTATATGGAATGATAATAAATAAATAAACAAACAGCTCTGTTGAAAACAGTTGAAACAGGTAAAGAAGAGAGCTGATAATGTTGAGACAGGTAAAGACATAATTATGTGGTCACACCGAAGCGAGCATCAAACTAGAGCAAACGAGTATTTCCTTTGATCATTCGCTACAAAACCGACACTGGATGGAGCAAAAGCGAACGCGAACGTGCCGCTACCGAACACGTGACAACACGTCGGATTGTTGAGAAATTTGCCTCTAGATGGCGTTGATCGTCATCCTCGCTTGTTGCTAAAGAAAGGAATTTATCTACAGGAATAGGTTAGATTGATTTTATCGAGCATCGAACTAGAGCGAACGCGAATTTCCTTTGATCATTCGCTTCAAAACCGACAATGGATGGAGCAACGCGAACGCGAACATACCGCTACCGAACACGTGAGAACACGGGAACACGGCCGATTGGTGTTCGCTGCCGCTCGTGTTGCTGGTCACACCAAAGCGAATTTAGCATTCGTTACTGCTCGTTCGCTCCTGTTCGCTTTGGTGTAACTGTACCTTAATACACTCAATCTCTTTATTGCGTCTCATGTGGGTTGCATCTAGAATGAAATGACTACTGTGTTTCTAGTGGTCTAAAACCATTCGGAAGAATTTTATTGTTTTAAATTACACTCTTCATAGTATTATAATGGTGAACAATATTATTTTTTAGAATAATAACCTAATGCATAATATTATTTGAACAAGACCAAACTAGTACACAACCCTTAAGGGTCCTAATAGTGAAGATTTTTACGCCTGCTGACATAAGTGTTTTTCCTGTTGCTCATTAGAGATTTGGTCATGTATGAATGACGAAAATAATTTATTTCTCATCATATAAAAAGTTGATTGATATATCTGGCAAATTATACAATTAGATTAGGTCGCCAGGCCACTGTGTCACCAAAAGCTGCGCACTGGTTCTCATGGCTCTTATTCTCATGACGTCACCAGCGACGTCGTCAATTTTGGCCCATTTTGAATCAAGAGTTTATTTTGTGAATACCTAACATCAAGCTAATCCAATACTCGAAATATGTTCTATTTTTCTTCATAAGATGCTTATGAAGAAAAGATGCTTATTCGTTTTGAAGGGATGACTTTGATTGGCCGAGTGACTGAGATTGTGTGTGACGACTTGGCCAATCGCAGTACAGTAATTCATTCACAACGCGCAGCTCGTGCGCAAGAGCACGAAAATTAATCAACTGGAAAACCGGTGCTTGAACCCTGGCACAGCGGCAAGAAGGTCCATCACATACGATACCTTATAATTTGCCTAGGATAATTGGTCTGTGAATTCGATAATTTCTGTGATATATTGAGGATGAGACCATCATAAACCAGAAGCTTGTGCGTAGGTGGTATTAGAATGAGGGATGGATTTGGTAGTTTAATGAAAACTGGTAGAGTGACCTATTGATGATAGACATATTTCACGTTTTCATTTACGTTGGTTTTACGTTTGCGTGTTAGGCTACCAGAGGCTCGAAGCCGAGGTGTTTTATGCAGGGGGCGTTATCGTACACATCGAAACTCCCTTAGGGCTTCATAGTGGACCGACAATTGCGGTTGACTGACGTAGGTGCAGTGTGTGATGTATCAGCGGAAGGTAAGTGGCAGACGTTGCGTCTGCTGTAGCCATTACTTTCCAGGAATCAGGATGCGCTTGGTTTCTAAATTTCATATGCAAGCAACCGGGAAAACGCGCTCGCTTTCAATGTATGCTTAAATAGGATTCGCCTTTTCGTTTCATCACCATTTGATCGCCAAACGCCGAAGTGAGTGTCGTTTGTCCTACGAGATCATCCTCAGCGGAGAATCGATCCTCACCGAGACCTTCGTTTGCAATGATGAGTGCCGGTGTATCGCGGGTTGCAGGTCTGCTCCTACTCTGGCCGGTGTCATCTCTGTTTTGTCTGCCGGTGCACGAGGCTATTTTCCAACTGGAACGCACCATGATGGAACTGCAGGGCAACACTGTTTGTCCCTTCACCATTCACAATGTCACAACCGGAGGTGTTCCTGAGACAGTGCCTGAATACAGGTGAGAATGTTTGCTGCATTCATCCAATCTCTAATACTGGAATTTATTAATATTGGAATTCAATTCAAAAGAGACCCCTTCGAGTTATTTTAGACCCCATTATTTTTTGTTAACGGGGTTAAGCTCTTTCAAGTTGAACACCCTATATATTAAACTGATTCTAAACTTTAATCCAATGCTGCATTAATCCAATCTCTAATACTGGAATTTATTAATATTGGAATTCAATTCAAAAGAGACCCCTTCGAGTTATTTTAGACCCCATTATTTTTTGTTAACGGGGTTAAGCTCTTTCAAGTTGAACACCCTATATATTAAACTGATTCTAAACTTTAATCCAATGCTGCATCAATCCAATCTCTGATACTGGAATTTATTAATATTGGAATTCAATTCAAAAGAGACCCCTTCGAGTTATTAGAGACCCCATTATTTTTTGTTAACGGGTTTAAGCTCTTTCAAGTTGAACACCATATATATTAAACTGATTCTAAACTTTAATCCAATGCTGCATTAATCCAATCTCTAATACTGGAATTCAATTCAAAAGAGACCCCTTCGAGTTATTAGAGACCCCATTAATTTTTGTTAACGGGTTTAAGCTCTTTCAAGTTGAACACCCTATATATTAAACTGATTCTAAACTTTTACGGCCAGTTGCACGAAAATCCAATTGAATTTAACTGCCGTAAAATGATGTCATCCAACCAACAGAACCACTACAGAAGCACTACAATTCTGTGTAAAATATCCCATTATTTTTTGTACTGTATGCATTCTTTGTATGCTTTGTTTAAAGGAATAAAATCTCATTATTTCATTCAATTTTTTCATTAATTTAATTTAGAATTGAACTGTTTCTTACCCACATGCTAGATTGCAGTGAAATTTTCTTAAATAAAATCTAACGGAACCAATGCAAGGGAAAAATTAACGAAAAGGACGTCAATATAGTGATGTCATTAAACGGTAGTTAGATTCAATTGCATTTTCGTGCAACTGGCCTTTTAAGTAAAGAAACATCAAAGTTATATTGCAGTGATGAACGTTTTGTCTTGTTATTGGACATTATCAGAACCAAAATCAACAAAGGTTAGATGATGTTCAACAACAGGACTAAATCGCCATACAACAATGTAAGTTTTCACTTCAAATTTTTTTTTCAATTTTTCTCACTTCAAAAGTTTGTTAAATTTAATTTTACTCTAAAAGTTTAAAATCAGTTTAATGTAACCAGTATAAAAAAATGGATCCACATTAAGAGAATTAATAGTAGGTATAGGTTCTTTGCAAACAACAGTAACTATAATTTATGAAACATTCATAATTTATAAATATAGAATTTGGGGTAGAGAATATTCTGCCTGAATCAGTTATTGTTCTACAAAATTCAAATGGAATGTCGAGGAGAAGCCACTTTCTTCCTGAATCTTGTACCTACAAAATGCCTTATTTTGTGACAGAAAACGACTACTATTAATCACGTAATAAATCTCGTAATAAAAATTACGAACTATAATGATAATGTAATTATTATTATGCTTAATTGGCTTTTTTGTCGGAGAGATATTCCCAATGATTTGGGAAATGTGGTGCTCTTATAGGTTAAGTAGATCTATGATCTTCGAAAGTATGAATAACTCATGCAAAGTCTAATTTTCAATTTATATTTACAAATATTATTTAGTAGCCAACTTGTATTAATTTGCGGCTTTTATTTATATTTCAACTCATTATTAATCCTTCGTTATTTAATCATTAATTCGTAGTATGAATTAATCAAACAATCCAGTTCTTCCAGTGTAATACTGTAACTTTTATTCGATAGAACAAATTTCGCATTTGATTCCCACCGCTTAGTACGAGTCAAACCATAAAAATATTGAGATTTCAATTAGGAGAGTCCGATCTCACTGGGTGTCAAATATGTGATAGTATTAAATAGATTTAGTAGTGGAAAATTGCTGAACATTTCAGCTCTAACTAGAAGGCAGAGAGTCTCAAACAGTTGAGAGACGGAGAGTCAGCTCTCAAATAGTTCAAGAGCAAAGAGACAATATTAGTTAGAAGGAGGAGAATCAGCTCTCATAAGCCGGGGTTTTAACAGTAAAGCTAGAGGTATAGTAGCTAGCTCGCATAAGCCGGGATTTCATTGGTAGAATTAAAGGAGATTTGACGAGATAGTACTTGCTCAGTAAACTCTACCACGAATTCTTCTAATGAAAACCTGGCTATACAGAAAAATGTTGATTAAATTTACCAAGATGTATGTTTTTATTGGGGAAGCTAACAAGATACTTGGTACTTGCCTAGTAAGATCTACAACTAATTCTAATGAAAACCCAGATATAGCCTGAAGAGATCGCCTATATGTATCTGAATTGTAACTTTTTCGGTATAGACGTGGATAAAATTAAATTTTTATTTTAAATTTAAACATCCCTCACTCTCATCTAAATGAATAACTCTCTTCTTTATTCATTTAGGATTTATTCATTAATAACTTTTCTTATTCTTATCATATTATAAACTTATTCTTTATTCATTTAATAACTCTCTTCTTTTGTAATAATAATTTTTGTTTTAATATGAGTTGAAAAGATTTTCTCCTTGATATTAAACAGTCTCTTTTTGATTTAAAGTTTGTCATGATAAGTGAAAATGTTTTTTAGAAATAATTCTCCTAAATATTAGCCAGTTTCTTATTGATTTGAAGTTTGTCAATAAATGTAAAATTTACACTTTCTTCAGATATGTTGTGGAACCTCTCCATAATGAGGTGAATTGGTAAAAGAATAAATGTTGTCAATTCCACAAAAACACCAATTCACCTCAAAATGTAATTTTTTAAAATAATTCTAATCTTTTGATTTTTTGTGCAGGTGCCAAACCAACAAAATGAGCGATAAAATCGACAACAGCTTGGGCAGATGCATGAAAGGCCGAGAGTGTGTCCAAGGCACCTCCACGATTATGATAGAAATGCCCAACGGCCAAGCTCCAGTCACTAAAACACTGTACACGGGCTGCTTTTGCGTCAGTCAAACCGCTTCCTCCCCTAAACCAGTGGCTAAACCTGGCGTTGACAGGACTTGACTTCGTCTTGACTACAATCGCAATCTCAGCTGAGGTTGTGATTGACTGAAAATTCACTAAAATACACGGTTCCTGAAAACATCGACCTAGTCATCAATCTGTAAATATAATCTAAGATTAGTATTAAGAAATTTCTTCCATTAACTGGTTAGATTGTACTTACTTTCAAATGTTTATTTACCCTATTAAATAGGGATGAAGCTCAAATCGATAGAATAACAAATGACTTTATATTTACCTAAGTGATAGACAAGGAATAGAGATATACATAGGAATAGAGAAGGGTGGGGGTAGGAAGTAAACTACTGAATACGCTTAAGGAATAAATTGATTCCTAAACTCCTATATTATATTTATTTTTTCAATTGTGATTCTCATGTATACTATCGAAAGGTAAGGTAATTACTAGAAATATTTATATATGTATTAAAGTAAAACTGTGATTATCAATTAACCAATTATAATAGGCCTATTGAAAGTACTTCAACTGTAGTTGAAAATATTGGGCGAATGGAAAATATTTATTTTACTTGTTATTTTGTAATAAAGAAAATATAAAGATTTGAAAAAATTATTTCCTCTCTCAATTTCAATTTTCCTGTTTAACACTCAGAGGAGCTTGAATTATTTAATAATGACAAGTCCGATTTCAATATGAAAATTTCGAAATATCAATATCAGCTTTAAAAATATAATGTTGAGTTCTATTGGTTAAGTGAGCTCAGACTTTTTTTCGACAAAATGTTTGAAACACTTCACTAGGTACTCACAACAATAACATCCCTTTCAAGGAAGCATGAATAAGGTAGCATGAAGAAGATCCTTGGAATTGAATAGTATGAGCTACAGAAGACTTGGTATGTTTTTAATCTAGTAGAGACGCTAAGAATTTAATGAGCTCTAAAAAACTACTCTTAATTTATTTGTATTTCATTCGAAATTATGGTTCAGCACAAACAGCAAATACGACCCTATTGATTCGGGGAACGTCTGGCTTTTGGCAGTAAAACCATAACTTGAATATTTTCCACAAATTTATAAGTGTAATTCATAAGTCCTGCATTATAGAAAAAAGGCAAACTCTCACTAGACGCATGCATTTATTATACAATGTACTCGTATATTACAACGTGAAATTCATGTCCAGTGTGAGTACGTCTTTTTCGTATTACCGGATATCTAGAATTTTATAAAACAGGTCTATCGGATAGTTTATGAATGAATAGTACAAAATAGAACATGCAATACTCAAGAAATAGCTATATTATAAATACAGTGGAGTATTAAAGAAAGTACATTTTATCGAGAAATAAAATTGATCCAACTTATAGAAGCTGGAATAGGGCGACAATATGTGATTTGATTGAATTTTGGTAGACTATGCAAACAGAACCAGGAGATGAAAATCGTTTTATTTCTATTTCACACAAAAAGTAATTCTCTGTCGACAATTTGAATCATTCATTATTTTTTAAAACATTTCTTTTGCTTAATGTGCCGTACATTGAATATCAATATATAGATCTATAAAAGCGAAATGGCACTCATTCATTCATCAGCAGAAATGAAAATCTAGCCTACTGAACCAAATGCGTCCAAATTTCGCATGCATGTTGGACCTCTAAGAACGGATTTTGAGAAGATCCCAAAGATACGGCCAATATCCGCGGTTTTTTTTACAGATATTGTGCGTTTTCGAGAATAATTGGCAGAAAATGTTGAAATTTGGTAGTTAGGTTCGTTTAAGATCTAAAAACAATCTTTTAAAAAATGTTTGAGATTCTTATAAAATTACGCCAGAAATCGGTGTTTTTGCAGTTTTCCTTGCGTTTTCAATGCGTTTTTGCAGATTGTTCAAAATGACTGAACTAAGAACGTTTAAGCCTTATACACTGGTTCAGCTAAGGAAGGCGAGCGAAGCGAGCTTGCTGGCTAATAGAAATGATATATTTTATTCATTTTCCAATTCATTATTCATTTCAGAGAAATGTCACATTCAAACATTGTAGATGAGTAGAAGCAGAAGCATTTTAGACACCAAATCAATTATAAGATTTTTTCAAAATAGGTACTGAATTATTATTTTTTAATTATCTGTTGAAAATTTATTTCAAAGATGTTTTGGAGAAGAGGTTCAAGGCGTCCCTCTGAGAATATATTTCTTAATTGAATGGGCTGATATATATAGGCCTACATCACAGAGTGACTCCTCTTGGAGTAAAGGGAGAGAGAGAGAGAGAGAAGTAAGAGGTTCAGGTGAGGTGTGTTAAACTATAAAGAGAGAGATATGTTCAAATAATATTTTCTCAGAACTACAGTATACCGTACCGAATAAGAGAAGTGATGTGGATTATAGAATCAACGAAGATAATATGTCCAGGTCCAGTGGTTCATGCATGCACCATATGAATCCATGTGGTGTCCGAGGTGAATAGAACAATTTCCACGTAAATTTAATTTCAATACCAATTCCACTTCATAAATTTGAACAGTTTTTACTTGTATAACTACTTTTAAGGCTACTGAATATTGGATTGGTTGTACTTGTTATGACCATAATATCACATATTATGTTTATGAAGATCGATGAAGGAGCATTACTCTCTCCATTTGGATGGAGCAAAAAAGTTTCTTCTTTTAAGAATAGTATAGCGAAAAACTTCACTGATTCATTAAAGCAATGATTTAATGCTTGACCTGCTTGAGCTTAATGTAGGATCTCCTTTCTCGGGAGCTTCTTACATAAATAAATTAATTTTTTTACCTTGAAATAATAAGAGTGTAATTTGCCTTGGGGAAATTCAGTTTGGATTATCGTTATTCAGTTTTTCTGTTCTACCTGTAATATCAATTTTATAAAACAAAAAAGAGGAAAATGCAAGAATAGTAAGTAATATAAGTGGAAAACACAAGCTCACTATTGAAGGATTTCTGCAATCTTGAACCCTTTTCGAAAATTCAGAAATGTAAGAAAAGGCCGGCTGCACTCTAACTTCGCCCTCCCAATAAAGGCAGCCATTCTATTCTATTCTATTTTCTATTCTTTTCACGGATTTCAGTTTCAAGATCACAGAACAAGTAGGAAGTCTAATGTTGTTTAAATTTAATTTTAAAAATTAATTTCAACCACTGTCTATTCATGAAAATTTGAAAGAGATTTTTTTCTCCATTCTTTTTCTGATGCAAGCCAATTCTCCATTTCACTCTTCCGCTCTAATTTTTTGGTATTTTTTATCGATTTATCAAGTATTTAGAAATACCAAGGTTCGAATTATTATGGTCCATCTTAAAATACTTCGGTTTAAGGTTCGAAACACTTACCTTTTCAGATTCATAAATACTGTACTGTATTCGTACCACATCTTATCCAAAAGCATGCAACTTCGATTTACTAAGGTTCTCTTTTTACAACTTCGATTTATAAAGGTCCAAAAACTGCAAAACTTCGAATAATAAAGGGTTTTCTGCCGAACCTTCCAATTTTAGAGGTAATATTAAAGCTCAATAGATCCAAAAACTTCGACTAATCAAGGTAATATCTATGAAATCTCCGATTTATAAAGGTAAAATAACACGTGGTAGGATAAAAGTCCTACCGATTTATCAAGGATTCGGATTTGTTTAAGCTCGATTTATCAAGGCTCTACTTTAATTCAATATATTCATGCAAATTTCATAGAGGGAAATTTTTCTCATTTTTTCTTCAAAATTCAATGACATTTTTCTGTTCATCATTGGTTTCTTCTTTCCATCCCGATATTTTTGGAGCTGTTTTTTCTCCTTATCTACCAGCGGTATTTTACACCTTGTGAAGTGAGGGACCCAAGTCAGTCTCTTTGTGTGGGAAATTAGACCATTCAATCTGGTTGAATCTGGTTGAATCAAATCTGATCCTGCGTCCAAAACCTTCAAGCTCTGAATTTGAGAAAAAATGGAGAAGACGTGACAATACAAATGGTAGAGTATTGTCATGTAGTGTAGGCCTACTGCGGTCAAGGCCTGATTACACGAGACAAGAGCATAATGTGCCAAGGTGTGGTGATCGAGATAGAATTTAGGCTGGCTTGACGTCAATAGAAGAAGAACAACCAACCAATGGGCGCTCTTGATTATAGTTATCAATTAATCTGCTCTTCAACTTTCCATCACTTTGAAGAACTAATCCAAGTGCATACATGATGTGTGCAGAAAAAATCCAGAAAGTACTCCTAAACGGCTCTATGACGAACATGGACGCAAATCGTTGTGACAATGGAACATATTCAACAAGTTTTTGATTCCAAGAGATAATAGCTCTATTTTTTCAACCATGGGTTCAGGAATCAATGGTTCCTAGTCTATCTGTTTCTATCAAGAAAATATTCATTAAAATGAGAAAAACTCAACTGGAATTCCATTGAATATTCAAACTAGTTTTCCTTCCAATTTCCTACATCGTCAATGAAATTCAGCAAAATACTTAACCCAAACAAACACAAAATGTTTCTTATGATTCTAACTGTGAGTATAAGAGAGCCGTGAATTTGAAAACTTTCAGAGGGGTATGGGGCGTATAGCCTATGTGACCAATTAAAGAAGTCCTTTCCAAAAATTTAGTTTGTAAGAATTTATTCGATACGCATTAAACCGAATTCATTATAGTATTTTAGTTATATCGTATTATACAGTATATAATATCGTATCATGAACACCTAAAAATGTTTAGAACTCAATTGAATCTTATAAGTATCACATTCACAGATCTTCTAGAATAAATGTAGGACAGTTATACAAACCGTTAGGTCATTTCGTCGGAAAATTCTTCGTTTTCTATGATATCGTAATTCAATTTCACGTCGCTCATCCCATCGCTGTCCGATATTAAAAATAGAATAGTCTTCTAGATAACTGAGGATGGATGAGTAAGCATATTGTTAATATTTGGATGAATTACACTAGATAGACAATGCCATAACATGAGTAGTTTTTGTCAAATAATGTTGATTAAATACCTTGAGTAGGAGAAAGGCGAGTGGTAGTCGGCGTTTATTTCTCTGATAATCCAAAGGTTCCAAGATCGAATACAGTTGCCGGAACGGATTTTGACAGAAACGGCCAATCCCGTCTTTCGGAGGAGACGAAAAGCCGTCGGTCCCGACTGCCTAAAAAACAGTCGCCATCTCTCATCATCATCCCTCTCATTACCTACGCACAAGCCTAGAGCTCATGTGGGCATCACCCTCAAAAAAAATTCTCAACGCAAGGTTCGAGCATAACACGATCATCCATGCAGAAGGAGCTTCTGATAAGGGCAAGTAAGTGAAAAGGATAAGGATAACTTGAAGACTCCTTACAAGAATTTCGTAGCGCTCGTTTCTAAAGAATAGATAATTCCAATTCATTTGGTAAGTAATTTCAATATTTTCCTCTTTTCTCACTAATGTTATGACGCTATTGAGAGCGTGGAGGCTGAGGAGCTCGATCAACGCAAACAATGTTACAACCAGCAATCAATCTAGTATAAATAAATAATTGATAAATGATGGAGATACTGTAGTCAGGTAATCTGCCTGACTTGAGGTAAAATACTGCCATACCTCGTGAAACCACGTCATACGGTTGACAAAAATGCAATTGCTGGCCTTTTTTCCCGCAGGCGAGACACGGGTCACGAGAAAGTGCGCGTGCGTGCGACGTCTTGTCCACCGCTGGCGTCCAGCAGACTCCAGTACAATGGAGGCAGGCGAAATGTAATTGATAAATTAGCGTGGATTTGCGTCAGCTGATCGCACAAGTTCAATGCGAACCGGGGGAGGATCGTAACCTCACGGAGTCAAGTACAGTCGCGAAGATCGTCTGCTGACGTCAATGACAGAGCGGAGAGTGACAGACCGGTGTGGATATGAGAGAGCGCGCAGAACTGGAGAGAGCTCTCCAGTCACGCCTTACACCTGGCTGGCTCGTCCGCGCCCCAATATTTATGAATGAAATTACACACATCGCGTGAACTCTTCACTCTCGTGGGTTTTATTTCTACGCCATTGTCTCGTGTCTAAAAATAACTTCATTCTATTTATAGTAGGTCGTGCATCTTTTCGGACGCACACGTTTTTCTGTTGTTAGGCTACAATTTAAATGATAAAGACTATGCATTGCTTTGCTTGAAGCTAGCCAATAAGGAAAATTCACTTTGCATTCTCAACATAAACGACAACGTTTGATCGATATGTTCGTAAATTGTTTGTTGATATTGTGGAACTCGCCAATAAACTATTGTCTTTGAATAAATTATGAATTAAAAATAGAGAGTATCATCTCTTCCACTAGAGAACGCAATAGAATACTTGGCTTCTCCATCCTTGAAGTCAGGGCAGCTCCTTTCTAGCCACCCTTTTTTCAACGCAACTCGCAGAGTGGTGTCTATGAGGCCCGATCTAAAAGTCAAATTCATATCCAAAATGAGTTTTTGTATGGAAAGTTTCTACTAAAGAAAAAGTTTGATGTGTATTCTATTACTCGAATATTACTATAATGCTATTCTGAAGAACAAGCTATGTTCCTCAAAGGTCCTTCAAGCTCCATGATAAGGAACTATACTTTCTCGTTAGTGAATAGTGAACCTCACCTCAAAGTGTGAAAACATGACTTTATTACATTATTTGATATGTTATTGTTTAATTGAGATGTTACAAGGTAATGCAGGATTAGTAAATTCAACTGGAGCTTGTCTTTCTTTCGTTTTTAAGATCAATTAACGCAAGAAATTTCAAAAATAAACACACGCTAATTCTTTGTAAACATGTAGCCGATAAAAAAAACCATAAAACAGCATAAAGTATTAAAACTACAAACACTACAGACAGAAATGAATACTGGAATAGCACTGTTACATGTAAGTTATATAAAAAGTGTTAATAATGAGAAAAATAGTGCCCGTAAATTATATTTAAAGGAATATTCCCTGTGCAGAAGAAACTCCCCCTCAATCTTTGAGGTGCGTCCTCTTTGAAACACCCATTATAAGCCACGAATATGATATAATAATACCCTAAGAAAATATTAGACCCGAGCGGGTCTAAAAATAGAGAATCAAATCTATACAGTATTTACTTGCAGATAGTCTTACGCTCTATTAGAATCACAATAATTACCGTTTATAGCTTGCCGGACCAATAGGGAGGTTTGCACGTAGACTATCTTGCAATTTCGTTGTGTATTGGAGGAAATTACATAATAGGAGTTCAATGATCGAGCGGTTTGTTTCGGTTTAGAACATGTTGACCGCTCTTGTTTACTCTAAAAATTGTGATAGTTGTACACGAATACACTCAGAGAAAATAAAATAAGAATTTCGTTGAATCACGGAAATAAATTGATTGAGAAATCTCGAACAGAGTAGATGTATTACAAAAGCACACATTCCCAATATAGTAGGGTATCGCGAATGAACGGAATTTGAAAATTTCTCGTTCAAGACAGTGTTAGATTTACTATAGAAGAGCCATCTTCCCAATAAACCAGGGTATTGCAAATAAACGGAATTTGAAGATTTCGTGTTCAAGACAAACTCATGATCATTGCAGATCAACTTATGAACGGGTTTAACTCAAACCGAAATGCTTTGAAAATTCATAAGTTGAATCGGTTTCTATATTAATAAATTGAGCCTTAAAGCTGCCTAAAAAGTAACCGTTTTCTCTCATCATCATCCTCCTATTATCCACGCACAAGACTAGAGCTCAGGTGAGCATCATCCTCACAAAAAATCAATTGATGAAAGATTTAAGTTTAAGGGAATAGTGTTGATTTTATTTGTTTCAATTTTATCAATCCTCCTTTCCAAGTAAGGCAGACAAAAATGTTCAAAATTTACTTTCTGTATAACCGTATGCACCATCTTCATTTAAAGTTCTTCTTAAGTTCATCTTAGTTTAAGTAAACTTAATTTACTACTGATGTAATATGGTTTGAACTGTGGATCTATAGTAAATCAAGTTTAAACTATCGTTTTGTTGAGCTCAGTTTAGATGAACTCAGAAAGATGTTGAATACGGGCCCAATTCTAGCAAGGTATGATGCTACTGCAAGGTACTACTGCAAGGTATAATGAAAGTACTAAAAATAGTTCTTGCAAGAATATGTAAAAAAATACTAATCAGTTTTATACCATCCTTTAGGAATAGGTTGATGATAATGGAAGCTGCTAAATGTTTTCAATATTCTAATCAATCAAACATAAAATGCCCTGAACACAGAATGTGGAATGTACCTCACTCGAAGCTTCACATTTACTCGACTACCTGAATTAGTAGAGAATGAAAAGGTATCTGTAACAGAATAAGACTTTATTAAAAGCGTGGGTCTCATCGATGAAAGCAATGATTAAAATCTTCCAGTCAAACGGAGTTCCCTCGACGTTTGCCTTGTTCACCGGGCGGCCGACTATTCACACGTGTCTTCAGATACAACCAGGTTATTTCGTAGTAAAGTCCATTGTTTTCACTGCTAAACTATTTACAATATCTATTTACTATCTTACATAAATTATTGCGTAACTTATGCGATAGACTAACCACACATATTTAAAAAAAATGAAAATAAATTATGATTATTCTTGGCTCATGTTATTGTCTCCCTGGATCCGATTTGTGATTATTTACTTATTGCATTTGTCATACTATTTGACCTGATCACATTGCTGGGCATATCATGAGATGAAGCTCCTTATTCAAATTCAATCACTGCTCGGCTGGTTCACCTGTGATCTTGAATAATCTCCTTAAGATCCTCATCCTTAGCTATAAGCATGCTCTTAAAATTAGTCTTCATCTCTCTACATCTTCCTCCCATTACCACGCACAAGCCTAGGAGCTCATGTCACGATCACCCTCGCAACAATCTATAAACTCAATAAATAAAAATATGAATGATTCTTGTCATCCCAAAAACGTTTTTGTCTTGTTTACAAAAACACTGGCTCTACAGTGCTGCTGATATTATAGCGTTCGAAATGTTCTTTATTGCTCAGCACAACCATTAGCCAATAAAATGAAAGAATGGAAATTTCATAATGGATGGACTTGAATTAAAAAGTTTTCTCTATACACAATAGATCAATTACTCGTTTTATATTGAATTAAAAATATTTTTTTATAAACCCGTAGGCCACAAAACAAAATGAACTGAGAATAGTTTTTTCAGCCACATTAAAATTTTTTAGATAATCATAATCAAGAGTTTCCATAATGATCATTAGGTTCACATGTTTTCAATCAATCAGTGATAAGGAATAGGACAAACAAATTGGACTAAATCCTTTAGTTTTCTGACATGATTAAACAACAAACATCACTATCATAAACAAAAACAAACACAATCAGAAACAGCAAGCTATTAGCTTCAGTAGTATAGGTAGATGGATCCCACCCTAAATTGTATCTTTCAAATGAATGTAGTCTGCCTTGAAACGGGATTAGTGGGAAGGCTTCTATTAGTCATTAGTTACAATATAAATTTCACTGTAAAATGAAAGTAATTGGTCTTAGTACGGTAGTGGGAAGGGTAGCATGATGAACATCAATACAGTAGAAATGAAACCTATATCCATTTCATTACGATTGGTTTTGGTGTTTCAGTAACTGCCTTCGGGGCTTGATTGTCAATCGCATCTAACAATTTTCATTCATAATCAGTTTCAAATACTCCTACAATTGTGTAATTGAGGCTGAATCATTCAGACGATACAAAAACAAGATTAGTATTTCTTCAATGTCGGTCATACACTCAGATTTTTTTGAGGGTCAAGTAGAAGAGAGGGCTGGCTGCGTCTTAACTCCGCCCTCTTGGAAAAAAGAGGCAATTAAGTTCTAAACAAAAATATTGTCTACACAGTAGGCTTTCAAGAGTGGATAACGTGATTTATAAATGAATCAATTTACTCGTTGAGCTCTTTTTCCATTCAAAATTAAAAATTGTATTCATTACATATCAATATAATTTTCATCTTTTATTTTTATTTGTTTCTAGTTTTTGCGAGTCTCTTATTAGTTGTATGTGGATTTTATTTGCAGAAAACAAATCACAGTACCGTATGACAAACACTTATTTCCAAAATTTATAGTCAGTCAATCAATCAATTAATATTTAATGAAAGTTGATCAGAATATAATTATCTTCTAAGGAATTACCGCAGCCCTTGTTTAGTAGTGAACCTTGAAGAATATTGCGGTTCTCTCTGTCACTTAACTGAACATGAAAAATCAGACGTTACTGATGAGTCACACTGCCAAAGGATCTTGAAAATGGATTAACTGTTTTGAGAGTGCGATTTTAAATAAATTTCACTCATTATTCACAAAATTGCTTCAGCATAATTCTGATAATAATTTATAGATAGAAAAGATTATTGATAATTGTTTCATAGAAGTTGAGCTCTCTTCGAATAAAATGCTATCTTGTCTGTAAGCTTGAGGCCTTTTGTCGAATCTACGAGTTTAATTGCTTGGTGTCCTATAGTAGCCTAGGCATGCGTTCGCCTGAGGGCTGCGATAAACCAACTGCAGCTGGATGACCAATCACCTTGCTAGCCATTTCTTTGAAAAGCCGTCATTAGTTTATTTAATAATGCTCGGCATTAGACGAATGATCATTAGTTGTCTGTTTACAAAACATGCCAATTTCACCGCGTTCAATTCTCACGATATTAACGATAGTCAACCCCAAGTCGTTCGCCGAATTACTCATCGATTGTTTTCAACTGCCTCCAATCACATCTCATCAAGTTATTGTAAACAATTACCGAAGTTAACATTGTTGGCTCGAGTTAACCTGCGCTGTAGACGTTGATTTGGAAATGGAATCCAAACAGGAGGATATGATCGTTGTCACGTATTTATTTTTCAAGTAAAATTCATTCAAATTAAAAAAAAATCTTTCTCATTATATATTACTGAATGGAATTAATTGAATAAAAAATTGAATTATATAATCACAAACATGTCAATAATAAAGAAAAATTAATACACACCTTTTCACACCAAAATTAATATATCTGTTATATTAGACGACATGTATTTCACTTAATAAAAGTTAATTAAAAAGTATATAAATTGAAAGATATATTCAAAAGTATTTCGTCATGGAAAAGAACACAGATTTCAAAATTAATACATGTAGTAATATTGGTTGCCAACCAAGCAATCAAAATCAAAATAGGAAATTATTCTCCTAACTTCTATTCTCTTGAATCAGATTCAAGTCTTTCAAATCGTATATTTATCAAGGAATTGTTATTAGTAGTTTACTGGTAAAATTTCTGGTGCAGAGAAGCTAAATGCTGGATTTATCCAATGGGTTGGGGGTGTCCAGAGGCACTTTCCCGGGAAATGTTTGGAAAATGAGGGAAAACTGCTATGAACTCAATTGTAACAGATGATGATGTGATAGATAAACATAATATTTTTTCAAAAATAATTCATTTAAGATAAGCTAGAATTTAAAAACGGGATGATTTTTGAGAGAGATAAAGCATTGTAAAAGCTTTATTCGATAAACAATACTCAAATTCAAATCCTACAGTATTTTCCTGAATCTGAACCTCTGGAGAGTGAAAAATAGGGTTGTTTTTCATTTTCTTCTTCCCATCTATATATATAAAAGCGAAATGGCACTCATTCATTCATCAGCAGAACTAAAAATCTACTGAACCAAATGCGTTCAAATTTGGCATGCATGTTCAGTTGGACCTTTAGACGCGCACTAAGAACGGATTTTGAAAACACCCCAATATTCGCGTTTTTCTAGCGATTTTGTGCGTTTTCTCAGCTTTTTTGACAACTAATTGGCAGAAAATGTTTAAATTTGGTACTTGGGTTCGTTAAAGGTCTAAAAATAATCCGTTGAAATTTTTCCAAGATTCCCCCAAAATTACGCCAGAAATCGGCGATTTTGCAGTTTTCCTTGCATTTTAAATGCGTTTTGCAGATTTTTCAACAACGTCTATTGACATTAAAATATCATAAATATTTATTCAAAATATCATAGATTCATAAATTTATTATTTTTATGAACCCGTAATTAAATAGTTTTAATTTACTTGAATCAAAGAAAAATCTTCTCGCAAGATTTGAACTGCAGTCAATTTTATTATTTTGAAAAAATAAATATCAGAATTACCAGTTACAAATTAATGATAAGCAATGATTAATGACTGAGCAATCATCATTCACTGCAATTGGGCTCACATCTTTGAATTGATCCTTATTACTTCATCCTTTTAGATAATCAACTTCATACACATCCCTCCAAATTCCATTTGTTACTGACCATTCTTTTACACATCCATTTCCAATTTTTGAAACAAATCAAAACTGAATTGAATTTGCATCCGTACAAGCTATATAGGTTTTTCATCGATCAAGAGGAATTCTGTATGCTTCAATGATATAGACACAAAGGCTAGTATTTATTTAATGGAACTGATGTATAAATATATAAGATATTATACATAAAGTATGTATCATGCATATATTTTATATATGAAATATTATACATCATATTTTATATTGGAAAAATTCTTTAAAGAGCTTGAATTAATGAGTTTACTCTTCCAGGATCGTGAAGAGTTGTCCGAGAGGTGTGCATAGCAACAATACGTATTAGCGTCTGCATTGGCGACATTATGCAGATTGTAATCGTGCGTTAGCTGGTGGGCAGGTAGGAGAGGGGGTGCAGCGGGGGGTGGGTGGATGACGCGCAATGACCGCTTCTTCGATAAGCGAGAGGCTCGTATAAAGCGCGTGTCTGTCATCAGCGATGTCATCAATCGACAATCGACAAGATGTGGTGCGGGTGCGTGTTTGCGTTCACTGTGGTGATGTTAGCGAAGTTTGTGCATGCTGCGCCGGCGGTGGACGGTGGCCATGTGCATGTTAGGCATCACAAGAAGTTCCTTCACGCGCTGCCTCTGAGGAACGCTCAGAACGCGTCCATCTGTCCGTTCCGCGTGGAGGAGAGTCGCGACGAGCAGCGCATCCCCGTCGTGCTGGAGAACGTCTACTGTGTGCAGGAGGGGTGCCGCTGCACGGGAGACAGCGCCTTCAAGTGCATTCAGCTCTACACCGAGGTGGAGGTGCTCTATCCGGCCACCAATCGCACTCACTCGCTGCCTCTCTACCATGGCTGTGTCTGTGTGCACAACAAAGGCATGCCTGTTGAGCTGCACGACACTCCCAACCTTGTCAGCTGAGCTGCTGGGTCGCTGCCGTCTTCATCAACTGTCAATCTGCAGCTGAGCTGCTGCAGCTGTTGGCTAGCTGCCGCCATCATCTCCTGTCATCCTGCAGCTGATGGATACCTGCCGTCCTTATCTCCTGTCATACTGCAGCTGTGTTGCTACAGCTGATGGTTAGCTACTGCCTCCATCTCCTGTAATCCTGCAGCTGAGTTGCAGCAGCTGATGGCTAGCGACCGCCTTCATCAACTGTCAGTCTGCAGCTGATGACTGTCATCCTGCAGCTGAGCTGCTACAGCTGTTGGCTAGCTGTCACTTTCATCTCTCTCCTGTCAACTTGCAGCTGGTGGCTGGCTGTCGCCTTCATCAACTGTCATCTTGCAGCTGGGCTACTGCAGCTGTTGCCTTGCTGCCGTCTTCAGATCCTGTCATCCTGCAGCTGACTGACTAGTTACCCTTCCTGCCAATACGGTTCCACTACATCGAAACTGGAGTCAGGGAGTCTGGGATCACAACAAGATAACACCATAGCTTCTCCAAAGTACGGTTCCACGACATCGAATTCTTAAATTCGATCTAAAATATGGTTTCACTAGATTTGGGATCATATCTACATTGCAACTTGGATAAATAACCATGGATGTGATGGCTGGTGTTTATTAAGTAGTGCTGCTTGGTCTTAGGTGCTTCCAGTGTTCGCGAATTCATCTATCTACCTATTCTCCACACGTGATTATCTGTCAGTGTATGTTATCAATTTAAAAGAAAAGACAAAGTTTGTTTTCTGTGAAGGAACGTTATAAATCATGCAAATTCACGTTACCGACTCAGTATTCTAAATGTTTCCAGTTATGTGAAATGTTTGTTCACGAAGACGAGATAACTTCTCATAACACAATGTGTGCTCAAAGTGATCATGGTCTCTGATTTGGAGGTACTGGATGCGATGATTAACGGTAATTACGATTCTTCTCTTTAAATTTCAATCTTTTTCATTGGAATGAGCATTTTCAAAAGTATAAAAAAAACAGTAATAATTTTTCAAATGACATGCATGCTACGAGATAAATATTATGCAACAGGTTGATACTGCCCTCAAAATTCTGAGGATAGAAGCGGAATTCATTTCTAAAATACAATAAATTAATATTGAATGTTATTCTTCGAGCTAGAAGAATACTGTCTTCTCATAACTCAATACTGCTATTTTGTGTAATTATTCATTATCAACCTGATCAAATAGAATGATGGATCTAGAGAATCATCAGTAAATCAACTTGGAATCTTTCAAGTTCGAAGTTTAACTTTTAAATTATCACTTGAGAATAATTGACACAGAGAATTTGAAAGATTCTCAGCTATGTCTGGAAATGTGCAATACATAGGATATGTTCTTATCCTAGCTCGTTACTTTCCGCGTTTGAATAAAAATAACATCTCTGATAAGAGACGAATATCATTTATAATTTATTTAGCATCACCATATTGTATTTGATTAAATATTTTCCACAATACTAACGCCTAACTCCATTGTAAAGTTCATTGATTCTTGTTAACACAATGCAATAATTTGTTTATAGTGCTCAATATTGTATCATTTGATCTTTAAAGAAATTTCTTGAAAATCTATCCCAATACTTGAAAAATGTTGTATTTTGTGCTGAATTATTTAAATCGGAGTATAGATTGATTCAAATAATGCCAATTAAATTTACACTGTATTTGAAAATGATGGATGAAGCCAGTCATAGTAGAAAGTAGTTACTGACATGATTATTACAAATTTTAGTCACAAAAATCGTTCATTATATTGATTGGTACATGAAAAGTTGTGAGACGAATAATTTTGGTAATACAATACAGCATGTCTTAGCATATCAAAGCTTTTAGTATTATTAGGTCATAAGATTCTTGGTTAATATGATTGATAACATAATGCGTAGGATATTCTTAGTATTAATGAAATATCACTGATCATACCACATTTGCTACTTTCCATGTTATTGATAATAATAGGATAGAGATTTTACAGTATTAGAATATGATGGAGATTGTAAATATAAGTTCACTCCACCAATAATATGAATGAGTTCCTAAATCGAAAAGTTCCTAATATTATAGAAACACTTCGTATGTAAACTTTGTAAAAGCGTTTGATATTTATTGTTCATGTAAATTTGTAAATACAGTTTTAGGAACCGGTCGGTCATAATAATTGTATGCTACTACTTACCGGTGGAGTCATAATTTATTTATTTATTTGAAATTCAAAATTTAGGAAAAGCCACTTGCGTTAGTTGTATTCACAAAATAGGATGAATAGAAATAATCCTATGATTTTTGTATTATCATGTTGATGTAGTGATCGTTGAATTGTGATACTGTGATTTATAAGTTAGCAATAAAACAATTGTTCGAAAAAATTCTAATGAAAACTTGAAGATATTTTTATTTTATCCTTGAATGACTATTTCCATCATCTATCATGAATTTTCCATAAAGACTAGATTTTGTATTCAAGATTTTCTCTTCATTTTTATAAAAACGTGTTTTCATTTGAGTGATTTAGGAATTATGGTCCATGTGATCATAATGTGAGATAGTTAAGACCCGTATGCACCACCTTCGTTAAAGCTTAAAGTTTAAAACGAAACGATAGACGAAACTTGAAGTATCTTCTTGGAAATTGGTAACTTCTTAAAGTTTAAACTTGAAAATCTATAGTTTTGTTCAACTTAGTTTGAACGAAGATGATGCATAAGGGCCTAAAAATCTAGAAAGTTTTTAATTAATGAAGCAGTGCCTATTGTAAGCCAGATGTATTTGAACTTCTAGTATTTAGTATTTCACTATGAAAATTCACCATCAAGAGTTCTGAGTATGTGTCATGAAGCCTCTGTCTTGGTGTTGTGAAGATGATAGAACTATACTTTGATTTAAACTGCTTTAGGACCGTCCTAGAGCGGTCCACCAAGCGGGACTCAATCCTAAAGCAGTTTTAAACAGAGTATAGAGTTGACGAAAATGGTTGAACGTTAAGTGAATCCAGGATGTTTTTCCTCCAAATGATTAATTCGGTGCATCAATAATCTTCTATCTAGTCTGAGTGATTATGAGAATAATAAATTCTTGATCTTTGAATAACTGCAATTTTTACACTACCGATTTTTATTTGAATTACCTACCAACATGCAGTTATTTTTGAGTAAATGTGTTTTCGAAAGTCTGTCAAAAAGGTTCCGAAGTGACTTAGAAGCGCTCCAGCACAGAAAAATCTTGATTGTCTTTTGCTCCAGTCACTAAAGTAGGTGAAAAACGTTCATTTACAGTGAATATGATTTTATATCATTATTTGAAGTGAAAATCGGTAGGACTCGATAAATCTTCCACTATGATATTACTCAATCACTCCATACCGTATCTATTAATTTTTTTACGAACAGTTAGCAGATGTTACAATAATAGATTGACTGACAACTGATTTCAATGAAGTGCAGAAACTAGTAGGGAATACTAGTTTTGACATTGGAGGATCTCAGCGGTAATAATCACTAACAGAGACTGTTATTAAAATTTTAAACTTTCAGAAAGCTATTTTCAACTTTAGATGTGCAGACATACAGTATCAGTTACCTGAATAGCCTATTTTAATTTTGTCAATAAGTTAGATATTTTAAGTTGAAGTGTATATTACGCATAATATTTTAACCGCATGTATATCCTTACGCATAACAACAATCAACTTAACTAAATAAATCTTATCCATAAAAACTGCATGGAATGAATAGGAAAGTAGAATGATGGATCAACATAATAACAGAATATACAGTTGGATGTGATGACTTTGAAACATTTTTCCTGATGGAATCCCTTATGAGCCTTGTTTGTGAGTAAAGCGGAAAAGATGATGAAAGAGATTAATGAAACTACAGCTTAGGGGGTTGGTTCAAACCACGAAGAAGTGATTTTGAAGTTTGTTTTTGTATGATAATAACAAATTTTTGTCTAGCAAGACCGAATTTTTAGCAAAAAACAAAAGTTTTATATGTATTTCTCGTTTCTTGTGTTTCTCAGAAATGACTATTTTTACAATCATAACATAGCTTTGATCAAGCTCTTGATTAGGCGTGTCATGAATCAAATCCGAGCCGAGGTCCGTAGCCGAGGGCGATAAGCGCCTGTCTGATAATCCAAAGGTTCCAAGATCGAATACAGTTGCCGTAACGGATTTTGACAGAAACGGCCACTTCCGTCTTTCGGAGGAGACGAAAAGCCGTCGGTCCCAACTGCCTAAAAACAGTCGTCATCTCTCATCATCACCCCTCTCATTACCCACGCACAAGCCTAGAGCTCATGTGGGCATCACCCTCCAAAAAAAAAAAAAAAATTCATGCAAACCAGATAGTTTCGTCATTGATTTTTTCGTCCACAACCTCCATCCTTATCATTGTAATTTAGCACTAATGTCACTACATCACCACGCATCTCACAGGTCAATAAATCGTATTTTCTCCAGGCGGTGTTTCTTGAGCCTGAAATCATTCGACTAATTGTCGGCTTCGGCCAAGATCTTCAATGACTTACTTGTTTACTCAATCATCAGCAGAAAAAGAAACCTCGGAAGCCATTAGTAGAGCAGTTTATATTTTACTGAAAACAATAACTGCCTGGCAGTGTTATCTTTTGTATGGGGTGATGCACCTTGCCTGAAGTAGTAATTCAGACAACTGTACCTAGTGAGCGAAATTACCACCGGTTGACCTTGTCTTTCAGATCCAGCTGTCAACAAATAAACAAACGTGGAGAAATTCGCTTATGAAATCGGTCACGGTCAATCTCAATAAGTCAATTATTGTTCAAATCTATTTATTACTTTCTCCTGTAACATAACTTTACTCGCATTTTTTTTTATTTCCTGTAGGTTTTTTTCCTACTGTACATCAAAAGCTATTACTAATTCATAATTATTTGATTACTGTATTGAATAGAAGAAAATTTTGATTAATTTGATTTGTTTAAAAGTGAAATGATTTCTCACATCCTTTCATTCTTTTTCTTCTTCTTCTTCTTCTTCTTCTTCTTCTTCTTCTTCTTCTTCTTCTTCTTCCTCCTCCTCCTCCTCCTCCTCCTCCTCCTCCTCCTCCTCCTCCTCCTCCTCCTCCTCCTCCTCCTCCTCCTCCTTCTCCTCCTCCTCCTCCTCCTCCTTCTCCTCCTCCTCCTCCCCCTCATCCTCTTCCTCCTCCTCCTCTCCATCTTCTCCTCCTCCTTCACATCCTCCTTCTCCTCCTCCTCCTCCACCTCCTTCTCCTCCTCCTCCTCCTCCTCCTCCTCCTCCTGCTCCTCCCTCCTCCTCCTCCCTCCTCCTCCTCCTCTCCCTCCTCCTCCTCCTCCTCATCCCCCTTCTCCTTGTCTCCTGCTACTTTTCCTCCTCCTCCACCTCCTTCTGCTTCTCCTTCTCCTCTCCATCACCTCCTCCTGATTCTACTTCGTCCACACAGTCATTTTTTATTTTCCTCGCATTTTTCATATTCTTTTGCTTAATTGCTTCAGTATTACTACCATATTATGAGCTATATTATCATGTATGTATGACCTATATCATCAAGTGTTCTAGTACGTCGCAGTATGTCTCTAGAAAGCCTAATTCCAAATTCAATTTAGCCTCTCTTGGAATTCCAAGCATTTTTGGCAGATTATCTTAAATACCATTTTTTCAACCTACATAACGCTACTTTCCTGTTCCCAGGAAAATACGCTAGCCTATACTAGTTTTATTTGTATACAAGATACGAGATGAGACTATTAAATAATTCAATGACCTGGACCACTCAAGGCCATTGTATGCTGGAATGCACTGAACTCTTTCACTTTTTATTTCAGTGATGAAAGAGGAAAACATACTCAATATTATCAGGTTTGTATGCTGTAGTAGTGACGTTTCGGTTCCTCTCATACGTATTAACAGTGACGTAGTAACATCTTTATCTTTTCCGCTACCTTCTTCCCTCTTATCTTCTCTTTCTCTCCTCGTTTCCTTTTTATTCTTGTCTGTAAGATTGTTCTAGATTTTGCTGGTGTGATCTTTCCTGATTAGATGCAATGTCTGTGGTCAGGACTATTTGGAATAGAATGTTTCATTGAGAAAAATCACTGATAAGCTTGTGGTTTATGGAGGAAATATGAATGAGATGCAAAATCTATTTCCCCATTTTGAAGGTTCCTGGATTTGATCAGATAAGATTTGAGAAGTCCGCCAGCGAAATAATCTAGAAGAATGAGTGAATCATTCATTCAAATTTCCCCGATTACGGTGAACTTTTCAATTTGGATACAGTACTTTATTCTTGTTTTCTTGGTTAGGTAGAAGCCTGATCTACATTGTAATATTCAAACAATTTTTAATGAAAGAATAATACATTTGAATTGATGGTGAGCAAAGTGATACAGCATAAAAATCAATAAACAATAATTGATTTAGGAATGATGCTAAAATGTTGAAGATGATGACGATAGCGCAGAGAATCACAGTTAGCTCTCCCAATAAACACTCAGGATCAATAATTAATATAGGATGTTTAATAATTTGATTGTCTGTCTGGATGCAAGTATTGCAAATAGAAATAACTACGCTCATATTTCTTTCTTCTTCTTCTTCTTCTTCTTCTTCTTCTTCTTCTTCTTTAACATTTTCTTCTTTTTCTTCTTCTTCAGACCGACGTCTTCTTCTTCTTCGTATTCGTCGTTTCTCATTGTTCCGGCAACTGTATTCCTTCTTCATTATCTTCTTCTTCTTCTTCTTCTTCTTCTTCTTCTTCTTCTTCTTCTTCTTCTTCTTCTTCTTCTTCTTCTTCTTCTTCTTCTTCTTCATCTTTATTATATAATTATTATTGAAGTGGATGCATTATTATCCCATTCCTGAAATAAATATATAATATGAAATAAGAATATAATTTGTAATCATCCCATTATCTAATCAACAAAATCTAATTTACAACATGCTTGTACGAGCGAAGCTGTAACTCCTTGGGGAAGAAGCTTGACCAGAATCACGCGACACTGGATAGGGCAGATCAGTTCATTCACTACAGTAGAACATATTTCCATCATACTGACGACACTCTATAGGCCAGCTCTCTGTTGACCCACCCCAAAACACACAAGTGGGTCACTTAGCTTGTTAAAATGCTGGAAGCGATCGCGCCAAATGTTAAAGGGCAATGTACTCTGTTATTATAATTATTATCAAGATTATAGTGTACCTTTACGCACATTTATTCACTCTATATTATTATTTCATGTTCCCGAAGTCAAGCAACAAGGGATTTCAACAGAAGTCTTCAATAAAACAATGATATCGAGAATTACAAGGTATATTAAACAAGCCTAGAAGACGTGTTGAGAAAAACATCTGATAACCACTATATTGACATGGTTCATCTGTGATAGTTAATCTACTGTATATCTATTCTGGGTCTGATAGGGAATCTTCACATGCTCAGAAAATCCTCAGGAAAAAGCAGGGAGAGTTGAATTGTTTATAAAAATTTGATGTCCAGGATATTTTTCAAAAAATACTTCCATATTCAATTTCCTGAGATGAACAAAGCGAACAAACTCATCAGTTTAATCTCAGTTAAAGTCTTCATTCATTTTGATAAGCCCTTCTTTCATTCATTTTGACAAGTTCCATCCTATTATATTAAGCGAGCAATTTCTGTATGTTTATATTTATGTATGTATGTATTTATGTATGTATTTATGTATGTATGTATGTCCAACGGATCTCGAAAACAGCTCTAATGATTTTGACGAAATTTGAATATAGGAGGTTTGTGATACAAAAATTAGTTTGCGCTGGGTCTCATCCTGGGATAACTCGCTAAAGGACAGCAAAAGGAAAAATCGATCCTTTAGGAATCAGCTGACAGCAAAACAAATTTCTGTCGGCTGTAAATGATGAGAAAGAGTGAGAGTGGTATTGTGGGAGTGAGACAAGATTATTTCAGCTGCTGAGACATGCATTTCAACCACATGATCACTCGTGAAATCCACAACTACACTAACGCTTCTGGTAAAACCAGCGGCTCCACTCCTAGAATTGAGATAAAATACTATCGAAATACATAAACTGACCCTATCCCAATTTTTATTTCTGTTTTTTAATTATATATAGAAAATTAAAAGGAATTAGAAATTTTGAAAATATTCCATCTGTACTGTATTGTTATTTTTAAATTTGAGGCATGAAGTTGGCCATGTGATCTGTTTTTATTTATTTGAGAAAAATCGTCAAGAGTTCATCAAAACAGCTGAGCTAAAAATTGTTGTAGCAGGAATATTTTAAATTGTCAGAAAACAGCTGATTGATGTTCGCTCGTTTACTGACGTTAAATCAGCTGTTTTCTGACAAGTTAAAATGATACTATAACAACTCATATCTAGTGGAACGGTCGTTCCACCACCCGTCCCCCCCGTGATACGAATGAAAGACCGGGACTACTATATATTCTGTAACGAACTTCCCTTTGATGTTCGCATGCCGCCATCTCAATTTACGCGGAAAGTAGTGAAAATTTTAAAATGTTGTAATGACATTATTTTCTTAGATTTTTGAGCGCTTTCATTTAAGATCAGAACGAACTTTCTACGATATAAATTCGCGAAGATACTATATGCGGGTATTTTGTCATTTTACTAATTTTGGGATTTTTCAATTTTTTCAACTTTGAGTACTTGATGTGAAAAATCTGTAATGAGTTGAGATTCGGACTACCAAAAGCGATTGAAGACATGTTCAAACTATTTACATTTAAAATTTCAAATCATTTAATGTCCGATTAAACCTGTAGCTCTGTCCGAATAAAAATTAAAGTTGCAATTTGAAGTTAGAATTTGAAGCTTTTATCGAATGTAAACAGGGCCACCCAGGAACAAGGCCTAGACCCTCGAAATATGACGTCACGGCTAAGTGGCCTACTACTCCACTATACTGTCATAAACAGCCACTGATCACAACCAAGTTTGAATATTTAAATTTTATTATTGAAAATAAATAAATAGACCTACTCACTCACCAAAAGGTAATTGTAGCAGTTAAAATTAACTCTCGAGACGAGAAAAAACCAAACACAATCGAATCAATTTCAATGGACAGTCGAGTAAAATAGCAGACATTCTACCTTGCATGAAATGGGGTAGTCGGTTTCTTTTTTTTAATAAATGTTTATGGTAGTCCTGGGATGCTAAATCCAAGTTTTAGACTCGGCAAAACTATGGGATCATCTCCAAAAATCGTTCAAAATGGCGGAATTTTGCACTTTTACGTTTAATAATTTCACCCTGAAGAATCCACTTTTTCATATAGGACATTGTGAATATTTTTTAAAGTATATTAAATTACCGTCAATTTGAGACCAAATCATCATTGTAGGCCCAACCGTTTGCGAGATACAGCTCTTCAAAGTTCATCAAATTAACGAAAATTCACCCTTTTTTCAATTTTCGCAATTTTGACCCTGAAGAATCACTTTTTCATATAGGACATTCAACACAGGGTTGAAAGCAAATTCAAATACCTACAATTTGATACCTAATTGGTTATTGTAGGCCCAACTGTTTACGAGATACAGCTCTTCAAAGTTCATCAAATTATCGTAATTTTCACTTGTTGTTACATTTGGTCAATTTTGACCGTGAAGCATCACTTCTTCGAATGTGACTTTAGCAAAATTTTGAAAGATAATTTAAACAGCTACAATTTGAGAACAAATTGATTATTGTAGACTCAATAGTTTGCGAGATGTAGGCCTTCAAAGTTAATCAAATTGTAGAATTTTTCCACTTTTTCTACATTTCTTCAATTATGACCCTGAAGAATCACTTTTTCATATAGGACATTCAACATAGTTTTGAAAGCTGATTAGATTACCTACAATTTGAGACCAAATTTGTTATTGTAGGCTTAACCGTTTGCGAAATACAGCTCTTCAAAGTTTATCAAATTATCGTAATTTTTCACTTGTTTTTACATTTGGTCAATTTTGACCGTGAAGTATCACTTTTTCGAATAGGACATCCAACATAATTCTCAAAGTATATTAAATCACCTACAATTTGAGACTAAATTGGTCATTGTGGGCCTGATAGTTTGCGAGATATAGGCCTTCAAAGATCTTGTCTGATTGAATGCCATATTGAATTTGTTACTCTAAATGGGAAGGTGGTCTTGTTATACATGATTTCGATTGAATTTCAGGAGAAAATGAATGGCGAAAACCGCACCACGATATGTAAAACCGTTTTTAAGATATTTCAGTTAAAAATCAGAACACCTAAATCCAGTTAATATCTCAGAAACCGTTTTGAGGTATTAACTCGATTTAGTGTAAATATGTCTGATTTATAATTGAAATATCTTAAAACAGATTCATATCGTGGTAAAAGTTTTCGCCATTCATTTTCTCCTGAAGCTGTATCGAAATCATGTCCTTCCCATTTAAAAATTAACTTAGATTCAATATGGCGTTAAGATCTTTGAGCCTCGGCCCAATGACCAATTTAGTCTCAAAATATACTTATGTTGATGTCCTATGATACTCACGGTCAAAATTGACCAAAAAACAAGTGAAAATTACGATAATCTGATAAAACTTGAAGAGCTGCATTTCGCAAACGGTTGAGCCTACAACAACAAATTTGGTCTCAAATTGCGTGATCTAATCAGCTTCAAACTGTTGAATGTCCTATGAGGGGTCATGAATTGAAGAAGAGAAAGTCTAAGATTCACGATATTCGGTTGGCCACACCAATGTTGAATGTCATCTGGTCTCAAATTGACGCAATTTCCATACTAAAATATCAGGTGATGCAATTTTTGAGATGATCCGTTGTTTATGGAATCTGATTTATATCCCAGAACCATAAAATTATTAGAAACCGCTACCCATTTCCGCAAACCCTATTTTTACGACAATTTAGGCATGAGTTGTAAACATCAGTTGTTGTTATGGACACGATGTGATGACGTCGTTTAAATTCAGTGTCTAGCTAGACCATGTTCCTAGGTGGCCCTGATGTAAATGTCGCGATCCCAGCGGTTAAAAACTGAAAGTGATTCACACTGTTGCCACCGCCAAATTCGACCTTTTCAATAATAGCCCAGTAAAATTGTCATCAAAATAGGGTCTACCTTGTATGAAATGGGATAGTCGGTTTCTTTTAGTAATGTTTATGGTAGTCCTGGGATGCTAAATCCAAGTTTTAGACCCCAAACTACCGGATCATCTCCAAAAATCGTAAAAAATTTTGCACTTTTTACGTTTGGCCAATTTTCACCCTGAAGAATCACTTTTACATATAGGACATTGTACATATTTTTTCAAGTATATTGAATTACCGTCAATTTGAGACCAAATTTATCATTGTAGGCCCAACTGTTTGCGAGATACAGCTCTTCAAAGTTCATAAAATTAACAAAATTTTGCCCTTTTTTCAATTTTGACCCTGAAGAATCACTTTTTCATGAAGGACATCCAAAATAGGGTTGAATGTAAATTGAATACCTACATTTTGATACCTAATCGGTTATTGTAGGCCCAACAGCTCGCGACATACAGCTCTTCAAAGTTAATCAAATTATCGTCATTTCCCACCTGCTTTTACATTTGGTTAATTTTGACCGCGAAGCATCACTTCTTCGAATGTGACTTTCAGCAAAGTTTTGGAAGATAATTTGAACATCTACAATTTGAGACCAAATAGATTATTGTAGACCCAATAGTTTGCGAGATGTAGGCCTTCAAAGTTTATCAAATTGTTGAATTTTTCCACTTTTTCTACATTTCTCCAATTAAGACGTCTGAAGAATCATTTTTTCATAAAGAACATTCAACATAATTTTTGAAAGCTGATTCAATTATCTACAATTTGAGACTAAATTTGTTATTGTAGGCTCAACCGTTTGCGAAATACAGCTCTTCAAAGTTCATTGAATTATCGTAATTTTTCACTTGTTTTTACATTTGGTCAATTTTGACCGTGAAGTATCACTTTTTCATATAGGACATCCAACATATATCTCAAAGTATATTAAATATATTTAGTATATTACCTACAATTTGAGACTGAATTGGTCAGGGCCTAATAGTTTGCGAGATATAGGCCTTCAAGTAGATTAGTAGAAGTCTACTCACATTTAAAATTTCAAATCACACTGTGTTATCTTCACTTCAGTTCATTTCATTTGTAGATCAACGAAATAGAGTTTTTCTGCACTTAAGTGGTGTTGCAGTAAGTACACATAATTTCATTTCATAAGTGGTCATATGATCTATTAAAGTGGGTTAAAATTCACGGAGAAAATCGAATATTCCAATGAAAATATTTTTTAAACATTATCATTAATGGGGAAAATTTGAGAATTTTGTTCCTGGAATGTATAATTATTGTGTTAGGCAAATTTTTACAAGGATTTCATTTTTCGATTACAAAATATTTTTTTCATTAAAAGTGGTCATGTGACCTATCGTAATGGGTTAAAATTTCAATCTAAGTTCAAAATCTCAATCTTATTTAACAAACTTTGTGGATAACTGCTTATACATGAATTATTAATGTTGCTACAATGATATGTCGTTAAAGTCTGGATAGTAAATGATAACGTGTGATGCAACAGACACAGTCACAACGTCTTGTTTGTTCATTCAGTATTAACCATAACTGGCTCACTTATAGCTAGAATAATTTTGTAGTACCCAAATAGTGAGGATAAAATATCTTTTATCAAATAACATAGCATTTCACTTTTAAAAAAATTAACTCTCCCCATCCATTGTGTTTGCAGTGTTTTACCTCCATAACAAGAAGGTGATTAAAAAACTTGATATCTCTCCAGGGGCTCAAAGAAACATTGTCCTTGACCCTTGTTGAGGTGTGGAATTCAGTCTTAGGTGTAGGTGGGTCTGTGATTTAAAAGTTCAGTAAGAAATGTTTTGATATAGGTTTCAAGAAACTTGTCTTCTCTGCAATATATAGACATGTTAATATAATTACAGTGTAGCCAACCCAAACAAAAATGAAAACTCTGTTCTGGAAGCCATTGACATTGAAGAGTTTGGAAGAAATTTTGGGGAGGCGAGGGCGCTCAATAATATTTAGAAAATTCATAAAAACTTGTTAGCTCAAACACTGAGAGTATGATTCCTGAAAGTTTACCATATTTCTAATTATTCGTGATTTTAAGTGGGTGAGATTGAGCGCCCTCGCTCCCCCCCAAATTTTCTTCCAAATTTTTTTTCAATGTCAATGGCTTTCAGAACAGTGTTTTCTTTTTTGTTTGTGTTTTCTACACATAATTATTATATTGTATGTATAAATGTATATTGCAGAGGCAGACGGCGTTCCCCCTTAGGCTATATCAAAACATTTTCTTACTGAAAGCTTATAAATTTTTTTTTTGGATTTTTCTTTGGTACACAAGTTTTAGTTTCCACACCAGCGTTTTCAATAGGTCGGGGGTAGGGACGAATTCTTTTGGAGAATTTTTGGAGAGGATTATTATTTCTATGAAGCAAAATTTTATAATTTTTCAAATGATATGCATTCAAACTCGATTATTCATAATAATTATTTCGAAAGCTGAGATTGATTTTTATAGTGCAATGATGATTCAGTTCATAAGACTGATGGCTTCACTTAAAAATAGTTTAATTTCTTCCCTTTTTTCCTTTAAAATTTCTATTCCTGTGCCTTTGTAGGCCTACCCCCGAGCAGAGCTCGGTACCCCGATATTGTATTTCTAAAATGTGGAAATTTCTCTTGAACTTTTCTTCTCAATAATATTTTTTATTCCATTTTGAGACATTAATACAATGCTGTAGATGTATTGTCAAAATTTCTCATGTCATTTCTCATGTCATGTCATTTCTCATGTCATGTCATTATTCTTATTTTCCTGTTCAACCGCTTGTGGCCCCTGCAGATGCTTTTGTGCAACTAAGAACAGTAATGTTCATTTTATTTGCCTTTTCCATGCCTTTTATGACATTTCTTTGACGTGAGTTTTTACGTTTCAATTTGTAATGTACTGGGCATTTCCACTGCTCATCATCATAAATTGCATTCTTAACGTCATTCGAATTTAATGCAGTGTGCAACAGCTTCAAAGATATCTAAGAAAGAGAATGAACTAAATATAGCGAGCTGAATAAATATGCGAGTTGATATTTTATTTTCATGTGGATTTGTTGTAGAAAAGCTCTAAGCTTTCCAGCCGAACGCTGAGGTTACGAGATTGGTTATAGTTTCGAGTAGGCTTCAGTAATTGTAATATATTTTAGCATAATCTAAGATTCTAAGTAATTTCTCTTATTGTTCAAAACTTTTCATTCAACATCTAATCTTTACAGTAATTTGTCTGCCTAAATCATGTAACATTATCTTGAATCAAATTGAATTAAAGACTAAAATTAAAAAACTAGCAACTAGCTAGCTGGTAAAGGACAAATTTATTAAAGGCCATGAAATCACCCGAAAAATGTGCTTCGATTTGGAAATTTTCAATTTATTATTGAAAACTTGTTGTTTGAATACGGTAATATTTCAAAGACATTGACACTGGCATTCTTCTTTTTCGTCTCGTTTTTTTTTTTTAAAAGATCAATGAAGTCTTTTTATATTTAAGGGAATAATCTGCTGTAATTAAAAATGTGCTTGAGCTAAGTTTACTTTTAGACCTGATGTGTTTTCCATGAGTGGAAAAGTTTTTCCATCTTTCTCTCTCACTCTCTCTCTCACTCTCTCTCTCTCTCTCTCTCTCTCTCATTTATCTTCGAAAACTCTGAAAAGTTTCATGAGAATCAAATTTGGAATTAGTCCCTCATTTTTACGGTTTCTTTTATCCTCTGTTGATTGTTTACTTGTTTATGTAGACTGATGAAAATTACATAAACTTTACATACTGAAGAATCTTCTATATTCTGTTGATTGTTTATTTGTTTATGTTGACCGATGAAAATTACATAAACTTCACAGATTAAAGAGTTTACTCAAAAAAAGATTAGTGGGATATCATTATTTGGTATTCATATCAGCAATGAAGTTAATCAAACTTTGTTCACTAGAGCATGCAGTTTCTATATCTCTCTGAACTATTAATAACATCACACAAATAAATTCTCATGGGAACTGCTGTAAATAACGTATTATATTATTGAGTTTGGATAGCGTGGTTTTATACATTGAATACTGTTATATGAATGTGAATATTAGTAGTTGATAAGTTAATGTAATTTTTCATTCTTTTAAAGAGACTAGAAGGCTTAACTAGTTTCATTCCATTTTTCCAGCATGTTCCCATTGAAGAAAAATATTCTCTGTCAGAAGCCAGTGGAAAATTGTTGATTATCATCGTAATAAATCTAAAATAGAAATAATCTGCTTGTTTCAAGGAAAAGGATTCCTGATAAGAATATTAAATAAATGAAGCATTCAGGGATCTATTTCGAGACGCTCTATTTCTACTACATTTTTGTTGCATGGTAATCTGCCTCACCTCGTTGAGATTCCAAGTTTCAGTATGCTGATGGAGGAGATCGTACCTAAGAAGTTAACTGACAAGGTGAAGTCTCATATGAGTTGGGGAGAACTGTAATATCCGCATTAGTAAGCTGAACGTTCTATAATTATGTTTGTCAGAATTGTTATAATGTCTGAATTCATAATTGAATTGTTTGTTTCAGACGCTTGAGTTGATCAATTCAAAATAAATGAAAAGACAAGATGTTGTCAAACCACTGATTAATTAGAAAATCGAGATACCGGTTTCGGTTGTTACACCATTATCAATCTCTGGTAAACTCGATTTTCTAATAAATCAGTGGTTTGACAACATCTTGTCTTTTCATTTATTATGGATAACTACCACAATATCACCTTCACAACTACTCAAAGAGTGATCAATTCAAAGTGGGCATAGTTATTTCAAGGTAATAATAATATGATATAAAATGAAATAATATTATAAAACAATTGGCGACGAGAATGTTAGAGAAGATATAACAATTGGTTATTGATAGGTTGATCATCTTAGTCCTCTTGACCACTAGGTGGTTTAGTTGATGAAATTTGGATGATTGTTGTTGAAATTTGAATAAGCCTTGTTAAAAGTTGATTGATCCTTGTTGAAAGTTGAATGATCCTTGATGGTGATTTATCATCCCAGGACTATCATATACAAAATTAATAAAAACAATTACCGTACCCGATTCAATGCAGAGTAGACTCTGTTCTTGATAACAAGTTTACTATGCAAACTGGCAGTCAAGCAGTTTCAGCAAATCTCAATATTTTGATCACACCATCAAGTGTAATGGTTCAAGTGAATGGTAGACTACAATGCAATAGACTGCAAATAAAGGTAGACAAAATAAAGATCTTGATAAACAGGAGTTAGAAATTAGCCTTCAACTAACTCTCCACTAGAGTGAGGGATGTTGGTGTTGAAAAGGAGATCAGATTAATCTCCTCGGTTATAGACTCTTGATTATGTATTTAGATGGGAGCAGAATATCAATCTGTCAAAAAATTAATTCGGCAAGCTTCTCCGTCAGTAAACTATGCAAACTTTGTCTCTAATTTGAAATACTGTACTTCACTTTTCGAAACAAGGGCCAATAGATTTTTCATGATACAAAAGCGTGTGGTTCAGTGGCGTAGCCAGAAATTGACTGGGGGTCTGGGGAGTATTCCATACCCCCAGACATAAGGGGCCCTCCCCCGGGAAATTTTAATACTCGACAAGTACATAACACTGTTTTAGACTACTTTTAAGGTCTTGCGATAGCTGAAATCCGAACATTATTCTTTTAGGAGAAACAATCATTTACTATTAAAATTAAATTTCAACAATTTCGGGGAGGCCTGGGCCCCCTAGGCCCCCCCCCTGGCTACACCACTGGTGTGGTTAGGTCATTGCTTGGAAAACCTCCCTTGCACCCATGTTGAGAGAGCTATTCAAGATTCTCACAAATTTGTTTATTATGGTGGAGTTTGCCTGAAATTTAGACAATATGTATTAGCTCAAACTACAAATTACTGTACTCTCACAGGAATATGAAATGAAGGCTGAACAAAAGTAGTCCTTGCAGAAGTGAACTTTAGCTCAATCGAAAACTTTGTTTAATATCGGTCAAAAACTGCCCCTCAATTCAAAGAGAAACGAAAATCCAACTCTACTCAAGAATGAATCTTAGAGAGCGGTTGATGGTGCAAGTTCCATTCTATCCATCCATTTCATACAAAAAATAAATAATTTTGTTCCTTTTGTAACTTCTTCAAGATTGTTGAGAGTGATAACATTTTTGATTATAATCAACGAGATTCATTTTCACAAAACAGGTTAACCGATGTCTCAATTAATGGCTTCCTTCTGTTCATCCAGCAATGTTTGTTTGATAGTTTATTCGAATCCTGTACAAATATATTTCATTAGTGCATTTTTTGTAGTGCAATAATTAAAATCGATAACTTGATGTTGAGTTCAAGCGTTTCTAACTCTTATCAGCCTTTTCTCTAAGCGAGAGTGAATGAGTCAGAGGAAGTAATTGTTAACGGTTCACAACATATTAGTCATAGCAAAAGGAAGAAGTCACTGAAGAGAATACACCATTGATTATTACACCTGAAGAACAGGGTGAACTTAAAAAAAACCAATTTAGTCATCGATTGGAATGGCTCAATTTCATACAGTCAGGTGCATACACTATTACTTTGTTATGATGACGAGATGTATGTTATTGAAAATGCAATAGTACTTGGAAAAATTAAGGGATTGACGAATGAAGTTGTTCTGATAAGAGGAAAACAGTTAATTTTATCGTAAATGACGTTTAAAATATTTTCATTCTTAACTGGATTACAACCTGTTACATAATTTACTGTAATAACGGAGTCCTTGCACCTCTGGGTCAAGCTGGCTGACATTTGCCTTTATATGTAAGAAGTTCAACAAACCGTTCCTATCCTTTTCTATGACAGTTCAATATTTTCCAAAACACTTCCATAATTTCCTCACACCACAATAGGTTTTTGATTGATAAATTGGGAGAATTCATCTTTCTATACTTATATAATTTCATTTTGATAGATGTTGATTGGAATGCCTCATGTTCAGTAAAGTGCATACTATATTTTCATTATCATGATAAGATAGATGTTGAGTTATATGTTATCAAAAATGCATAATTACTTGGAAAAATCAAGGTATTGGCTAATGAAATAGTTATGATGAGAGGAAAACAGTTAATTTTCTTGTAAATGAAAACAAGTGACGTTTACATTGCTCAAGTTGCGTTTTCAATACCCATTCTTAGCTGAATTACAACTTCTTACATAATTTACTGTAATAACGGAGTCCTTGCATCTCTGGGTCAAGCTGGCTGACCTTGGCCTTGAACATATGAAGTTCAGCTCCTATCAATTGTTCACTTTTATACCTTCAAAACACTTTCATAATTTCATCTTACCATAGGTGTTTGGTCCGTAAATTTGGAGAGTTCATCTCTCAATATGATCCTTGCTATAATTGTGACAAGGCTTTTGGACCCAACCCATGGTAGAGAAGGGAGGAATCTGCAAAACGGTTTAACCCAGAATAATTTTATCTTGATGCCGTTTCTGACTTTCTATCTTTATAATCATAATCATAATCATTACCTCCTGAATGCATATTGTGATAAAATATAATTTATTGTTGTAACATTATATAGTTTTTCAAATCAATAGGCTCATCATCCCCTTTACTTTCATTGACATAACGAATGGTTCATCTGTCATTAGTATCATGCATTTTCCTCCTTTTCACTTGAATAACAACAATTTTTATCTTCATTTCATTATGTATTATTATGAATTATTATTGTAAATTTTGCTTAATTTAGTAAGTGCCTATGTTTTTGTTCAGCTTTCCTGCGCTCAGGCTTATGCCTTTGCAGTTTTTTCCTGATATTGGTGGATATGTTAGTACGTAAGATTTTATTTTATTTAATTTTGTATTGAGGCAAAAAGTAAATGAATTTGAAAAAATATGACACTGCAGAAAATAGGACTCAGGGGCGGATACAGTATTGAGTTTTTGTAGAGGGGTAATTTTTAAAATTCCGGGATAGAGGGGGTATTATGCAAGACTCAGAACATGCTTGCAGAGAAAGAAGTACGGGTAAATAGTGAATTAGTAGTGTCTAGTTACAAACAATCAAGAAGTCTAAGATGGAAATTAAATTTGACGATATTTATAGAGCATGTTCATAAATAATTATTTGCATGCTTGATGATAGGCGGTGGGAATGTTTGTTTATATGAAGTGGATTGAAGATAGAAGATGAAAGCCTAAAATAGTTTTCTCTACTAATTATTTGAAAAGCTGAGACGCTGCACTCATCTATCTCTACTCGTGATAGAGATATCTCAAAACATAATGAGTGCCAATTAGACCACTGCCAATCATCATAGTTGATTCATACTGTTGTTCGCTTTTGAATGCTTCCTAAAAAACTTGTAGCCACTGGAAAAAACGTATTATCTATTCTTGTAGGAGTGGAGACAAGCTTGCTAAATTAACTTTCCTGCTGGTAATTCCCTACCAAATTTCACTCTCTGGAGCAACTCAGTGCTCAGTGTACTGTGAGAGACGCTCTCGCCTATACAAAATGTTATAGACCCATTTTATCTCAATTTGGAAATAGGAGTCTTCTCTTAGAAGAATTCGAATAGTCCTGAAAAGCATATTATTAAAATCAACTTGGCTCATTAATCATCCAGATTGCAAAGAGATCATTAATGAAAGAAGACACTTTGTGGTTGAGTTTTGTAGATTGTTTATAGAGACCTATCATGAATCGAATTGCAATGGTATCATAACGGTATAATTGCTGGTTATCATAACGCGGGGCGAACAATCACATTTGGAGCAAGTTTTGATACACATTATGCTATTTTAATTATTAGATTATTTTGTTTCAAAATTTGATCGTTCCAAGAATTCAGTTCTCGACTAAATCATGATTTTAATACCCAATTATAAAATGTACTCCAGTCAGTACATTTTATTTGAAAAATATATATTTAAATATAAGTCATAGAGTTCGGTTGCTTCAAATATAGAATTGTTTATTGTTGTGAATATACATAGATAGTAAATCAAATTTACTGAATGATTGAGAAAAATATCTTTGTAGTGTTGGTTTTTATATTAAATAACAAGATTTAAAGAAATCAGATTAATATTAAGGAACAATCGATTTTGGAGACAGATAGAATACAATAAAATTGCTGGATTCTGGGTTATATAGCCTGAAAGAATGAAAGAATCTTTTAGAATGGGAATGCATGAATAGAAATCACTAACAATGTCGTAGTGGAATGGCTTACTATTAAGAATTCGCAATCGGTATCAAACTAGAAGAAAATAACCTGCTTTGTCTTGGGGACGTGGTCCGCCAGTTAAATGACAACATTATACTACAAGCTCTCATTTCATCTAGTTATTGTGTTTGAAATTAATCATAATCAATCGTATAAATATCGTTTAAACAGATATTTGAGAGGTCATTAATGATCTGTACGTATCCTCATCAATCCATGTACGGTTTAAATGAGATAGATATAATTGTCTGAAGAGGTCAATAATGATTTGAAATAGATATAATTGTCTGAAGAGGTCAATTATGATTTGAAATAGATATAATTGTCTTATCTCCATGGATGTCATTCTTTTGGTTGTTAACATGCAAACGTGCGTACCGACTAGCTGGCAGTATGTTAAGCGGACGCAGGCCAATGATAGCGTGATGGGACACACCTCCAGGGACTGGTAGCTCACCTGCAGTCGAATTTAACACTTTCAACAGCAAAAATAAACAGGTTGATCACGAAAATAGCATCATCCACTATGTAGGTACAAGCAGACCGCAAGTAGTGTTGAAAAATCTACGTCATGGTTACAACCCGAAGGGAAAAGGAAAACGCCGGTGACGTAGCAAAGGAGGAAAGGTGCGTATTGGAACGCGTGCCAGTGTGACGTCACCGGTGCGGGGATCCTCGCTTGAGGAAGCATAAAACTTCTGTTCAGCGCGGTTGGTAGCCAGAAATTCATCTACCGGCGAAGAGCACACATAGGATTCGAAAAATCAACAAGTGTTTAGTGCAATTTGCAGTTAGTAAAGTCTAGTTCTTGAGTGTTCTATTTTGTGCAATCAACAACAAACATGATGTCAGTTACTTTGATCGCATTTCTTGTCATCCTCGTGATCGCCATCTTCTCCAGGAAGACTGAGTCGGCACCAGTGCCAGCCGAAATTCCCGAGACGCGATCTCTGAAACAGCTCGACAGCATCACCAAGTGTCCGTTCGAAGTGAAGGAAGACTACGACCCCGAACGCACTCCGCAGCGAATCCAGAAAGTCGTCTGCAAACCCATTCCTTGCCAAGACTGCGATGCCGAATTCCATTGTGTGCAGGCAACGGTCGAATTTGAAGTTTTCTACAAATCCGGAGGCAAGCCAAGTCAACTACCAATCGAATACGGGTGTTACTACACCAAACTGGACGCTGAATCCGTCGAAATCAACAACCTACCCGAAGTTTCAACCTGAGTTTAGAATCTACCATCCTGAAAACAGAAGCTGAGGGGCAGCAACAGAAATAGAAGAGGGAATGCTGTTTTCACTTGAACGTCTTTGGTTGATCGAGATCCAAAGATGAGTGTGGAAAAGCTGGAGTTCTCGTCGTCTCATTCGATCTAGAACACATAATATGTAATTAACATATTGTTTTCTTCACACCGCTTGGATTATTCGAACCAGGTTCTTCGGATTATCAGACTGGCGCTTATCGCCCTCGGCTACGGACCACTCCAAACTATCAGACTGCAATCTCCAAACCAAGCCGAACCAGGGGAGGATCATCACCAACTGGAAACGATTCAACTGTGTTTTGAATGGGATGTTCTCAATAGTCCAGTGATCTCAGATCTCCATACCGTGAAACGAAAGAGGAGTGGTAATTATAAAATATTATTATAAGAGTTATTATTTGTCAATATTAGATTAGAAAACGATTCATATTTCTGTAGGATAGATATTTATTGTAGATTAGGATGGGGATTAGCTTATTACGCTTCTGCTCACTATTGAGCTGTACAAGAATGATTATTTGTCAGTAATAGAGTAGAAAACCAATCATATTTCTGTAGGATAGATATTTATTGTACATTAGTATGGGGATTGGCTTATAACGCTTCTGCTCACTATTGAGCTGCACAAGAATTATTATCAGTAATAGAGTACAAAACCAATCATAGTTTCTTTAGGATAGTTATTTATTGTAGAGTAGGATGGGGAGTAGCTTATTACGCTTCTGCTCAGTATTGAGCTTTACGTTTATATGAAATTTATATTGTAATTGGACATTTCATTTAGTCAAATCGATCTCTTAGAGTAGCCCTCTCTGTCTTTCCATAATCAATTCAAACTTGATGACACTCTCACAATTCTAAGTCGATTTGAGTTATATTTACACTATTACTTTATTTCTTGTCACACCAATTTATTTAATAATTCTATTCATCTTGGAGCACATTGATGAATTTATTATCTTCACATTAGTTTCAAAATACTGTACTAGCTCTGAATTAACACATTTAAATAATAATTGTGGTTTAGTAACCTGAACAACGAGTACAAACTAGTATAGAATGCTGAGTACAGTACAAAAATATGTGTAAATAGTTCATATAGGATTAACAAATATATATTTAATATGAATAATACAATGTAAATACAATCGTGAGTTTAAATTGATAACATCAGTTGTACAGTATCCTCCGCATAAGAAATAGAGTAGGGTATATTAGGCTTTATTAATTTGTATTTTATTCAAATAATACTCAAGTATTCATACACGTAAATATTGTTATAAACAATCATTATTGAGCTGACATTCGGGCTGTGCTAGGTTTAAAAAATTCTTATGTCAAACAGCTTGATGGTTTAATGTTCCTCACCAGCTTATTTTAATGTAAGGAAATAGTTATTCTATAATGTAGACTACTTAATGTATCCGATTAGTATCGTAGATTAAATTATTGCTAACACAAAGAAAGATCAAATTTGTAATTATTTGTAAAGTAAAGGTATTGTATTTGTATTTATAGGCCTATATTTGTCACATTACGAACAAGTTTCAACCCAGGAACCCAGGTTCTTTGCATTTCCTGATCTAAGTTGGGATTTCCCCAATTCATATTTTATTCAATAAAAATGGAATCTAACTTCCTGTATGATAAGGTTTTCTATAGCATAGGTTTTCATTCATTCATTCATAGTACTCATTCATCATAGTATTCAGTATTCATCATTCATTCATTTTCATTCTTTTTTCAATAGGTAATAATTTTGTTTCATTACAAATTTCAAATATCAGGGTTAACGTGATACTTATTATAAGCTACATTTGATTCTTATGCCATAAAAATCGAAGTTATCGGCACAATACTTCCACTTTAATTTTTAGCCACTTGCTATCTTTATCTTAATCGAACCATCATTTTTTGTGATTGATTATTATTTATACTACTTTTAGATTATATATTACTTTTAGAGTGAATTTTACTGTCACTAGATAGATATGCAACGATACAGTTATTTATTTTTTAGCTCATCCAAAGAATGAATTAAATTACAGTAATAAAATTTTAGAGAGAATTAGGAGTTACAGCTTTTTACGCATGATATTTATTCTTTGAAGAAAAATATTGAACATAGATAATAGCTCTGTGATAATTGAATAGATCATAGCAAATGCAAACAATACCAAAAATTTCTATTGTGTAATCCACGTTTTTCAAAAATAGCTTAAAGCGAAATGTTTAAAATGGATTATCAGCTGTATACATACTGTATGTTCACATTTGATGTAAAAATTTCTCATCATTAATCATTTTTCTGATGAATGAATGAATCTCTCTCTTTTTTCTCTCTCAGTTGGAGGAAAATAAGCAAGACGAAGTTTAGAACTGTGTAATAAGAGATATTCAAAAAGGATATAATCGTCGTCTCTACATAATAGAAACGTATGAATTTTTATCCAAGAGAGTTTAAAGAGTTCAATTCTCAAATATTTTATATTATTTATTATTTAAGGCTAACTATCCAGTGTTCATTTTTATTTCTTCCACACTGTATGATATTAGCAACTTGTACTGCAGCTAAGAAAGTGATATGTGTAAAGAATGGATGTGATATGTATGTAAAACTCACGTTTCATGAATTTATGTGTACAAATATGTCTGTGATATAATAAATATACTTGATTTTTCATAATGACTTGATGTCTATTTCTCAATCCACCCCATTCCTTACGTTTCACATACTAATCTTATATGTGACAATTTCAACATTAATTTGAGAAATAATTCAACATTACAGAATAATTAAAATCCAAACCTCGAGAATACGAACCTAATGATGAAATATTGATAATCTACTTGTGATTAGCTTTCTCGAGTGTGCATTGTGTATGTGATCAAAAGATTTAGTACACATGACTTTGGAAACTATTCGAGTAAATTTTGAAACAGAAGAAGTTTTGGGCTTACGCCTTTTTTTTCTTACCTTGGTATTTTATTCTTGATCAAATAAATAGATATGAATATGATTAGTCGAAGGTAGCAAGTACTTGTGATTACTGATTCATCTATTCAACAATAATAAATATATTATAGAAATGTACATCAATAAATATTTGGAAAATAAAATAAAAAAAATTAGTAGCCTATAAATGAAAACTGTACAAGTTTGTTAGTTGTTCGCTACACCACCGATAAAGTACTAACGTATAGTTACGTAGTTAGTTATAGTTATACTAACTATACAAACGTATAGTTATTTTTCTGTTGTCTCCTAATAGATTCTTCTAACATCATTCTCTCAACACGGGCTTAGTAGTAGCCTACCTACACCTACAGTAGTTGTCAATGATGGAGAAATCCTCCTAATCATAGTAAGCTCTTCAACTTGCAATATGAAATCTTTTTATTACTAATTAGTATACAGAATTTCTTTAGTATAACTGAAATTTCTTCAATCAGATAAGCAATTGAATTTTTTCAAGTATAAATAATACAGTATAAATGCAATTTTTTTGTATAAGATAAATATTGATATTTAAAATTAATATAAATATTATATAGATACCCATCATATTGAAGAGAAATTCCATTGAATAGACAGGATTGAGGAGTGAGTGAGAGATACCATAATGACGATTAGTCATATTGAACATGAATTGATCCGAGAAGGGACTAAAATGATTGTTCAAATTTCGAATGGAATCGATTCATTTTATCATTGGATATTGTTTTTGCTATATTTATCGAAAGATATGAAGCTTACACTTAAAATAATATAAGTGATTTTTTAAAGAAATTATATGGAATTTTTGGGATGCTTAGATTTCTCGAGGTGGGAGGTTGGACTCATCGTTCAGGTATTTAGGCCTAGGTATTCCATCGAGATCTTATGTCGGATGATTCAAATCCAATGTGGCATTAGCATTAAGCAGTGGCTTTTTGGACAAGTTTTAAAAATAGATCTCAACTTACAAGCATAAGTTCATCTAGGAAAACCCCATCATCACAGCCCAGATACTCAAATACTTGGATTACGTTGATACGTTAAAAATACGTTGTGTCAGATTACACAACACAACTTCCATTGGTTCACCTCTAGTTTCCTGCTGGCAACTCTTTCTCCATCTCTTAACTCGCCAATTCCCTTACTCTCACATCTTCTTCTTTTCATCCATTCATTCATCTTGATGATGACGTGAAGAATCGACTCTATTCAAGAATGTATTAAATCTTGAAGTTCAAGGTCGGCTAAACGCCTAACTGAACTATACTTTAGTCGTTCAAAATACTTTTAAAATCTTCAAATATCTTTAAAATTTTTAAATATTTTAAAGATACTTCTAGTCGTTCAAATCGTATGATTTGTGAAGAGAGATAAAATGAGCACTATGAATGTGTGATAGAAGCTCTTAGAGGAAACTTTCTCACAAATCGCAAATCAGATTACCCTATAGTAGATAAATCCTGAATCATATGATGTATTAAGAGATAGAACGATTACGCCCACTAATATCGGATCAGGAGATTTGCAGATAATATCAAGCTTTTACTCAGTTTTTATCGCTTCTCTACTATTTTTGGGGCGCTACTGCTATAACAGTAGACTAAAGGACGGGAATACACGAAGCATATAGTATGCATGAACGTATCGTGAGGACGACATTTGCAATACAATTAAATGGGAACTTTATTCCCATGATGCCATAATATGCATCCGCACCCTTACTTAAAAGCAGAACATTTACTATAGGCTACAGTCAAACTCAAAGAAGCGATGATTCTCTGATCAAAGATGTAATTGAATTAATGGTCCAGGGTCTTTCGCCAGAAATTGAAAAATACCAAGTTTCGGCATATTATGCTTTTTCGCCGTGATATTCAAATATAAAAAGAGAGACTCTATCTATCAGGATTGCTATTACATAGCCTATCATCTTTTCCCATCACTGTTTGTACTCTTTGTCGAAAAAGTTTTATTGTAATTCATTAGGCTATATAATATTACTATCAAAATGAAAGCATCATTGTTTGTTGACTTTTGAAGAACTGCCTAAAGTTGTTGTGCGTAATTTTCTGACTAATTGCGTATCGCTACCTGAATATTATGTAGCAACAGCAACAGTTGTATAGATATCTGAGCTGATTAGAGCAGCATCAATAGCATTATCTATTTATTGTTATGAGTAAACAAACTGTGTATAGTACCTGTGTATAGTAAAAGTAAAAGGCTACAATATTAATTATTTCCCAAGAAGCAGTTAATAGTGATAAGTCAAGAGAGTATATCATCGCCAGAGGGATGAACGGGAAACGCAACAATAGAATACTCATTGCTCGAGTTTCTCCGAATTCAACTGAAAAATTATATAGGCCTAAATCGATGACTAATTTAGCTTTTACCTCGGCTACGCTACAGCTACAGAGTGAACAAAGTTGTTAAATATGTGTGGGAAATATTTCCAATAGAGTAGCCTAGGTACATCCAAGTTGCGGTTGCCGGTTGCTGCAACCGCATCGCGACTGCTACCTCAGCGAAGCACAGCATACCACGGAGACAAGTAAGTAAAGTTGGTACACACACATGCTGTCGGAGGCTGTCGCCTGGCTGTACTATGTAGTTGAAATGCTGCAGATTGCAGTCACGGTGCGACGCTGCAACTGCCACAAGTGTGTTCTGATCAAGGGCTAATCGACGTCGCGGTGCGGTCACGGCAACTATCGCACTTGTGTTTCCAGCCGAAAACCAATATCATCAATACCACCTGTTGAGGTTCATCATGTTATTTGCTTCCATGTAAAGGTCAATTCACACATTGACCGATGCCGATCCGACGGCAGCATTTTCGTTCTGCGCATGCGTCACAGAATCGGAAAGTACAGAAGGAAGCCGAGCATTCGTCAACAACGATAGACATGGACCAATCAGAGCATTGGGCTCGTGACGTATGCGCAGAACGAAAATGCTGCCGTCGGATCGGCGTCGCGTCGGATCATGTGTGAATTGACCTATAACAGCATTTTCCTATCAGCTATTCTTAGCAGAATCTGACGTTGTCTAGCCTATTTGCTCTATCAAATATATTGGATTCTCCCCTAAATTTCAAAGCTTAGCTGATTTAATATCATTAATTTGTGTTGGTTCAATCTTTATCAACCATATATCCAACAACCATTTATTAAATATAAGGGAATGGGGTGAAATAGAGGGGGGTGTGTTGGAGAAAACCCATATCAGTGAGGTGGTTGAAAGAGTAAAACGCTTTAAATATAGGCTAAGTTCTTGTAATGATGAGAGCATAAGAGTTTTTCTGGTCTATTGAAAAACTTTGTTTTTATTTTGTTTGGATGTAGTTGTCAATACTACATAACCATCTATTTCAAAATTTAATCGAGTTTAGATTCCTCGGAAAGCTTGCTTGAAACAATGCGACAATTTTTTCAATACCGCTTATAGGCTACATAATTTAGGCCTACTATACATTACGAAGTTCGTTGTCTAATTTGTGATTGCAAAAAGAAGCAGGTATTCATAGGGAACATATGGGGCATGATTGACGTCAAACGAAACCCGTTTTGACCCCTGGGTCACATCATCATGCCAGTTCTCATACTCAAATACCTACTCATTATCAGTAATTACAAGAAGGTAGGCCTACCTACCTACTCATGAGCTTGAGTTCAATTGTCCTGCTCTCATTGTACAGCTCTTTTTCAAGCAATCAGCTACTCATGATTATAGAAAAAATTATGATGCCACTTTATTTCAGAATTTTGTTCTACTACCTATGTTATCAATTTTAAGCCGTGACGACCGGTCATCCGGTTGACCGGTAATCGCCGGGTATATTCCCTATAGGACATATACCCGGCGATGACCGGTTAAGTATACCACGCTTCGCCACGGATTTTAAGATATTGCAATATTTTGAAATAGTCTATTTAATTAATATCTTGTAATTTTTATGATTATTATAGGGCTGCCATCACAGAGAAATGTGATTTATTATACTGTAGATATGTTATAACTTGAGATTCCTATTCTGTCTGGCATTTGATGTAAGTTATCATTTTTTTTTGCTGGGGATGATGCCCACATAATCTCTAGGCTTGTGCGTGGGTAATGGGAAGGATGATGACGAGACATGAATTGACCTTCAGCTGTAGGTGGGTTCCGAACCACCGGGAAGCGATTTTGAAGCTCATAAATTCTATTTAGAGAAGCCGGTCACCGTTACAACAGGAGTGGAAGGCGCCGTCTCTTATCTAATCACCGATTAGACTCGCCTGCCACCACTGGGACAACCGCTTCCTCAATTAGGTGCACAAATCGAAGCTAAATCATAAGAAAAACAATGGTGATAAAAATCTTGAAAAACAATTTCTAAAACAAATGAGAAACGAGGAATTTCTATGATTTGAAAATTAATGAAAGCTCTGTTTATGAAAATTTAGAAAGAATAGAACAATAATACTCCTGAATTAACAATTTACAATGGATATGGCCAATGGTTTCACCCGGTCACATTTTTTATTTTTACATTCTCAGAAAATCTATCAATACGAAAGAGGATGTTTGTATGTCTGTAATGAGTAAATTTGAAAACCGTTGGACTGTTTGCCACGATATTTGGTATGTATAAGTTAAATCCTAAGAAGAATGTCTTTCTCCATCAATTACCCTAACTCAATTGATTTCCTCCACAGATGCAAAAAAAGAATCCTGTATATAATCCTTATGGGAGAATAATGCAGTTTGAAATCTGTCTAAAGCAGATGATATTATTACTTAAACAGATAATCTTTCTAATATTGAAGAGGTTGAAGGGGTATGCCACTTGCAAATGTGTTAATGAATGTCTTAATTGCATATTATACATTGAAAAGGGTTTTCACTTGTATCGGTACTCGTGCCTCGTCTATGATCATGTTTTGTTATCGAGAGAGCCCCTTTTTGCGTATTGTTCATTCTTATGACTTTTTCTTGTTGTGAGCCCTCCCAAGTTGAATCAAATTTCCTTTTTCAGAGAATTGCATATAAGTTATGGTACCCCCGGTACATTCATATGGGTATTCATGGAGTGGGTTTCCTCATAACAAATCAAATTTCCTTCTTGAGAGAACCCTTTATTGCACATTCATAAGGTTTTTCTCTGATGTTGGTTCTCTAATGATAAATCAAATGTCACCTTTATTTGAACCCTCTTATTTTATATTGCACATTTATATGGTTTTTTCTTGGTGTGGGTTCTCATCATCTTTAATATTATCAATTTGTCTTCTTGAAAGACTTCATAATTTTTGTACTATTATAATATTAATCTTCTCTAACTAAATATTTCTATCCCCTCTTCTATCAAAATTCCCCTCTCTTTTTACCACAGCATCTCCCTCTATTGCTCTTACATAGTTTTTCTCTTCCGTTAATTTCTGCTTCCTTTTCATCATCAAATTCTTCATCTCTTATTATCAATTCATCTTCTTGGAAAACCTTGTAGTTTTCTTATTTTATTCTCACGTTAAATTTTCCTAGTTCTGGAAAATGTACCCTTCTTCGTAAGTTGCCACACAATTTTCATTTTTCATTCTTTTATGTTCATCATAAACATCATCGATATATCGAGTAATCAACATCGATCGTATGAAAACATCGATCTTAAAACTGAAAGAAGCATTTTTATGTTGTTGTTGTTGAGGTTATGTCGTCCATAGTCGTAGACTTTTTCTCTAATTTTATGGTGCTTAATAATTTATGAGATGTTAATATTCAAGAAATTCTTCATATTACTTGATTAATTATGATAATGTAGCTCATTTCAGATAATGATATGAACTAATACACATGTTGTAGTTTTTTGTTGGTTTCTGATTCAACTTTATTAGTAGGCTTGGTACTATAATTTTTATATAATTTCTGAGGCATCTAGTCTTTCTGTCATTTTTTTACAATCGCCAATCTTTCAAGTAGGTCACTAAGCTAGTTCTGACTGAATATAACTGCGTTATGTCATCCAACTTGGGTATTCCAACAAAGTCTGAGTCTAAATTGTCTGCAGATGCTTCACTCACAGAAGGTTAGTAGGCCTGTATTCAATACTGATAAGATTTTTATAAATTAATTTGGTAATTTTAAAGAATAAATTCATCTTGATTTCTTTATGATTTACTTTGCATACCAATGCAATCATAGCTTGAATGTTTAAATTCTAAATCATGCGTAACCACATTTGGAAAGGCTTTCAATTTTTCCCTGTTTTAATACAAAATTCTGTAAATGAGCCTCCAATCTACTATTGCGTCTATCTATAATTAGATCCTACTATTTTTTACTTATTATGTTTATGTGATTAAATTGAAACATTCAATCAGGAGCGCAGGAGGACAATTGACTACCGGTACTTCATTACCTTCTTGGCCAATATATTTCTTTTATAATCAACTGAATATTTTTTTTCAGTCATTCAAGGCATGCTATTTGGACTAGGTGATTGTAGTAAGCCTCTACTCACAACTGCAAAAATGATAGAGACATTGCTTCTTCAACAAATGACAGTTCTTCTTGACCAGTTGGAAGAAATTGCAATGAGACGAGACTCTACAAAGATAGAAATGCAAGATATCGTATTTCTGATGAGAAAAGATAAAGCTAAACTGACCAGACTCTTGAATGTTATAGGTTCGTATAGCTCTGCATGTCCTACTTTTTGTCTCACTTTGCGTCACTTATTATCTCAATTTCTTTCCTTATTTATAAATAAGCCCAATTATTAGATGGCCAACAAAACAAAATGATAATATTGATAAATTATAAATTTATTATTTACAACTTAATTGTCGTCATCAATATTTGAAAGTAAAAGAAATGTATCTTTTCGAGGGTGATGCCCACATGAACTCTTCATTTTTGTGTGGGTAATAGGAAAGGTAGTTATTTTATAAATAAAAGAAGATTTCATTGTGTTTGTTAGCAAAAAACAAGACCTAGCCGGTTTGGCTAATTTTATAATTGAATGCTATTGTGCAGAAGATGTCTGGTAAGCAAGTGGTTCAAGTCGCCTTAGCAGGTATGGGGTTTGATTATTCTTCGTCCAGGCAAAATTTTTTTGTACAGTTGCCTCTATCGAATCTATTCTTGCTGTTATACCTATTGTTCTGTTTTCAATGTTTGTTGTTGCAAATGTGTAATAATCTCTTTATGTTGCTTTCTTTGAATTTTTGTTTCACTTACCGTAAATCGCGTGAATACGGTTAATCGGTATATTAGTAGTTATTTACAGTAAACAATATGTATTCTGTAGCAATGTTTGTATGTACTCTATAAATCATTGCATTCTTTGATGACAAATAATACATTGTTTTTGTCAAATTAATTACAATGGTAACAACTTGAACCGTATTTTTGGGATTTGCATACTGTACTCACTTAATCATTCTACTTTTCCTTTCCAGATCTCAAAGACAATAAAAATTGGAATGTTCAATCTGATCTCGAGTCACCAAATGAAAACAGCCTTACAAAGACGAAAGCTCCAAAAAGAAAAGAAAAATGCCTGCTTTTCCTGCAATCAATAGGAGTCTCCGGTGTATGTGCCACTTTTCCTGACGACGATTACATATTAAAAGAAAGAAGAGTGAGAAATGACAACATATCAGAGAGCCTAAGCATCAGCAATGGGTATAACAAACATTATTTTTTCATTTCTAATGATCAAATTGAGATTATGGGTTGTCATTGTTACGGTTATAACCAAAATCATTTTTTGAATAGAAAAAAACTGACTATTTTCCTCCTTGTTCAGGGTAGAGGTAAATAAAATCACCCAATAAAGGCTACAATCCAATATTTTCTTGGTTTTCGGAAACCCTTCTTCAACTTATATACCTGAGTTCTGCTTGAATGAAGGAGACGTTGGGTCTCAACCACTATTAATTTTTCAATGATGAGCAAAAAATTGTGTCCTTGACACTTTATTAGCATGATTCAAATCGATTTAGCAATTTGAACAGATTTAGAAGCCTCCTTTCTCGTTCCCTGTTCTCTCCTCGAACGGCATACGGAGTATTCAAAGAAGTTCACTTTCCATCGATGACCCCTTAGCCTACTGCTCTTTACTTTGTCAATATTAATTGAATGTCTTTTTTCTCAATAACTAGAAATTTCTTAGATCTCTGATATGGAGCTTCATGTTTGCTGTGAATGTCATGTCTTGTGAACTCAAGATTGGCATGTAGGACTTCTCTGTAAGGTTTTCTATAGTTGAATTCTTCTCAAGTTGTCTCAAGTTTTTTCCATGAAGTTGAACCAAATGGTGAACAACCCATCTCCCTATCTCAGTCTATGTTGAATCCTCCTCTATTTCTTAATATACCTTTAAATGAGTATATGAGTAATATACTAGTAAATGAGGAATTTTATTGAACTTTGAAGTTAATGGGGGTTTTCCAAACGTTCTCACAACTTTAGGAGTATACTTTTTACTTTTAACAGCGAAAACATTACATATTATTCAAAATTTGAATTCATCAGCCGGCTACTCTGCTACAGTGTTGAAACACTACAATATACAGTAGTAGTTCTCACCAACATAACTCCACTACTTTATTATTCTTTGATTGATCAAAAATGTGCAACATTTTAATGTTTTTGTCAAAATTTCGATTATATATGTAAATTGAAAACATATCCTTATTTTGGACTTTTTTTTTATCAAAATTTGAGATTGAAACCGTAAGGGGTTAACATGTTTCTCTTTTCCCAAATCATGCTAGGGTTTTCGTGATTGTATCAATCAATGAATAAGTGAAAAAAAAACAATTAAGGTTTAATTGGTTAAGGTATGATTAAGGAAGACTGTATTTTATGATGTATGTTATTGCATACTGACGAATAACTTAATGTATAATTTTCCAGAGACTATGGCGAGTTCGTTTATTCGAGAAGTATTTCATTTTTCTCCAAAGATAACAAGGCAAAGCTCTGGGATGCTTTGAAAAGAATTGCACCTGGACCTGTGTCGAAACTGAAGACGAACACTGAAGACTTCATCAGTTTCTTGGCCAAAGAAACAATCGCTTATGTGATAGACTTCGCTCTACTTGTACGTCAAGACAAATCAGTGATTCCTGGAGACCCGTTTAGTAGAGCGAGGGCTCAGTTTAAGGTGAGAATTACGATGAGACAAAATAGCGACTTCGTTACATTGGTTTCTTCAAATGACGCAATTTTACGGCGGTTAAATTATATAAGTTTTCGAGCAAAAGGCAGTTGAAATTAAATATTTGCTGGTCATCATCACAGCAAAAAATAGATGATTATCATAATGAAAATGATGTTGTTGGTCATGGTCACCCCTGATGCAAATTATATTTATGTATATAATATGTACTGTAATTATGCCAAATTTGTGGTATGCCAATAATAATTATTTGATTGAAACTTATAAACTCTACTTAGAGAAACAAGTTCTTAAAATTCAACATATCGATTTTTCTAAACCTTTTACATAGAACGAAACTACAAATAATTTTAAACGTTGAATTCACGTCCAGTGTCTAGGGCAGCGCTGTATCTACTTATTCTGATAGTTGACTAGAGCAAGGTACTTTTGTGGAAAAGTGAGTTGTGTTATGACATTGTTAACCATGTGCTTCATTAGAATGAGGTTCTTCCTAAAACTGTAGATACATTCATGTAGTAGATACAATATTTCATGTAGTATAAGTTTCCAATCTAACATATGTGATAGTTTCCAATCTCATGTAATAAGTAACAATCTAGATCCAGAATCAATGTTCATTAGTTGGAATCCAAATCAAAAAGTTAAAAGAGTGATGAGTGCAATAACATTATTATGTTGTCATTTAACTCTGCAGTTTACAATTTCATGAAACAATTTATGAACTTCAGAATGTGATTTTTCCAATATATATTTTTTTTCAGGTGGACAAAATACCAGCAATTACCCCAGAAGAAGTAAAAGAGGTTGCCCGTCGTTACTTTTCCAATCAACTGTGTCCTTCAGGAATATTCGCTAGGTCAACGACTTGCTTCTTCGAGAAAAAGCTTATGGTTTGTTAACTGTTTTTTCTTTGTAATTTGTGAATGCATTCACACTGTGATATTATTTTATTTCCAATTCGACAATTGTGTTCATTAAAAATTAAAATATATTATTGACATGTTTTTCTTTTCATTCGACTGTCTCACAGATTATATGGTAATCATGGATCTTATTGGAATTTCCGGTCCAGACCTGAATGTAGAGCTATTTGGATTATGAAAATAATAATATTGAATAATATTATTGTTCGAGCATTTGAAAAAAAACATAAGGACACCTTTGTTTTCATTAACCTTATTTTGGCATTCTTCATTAGGATCTGATGTTTTGAGAAAATAATAGTATAAACAATCTTAAAAACACTTAATAAAAAGTGCAAAATAGTGATGGATTGTCAATTTATACAAGATTTCTATCATAACATCAGATTTTTATGAACGGTTTGTTCAGAAACTTTATAATCTATCCAGAATTTCTATCAAACAGATTTATTTACTAATGTTTTATTTAAAAACTCTTCCCTTCATATTAGATACTTTCAATTTTTAATTTACTTACACACATCACTCAGTAAAAATATCAATAATAATGATGGCGTTACTTTATTATTGATTTTAATTTCTCATCACACAAATTTATCAATGGTTTGTTCTTAAACATCTTGCCTGTGCTATTAATTTGGTTATAAATTATTTCCGCCACTGCTATGTTGAAAAACGTCCCACTTTTACGTTAAAAAGCAGAGCTTGAAACAGCTCATACTGATTCACAAGTTCAACACTTCTTCGAAATTCACCATCTTGAAATTTACCACTTCTTTGAAATTTATCCTTTGTATGAAATGAATTCACTACTAATTTAAAATTTACCACTTCTTTGAAATAAATCAACCTCTTGTTTGAAGTTCACCACTTGTTCAAAATTTACTACTTCTTCAAGATTCACCACTTCTTTGAATAATTTACAACTTGAAAATTTATCCTTTGTATGAAATCTACCACTTATTGAGAATCTACTACTTCTTTAAAAACGTCAATTTTTCAACATGTACTTGAATCAGCTTTCTCTGATACACTTTTCAATACTGCTGTGTTCAAAAATGTCCCAGGCACTACTCACACGTGGATACTCAAATCGTGGATACTCAGCAACTTGGAGAGCAAACACCTGTTTTTAAATGATTACACAAGTCAGGAACCGTCTCGTCTGAGATTCATAATTTAAAAGAACATTATTTGTTATCCAAGTCGCTGAATTCCCGCGATTTCAGTTTCCACGTGTGAGTAGTGCCTTAGTAAGCTGCAGCCTATTGTTGGGTGGTGTCGATTTTTGAGGAATCGATGGCGGGCTGTTGCGACTGCATGATGACGTTGAGTTTAGAGAGGCCGGCCTGGTCAGCGCTGATCGCCTCCTGGATGATGGTGTTGCCGCCTCCAAGCGTGGGCTTTGTGCCGTGTCCAATGGGAGGCGGTGGGGGCGACGGAGGCCGATTGTGCTGCATCTGAGAGACGTAGCGAGCAGCGGCCGCCTTCTCTTGCAGCTGGGAGAACGTGGCGCGCGCCTGCTCCAGTGCGCTGCGCTCCAGCGCGTTCAGTTGTCGCAGCTTCGGATCCATGGCCACCCACTCGCCCCCTATCAGCTCGTCCACTGTCATTCGCTTGCTGGTCATCGGCTCTAGCATAGCGAACGTTGTGACCTTCGCTTGAGTTGTTAGCTTGTCCACCACCTGAAACATACATTAACCATTAGAATCAGTATTTGAAAATGTGGCCTTTAGAATCTGCAAATATTGTGGCCGTTTAGCCGAAGTGGCTTATCGCTGATCTTATACCTCTTAAACGTCTGTTGATTCTTCCCACAATGTAATTTATTTTGCCAATAAATGGATAAAAAATGAATGAGAAAATAAAAATAGGTGATGATAGGACTTGAAATACCTCTCTACTACACTTCCTTATAATACAAATAAATAAATTCCATCCAAAATATTATTTTACAAGGTTATAATCTCATCAAGGTCAAGGAAGTGTAGTAGAGAGGTATTTCAAGTCCTATCACCACCTATTTTTATTTTTTCATTCATTTTTTATCCATTTATTGGCAAAATAAATTACATTGTGGGAAGAATCAACAGACGTTTCTCAAAACTGCTTCTACCCCAAAAATTGATAAATAGGATGTGTTGATAACTAACAATAATTTTGAATTTCTAAGATTAATATAGCAGAATCCAATTTAACTTGTCAGAAATCAGCTGTTTCAAAGAGCAATATCACAATACTTAACCTACAAATGCTGAATCTCGCAGATTATTGAAAAGATCTTTTAAAAAGTTATTCTTTGAAAGGTCTTCTTTAAAAAGGTATTTTAAAGACTTTAAATGTCTTTAAGACTTTTAAGCATTTTGATTATTGTGTGGAAATCACTGTTTAATTATTACCAAAACAGCTGACTTATGTCAAGTTAATTGAATCCTGCTATACATGCCAAACACAAATTCATGAAAGAAGAATAATACTAAAATACCACATTTTCACTCGAACGCCCACATTATGCTCTTTCGCTTGTTTGTGGATAAAGGATGATGATTAGACGTACAGCTTTAGGTATAGAATTGTGATATTATGTAATATGTTTGGAGTATTGGAAATAAATTATTTAATATTTGATAAATTCACTATATTGCTATTAAAATATACATATTTGAAAATACATCAAATAAACCAGTGATACTTTACTTAAACTATTATAGCATTCACCTATAGAACAAATAGAATGTTAAGTCTATTTGGAGTACTTTTTACACTTTTAACATGCCAAAAGATCAACTTGTACGCTGGCAGTGTGTTCAAAAAACAATAATGTCCAAAAATGGGAAAAATGGCACTTATTTTAGCTTAACGTATTGAGTAGAACTATGAAATAAAAACAATTATTATAAGTTAACAGAATCTGCATTTTCATTGAAATTAATTAATTTCGTCAAATTTATAAGTGTTACCTACAAGGTTATAATCCCTTAAAAATCGCAGGTAGAGAAGACTGTCAGTTTAGTTTAAAGTCCTATCCCCGCCTACCTATATATATATATTTTGTGAGGGTGATGCCCACATGAGCTCTGGAGCTTGTGCGTGGGTAATGGGAGGGTGATGATGAGAGATGACAACTACTTTTTAGGTAGCCGGGACCGACGGATTAACTTGCCGTTGTTAAATAGTTAGACATCTCCTCCGAAAGAGGATTTTTGCGGTGGTGATGCCCACATAAGCACTTTATCTTGTGCGTGGGTAACTACAGCTTTAAGTGGGTTCCAAATCACCAGGAAACGATTTTGATTCTCATAAAAATGATATTCAGCGGAGAATAGAATAGAATAGAATAGTTTTTATTGATCAACAAATATAAATATACATGGATCTCGTCAAGTAATAACAAAAGTCATAGGTAGGTACATAAGTCACTGAAGAACATGAATATGAAAACAATAATTTAGAGAATAGGCAGGTTAAACAAAACGAAATCATAGTTTTAAACTCATTGCAATAGAATTAAATTTGACTGTTGAGGTATTCTTCTGTTGTGTAGAATACCCCAAATGTAAGAATTTCCTTTACTTTCTTTTCAACTTATTTTTTGTAAGACATCTGATTTCTACAGGCAGTTTATTGAACAAAACAAATTGTTGGTATTTATGACTCCTGTACGACTTGTGCAGCCTTATGGTTGGTTTTACCAAATCAAACTTCCTTCTAGTGTCGTGCTCATGATTTTTGTGCTGCTTAATAAAGTCATTTTCATTCTCTTTTACATGAACAACATTGGTAAATACATACATACCAGCAAGGGTCATAATGTTCAATTTTTTAAAAGTCTCTCTGCATGATTCGTTAAACTTCAGTCCCTCTATGCACCTTATAGCTTTCTTCTGCCATATGAAAACTTTGTTTGCAGAAGAGCAGTTACCCCACAATCGGACGCCATAATTCAAATGAGCATGAAAGAGGCCGTAATATGCCATCACCAAAACTTCAGTGTTAACCGAAAATTTAAGTTTTCTTAGCAGAAATGTAATCCTAGCCAGTTTTTACAAAGGAACTTAACATGGTCATCCCAACACAGTTTAATGTCCTGCATTAATCACAGCAATTTAACTGGTTTCAAGTAGTTTTGCAAGTCCAAGTCTAGGGTGCTCTTCAATGAAAACAATGTTTTTTCAGTTTTAGTTTCATTGAGAAATAAGCTGTTGGCATTGTACCATATTTTTGAGGCTTTTGTTGATAGCTCGAGTCCTGAATGAGGATCTCTACTTTTGCACCAGAGTTAAGAATTGTAGTATCGTCGGCACATAATACTGAATAACATGGAATATTGCAACTGAAGTCATTCACGAATACTACAAAATAAAAACGGTCCCAAAACAGATCCTTGAGGAACGCCAGTCTTCACAGTTCTTGGGCAGGATATTTTATTATTCACTTTCACCACTTGGTCGTCTATCACTTAGGAAGCTTTGAATCAAATTCAGCTCTCTGCCTTCTATACCATAGTATCTAAACTTTTCACACAACATTGAATGAGAAATGGAGTCAAATGCTCGACTGAGGTCCAATAGACTACCAGCAACCATACGTTGGCCTTCAAAGCTCTCAAGTATGTAGTCAACAACCTTTTCAACAGCCATAGTTGTTGAGTGCTGGTCTAAACTGAACTGACTGGGGTCCAATAATTTATTCTCCACAAAGTATCCGTACAGCTGTTTTAGTAGGCATGCCTCAATAATTTTCCTAGCATTGAAACCATTGCTATAGGCCTGTAGTTTTCTGGTAGTTCTCATTACCTTTCTTGTAGATTGGGTTTACTATCGACATTTTTAAGCATTCAGGAAATGAACCAAGTATCACAATCAGGTTAATTATACATGTCAGTGGATTGAGAATAGAGTCAATGATATTCTTCATAATATAATTTGATAGACCAAAGATATCCTCACTGCGTGATGAACTGAGATTACCAACTATGGTCTTGACCGTTTCAATATCAACCTATTTCCACACAAATCTTGGAGCAGCCATATTTTGAAAATTAGTCAGGCTAAATTTATTCAACATATCCTTCATTGTGGATGATGATGAGCTAGATTCACCCTGAGCAGCACCAACTCCTACACTGACAAAAGAAATCATTGAGTTTCTCTGGAGGAATGTTTATAGGAATTGATGATGTATTCTTTTGTTTTGATTCATTGCTGATAATTTTCCATGCTGCTTTGCTTATTATCCGATTCTGTTAATAGCTTATCATTGAGTGATAATTTTGCCTCTATCGTCAATTGACTCAGTGTACCTGAGTTTCTTGAAATCTTTGAATCTTTTTTTTATCTTCATCATCACCTCGGATCTTCCAAATTTTCTTTAATACCAACACGGTGGTTCTTCAGTGGGGTCTCAGAGACTCAGCAGTGTACCATCTATTCACTTGCCTCTTTTGTATCTCCGACTAGATTTCTGTGTCTTTTGTAGGACAGAAAACCATCAGGTAATGAGACAGTATATTCAAAATTTTCTAATTTACCTCATTTACATCCCAGACATGGAATATTCCAGATCAGTCAAGACTTGAAGGCATTGGCTTAGGTGGTATAACCTACCAAGAGAGATTATTAAATTAAACGGTAGTTGTTCTCATCATTCTTTTGGCTTTGTCTTTTAAGAACAGGACTATCTTGACGGACTTGAACGAGAACTCCGGCATGATCTGAGACAGATCTTGTTTATAGATTTCACACTTATATAATTTGTTGTTGATATTGGTGAACATATTATCCACCAAGCCTGTCCTTCTTGTTGGATGTGAGTGCACGTTATACAGTATTAAACGATCTCAGTGCATTAATAAACTGCTTTATATCTGACTTCTCATAGTCGGATATGTTCAGATTAAGACATCACCGGCCAGTAAACATACATATACCGCCGTATGAGGTTTAGCGCTTAACGTATATCATTAAGCTCCTCCAGTTTGAAAAGGAATTCTTTAACATTGGAGTTTGGCGTTCATATACCAGACACAGAATTATACGATCTAATGCCCAATAATTTTATGGCAAGAGACAATCTCAAACAGGCTATCCGGACATATGAAATTTGATACATCTATTACACTATAACACTCACACAATTCTAGTAGGCGATATAAACATAAATCTTTTAAATGCACATAGAAACAATCTTAGTTTTAACTATATATCTGATCTTTTGGCTAGAAACTTCACTCCAGCAATTGAGCAGCCCACAAGGGTTGAACAAAATTCAAGCACCTGCTTGGATCATATCTTTATTAAATCCAAATCCCCATTGAAAGTTTTTAAATCGGCAGTATTAAATATCAAAATAACTGATCACTTCCCAGTAATACTAGGGATTGATTCTCCAAGTGTTACAAATCTGAACAAAACGTCTTGTTTTAATAAAATAGATTTCAACCTTCTCATAAGGGAACTGAATATAGTAAATTGGCAAAAAGTATACAACTCTTTAGACCCTGAAGAAGCTCTCACAAACTTTACTGAGATATTATGCAATGTAGTGAATAATTGTAGCTTTTCTAAAAACGTTTTGTATAATTCTAATAATATACCCATCAAACCATGGATTACTAAAGGCATTGTTTTATCAATTAGATACAAAGAAAAACTATTCCACAAAATGAAAACAGTTAACCACCATAGGCAATCACTTGGTCTCCCTCCTGACCAATCCCTAATAAATCAATTTAACAGCTTTAGAAACTTATTAAACAAAATTATAAAATCTGCCAAAAACCATTATTTTGCACAACAATTTCACAAAGTCTCTCATGATCCAACTAAAACGTGGAGGCTTATAAATCAGTTAGGGGATCGACCTACAAAAAAGAAAACTCCAGTCTCAGAAATCAAAGTAAATGATGCCAAAATAGACAATCCACAAGATATTGCAGTCCATTTTAATAAATTCTTCAGTACTATTGGGAGCTCCCTTCTTGCAAAAGACAAAAGGAATAATAATACAACTTTAACCCCACCCATTGTACCAAATAATTCTTGTAAAATAGAATGCCTTCCCAAACTAACTAGAAAAGACATAATTGAAATCATTGATACTCTTAAAAATAGTAAATCATGTGGACATGATAACATCTCAATTGAGGTTATAAAATTCTCTAAATTATTCATAGCCGATCCTCTTGCACACATTTTCAATCTATGCATGGATCAAGGGCTTTTTCCAATCCAGCTGAAAAAATCAGTTATCATACCTATTTTCAAGAAAGGAGATCATCTGAACATATCAAACTATAGACCTATTTCTCTTCTATCCAACCTATCCAAAATATTTGAAAAATATATTAATAAAAAACTTATTCAATATCTAAAAACTAATAATATAATTTCATCTAATCAGTATGGTTTTCAAACCGGTAAAAGCTGTGATGATGCCCTCCTGAAAGCTTCATCACTTATATACAACTATCTCGATTCCTCTAAAAAACCCCTTGGTATCTTCCTAGATTTACAAAAAGCTTTTGATGTTGTCAACCACAATATATTGTTGAGAAAGCTGGAGGAAATAGGAATAAAAGGTAAACTGCATTTGCTTTTTGAGAACTATTTACAAAACAGAATGCAAGTAACTAAGATAGGAAACTCTTACAGTGGAGACTTGGATATTACATGTGGAGTACCTCAAGGATCTATCCTTGGTCCCACATTATTTCTAATCTACATAAACGACTTATGTAAGCTAACTCTTGATGGTCACATCATCTCATTTGCTGATGACACCCTCCTAATTTTTGCAAAACCCACATGGGCAGAATCCTTCAATTGTGCTAATTACTGGCTCTCTAAAGTAAATGAATGGCTGTACACAAATAAACTTATCTTAAATACTGACAAAACATGCTATTTATCTTTTATATCACAAAACAGATACAAGCCTAATAATAACTTTACCATTAGTGTAAATAATATAGCTATAAAACATAAAGATCATGTATCATATCTTGGTCTCACAATTGATGACAAATTCAGATGGACCAAACACTTGGAAATACTTGCCAATAAACTAAAAAAAATGTACCATATTTTTTATAAATTGAGATGTGTTTTAAAAATTTCTCTTTTAAGAAAAGTTTACCATGCTATATTTCAGTCTCTTCTCCAATATGGTATCATTGGATGGGGTGGTGTCCTCAATACACACCTCATACCCATTGCAACTATTCAAAAACAAATAATTAAAATCATTCTGAAAGCACCCCTAAGTAGCTCTTCACAAGAAGCCTTTAAAAACCTCAATGTTTTAAATGTAAGATTACTCTTTATCTATAAGCTCATTCAAATGGAAAGGGACTATACCACAATTAATACACATGTGAAATATGATTTAAGAAGAAAATGCACTTCAATTTTTAAAAACAAAATGATTGGACAGAGACAGGCCGAATATTTTTATAATAAAATAAAAAGAATTTTTCCTTGCTTACCAAATGCACCTTTTGATAAACATGAGTTGAAAGTTTTCCTCACACAAAATGATTCTATATTAAGTACTATATTTTAACGTGCAATTAATTATTAATATTATCTATCTAAACTGCTATTATATTAATTTTTCATTTTGCTAGAATATTACACAAATATAGATTTATATATTATTATATTATATATTCTAACACACATTATATTAATAAATCTAGACTAATAAATTATAATTTTTATACCTTACACTTTTTCACTTTTGTTACCAACTAATTCCTAACTTTGATCTCCTAACTAGTTCAAGCCATTATAAAATACGATTTTTAAAACCGAGAATTCCCACGCACAAGCTTTGCTTTTGTGGGGCTTACATTCATTAACTTATTAAAAATGCGAAAATGTAGCTAATATAACTATAGAATTATATACTAATTTAATATTTTATTGTATGAAATGTACTGGTGTAAATAGTTTATATGGTTTAAGTTTATAGTATAGTTTATTATGTATAGTATGTACTTCCATAATCTTAAAATTTTTATGTAACTATTGATCTAACTACATTGATCTTGTTTTGTATTTATTCATATATTTTATATGAATGTAAGTCAGAAATAAATAAATAAATAAATATTCTCTTGAATTTGATATAGTCTCTAACCAGAATTGATGAACCACCATGCTTCTTTGTATTTCTGGAATATGAATCAGCCAGTATGAATCCACTAGGCACATAGAGAGATATTTCATCTTCACATAACCAATGCTCATTTATGCAGAGAATGTCAATCTGCCTGTTCTCCATAATCAATTCTATCTGGTTCACTTTATATCTCATTGAGCAGATATTTATGAGGAAGATTTTATAGTAGAGTCAATATTCTGTTCTTTATCATAACCAGTGAAATCCACTCTGGATCATTAGTGTCTGTAGTCAGTGAAGTGTGAATATCCAAATCAAGCTCAATATTCAGCTGATTGTCATTTCTTGAAGTGAACTGATCTTTGCCGCCACCCATCACATGTGAGGCCTCATCATCGAGCACATTGTCAGTTTCTTGTCTGAACGAGGCAGCTCTCAGCGAAGCTTTGTCTTTTAATTCAAGTTTAAAGGTATAGGATATCATCTCATTCATTGTCTGTCTGGATGCTCTACCTATAAAATCTGAGATGAAGCGCTTTCCCCAACGAGTTGAAGTGCAGTCCATGTCGTGTAAGCGCCGACCTAGCTTACTCACATCCAGAAGCTTGACATTCTTGAAGCGTCGATAAATCCCAGCCATCTCAAAATTTGTTCTCTCTATTTCATGATGAATGTTAGAACTGATTGGTAGATCATATCTACAATAAGGCACATTCATAAGTATGACATTCACATGGGTCAAGTCACATAGACGTTCTTTTATAGAACTTAGAAATTTTTTAGCACCAAACTTTTCCATGTCATTTGTTCCACCCATCAAGACCACCAAGTCACGATCTGTCATATTCTTGCTCTCATACTCACAGCTTGAAGCAACATCATCGAATTTAGCACCTGGCTTTACCATTCCTGCCACCTTGCAGTCTACTCTTTTTGAAACGAGATTCACTATATTCTTACCATGACTGTCTGCGAATATAGTTATTTTGTCAAATTTTATTCTATCTGAATGGTTTTTACCTGTAACTGGTGGTGACCTCAATTTGTTGGATAAGATACTTTGGATTTTTTAAATCACTACCTCGATTTCTCACAAGTCGGTGGATCTTTGGCATGATAGGATATGATTTTGACACGTTAATTAAACTTCTATTATTTTGTGAGAGAGTAACCTCATGAAGCTGAGACTCGTCATAGAGAAGGCCTCGAAAGTGGTCAGCCTTACAACGGGAACAGCAGGTGCACGTCTCATCTGAGCGATTAGTTAACGGCACAATCAAAAAATACGAAGAGATCTGTTTTTACCAGGGGCCAGCTTCATAGAAATTCAGGAGTCTTGTAGAAAAGGTCCTAGTGGGCAAACTCTAGACATAAACAGAATGGTGCAATAAACTTTCAAGTATGAAGTCGCCTCTTCCCTCTATTACAGGACTTATACATTCTTATATAAAACAGGTCCCATATAATATTGAGAAATGGTGGAATGTTTCCATGGTGGTAATCATAATTTCAACTTCATAAAATACAAGATAATAAACTAAAAAATGAAAGACTATTTGTTACAATTCATTCAATAGAATCGCCCGAATTGCATATTGTCATTAAATAGTAAGGCAAGTGATAAATTATTTTATGTTGTTGTTACAGTGATACAAAACAAACTTACATCATGTTCCCTATCAAGGGATAATTAGTTATGTTGGTGAAGTGGAACAACCCTACTCGGGTCTCCCCACTATTAAAAGCCATACACTAAATAAATAAACTGCAATATGTTATTGATTCGCAGTGACGGATAATCAAAAAACTGATAAAATACCAATAATTACAGCACAAGTAGCCTACGACTGCCAATTTCTAAAAATATTTTTGGGTCTACTGTGGGTCTACCTTTGTCCTGAATCTGACCCGTTTGTTCATTTGTCGTTCATACATCTTTTTCACGTTGGCATCATCGAAGGGCATTGACTTGTTGAACATAACATAGAGAATGACACCCAGTGACCACATGTCGGAGATTTTCGGGTCATAAGGAAGTCCCCTCAATACTTCTGGCGCAGCGTACGTCAATGAGCCACAATATGTGGCACTAAGAATTGGAGCACCTATGAAAATGTGGAGAGGTACAAATCTTTCATAAAAGAAAGAAAGAAATATTTATTGCAAAATCAGTAAAAAAAAGTTCTTCAACATCATGTTCCTATAATAACTTATATTAGACTACCGTACTCATTTACTGTATTTTAAACCACGAATAAGACATACGGAGGCTTATGTTTGTAGTACATCATTAGATGCTTCTTGATAATACAATAAGGACAAAAACTCAATGATAATTATCGTCCGACCACATCCATTTCTCTATTAAGTGAAGTGAATGAATATAGTTGATTTATTCCATCTTGACCTAAATTAGACCAGTTTATTCATTTGTTTTTCATTAATATTTTGTACGTTGGCATTTATTTTACACATAATACAAATGAAGATTATCAAAAAATTCTGAATAATAGCCTAAATAAACAGAAGACGATTACTACAACCATCATGACAATAGTGTATTGTTGCTAAGATGAGAACTAAAAATTCTGTGGAAAACTTCTGTTACGTTCTTGGTATGTGATCGAAAAATATATTTCCTTTGTTTCCAAGATTGATTCAGTTTTTGGAGAGATGGGTTGGTGTAGACTAAAGAATATTGAAGGTGGGTTGCGTTTTGATAGAAGTACCAATAGTGAGGAACTCATAAAATGTATGAAGCAGATAAAATTCTGTTTGAAATTCAACTGTACAGTTGATTTGAATATAGATCAATGAATAGGAATTACCAGTTTCGTCAATGACAAAGCGAGCAAAGCCGAAATCAGCAAGCTTACAGTTCAGTAGCTCAGTTATGAGTATGTTCTCGCACTTGAGGTCTCTGTGCGCGATGCCCATTTCATGCAAGTACTGGACGGCAAGGGCCATCTGTCGGATCCAGAACCGGCTGCGCTCCTCACTGACTTCGCCATGATTCAGCACATACTCGAGAAGATCTCCATTTTCAGCAAACCTGTCAAAATTATTTTTCATTCAATGTGATCACCATCAGTTGCGGTCAAAGTCTTGGACTTGAGTTGGTGGTGCCTACAGATATAATCATAGGATATGAAGATTAAATTAAATTGAAATTATTAAATCGACTATACCAGCACGAAACAATTATTGTCGCACGAAGAACGTGAGTTTTTCACTTGAATGTGTATTTTTCTTTCATGTGTCAGTAAAAATGAAATGGATCAACAGCAACATTATTATATTGATGTAGGTATGTAGCTTATTTATATTAAACAGGAAAAAATTGATTAACTTAAATGTAAATTCATGTGATTTAGATATTTGATTTGATTTTTTTTCAAGTGTTCATCTCAGAATTACATGGTAATCTATATAATAATCGAGAAGAGCAAATTTGAATTTATTTACAATTTGAAAATAATATTTCCTTCTAAAGTCTTCATTCTACTCTTGAATTATTGATTAAATGTAGCAAAAATTACTACGGTATATTCGTATATGAGTATATCATGCCTATTCTTGAGATATGACAAGAATAACGCATTCCATACGCTCAACTAAAATGATGGTAAGAATATAATTATATTTTCTCTTATTATATCTTGAAGACTAGTTAGTTTTCTACACGAGGAACTCGGTACAAAAAGCAAGTGAAATTATGTAAGTTTTTATCATACGAGTATCATTTAAATAGTTTAAGAAACTACTAGCACAGACAACACTAGTTAGTCTATGCTACTAGCCTACAGACAGGACAGGTATAGTGAATATTTTTAGCTGTTTACTGAGAAAACTGAACAAATTGTAACCAGTGTGAAAATGTCTGCAGTATATAGAAAAATATAATATTATAAGTAGTTATTTTCAATCATCACTTACAACTCACTACAGTAGCTTGAAAAACCCAATAATTTTGTAGGGGACCTATCCATTATTTTGTACTATGAACATTTAGAAGTTTTCAAGTATCTACTATACCACTCGAAAATATGTTGTCTAATAGTGAGTGGACATTGAAAGATTATTAATAAAACATATAGAACAAGTTTTTCCCATTCTAACTGGAATTCTAATGGATGCTTTAAGGAATATTTATGAAAATAATTCACTTACAAAATTCTGTAATTAATAATGAAAACTTGAAAAATAACTAATGAAAATATAAATTAGACTGCTTCAAAAGCTTCTTAATATTATTATAATCACCATTTCAAGAAGTTGATCTGATGGATGGAATCTCTCACCTCATTACTATAAAATATTTATGCTTTTTCTGAAAAATGCTGTGAACGTGTATGATATGTGGGTGATTTAGACGAACCAGAATATCAAGTTCACGAGGTAAAAATTTGCGAACAAAGTCTTTTGGAGCTTTACTGGCATCAACTAGTTTGCAGGCGAGTTGTATTCTCTGGTTGGTTCCGTCACTTTTCTCATGATCGAGCAAATACACCTGCAGGAAGTAAATTCGATAATTGTTAGCTATTGAACTATCCTAGAAATTTTATCGACTGATTGTTTTGTTTTATTTGAGCTGAATTTAACAAAATTGAGATAATTATCCCAAGATTTGAACAAAATAAAGTTTTTAATTGTATATATCAGCCTAAAACAAAAAATCCAAGTTTTGTATGGGCTATTTGACTGTATGATGAATTGAACCAATTCTTAATAATTATTTGGATATTAACGTACAGTAATGATTAAAAAGTGTAAATCTCTTTATTATAGTAGTGAAGGTGATAATGATGTGGTTGATAGGCCTATATACATATATTATGTATTAATATGTATTACACACATATTGGATGAAAAGACTTGAATAAGTCACAACTACATATTTGTTAGATTTTAGATGAGCAGTTTGGTTATTACATATTTATTAATTCACCAATTAAAATAATTCCAACAAACGTTTTTTTGATATGGCAGAAATTTTGTTTTTTGGAAAAGATTCTGAAAGGGAGAAACGAATGCTATTAGTTGAGTTTAATCGGTAGTAAACAACCCTTATTGATCTCTATTAAATTAGATCTAGTGTTTCATCATTTCAATAAAAATGTGCCTATTAATATAATTATGTGCTTGTGACGACTTCAAGTTATACACACTTACTAGAATAAATCTGCTCATAAGCATAATGTGTTCTTGTTGTTCTGTACTTTTTTATTATTCTGCCTACGGCCGCTTCTAAATTAAAGCGGAATTTTGGCTCTGGATGAAACAATCACATGACGCAACGTATCCTCTCCTACACTAAGGCCAATTCTATTCCAATATTCAATCTCATTCAATTGAATTATTCTATTCTATTGAATAGAATTTTGACACGTGTAGGAGGAAATGCGGAGTGTCATGTCTTTGTCTGATCTGGAGGAATTCCGCTTCCAACCTAGAAACGACCCAATTGAGCTTTGATCAATACTGCTTTAGGCAATTCTGTTGATGACATTGAAGACCACTATTTTACCTTCGGCCATGAAATTCTCCCATGGATGGAGTTAGAGGATATTTCCTGGGGGTTTCTGACATTATTTTTTTAGTATTATTTGACTACTTTTATAACATTTGCTACAATAATTTGGGGGCTTAGCCTCTCCAATCCCCCCCCTTTAATTCGCCCATGAATTCTCCTACTTCCGCGAAATACATACTCTTTAAAACCACATCTTTTCTGATTGCTCAAGATGTGATCTGATTTTTGTCTGTTTTGACACTATAAGCATAGTTAATTTGGAATATACAGAATGGAGCAATTAAACATAGAGTTTTGTTTGTTTTGACACTATTAGCAAAGTTAACTATCACATATTTTTAAGACAAAAATTCCAAATGTTGATCAGTAAAAACTTGATAATAATATTCTATTTACCTGGGCGTAAGATCCCTCCCCAAGCTTTTTCACAATACGATGACCACGATTTGCAAGAGTATTTTCTTCCGATGGCGAAAGAGTAGCAATTTCCATGATTACCTACATAGCGAGAAGTAAGAGAATTTTCTTAAATGCCTTCATAAAATTTAAATAACAATCAAATTCTTGAACGGAATGATTTATTAGCTGATATAAAATTATTCATCAACCAAATGGCAATGTCTTTCACATTGGTAGTAGATTATAAATTTGAACTGGAAAGTAGACGACATTCACTTAGAACTTGAATGTAATAACACATTACAAATTTTTATGACAGCAATGGATAAGATCCAAGATAGCTGTGCCGATGTCAATAATATTTCATTTTTATTTTCAACTGAGTTAACAATAAACTGGAATACATTGACAATAACTTGAATTCAATCAAATTTATAAAAAAATGAATTATGAAGAGTTGAATTACTATTTCATGTTGAATAATTTCCTGTATTTTTAATATTATAAATCAAATTTGAAGTCTTCCTCTTCATTTATTGAATTATTAATCCACAATGAACTGCAGGGTCGACAGGATTGATCAAAACTTGATAAATTTGATTATTCGTTACTTGAATATTTGGATTTTGATAAAATATTTTCATAATTTTTCATCTGAAATCGCCACTTCACATCATCTAAGCCGAGGAGGTTAGAATTAATTCTCCTACGGGTATCCTTTCATAACTGGTGAATACTATTATCAGCTGTTGTATTAAGTAGTTGGTAAGTAGTTGATTGGTAGGTTTATATTGATTTTTTCAACATCGATAATAGTATCCAGCAGTAATGGAAGTTTCCCCTCTCAACCACCACTCAAAAGCACCACTTATGCGCCCAGCTGAGCATAGTGATCAAGCACTGTGGAGATGAACAGATAATTATTTCATATGTGTCATATTGCTAAATAATTTTGATAGGAGTCAGAAGAATAAACTGACTAAATACTTGCAAAATCTATTTTCAAATTTATCACATTAGCCCAGGCAAATTAGACCAAAAAAAGGGTCTAGGTCCTAAAAAATAACATAAGGCTGGAAATGGTCTCAAACCACTTTGGGCATCCCAAAGAAGGCTGATATGAGTTTGCGACGATTTCTGAGTGCCGCGTAATATAGGGTGCCCAAGAAACCTCGAAATTTTGGTTCCATTTCTAGTTATCTTCAATTTACGTCGAAACTAAGCTTCGGACAGAAAAACTCATTCAATCTTTTTTCTAGTAAATAAAATTTCCAAGAGATTGGTGCCTAACTCATTCCTCTAAGTTCAATAACTACCGAGTTATGATTTTTCAAAAAAAGGGTAATTTTTGGAGAGAAACTAAAATTCAAGCATTCTAAGTTTTTGATTGTTCATATCTTTCGTATGATGTATTAGAACTGTGTGAATCAAAATCCCTCTGGGGATAATTTTCTTCTCTACAATTTTAGACCAAGTAGGCCTTCTTATCTTGTCTACTATTTGAGCTAGAGCTGTTAACAAATTTCCTTGCATTTCAAAAAGGACCATATTTTTGGTGGTAAAGTCTAACACTCGTTTCTATGTACGTCTATTGAAGTATCCTATTAGAATATTGTTTCTGAGATCATTCTCCCTCAGAATATCTACTTTGCGGCTCCAAAAATCAAGTTTTTTAAGAAGTGGGAGGTAAGAAAGGACCCTTCAAGGATGATAAACTGAGGACGCCCCTAACTTTTGTATAAGTAGACGGATCTTAACAAACAATAGCTCATTGTTTTCAGCTCATTAAGGCGGTTCAAATTCATGTATCATATGTTGAATTTGGTCAAAATTTAAAAATTTTGTGCCCAAAGAGTCCTTTGACTTTATTCCCATATACCGAGAAAAAGGCGATTTTTTGTTTTTAAATACATCTATCTTGAATGCCATTGATGATAAAAAATTGTATTTGGTCTCAAATTGTAGAACTGAATCTCCTCTTTCATTTGCAATCATTTGCGACCAAAATATCGCAAAGGAAATTTGTTAACAGCTCTAGCTCAAATAGTAGACAAGATAAGAAGGCCTACTTGGTCTAAAATTGTAGAGAAGAAAATTATCCCCAGAGGGATTTTGATTCACACAATTCTAATACATCATACGAAAGATATGAACAATCAAAAACTTAGAATGCTTGAATTTTAGTTTCTCTCCAAAAATTACCCTTTTTTTGAAAAATCATAACTCGGTAGTTATTGAACTTAGAGGAATGAGTTAGGCACCAATCTCTTGGAAATTTTATTTACTAGAAAAAAGGTTGAATGAGTTTTTCTGTCCGACGCTTAGTTTCGACGTAAATTGAAGATAACTAGAAATGGAACCAAAATTTCGAGGTTTCTTGGGCACCCTATATTACGCGGCACTCAGAAATCGTCGCAAACTCATATTAGCCTTCTTTGGGATGCCCAAAGTGGTTTGAGATCATTTCCAGCCTTATGTTATTTTTTAGGACCTAGAAGTCTAATTTGCCTGGGCTACATAGAAAGTTTATGGTCATGAAATGTCTAGCACATCTCTGGTGTGCCTTGTTTGATAGGCTATTATTATGGAAAACATTCAAAAATGAGATTAAATTTTAAAATAACATCTTTTTAACGGTATAAAAACATAGTATATTAGTCAAGACGAAATGCAACTTACATAAAAATTTCAAAGTCCAGATGTATGCTCTGAGTAAATAGAAAATTTGATATTTCGAAATTTAGAACTTGAGAATGTACTCATCAATACCATGGCAACGATGATGATTTTAAAAATCATCGTTATTGTTTTACAACTACCACGAATGCAAAACTCCAATACAAAAATTCAGTTCTCCAATTTACTAATAAGTTGAATTGAAACCATGGGAGATACTAATAGACTGGTATTGGAATACAAAAATCATTAAAATTTGTTAAGAAATCAATCAGACTAAAATGTACATTTTTTAGCAGGAGAACACGGCAGCTTCACTTTGAAAATCGTAGATAATAAGTTTTTTAGAGCCATGTTCAATGTCGATTTTTCTCATGTCTTTTGTTGGTAAATTTTGCATTTTCGAAAACTCTATTCCATGAATAGAAAAATAACCATTAAGTAGTGTATAATTTATAAAATGTATGTTTTATAAGTGTTGAAAAAGCGTGTTTAGAGGTGGTTACGAAAAGGTTAAAACAATACTAGATAAAATCTACAATTTATTGAGTTCAGTAATCAGTACAATAGTATGAAAGACTGAGACTGGAGAATATTGAATTTTTTCGATACAAGTTTCGATACTTATAATACTAAATAAAGCAATATGATGGTTTAAAATTTGTTTCAAGCATTCCAATATACAAAATTAATATATTGTTGTCTTTTTAATATTAGAAGTTAAGTAGGCTGCTGGATAAGTAATGTTGATAAAGCCATAAACACAGATTTTTCCAAGTGAAACATTCCATAAATTTCATGGAGTCTAATTTTAGATCTAAACTATACGTCTATCATCATTCTAAAGACTAGTATTAATAATTTATCTATTTATAATAAGTTGGAACTGTCCCCTTTGACACGATGATATTATAGTCTCAATGATACAATGTTGGACATTGTGAAGCAGTGATAACAACTCTTGAGAAAAACTGGCTAATGATTATTCTCGTGAGGATTTGGCTTATTCATATTGAGGAAGCACACATATCACTAGAAATGCTGAACTTTTCGAATTTGTAGGTCACTTATGAAATGTTGAGGCGAATTGGCAAGTGAATTTAGTACATCGATGAACTACGATCACTGCTTTCATTTCAGTCTGCACTCATGTCAAGTGAGAGTCGGCCGTGGCTTCAGAATAAGTTTTCCTGTATCGTCGCAGGACATGTTGAAATCGTTGAGAACAATCCGTGTTCTACTGATAATGATTGAGGGTGCGATCACTCTCTTGTGAATACCGATTGTGAACAGGAATACTGTAACAGAATTTCAACAATCAGTTTTATAGTTCCATGCATCACTTATACAGAATATTGGAATATAATATTTGTCTCAAAACATTGAGATTCAATGACTACATATTGATGTTATTCAAACTTAAATTTTTTCAATGCGCAGAATTTGAACATGCCAAGGATTCCCTACACCCAGACTGATGTCTTTGTGGGGGATATTCACTATGTATATATGTATCTCTGCTGTTGTATTTACTTATTCTGTGAATAAAGATTATTTGAATTTTGTGAATGAAGATTTTCTTCATGTTATTCATCATAATATAATTATATTGTATACTTGTATCAGGATGATATTATTCCTGAAAAGTGTATAAATGAATAATTTGTTATCTAAAACGTTTTTGTATCAATCATAAAAATATTGTTTAAAAAATATTAAGACTTATTTTTTAATTATCCCTATAATGCTGTTTATACACCTCAAAAGATGTCAAAATTATCTATAACGTGATTAACGCGTAAATAAACGAACCATTGTAATAATTTATGTATAAATTCTAAAGAGTCACTATTGAGATTGTAGAACTTTTCCATGATGATTAAAATGAAAACACAAGGAATTTGTCAATTCTTTCGACAAATATTTGTGTTTTCATTTTAATTACAGTATTATGTGAATGTTATCATTTAATTAAAATGAAAACACAAGGATTTTGTCAATTCTTTTGATAAAATTCTTGTGTTTTCATTTTAACTATTATTATTCATGTTTTATCTAGTGGTTATTACTAAATACAAGATTTTTTACAGGAAAAAACAATTTTACTTATTTATTTATTTATACATTATCATTACATAGCATCAATGTCTGGGAATACTCCCATTTGATAGGTAATTTGTCAAAGTTTAATACATAGGTATTAAAGTAGCTGCTATCAGTAATGCACAGAAAATCAATATAACTTACTTAATATCAGACAGGATATTGTGAAGAAAGGGTGATTGAGAAGACTCTGTGTGAAGGACACTGCAGATGTATTTGGGTCTTTTAGCCAGTACCAAGCACCAACCGCCGTGCTTACTGATATTAGAAACAGGATAACTGAAATTCGGAAATAAATAAAATTAGAAAAACGAAATTTGTCAACTCAATATTCATTGCTTTTTCTATCAATATTAAGCTAAGTTTAAATTGATATTTATTGTTGACATTTTTCCTTTCCCAAATAAGCGAAATATCTGAGGAAATCTGATTTGCATAGTTAGTCTAGGTTCACACGAACGGGTTTTGGGCGTTTGCGGCTATCAACGGTTCATGTGTGGGAGAGAGAAAAGATTATGTCACCTGTTTTTTGGTCTCTTCCACACATGAAACCGCTGGTAGCCGCAACCAAAAACCGTTCATTTAAACCAGCGACCACATAATACAAATAGACGACATATACAAATACATAATAATACAATATTCCTATTACTTCAACAGTACGGGTGATGAAGCCAATTTCTGGTGCCTAGACCTAAGTAAGATGGCGGCGGTTCACATGAGTGGGAGAGACAAGATTATGCCAGCTGTTTTTCTATCTCTCTCCCACTCATGTAAACCGCCGCCATCTTACTTAGGTCTAGGCGCCAGAATTGGCTTCAATACTGAGCCTGAGTGCTCCGTCTATTTGTATTATGTGGTCGCTGATTTAAACCCTCTCTTAGGCCATATTATACGAGGCGGCATTGAAGTTGCGTCAATTGTTTGCGCTTGCGTCAATGACTTAGGACCAATCACAGATCACCCTCACAGCCAACCTGTTGCATAACGTGTCATATGCTGTAAAATTAGAAAAAGGAAATTTGTATTGAGGAACTTAGTAGATTCAATGAACACTAATATCACAAATTAATACTGAAAGTAAAAATGCAATTCTACAAGTAAATGTCTTTTACATAGATGGATAGTTGCATAGATGTCTGAAAAGTCCATGCATAATAAATCACGGTGTTTATGAGATGAATGAGTTTACCACCAACTATAGTGCTTTTCACGGGTTTGTGCATAACCCTATGTGGGAACATTTTTCTGGTAATATTTTTCAAAGTTTTTCGATTTGGATACCATCTAGCTATCAAAATGAAATAAATTTTAGTGGAAATTTGTTTTTGCTCATTAGTTTGTGAGATGTGGGATCCTGAAGTTGAAGTTTAAGGGACATATCATCTCAAAATTGATTGTAAATAAAATCATGAGATTTCAAGCATATAGAAGGTATTGTCTATCAACTTTACATTCAAAATATCAACTTTTGAAAAAAGAACGAGTTCTCCATTTAAATTGAAAATTGAGTTACTTATATAAAACATTATTTTCAGAAATTAATTTAATTCAACAATTCAAGAACAGTATTTTTTATCTGTCTATAAATAATGCTTATCTAGTGAACTATAAGAATAAATAAGATATTTTGATCTTATCCCTTGGAAGCACTCAATTTATAAATACAGAAATTACTATTGATAAAAAAAAACATAAATATGTTATTACTTCTCCATCTTATTGTGGCTGGTCGGAGACAGGCATTGACCTCTGTCAAACGTCTTTCGAATGCTTTTAGATCTGTAACAAAAATTATTCATAAATTTTTGAAGTAGGCCTACTTCATGACTCATGCTCAAAGATAAAAAAACCTTGGTAATTTGAGTATTATAGTGCTAGTAGTACAGTAGTTCTATACTATAAATAGTTGGGAATTTTCATCAATTGCATCTGGCAACGCTGGGTCGGGCTCCGCTGCGGCACTCGGTCGCAGTAACGAAAACCCACCTTAAAGAAAGTGTGCGTGCGTGAATCGGAAAACAGCTGGACGACCGAGTCAAAGGCATGTGATAACTAAATTTCACTCGCTCTCAATCCGTATCAACTGAATACGCGATTATTTACAAGCGCTGAAATGTGAACATGCCGTCATGCAATACACTTACAGAAGACACACACACACAAGCTCACTCAGCAGTTACATTTTCTGACTTGTTTCAGTAAACATAGTATAAATACTTCATTTGAGTAATATAACTCTTCAAGAAGAGTGGTATAAAACATTATCACTAAAATAAACGACTAGACTCATTGGTTCTCAGACTTATTCAGTTATTCAGACACTGTAACAAATTTTCCCCACAAAACATTTTAGAAACCCCTTCTCAGTTGCCGGTACTAAATAAAATATAACAAAAATGCCAAACTCTCCCAGTCAGCTATTGCAGGAGAAAAAAATTGTTTCATTTAAAAAAAATTGTTCATGAATAGAGAGAATAAATAACACTTTCCGGATTTGATTTTAGTATAGAAGATTGGAAAGAGACCGATCATAATTATAGAGAGTGAGTGGAATAATCATGAAAGCCTAGCCATCTTTAACCAATGTACAGTAATTTATTTGAGGTTCTGTAAAAATGATTGAATGTTGATGATGAAATAACTCGTACCGTAACGAAGTTATTTAAATTTATTAAACAAATTATTCTACGATGGATCAAGATCATCAAACGATTTTGAAACCAACAAGATTTGAAGGTGATGCAAATTCTACTGGGACATGGGATCACTGGTTCAAAACATTGGAAATTTACTTGAAATAATAGTATAGGAGATATAGGGTTTAGGGTGGAACTAATTCCCACAAAAAAGGAGTTTGATTTTTTAGTTCCTTGATGGTGTCTCTTTAGTCTTCAACATACTAAAAGTCTAGAAAAATCTGACTAGGCAAAATGCGTTTTTTGGCCATCATATTGAAAAATCTTTTAAATTGATGTTTGGTATCATATTAAAGAGGATTTAATGCTGAAAAATAATCTGGTTTTTGTTTTTCATAGAAATAATAAACAAAATGGTGGACAAAGAATACAGTTAAACTTAAAGCAGTCTTAGAAATTAAGTTAAGTGACTATCAATAAAAATGAATGTTATACGGACATTCCATCACTGATTGGTGCAAACAAGGCATATAATTATATATTAAACAACATAAAATCACAATTATCAAAAATGAATTTTATACAAACAATTGAATTGCATTATATTTATTTCTCCAATTTTACATTAATATCTAATACTGTTCTGTCATTTTTCTATTTCAATTCCTGTTAGTTTACTTTTTGTATAATCTTTACCTCAGAAGTGACTACATAGAACTGTGCATCCAACACTATATCGCCGACACGTACACCTGCCAGTCCCACATGGTTTATTTGTTTCAGTTTTGCATGTGCAGCGGATCATGTGCAGTCATTTCTCTGCTGTGTCGAGGTACGGAGAGTGTACGACTATACCAGCTGAGCTATTTAGATATTCAATTCTATTCAGGAATTCAATGCATTTTTCCACACAGCTTATACAGCAGGATCCGTTTAACTTGTCATAAAACACATGATCGACGAGCATATGATCACAATACTTAACCTACAAATGCTGAATCTCGCAGATTATTGAAAAGGTATTTTAAAAGGTTATTCTTTAAAAGATCTTCTTTAAAAAGGTCTTTTAAAGACTTTAAAGGCCAGTTCATGAGCTCGGGATTTAGCTAAGTCCTAGACTAAAACGGGTGGCCACTGTAGCATCGACAAACGTTAGCCTCGACACTATGTACTAAGGGCTCTCCATGCTGCTAACCCACTAACCTTTCTAGACAAACGTTTGTTGATGCTACGGTAGCCACCCGTTTTAGTCTAGGACTTGACTAAATCCCGAGCTCATGAACCGGCCCTAAGACTTTTAAGCCTTTTGATTATTGTGTCGAAATCAATGATTAATTATTACCGAAACAGCTGATTTCTGACAAGTTGAAAGGATCCTGCTATATTTCAATTCCTGTTAGTTCACTTTTTTACCTCAGCAGTGACTACATAGAGACGTGCATCCAACACTATATCGCCACTAACTAAATTATCCATCTGGAGGTAGCACTAATTGAAAAAGCTGGGTTCCACCTATTTTTTTAATAGCATAATGTTCTTGAGAAAAAAAATTCAATCCCCACTTTATTGCCAACTTAATTTTTCTGTTACTACATAAAAAAAAATTCATCCTCACTTTATTACCAATCTAACTAAATTAGACGGAACACTAATCCTGCTAGCAGCCCTAGCTTGTGCTACCTCCAGATGGATATATTTAGCTCAGTGTCGCCGATACGTACACCTGCCAGTCCCACATGGTTCATTTGTTTCAGTTTTGCCTGTGCAGCGGATCATGTGCAGTAATTTCTCTGCTGTGTCACGGTACGGAGAGTGTAAGACCAGCTGAGCTATTCAGACATAGGATTTCAATGCATTTAGTACATTGTACATTTGTAACAGGATTTCATTTGGCCACTTAGCAACAGACCCCTACCATGAAAGTAATCTGATGAATGCTGCCTTTATTCAGCTCGGTCGAAACTACGGAGGCCTCGACAGTGGATTATCAGGGGGAATCCAACAGAGCACCAGCACTCAGTGAATTCAAGACTATCATGCACACTGAACTGAGTGGACTCTTTAAAAAGTTGAAGTCAAATAATTCTGCAGGACATGACGACATCACTAGTAAAATGTTTAAACACTGTGAGCAAGAAATAAAAGCACCACTGTTAGACATTGTCAACGCTTCCATCGACCAGGCAGCCCTACCACAAACCCTTAAAATAACCAAGATATATACAAAATTCAAAAAAGGTGACAAGTCAGACCCCAAAAACTATAGGCCTATTGCAAACCTGCCAATAGCATCTAAAATAATATAACGTGCTATCTATGACCAACTACTAAAGCATCTAGAAGCCAACAATCTGATAACAAGTCATCAACATGGGTTTAGAAGGGGATACAGCACAGCTACGGCCATTTCAGATCTATGCAACAGTATAAATAAACTATGGGAGGAGAAAAAAAAACGTTTCTGGCCTATTCATCGACCTCCAGAAAGCTTTCGATACCCTAAATTGGAATACACTGAAGGTAAAATTGAAAAAGCTCAAAATTACTGGAAAAACTCTACAATGGTTGGGGGATTACCTATCAAACCGGAAGCAATGTGTTGAAATAGACCACCACAAGCAAAACAACATCATACTGTTCAAATCTTCACTCCGGACCGTAAAAAGAGTAGTACCCCAGGGATCAATACTCAGACCGCTGCTCTTCCTGATTTACATCAATGACTTTCCCAAGGAAATTGACAGTGGTAACTGGTAACAAATGCATACTTTTCGCAGATGATACTACAATACTTGTACCATACAATAAACAAGATATAGCAAATAATGTAATTGATCCGACCCTGGATGAGGCAACTAATACATTCAATAGACTACATCTAACTATAAACAAACAAAAAACTATACATGTCAAATTCCAACCAGTAAACAATAGTCCGGGAGCTATTAATAATAGCCAAATCACAGCAGCTACATATACAAAATTTCTGGGCATCATAATAGACAACAACTTAACTGGGCATCCTCACATTGATCAACTAAGTAAAAAGCTATCATCTGTAGTATATGTCATTCGGAGATTGTCCAATATATCAGGTGAAAAGGCAGCCTTTGTTGCATACCACGCTTTATTTGCCTCCCACCTGAGATACGGCATTGTAGCCTGGGGTGCAGCATCACAAGTGCATCTGAATAGAATTCTTGTCATACAAAAGAAGGCACTCAGAATTATCCTAGGAGTGAGCATGATGGAGCACTGCAGACCACTTTTCAAAAAGCATAAATTGCTTACTGTAGTGTCTCTTTACATCCTGGAAACCACAACCCTGGCAAAGAAGGCAAACCCCTCATTGAGGTGCAACAAGCATGCCTACAACACAAGAAATAACAAGGACATAGACCTTCCAATGCACCGCCTCAAAAAATTTGCAGACTCCCCAGCATATGCAGGAGCATACTTCTTTAATCTGCTGCCGTCAACATTGAAAGTCCTGGAGGACAACAAGCTCTTCGCCACTGCACTCAGACAGTACCTGACGGTCCGACCCTATTACACGATGACAGAATTTGTCCAGGAGCACACTTTCCGGCACCTGGCAGGGCGAACGGAGGACCGAAACTGACAGATAGACGCGAATCCCCGCCGAAGGGAAGAAATCCTGACGATTCCCCGGTCATTCGAACTGTGGAGAAGACGAATCAAGTAACAAGTAAGTAAGTGATAAAGTATTCTTGATAATTTTGTTAAAAGTTACAGAATCAGGGAGTGCCTAGAGCAGATAAACATAGATTTTGTTGCTTTTCATTTCAAACTTTGAGCTTGGTGGACATGGAATAAAAGAAAACCTTCAGCTGACAAACAGAAAAGTGCATCTTTTGTTTGTTGTAGAGAGTAAATCACTTGACTTCAATTTACTTATTTCATCTGATCACAGCAGATGACATCTTACATTGTATTAAATTTGAAAATAGCCTATATATATTAGATACTTCACGAAGTCTTGCATTTTTTGTAATGTTCCGACAATATCCAAATCTTGAATCCGTCATCTTAGAAACTTAGCCTAGGTTTTCGTAATGTTTTATTTCTTTTCAATATTTATTTCAATATACTAAAATTGATTAATTCTCTTTGTAACACTTAACTTATGCGACTAGAATTACTTCAATTTATAAAAGTGTAAATAATAGAAGTTACTAACCCTCACAAGCTGTCTGCTCCACAGACATGTTTAACCTTTTTGGTGCAATGGTCGTTAATAATTTATACACGCGGAATTGATTACACAAACATTTCTAGAGGCTTCAATTTACAAACAATAATAACCCATAGGTTTTCAATTCAGAGTGACAATAGTAATTAACATAATATTATTTTATCGCGCTAGGTATTATAAACAAGGAAAGATAACCTAAATCTAAGTTGAACCGAACCTGGGATTTTGTATTTTCGATTTGTGGACTGGCAAATTGCGATGACTACTAATATCGATAGTCATCAGTACTTTCAGTAGTCGATTGTTCTCTTTCCTTTTACCTATAGATTGTAACGAATTTTTTGAAAAGGCCATTCACAATTCAGTCAGTCATCTCAATTTGGATTATTATTTTTTAGCGTATGGCAAGACACAACTCCCTATGCACTCATATATTCTATAATATATCTCTCCCGCGAATATAGAACAAAAAGCTGTTCCACGTCAATAGATGAAATAAAATAAGAAAAAAAACTCATATGAGGAAAAACAATGTTAGAGGCAAACATTCAGTGCATTTAGATAAGCAATTGAATCTGGTGTGGCCATCAGGAAATCACAGGTATCACCCTCATAGGCAGTCCTGGGGCACTCCTCGACAATGTGCCTCACTGTTTGCACCTCGCCACACCCACAAAGCGGTGATTCAGCCTTCCCCCATTTGTGCATGGCATATGCACATCTGCCATGCTGGGTTCGCACCCTGTTAAGTGCTGACCAAAGCCTGCGTGGCAACTCAAAACCTGGTGGTGTTTGTGTAATGCATGGCAAATTGCCTCGCCCTGCACCCCACTCCTGTTGCCAGGCCTCAGTTATGTTGAAATCTCCCTCTGTGGCAACTAGTGCTGTTCTGGTTGGAGGCTTTCGAGATTTTAGGCGGCTTTGGTTGGCATCTTCTACATCCTCATGTATTGGCAGTTCTTTGTTTTGCTCAATCTTTTTGTACTCTTTTATGAGGGCATGCATGCGTCGGAGTTTGGGAGGTGGGATGTGGCTCAGCACTGAGAGCCATTCTGTGGGTGTGGATTTAATCACGCCGGCTATCATTCTCATGGAGTTATTCAGTTGAGCATCAACTTTTTGAATATGAGAGCTATTCAGCCATACTGGCGCGCAGTACTCAGCAGCTGAGAACACAAGGCTTAGGGCTGATGAACGCAATGTGGAGGCTGAAGCTCCCCATGAGGTTCCACACAGCTTCTGAATAATGTTGTTCCTAGTTTTTAGTTTCTCTGCTGTTTTTGTTAGGTGCTCCCTGAATGAAAGAGTTCTGTCAAGTATCACACCCAGATATTTAGGTGCTTTGTTGTGATTAAGCAATGTTCCTTCAAATCGAATTCTGAGCTCCTTATTAGCATCTTTGTTGTTCAGGTGGAAACATGAAACTTCGGTTTTACTAGCATTTGGTTGAAGGCGCCATCTTCGAAAATATTTCCCCAGATTTTCCAAGTCAGCTGTGAGGATCTTCTCTGACTCTTCAAATGACCTACATTTTGCTGTTAATACCCAGTCATCAGCATACCCATGTTTTTTAGATATTGTTTCGGGCATGTCTGCAATATATAGGCTGAATAGGAGTGGGGCAAGCACTGACCCCTGAGGCAGGCCATTCTTAAGTTTCCTTTGTGAGCTAGTATCAGATCCAATGATGACTTTGAAAGTTCTATCACTCAGCATATTATTTAAAAGACAAGCTGTTGTTTTGCAGTTGATCACTTTGAGGAGCTTATAAATCATACCTTCTCGCCAGACAGTGTCATATGCTGCTGATAAGTCAATAAATGCAGCAGAGGTCTTCAGCTTCCTTTGAAACCCAGCTTCAATGTATGTTGTGAGTGAGAGAACTTGGTCAACACAGCTTCGGTTTGGTCTGAAACCAGCTTGTTCAATAGGTATTGCCTCAAATACTTTCTGACAGATTCTGTTATAAATTATCCTTTCCAGTAATTTGTAAGTCACTGACAACAATGCAATCGGTCTGTAGCTCTTAGGTGAGTTTGCTGGTTTCCCTGGCTTCAAGATTGCTATAATCTTTGACTGCTTTAGCTCCTTGGGTATATTGCCAGTTTGCATAATATCTGTGAAGAATTTAGCCAGCCACACCTTTGCATACTTTCCACATTTTATGAGGAATTCTGGGTTTATGCTGTCAAAGCCTGGTGCTTTTCCAGAAGCCACGTGTTTAAGTGCTAATTTGATCTCTTCTGGTGTGATAGGATGACTATATTGACTTCCTGTCTCTCTTTTCAGCTGTCTAAGTTCATGCTTTATTTGTGTTGTATGTGTCTTGTCTACCTTTGCTCTAGATGTAGCTACCATGTGAGATGCTATGGCATTTGCTGAGACACCTGCTTGCTGTCTTTGCATGGGTGTTCCACTTCCCAGTTTCCTCAGAAGAGTCCATGCTTGTCGGCTTGATGTTTGGAAGTTCATACTCTCAACCGTTTCCTGCCATTTCTGTCTCCTAGCATCATCAAGGCTATGGAGCAGCTCGTCTGCCACCTCCTGCTCACCAGTCTCCAAGAATATTTTGTATAGGTCTTCACTATTTTGAGACCATCCTGGAATATATTCTTTACGGTATCCTCTTGGGATGCACTTTTTAGCAGTGCTTGTAACTGCCCCAATAAATCTGTGGTAGTTCTTGCTACTAGGTGGTATCCATCCCAGGCATTTGTCCAACTCTACTGCAAATCTTTCCCAGTCAGCCTTTTTGAAATTCCATCTTGGGTGAGGTGTCGACGTACCAACTGGAATCTGATGGCCTATTACAATGAGAGCCGGTCGATGTTGGCTGTGTGGAAGTCGCAGAGGACCTTACGTTTGACTGGGAGTGGTTGGCCTCTATGATCACTTGAGGTGAAACAAAGATCTGGATTATATTCCTGTCTCCATGCTGCTGATTTGAAAGTGAATCGATCTTTAGCATCAAACACCAGACTAAGATTCTCATCCTCAGCCCATTTCACCACTGCTTCACCATTTGCATCACAGTCCCTATATTTCCACTGTTCATGGTGACTGTTGAAGTCACCCACATATACTGCAGGGTGAGGTTGTATTGGAATCACTGCAGCTGGCCATGCGGTGTTTGGTGGCTTGTAAATATTGGACACTGTAATATTTCCTATTTTTACCACAACAATTTGAATATCATTGATAGATGAGGTGGAGACAAGAGCAGCATTCTCCACATTGCATCTCACATAAGTAGCAACACCGTATACATTATGGTATGTAGCACCAAGTAGATCATATCCAGGTATCCTGCCTCTTTTCTTCAGCTGTTCCTCAGTGCCACAGTGTGTTTCCTGAATTGCAACCAGATCAATATTGTCTTGTTTTAAAATTTTTGATAAATACTGGCTTTTAGAGTGACTTATATTTTCTATGTTCAGGTGGCAAATTCGGACAGAAGGTCCAAGAATTCTTGTCTGGTAGTCCTGATAAGGACTTTTGAGTTTATTTGTGTGCATAATTTGAATACTGTCAAATTATTATATCCTACAGTTGTGTCTTATGGTCAGGAGAACGTAGGTACGTTTATTTGACCGCCTATATGCGTTAGCTCAATTAACGTTATTGTGCACCAAGTGGAGGCGAGCTAACTTTACACTTAACTTTGCAGAGACAATAATAAACCGTGCGATGCCAATCTCAAACGATCACCAATACCCCAAGAAAGACTCATCTTTGAAGAGAAAGAGAGTGGCAGCTGTTATTGCCAAAAGCCATCCGCTATGGCGTTCGCAGATATGGTGTGTGTGGTTTATTGGCTTGACTAGTCCGAAGATGTTAAAACGCCAAGCCCTAGAGAATGTTAAGAAACCACACACAACCATACCCACTTGCTCAGGAAACCGGAGGATCGCCAAACCCCGGGTAGTATTACCCCCCTGCGGTTTCAATTTGGATATTTCTCTGTAATAGTATTATTTTGATGTTTTTTTCCAATTTCCTATTCAATCAGTATAAGTAGGCCTACAGAGTATTGAAAAAATCATCATTATTTTTGTACTGTATTTTTAATAACTCGGCAAAGTAGCCACACATCTCGATAATATGTAGTCGAGTTCTTATATCGCGAGTCACTCTCGGCGATCACGCAGACGTCACGACGACGACAACAAGTCAGCAGGCAGCAGTGTGTTATGTGTATGCATCATCGGATTGTGTTATTTGCTTTGGCTTTGTAGTTTTTTAGAGACTATAAATTGAAGTTTTATGATCTAAACACTTCATCTAGGTTATAATTTATCCAGGGTGGACGTCAGTATTGAGATATTTCGAAGAAATTGTAAACACGTGAGGAAAGGGTATTGGGAAACCGCAGGCATAGCTCAGATGTAGGTTAGTCTTGTTGAAACAAAAACAGGCTTTCCGATATCGGGGGAAACTTAACCTGGAATAATTTATTATATGTTGTGATTTGTAGCATTAGGTTTATTTCAACTGACAGTCTTAAATAGAACTACACACCATGGCGGAATCAGTAGTTATGAGAACCGAGGATACGGTCGATGAATTGGAGTTGATGGAAAAACTGGAACTCTTCACAAAGTGTGAAATCAAGTAAGTTAGCCTACAGTCTTGCAGCCTACCTGAAATATTTTTCATTAAATTTTGATTTTGGTAGCAGATTTGGAACCTTGCTGAAAATAGCATTTGAACAAACCAATGCCGCAGCATTTCCCAAACATTTTTTGACTTCAGTCTACTAGAATTACAGCTTTTCACACTGCTCACTGATAAATTCAGTCTATCGTCAGGAGCTAGTGTTTGTGGCAGTCAGCCACAGCTATACTTTGAAGCGTTGAAATGAAAGTACTGTTCACCAGCTTTAGTTAGAGGAATGTTTTAACAATTTTGGGGCTTGTTTCGAGAAAATTTAGATGTCCTGTAATATAATAGAGGAAAAAGGCAAACGCACACTACACTGCGTGTTCACAATATAATTTTTCATCTAAATCCATTCAATAAAATAACCTTGAACTAACAGCAGATTAGTTAAGGCACCAAGTGAAGGCAAGTTACAGTGATATTCATTTAATTTGACGCTTGGCATTAGATAGATAGAGAGAAATTATTTCTTTGCCATCGTACACTGCGGTCATCAGCATTGTCAAGAAATGATATCTCTGTATCTATCTAATGCCAAGCGTCAAATTAAATGAATGTCACTGTAATTAGAACACAAGGTAGTGCTCACATATATCACAGTCTATTGAAAGCTCTATATCAGCTAATCGTGTGACGGTATTGTAGGTTGAGAGATTGATTCCCCCTTTATTTCACATCTTAAATTCTACAATTGAATATGTCTTTTTCTCAAAAACTGCATACTTTTCAAGCCACAGCAACCTCTCCTGGGCTTCATTAAATACTTATCTTCAACTCTTCTTAGTTTCAATACCATCAGACCGCTAAATATTTTCAAGGCAATACATTTTTTAATGGCATGCATAACGTACCGGATTCAAAAACGCATGATCGAAATTATCCTACTTCCAATCTGATATACGCTCTTTTGAATAATGGAGTGGTCTGAAATAATTAGCTGTCTGATGGTATTGAAAATTGAAACTATAAAGAATTGAATATAAATGTAGGCCTACAATGAAGCTTAGGAGAGGTTGCGGTGGCTTGAAATGAATACAGTTTTTGAGAAAAGACATAAAATTGCTTTATTTAATAGGTAGGAAATTGAGAAAATTGAATCCTTTATCTCCAGTGACGTCACACCAATCAGCCGAATGAAGCTTGCTACTGCGCATCATCCTCGTGAATACTACACCATGGGTGAAGATACAATAATTTTATCTACATATTTCAATGTGTTTTCATATTATCTTATTCACAGGAAAATTATCAAGAAAAGAGAAGAATTCGAATACAAGCTGTCCCGTCATAATAGGAACAAGGAAGACATTTTGCAGTACATCGACTACGAAATAACAATGCTCAAGTTGGTTAGAGCTCGTAAACTGGTAAGAGTTGACAAAATATTTTTATAAATTAAAGAATGCAGTATGTAAACTTTGCGCATATTCAAAACGTAAACCGTTGGAAAAATCCAACATTGGAAATTTGGATTTTGGCGTTACATCATCAATGTAACTCATTCCATTGATGATGTAGAACCTGATGTTTCAACGTGTAGACTCATTTAGCATAGGTTTTCCATTAATGATGTTCCACATGGATTAATCCCCATGTAATGGATATTGTAATCATTTATAGTAGAGATAATAATATAAATTGAATAAAACATTCAAAATTCATACACACATTCATCAACCCTCCCCTTCTTAATAATCTGACATTCGCAGTAATTCAATAAATGTTTGGTCTCATCTCCGACTAATTATCGAGGGACAACACTGTACCCTCTAAACAAACGTTTACGCATGCTTTTTAAACCTTGTCTAAAACTGTTCTAATGTTTCCAGCAAAAAGAACTGCCAGCTAAAAAATCCAATATCGAATATACTATCGCTAACCGAGTGAAAAGGTTGTTCAATGATGCGACCATACGATATTCCAACGATGTTAAAATTTGGATCTCCTACATCAAATTCTGCAAGCAAATTGTAAGTTGCCAACTATTATTTTCACGAAACTTATAGCAGGTGTTTCAAAAAAGATTTTCTGAGATTTTGAAAATTCATAACTAAATAGTATTGGAAGATACAGAGCACAAAAAAGGTCCACAGGGAATATTCTCACGAGAGAAGTGTGCGCCTAAATTGGTTGTTATAATCTTGCTAATAAAGTCAGGGAATCGAACAAGTTGCGAGGGGTACCCTTTCAATGGAGTTAAAACATAACTCAGTAGGCCTACACACATTAGAATTCCGTCGATCCGACATTTTCGATACGTAACAGTTCATAAAATCAAATTAGAAAACAAGATATTGTTCCGCATCTCAGTCGATTCATAGCTGTAAGCCTGTGATACATGAGTAACTTTCTTAGCGATGGCTACAGATGGAATGTGCGCGAAATAACCAACTGAAACCATATATTATGTAATGTAATTATAATAGATCTTATTTTGAGGAAAAACTTGTTTTTTTTTTCGAAATAACACTAGAAAAGCCTCTGTAGCTGTCTCAATTAAAATACAATATTTATGAATTTTCAAGATTGTAAATTCTTTTGAAAACACTCAACATGATTAACAATTTATGTTGCATTATTCGTTAAAGCTTCTAAATATTAATTTCAACGAAATATTGACTTGCAGAGAAAATACTATACGATTGGTATTCCTCTGTAACATTGCAATTTTTTAATTAGTTTTTAATTTTTTTTTAAACTTTTGTTTTAGAGTAATGTTTTACGTTTTCATAATAATTTATTGAACGAGATTCCTAATTAATTTTCATTTTCCTTATTATTCTTTTTACTTAATATATTTTTGTTTGTACCGTATTATTTCTCAGAGGGCATTCAATCTATCCTCAATAATAAGTTTAAGAATCATCACAAGATACATTTAATTGCATTTCATCCTTAGGATAGTGAGGATTATGCCAACCAATAGCCTAACTGTAATTGAACCTTCCAGTCGTACTCTAGTGAAACGTGGCCAAAGTTTTTTTTTATATTTATAGAGTATAGATTCAAAAAGTTCAATGTAAAAAAATGATAATAGACAATTGAATCAGAATTGTTGGAATTCTGAAAAATATTCAACCTCAAACTGTTTCTCGGGAGAATTGAAGTACCTTACTGTCGATTTTGAATGGTCCGCTACAATCTTACAATGTTGCACGTTGTGCATTGACGTACTTTGAAATATGGGCCATGAAATCAGTGGGATAAATTTGATAGTGACAAAGAAATGGAAGCAATTATTGTGACGACTATCTCAATACATTAGAGATGTGTGAGGTTATCTAAACTCGAGGTCTAAGAACTCGTTACACTTTGTGACACCTGCTGAAGTTTGTAAGGGGAAAAAGTAGTTCAAAGTATATTCTTTCCAACTGAAACAGACATATTTTCGGATGCCCTCTGTACTACTCCACTACATGGACATTTTGTATTGTATAGAATATAACCCATTTATAATTGATTGTATTTTTCAGGGATTCTATTCCTCTGGCAGCCAGGTATTTCAGAATATGTTGAATCTGCATGGTGACAAGCCGAGTCTTTTCAAGTTCGCCGCCAACTGGGAGTTGGAAGAATGTAAGAACATTGATAAGGCTCGTGCTTATCTCCAGAGCGGGCTCCACATACATAAAGATTCTGAAATGTTATACCTGGAGCTATTCAGAGTTGAATTGATCTACATCAATATGAAAGTGAATGAGGAACAAGGTAAATTGCTACTCAATTATTATTAAATACATAAGTTATCAATATTAATTAGTTACATTGCATGAAATTATTAATTAGATGAAAAAAAAACTTGAAAAACTCAACTGAATTCTATAATCTACAATCCTACTAGAAATAGAAAGCTACAGACCAGAACTTGAGTAATTATTATTGAGTACCGAATTGTAATACTCCATTATTTTTGTTTCCTTTAAAGTAAAGGACTTCTTATCCTTATATAAATGAATTAAATAGTTATGTAATATTTAAATTTATTGCACATTATCTCCACTTCCAAAAACTCTGCAAGTTTGGGTTCATAATTTTTACGTTTTAAGAAAAATTGCTTTTGTTCTGAGGAGACCAATATTTTTAACTTTTATGTTTTATAATTAAAAAAAAAATTATAATGAAGTTTGACTGCAGTCTAGTACATTGGCTAATGATCAGTTCAGTTCTGACTTGAATTTATAAGAGAAAAATATTTCAAAAAATACTGATTAGATCAGGAAAGTTGAACAAACCTATTAACTTATATAAACGTTGGAAATTATAATTGTGTCTAGAGAAAAGTCGTTAAGATTCGATTCCTTATTAAATCGAAAGAATCTTCTCCCTTCTATTCAAGAAATCGTTGATTCAGTTGTTGTTTTTCAATATATTATTTGTTTTTTATTGTTGTAAATTGGTCGCCAAAATCCGATACTTCAGTAGACTATTCAATTGTAATCGCAAAAAATAACATTCCTTTGTTCTTTAATGGCATATAATCTATTCATTACAGACAAACCCGCATTCGATTCGTCAGATCCAATTTACAAGCTCATTGACGTTATCTACGATGCAGCAATGAGAAAGATTCACAACGTGCAGTTCTTGGTTGATCTTCTGGAACGAGCTAAGCCCTACGAGTTCACAGCCAATCTGCAAAGCAGAATCATAGCGTAAGTGTTGAAAATAACATCTCTTTTATTAATTTCAAATACTACTAGTCTATCTCCAGAGCTTGATTTGTATAAAATAGTTGAGAATCCATCTTTCAACTGCAGGGAACTCGACTTGAATCTAGACAATAAAAACACTTTTGCACTTAGAATAGAATATGTCTATTCGTCTATTGCTTTCAATGAATATTACATCATAGCAACATTTCAATCAATATACATTTGGAAACAGCTCATATTTACATACAATAATTTATTTGGATAGTGCATTTCAATATACTGTATATTATATTTCAAAGTCTTTTCTGTATCATTCGTTTAAGCAGAAAGATCGGATCATCAAACACTGATCAACAAAAATAAAAAAAAAACTTTTAGTGTCTCACTCTGATAGTAAGGAGAAATCACTGACAACACTCATCACATTGCCACTTGCAAGCAGTGGAACACTCCTCGGCCACGAGCGAGGGGCGCTGTATTGTGGGAACTCGAACAGCATGTGCTGCAATGATTCCGGACACTGCAGTTTATTGCACGATCCTTTCAACTTGTCAGAAATCAGCTGTTTCAGTTATAATTAAACAGTGATTTCGAAGCAATAATCAAAAGGCTTAAAAGTCTTGGATACCTTTAAAGTCTTTAAAATACCTTTCTAAAGTCTAAAGACCTTTTCAATAATCTGCGAGATTCAGCATTTGTAGGTTAAGTATTGTGAAACATACTCGTCGAACATATGTTTTCTGACAAGTTAAAAGGATCCTGCTATACAGATGACACACAACTAATCCACCTTCAGTTTGTGAATATTCCTCCTGATACCTGATAGTGACACTTCTGCACCTGTATTCCTCAAAATACACAATTTATGATGAAACTTCACAAGTTGATAACTTTTAAGTCAACATATCTCCCAGAGTCAAGATACTATTTCAGTTACAGTGGCTATTGTATTACCGTATTGATTGTCCTCAACAATGATCTCAGCTTGGACTATTCAACTGTTTTGCAAAAAAAATCATTTACAAGTACGACAGTAATTGATGGAAGAAAAAAATTAGGCCTCTTTTACATCAGTGCGGTCCGGACTTGGATCGGACGGGATGACTGATGTATCTTAATGGGTGTATTTTCACACTAAAGCTTCTGAATACGTCCGTATGATTCATTAGTCATCCCGTCCTATCCGGGTCCGGATGTGAAAGAGACCATAAACAACGTCTGTTTTACTGATCAGGATGTTTGAATTGAATAAATCATGATAATTTATCGATAATATTCATAATTACTCTTATGAATCGATAAACAATGAATTTTATGGCAAATAAGTTCATCAGAATTGATAATTTTTTTTTATCTTTTTCTTGCAGTGATATGCAGGCGAAATTTCCTGATGAAGAGCTCACATGGGATACTGTTGCCAAAATGGCTCTTAATACCAACCCTAAGAAGAAATGTACAGCCAAAGAAAGAATAAGGTAAATTTGTTGAATGTAATCGAGCATTTATACAATAAACAATCTTGAAAATCGTTGTTCTGGGCTCTTTTCACTCCCATTAATTTAATACACTGTAATAGTAAAACAAGAAATGAAATAAATCCTACCAAAATCGAATTAGGGAAGTGATTGGCTTTGTGGTCACGTCCTATCATTTTCAGATTAGGTAGGAGAGGTTCGCTTGCTTCTATTCGAGCGGGATCTCTTGAAGTATAATTTATGAGCATCAAGATAGCTTCCAGGTGGTTCGGAAGATGTTTAACTTTTTTCTCCGCCAGAAGCTAGTTCAAAAAAGTTGAACTCTTTTGGTCAATGAGGTGGCCATTAACAGATGACCCATTCACCGTCATTATTTACTCAGTCCAAAATTTTCCCAGTGTAGCATTGTATAAGTTGAAATTAGAGTTTTCTACTTGTGAGGAATGGTTTTGGCCAATTTGAGTCTTGTTGAGAGCCCAAAGCCTTTTCGGGGCTTACCAAGTTTAGATCCTTACGCTACTACCTATTTTTTATTTATCCAACTTTGTACAAATAATACACAGCTGAATAATAATAGTAATTTGGGCTGAAGAAGCACGAAGTGATAGAGCTCCTCAGTAATATGCGACAGAAATTTACAACTATTGATATGTTTATATTGTTTATGTTTCAACACTTTATGTACACTGTATTTCTGCTCTTACACTGTAAACAACAGTGTGGTATTCTTCTAGTTCATATTTATTTTATTTCATCAAAAATACAAATTAAGAAAAGAAAAAACAGGCGTTAGCCCAAAACTTCTTTTAATCCAAAATTTACTGGAGCGTTTCAACATTTTCTCATCTAAAATATTTGGCAGTGTAGAATAGCGGTAGTTGTGACAAGTTGTTTAGTAATAAATTTGAATAGAATAATATAGAGTAGAATAGAAAAAAGGAAGAATTATAGGCCTATTGAGTTTTATATTATACAGTAAAAATCCAACATAAGTTTTCAAAATTCAATGTCTACAGAGGTACGATTGCATCTGATTTTTCTGATGGATATAATATTGTTCTGTGATTGATCTATCAAAAAGAGAGGAAAGTTAAGTAAAAACCTTGATTGTTAAACCTTATTGTCAAATAAATTTCAACAAAATCTTGAAGATACTGATCAATCTTATTGAAATATTATCCATACAAAACTTGTATTATAATGAAAACCTTGTCAGCCACACAAGAGGTTTATTTCCTTCTCACTCGGCATAAGTCACCAAATGAAATAAGAATATTCTATCTGGCATTGAAATAAAAATTTGTACAATAGGCTGTGTCATTGCGTTATTGGTCATGAAACAAAAATGAAATGAAGCATCTCATACTTTCCAACTAGATATATTGTAATCGATATATTCACTAATATCACAGAATGACCTGTTTTTAAGCAACTGAAATATCACTGCCTTAAATCTGGAAGTAGAATAATTTTCTTACTGCCTGAGGCAACTTAATAAAAATGCGGAATTGTTGTTATTTATGGCTCTTGAATATCTTGTGTAGCAGGATATAACATGGTAACACCAGGATAAAGCCTAGTTTTGTGGAGTAACTTTGTTTCTCCTTCTGTCATTCGAAGTTGGCTTCATTCGTCATGTAGATCAGATTATTCTTCAGTAATCAGACTAATGCATGGCAGAGTCATAATAATTGAAAATAATGAATTGGATTGTCATTCAAGCTTCTAGTCCTAGAATGGAATTCAACATTAATAAAAGATTCACGAATAAAATGAAGTACAATAAACTATTTATACTGTAGTCTGTGATGATCAATTATAAGGAACTCTGGTTTGAACTCAAAGTTCTGGTTTGCTAATCTTAGTGCACTCAGATCACACACGTTCCTCAATCTCATATAAATTATATTGTATATGATTTCTATCACAGAAAAGGAGGGGATACTCGATTATCTCTGCTTCTATATTAGCATGTAGGCCTATTAGGTAGATACTGTCCTCTCTTGGTTCTGTGCGGTAGGATAATAGTCCTATTGACATTTTTCTTGTAATTAATTGGGTGTCCTGAGTTATATCTGAAATGAAACTTTTTAGCACTATAGTACTTTACAATCTTGATAATAATGCAATACTTTTCATTCACAAATTAAAAACCTATCTACCATATTTGTACATTGAGCCGTATTTACATCGACAGATACGTAACTTTCCAGACATTGTATTCTTTGTGTAATTTGCATCTTCATTGCTGTTCCGTGTCTGCGCGACCAATTGCTTTTAGATTTTTTTTCCGTTGTGGTAAGCCCCAATAAAATGTTTATAAGCTCTTGGCTTGTGCGTGGGTGATGGCAAGGACGATGTAGAAAGGAAGGCGATTTTGATTCTTATAAATGGTATTCAGCGGAGAAGATCTTGAAAGTGGTCACTCTTAGTGGGCTCTCACACCGGAGCAATAAGCAATAGGCAATTAGCAACATTTGGATCATATGATCATCTACTCTATAGAAACAAATAGTCCAATGCATACCTAAAACAGCTGTTTCAGTGTGCATTGAACTATTGGTTTGTATAGAGTAGACAAGCATATGATCCATATGTTCTAGTTGCCTATTGCTTATTGCTCCGGTGTACGACCGGAGTTACAGTGGGAGTAGCAGACACGATTCAATACGTGAACGATTCCTACAAGCTACAAGACCACTAAACCAATCGCTTCTAGAACACGCTATACAGATTACATTGAAGAATGCATTGCATTTCTGTGTCTGGCTCTTTAGGGTGGGAACATGTCGGAGCTGTGATAAACGATACCAGCTGCTATACTAGCAACGCTTTTATCGATGGTCCATTACCCAAATGCAATTAAGGCAGCTCGTACACCGGAGCAATAAGCAATAGGCAATAAGCAACATTTGTATCATATGATCGTCTACTATATAGAAACAAATAGTCCAATGCACACCTAAAACAGCTGTTTCGGTGTGCATTGAACTATTGGTTTGTATAGAGTAGACAATCATAATGATCAATATGTTGCTAGTTGTCTATTGATTATTGCTCCGGTGTACGACCGGGGTAACATCGCAGCTCTGACATAAACAGGCTGATTAGAAAACACGTCAATATTATCTATGCTCTGCTAGTATCACAGCTGTTATCGCTTATCACAGCTCCGACATGTTCCCAGCCTTACGTGTCGATCGATGTGGATTGGGCTTTTTTGATGAATGAGAAGAGTTAGCAAATGCGAATACGAATGTTTCCTTGAAAATATCTCGTATTAAAATCGGAAATACTATGTGAAATAGTTGCAAACATAATACATCTGTAGTAAAGTAACAACACTTTTGTAATCCGCAGCAACTGTGTGGCCGTGTACAAGAAGGCGGTGGAGCAAGTGAATACAGAGAAAATGTGGTGCATGTACCTCGACACTTTGGTCGAGTTGCAGAACGACAATGTCAGGTATCCGTTTCCAAATTATAAGAGAAAGCTAGACTGCTCTGCATTCAGTGCTGCTAATGAGGCAATCAGTCTACCAGAGAAGTACTATCTACTGTGGGTGAGTGCATTCATTACCTTTCTATCCGTATAAAAATTACCGCACCTGTTAGATACGTCAATTAGATGCCAAATACTGTACTTATTAATAGTATTATTGGATCTCTTCTAGTATATATTTTTTGTTTTCAGTATTTATTACAATACATCCCTTTGGGTTGTGTGGTAGAGAGGACCAGGAGTCCTAACTCCGCCCTTAATAAAGGCAATCAATCAATCAATCCCTTGCAACGGCCCTATTAACGCATCAGATCTTTAGTAATGTGTCAATTCTCTACGGGACTGATTGGCTATGTAATGAACGTGTTATGTAAACGGGGTTCATGCTGCAACATATTGTACATAATTATGTGTGGTTATATGAGAATGTAATACAGTGGAACCTAGGTTTTACGAACCCCGATTTATATTTCATAATGCACGTACAAAACACTCAATGTAGTGTATATTGTAACCCACGAATACCTCGATACAATGAATTTTGAGGGTTGAGTGTAAGAGGGGGCCGGCTGCGCCTCAACTTCGCCCTCCAAGGAAAAATAAAGGGAGCGATTCAATTCAATTTTTCTCGGTCCCTTCAGCTACGCAAAACTGGGTTTTCACTGTGTATCAATAACCTAGCTGTTGAGGCAACATGCCTGTAAAAAGATACCAAATACCCTCATGATGTATTGAACAATACACTTGTATATATTGTTCTAAGACACTTGGATGGCTGTGACAACATCGGATTATCATGAATAATAGCTTTACTTTCGTGAGGAGATCCTTGCACTTGCAGGCTGATAGGTGGATCAATCTACTGATGGAAAATTAGGAATAATTAATGAGCAACATGATATAGCAGCATCAGAACAGTCCCGGCAGCTGCTTTTACATGACATCATAGGTTTGGATTTCACCTGAAACTGGATATACAAACGAAGTTCAAGTAATATTCATCAGATTCACTTCACAAATGAATGCTATGGGTGTATCAAATTTTTATTTTCAGAACATTGTTGTTTCATCAATCATTCCCCTTATTATTTTCGCATCTGTTATGCCTTCGGATGTCCGCAGTTATTTGTGTTTGATGTCGTCTTCTATTGATGTTTTCAAATATGTGTGTATTGCTTTAAATGTGTGCATGTCAGGATCATTCATCCTCAACCTCGCCTTTCATACTTTTGGTTTGATTAACTTATTTTCAGTTCCCATCTGTGTTTTTACAATAAATTTTATTATTTATTAATAATGGTTGTTTATTACCGTAAACATGATGACAAATACTAATGTACTTGGATGTCGTTGTGTGTGAACTTAATGATCTATAATATCCTTCAATAAAATCGAAGTAAAACTAATTATTTATTATGAGTATGCTCTTTCTTTCCTTTCACTTTATTTGTGTCCACTATATATCAAGTTATTTTTTTGTTACCGTACCATAATTATAAGAATGCTTTCTTTCCTTTCAGTTTATTTGTGTCCACTATTTGTCAAGTTACTTTTTTGTTAACGTACCTCGATTTCAAACCTATTTTTAATGAATTAAATCATGTTTATTTTTTTTTATTTGACAGCAATGTTTCTGTGAGTTCGTATTTATTGTTTCAATGTATGAATAGAGTACTAAATAAACCTTTATAAACTTTAACAGTTTTATATTTTGACAGTGATATAAATTTATAATAGAGAACTGTACGTATGTACTATTTTTTTTATCGTATGGCTTTTTATTGGTGGGGAGACCCTTACGGGTTGGTTCCACATTGCCAAATTACGTGTGTACTATAAATCAATCCTATGAGACTCATCTAGTTCGTATCTGTTGTATAGATAGAGCAGCTAAAGAATGATATGTTAGAGCGGTCAAAGAAACAGCAAGTCATGCCAGAGAGCATGCAAGTTGATGACGGAAAGAAGGCGAGTGGCTCAGGTGGAGTCAGTAGCATGGATGACTCGAGTCCTGAGAAGTCAGCTGATTCAAATGCTCAGGTACATTCCAATCCTCCATTATAATCTAGTAGGTGGAGATAAAATTGTAGTTTACCTGGACTGTTCGATACATCCAATTGTTTACTAACTTTTGCAAAAATGTTATAGGCTACCCTGATGAAAGCGATTTTTGTTGAAGAAAGTTGAACAATTTCGATTTACATAAAAAGCCCCAATTAAACTTAATGAAATAAAAAAAAAACTGTTGAATAATCTCGGAGACCAAATAGAGCGAAATATATAAGCTTTATTATGTAGCAGCTTTATTATGTAGCCGCTTTATTTATAAGGTCACAGAGACAATTATGTTATAAATTTTGAGTGTCGGTAGTCCTGAAACTTAGAAATGAAAAAATAAATGGAAATTTAGTTTACCACTAGTAAAAAAAATCATTGCACTCAACTACAGTTCCAGGGGAAAATTTATTGTACAATATTTATGAAACTGAATTGAACTATGTATTATTTTTGAGGCTTAATCAATATTCAGCCTCAAAATTAATTTGGCCTCAAAAAGCCTAAATAAAATTAAATATTTAGCCTTTAATTCGACCGTATTCGATCTTGGAACCTTTGGATTATCAGACAGGCGCTTATCGCCCTCGGCTACGGACCACTCCAATTAAATCGAGGATAATACATTTATTATGTCGTGCTTTTTGAAATTATAATTCACTACAGAATTGGCAGTATATCGGTCAGTTGCACGAAAATCCAAGTGGATTTAATCACCGTAAAATGACGTCATTGTATTTGCGTCCCACTCGTTCATTGGTTCTCGCTGCATTAGTTCCGTTAAATGACATCAGTTTACGGTGGTTAAATTCAATTGGATTTTCGTGCAACTAGCCGTCTGTCTGTCAAAATGCTTAATACTTTTCCTAGAAATAGAAATATATTTACTGCTATTTGGTTTTCAAGAAACATTGGTCATTGTCAACAATACAAAAGCCTCCACATCTAAAACACAATAACTTCTTATTCAAGATTTAATTACAAACTGAATTCACAGTAGCCTAAATCATGCACAATAGTACCAGCTTTACATGGATTGTGAAATATTATAAAATTCATTTTCCTTGTAAAGGGTACCTTGTACCTAGATCTGTTAAGAGTTATGAAGATAAATTACTATAAAACACATTTGAAGAATCTACTCAGAGAATTTTTCATATTCAATTGAGGAGTTTTTACAATTAAATTTCAGTTATTTTTTTTGTAAATGTTTGTAATTTTATAATTTATATTTATTTTTATTATTTTATAATTTTTAAATGTTTTTGTAATTTCAGTTATTTTTTTTTTTTTGTAAATTTTTTTTGTAATGTTTACTACTTTGACCTACCGTGATTGGCTTGGTATTCTTCCTCCTTTCTTCTTTCCATGACACCCGCATGCAGCGAATCGCTTTTGTATTTGCTGTCTGTATTGTATTTTTTATGTTTTTGAATAAACTGGATTGAATCGATGTAACACGTTGCTGTGACATTACTTCTTGTCATTCATTAAAATAAATGATGGATTCCATAGTGATGATTTGAAATATTGTCAGGATGGCAGTGACGATGGAAAGAAGGGCGGCGGCAGCGGGGGGCTATCGGCTCTACACAAGCAACCGAAGGAGATGCTGCGCCAAGTGCTACAGGAGGCCACCGACAAGATACCGAACAGCATAGCGCTGTGGGAGATGCGTCTGCGCATGCACCTCGTGTGGGAGGAGCTCAGCAAGGCCGACGCCATCTTTAACGAGGCCAATCGCTGTCTGCAGGGAACAGCCCTTCCGATATGGAAACTCATGCTGCTCTACTGGCAGGCTAAAGACTCCACCAAGGTAGGCGCACCAAACACTTTGAATAAATAAACGATTTATTTTCCCAAAAACTTATACTAACTTAATACGAATTCACAAACATTTACAGTTATTAATACTATTCGAGTTGGTAAAAAGTAAAAAAATGTGTTGTAGTACATGTGTTTTTATGTGGAAAATTGACCCAGTCCACTATGGCAAGCCATGTTGTAGAGTAGGTTTGAATTTTTGTGATCGAATTAGTGATTAGTAAGTCGGTAGGTGTCTTGTGGGTATGTGTTCTATGTTAGATGATACTATGAATTGTTTTAAATTACTGTGTCTATTCTCTGTCTTCCATTTTCTATAATCTATTGCTTTGAACTTTTTGAAGTGATTTATGTGTTTCATGTTTTCAGGAAGTAGATTATATAATTTTGGAGCTAGATGATTGAAATGTCTTATAGTGCCTTCCTAGGTTTCTGGTTTGGAAGCTGTCTGGATCTCTGTGTATTCTGCATAGTATTTTATACAGAGTGTACCCAAAAATTAGTGTTTCCAGTATCACCACGCTATTCTAGAAGCTAAAACAAACGGTCGATTTCTCCTTAGTTTTCCTGTAATCCGACATTTTATTTTCCAAGACTCTCCATCATCTTAATGAATAAACATTTTCCCATGAAATTTGGTAGGGTGAATAATAAGTATCTGGTATCTGGTCTATTTAATAGTATTAAATATTTCCAATATCTGAATTTTTCAACAAATTGAAAAAATCCCAAAATCTGAATCAGACATATTTTTTCAATATCTGAATTTTTCATCAGATAAAGAAATTTCCCATCGCTACACTTTTATTGAGTAATTATGATTTACTGATAAAACACTTTTATCTACGGCCGTGTTATAACGCATTCATTACAGTTTCGGAAACAGTAGCTTTTTCGAAGTGGAATTTGTAACGTAATGACGATATTATAAAACGGATTGAACATTTTGAAACTTTCCTTGTTCAATCTTGTCCAGTTTTAAAACACTGGAACAGAACAGTTCCTAACCTATACGGTAAACATTGAAGTAGAACATGGTCGTTTGAATCAATGGTTTGGATTGATAATGTAGATATTATTGTTTTTTCTGTTGGTCGTAGATAAAATGGTGTATGCAATGGTTATATTTTAGCCTTTAAACGACTCTTGAAATACATCAAAATAACTCGAGGCGTTGCCGCTCGTATTTTACCTTGGTATCTCACTCGTCGTTTAAAGGCTCTCATAATACAGCCATTGCATAAACTACTATTGTCTTATAGGTTACTACTTTCCAATGGTTTGGAAATGATCAATTATTTCTACCAAAGATTTTTGAACATTAATAGACTATCTCTATTTTTCACTTATGGGGCCTATATGGCAAAGATGCCTGAGAGAGGAAGTGTTTTGGGGGTAATTAGATGAGTGATTGGCCGAAGTAGTAAGCAGTTATCTAATCTAAATTATCCAAGATAGAAAAACTGATTAAAGATAACTGATAGATAGATGACTAAAATTTCAATAAAATGTGAGTACAATATTGAATAATACTATTACCAACTCTAGAAGCGTAACCTGTAATGTTGACTAATTAAAAATAATTTTTTTTTCCAGGTTGATGATTTGCTGAAAGTAGGCACAAGCATGACTCAGCATCCAAACATATGCAACCCATTGAAGGTGCTGTGGCTTGAACGAGTGGCACTAACGCAGGGCCTGAAGAGTGCACGAGAACTCTATTTTGAACTCGCCAAGATGACCCCTTTCTACCTGGAGCTGCATACCAAAATGACCATGCTGGAAAATCTACAGCCGAAATTGGATGTCAAATACGCTCGCATATCCCACATATGCGCTTGTATTCAATTTGGCTCGGACAATACAGGTAATTGTATTGCTGAATTACTCCAATGTAAATATGAAAATAATTGTATTAGATTTGTTTTGAATTATTGGTGTAACTATCCTCCAGGACAAGTCTATTGATTGGCCCGATTCCGGATGGAAATTGGAATGATGGAAGAAATTATTAGACGTTGCATTAACTAACTGCTGTGAATACATAATAATTAGAGAAACTTTAATCCAGAGCTATTTAAATAATATATGAAGACTTCTGCTACAGCAAATATTTACAACAGAACTAAATAGCAGGAGGATATTCGATAAATGACACTGTACAAAACGTTGTGCCCAAACGGAGAATCGAACCTTTTCGTAACTTTTTGTACAGTGGCATTCATTGCTATTTTGTTCTGTTGTCAATATTTGCTGTAGCAGATGTCTTCATATCTATTTATATAACTTTCTTTGGATTTTCGTTTCTCTAATTATAATTGGAATAAATCAAACAATGCAATAATTATAATTTTTACATTACACTACAAATTTACGGTTTTTTATTGAGTGTTTTTCATCACTAAGGTTCTAATCTATAATTCAACACAGTATATAACTGTCCAAATTTATTTTTCTGCTTATGACATGCTTGCATGCATGAGTACGAAATTTGTGGGCAGGTATAAATTGGAGTGCATGTTGAATGGACCTAGTTTTAGGGGCAATCTAAGCCATAGGGGAATTATCTTTATGCAGATAACTTTGAAATGTTAATCAACTGCAGTGCGCAGCGACTAGGTGGCTCTCTCGGATTTTTAACTTCAGGGCAACCTAATTATTTTCCGTCCTTTTAAGACTAGCAATCAAATGATGTTCTTGTCTTTTTCAGATGTTTGGTTGAACTACCTGAAGTTTGAGAAGCGCTACGGCAAACATTCACATATGGCCGACATCTACCACCAGGCCTGCAATAAGCTGCAGCCATCGCTTGTCGAGGAATTCAAGAACGAATATGACTTGGAATTAAAGGCGTGATAAAGAAGCCCATTATCAGCAATATTATTCCTCGTTACGTAACTAAAGGCATGTACCCTTGATTGAATCCTATCCTGTAAAATAACCTTAAAATGAACAGCTGATTTATAAGAAGGTACACACTGTAAACACTGTTAGGGGTCTATAAACACCAGGTAGACGCAGCCGTCATTTTGGTTCAAACAGCTGTCGATCTAAAAGCTTGAGTTGAGGGTGTAAATATTGTTCGAATTTTAAGATCAGTTTAGAGGTTAAAGCTGAGTTGAAGTGCAAAACGCCATAAGCCAAAATGGCGGGTGCGTATACCCTTATTTATAAAGCGTTATATCCTCTGCAGTCCCGAGCAATCCCCAGTGTTCAGAAATCGTTCGAATATACTTTCTAGGTTCTTGTAGGACATTTAAGACCTGTCATGACATTTTTAAATTTTTAGAGTTTTTTGGGGGGCTGCAACAATTTGTACACTACTGTGCACATTGGGTCTCAATGACTACTTTGATTTAAATAGACAAAATCAGAATCCAAGGATATTTCTGACAAAAGAAGCAACAAAAGTGTGAAATTATGCTATTTAATTAATGTTCTCCAAATACTAACAAATGCAATCTTGATAATTGTATACAATTAATACTATCTATAATACTATATATAATAATACTATCAATAAAAAGTTAAATTCAAATAGAAATAAAACAGAATCCAAGGAAATTTCTGGCAAAATAAGCCAGATGTTCTATCAATTATCAGTTCATCAATATTAATAGTAAGACATTATGCTATTTAATGATCCTCCAAATACTAATAAATGCTATCTTCATAATTGTATACAATTAAATAATAATACTATCAATAAAAAGTTAAATTCAAATGGAAATTAAACTGAATCCAAGGACATTTCTGGCAAAATAAGCCAGATGTTCTATCAATTATCAGTAGATAACTTTGGATACATAAGTCATAATTATGAAAAGTCTATACATTGATAAATTTTCAAGCTTGCCAAATGGGGACCTTTATCTATGAAAATTCAAAAAACAATTCCTGTCTTTTAGCACACAAAGGTATACATTGCATTCTGTGCACTTAACTCTTGACTTCCCTGAGCAATTAGGATTCCTACAACATTGAGCAAAAGGAAGTTCCATTGCTTCAGAAAGATGTAATGCCCCCATGGTTCTTGCTTCACGTGGTGGAAGAGGAATCTTTCCTGGCCTTCCTGCTGATTTTTTCGTGGCCTCTCATCTTCTGAGTCTTCTGAGTCTGAATCAGCCAGTCGTTTTTTCCCAATGATTAGCAGTTGAGCCAGGCGCATTTTGAAAAAATGCAAGTCCATCATATCCTTTTTTGGAACATTTTGAGTGGAACAGTCTCCTTTGTATCTCAGCCAACTATTCACACAGGCCATGTCAGAAAAATGTTCCATAAAACGAACTGTCCAATTATTTGTACTATGGTATGACCTGTAGTGGGATAACATTCTATTATGTAGGTCCACACCTCCCATGTTGATATTGTACTGCAGTACAATATTTGGCATTGGCACATCAATGTATTGTCTTGTTGCCCTTGAATATCTCCGTGCCATTGTGAATGGCTCTGCACCATGTTGGGTGGAAGCCATGGTGATGATTTTGTTATCAACCCATTTGAGAGCAAGGACACTCTCATCATCATTCACCTTCATATCAAATGCACCCCTCCCTTCCAGATTCAAATCAGCATCCACCTTGAAATCGATATTGGGTAGTCTCATTTTCATTGCAGTCCCAGTACCTGAGGTACCTTTCTCTTTCAATGCTTCTAGTAAAGCCAATCCGGTGAAGTAGCGATCAAAATATAGATTTGTTCCTGGGGGACATGTTTCAGCTAGCCGCAACACAGCACGACCACCAGTACCCAGTTTTAGGTGTCCCTCAACTTCAGGATGAAGTCTGGTGGTAGTCTTCCCCTGATAAACCTCAAAGTCCAGGATTAAACCATCTTTTGAAGAAAGGACATAATTTTTCAACCCTGTAGGGTTTGGCTTCCTTGGGACAAACTGTCTGAATCCAACATGCCCTGTGAATGGTATCATCTGCTCATCTATGCTGGCATCCTCCTGTCTCGGGATTTGAAGTACTGCAGTCCTAAACTTGTCAACCACTGGCCTTACTTTCCACAACCTATCCTGAGCCTTCATTTCTTGGCTGATATCATCATCATTTGTGACATGAATAGCAGACCTGATATTGAAATACCTATCTCTGGGTAATGCATCTGCAATTATTGGAACTTTAAAAGTGGATTCCCAGTAGAGACGAATTCTTGGATAACCTAGAGTACTCATGAGCATAGAAATGCCTAAGAATTTTTTTATTTCCTCCAAAGTAACTCTCAATTCCTTGCCAGTTTTGATGTGGTAATAAATATTTGTTTTTTCAACCATCAGCCTAAACATATTCTCATCAAAATACTCACTGAAATAGCTGAGTGGATCCCATCCCTCCCTAACAGTGCAGTCATCCTCTACTGGATCAAACATTGGAAATTCATTGTTAAGATTCAAATAATAATCAAATCAAATCAAATAATTCTTTATTTTGGAAAAACAATATATATATTACAAGTACATGAAATATACATTATAGGCATACAAGTAATTTTACAAAATATCATGAATATACAGAGTAATAAAGCAAAATAATGTAGGTACTGTCTTTTATAAAATAACTAATATTATCCAAAATAAGATACTGCTTGCTAAATTCAATTAGAATTTGTTTGCAAGCAGGAGCAAAGTATAATATTTAAAAAATTTTTTTTGAATGCTAACATTCACACACTCATTCACACACCTTTCGCACATTAAATCTATGCATATAATTTGTATTCATAACAATTAAGACTTAGACTATAATATTGAAAAAATTTTCGATGGTCTCAGGCGTTAGGCTCAACAACCATTTGTATGTTTGTTTCTTGAAAGAATGTATATTATTTGAATGTCTAATATTAATAGGCACAAAATTGAAAAATTTAGGACTCAGAAAGATAAATGTTTTTTGGAAAAAAGTTGAGTAAGCTTTTGGGAGTCTTAAAATGTTGTTAGTTAAACTTCTTGTGCAATACACTTGATTCTCGTAATTTCGACGACTATGGTCACCTGACATCAAATAGAAAACAGATAAAACTTTAAATACATAAATGTAGCGTAATGGCAAGCAGTTGAAACATTGGAAAATTGGAAAAGAGTGTTCATTCCTTCTTACACCTTTCATGACACGGACTATTGATTTTTGCAATATTATTATTGGCTTCAAATGAGATTTAAAAGTAGAGCCCCAACAACTTATTCCATAGTTAAGCTTAGAATCTACAAGTGCAAAATACAATTGTCTAAGAACAACTTGAGGAATTATCTTTTTAAGGAAATAAAATTTCCTAAGTAGAATCAGAAGATATTTCTTAATGTTTTTTATGTGATTGTACCAAGTGAGCTTTTCATCTAGCAATACGCCCAAGTACTTTATAGAGTCAGTCTGTACCACTTTTTCACAGTCACAAATGATTTGATTGCAAGCATAGTTATGAAATTTTAAAGGAACGTGTAAGTTCCACGGAGTGGATAATGTGAATAATATATACTTGGTTTTTGACAAATTGAGAGAGAGTTTATTGCAGTTAAACCATATAATTAATTTTTTTATGTCCTCCTGCATCTTAAAATGTAAATTCATAGTATCTGAACCACAATAAGACAAAGCTGTATCATCAGCAAAAGAAACCGGGGTACCGCTGAACTCACCCTGGAATAGATCATTAATAAAAACTAGGAATAATACAGGACCCAGGACTGATCCCTGCGGCACTCCACAATCAATATCTAAGACATTACTTTTATAATTTCCAATACAAACATATTGTGATCTTCCACTCAAATAGGATGCAAACCAGTCAAATGCCACACCTCTAACGCCTGCCTTACACAGTTTTTCAAGCAACAATGTGTGATCAACCGTGTCAAAAGCTTTCCTGATATCCAGGAAAAGACCAGCAACACAAGGTGTAACCCTGGCATTAAGATTGTTATATATTGATGACATGAAATTATTCAAGGCCATTTCTGTGCTAAACCCCTCTCGGAAACCAAACTGTCGATTATATAAAAAGTTATTTGAGTTTAAAAAGTTGAGCAATCTTTTTTTAACCATTTTTTCCAAGAGCTTCGAGAACACTGATACAAGAGATATAGGTCTGTAATTGCTTAAACAAGAATGAGAACCATTTTTAAAAATAGGAATTATTTGGCTAATTTCATTCCACTTGGAAATCTACCACCAGAGAGACTAAAATTGAAAATGTTAACGAGAATTGGAACAATAGCGAAAGCAATATTTTTTAATAGCTTGGAAGAGATCGTATCATCTCCAGGTGCCTTTCCTTGCTTTAACGCTAGAATACTGAGCAGGAGTTCATCAAATGTTACAGGCTCCAAAAATATTGAGTTGGGACATGAATTTGTAGTGAACAAACGTTTGTAGTCCTGCAAAATTTGACTATGACTATTTTCTATTGTGGATCTTACTTCATTTGGTACATTGATGAAAAACTCATTGAATAGGTCAGCCAATGCCTTTTTATCAGTTATAATAGAATTTTCATACTCAATCTTAAGATTATCGTAGCTTTTCTTCTTATTGGGCTTACCACATAATTTATTCAGAACGGACCATTTCTCACGTGAAGGTAATTCATTGATTTCGGAGTAGTATTTATTTTTCTCAACTCTGATCCATAACTTAATTTTTTTAGAGAAAGCCTTCAATTTTAATTTTAATCTGTCATTACTAGGGTTTCTTTTCAGTATTTTTGAAAGTTTGTCCCGTGAATAATCCATCAGATATCCAGGGTTTAAGTTTTCGAATCAAAGATCCATTAGTATTAAACTTAATTCTTTTTGATAAGCTCGATTGTTCTATATACATGAAAAGTGTTTCTAAAAATTTGTCAAATTTGAAGTCAATATCATTACTAAACAAGACATCAGACCAGTCATGTGACATCAACTTATCCCGCATGCAATCATAATCTATGATAGTTTTTACCTCAGATAACCTGCTTCGATTATCGAGAATATTATTTTGACTCACAGTAAAAGCCACAGCTTTATGATCACCTATCAGTGTCTCGATAACTGCTCCTTTAATAAAATGAGAATAATTTTGTGAGCGGAGAAAAACATGATCGATGCAAGTAGCAGATATATCAGTAACCCTAGTATACATGTCAATTATTTGCTCAAAGCCAAAATGGCTTAGAACTTCTAGATAGTTGTCAACTGAATTATCTTGAACATTGTTCAGTATGTTAATATTCATATCTCCAATTATAAAAGCGTCACCCGGTGGCAAACTCTCCAAGGTTGAATGAAAGCTTGTAAGAAAACGTTCAAAATTAAAATTATGCCATCGATAGAGACCTACAAGATTAAATTTATAACTAGAAACAGAACATTTCAGAACAACAAGGTCCGCTCCCTCCATCGAGCATCCATCCAAGACTTCACAAGAAAAATTTACGAGCTCAGTGGAGTAATAAACAATTAGACCAGTCGCTCGGGTAAATAATGAGATATTTGAGAATTGATCATAACCATCAATGTAAAATTGAGAAGCTTCTTCACAAGAACTTAACCATACCTCAGATAATACAATAATTGCTGGTTTTCTCTTCCAACAACTCAAATATACTAATAAATTGTCAAAATTACTGTTTAGACCCTGAATATTCTGATGTAGAACAGTTAAGTTAGAGCACACTGATATATGAGAATTGTTGACCTCCTCAATACTCTTTAGTAAAATACAATTGTTAGTCTCTTCCATTGAGAAATTTAATTATTCTAAATACACATAACAAACTATACACATGAGATAAGAAAAATACATTTTCGTAATTATCAATTGCAGTTAAAGTCACATTCATACACACAAAGAAGAATACAACATAATGACATGAGAGAAAACAACATGAGTTCAATATGTCTCCGCAAATAATTATTTTACAAATTTAAAATTGAAATGAAGGAAAGTAACATGCTCTGATTAATATTAACGTACTCGGAAATATGATATGTGATAGCAAACGCAAATAATTGCAATCATACAATACAAAAAAGAAGAATCCTCTCCTTTCAAATACTTGAAGGTAGCTATATATTATGTATCAATAGCACTGAGTATTGAAAATAATTATGATAAAAGTTGAAAATACTGATATACCTTCAACTCTTGTAGAAGGGAATATTATAGTTTAATGTGAAATAAATTTACCAGTATCTTGTTTTTTTCCAATTTCAATAATCTATAATAATATTATCTATTTCCTCCGACATTTCAATTTCAATTACTCAAATCAGAATAATTCATCATTGATAAACGCTGAATAAAGCTCATTGATAAAGAGCTGTTCAAAACAGGCAATATGAATATTAGAAGTAAGCTGAAATGATGAGTAGGCTAATCAAAATTTGATGAGTAATAAACTACAATCCTTTGAAAGTGCATTATTCATTATTCGATTCAAGGTTCCTGCTCACTCCGAGATCATATTTAGTTTTCAATTTATCCAGATCGGCTCGATTGTTGATAACTTGAACTTTTTCATCATCAGTTCTCCTAAGAAGTATTTTGTTGTTCTGCAACCAAACGTATTTCACATTGTGGGTTTTTTTCATTAGTCGAGCGTCCTTGAATAGCTGCCTATTTGCAATGGTCAGTGATGGATTGATGTATATAACACTATTTGCACTCAGTCCCAAGTCAGAAGCCTTTAATCCTTTATTCTTTTTACCGAGTCCCAACAATGCCAAAGCATCAGATCGTCTAACAAATTTTATTAGAATGATAGTACCACTGTTCGATTTAGTTGGAAGAGGATGCATGATGTCGATCATTTCAGGCGAGAAGTCATACCTCAAAAAAGCAAACAGTTTATTCAGCACTACGGACACATCTTCTTCTTTTTTCACCGGTAAACCAGTTATTTCAACTGTATTTCTCCGTTGATATTGAAGACAGTCATTGAACTCTACTTTGAGCTTACTAATATCACTTTTTAAACTAACGTTCTCAGCTCTCAAATTATCTAATAATTTAGTATGATTGTCTAATTTACTAGTATACGAATTGTCTAATTTAACTATTTACGAATAGTTGAATCATAGCTTTTCAATTTTTTACCGAACTCGTCAAAAGAACACTGTATATCTTCAACAACTTTGATGACGGATTTTTGTTCAACTTTAAGATTTTTTATTTCATTGAAGATCTTTTCCAGTTTGTTGTCTAAAGACAGAGAAGAAAAATCAGACGACTGTTCTTTATCGTCATTGTTCTTATCGCTGCTACCGTCGGACGCCGAACAATGGCCCTTGTTAGCTTTATTCCTAGTCATAATTATAATATAGCACTACAATATAGATAGATAGTTGTTATTTGCTGTTGACCGGCAAACACTTGTTACTAAATATTTGAATAGCTGATTACTTCCGAAATATCACTCCCACCAAAAAACTCACTTCACATTAAAAACAAGCACCCTAAACCACGTTATATTGCAACTTTTCATCACATACTGTCTTGAATATCCCTCATTATTAGAGTTAAATTACGGAGACACTAAAAACATGTCTATTCCATGTCTCAGTCGATACGATACTGATTTCTTCCACCCCACACGGAAATATTTCTTTGTGTGCCTTATTGTCCCCCTTCCTGCTCCTACACCTCTACTTCTGCCTCGTCGTTGCCCTCTTCCTGTTCCTGCACCCCTTCCTCTTCCTCTAGAACGATTCTGTCCTCGAATTCCTTGGCCTTTTCTTCCTCTACCTGAATTTCTGGCCCTACTAGGTCCAGGTTCCACAAGTTCTTGTAGAGCACTGTTGAAATCCTCTTCAACTGGTTGAATATTCTCATCTTCATTGATGGCTTCTTCTACGTCATCTTCATCCAACAGGAAATCGGGATCATTGTCCAAATCATCATCTTCATAATCACTTTTGTTCATGAGAGCTTGTTGTCCCCTTCCTGCTCCTACACCCCTACCTCTGCCTCGTTCCTGAGGAACTTGTTGAACCTGAACCTAGTAGGGCCAGAAATTCAGGTATAGGAAGAAGAGGCAGAGGAATTCGTTTTGTTCCTGGTCTATATCAATAATATTGATAAGCTGAACATTGAGGGTGAGCTTTTTTTATTTGCAGATGATACTGCAGTTATATCCAGGGGTTCAAGCTGGAACGAAACATTTTTTAAGGCTGAAATGGGAATGAAGAAGCTGAAGGCATGGTTTGATCGGAATATCCTCACCATGAATGTGGGTAAGACAAAATGTCTGCCTATTGCACTTAGACCCTCTAGTGAGCCTCCAGATAATTTAGTGCTGAAACTCCACTCCCGTGATGACATCTGTGGCACTGCTTGCAATTGTCAGACTATTGACAGGGTAAAAAGTTACAACTACCTAGGAGTAATAATAGATTCTAACCTGAGATATGAGAATCACATATGTAGTTTACAGCGTAAGCTTAGGAAAATGATTTATATATTTCATCAGCTAAGTTTCATCTTGAACAAACAGGAAATTAAGACAGTTTATTATGCCTACATTCAGTCGATCTTGAGTTATGGTATAATTGCATGGGGAGGAGCCGCTAAAACTGCAATTGAGCCACTATATGTTATACAGAAGCTTATAATAAAGGCCGGCTTGAAATTAGAAAGACAATACCCCACAGACGCACTCTTCAATTACTCGCGATTACTGACTGTCAGGCAGATATATATAAAAAATGTACTTTTGTTCACGTACAGAAATAGGGATTGTATTGCCACAGGTGTAACACACACATTATTTATTTTTTTTTTTTTTTGTAATTTGTATTTTTATCTCTTCTCTCCTGCATTGCCGTTGTTCTTTGCTCATCTTTTTAATACAGTATTTGTATATTTTCTATTAATTTATTATTTATTTTTTTCTGTTTAGAAAATTCCATTTGACATTTTCAGTCAATCTAGCATTGTAATGCCACTCGTCCCACACACAAGTCTATGACTCATGTGGGACTATTCCTTTGTTTGTTGTTGTTGTTGTTTTTGTTGTTGAATAGTGTTGGGTTCCTCTTCTTGATTCTCGTCCAGTATTCCTTCCCTACTAGGTCCAGGTTCCACAAGTTCTTGTAGAGCACTATTTAAATCCTCTTCAACTGGTTGAATATTCTCATCTTCATTGATGGCTTCTTCTATGTCATCTTCATCCAACAGCAAATCGGGATTATTGTCCAAATCATCAACTTCATAATCGCTGTTGTTCATGAGAGCTTCAAGAAGATCTCATCTGTGATGTAGCACCCTTCCACTTGATCCATCCTCCAATTACCGTAAAATGGGGTGAATAGCAACAGTTTTGTATGTTTCCATGTTAATAACTGAAGAATACTGATAGTTAAAAATGTTTCTATCATGATTAAAGTTTAATCTTGTGCTGTAGATTCAATATCAGCATCAATAATTGAGAAATAAAATATCAGTTATTAAAAAAACATGAAAAACATGCCTGTTGCTGTTCACCTGCCAGTTGGTGTGAATAGCAACACCGTATGTCTTACCTTGATAATATGCATTCTGTTGCTTTAAAACCATTTATGGGGTGAATAGAAACAATATTTCGCTTTATAGAAATATTTATCTTTAATTATTTTGATTAATCTGATAAGATTGGTTCAATTTGTAATTAATAAAATAAGTTTGAATTAAATTTAAATGCAATAAAGGTGTAAAATGTTAGATTCAATTTCAATAAAAATTTGATTAAATGTAAAATGTTCATTCATAATAGGCTACCTAATACTAAACATGAAAAATTGTTAATATGGGATAAGATGAAATAGAAAAAGTAAAATGTTCATTCATAATAATACTAAACATGAAAAAAATCAACTTTGATAAAAAATGTTCATTTAAGTTTGCCATTGAGTTGGATCCACTTTAAATCTATGAACACCCCTGCGGCCTATTTCTGGGTCTTTACTTGTCCAATAACTTGGGAAAATTCAAAGAACAAATATCTTCAATATCGGGAAATACAAATGAGCTCTCTCCCACTTTTTCTTTTCCTTGCACAGTTCTTTTTTGCCGCAGAAAAGAAGCTTCCATATTTCCAGCATCTACTACCTTGCCAATGTAAGTTTGGCTGAAAAAGGACACTAAAAGCCACATCCCATTTTTCAAGTCTTTTTTCAATTGCCCTCACATTAGAAATTCGTTTATTGTTCCTGAATACACAGTCCGATTCTTGTCCACTGCAATCTGGGTCACAAACTAATTCTTGTCCACTGCAATCTGGGTCACAAACCGATTCTTGTCCACTGCAAACTGGGTCTTCTGATGAACAAGCAGCTACATTGATGTCTGGAAGCTCATCATCTTCTAAAAATGCATCGTCCATGAATTCATCACCATCATTTTCAAATAAGTCCTCTGCAACACTTTGACCGGGTTCAATGTTGATCTTCTTCTTTCGACGTGATGGAGTTGTCTCATCTGGGTAACGCAGAGTCTTCAGAATCCCTATAAATGACTTTGTGACAGCATCAGTTGCATCAGTTGCCTCTTCACTGTCCTTTGGTAAACGCTCTTAGATTTTCGACCGATCCACTGGGACAATGCCACATTTCATGAAGCCAGCTTGAATGTTTTTTTTTGATGAGAGGTCAATGGTCTGTAGCACTTCTTTTAACAGTGATGGGAAAGATGACTTTGGAATTGAAGATTCACTCCGTCCTGCTCCTTTTTTCCACTTCAACAGGACATCTCTCCAAGCCCTTTTAAGTGGTGCAAAAAAGGCAACGTCGAGGGGCTGTGACAGGTGTGTGGAATTACCTGGCAAGAATATGAATGAAATGTTATGCTCCTTGCATAATTGTACAGCTTCGATGGACAGGTGGGAAGAAAGGTTGTCCCCAATTAGAATCTTTGGTCCATCTTTATTTTTCAAATAGGGAATAGCAACAGTTTTCAGCCAATCCAGGAAAGTGATACCGTCAAACCATCCTGAAATAGTTCTGTTGTAGTGGGTGCCCTTTGGGCCACCGGTGGTCCAGGTGTCATACAGGTGTTTGGCTTTATATACTACGTAGGGGGGCAAGAGATTGCCATCTCCAGAAGCAGCAAACATGACCGATGTTGAGCTTTTGCTGCTGTTCATAACACGTTCAGGGTATTTCATGCCCCGTTTAGCTATGATTTTAGAGCGGCCTGGATCGTCCGACAGATTAGTCTCATCGTAATTTACAATGTTACACGGTTCCACACCTCTTAAAGATTGTTCTAGTTCATCAAAATAGCGATTAATTGTTGTTGGAGTCACTTGGGCTCGAGCACGTTTTATATTTTGGCACATCCTTGCAGATAATTTGTGATGATGTCTCTTCAAAAAACCAAAAACAAACTCCTTACCTGGCATATTGTCCTGGAACTTTGGAATTGTTCTTCCCGTATTGTCGAGATAATTCTTGACAAGTATCCTAACATCGTACGCGTCCATAGGATACCCCCATTCAGAGCACTGCACTAACCTTTCAACAATTGTCTCTTCTTCTGCAGCACTCAGCACTGTTTGCCCTCCTTTTGGTTTAATTGTTTCTTTATTTTTAATTTTTTTATGATATTTATACAACACAGTATGGTCCAAATTAAATTTTTTCCCCACTTCTCTGTAGCTTTTGCCTTGCTCGATGTCTTTGATTGCAGCTAACATCACATTTTCATCATATTTTTTGCACAGTTTCGTTCCAGGAACAGGTTTATACACTCGGGGCATTTTAAAAACCCCAACTATCACAATTTGATTTTAAAATAACATAAAAAGAAAAATTCCATTGATATTGATATTTCATACACTTTTTTGGTACATGTGAAGTTTTGGAGCATAAATTTTTTTATATAAAATCATAGTCACCTTGTTTATTTTTTTATTCCTTATGTTGGCCACTCTGGATAGCAAAACTTGTTTGAAAATAGCGCCAAGATACTAGAGTGACTTCTCAATATAAAAAGAACTGATATTAGATACGCATGTGCAAAAAGGAACGGATTGAAAGTTTTTCCCCAGTTTTGTTGCTATTCACCTGCCTGTTGCTATTCACCTCATCTTACGGTACTGAAAATAACAAAACAAACAAGTTGTTTAACAAACAATATACTTATCTTATGTTATTCATTATAAGAAAAATGTAAAAGAAAATATTCTATCTAAAACATGTAATTTTGCTTCTTAGAAAATACTAGAGTATGTTATAAGTAGCCCTTCTTGGGGAGAACAATTTTCAGGCGTTCTATGCAGAAAGGGCTTATACTTAAGCCTACAGTACTGAAAATGAAAACAGTTACTTTACTAACAATAAAGGAGGAAATAATAAAAATCAAGCAATATTAATGCTATTTTATTATGAATTGAAACATTAACACTAAATATACTAAAATTAGACAAAATCTGTTAACCTATAGCTTTAAGTTAAAATCTCTAAGTAAAGTTACAGTACAAAACTTCCTCACCATTAAAAATCCGCAATATTAGACTGAATCCTATTTCAAGACTAATCCTAATTAAAATGAATTTAAAATGAATTAGGATGAATCCTATTTTATTGAATCCTAAGTCAATCTTTTACTGATAAAATTATAACCACATATTAAGGTTAATCCATTATAACCTGAAGTAGAAAAAATCTCTATTTACAAGTCAGTAGCCCTCATCAGCAATATCTGGATCAGAGTCCCGAGTCCTGGTTGTTGTTCTTTGCAACCTCATTTTCTGCAGCCTCGTTCTCTGCAACGTTGTTTATATCTCTGGTCTTTGTACATTTTTCGAAAAAAAAGTCTTCGTGAGAATTGACGCTCTTCAGGTAACAGATTGGGATAAAGATCTTGCACATCTTTCATCTTTTGCTGCTTTTAAGTGGGACGGTGAAGAATTTTCAATGGTGGTCAGTTCACTAGGATTTCCTATCATGTATTTGAACGGTTCATAGATCAACCCATAAGATTTAGAAACTGCAAGTGTCCCACAGGTTTTTGTATTTGATTATTGGGTATTTTTGAATTCCAAAAGTATTACCCTTACTCTTAGGGAACTTTATCAAAGTATGGAGCTAGAGCAGATCGTCCAATCGTACATGATGGATACATGTCATTCACCAACATGAATGGGGGAAGGATTTTGCCTGCAGGTCAAAATCTTGTCTATGGTAAGGTTGTGGTAGATGTATCTCTTCGGTCTTCCTAATGCTTGACTTGAATATGCCAAAATTTCTGTCACATTGACCGAAAACTGTGCCCGCATACAGGGAAGAGCTTGATAACTTTCAACACCTAATGCTTTAGCCAAATAGGAACAAAACTCAAACATAGTTGCATTTTTATTTTGTCCGCCTGTAGCATCAGATAACAACACTATTTTCTTTAGATTAGGAAAATCTTGCCGTTTGGTAATGAAATCAAACAAGAAAGATGCCATCGCTGTCAGGTCCTTTCTTGGATTGTGACTCAAGAAAAATGTATATAGCTGATATGGAATCATTGTGACAGTGAATGCTGAAACATGTATAACCACAATAGTCTTTTATAAAACTGCTTTGTAACAGTCAATTTGGGAAGAGGTAAGTTCTGGGCGTAGTCGAACTCTAGGACTAATACTTTTGTTGTCTATTGCATTTGCAATAAAGTCAGCCTTCATCTGTGTGGCCTTTTCAGCTTTCTTTTTGTGCAAGGTATATTTGGTTTTGCAGGCATCATTAGTGTTCACAGTTAGTTTGATATCACACTCTTTGCAGAAGTCGCAGGTGTTACTCTTTGGTTTCTTAAATGTAAAGTTAGTCTCCCTAAAAAACTTGAAATAAGTTTTGTATTTTATTTGGAGTGTATTGCCAGTTTGTACCCTAAAGAAATCCTTGAATTCTCCATAAATATCCTTTATCGTGAGTTCCAATTTGAAAAGTAAAGTCGGTTAGACTTCTTCCCACCATAGTGACTTGGGTGGTGAGGAATACTTTTAAGGTGTTCCATTGCAAGCTCCCAAACATTTTTTGTGCGCACAGGTTTTTTCATTGTGCTGCACTTGCACATCGTCTTGAAGTTCCTCTTTGTGGCTGATGCTTATTTTCTTCCAATCGGATATTAGCAGCAAGGGAAGGTTTGTGTTGTCGATGTTCTACTACTGAGAGTGCTGGCTTTGGCGGTGGTTTGTTCTGAATGCCAGCTACAATCTTCTGCCTCAATTTACATGACAACATTTATTTGCATATAAACACCTCCTAAAATCTTTGTTGGAAAGGTGCTTCATGTCCAACTCTTTATGCATGATAAATGCATTTATCACGCATCAATCTAAGAAGTGATAGAATAATCTTGGCCACCACTTTTACTTTTTTCGGTCAATACAGTAGTCTCCTTTTCAACTGATCAAAGTTGTCCACAAAATTCATTTTGCATTGTAATCTGGGAGAATTTTGAGACAAGGTACTGTAGTTTTTGTTCCATCCTTCTCTTTCCTCTGCACAGACACTGTTTCATTTGGTGTGTGATAATTTGACATTGAATTTACACACTTATTGTCTTTCCACTTGTAGACTGGAAATACCATGGTTGCTGACACTCCAATCGAATTCCCCTCTTTAGAAGTTTGTCATCTGTAAGCTTAGGTAAATGCTTCCTTGCTTGATTCAGTGTTCCACATGCTAAAATATCCTTCTCTTTCAATTTAAAAAATAGTGGATATGAAGTGAAGAAATTGTCCATAACCACAATATGGCATTTACCAGCAAGACTTGCACAAAAATCACTCACAACACGCTCACCTAATCTCATTTCTACCTTTGATTACCTTCCTCTTCGCCCATGATCAGGATCCTGGATTGGCTGTGTCACATCTGGGTGGATTCACAGGTCCTCAAGTGAGCTTCCCAGGAACTCATCAAGGGAATAGAAGGGTTCCCCTTGTCATGTCTTCATTGTCCTTACAAATGTGCCCGAGTCTAAATCCTTTATTCTCTGCGGTAAGCTGTTGAACATCCTGATGGAGAGGTACGGATGCCTTTCCATTGTCTTGCTGAGTCGAGTATCTAGGCATCTCCAACATGTTACCTACTCCTAGGTTCCATCCATGATGAGATGCCCTTGTTGTCAATTTGCTCACATCCTCCTTCACAAACTGAGACACAGCAGAATGTATTGTGCATACAATACTGATTCCTTCAGTTTTCCTGTATAGATTTCGAATTTGAGATTGTATCCAGTAACTGTCACATATCATCTATATCTTTACACGCGTTTGATTGGTTTATTACGCATAATATATTGTTTCATGAAACATCTTCCTTTACTAACCCTGGCCCTTTACTGACCAAGATAAAATTTTTATCAAACCTGTTTCATTTTTGTACAAATTATGATTAGACATGATTAGTTATACCTGAAAACAAATTGTAGAGCCTAGGAAAAATTTATTCATTTATTTACAGGCAAAAAACTAAATGGGACTTTGAAGTCCCGTTGGGCCCACGTCATAAATTTCCTATGGACTTATAAGTCCCATTGGGCCACAACGCAAAATCTGCTTTTTTACTTGTGAGTGTAATTTAGCTGTAACAAAAATGAATGTTTTGAAAGGATTATAAAATGAAAAAAACATAATCTTTAAATTCACAATATTTATATTTTAATAATAAACTAAACTAGGCTAAATCATGGAAAACATCGAAACAATTTTTTTTTCATTTGAGCATAAATAAACTTTGCACATGGTACAAAACGAGTGCGGTTTTGATTCTATCTTATTTTCGCGCAAACCTCACAGCGAAGTCTCTTATCCCCATACTTCACATGGTGGACCCCCACATTTGCCAATCTCACATCATTGGGAACCGACCAGTTGCTGGTTTTCCCCCTTTTCGGCTGCGATGGTGTACCAGCAGCACTGGTGGATTTCCTTTTTTTGTTTCGCAATCAGTCCTTGAGCTACCGCTCTTCCTGTACTCAAGGATACTCATCCGTGGGTTCAAGCTTATTATAAATGATATATGAATTGACAAAAGCGATGTCATACCCCAGAAAAATACGGTGCCACCACTTTTAGATCTTCTGTTCCATTATTATTGGCGGAGTTGATCTGCCAGATCAACCCTCCACCATGTGTGCATTGTAGTCTTTGACTACATCAGGCATTTCACCTCAACTTTCTCCCCTTTTCTATTTTTACGATTCACTACCACGTCCCCAGACCCATGGTAGTTTGAAATGAACATAACAGGGCGATTGTCCATCCATTTGAATACCCCAATTCCTAAACTGGAGAATTGGGATTGAAAATCCCCTCTTGACAATTTTTTTTCGGGGAAGGATGGAAGTCCAACCCTGTCTGGAACGAATAGTCTATAATTGTGTTGGTCCTTCCAAATCAGCTGTCTGATTCAAGGTTGTTTCGTTGGATAGAATTTGATCGTGTAATATCGCCTTAAAGGTGGGTTTTCGTTACTCTGACCGAGTGCCGCAGCGGAGCCCGACCCAGCGTTGCCAGATGCAACGGTACTCGGTCGCAGTATCGAAAACCCACCTTTATAATATATACTACACCAACTGATTTTGTTGTTGTAACGCATAAATTAATAATAATAATTGTACATGAAAAGGATGGGGCAGTCGAACGACACTATTTCAATGATTTAAAAAACTTATATAGAAAGATTTTTGTCCATGTACAGTATTGCAAAAACTCAGAACATTAATAAACATTTTTGTACGAAGAAAATTTAAATTTTTGGTATCACTATCAGTGAGAAGGTACCACCTTCTTTTCATAATGTATATTCGTGTAGTGGATAATAATTATGTAGCATCCACATTCTCCCGTATTCGAAATGTTGTCGGCCCAAACATCAATGGCTCCCCAGAACATGTTGGCGCTATACAATCGCTATACCTTAAGGAACTAAATTCAACCACATACTGCCTCACCCCAATTTCACTCCCTGCGCTTCGACTGCTACACCTGTACAATTACTCAACAACGATCTCATATTCAAGATGATTTTAAGTTTTATGTAACACCCATTCTATTTGTATAATTTATAATTCAAGTTCATATTTATATTTACAGTTCAGATTGACAGTGACTATTTTAGTTTTGGGAGTATGTATATTGTTCTCATTTATACTATACAATTTTAGAACTTCCGTGGAAAATTCATTTTAAGGTTAAAAAAATTAAAAAAAAAACACAAAAAAAATTCAAATGTATCGTGAATATTAATGTCGTTGAAGAATGTAATGGTGATCTACAGTTTCCACTCTATGATTTAAGTCACCAATGTTTCATAGGCCTTCATCGTACTAAAAATTCCTTTGAGATAACTTTACATTTGCATTTGGCTTGGATAAATTTACAAAAATGACGTTTGTGAGGTTTACATTAATTTGTATATCTCATGTTTCACTGTGCCCCTCAAGAGAGAAAAATCCAGCAGTGTAATGCCTGGAAAACCATTTACATTCGAAAGTGATAAATCATCGTTTTTTATCTTCGGATGTGAAAATTGAATGTGAAAGAAGAAAGAATGTGCACATAACCTTCATTTTCAATATATTTGTCAAAATTAGGAAGAAAAACGTTTTGTGCATTGTCTGTGTTTTTATCCTATACGTATTAGCCTCTACACACACTAGGAAACTCAAATCGCGTCGCTCGGCAACTGGAATAACAAAACATGTGTTTTCAAATGATGACGTTCAGACAACGCGATTGCAGGATCGTGTGAGCTTTATCATTTGAAAACACATGTTTTGTCATTCCAGTCGCCGATCGACGCGATTTGAGTTTCCAAATGTGAGTAGAGCCTTATTGTACTATATTGAATAAATAAAAACTTGGCCCTCAGTCCTATCCACCTGGTCATTATAATATTGGAAATGGTATTGTTGTCTGCAGGCCACTCTTAAAATATGTTTGTAATTCATGTACCATTCAAATTGAAAATGTGAGGCTTTCTAGTTTTCTGAAATTCAACTTCGTAGGACGAAAAAATTCGAAGTGTATGTACATTTTCATGAAGCACCCGATGCATCAATGTCCTAATAATATAGCAAATACTTTTTTTATACTATCTCTGTTTATCAATCGTCAATAATAAATTCTTCCATCTAATTGATATCATTAATTATATTAATCCCTTGAATGTTATTAGTGATGTAGTTGTATACCAAGAATCTTATTGATTTGAAAAAGGATACATCTAAAAATCAGCATTTTACAATTAACAAAGACACAATCATATTAAAAATGTACCGGAATCGTTATGTTGCATCAAGTTAGGTAGCCAAAAATCATATCTGGTTTTTATTGTAAAAACTGTACCTAATTAAATCAGTCTATCATTTTATGAATTTTATTCAATTATGACCAATGGTATTGTAGTTCTATTATAACTTCCACTCCCTTTTAATTCGTCTATTATTATTGAATAATGATGTGAATAAAACATAATTTCTGTTACCGGTATTCCCTTAGAAGTCAATCAGTAGCTATGCATTTAGCATATTCTTATCTTTTTGTCTGGTTCCTAAGAAAAGCTTTTGTACATTTTTTTTCATTTTAGATTCAAATGAAATCAATAATAGCTATAAATGTTTGACGTGTTCCAATAAATTACTGAAATCAGCTAGGTCTAAAGGAAATGATTTCCTACCAGATCTATGCTTTAGATTATGACTATTTTGTTTATTATTATTTTATTCTTCCAAATTCTACATTCTGACGTAAACCCACAAATTTTTTCTCTATGACTGTCTTGATTTATATTCTATCTCGTCTATTTTTATACATGTATGAAGTTTTGATAAATTTAAATTGAACATTTACGTGAATTTATATTGATATAGAAATATGTTGTACACGAATATGTAAATACATGTTTTGATAACTGAAAAATCTTATTTTGGAGCACCACGAAGTCGAACAATACTATGGAGAGGAAAATAGCAGAAAATTAAATTTGTTTTTCAATGTACATTCATCATCTTATGAAATTAGAGATAAGAGTTGAAATCTTACACCGAAAGTAAATTGACTGATGAAAATCAACTTGGATTGAAAATTAACTCTGGGTCTCCAAGCATTTTTCTGTAAGCAAGGATGACATTGGCAGGTTTTGCGCCAGCATAATATAACTTGTGTCAAGATATTATTATTATGTTATTATACAAAATTTATGATACATTCATCTTTTGTCTATTTACTACAAAATTATAAATGATTCCGTTTGATTCCTAGGTATTGAGATTAGGCTCAGGAAATAAATTCCATCTACTTCATTTAAAATGACATTCTAATGGTTTATTTACCAGTATATTCACTAGACACTGTAGTTTGATAACTATCTATAATAATAAAAAAAAGTCTTTACAAGTCTTTGTGATTTTCACATAAATTGATAACAAATTATGCCTAAATATTATATAATAATACATATTCATTAATATTTTATAATATTGTTGTGTACAATTATTGAATGAAAATGTCCAGAGATAATAAGTGCTATGAGGAAACTTTCTGCAATAAAGGTAAAAAATTTCAGATTTTTCAAACTTTTAAATGAAAATCTTTCATTGTACCTCAACTATTTCAACAGCCACATTTATGCTATTTGTGTTACAATTAATACCAGAGTAATAGCCTGCAAGATTAAGATAATTTTCAGGCACAATTGCACTCTAGTCAATAATTAAAAAAAAGCAACTAACAAATTATTTTTTTGATCCACATCAAATGTGATTTGATAAATCTTGAACGAAATGCAAAGCTTCAGTAACAGTGACTATGGGGTAAAATGGGTTAAAATAAAATGTAATCAAAATAAAATTTAATAAAACAATGTTTCAAAGGAACATAATTTATCAATTAAAATCCAATTGCAGAGTGCTGAGCTTAAGCCTACATTTTTAAATTATAAACTAAAATTGTTTCAGCCTACATAGTTTTAAGAAGATTATTACTGTAGTCTATTATTACTGTTTTGCTAGTTCAACAGATTCACAGAAGATCAGATTTTCCAATAGCTTTGTCTTCAACTAGTTGGAATGAAAGATTCATTCATTCTTCAAAATTGAAATGTTGAAGAATTATAAAATTATCATATAATATGAAAACGCCTGAAAAGAAGTTTTAATAGATTGCGTGAAATTGAATAAATTTCATCAATTTTATTCGTACGCAATTTTAATGTTAATAATATTTTCTCATCTATCTGAACTAGTCAGGTTATAGAATATTTTCCAGCAAAAATCACGTTAAATAGAGCAAACTCTATTATGAATATCTGCCTCAATATTCAAGGTGGCCAAATTGGCAGAATTGAACTACCCATAAGGTTCTGTCTACCAATAGAAGCATTCAAATAATGCATAAAAAACATATGGTGAGAGGTCCTTGCTAGTATTGACCGACTTTATTTCAATTATACATTATCATGAACTATAAATAAAAGTTTTTCTTGATACAACTTTTCAACTAATCAAATAAATTTTCTCTGATATCGTATTCCAATCAACAACCGAAAAACGGCAGTTTTATTGTAAATGAATTACACAGCAGTTTGATGCACTATAAACCGAAGATCAAGAGTTCCTGCTTGAGACTAAACGCAGATCAGCAGTTTCAATACTTGTAACTGTCACATTTGTTCACGGTTCCAGTTTGAAAATCCAACCGGAGATTAGTACTTGCCATTCAGAACTTGAAACTACAACAGCCTATTGCAGAAAAGCTAATTGAATTTCAATCTCCATAGAATCGCGTTATTTAACGGAAACAATGCAACCAAATACTTTTCAAACTCTGTTAAATAAAGCAACTTTAAGAATATTGAAATTTAATTGGCTTTGAGCAATCGGCCATACTGAAAAACAGCAATTTCAATAATTGAAACTAACCGAATAACGTCAGTTGAATGCACTGATGTACCGTACGGATTTCAATAATTGAAAATAACGGAAGTTTGATGCACTAATGTACCGTAGAAATGGTGAAATAGTCTAGTACTTTCTGCTGGAAGCATAGGCGCTGAACATGGGCTGAGTGGGGGCGGGAACAGGGGCGGGAGGGGCGGCATCCGACTTGGGTTTGAGATTGCGGAGAAGACTGTCAATGGCCATCTGCACGTTGGGGTTCTTGAGAAGGGGCGGCGCCTGCGGGGTGGGGGGGGGCCCTTCTGCCGCCGCGCTCTGCCATTGGTCAGGAGATGGCACGGGGGCGGGAGCCTCGTCGGCTGGCACCGCCCCCTTCTTCTTAAGGATGTTCATGATACGGGACTGGCGCTCCTGCTGCTTCACCACTGGCACGGCTGACGCTGCCGAGGAATTCGAATTTTTGTCTGAAAGTCCATTCAATAAATATATGATAAATAAAAAACTATAAATGGCAAATCATTTTGAATGAAATAAAAGACTGGAATAACCCCTTTAACATAACAGTTATCAACCATTTCATTAAAATCTTCTAGTACGAAAGTAGCCAGCCTAAATATACGAGTACCCGCAGCAACAGTGCTTACATTTACATAATTATTATTTATTCATCCATCTGCGACAGCATCTCTAATGGTTTTCACGATTCTAGTAGACGTTCCACTTACTGGAGGCAGGTTACCAGAAGCCTATCTACTTATAAAGCTCGGGACACATATACGCAACACGGTGAGTGTACGACTATACCAGCTTAGCTATTCAGACATAGGAGTTCAATGCATTTAGATTCCACACAGCTGACATATGAGCATAAATTGTATAGTCGAACACCTCCGTGCCAAGACACGGCCGTGTTGCGCATATGTGTGTCCCCTTAAACCAGTAACCAGAATTTCTACTAGAATCGTGAAAACCAGCCATAAAGCTGAGGCTGCACTGCTGGATGCTTACCTGTATGGTAGACAGTTTGTCTACAAAAACAGTTTTCATACAAAATCCATAATAATAGAACATAATTATTATAGAAAATTATCACGGCCTTCTTGTTAAAGGGTGTTAACTGTCCACTATCCACCCACTTTGCTAGCGCGACCCACGGTCAACAGCTCAAACGGTCTATTCTACTTTTTGCTGATTGTTTCAGAGTTTCTTACTTTATTTTTAACTTGAGCAAGATTTATTGTGGAGTTACACGTATCTAAAAAATAAACACGGAATTCCAATTCAACATGTGTACTAGTTCATTTGAATCAAGACATTTGGACGCAATATATACACGGTGTCATGTAACTAAATAATTTCATCATTTGCCATACATTTTAAAAATGAAAGAATTGTTACATTACAACGTATAGCATGACGTGCTTTGCAATAAACTTATAAGTGTAGTGTGCCCAGTTTCACAGGACTTTCAAAATTTAACGAAACAGGTTCAATAAATGTACAGGGTCATTCACGGGAATCGGAAGTTTTTAAAATAATTATAAAAAATTAATATTTTCTTTTTTGTAAGTTTTTTTGTTACATAGATTTTAAGGTTTTTCACCATTCACAATATTCTGTTACGAGAAGGGATACTTGCATTACGTGGATATTAATCTGACGGCGGAAATCTCATTGAACAGCAGTTACGGATTCGTCATTTCGCACAAACCTATCATATGCGTACATGTGTTGCTAAAGCGTCCAAGGATCCATCTCAACGACCAAAATGTGAATGCTATGAACAAAGGAAACGTTAGACACCAGCCACGTATCCCAACCACCACGAACGCCCGAGTAGAGCCCTCTTCAACAATCATCCGGTTCTCGTGAATGACCTTGTATAAGTATAATGTCTGCCCTTTAGAAGTCTTCAGGACTTCTAAAATTCACGAAACAGGCCGCAGTACATAGATGAGAGAACTGACCTTGTCTATCTATCTAGCGTATGGCTTTGGTTGGTGGGGAGACCCGAAGGTAGTTCCACCTCGCCGTGTATAAACTAATTCCATTAGGTTGAAGTTTTATTTCACTTTGCAAAATGTTCACTAATTTTGAAAAAGGTTCTTTTGATATATGAAATTCTAAAAGTTTATAAAACAGTAATACATCACAAAAACACTGACCTTGTAATGTTGGTAGATCAGCAGGGTCATCGCCGACTTCGAGTTTCAGCTGCAGAGCGCGCTTCTCCTGCAGATAGCGAATGACCTTGTCGTACTGCAGCACGGTCAGCTGCCGGTTCTCCTTGAGCAGGTTGAACAGGGTCTGGATGGCGTCGGGATGCACCTCGTAGCCGCCGATCGTTCCGGGCAGTTCCCGCTCGCCGCGCATGTAGCTCTGGAACGTCCGCCGTATCAGGCTGATCGCGTCTTCCATTGGCATGTTGCGGTGTTCTGCAAATCAAGTTCATCAGATGATTATTAATTATATTCATCTACGACCGTTATAAATTAATAATACAGTTTCACAATTGATGCCAAAACAGCTGCCTTTTCGAAATGTAATTTCAAACCCGTATCATAATGGGGCTATTACAATACAGGTTGAACATTATAACACTGTTTCTAGTCTAATCAGATCCAGTAGCGAAATCAGTTTCGTTTCGTAAAACGGTAATGGAAAGAGGGGTTACTATTTTGCGATGTAACTAGAGGTTTTACGAAATTTTAAAGCGGAGGACCGTGTAATTATCTCGGATAATTAACAAAAATAATCTGTGGAATTACCTTTGAATGCCTGGCATGAGGCTACGACATAGATGCGTTCTCGCTCGCGTCTGGTTTGCTACTAAGTACTTGAAGTGAAGGAGTAGGCCTCTCTGTATTGGAGATAAGGTGGAGAGAGAGACAAAACTAGGGTAGGAGTAAGAGGGAAACACTGTAACGAGCCTGCACTGTACTGCAATTTCTACCAGGTAATGAAACTAAAATCGCAGCTGATTTTATTAAACCGCTGCTCCTATTGCGTGTGTTTAGCTATTCTAACTAACCTATAACAATGAGATGAAATCAAGGTAGTTCAGTTTGATAATGTAGAAATTATTGTTTTTTGTTGGTCGTTGATAGAAAGGTGTATGCAAAGATTATAATTGGCCTTTAAATCACTCGCGAGGTATGAAAAACACTCAATGAATCTCGTGTTTTTAATATCTCACTAATGCTTTATTGACTCTCATATCTCAATTTTGACAGAAACTACTATTTTCTTAAAATCTATTTTACTTACTGAAAATCAATTTCATGAGATTATATTATAAAACTATTTTCAGTTTATCAGAGAGATAAATTGACACCTTGTGAGATTTCCCATCATCTCTTTGCAATCCATTCTACAGCTCGTCAAATTCGCCAAGGCATCTGGACTGAAAATCAATTGTCATTACAAATCATTACAGATTTTTGTTCAATGTGTGCCAGAGTAAATCGTTTATACAATATTTATACGGCTGCATCATAGTGAATGAATTCTTATACACTTTCATCATTGTCAAAAGCTGTAATGAGGTAATTCATTATCAGTCCAAGTGGCTTAACAAAGTGGCCACTGTACACAATAGCAGAGACCATCTGCACGCACGTCTGTTTAAATTTTGTTTTTTTAGTGTGAATTGCTAATGATGCTTAGTGAAATTTGAAATATTGAATGGAATAATCGAATAATTAATAATACGTAAGGAATTATGAAAGAATGGAATAGAATGTGCCTGGCAGAGGGTAGATGGTAGTGGCAAAGCTGCCGATACGTATCAACATCTACTTGAAATTTATATTTATGTTTATTTGTACAATGACAAGCCCTAATGTACTGGTTGATGTATTTATTAGTCAATAAAATATTTCTATATCTACCCACCATGATTCACCATCTATCATCTACCCACTTGCAGTGCGGCCCTGAGCTAATGAAGATTGAGAAATGATTAGTTTGTAGACACAGGAAAGTGGAGCACTATTTAATTATTGAAGCATGTAAAACATTCACTGAATATAGCACGATACAGTTAACTTGTCAGAAATCAGCTGTTTTGGTAATAATTAAACAGTGGCTTCCACACAATAATCAAAAGACTTAAAAGTCTTAAAGACCTTTTTGAAGAAGACCTTTCAAAGAATAACTTTTTAAAAGACCTTTTCAATAATCTGCGAGATTCAGCATTTGTAGGTTAAGTATTGTGATCATATGCTCGTCGATCATATGTTTTATGACAAGTTAAAAGGATCCTGCTATAACTTAGATGCTGATTCTCAAAAACGAGTCACAGTTATCCTCTTCTTGATGCTGATATTTCAAATAAATTCTCCTAATTCTCCTACCTTGATGCTGCCCGTAGAGAATGTTCACTGTGAGACTTCTATGTTGTTCGTTGACAGGAGCTACAACTATAGCATACAGCGCACCACGTCCAGAGATGTTTGCCAATATCCGTCCCAAAGGTACGTCGTCGTTGGGAAATAGGACGTCAACTGTTAGTCCAATATCTTTCAAACGTCTTTCAACAAAGTCTGCATAATTCCTGAAACAAGTAGAGTGCCTTTTTAAACCTTATTACTATTACAACTTAAACTTACTTTCTTTCTTTCTTAGTCGAAGCCTCTTCTACCTTGCGGTGTAGAGTTTACGAGAGATTTCCATCTATCACGATCCTGCGCCAAACGGCCAATCACTCTCCAATCACCACCCCTAGGTTGAGTGTTTATGGGAAGGATGTCCTTGCACATCCTTCTCCAAGAATGGACATTTATATGTTCAAACTCCGCCGTTTCATGTGGATACAGAACGATCATTTTACTGTTAGCGTATTGAGTCCCATATCTACTCGTATATTGTTTATTACAGCTGTAGAGTATAATAATGAGGTTCCATAGTTCTCTTCTGCTCTGTTTATTGAATGAATAATTGTATATTGCTTTTAGTTTCAAAACTAAACCATCGTCATGCTTTAGAACCTAGCCATATATTTTGATAAATAAAATAGCTGTATGAAATTATCTAGAAGTAAAGCTGTTATTCATATTATTTGATTAGCTTCCATAGCATAAGCATTCTCAAGTGAATTATTGACGATTGTAATTATGGTACTTTCATTTTTGACGAGATTCATTGTTAAACTATACTGTCTAGAATTTAAGCTGACATTGTAATCTACATGAATAAAGTGATAAATCTAAATCTAAATCTAGCCTTCAAATTTCTCCGGAGGTCATCAGTCAATCTTTTCCTCGGTCTTCCTGCTCGCCTTCTTCCCTCTGCCTTACATTCCCATATCCGTTTTGGTAACCTCTCCTCGCCCATCCTTATTACATGGCCCAGCCATCTTAGCTGTCCTTCCTCTATCCTCTGAGTGATTGGATTAGAGTCGACCACAGATCTTATGGCCTGATTTCTCAGTTGGTCCCTTCTTGTCTTTCCAATCACTCTACGTAGGAAGCGCATTTCTTGGGCTTGCAGCTTACTCTTAATTCTCTGTCATAGTCCACGTCTCCGAAGAGTATAACAAAGTAGGAACATATGTGGACCAGAAGACTGCCATTTTTGCTTTCTGGCTGACCTCTTTCATATTAAGGAACCCTCTTGATAGCGCATAGTAGAGTCTACCACCAGAAGCAGTTCTAGTATTTATTTCCTCCTCCATTCTGCCCTCTTGATGTATGGTAGCTCAAAGATATTTGAAGTTGGTGACCTGTTCAATTCTACTATTACAACTTAAACTTACTACTATAGTAAATCACTACTAGTTTTATGACTTGAAACTTATTACTTATTATTATTTTATATTCATTTTTAAACTTATTACAGTCTTTAAACTAATGTTGTTAAAATTCAAAACTTTTATAAAAAGAAAATTTCTCATTGCATCTCTCTCATCCCTTGAGGGTTGAGTGTAAGAGGGGGCCGGCTGCGCCTCAACTTCGCCCTCCAAGGAAAAATAAAGGCAGCAATTCAATTCAATTCAATTCATCGATGATTCGTTCATATGACACAGCATTTTTATAACAAAAAATGCTCATTTAATCAGCTCCTGTTCAATTTACTTCTTGTCTAAAACCTTTTGTGTTTGAATCTATAAATTTTCCTTCAATTTGGTCCTCGTGTAACAATCATTTAGATTCTAGAACTTACAAATACGAAAAAAGCTGGATTATTGAAAAAAAATGAGAAAACTTACATGGTAATGGTTCGGTGTAGGACAATAATTTCACAGTCATTTATGCGATCAGAGTGCATATTGATCGGCTCACGAAACGGCTCACGTGGTGGCATCATGCCGGGTAGGGGTCTGTCGTTAACGGGAAACGGCCCACTGCAACACACAAAAAAGATAAACATTATAAAAATGCCAATTTCTGCCAGCATTTATAAACAATAAACACTATGGGACAAGCAATTCTAATACAAGCAATAATTCTGATTCATACAATTCTAACCCAAGACATTCTAAGTACATTCTCTCTAGGATAAAATACGTTTTTAAATGAGTTAAATAATTACTTTACAAATCAATGATTTGGGTTTCGTTGAGAGATGAAATATTTGGCAAGAATCCCTACCGATTACCCACGCATAAGACTAGGGCTCATTTGGGCGTCAATAAAATTCCAAAATTGGAATATTCTGAAACAGTTTTTAAGAATCTCTCATCCACGCATAAGACAAGGGCTCATTTAGGCGCCAATAAAATACCAAAATTGGAATATTCTGAAACAGTTTTTAAGAATCTCCCATCCACGCATAAGACAAGGGCTCAGTAATCTCTATACACTAAACCAGTACACAGCACTATACTGTAAACCAGTAATCTATTACACTAATCTATTTAAACTTGTACTTAATTTGAACACTGAAGGGAATTATAATATGAATAAAAATACGTTTTTTCTATTAGTTTTTAAATTGGGACCACGAAGAATAACAGTAAAAATTTTAATTTGATTTTTTCGCCACTCAGTGACAATTTCAGAAATACTGCACTAAGCAAACAAAATTGTTCAGAAAAATTTGCAATTGATTGATTCATTGAGCAACAAACATGGATATCATACAGAATAGGCCTAGTGATTGATGAGGAGTAATCGATTTGGATTATAATTATGTGCCTGCTTGTTTAGCGATTTGTAGAATGAGAGCCAAATATATTGAATATAATTAATTTCATATTGCTATAAATCTATTAAAATGGATTTTATAGTTAATCTATGATAAATATCATGTAAATCTATTAATCTTGGTAAAATGAATCTTGAAGCTCACAAAGAACGAAACTCACCCAACTTCTCCCGGCATACTTGAAAAAATGGACAAGAAATTTTATTAATACATAAACTATTATCAATTCAAGTAAATTAGCGGTTGCTAAGTAATCATGTGGTTAAGTAACAAACATTCAAGACTGCTCTTGGATGGGTGACCGACACAAAAAAAATTGTGCAATTAGGCGAGGTGGAACCTACCTGTAAGGGTCTCCCCACCGATAAAAAGCCATACAATAAAAAAAATTCAAGTGTACAACTTCCTTTTCATAAAAAAACATGCGCACACCAAAATGTTCCTTCACATTCAATTTATCAAAGTTATCAAGTACCACAGCAATAATTATGTCCTGAACTTGCCTAGTTTTTTGGGTTTTCACATCAACAATTCTTCTGAATGGACAAAATTGACATTTCAATTACAACCTACTTCGAATGAGGACTATTCCATAGTTCAGCTGTTTTCTTGTTTCTTGAGCTCAGCTCTAATGTTTTTGCAAGAATATCGACAACCTATTGGCCCAATAATACTTTCATTAATGACCTGATCATTAGAGATGATTACAACGCCCCTATTTGCAGTCTGATTTGTAAATCCTAAAATTCAGTAGTATGTAACTACTACCATAGACTAACTATACAGTTAGTCTATGTTAGAGTCTAGTCTAGAGTTAGTCTATGCTACTACAGAGACTGTATGTGTATAATAACAGTGTGGCCATTTCATGTCACACTTTTGATTGGTTAGGTGACTTCTTGTACTTACGTGAATTATGTTAAGAATACTATTCAATACTATAACTATAATGGAATGATTTACAAACATCCGTTTGTTTGAGAACCGTACAAAACGTGTGAACGTAAGTGTGACAACGATTTGATTCCAGTGCAATACCAATAATTATTTTCTATGTTCTGGGAAAATCTTCAAGACTGTAACCCTACTACAAAAACCTTACTCACTTGCCGACTGGAGGGAACTCAGGTTGGGGATATCTACCGTCTGAGTCTCTTGCCATGCCCATAAAACCAGGTGCAAATCTGAAAAAATCATCATTAGATGATTTCCCAACTCTAATCCAGTTTTCATCTATTCTATTTCACTTTTAATCACTTCTACTTCAGTTTTGACCAGTTCTATTTCAGTTTTAATCATTTATACTCCAGTTTCAATCAGTTATACAGTGCTAAATGTTTATCCATTAAACAGCATTTGAAATACATTGTTCTCACATTTATGCAATAAATAACTGACTTAAGTTTTCACTTCTATGGTATTCAATTCCTTTGATGATTGTAATTTGATATTCTTTCATATTGATCCACATAATTCTTGAAGTTCTGATTTTCATATAACCTTATATGTCAACAAGAGGTATCTTCTTTCAATTTCTTCAAAATGAATCTCTATTTTTTTCCTTTATTCTTGAGTGAATATAAATTTAAGATTATGAGTCTATCTGAACTCCCTGAGCAAAAATATGAACTTTGACAAGAATATGAATGGAACAACCTGATTCTGAACGAATCAAGAAGAGCTCAGGAGTCTCAAGTTTTGTTCTCATAATGTGTATTGCAATGAACCAAGATATTTGGTGAACTGCTCTAATAATAAATGATCTTAGAAGTGAGTTTGCTTTGTTATTGTTTGTTTCAAGTTGTTTTCATGGGGCTATATGAGTTCGATTGGATTCATAACCATTTACTTTATCGCTTTGTAGATAGATAGAAATCCAACAAAAATATTTTTGATATTGTACTGTGGCTGGGAAACTACTTTGCATAAATTTTCTCAATCATTGAAAAATAAAGTGGATTAAACGAGTAGAATATGATGGCTTACCCAGGATCTCCCGGTAAACTTGAAATAAATTAATAAAATTACATTTATTTTATTCAGAAACACTTCAATAGAATTTTACACAATATTGAGTGATTACATCAAATGCTATTTTTAAATCAGGTTGAGTTAATAAAAAATGGAATAGCCATTTTAATATTTAGCCATTTAATATACTTGTATATTAATGAATTAGGTTGGTGAATGAACTGATACAAAGGACGCACGAAATACAGTTTTAAAAATAAGTTTTGATTATATGGTGATTATCATCATGGATTCGTTACGTTGAGATGTCTCATTTTCGGCGACGGAGAAAATATTTTAACAAATACTTTTAAAAATATTTGTGAAAACACAATAATATACTTTCTTCTTCTTCCTCTTCACGTTTCATCCCAGATTTGTTTATTACTATTAACATTGATAAGATTTTCGCTAAAGCCAAATTTACTGGCTCGCCTTGCTGGAGTCAAATTTCCGGGTGCAATCGATTCAGCACGTTATTCTGACCACAAAACCATCAAGATTAGCCGGCGCTCACTCATAATCAATTTAAGAAATAATTTAAAGTTTCTATGGTAACCTCTCTTTCTATGATGGGCATTACACACCTCAAAACTATTCTATTCACAGTAAAATAAGCTCCAAATGAACCTGATTGACATTATAAACCACGCAGATTTGTAATTGATACAGCCAAACATGAAACTCTTGATATATCAACTTTTAAGTTAATATATATTTCATAGGCTAATATATTTACATTTAGTATGTACTTGTCCCAATTAATTTATTATTGTATGAGTAACTATAATTGAATCAATATTTTGGGTTTATCTCTAGCTTCTTTTTTATTTTGAAAAGTAGTTTTAATTAAAACCAAAATCATTATAGAACATGAGTTCAAACAATATTTACTCACTTTCCAGGTCCTCCAATTGGATATTCTGTCGATGGAAAGCTGTCGTCTCTAGGACCACCTACAAATCCAGGTAGGAATCTGAATAAAGAAATTAAAATAAATTAAATTTTGAAATAGGTTGCCTATTAATATAATAGAGCCTAAATAGGCACATGCACATTTAAAAGGAAATTTTGGAAATAATTCAGAATAATAGTCTGAAGTTATTTAGCATAAAGTTTGACGAACTGGTGAACGTGGTTAGTAGCCTAGCTATCAAATCATTATAGAAAGATCTTAATTTTGAAATGTTACGACTAGTATGGCAATGCAATGTGATAAATCCCTGCTAGTCTGACTGGAGTGGTTTTAATAATTTTGAATGAAAATATAATAAAAAAATTGTTTGGTGAATAGATAGTGAAATCAAAAATGTAGAAATTACAAAGAGATAATCGTTATCGGTATCAACATCCTTACTATGAAACTAACTTCCGAAAAATCCAACAGGGTAGATATTCTACGACAATTGTTCGATAATAGAATAACTTATGTTATTTCATTGGCACTAGATGATTTTGATTTAAGAGCTCAATAAATAAATATCTTTGCTAGGTATTTAAAATCTAGGTGGAAAGCAGAGACGGAAAGTTACTGGCGGCTTAGATTGTTGAATGATTCTTTAATGAATATCTAGTGGTACATGTGTGTGACTTTTTATTCAAACTTGAAAATGTTCAACAGGAAGATAATAGTCAGATGATTTTTTAATGAAGATAGTGTAAATACGGGAAATGAATAACATAACCTGAGTCAAATAGTTATGAAACTAGCCACTTACCTATCGTTACGTTGTGGCATGTCTAATCTATGATCGTTGAATCCCATTCGGTCGTTATTCATGACATCATCTCTTATCGGAGACCTCTCCCGACCTCGATCGTCATCCTTTCCCTCATTTCTGCCCTTCTGCCCTCCTTTAAATACCACTGCATGTTTCACGTCTGCAATCAAATGAAAATAGAATTATTCTTCATCAGGTGGATTTCGGACTAGAGTTCTCTCTACTCCTCAACCTTGACACAGTCAAAAACTAAGGGTACGCGCAAACAGAGAGCGGTCAGGCGTTTCGAGTTCCGCGTTCATTGTAATATCTACTAAATAACGTGAAAGCGCACATTACCAGCGGTCAGACCAGTGTGCGCTGTCACGTTAGTTAGTAGGTATTACAAAGAACGCGGAACTCGGAACGCCTGACCAAGGTTGTATCCAACCAGAACACTTATACTCCGGGAAACAAATATACTCCAAAACAAGTAATACATTCAAAATCTAATATTTTATATAAACAAAAATAGAAACCTTTTTAATAATCTGATTAAACTATACAACACACATCAAACATTTAGAACATTCAAATAATTTGAATGTTCTAAAATTAGTTTAATTCAAACGAATCTAATGGTTTGTAGAATGCAATTCCCCTATACCTGTGACAAACTAGTTAATATCATTCCGCAGGACTTTTTTTTAAACTTCTCAATTAATGAATAAAAAGTCTTCATTTGAATTAAAAAATCTAATGATTTACTGTATATGGTGATAGAAGGCACTTACTTTGTGGACTGATTTTTCTTCACTGCTACTACAGTTTTACTCTTTTTCTTCTCTCTATTTTTACTCTTTTCTTCTCTTTCTATAAAGTACCTTTTAATTTGAAGTATGTTATTTCTCTTTTCAATGATAATACAAAAAACTGTATAGTTTACGATCAGACGAATAGTATTGTGAGCTAAAATTGATTTTGAAAATGAATCAAAGGAAGTTTGTGATCTGAAATCAATTTTCAACTTTCTAAATCAATGAATAGTGCTTATGATGGATAAAATGCACAAAATCAAATGAGCCAATGATGACAGTTTTTACAACCAGTTGATAAGTTTAAATTAAATTCAATTGCCCATAAAATATAAAGTGAGATATATATTTTTTTGAATTTATATTAGTTATCATTAGTACCTAATGAGGAGGATAGCCACATTACCAGTATAGTAGGAAAGTGATCATTTAGTGACTTTTAAAAATTTGCTCATCATCATTATAATTATAAATTTCAAGCACTAAGTTCTACAGTATTATTTGATAGTGAAACGGAATGAGTTGAATATTAATTAATTAAGTAAGATAATCGGGGACTTACCCAATTTCTTGCCGCCACACATCCGCCCACATTCCTTCTCGATTGCATCCTGAGCACTTCGTTCGTTGGAATATTGGAGAAAAGCGAATCCACGGTTCAAAACGATGGCTGCAAATAATAACATTAGTTGAGATATTTTCGTATTGGAACAAAACACTTGATTAAACACAGGTTCCTGTACGAGTGACGTTTATCTTCTTTCAAACGAAACTAGGATGGTTCACTTGTAATTATGTTGCGGTTTCACGATACCAGTAGACGTGTAGGTTACTGGTGCAGGTTACCTCACGTGCTGGTGAGGTAACACTGTTGCAGGTTGCAGGTCACACGACAAAAATATGTAATTCTTGGAATGTAATTGTAATTCAATTTAAAAAGAATGTAATTTAATTTTAAAGTATTAAAAAGGTATAGATAGGCCTACTAAGAACAAAATGACAGAATGTAAGCAAACCCAATTCGAACATAACCTCAACACCACCAGTAACCTGTGCAAGTAAGTGGTCTCACGGTTCAGTTTACCTGCACGTGAGGTAACCTGCACCAGTAACCTACACGTCTACTGGTATCGTGAAACCGCGCCATAAGATCTGCAAATGATCCGAATGGTATAGGCTAGCTTACTCACCGACAATTTTCCCATGAGGTGAGAATACTTCTTCAAGATCTCTCTTAGTAACATTCGTTGGTGTATTTCCAATAAAAATTCGGGCCTTCACGGTATTTGGGTCTCTTATTATTCTATTGGCATCTTCATATTCTATATCGCCCATTTTACAAAATCTGAAACAGAAGAAAAATGGATAATAAAAAAATCTTCATGTGGTTTTTTGGGCTGTGGTGCAGTATATGGACTTTTGTGTTGAACAGTTATTCAGACAAAAGCCGATATCCGATATATTGCACTTTCTTAGTTTTTTATCGGTGAGGACACCCTAACGGGTAGATTCCAACTTGCATTATTTTCGTGTTAGTCACATACCCAAGAGTAGCCTATAGGAGTAGGCTATTCTCGAGTGATCGTAATTATGATATATCTCATAATTATTATCTCTCAGCAAGCGACCAAACAAACCAAAACATAACTAGGCTAATGAATGTGTTGAATGAATAATGTAGAATTTGAATGAGATTTGATAAAAAAGAAAAAATTATCAATCAGATAGTAGCCTACATTCAATATTTCAGAAGGGAAAGTACAGCTACTGTAAGCTACATGAAAAATAGCTCGAAGAAAAACTACCATTGATTTTTATTTTTTCAATAAGAATCCAATTTTGTTATTTTTCAACAATAGCAAATTTCATGATGTAGTAATGTTGTTGAATATTAATTACCTAGTGAGTTATCAAGAATTTCATTGGCAGTAATTCCGAACACGTAATTTAAAGTTCTTCAAGTATGAAACGAGCTTGACTGTATGAAAACCAAATAATAATTGAGAGGAGATAGCAATAGCCTACTAAAAAGACTTTTCATCAAAATAATGGTCTGTTATTATGAATAGCCTATATCGTGCTCAGGAAATTTCTAAGAATAGACGTTCTATAACTTTCAAAATAAGTATTCTACTTGAGTTTGGACAACCAAGTACTCTACTTCAAATGTAATATTATTGTAGAAAGTCTTTTGCAGAAGAATTGCACATTTGTTAGAAATAAAAACCGGTAACTTTTGCTTCCAGATGACAGTGGTTCATTTGAAAAACATATAACTGACATTACAGTCTATTTGTAATAAGATAAAGTTACGTTTTTGAAATCGATTCCAGTTCTTTTGAATTATAAAGTAAAATCAAATGTGGGGGTCCTTCTGCAAAGCACACATTTTTCTCAGCCTCCTATGACATGTCCCAAATTCTCTCCCTTCCCACCCCCCTCACAGTCACCAATTATACACTAGGTACATCATTTTTCCTCAAATTCTTAGCCTCTATGATGTAACATTAATATTGTAACATAAGACAATGTCACATTGCTAAAGATGTTTAGCCTAGGCTACCCTTGTTCGGTGAAAATATTTCCTAATGAGTTGAAGAAATTCGGTGAAAATTATTCAATTTGAAGTACAATGAAAATTTTCAAACAAATGTGGTTTGACCGTTCATGTGAACAATAGGCTACAGATATTAGTTGAAATGTAATGATTTTGACAGCAAATCAACCAAAGCCAAACTAGCAATATTAGTTTGAATAACTTACTTTACATGAAAAAAGCACTATGATTCTCTGATGTCAAAATAAAGTGCTATTCTATTGTATTTTTAAGCAGTTCAAATAATAGCTTAGAATAATATAATAATGTAAAAAACACAAAAATCCACGCTTAACCTAGCACAAACAAAGAAGTAGACATGTTCATTGTACTTGAATAACTAACCAGAAATAACAACTATCACAACTAGAAGGATTCACCGCTTTTAAATTTGTTGCAAGACTTGGCAAGCTAGTGAACACCACTTTTCATTTATTCACTGAAATAATACTATTTCAATAAACAACCATCAACAATCCTCCATCTTTATTGTCGTCGGCGAATCGCTGGCTTCTCGATCGGAGCATCAAAGATCTGAGCTTGGATGTGGAAAACAAAAATAATTTGAGCTACACAAACTCATGATAGAATTAGAAGACAGATATTCGATGAATTATTTCAATAAAATGATATTTGAGTTTATGATACACAGTTTGAATGTTCTATTTTAAGTTCTACATCAGTCACTCCACAGATACAGAAAGCTGTACACTTTTCATTTTTGCAGTTGGCAATCTATTGGATCAAAAACGCGCGGTATTTCAAAATACAGTGGATGCTGACTAAACCTGATGAAAGGTTTTAATTTCATAGAGATCCAACTTTCAAAGAACATCATGACTCAGAAATGTTTTTCGGGAGGGAAAAGATAAAATTTTATACATCCCCATAAAACGCCTATAATAAAATGGTATCGACTCATAAAACATAACGATATATACCTACTCATAATACTATTCCCAATACCTACCATGTCTCCCAAAAAATTCTGATTTTGTCCCTGCAGAAAAAAGATGGAAAATTTTCACTTGATTTACTGTTTTATACGTAGGCCTATCATTTTCTGACATACATATTTAGAGTAGCCTACCTTCAAGTTTTTTAGTACAGTAGTAGGCTATATTATAATAGAATAAACGATACATTTTCAATAATGTTGTTTGGTTTCTTGTTCTCATGAGTATTTGTTTTTGGGTTCAGATATTATAGTATGTTGACAAGGATAATGACCTGTATTCTAATAACAGTTTAATAGAGTTAGGATAATAATGTCCCAGAACAGTTTGACAATGTTCATCTTGGTATTCAGCGAAATTAATTTTGTGTTATTTTCGAATAAAGATGATTTAATTTGAATTGAAATAGAGTAAACATAAGAATATCTTGAGAAGAAACCATCAATCTTTGGTTTAACTATCACCCGCCTTCCTCATTTAGAATTTCCCTTTGAAAATTGGTAATAATATAAATTATACGTGAGTTGAATAAACGTAAGGTAGTTGATGAATTATTAAAAGTGATATGTAGAATATAGTCAAAAATATATACTATAATTATTAAATATTTCGATTCATCAACATTTTTTCAGCTTTATGCTCTTATAGCCTACGCCTACGGTATTTATAATCACTCACTATAAAAAAAGTTGATATAACACAGACTAGTTATTTTCTGTTGTATGATCACCCAACAAAATTAAAAAAATCAGATCCATATTGGATCAGATCAGATAAACAAAATAATTATGGTGGCTCCCACTTGTTGTGGACTACAAGCAGAGACTGTATAGAACAATTATTATACAGTCTCTGTATTGTGGACTATCTCCACTCTCTATAGGTAGAAAAATATTCTCTTCCTTGCTGATTAAGAGCAAGAGCGATTTATCAAATTATATTATATTTTTCACTATTACTTAATGTAATTCAATAAGAAATTTATGCTAGGACAGCGTCGGCTTCTTAGTAATAGAACACTTTATTAGACCTACTGTATATACTTTTGCAGTATGAATAAATTTGTTTAAGTCGATGTTTGCTGCTACACCTCAAACCAGAATTCCATACTAGAAAACTGACTGGCATAAGCAAAATATACCAATCTAACTAATTGTAAGTTTTTCAAGACCTCTTTTATGAGACTTTTCTATTTCATGTCTGACTTCCAACGCATATTTCTTAATATCACACTACTAAATGTATCTCTTTGTTTATAATGTTTGTGAAAACACTAATGCATTTTATTGATTATAATATCTTAAATGAGAATCTATCATAACACCCAAACATAATCTCTCTAGTTTTATTTGAAGAGATTGAATATTTGAGTGTTGTAAAAGATTCTCATTCAAGATATAACAGGGGCGGATTAAGAGGGGGGGGCGGGGGGGGGCCACCGCCCCCCCCCCGTCCGCTACAAACATTGAAAATTTTTCTGTCCAATTACTTATCAAAAACTAATATGTATAGGATTATAGTTTCAGTAGTTTTATTATTATTAGAGTAGAGATACGTTAGTATTATTTTGTAACAAAAATGAGGATTTGAATGGTTATATTTTAAAAAGGAACGTAGAAAGCATTGCTTCTGCTCAACGTCGGCAGTGCCGGTCCGAGGAGGTTTTTTGGTACATGCAAGCCGTGGATTTGACGCAAATATATAGAGCAGCGGTGCCAGGCCATCCAAAACTTTTAAAATATTCATACAATATTTATTCTCAAATCAAAAATATTTATTCAACATTGTACAATACAACATGAACAGTGTCAATATAAATGAAACAAAAACAAATTTTTGCTGGAAAACAATTTATCTATCAATATTGATAGTTCAAATTTATTTATAGTCCAATTATTGATGGTTCAAATTGAAACAATAGCTCCTAAAATATTCTAATTGCAGTTGCAATATTACTGTCTTCTTGATCACGAAAATAAGTACCAATGAGCAGGGACTCACTAATATTAAAAACCTCTTTAATTCAAGTTTAGATGCCGATCCTTCCTTTTGTCTGATGCTCGTTGGTAGTATGGTAGGCTCCCATACATAAGAGGGTCTTTTGGTAAAAAACCTCTATCCATAAATGCTGAGTACCATGAAATTTTTAACATATTATTTCGAATCCATAAGTTGGCTTCAAATCTCAATGTATCCAGATGGACTATTTCGAGGCTGTTTGTTTCATACTGAGGTTTTCTATTGAGGTTGACAGGTTGTTACATACTTTTCATCAGTGTGCGTGTTTTCATTTTAAAATTTGCTCATCTCATGTTAACTTGAACTTTTGTTGTGATTCACACTGGAAAAATACTTAATTTTATAAAAATATCACATGAGTTTAGTATTTATGTAAGAAAAACGTTGTAGTTTTAGAGCCTAGATTTTCGGTTTTTCACTCTTAATTGTTCAAAATTTTCCCCCAGACCCCCCGGAACTGACCTTCCTAAACCACCCCCCCCCCAAAACACCGACCTTAATCCGCCCCTGAGATATAAACAATAAAATGTATTAGTGTTTTCACAAACATTATAAACAAAAAGATACACTTGTTTCAGTTGATATCTCAATCTAAATTACAAGGAAACTAATATCTTACTTCCTCACTTAAAAAAAGATTAGTTTGCTCGGTTAAGATAATTTTTGTGTTTTGAGAATGTAAAAATTATAATGTTTTATGCATAAGTTTGCGTGAAATATTAATACGACGTAACAAACAAAACTAGTTCCTTGTTTTCACAATGAATTTCTGTTAATGAATACCAAATCAGTGTTTCATTTTTGACAATAAATCTAGGTCTTAAATCTAGGTCTATAAATCTTGTTTTCTCAATGAATTCCTGTTAATGAATACCAAATCAGTGTTTCATTTTTGACAATAAATCTAGGTCCTCCAACAAATTTCATCATTATTCATCGTATCGCAGCCGGGGGAACGATCCTGGTATTCAATTAAAATTTATAATTATCACCCTACCTAATTTATAATATTATTACCTGTGATGGAAAATAGTAATGGAAGAATGCAGGTCTTTTTCCATATATGATGACTGCTTTTCTTGTGAGCAGGTTACTGTTAATCCTATCGAACTTGATTGTTTTGAAGTTTTCCAGAGAATAGATCATTTTTTATTTATTGGAAAAATACATAGTTGAGGGCACCCAAGGTATGTAGAGAGACTATAATTATTTAATTCCACTAACCTTGGAGGGCACCAGGAATTACATCTTAATATGTGAGCCTATTGTTTTCAGCGCTTTATCTAAGACCTGAAGACATCAACAGCAGTTGATTAATTCTATCATACATATTATTTTGATCTATGAAGTTTGGCCTATTGTCTGTGGCCATTGTTCATTGACGGACGAACCAACGGCGAGATTAACAACAACTGGAAAAGCTGAAGCATTTCGTTGGAGATAATTTGTTGCCGGTGTCTAGCAGTTTATCTCAGCTCATTGAGCGAACACTATGCCCAGAGACAGAACAGCGAAACGAGCTTCTGTGCTAATGCATCGGCATCGATAACCCTTCGAACGGCGTCATTTCGCAGTGCCAAAACATCGCCCGGCCATTTTTCTCCAGCGCATACTCTGGCACACTTTCAGTGCGCCACTTTTTCATTCTATTCAACTATACTATTCGCTGGCTCTAGTTCTCATTGTTTCAATTCTCTTCTCTTCATTGTTTTCAGTTCTCTTTCAGAATAGCTTTCAATAAATAATAGCTTTCAACTAATACAGGAATTTAAAAAATATACATTTGAATAGACTTACTATAAATAAATTAATTTATATAAAAAAATCAATTAATTCATAAATAAATAATACATAAATGATTAATTAATATAAAAAAACATAACAGATAAATGAATAATAAATAATCAAATAAATTAATTAATAAATTAACTTAAATAAATATCATCTGCATCATCGCTGGTCATGTGTTCCCTTGCTCTCCCAACTTGTATTTTAATACACTCTGCTATAATTTTGTCAATTGTTCTTCTTTGTAATCAGATTATATATAATGAATATAAATTACTGTAAAATGTATTTATAGTGCTAATGAACTACTTTCATGTAAGAACTCTCCCCCATTCACAGACGCGTAGTCTTTTTGGGGGAATTCCACTTCATATTAATTTGTACTGTAACACTATGTAATGTATGTAATGTAATGGAAATAAACTTATTTGATTTGATTTGAATGCTAATTCTCTGTTTTGAAACATTTTCTGGTTAAATCTTTCACAATAGAAGAGAAAATATACTAGGGCATATAGTAGCGGTCACGAAATTTGGCGGCTGAGACTTGAGCTGTTTTAAGTCTTGCAAGCTGACTACTCAAATAATGAAGATGAATCAACTCTGACGCTTCAAAAAGGCATCACTGGAAGCTTGACGTTGCCAATTTTAGATGGGAAGCTGGGAATAATTTTTGACTCTCTTTATAACTTTTCTGGTTCCATATCTGACAACAGCACAAAATCTATCAGCTGCCTGATTTCGAGGTCGCTACTATAGTATACAGTTATAAAGTATACTATAACTGTATATGTTATATGTTATACTGTATAGTATACAGTTGATACTAGCGGATTAACCGTGCTACGATACAGGGTGAACAAAGTTTTTCAATATGTGTGGGAAATAATTCCAATAGAGCCTTTTTACACCCAAGCGACAGTTGCAGCAACCGCATTGCGACTGCTGCTGCAGTGAAGCATAGCAGTCCACAGAGACAAATGGGTTTTGTTTACATACGTGCAGTCGGAGGCAGTTATGCGGTCGCGGTGCACTCGGCTGTCGCCTTGCTACCCTGGCTGAACTGATTTTTTTTTGCTGGTGATGATGTCCACATAAGCTCTAGGCTTGTGCTTAGTTAATGGAAAGGATGATGATGAGAGATGAAATGCAATTGGAATAAAATGCGAGGATAACAAGATACACGCACAGGATGATCTTCTATGCGGGAAATTATATTTCGTGAATTGAGTGGCAATGTTTTCATTTTAATTTTATTTTACTTATGTTTTCTTTTATTATATTTTAATTATGCAGTAATGACTTCAATTAGGGTTGTATATTATGTATTTGTGAATATTTTACAAAATAAAGCAATTTCTTAAAAAAAAATTGAATAGTGTACCATGGAATTAATTAAATTAATGAATTCATAAATTCATGAGTTTTTAGAATGTGAATTCACATTTTGGGATAAAAATGTAGGCTTTATGGTAATGAATCTACAAATGGAATACATAAATTGATGTAGATTTTGATTCAATTTTCAACAATTAAATTTTGCAAAAGCCTAAATGCGAGTCATTGCTTTTGTATAGAATTTCAGAAAATAATCATAATCATGATTACGTGATATAAAGCAGAATACAATAAATAATTCATCTACATGAATGTGAGAGTCGGTAGCAGGTGCCATGTGAATAATAAATGTTTTACTCCATTTAATATATAAGGATAGGCACAATGTGATAGAATACTAACAGGCTGTTGAATAATGTAAATTGATTCAGATTAGTGATGCAATGCACGACATTGGGCTTATAATCCTATGTGGAGCGTCGCTCTTGCAAGATCAATTTTCAATCAGAAGTATTTAACAATAATCCCTGCCCTGCGTTTAGGAGGGGATTGCACGGTCGATACAGATGGCATGCGCTGGTAGAATATGAGCGTTGACGTTCCTTGTGTGAACAAGGATGCCTCATAGTGGTGATACGAAGAAATAAATATTCTACAATAATTCAAAATTTAATTCTCTAATTAATAATGTCGGCTGAATCGTAGTCATTAGGTCTTTATTAGTTAATTAAGTGATATTATTGGAGAATCAATTTTATAGAAATGAGTTTGTATTAAAACAATTCAAATAGTGAATTAGTTAAACAAATGATAGGCTACTTCGAAATTAAAATGTTGGAATCAGTTTTCATGAACTGTAATTCAAAACATACAAGTTTTTATATGTCCCCCAAAGTCAAATACTAAAATTCCATTTAATTATGTGAATAAGTTTTTTTCCAATCATCAATTTCACACGTTTAACAAGACTTATTTGATTTTTAGCGTGACTTATTCATACTTATTTGTATTTTCAGAAGCATTCAGATATGATGACTTCAAGATCTGTTAAGATATAAAGAAAAAGATGAAATATTATCCAAGCTTCTTTCATACCGCACTGGTAAGCTATTTATAAGGAGACGGAATACTGGTGCGGGTCCGGATTGGAAGGGATGATGGAAAAGCTCTTTCTTACATGAGAGTCATCCTGCTTTGATACCTTTTTCCAGTTGCCTTCTATTACAAGAATTAATCCTTGAGGTGCTCAAAGATTTCAGCCTTATACAGAACTTTCTTGATGTGTATACAGTAAACCAGTATACCTGTATTCACACCAAATCATTTGGTTACTCCTGTATGATCATCAGTCAAAACATTTTCATACCGTCCGGTCCGCACTGGTGTGAAAGAAGCAAGTTTGATGGGTACCGGTTTTCCAGTCAACTTCCTGCCCTCAAAGTTGTTACTGAATGCTGTACGCTATCGTTACCACAGACTGGAAAATTAAAAAGTTTACATTCGAATGAGAAGTGTTCCTCAGCCGATTTTCCCAATTTAAGTTTTCGATCTGTGCGATGCGCCCACCTTGCCGCTAGGCGCTACTCCATCTTCATCTACTCCTCCAATTCACGTGATCTCTTTAATTTCAATTTAAATGCAAAACGCTGCCTCATTTTTCTTCTCCAGGGCGGAATACGTCTTCAATGTGACTGCCTTTTACAATCCTCAACCCCCAATGTCCACCGTATTATTTCCTCGTCCCAAACTCAAACACCTTTTCTCATTTCAAGGCCACCATAAAAAAGTTTCGGATCCATCATTAGGAGAGGATTTACATGGGAATAGTAAATTTTCAACAGCTTGATGATAACATCTCTCTCAAGTCCTTTCTCTCTTTCTATCATTCTGATTCTCTTCAGATGAAAATTAAAAGGACGAAGCACCGAAGCTTGGAATAATTTATTGTCTCTGATCTTTGAAAAAGTAGACTTAATAGAAGAGAGCACAGACAGAATGGCGAAAGAGCTTCGAAAGACTAATTAAAATGTGATTTAACATTCTCCTTGAAATTCTAATAGCATTTTATCATTTTCAATGATTGTAGAAACGAGAATAGGGAAATAATCCAAGGAATCTCATCACCCAGGTGAATATGTACAAATGTATCACTATACGTATTATTTTTTTTTCAAAAGAATAAGAATAATGACGTTCTGATCTCATCTCACCTTCATGATGACCGTTTTTTCCGGTTTGATACATTATTCAACAACGCTGTATTTTTCAAAATGTCTTCCCAAGGCTCTTTCGAGCCGGAAATGGTTTGTAACATCATCCACTAAATTATTCTTTGGGAAATTGATTTTTATAATATCAGCTTCACTCTTGATGGAACTCTATGAGTCTTTGAAGTTGGTGTAACTAAAAACTCCATTTCACCAGAGATTTTATCTTCAATGATTTAGTCGCTCGATGAAAATTGAAGTCACATCTTATCATCAGTAAAGTGTGTCTCAAAAGATGTATAGTGCAGTCGGATGACAGGACAGATTTCCAGCTAAAATATCGATTTCAGAATTAATTTTTTCAATATAAACTAGCTTCAGTAGTTGATGGAAGGAAATCTTTTTTTCCTGAGTTGGAAATCAATTATCTTTTATCTTTTTGATAGATGAAATTGTGAGTCACATCCATCATCAGTAAAGTGTGTCTCAAAAGATTCATAGTACAGTCAAATGACAAGACAGATTTCATGCTAAAATATTTATTTATTTATTGTCTTTTAAAATACAAGGCGAAGTTAGGACTCGCAGGTCCTCTCTTACACTTAACCTTATCGATTTTTCCAATATAAATTAGTTTCAGTAGTTGATGAAAAGAAATATTTATGTCTTGAGTTAGAAATGAATTATGTTTTGTCTTTATTATTCATGGAAATATGAGTCACAACCTTCAATCATTAGTAAAATCTGTCTCAAAAGACTTATAGGCCTATTGCAGTCGAATGATAATAGGACAGATTTTGAGTTAAATCATGCATTAAAGAATAGATTTTTTCAATATCAATCAGCTTCAGTTAATTAATGGAACTATTTGTGTCCTGAGTTCGAAATAGAGATTTTTTTATTTTTTATTAATGAAAATTTTAGTCACATCTAATCATCATCATCCAATCATCAGCCACGTGTGTGGAAAAGAATTATGTAGAAGTCAAAATTATAGTTGTAGTGGTTTTTCATTGCGATTGGTTTGCTCGGGGCGTGCATCCGAGAATATTCTTCAAGTGTTTGCTGTCCGGGTGTTAGATTGAGAAGGGATTGTTGGTGGCGGTTATTCAAGAGAAGGAAAGGGTTGGAGTCGCACCCTCTCAAACAGTAACAAGAACAGGCTCTTGGCCCGTGACAGCCAAATCTCTCAGGCCTCGATAGGCTACGTTTTTCCAGGCTGCCATGCGTGCCTGAATGTTGGCCTCGTGAGATTTTCCGAACCATTTAATCTCTGTGCGAGTAGAACGTCGAATCTCTCACTTTCACCACTCAGATACCGTCTCTCTCCCATGTCTTCTCTTCATCTAACAATCGTTTCACTTCCTAGCTCGCTTCACTCTCTCGCAACATTTTTCTATGGTCAAATGGACTGAGTCACGTAGCAACATCATTGGAGACTGAACTGTAATTCTGCAGGCTTCTTGCTTCATTACTCTCAAATAACGAAAAATGTCTCAGCTATAATGGCTGACAAACAGTTCAATTTCGTTGAATGACGGGTAAATGTGATGGTCATCAGATTGAAAGAGTTCAGATTCAGATAGTTCAATACAGTATAACCATAGAGGAAGCATTCATCAAGCGTACTTGCGTATGCCTTCTCTATGGTATAGCACTGTAACTTCAAAGGATTAAATTGTTTTGAAATTTATTTATAGCCAAAAAGATTTACATCTCAGAACATAAAGTATTAGTTATTGAAAAAGACATTGTTTTTTGTATACAAGGCTTAAGAAATCGTGGAGTTCACTTGGACGTGGAGTACCTCGGTCCCTTCAGAACTCATGCTAGTCTTTACTATATATTATACGGCACTCTATTTTGGGATGTGATGTATTTGAAATAAACAAGTTTAAATTGAAATAAAAGGGCTGCTTATTTATTATTACATACTGAAATTATCATAATATAACTTTTGGGAGAGACGACAGGTACAGCCCAAATCTGTTTCTCTCTCGACTTTCAATAAATAGGGCTACTTTTGAAAATTCGCTACAATTCCAAAGATATTTTATATATTTTTATGATTTTCTATCGGTGGGAAGACTCTTACGATTGAGTTCCACATCACCTTATGTTTGTATAGGTCACCCGTCCAAGAGCAGTCTTCGTGACTTGACAAAAAATATATTGATAGGATGTTGTAATAAACATTTTAAATTCTAAGAGATTGGAAATTGAATCAAATTCAATTAAAATTTCGAAAAATATTAAATCAACTTGAAAAATTTGGAGCCAATATTAAGATTATTGTTATGACAACTGATTAGCCAAGACAGAAACTGTGTTCTATTGTGTTTGTGGTATTGATTCTGCTATTCGGGTAAGACCAAACTAGCCCAACTCTGTGGGGGAAATTATGTTGTGTAGCCAGAGTAATATTTTCTCATAAGCTCAGCTTAGTAGCTACTCTATGTATCCATGAAGTGTGGGTCGTTTGTTTAGATATTCATTCTTCAAAGCGATAAACTATGCTTTGGGTGTGATGTTGCTTGGGCAAATCAGCCTGGGTGCTGCAGGAAAGCGATCCCCGATATAGTAGGCTATTTAATATTTAACAGTTTATCACTGACGGCCGAAACTTCGGAAGCTGCTCTAAATAGGAAAGTTTGTGATTCGCATTATCCCACCGTTGCGTCCCTAATTCATGTTCAGCATCAGCTACCGAAAGAAGGGAAACAGTGTCACAGCCAATTTCCAGTCACTGCTCTTTCCGAGAAACGGCTTTTCAGATTCTACCCAGCAAACAGTCTCTTCACACTACGGCTTGACTCCGGAAGAAGCTTATTATCTCTTGTGTATTAATTACAATACAACTTGTATATTAATTATAATACAACTTGTGTTTTCAGACTTACTTTGGAATTTTGATTTATTGTCAATACATCTCCTAATGGCAATAAATCATTTGTTCATGGCAATAAATTTTTTTTGAATTTTGTATCTTTTTAGGCCAGGCACATATTGAGACGCGACCAGCGCGTCAACTAATGTAAAAGGAATGGATCAGCGCAAATTGGCAACACGACGCGACGCAGCGCTATTCTCGCGACACGCGTGATGCTGTTTTATTATTATTTTGTTGCGTTAGCTGCATTAATGAGCAGAGCTCTTGCAGCATGCAACACGTCATTCTCAAGCTCTTAATTAAGCTTAGCAATTATGGAACATTCTTCCATTTTTTTTTTTGAGGGTGATGCCCCTTCCATTGTGTAGGGGCATCCGTCAATAAACCTCTTTATCAATATTTTAGAGATAGCTTTTGAATTCAATTGTTTCAATGAGTTTGGGAGCTGATTGAAGAACCGAATTCTTGAATAATATGGATGTTTTCAAAAGCAGTGTTCCTGTGATCCGGATAATATAGTAAGGAGGACTTATGACGAGTTCCATAACAATGCCGGGCTCTGTCCAATTCAAATCTTTTCTCATTTCCAAAAACAAACATAACCGCTTCCAAAAAGTATATTGCTGGCACCGACAGAAGTCCTAAGTTTCTAAACAATGGTCTGCAGGAGTCACGACCAAAGGGATTAACACCACAAAGAACGCGAACTGCTGTGGCAATATCAGCAGGCAAGAGTTCACCCACAGAACTGCGTTGCAATATGCGTTTCACAACGCTACGCGTGCGGCGAGATAGTGCCATGTCACTCGCGTCATGTTGCGTCACACGCGCCAGCCGCGTCTCAATATGCGCCACCCTGTACTTGTATATTGTATCTTTTTCTGGCCACTTGCAAATTAAATACTGTTCTTAACAACCTCCAATTTAACAGAATTAAATTAAAAATTTTCAATTTAACCAATTAATTTCTCTTTAAGGGGGTTGGAACAGTTGAAATTTTTTTCCAAAAATAGTATTTCCAATTTGAGTACAATCCCGAATGTCACGTAACGTCAAACTACCTTTGTACAAGAAATACGTAATAAGCCATTTCCATAGTTTTTTCCCACCCTGTACAGTATGAATATTGCAATACTATTAAAATATATTACAATGGAAATAAACTTCACTGTAATGAGAAGTGAGCATATAGTTTGAATTGACTCCCAATAGAAGAATAACTTACACAAACGATAATAATTAATTATTTAATATTTTGATCCGTATTCCTAAAATAAATTGATCCATCAATGCTTCTATAATAATATCACTTTTTTGCCATAATATTTTATCAAATTAATAATAATAAATTAATAATAAATAAACGTTTATTTCCTCAAAAAAAACATATCATACAAAATTGTAAAAAACAAAATCAAATATACAAATGAATAATCGTAAAATTCACAAAGTGCAGCAAAAGAATTGTATATACATGAAAAATATTATGAAATTATTACAGTACTTATGTAGGCTGTATGATAGTAACAATTAATTATAATTATGTACATAGAATACTTAAAATTTAGACACACAATACCTACTACATCTTTAGAAATTCATAACATAAATTCATATGTGGTAATTAACTCAAATTTTAGCAAACTGCAAAGTGATAAGAGGAAGGTTCCCGCATGGGTCATGCCTGTGCGCGGGAACCGAGTTCCGTACTATGCCAATTGTCCAGAACAACATGAGTAGAGGAGGAAAAGAAACACTGAGAAGAGAAAAAAAAATTGGTAAAAGAAAAAAAATTCAAAGGAGACAGTAGTTTAGTGAAAGAAGGATGGTATTGAAAGTTAAAAATGAAATAAGATTGAGGGAAGGGATATGAAGAGCAAATCAAAAAGAGATTTGGAATATATAATTATCTATATGTAGTGTATGTTGACCTTAGGAAATTGTTAGATGTTTCTCTGCCAGCTTCAGTTAGCCATGAAATCAGGATTCTTTTATATATATTTTTGCTACATTGGAAAGTACGTAGGGCAGGTGGAATTTTATGATACAGGATATGGATAAGGTGGTAGGGGTTGGAAAATGTTGCAGACCTAGAGATACGGGGGGTGGCTGTGCCAATATTCATTCTTAAACGTGTAGGATAATTATGGTTAATGGTTTGCAGCATATTGAACTCTCTTTTAAAACCAAATAGAAGTAAATTTTTTATGAATAGCTGTCTAACATTCAGGACTTTGAAAGAGTTAAACAGACTATCTGTGGGATAGCGCATTGGGACACAGAGAGCTGCCTTGATGATGGCCTTCTGTGTAATTTCCAGGCTTCTGATAACAGTATTTGTGGAACCTCCCCAGACATTAATACCGTATTGGAGGATGCATTGTACAAATGCATAGTAAACCATTTTTAGCTGATTAAGGCTGAGGATTTTTGATAAAGTAGAGAAAACATAGATAAATTTCCTTAGTCTGCCATTAATGTATGCAGTGTGAGCTGACCATGAGAGACGGCTATCAAAAACAACACCCAAATACTTATATTTTTCAACCCGATCAACTATTGGACACAGACAGCCTCCTGCAACATCGCATGTATGGGTATGTAAATGCAACACCCGGTCATGACCATCATCTTGTACCCGCAGGGCCAACTCCATACATTTAGTTTTTCCAACATTAACAGATAACTTATTATGATCAAACCATTGCTTAATCATCTTTAGCCCCTGAGCAGCTGAAGTATATACATCTTCCCATGAAGGTCCCTCAAACAGCAGGGCCGTGTCATCTGCATACAAAAACATCCTTCCATTTTGGAGGTTGACCCTACCTAGATTATTTTGATAGACTAAGAAAAGGAGAGGTCCTAGGGTACTACCCTGAATTACTCCATACTCAATTTCTTTGACATCACTCTCAATACCATTTACTGAAACCATTTGAAGTCTATCGGTAAGGTAACTCCTAAACCAATCCAAATCATTGCCACAAACCCCAAGACATTCAAGCTTATTGAGCAGGATTCGCCGATCCAAAGAATCAAAAGCTTTAGCCAGATCAATAAAAACTAATAAGGCCCGTTTATTGCTGTCAATTGATTGGTGAACCTGATTTGTGAGGCCAAACAATGCATCATCCATAGTAAGGTCACTCCTAAATCCAAACTGGTTTTGAATGAGCAATCCATTTTCTTGAAGGTACTTACCAAGTTGAATTCTCACACACCTCTCCAAAATTTTGGAAATTACACTCAATAAGGATATAGGCCTATAACTACTGCACTCACCTTTATCACCTCCCTTATAGATGGGGATAACCTTAGCAAGCTTGAAGTTTGAAGGGAAGACCCCCTGCACAATGCTTGAGTTGACAATATGCAAGATAGGGACCTTCAAATACTCCAAAGAGTCCTTAATGAGATCTGCAGTGATACCATCACACCCAGGTGCAGACCCTCCCCTCAGCTTACCAACACAATTCAGCAGATCTTGCTCAGTGACAGTTTTCAGTTGAAAACGTGTTCTGGCTCTGTAATTTAGATCCTCAAACACCGCATCCACAGCAGGGACCCGACTAGCCAAATCAGCACCTAAACCACAGTAGTAGTTATTCAAAACATTAGCTACAGCCTTGCAAGAATTCTGATTGTTATTGTTGTTATTATTGCTATTATTATTGCCAAGGAACAAATCCACTTGTAGGTTTTCTTTACGTGGTTTAGAACAAGAAATTTCATTAATGTGTTGCCACAGCAGCTTGGGCTTACCTTGAGATTGTAGGATTTTGTTCCTGTAATAGTTTTCTTTTGCTGACCTGATAGTAGTGGATAAATAATTTCGGTATCTTTTAAATTCATTAAGAAGCTCTAAATTGAAAGGCTGCAACTTAACCCTTTTACTCAGTTTGTCTCTATGTCTGATGGAGTTTATAAGACCCTGACTGAATCTGAATTACTGTATCATACTTTGTTATGGAATTATTGTGATATAATATTGCTCCCATGTTCTTTGATAATGAACGTTATTTTTCCCGCAATCAATGGATGCAAATTCTAATACTCTGTATCAAATTCATGAGATATTGTGTCTGATAGATAATCTATTACTTCTGTTTATGACTCTCATTCCTAATCAATAAACGACTATCGATACTTTTGTCAATAGCATTACACTAGTAATATTGTAGTTCAAGGAAAAAACTAGCCAGTTTGCGATAAATATTAAACAGAATGTTCCACAGTTCATGGCCTGCGTACAAGAGAATCATAAGCAATCTACATTCTTCGTCTTCAGAAACAGCTTATAAACTATGATTGAGATTGAAATTTTTATCATTATTCAGTATTTCCAAATAATTTTCTTTGAAGAAATAGAAAATTCGATTGTCTAGACAAGACATCTGAATAAATGCATATTCATGAAATGGACTGAGCAGAAGATACGAATTCTGAACAATCGAATAATATCTCCTTGAGGGAAAGTCTTGTTATTGAATCATTCCACTTATTTTGGCGGGCATTGTCGGAGAGGCGGGAAAATGAAAATGTAGAAGGCGGGAACTCGTTTGCTTGTGTTTAACGGCGCGTGACCGCGATCGGTGGGGGTGGGAGGGGGAGAGGAGTGTTTGTTGGTTGTGGTTTTAGGTGAGGAAGAAAGTTGGGGCATATCCCACGTGGGGAAACCCAATCTTTCCAGCAAGTGCGGCTGAATTATAATTAAATTTCAAAACCGCATTGTGTAGCGCCACCTGAGCGGACTCATTTCGGGAATAACTTGGCCTCCCCTCCTCAAACCCCTTGGCTGACTTTGCCGATTTTGTTGTGCACTAGCCTCTTATCTTGAATTAGCTGGAGAGCTGAGCCGGTGCTGTATGACGCCGCGCTGGGACAATAACACAACACACATCTCAAACTCTTCCAACGTCAGTTCACGTCACAACACAAGCAACAATCCGAATTTTGTCAAAGCTTCGGACAGAGTGGAGCTGCTGCGAATATGGCAAACTGTACATGTTTCCAAGAAGAGCGCTTGCATTTCAACTTTTGTGATCTCAACAGCTCTTTGTAAACATGATCAAGATACGACCGAGTTAGCTCAGCTCTATTCCAAGACATTTCGGTCGGCTATGCTACATCATTTCCACAATAACAGCATTCAGAAAATGGAGGACTTATACAATAATATCACTATTATATAAACACATTAAAATGCATAACAGTGTACCTTCAAGTGGTGCATGAGATCAATGACTTCCTCAACAAACATTATCAAGGAGTATAACAGAATGAAATCTGGCTTGATCACATGATATTTAGGACTATGAATAAGATTCATCATATTTGTATAACATAGCCTCACAGAGGAGAGGTAGGAGCCCATACTATCTCATTAATATTTAGCGAAGATGAGAAGCCGTCACGTCAACTGGAATACATTATCTATGTTGGCTGGAAAAGTTACAACTAAACAGAGAGATAACATTAAAACATGCATATGAGATGTGTATTTGTGGAAATTAAGAATAAGGCTTACGTTTGAATAATATAACGGAAAGGATAGATGAACGAGATACCGTTCTTCTAATGAAAACATTTTCCAAGCGCTCCACAAACTGAAATCTGGCGTTTCTAAACTGGAGTACCTATATAGTTTTCTAAGTTTCCGACAAGGTTGATTAGTGAATCCTCTCGAGTTATGAGCTGTGCATGCTTGCTATTGTTTGATGTTAGCTAGGAATAGAGAAACATAGAGCAACCTTGAAACGATGTGCTGTACAGGAAACATGATGTATTTTATCCTCAGAATTCATTCTGATTGAGGTGTCTCAAACACAATAATCATTTAATAATTTTTCACTGCAAAAAAATAGTGGGGCTTCAAAGGAAACTGGATTTGTTTTCTCGAAATCCGGATGTGCATGACCAGATGACCAAGAATCGAAAGATCTTTTGCCGAGAAGTGGCAGAGAGTTATCGTGGCGTGTGCTACAATGCTACTGACATTCGTATGAAAACTCTCTAACTGTAAGAATGTGACCACTAATAGTTATAACGAATAGTAAACTCACAATAAAATATTGTAAAAATGTTACGTTATCTATCAAAAAAATATAAAACTGAAAAATAGAAGACTGGCTATAGCTCAACCTAGAAAAAGTCGTTTTTAAATTTTCAAGAGCAAGCAACGTGTAGACGAGACGAGAATTTAGATTTCAGTAGTTCATTAGCTGCTTCACACACTTCACTGACCAATCAAGGCTGTGTGTTCGTGTTATGACTGTACTGGAAGCGATTTCCACTGGAGCATAATAATATTGTTGATAGCTTCAAAAATATGTTAAGTTGAACAATCTGCTGTTGAAATATAAAAATTCCAAATTGGAGCCTATATGGAGTTAGCTATTGCAAAATTCAAATAATTCATGTCTGCAAATGAAGGCTGCCATCCATCAATATAATATTGTACAGCACTAATACATTCATCCTAGCACCTTTGGCAAGGATGATGAGAGCGCGAATGTCATTGAGGGTGTGTTCAGTTCAGTAGGCCTACATCAGCGATGTGCTGCTTCCTGTCTAGTCAAGTGGTGTCTCTGTAGGTACGTGCGTACACAGATCACACAGCTTTTTGTTGAAGGCTCTCTATGATGCCACTCTTCAGGCATGCAGTACCCCTTCACGTTTCCAAAACACACTCGTTCTATTTTACTCTTTCTTGCTCCAACACTATCTCTCTCGCACTTTTGTGTACGCTCTCCCATACTGGCAAGCAGCTCAAGTGAGGCTGCACCGTTTAATATGCATGACGCATTAATATGTACGTATTCAGCTCTTTATGTAAAAGTGGTTGGAGGTTTGTGCCCTACCCCGCTCCTAGAGAATACAAATAGGCTCTCGACAGCCTCCGGGTAAACGCTGCGTCAAATTCGCTCAGTTCTGCAAATTGTTATCGGGGGCGTGCGCTATGCCGTGCCATGCTATCAGTCGTAAGCACTGAGCAGCCCTCGGATTTTATGAATAGTTGATGCAATCATCATCATTGCTAGGTTATTGCAATAGCGCCGACCGAGGATTATGTTTATTGCGTTGCGTTCGCCCCTTCTTCGATCCGATGAGTACGATAATTGAGATTTGTCTGTTTTGTAACAATTCACACGTACTATCCATAGCGAATCAACAGGTAAACAGATTCACCAAGGCATACCAATCAGGACATGAATATCGTTCCATTTTCAAATCAAACAGTGAAATTGTTTTTAAAAGAGGATAAAGGGATAACAAACATTTTTAACAGATCATCCGTTTAAATCCATTTTCAACAGATAGAATATTTTCCCATAGCAGAATCTCCACAACAAAATTTTGGGTTTCCAATCCATGAGGAGAAAGTCAATAAAGGAAACAGTTTTATTCTCAAAACAATGATAGAAATTCATGCCTTTTGCTTAGCTTTCGAAATACTCCTATTGATTTGATTAGTATGATCAAAGCCTAAAATAAAAAAAAAATTTATAACTACTTATTGAATAACTTTTTTTTATTAGAATTTAAATGAATTTTATTCACAAATTAGCAGAGTAGCTTCCCGTACATTACAATAGAAAAAATTGGGAATTTTCCCCACCAAGAAGAATCAGTGTTTGGGGAGAATTATTTTAGTTTATTAATGTTATTGAATGATTTGCAATGCATAAATAAACAGAATAAATAAATGTTTCCAACATGTAGATAAGTGGGGAAACTTACTATGCATGGATATCTGCAAGCTCTCTAAAGCATTATGATCTCATCATACAATTATTTTATGAATATCCACCACATTTGTTGCACAGAATCTCAAGTACAAACAATATCATCCATATCCAATCAACATGAGAGAACAAAAAATATCGCAATAGAACGATGGTTGAAGGAATTTGATTCTAGTTTCAAACACAAAATGCTCTTCACAGAATTTTTTCTTGCTTTGTGGATCAACTAATTAAAGCTTCGTTTCAGCCAGTCCATTCAATCCCTGTTTAATCATGATTTATTCGGAAGGGTTGAATTCCAAATCGAAATCGCGTACTACAGCAGAGATATCTTGTCATTGAGACGTGATTGGAATGCTTTTTCTGCTGGTCGATTCTTTCAAATCCCTCAAAGTCTATACATATATACCAACAACTTTGTATATACGTACTACAACACTGTTGGTTGATTTACTCGGCAAATCAAATATCGTCCTTAACTGAATACTAAGCAGGCTCAGACAGGCGAGCTGCTCCAACTTACGAGCCTAACGTTGTCGGATTAATCAAACAAATAGTAGCTTCATTGTATCCTTTTGTTTATCCTTTATTCCTCTATTCGGTTAGCTTCTACAGTGGGATTTGGCTGACCAAGGGTAGGTCACTGACTCATCAACAGTCACTTTTCGTGTTCCCTTTGTTTGAATTTGTGAGTCGGGAGCTGGTAGAAAGTGGGTGTAATCACCCTCAAGACCTTTTCCCCCGATTTTTCCAAGTTTTCCTTTTTTCTAGATTCTATTGAGATGCTATTTAAGGACAAGAATATCTGGTCACTCATTCATGATAATGAATCTCATACTCCTCCATGGAAAACTTCTTTGCTAACCCCTCCACTCAGCCACTCATAAAATATTTTACATAATTAAACACTAATTGACATTGTGATTCTGCTTGGAGCATTCAATAAAATAATAATGAGATTTTTATGGAGATACCATTTTATACACACTAAAATACTATCTCCTTTTATACTAAAGCGCCAACTCTACATATGAAAATGAAGAGAAATAAAATAATCTTTATTAGGCGGAATTATCAATAGTACCTTTCGAAACAGTGAGTTGTGACACTTAATTGAACATAATGAAACACTAAAATATAGTCATGAGCCACAAATATTGTCATTTATTCACACAAAACTGTTTACCAAGATTCTGGTGTACTCTGAAGGAATGGTGCTATGGTGCTGGAATAATAAGTTTGTATTCTAATGTGAATAAATACATGATTATCTTCAATATTCCAGTGTTCAATTATGCTTCTAAAATTATGTATTTACATTATTTTCATGTATTCGAACAATATTCTATTGATCTAATTAGTCTCTTTTCATTAGCCTTTTTCTATTTGAAAAGTTCATCACGAAATTGACAAAAAAACTCATAAAGTAGTTGAAACCTCCAATTGTTTTTAGAAGAATTTGTTAAAACTGGAACTGCATTGAAACCATTTCTAGTCTCATCTAAATCATTACCAGGTCGATAATGTTCAATCTATAGCAAGTAGGCCGGTACCTCGTTGAACATGCTCATTATAATAGTATACTTTAGCTTATTAATTGTGGCATTTTTAAGTAGTGGGCAATTTTATACAGAAGGAAACGTAGAAATGATGAGGAAGGATGATTGAGGAGAAATTTGAAGTTTACTAAGTGAAATACTACTGGATGGTAGCAACAGTAACGAAGAACTTGAGAATTGGTTGAATCAATAGAATTCCACTGAAATGCGCAGAAGTTATAGCTTATTTCATGATCTTGAACCAGCTGGAGAACAGTTTCGAATCATCTTCGTTTGAAGTCGGTAAATGGTAAGATTCAATAAACGTTATGCCAGCGCGCAAAAAGGTTGAAGTAAACACTCTGGCTTACTTCCACCGCCGTACTGAACAGGCCCTGAAGAGCTGGCCTGCTGCCCTCCCTTTCTCCTCCAACAGAAACGCAAGAAACGAAAAAGAAACTTTCGCCGATGAAACGTGAAGCCGCAGAATTAAAGAAGTTGCTTTCTGCAGACTAATTCTCATCACGTTGCAAAGAAAAAGAAGAACAAGACGGACCTAAACTGTGATTACAACTTTTTTCCGAGTTTTATGAGTTTACGATTGAGTCAGCTGAACACCCCAACAATTACTACAAACGTCAACCAGCTGCCTCTCATTGTTGGCTGTTTTTAATTCAATAAAGATCAATAATAATTTTTCTATTAACTGCAACTTTCAAGCAAAGACAACTAACAAAAAACTTTGTTCAATTCACGGCTCTGTATTTCGAAATAGCTTTTCCTATAGTTGAAGTATTTGTATGAAAATATAACAATTTTTCAGGTCTGACAACCCAGGCTATGAATGCTATGATGCCTTTAACTTGTATAGTTTTTCTTAAATCTTGAAGAGACTTTTTGTCGTCTACATCGACCTCATTTAGGTAAGATTTTTCTCTTGTGAAATAATATTTGTTGTGTCTAAAACTATCAAGATAGTGATAACAGAAGAAAAAAGCAGATAAAAAATTACTTATTAGTCTGAAGCTACCTTTCCTTACATTGGAATTGAAACTTTATTGTCATTTTGATATAATGTCTCTCAAAAAACCAAAATGAAAAGTTTAAGTACATAATAATAACGACAAAGTGTGAGAAAGTTACTTATTGGACCATTGGATTGCGACAAATCTGAAGATCATGAATAATAAAAAAGTATCAAAGGAAAAGTATCACAACATCTCACCAGACACTGTGTCAGAAGATATCAAAGGAATAGTAGAATATTAAATTCAGAGTAGAATATTCAATTTTCTCAGATGAAGTAAAGCTGTTAATTGGAGATTAGTACAGTATTTTGATTCAAGATAATTTTTAACGTAGTCTGCATTGTTCACAGTCCATTAAATTTTCCACATCCATCACAGGCTCTTTGTTTGATGCAGATTGATTTTGACTGGAAGCAGATACACGCATCTTTGAGAGTGTATTCAATTTGATAAGATGCAGTGGCCTGAAGATTCTTGCTTGTAGTCAAGGGAGCTGCCTCGCCTCTCCTTAATCTCGCCTGATTCTTGTCGACTGTTGGAGTGGGTGTGGGGTGGGGACTGCAAAGGGGGTGAGGAGTGATGGGTGAGCTGTTCCATTAATGTTTAATGAAGTGAGCGGCCCTTAGATAAGGTCTTTAAGGCGCAAGTAGGCCTACCTAGCTTGCCGAGATAAGAAGGGTGAAGGCATTCATCGTAAACGAAGACTTTATGGAGCATCTCCGCTTTATTTACCATTAAAAGAGCTTCCTTTTATTCCACTTCTCAGTTGAATGTGGAGAAGATTACGCTTTTGAAAAATCTTGATAAGTAATTTCTTGAAAATATCAAAGCTTACATGTAATGTTGCACTTCGTGGGAGCAGCTTAAGTCATTCCAGTTATCACAGAATCTTATTTCCATTTACAGTATCAGCTTATTTTCAAGTTAATTAACAAGTTGAATGCATAGACTGCCTTAAGACTGTCACAATAGGGCTCAATAAAAATAGCACTGTATTATTTATAGCGTCATCGTTATAAATTTCGAATAAAATTAATGATTCAGTTCTGGGAGTTTGACTCTTTCAAAGGGTTCTGATAAGAAGTTAAGCATGCTCTTGAACGTTTTACCATAGAGGAGCGATACTCTCTAGTAGATCGTTCAAGGAATAGGGAACTGTGATCAGGTTTTGTGTGCTGTCAAATAGTGCCGGCCACGTAGTTTATGTGCCGGGCGGTAAGATCGCGCTGACGCTGGCGTTACTCTCTCAATCGATTGCTCACTCACTCCCATTCGCATGTCCTGCCATGTCTCATCGCCAGTTGCGAGTTTACAGTTACTCTGAGTTCTAAGAGATGTTGCTATAGGAAAGGCCCCTTGATTTCTATTCTAATCATTCTGTCCCCTGTGGTTTTACTTGTATTACACAGATAGAACTTGATAAAATAGTGGAAGAGTTCCTACTCAATTACATCATCATGTTTTTTTAATACAGTAGATTGAAGAGCTATAATTATGACAAGCACAGTAAAACGCCATGCTTTGCTCACATTACAGTATAAAACTTTTGTTATTCTGAACAGGAATGAAACAATTCTCTCCTAAAACAATTACTTATCTCTTATAACAATCACAATCACAGTTGCATGGGAACCTGTTTCTTGAATTTTTTTGTTATTTACAAATGAATTACAATTTTCTGGACAACTAGGACTGTTCAGCAAAAGGAAAATAATATCTTGCTCATGATTGCTGATAGGTACCGCAGTAAAGAAAATTTGAGAGAATAGCATGTTCGAAAGAGCCTGGTGTTTATTTGTCTGCTATTCAGTCAGCAACCCAGCGGTTGCCAGATGACTTTGTCTGATAGGTTAGATTACCCGATTACCCGAAAAACAGCCAAATGTCATCTGGCAACATTGGGTTGCTGACTGAAATCAGATAGCAGTTGCTAAGTGGGCGCAGGGGCTTAGTGAACAATACCGCCCAACTGACATGCTAGTAATTTTACAGGAGAGACAAAAATCCGTCGAGACTCCTGCCTCTGATGCTCTGACAAAGCCTGGAGAACATTGTAGATGTATGATAGATAGGCGGTGTTGTTTCTTCCTAGTCCGGTACTTAAAAATTTAGGCGGTACTGTGTATTACATTAAATATAGGCGGATCTGTGTACTAGTATTTAGGCAGTTCTGTTTTACTCGATTGTGTCACTATCTATTGGATTTTCTTAGTGAACATTACTATTAGTCGATGCGTGACGTCCAATAGAATGCATTGATACCAAAATCTCAGTTTCGAAAAAGGCGGTATTTTTCGCGACGATATTCTACAAATTGAATATCCAATAATTAATCACTTGTGATCAATCACGTTTGGTTTCTCGGTAGTTAGAAATCTTGGAAACTAATCACCTTTACAATCTAATCAATGCATGTGACGTGATTCACAAGCAATTCATCGATATGAAAGTATGTAATATTATGTTTGTAAAAACTCTTGTTAAGTAATTTCTTGTAAATTACAATACATTGTATTCTAAATTGTAAATCTAGTCTTGTCTCATTGTCTTGTAGATTTCTTATAAATTGGGGAAGCGGTTGGTTCCGTGGTCGTGCCAATGTCTAATCGCAAGATTAGATAAGAGACTTGCACCTGTTAATCCAATAGTAAGGGTGACCACTTCTGACCTTTTTCCGCTGATTCATTCATGAGAATCAAAATCACCTCCCAGTGGTTCGGAACTCACTTAAAGCTGTAGGTCCACTCATCTCTCATCATCATCCTCCTCCCCATTACCCACGCACAAGCTAAGAGCAAAAAAAAAGAGATAATGTAATGTTCCACATCTTGGGAGCAGCCAGTTATCACTCAGTTAATTCCATTAATCACATATTCTCATTTCCAGTTAAAGTATTAGCTAATTTCAAAATGGATGAAGATGTGGGTGTGATAAGAACACATGCCACGGTTTGCTATCATAATGACGTGATCTGCGTTCTAATTTCTGAGTCCGCTCTTCTCAGAAACATAGTTTCGATGTGGTCAGGCTGACAAATTCCATTTATAATTGCTGTCCCACTGTTTTAACCGACTGCAATCTCGCTGGCCGTACCGAAAACCGACAAGCCATCCTACTATGATATGAATGAACGAACGCTATGTCTCATATTTGTAGTTCCCCTTGCAGATGATGTGCGCATCTGAAATTACTGAGGTAAGTGCATTCCGGTGCTAGCAAATAGTAGTGTTACTTGGGAATTTGATGAATTAACTATGAGGAAATCCCACGCAAATTTTGCAAGTTTGATCTCTACATACTCAGAACGAGAAGGATGAAACTTACTTCCTTTTACACGAATACTAGGAGAGTAATTAAGAAATTGGACACGAGAGTATTGAGTGTAATTGGAAGGATGGAACCTACTCCCTTTTACTAATACTAGGAGAGTAAATAATAATAGTCGGACAGGATAGTATTAGTTTTAATTTTATTTGAGATGGGGAAGACAAGCTTTTAGTTTGAAGATTACAAACACTATTCTCTTTCTAGGTCAAAGGCCAAGATTGAAACAGAACTATCAATATTCAAATTCACTTCCATAATGTCAGGAATAATTGGAGATTGGCTAATTTTTCAGTCCTTTCCAATTTTTCTACTTTATAACTTTAGTCGCAAGGTAATCAATTTATTAATGATAATACCGTCAAGAAATATTTCATGGTTACAGTAAGTTTATAGGATTTGGTGTTTTGGGAGAGTGGGAAGTGCAGTGGTGAATGTAGTAATGAGCTGATACCGGCGTATGTTCCCACCAACCACCATTGCAGCCGGCAAGTGGTCTGCATTAAGTGGTCTTTTGCCTTGAAGAGGCCTTTACCCAGTGATGCCTCCGACCTGGGTCAAAGATTAAAAGAATCGAGAATAAGAACAATATCATGTAGGAAGTGAAATGTGACATACAGGTCCAAGTCACTACATACATGTACGCGTATTATTATTATTATGACTACTAGTTGATGTTCATGGTGTTCGCCCACTAACCACCTATTAAAAGGGTATTAGGATTTGTCGATAAATTAGTCAATAATAATATCTCATGAAACCACTGTTGTGATTCACTCACAAAAACTGTCGTACAGGCAGTTTCACACTAGTATTGAGACTAGAAGTATGCGGTATCACAAGTATAAAGGCGAGAGAAATGGAAATGCATAGGTCTAAATAAATGGTTTATCTAGAGAAGTAGGCCTACTACTTTTTTATTCAATTTGTTAACTAGTCACAAATGTAGCGCGTCAACTTGTGAATTGAAGCGTGAATCTGCTTAATCCTGCAGTGACTGCGATTTATTGATGACGGACAGAGACAGGCACTTCTGGCGGTAGCGAAAAAATGAAGTGACGATTATTCGTTGTCGTGACCCCTCGTAACGAGTGTTTGCTCGGGCCAAATCAACAGGAGCAAGTGCACACTCACACACATACACACACACAATCAACATGTTGTAGGACCCAGCTAATTAACAGGAACAAAGCAGACCCTTCAACCCCGACACCACCCACCCCCCACCCCTTTACACACCGACATGCGACAATTACTTCTCTGCTCCCACCCCTCCTAATCCATCAACCTCCCCCTACCCCCCACCACCCCCGACTTTGACCTTCTTCTCGACAGGATTTCACGTTGATTAACTACCCCAAATCGAATACATTGTGCACTGCCTTTTGTAGCCCTTCCCCCCTTTCCCCCACCATTCACGTCACAAATCCTGACACTTGAATGTATGTAATCTGGGAGCATGATGTTTGTTCGTATTAATCTTAGACACAAACACTCTCATAAATTATCCTGGATACACATACACGAACAAAATCTCGGATACAGATACAACCAGGCCTACAACGGCATGAATGATAATGTAGGGTATTAACAGAAAATTGTCTGCTTCACCGGACAAATACGTTCCTCAAAGAATAGGATCAGATCTGGTATTAATTTCAAGTTTCGGTGACGTATTTATCAATCAAGTACCAATCTCATATTCTCTCAGAATACATCCAGATACAAATCTCAGATACATCAGGCCTACAAAGGCAGAATATTAATGTGGGATTTTAACTAAAAATTATCTGCTTCCACAAAACAGCATAATCCCTCCAAGAATTTGATTTGATCTTGTATTAATGTTAAGTATTTTTATAAGTATCAAATTCTCGAATTTTCAATGCACATAAAAATCATGGCACATTCTAAAATTTAAATTCATGTAAAAATGAAAATAATGTGAAAAGTGATACACATAAAATGATACACATAAAATGGAGCATGGCGGGTTTCGTTTATGACATTTCGATAAGTTTCTAAGTTCTTATGAGTTTATATAATTCAATCTCTCACTGTAGAGATATTATTTGAGCTAACCAACTGATTGCATTACTTGTATTGAATTGAATTGAATAAATGACTGCCTTTATTTTTTAACCTGAGAGGGCGAAGTTAGGGCGCAGTCGGCCCTCTCTTACACTTGACCCTCAACTTGGAGAGGTATATAACGAGAAATTGGTTTATGGGAATATCATCCTGCAGTATATTATTCCCAATAGATGATAGATTTCATTAATTAATAATAATTGAAGCAATCATTTGACCAAAGTCGGAATTTGACCAATTCCGTTCGCATAGTTTTGTATTATGAATTCACTTGGTAACAATGATGAAAAAGCAAAATGAAATTCTTATATTATTTGCAACATATGAAAAATCACATGATCAATAGCATATTAAAATACATAATGAATAAACAATGAAATTCTGGTAGCTGGTGACTACACAGAACTCAAAACAATATTGATCATGTGGATTATAAAAAGACAATATAAAAATGTTCAGGTAATATTCCAGGGAATTACATTATTTATATTCATAAGCATGTAAATCACTTATAAGGTTACACTTTTATCACACATGAATCGAATTATCAGATACTCAGAAGCCCCATGAGGGATGAGCCACAAATAACAATAAAGTAAACATCCATACTAGAAGCTAACTCTTGAAATACTATATTGAGTGGAAAAACGAATAGTGATTTCAATAATACTGTATTGAAATAAAAACAAATCCTCTTTAATTGGATACATTCACAGAACTAGTTACATTCACAGTTCATTGTACAATTAATTGTAAAAATTTATGGTCTTTTGTTCGTTAATGTCAATCCAGTAATAAATTTAGCAACATAAATATAATATTACTGTAACCAAAATGTAAGGTAGCCCTATATTAGTTGATTTTGTTCGAGCTTGATTTATTTTTCCATGAATAGATTTGATTTTGATATTTCAATTTGAATGACACATATTCATAATTATGTTGAAATCATATTTCATTTAAATTCAAAATCATATAAAAATTAAGGCAATACTACTGTGTGCAAAGAAAAACATTTTTCTGTCCGAACTCAGATCTTATTTCGCTACAAGGCTAAGCGTACACCGATTAGTCAAGACAAGACAAGACGATATTAGTCACGTTTAGTCACAGTAATTCACATAAATGCTTATGAAGCAGCACACACCGATGCAATGACTAATTGGTGTGTGTTGCTTCATAAACTATGTGAAGTACTGTGTCTAAACGTGACTAATCTCGTCTTGTCTTGTCTTGACTAACTGGTGTACGCCTAGCCTAAAGGTAGAAGTATCAAGTTTCAATAACCATGATATAAACGAAGGCTCTAAACACAATAAAAGTTTGGTAGGAGTGTTCGAGAACTGGATGATGCAGATAGAACATGTAAAACAGAATCCCACTATAACGAATTTCCAATTGTGGAGGATATTATTAGAGTGGAGAAGATTTTTTCGGTAGGATAGAGAATCGGGTTTGAGCCGTGTCGAGCAAAAAGTGAGAAAAGAAAGTTTCGAATCTAATTTTGCGTGGACCCTCCTCGTTGCGTCCTCGTTTTATCTATTGCGTTCTCAAGTCTGTTGCGGTCGTTATCTTGTCACCGTCTTCTTCCTATTTTACTTTTTCTCCGCCCTCTCCGCCGCTTATCTAATTTAAAGTGGATTATATCGCGTCAAGAAGAGGAAGAAGAAGAAGCAAGTGTCGCTGGTGGTGGAAGTGAGGCTGCAAAGTAGGAAAGCCACCCGAAATTAAAAGGAGATGTTGGATGGAGGGAAGCTTCGTCCATGCTTTCGTGTGATTGTGTGAGGGGGTCCATGATTAGTGTGAGTGTGCAAGCAAGAAGGACTGATGATCGTGGATACTCGTGGGCTTGCCGAGACAACCAACGAAGACAGTTCGACTTCTTTAATGATGTTGGCCTTTCCTCCAACAAGCGAAACCCTCTCATTGCCCCCCTCACTCTCTCCCGTGAACCCTCTCATAACCTCAATCTCACCCCTTGGAACCATTCGACCGTGCATAAACCTCTTTGGCTGCATTCCTCTAGATTTATCCGGCGAATCCTGAATACTAAAGACGCTGTTTAAGAGAGTCATCCCGCTCTGAATAAACAGTCTTCCTTCTAGATCGTCTTTTCTGGTACTGAGCGATGTTTTCCAACGCTGTCGGAAAAATACGTTTTAAATTTCGAGAAAACGTCTGATTGATCTAATTTCCATCACTGATTGAACAAAAATTTCAGAATGAATTTTTTCAGAATAGCAAAATATTTTAGAATCTTTGATTTTTAAATTGTCTGCTTACGTGATTTTAATATTCAATAGCACTCTGTGTATCATTGTGACTTTTCATTATGATAAATAAAACTAAATTTGGTGCTACAGTACTATAGAATGGTCTTTATTACAAAAAATGAGGCTTTCTTGAAAACTTTCTTTCATTAAATGCCGCTTGAAATCAATTTTTTATCGACAGCGCGATCTCTTCCCATAGGTTCCTAAAGCTCACTAAAGTAGTTTTCAAAGCAAAATTTGAAACTGATGAATCGATATAGATTCATTTGATAAAATTGATTTAATACTGATATGTTTTCGTAAATGTAGGTATATACATGGAATGTTTTTATCAATGGCTCTCCTTTAATTGTTTTTTGGCTAGGGATGGTGCCAACATAAGCTCTAAGCTTGTGCGTGGGAAGAATGATGATGAGAGATGAATGGACGGACCTACAGCTCTAGGTGGGTTCCGAACCACCAGGAAGCGATTTTGAAGCTCATAAATTTTTGTATTTAGAGGGGCCGGTCACCATATAACGGGAGTGGTAAGTCACCGATTAGACTCGCCACTGCCACTGGGACAACCGCTTCCCTGAATGATTTGTATTGTATTTGAATTGAATTGACCTGAATATTTGATTGTATTGAATAGCATTGGAGAATAAACTTCAATTACTATTAGGATGGGAAAAGTTATCCAATTAAATAAAAGTTCCCGATTCATTTAAGAACTTTGTGATTTGGTATTTTTGAAAAGCTCAAGGATTGAGAAAGAAGAATTTGGGGAAGCCATGAATGATAACGCTGTTGTTTCAGGCAAAAGATGTTTCTCGCTTCATGATTGTTCTACTACAGGATTAAAACTGATTTTTTATGGCGGTTCATGATTCATTTGAAGTAAAGGAAAGTCTTGGACTGTAATAAACTTTAGAGCCCAATATCCAAGTGCGATTCATGAATCGAGATTGGCAATCCATTCTTGAGGAGAGGCAAACCAGCGTTGAGAAATGGAGTGAGTTGGAAAAAGGGACGAAAAACTAATGAAGTAATTTAGAGACTTTCCTAATTAGTTGCGAGAGCTTTTTGACAGTCCGGAAGATGCTGGAATTCTAAGTTGGCGAATGACTTTGGAGCGGCAAGAAGAATAAGAAACGGTCTCACAGTTTTTTCGTCCTCCGTCGATGTAATCTATTACCCTTGGAAATTAGCTCGCAAACATTGAGGACAAGTATATTGGTTCAACTTGTATTCTGCTGAACGTTTCTCTAGAGGAGAGAAATAGGAGGAATAGCGAAAGGTGGCTGGTGTTTCCCGAGACGAGTGACTCTTGAAAGAGCATCGTCTTTGCAGAAACGAGAACTTTGCAAACTGCAAAATCAATTTCGTCCAAGTTCAACCTACTTTGAATGAAAACGGCTTCTGAAAGCCAAACTCCACAGGACTTGCAAATCGAACCTTCCCATTGTAAATAGTCTTTTGTCTTTCCAGATAGTTGAATGGTATTCGCCCAAAACCTGTCCATTCTTCCCTAAATCTTGCCCGCCCTGAAATCTCGAATCTATTTCTCCCCAAATACGATAGGCTCAGATCTCATGGCTACTCAGGCTCAAATTCGGGAGTTTCTCTGACAACTTATCAATCAATGAGATTTGAGCTTATCAAGACAACAGCAATATTCTCAGCTTTAAATATTCTTCGAAAACTAATTCCAACAACTCTTGAAAGCGCAAAATTCTACTTATCAGTACTGAGTGAATTTTAAAGAATATTTTATTTCACATTTACGTTATCGTATTCATAATTCATTCAATCATCTGATAACTATTCATAAATTCTTATTTTCATAATTTATATACATTCTATTCATTAATTTGAAAAATGGAGTATACATTGGCTTCGTAATCGCGCTGGCATCTAATCGCTCAGATTTGATTAGAGACATGCTAATACTTCCTTCCTATGTGCCTGCTACTTTCGTTGTACTTGTTTTGCCACATATAATTTCATGAGCTTTTCGAAATAGCTTTTCAGTGTTTCGCAACCCACTTGAAGCTGTAGGTCCAATTATCTCCCATTGTCATCCTTCTCATAACTCACGCACAAATCAAGGGCTTATGTCAGCATCAAAAACAGTAAAAAATATATACTTTATCCGAATTGATCTTTCAAACTTCTCAACGGATTTAGAAACTTCATCAAATAGAAACAAAGTAGCAAAGAAGTCATGTACGCTGTATTTTGGTATGAAATATGATTTGGCTAGTAAAACAATATTCAATGATAAACAAATTCGAAATAGACAACCGACCTTATCATAATTTTCCGAAGCTCATGCTAATTCAAATAACATACAAATATGGAAATACTGATAAATACAAATGAACAATTAAATAACATTTCCGATTATGAATACTGTGATCACTATCATTAACATTATATTATGTTGATTTCTTTTACTCAAGTAGAGCACTGTTTGTAGTATCATATCTAATATGAGAATAATCCTTGATCATTAATAAAATTCAATACGGTCTTCCATAACTGTTTCATGAGTACAATAACTGTTACAGGAAATCCAATTATTCATTCACCCGAAATGACGACGTCCTTTCGCGAATCTCAATAGGGAAATCAATGCACCTGTTCCGTCAAATGACGCCATTTTAGGGTGGTTGAATTCAATTGTATTTCGTGTGCAATTAACCAATTGTTTTATCATAACATTATTGGAAAGTTCTGGAAACAGTATTAAATTCACTTCCTTGATCGAGGATTATTCTAATAGAATAAAAATATTAAATTCACTTTGATTTGCTTTCCTTGATCGAGGATTATTTTAATAAAATGAAAATATTGAATGCACTTTGATTTGCTTTCCTTGTTTGAGGATTATTCTAATAGAATAAAAATATTAAATTCACTTTGATTTGCTGTCCATGATCAAGGATTATTCTTAGAATAGCTATGATACTACAAATACTTCGCACAATGCTTTGACAAAAAACTGAAACTGCGGTATCTAGTATATACAAGCATGACAAAGAACTTTGTCATTGTCGGCAACCTCAACTCAAGCACCATCTAGGGAATATGCGGAAGAATAGGCTGGAACAAGAAGACGACACAACATCTCTTCTCACTTCGTGCTCAACTACGTATCCTCACCACTTCCCCCCCCCACCCCAAAGTTGGCGTTGTCCTTTCTTAGGGTGCTCCTGTAATTAGGAAAGTTTGCACCCGCTTGAAGAGACGTTGGAAGAGTGGGTGGTGGCGAGGTGAGCGGAGCGGACCTCGAAGAAACTTGCATTCTCGCGGTGATGAGAGAGACGCCACCCCGCCGCAGCCAGCCTAGATGCTCTTAATTGCTCTGTAATGACAGCATGCGCTCTCTCTCTCTTACAGGGCTCTGGTCAGCCTCAGTACTACAGCCTCGTCACTTAACAACTACGTGAGAGGGTGATTCACACTACAGTGCCTCTTTCCCCCAGAATGAGCTTCCTTCAAAAGTGTCTCCTTTTCATAAGACAACAAAGAGAATGTAGAAAAACTACCCTTCTTGGAAGCGACAATTCCATTTTTAGGGGAAAAATTTATTTTTATAGATTTGGTCAAAATACTTGAGTATTAAAGTGAAATAATCAATTTATCGATATGAAAACTTGTGAAAATGAAACTGTAATAGTCAAATTCTGTTAATTACAAAGCTGTGATCTATGATCCTCGACGAAAAATAGGTATTTTGTACTAGTTATAATAGCATTTTGTAATTTCATATTGTATCAATTTTGAATCTCATAACTTTTTATCTTTTGATAGAAAGTTTAGCGACTTTACTTAGATCGTAGTAGTGAATAAAATATAAGCATGAAACTCGTTTAAATTCTGGTTTAGGCTATACTGCTTTCATGATTTACTTTCTTATGTTTGTGAATAATTTTAGCTATAAACTGCAGCATCGATGAAAAATCTGATGATTATAGTGATAAGAGTGATAATGAACTCCATATAGTTGTAATGCATGTTATCAGTACTTTCTCATGAACTGGAAAGACATTACGAAACTATGTATTGATACCAACCAATTCTAAAAGGAAATTGAATGTCAGTTTTGAGCTTCAAACTTGTGTATTTTACCAATATTCCACTTTCCACATTCCAATGATTTTCTGTTGAAGTGCCAAAGCTATTTGCTTCCATCGCAAATAATGAATTTGAAGAACAAAGTCTGTAGAATCACAATTTAATGATTTTGTGTCATCATTATTATTATTTCAGCTTCAAATTAGACGTTCACTATAGGTCAATATTGGGAAATGGATCCCTTGGAACTATGTTCTTATTCTCATCGAATATTCTGAGACGAGTAAGAAACATGAGTACTGTCACATTCAGAAGTAACGCAGCCACTTTTCTCAAGCTATGGAATAAGAAAGAGAAAGAATTGAAGACGACTTCGGTGGAAAAAACAAATTTTCTTACTTAGTTCAGGGGAGTGAACCTTTTCGGGGTCAGACGTTTTGAAAGGAAATTTATAACGCTTTTAATTTCAAAAGAAACGGATACAAAAACCGGGACCTGAAAAAAGGTCAAAGAGAAAGACCGAGAGGCACTTGCTCATATTGCGTGTTCTCTTCTCTCCATTTATTTCTCTTCTTATCACACTTATTTTTCCATGAGAGCTTGCAGAGCATCTTACGTACTCTTGAGAGCGACTCCTATAATTCAACTTGCGTTTTTTTTTCGGATTTTTCCTCAGTCCCAGCCAACGAATATGGAAAATATATAACTTGGAGCTGGGCCATGAAGTGGTGGGAGCGGGAAGTGTGAAAGCATTAGAACGAGAGCTTGATGTTTGATATAGAATAAGTTGGGCGTTAATGATTCAAAAAGCCCGCTTTCTCTTGAAGCTTTTTCATTAGAGACCATCTGGAAACGTGGAGCGCGCGCACATGTGTGCCTTAAGGCTTGTGTTTGAGACTGCCAAATACCAGAAAGCGAAACGTAAATGCTTGAAAACAAGATTTTTACAGAGCTCCAACTTCACGGATCAAGAAACCTTCTTCAACATTCCACAAATTAATATCTTCGTTTACATGCGATGTAATGTGAACAATATCTTGAGATTGTTCGAGTCGGTAATCTTCACTTTCCGAACTTTCCACTGTAACTATTTTTTAGATTGGTTTCTACTTGTTCGCAGATTTGACGTCTAGTGGGATGGGACTTCCCAAGCCACGGCTCTAATGTACTCGTATTATCACGTTCTGAGAATGATAACACGTTCTAATGCTATTAGAATTCAATTTCAGTAATTTGTCAGAATCAAATAGTTCTGGTACAATGTAGCCTACCAAAAAAATTCTCTTGTAAATTTTTTGACTATTACGGTCTTTGAACTTCCCTTTCTCAATAGACAACTTTTTAAATGGGTGTATGCATGATAATGGAGTTGGAATTCTAGTTGAGGCCCACCACTAGTCGCTTCGTTCGGGAGGAATTAGTCAAAAAGGCAACTTTTAATACCGGAGCCAAAGCCAGGGCTCGAAGTTCAACTTTTCTTTCCAGGAAAAGTTGGCTCGCTCCTTGCGAGCTCGATTGTGAGCTCCGGCGTTCTGCGAACTTTTTCTCTCGAGCGTTCATTGGATTGAAAGACTAGTATCGAATTTCAATACCAGACATTGACTTGCTTTTGGGATCAAAGCGAGCGTTTCAAAGTTATGTCAGCAGCACAATGCGACCTATTCACTGGCAGCTTAACTGCCTAACGCGAGTGTTGTGTGCATAGCCTACTCTTTTCAGCAACAAAACGCCTGCTTTCAAAACCAATGTGGCCTATAGTTGCAGATTGAAATGTGAAGGGCGATTCCATTTCCTCACATAAAATGAGGAAACGGCTTACTATTCATAAGGTCGACGGTATTATTTCACATTTTTACTTGTTGAATCACTAACTACTTGACTTTCTCCTTCAAGATAAAGGTTATTATATCCAATACTGCTTTCCTTCATGATCCATTAGTTCATGTATTCAACCTCATATTTATAAAATTTCAAAAATTACATGTACATCTCTTTTGCTATTGAGAAGGCTGTAGGGAGCTTTTCTGACTACAAAATATTGTATAAAATAGAAATAGACGAACAATGATTCAGGAAAATCTAACTATGGTATACGTCAAGGGAGTCATGCGTTTTCACACAAAATTAATTACAATGTAACGGTTTTGAATCGCACTATGTGATAATTTATTTATAATATTCAACTTCTTGTTAGTTCGAGCGTTCATTCTCTTTTTACATAGTTGTTTTTTTGCTTGGATTTGTGAGGAGAATCACTTCTACAAATATTGTGTGAATTCTGGTTAATATTTGTTAGCGTTTTCCCTACTATTTGTTGAGAAATCTTTAAATAGTAATAATAACAATGATAATTTTTTTTTATAAATAGGAGATATTTGTAAAGCATGAATTTCATGCCTGGTGAGACTCACCAGGCGAGTAGAATTTCCAAGAAAACCGTCTTCCATCCAATGCTGGACAATCTAATGATAAAATGTCGCATTATACTCTAAGGAATGCAGTTGAGAGCCCTCCTTGTAATTTTGGGGTTATATAATTCATAATGACTATCAATTCAGCATTCAGCCCTAGATATAATTAGAAGGGTCTGTGACTGTGATAAAAAGAGGCCTTTCAAAAGAAGTAGGTAGACGCATCAGCGGCGTGAATGAGTCTCCATGCGCGGCTTCAAACGTTTCCTCTGTAGGCTACCAATTAACACGAGAGCTCTCTTCTAAATTGAAAATAATTTGGGATTTAAAAATGTAAATTTGAAGCGCTGTGTCACATCGAGTGTGGAAACCGAGGTAATGTGAAGAGCGAGTTCGTTTGGACAGGGTATGGTTGATAGGTGGGGGGCTTCATAGTAGGTGAGGGGGGGGGGGGAGAAAGAAGAGGGTACACGACGTAACAGCCTGAAAAGGGAGCGACTTAATAATATGCAAATTCGCGCCAGATAGACAGTGGTCGTCGCTGATGCACTCGCAAAGTAGCTGTGAGCTGGTGGAAATGGAATTGAAATTCTTGTTTAGTCAGTCCGGTAATAAACTTTCCTCCATTCAAGGCAGGTATCTCTCCTGGTCAGGTTTGCTCTTGTTGGATATCAATGCTGAGTGCTGTTGGGAAACAACTAACATGATTCACTCGCAAACAATTAATAATTGACATGCATGGAACAATCCAACAGGAAAATCACAATAGTATAGAATTTGATATGGATTAGACTGTAATATGATTAGTGAGGAAATCAACTCTTCATTCGACAGTAATTATAGTTAGTGAAGTAATGTGATAAATAAGAGGAAAATTACGTCACTTAATATTATTGTTGAGTAGAGTAATATTATAAATAAGAGGAAAATTTGTGGTCAGAGAGAGATTGTGGATGATTACCACGAAAGAAGCTTATTCATGTCCATTCAAAAACTACATCAACGATTCTTGTTTCTGTTTACAGTATTGTTGTTCTCTTGCAGATTTCTTTGGATAGGAATATGTACAGGATGGTAGACTATAAACGCGCCAACCCTAAGAACAAATCACTATAAGATGAACAAAATCAATGGGATTACTAACAACGCCAAACATGAGGTTAAGCTTTCATTATCACATGAGATCGATGAAGACCAGAATTTTGATTAAGAATAAAAAAATAATATTAATGGAATAAAATGAATCCTTGAAGAGGATTCTTCTATCCTTCTTCTTCTTCTTGAATAGCAGAAGTAGACTTCATCAAATCCTAAACCGACATTAAAAAACTAATTCGAAAATTTCCTTCTTTTATATGCAGAACATTTTATCCGTTTGAAGCTCCTCTCAACTTGAGCAATCAGAAGAATGTCTGAAGTTTCCAACTGTTTTTCAGGCTGTTAAGTGAAGGAAAGATCTCGAATATTCAGGAATTCGGCCACCTTCGGTGGAGCTGCATGAGAAAGGCGCGGTCCTATCTGCTTTTCTATTCAGACTCTCATTATCTCCGTTTTTCAGTCTTTTGGTTTTGGAATCTTTGAAAACAAAATCCCAACTTCTCTGTCGTCCCAGCCGCCATCTTGGAATAAACGGCGCGGTCGGAGAAAGCTCAATGTATGCGTGACACTTGAATTCGTTGTGGCCGTCTTTTCTTCCTTCTTACGGACGATGAACGGCTGGCATGCAAATGCGGCTGGACGGCGACGAAGTACGTTCTTCAAAGTCAAAGCACAACTTGAAATTGCACTTCCAACTTGAGCTATGAATATTCGAGGTCTCAGATTATTCGTCTTAATCTAAAATACGTCTTCAAAAAACACCTGCTATAGTACCCTCATACTTGGTGTTATTGATAGATCAAAACCCATAATCAAAGAAGACATTACTATTACAATCTAAATTTACAGAACCTTGAATCCGTGAGAAATTGAGTGAAAGTGAAAAGAAAAATTGAGTGAAAGTGAAGAGAAAAATTGAGTGAAAGTGAAGAGAAAAATTGAGTGAAAGTAAAGAGAAAAATTGAGTGAAAGTGAAGAGAAAAATTGAGTGAAAGTGAAGAGAAAAATTGAGTGAAAGTGAAGACTACAAGTATGTCATACTTGGAAACTAAATTTTCCTTTAAAATAAAGTTTTTTTTCAAGTGATAGCACAGTAAAATCCAATACAGTTTTGAATCACTACAAAAAACCTTAAATCAGCTACTAAGTCACTTTTACTCTTATCCTTTTATCGCATAGACGACATTTACCATTCAAATAGCACGGAAAAACACGATGTTTTCATGCATGCATATGTGTACTCTTTTAAAAGACCCAACAGCAATTAAATTCTTTGAAGATGTAGCTTTTTATTAAATACGGAGGATAATTTCAAGGAGTTGAACTGATTATAAAAATGATACGATCCATCCACCACTTCCCAATAAAGAATATCGTCAACGTTTAAGCAGGGAGACATTCGATAAACATTTCTAACGAAGAAAAAATGTGTGCCTCTCGAAAATGGTTGGAAACATTAACATTTCGACCGAATAGAAAATTTGCCTCTCGAAAATTGTTGGAAACATTAACGGCCTGGTTGCAGCAGGCTGCAAGAAATCGCAGGTTTTCCGCAACCTAGAAACGTCACCGTGGAAAACTTGTTTATTGATGGTTTCTGGGAAATTACTGCGTGACGGACGCTTCCTTTCATACTGGAGCGGAAAAACTAATTAGCTCGTTTCAAATTACAGCTGTTTTTCGCATTAGTTCGGATGAAAAGCAATTTTTAACAAACGAAACTGTTTACGAGAGCATTCCACCAACTAACCGCTATGCTCCACTGCCTCAATATAACGAAGAAGCTCGTTCGCTCTTCACAATGAGTTCAATGAGATTTATAATCGTTATATAATTACAAATTTCATCGATCATTTGTGAATGTCATTATCATCGATCATAATCACTCATTACCTAAAAACCCATACTTGGAGCATTTCAGAATAATACAACATTATCAACAACATTCTGCAAAAAAAGTACTATGAAAAACATGTAGCACTTCAGTCAAACTAGATAACGTGATAACAAATTTGAACGTTGATGATAACGTGATACTACTGTACTAGACATACTTTAGTAGGTCAACATTCTCCAGGCAAAAATGTGCAGTACAAATAGTTAAATTGAATCCACTGTTCAGATTATTCAATAAATCCAGGAAAATTCGCAGATATCTAATTATTTCAATCAAATTAACATAGAAGTATGCTAGTTACATCCAGAGATGTTCGATCCATCGAACGACAAATTTTTCTCATGCTGAATCAATAATACCTGACATTTTATAACAAATTAACGATCCCTTCAAGGCTTCGAGTAACATTCATTCGAATACTTGAATAAGTCATAAGAATTGAACTATTAATTGAGTTATGTTATACACTATATATTCAATTAACGTCATTGTGATAATCTTATCAGCGTAATAAAACACAATAAAGTTATGCTGTTTCATTATAGTGTCCTATTCTCCTAAACATTACTGTTTTCGTACATATGTAATTTAATATCAAAATAATTAATACATATAGAGAATAAATACGACGGTATTCAATGGTGTGTAAGATATATTTCGAGTCTGTACGACTTACTTTCAAACAAAGAAATCCTTATTTTACAAACTTGAAACATTTAGAGAGATTGATTTGGGAAACATAGCCTACATTTGAATTAGATGAGTATTAAAACATACCTTTCGCTTCGATGGTGAAAGCATGACTGAAGATCGCTGCTCGGATCGCGGAAAACCAGCCTTCAACAGTTCCAGGAGTTCCAGGAAAACTGTGGTTAGATGTGCTGACTCCTAGGAATCTCATGTAACTCGAAAAATGTGTTGAACGAGCTACATAAATTATTGATTGACTGTATTTGTATCTTGATATTCAGTTGATATGTAGAAAGATGATGAGTTTTATATCAAGTTGGCGAGATAAAGGTAACAACCTGGAGGTAACCTGGGTGTAAACTCTAGGTTGACTTTACATTTCGAGTGGTTTTTTACCTCTGCGAACAATAATATCATATAATGTAAAGAACATTCAAAATATTGGTTCAGTATTCAATGTATACATTTCAAAAATTTATTCTGCCCTTATAACTCTTTTTCACATATTTGTAAAACAAATTACCAACTCCATCAACCCGAATTAATATCCCTAGCATTCATTGTGGTAATGGAAACCCCGTGGAGAGAATTGAATCCAAGCCGTACTATTTTCTGAGAGAGAATCAGATCCGCTTTATATCAAACGTGGAATCAGGTCGTGGGTGGCTGGATTACACTCACAATATTGAAGTCAACCCATTTTTATATCTATTGAAAGCAGCTTCAGTTCCAATCAGGAGAATTCGCTGTACCTTTAACTGGAAGTGTATGTATTACTGTACTGTAAAGAAATTAAAAATTGAAATTAAGAACAGCCACAAATTTTCCCGTTTCCCTGGTTGAACAAGATTGAATGGCAAGACCACAAAGTATTAAGAAGAGTTGACAGAACTTATATCAGATCCATTGTTATGGCTAGCAAGAATAAAAGCTAGACCCATTACAAAGCTCTTGTATTGGAGATGAACTGAACTCATGTTGAAGAGCTAAAACATGAGAATATGTCAAGGGCAGCTGGCAATGAATTTTCTAAATATTATATTTGTTAAACAATTACTGTCAACTAATTAAGAAATGAATTAGCACTATCAAAATTTACATGAAGTCATAAAAATAAGAAACAAATACTTATAAAATATAGTGAATAATAATGTTCTTTATTCAGCAAAATACGTAAAAACGGTACAACACTGTCTTAAAGGAAAATCTTAGATCAGATGCAATTTTTGCTATATTGCAGATGCAAGATGCTTTATTGCAATGTAACTAAAACTGTGAAAAACATCTTGACAACAAAATAATCCTTATTCAACATATTTATAGAACACAATGTAAGATCATCTTCATCTTAATTGTAGAAAGTAACACATCATTACAACTTGTACATGATTAATTTTGTACTCTATTGAAGAAATGCATCACAAGACAGAAAAGATTTGTCAGAATCATGAAATTTATCAGAATATTAAAAACATATTTTTTAGAAAAACGTATTATGTTCTCATGCAAGCTATTTCATTACCTAAATCGCTATGATGTGGGGTACGTAATTTAGGAAGGATCCCACCTATTGCTGAACTTTCTTTACTAGAAATTCATTCAGTAAATAAAGTGGATTGTTCAGAAGATTTTTTCCAAAGCCAGTTAACAAGGATACAACTTATTTTCACGTATTTTAAATGTCCATTTTTGCTAAGTTTCAACTGCAAATGGAAATACTAAGCAAGCAGTATGTTGATGCCCAACTTGGCGTTTGAGTAGAAAAGACAGACAGCGTTACAGCGTTAGTGAGGCTGCATGGTTGAGAAAGTTGCTGAGGCATTGCTGAGCAAGGCCATCGGAGAGTGGACAGAGGCTAAGATGAGAAACTTAAGTTGTGAACCAGGAGCAGAGCAAGCTCGATTAGTGGTGGAAAAAGTTGGAAGCTCGTTTAAATTGCGCCTACCTAGGTGAGCGAGCGGGTTGTTGGCTGAAGAAGCACACAGACTTGGCTCCGGTCAGCTTCGCAATTATCCTGAAGATGGTTTAGCCGAGAGGGGGGGGGGTGGGGAGCCCGTTTGATGTTGACCGCATGAGGCCTGCCAAAGGCGCTGATTGTGTCCGGTCTTCGGGCCAACAAAGTTGTAAGCGACTTGCTGCGGCTTGCTCCGACTTCCTCGGCTACCCTCTCACTTCTCCATTATTGCACTGCGCTGCGAGCAGCGTTTACGACCAAGGCGGCCAAGGCGTGCCAATCCCCTTGCAACTTGTCACTCTCAATTGACCTATACATGGCCTCAGGTTTTCCAACTTCAACTAGATAGATTTCTACTCCTCTGATATTCATATTGTATAGAGAAGTATATATTTTTTTGTTCTCAATGTTAAATATCTTTTTTCTCTTACAGAATACATTTCTGCTCTCAAATATATGTTATACAGGAATCTATTTTTTCTTTGTCCTAAATGATCAATACTATTCCTTGTACAACAAGGTGTAACAACCAAGATGTTCAGCTTATTTCTTCTGGTTGAATGTTTTAGAATATCTCTTCATTCTATTACACTTTTACATTGAGGAAGTAATCGAACTGGAACTGAAATATGGATATATGCTCCTTTTCCATATATTTATGTTCTACTGTAATGTGTAATATCTTTGTGTCGTAGATTATGGATAGTTTTCCTTGTGATCAATGTTTTCAGCTTATTTCTTCCAATAAATGTGATTTTTTTTAATTTCTTCATTTTCACATCTCAAAAAAAGGAGTCGTTTGGCTTCATAATCGTGCAAGTTACAGTACTCTAATTAAATAAGAGACTTGTAACCTAGGGAAACCAGTTCCGAGGTTTTCTTCGCTGAATATAATTCATGCGTATCAAATCGCTTCCCCGTGGTATGGAACCAAATTTTCTGTAAATGTCATTATGTACTTCTTTTATATTCATACTTTCTGTTCTCAAATTATTCGAAATCTTACACGTTCACTACAGTTTTACACGGTGTTCATTCATTATATTATATTTTATCCGCTTGTAATATTGATGTGCTTCCTTATCACTCTTTCAATTTTTTTTTGATTATTGAATATATTTGCCTGACTTATACATTTGATCAAACATTTTTTATTTAAACATTGATCAAAATTCCTTTCCGATTATTTCGATTCATGAATTCTTTCAAGAAACCAATAGGAATCGTAAGTATAAAATTTTTAAAACTGCAGATTTAGATCATTCTTTAGTACACTTTGTAACATGGCAATCACTTTTATTCCAAAAAGGAATTGTAAAAAAGCTCAAATCACCTCAAGAGTACGGAGAGAGAAGAATTTTCCTATTTATTCGACATTTGACATCATTCTTCGCAAACTGTAATTCTAATAACGATGGCAGACGAGTAGGCTACCAATGGGAATAAAATTCATCGTGACTTTATCACCTCCATTAAAACAGGCGAGAAAATACCATTCTCTCAGGACTTATGCCAGGAGTGATGAGAATAAATGTATCATAACATCGCTCATTAAAATGATAATAAAAGCAGTGATGAGGCATGGGTATTGTTCTAGCTTTAAAGTTGAGATTCTTGGAAAGAGTGGACCAAATACTTCCATAATTATGTTTGTTTCAAACAAACTATTCTCATAATCTCTTAACTTTTTTTAATAAATGTTTGTTTTCCAAAGTTTCCTCTTATCTCAAAGACTAGAGTTTAATTAAAAGACTTCCTCTTGTAATCGTTACCCTTTCATAAGAAATCATCATTGACAATCATTCTCTTTGTTGTTAAAAAAATTGTCTTAAAAGACTCTAGGGACAAAAGTTACTACCTACCTATCTTCCTTATATCTTTGAACTTAATCTACCTTCAAAATTCATAAATATAACCCATTTTCACACATAGTTGATACAAAACAAAATACGGAGCCTGTAAAACGTTAGTCTACTGTTCTTTTCACATGAATTATGAGTTTTTTGAAGTAGGTCGCTAATTTTCCCCACTGAATTGCGATCCTCTCCAAAAAACAATAATTATGTCACCTTGTTTTAAACCCTGAAGAGTAGGCCTAACTGACAACATATTCTATTATATAGGCATCAAAATGAAGGCAGGACGCTTTTCTCAGTGAATGATCGACAGGGAAAGTCCGTTATGATTGGACAGGACGCATTTCCATTCGGCATCAAAGGCTCAGAGGGCTGCCGACATCATCTTATCGACTTGGAAGAAATTATTTTCGGGAGAATTCAATCTATCGTGTCTAATACGCCGCCGTTGCCGCCATTCTATAAGGCAGCAGCAATCTGTTCGGTTCGTTGGAGAGCTTGAACGGAAAAGAAAAAGGGTAGGCTGCTGCTGCCTCTGCCACCTTGCCACGAATTAGAATATCGACGACGCCTTCTTCTTCTTCTTCTTCTTCTTCTTCTTCTTCTTTTTCTTCTTCTTCTTCTTTTCTTCTTCTTCTTCTTCTTCTTCTTCTTCTTCTTCTTCTTCTCCCGAGTCGCGCGTCGGCTGTCTGTCAGGCCGCGTCGCGTCGTGCCTTGCGACGAATTTGCATCACTCGCGCGAGCAGTATAGCCAGCCATACTGAATCTGAATAAAATCACAAGAGATGAAAGAAACGGCGCACGAATCTTTTGAGGAGGCCTCTTCATCTTGTCTCTATCAATAGGTTTCTCTATTTCTTCTTCCCTCGTATAATGTTTCCCCATCTTTTTTCTATTCTTCTCCTTGTAAGTCTTCATCTTATCCTCCTTTTTCTCTCCTTTCTCTCTCATCTATTTCCCACCTTCTCTACACTTGTCTCTTTCTTCTATTATTTTTACTCTCTTTCCCTTCCCTCTTCTCATCCTTCTATTCTTCTTCCAATTCTCTTCTTCTCTAATCTCTATTCTTCTTTTATCTTTCCATCTACACCCTCTTTTTCTCCTTTTTTCTTCTCCTTCTTCTACTTTTTCTCCTTATTTTCCTTCTTCTCCTCCTTCTCCTTCTCGTTCCTCTCCTCCTTCTCCTTCTTCTCCTTCTTCTCCTTCTTCTCCTTCTTCTCCTTCTTCTCCTTCTTCTACTTCTTCTCCTTCTTCTCCTTGTTCTCTTTCTTCTCCTTGTTCTCCTTCTTCTCCTTTTCTCCTTCTTCTCCTTTTTCTGCTCCTTCTCCTCCTTCTCCTTTTTCTTCTCCTTCTTCTCCTTCTTCTCCTCCTCCTCCTCCTTCTTCTTCTCCTTCTTCTCCTTCTTCTACCCTCCACTTCCTCTTCCTCTCCCTCTTCTTTTCTCCCTTTATCATTTTTCTCCTTTCACTTTACCACCTTCATCGCCTACTTATTTTTTTCTATTAGTCCTTCTAGATTTTCTTCTGCTTTATCTTTATCATTCCATTTTTTGAGTCGATGGAGCTAGATTTCTTGAAATCTGTTCACCAAGTTGATACAGTATTCAATTCGAGAACTTCATGGAATCAATTCATTGATACTAATCTTGATATTTTTCATTTTCACTGTTATGTTTCTCATTTGCAGAAGCTTATCATTGATCAAATTCATTATAGATATATACCTCCATCAGAATCAATGAGATCGAGAAGTAAGATAAGTTAAAAGTGAGGTTAGTTTTAAAGATGTTTTGCTAGTTGTGAACGTTTCATAACTCGACTTGTAATGTAGTCAAGCTCAAATCAAAACTCATTGCGTCTCTTCTCAGATCACCGGTTACAAATAAAGCTAGTTCATAAAAATTTCATCCACGAATAATGACAAAGTGTCCTGAATGAATTAGAATTATTTATTAGCAATATAAATACTCTCCTCATATTGTTATTAATTTTCATCTATCAGTGTTGGGATCAAAATGGGATATTCAATATTGAATTAAAAATAGGGATGATCTATCATGATTACCTGCGGTAATATAAAAAAAATGGACTAACATAGAAAAGTATTAGCCTATTGCCTGGGACAACTACCACTCACCAAATTCAATTTGCATGGGAATAAGCATTCATTTCACGAGTATATTTCAGTCACCAGCAAAACCTGAATTGTGCTAGGTGGAAACTCGGATGAATTTTCTGTTACAAGCTACAAGCTTGCTCCAAAAGAATTAAGTCAGCATCATCATCAAAGGAGAGGAGAAATTAATAACTTTAATTTCTTTTATTAAATAATATATTGTGACTGGTACAATGTTACTTAAACACCTGGAATACACCAAAGAATACAATATTACTTTACCACTATACAATATTAACTTGGCTTCATCATAGTAGATGAATCATCATTTACTTTCAACATTGTGAAACGTCATAATAAGAAATTCATCGAATCCTGGTGCCTCAGCAAAATAGAACTAGCAATATCTAATGTAAGCGCTCAATCTCATTGTACTAACATATATGTACTTAGGCTACTTATATTATATTTAGCTGGAATTTGTTTATAAAAAAAATAGTGTGGATGTATTCTTTCATAGTCAAAGGTTATCTTTGGAACAATTTTGACGAAAAATATAACTAAAAGAAATCATAGTTGAGTGTTAGAAAATATGTATAGAAATGGGCATTCTTTTGCGACCTTGACCTATTGTGATACACTATTGATGTAGCAGACTTTGTCATGAATTGCAAGGCCGTACTTCTCATAGTCAACGCACGTAGCATCCGAAAATTTCACGGTGAATTCAATAAAATTATTGACAAATTGGGTACAAAATGAAGAAACATCTGTGATCACAATATCTACTTGGTCTTACCAGGCAATTCAATCTATCTCCTGTTCCCCTTCTCATGAACCACTCACTCTCTCTCACTCTCTCCCTCTTTTTTTCTCTTTTTTTTTTCTCTTGCTATGTTGAGTGAGTGAACGTGCATTAGTTCGGCTCCGACTTCAAGTGTTATTTTCGTAGGGTTAATTAGATCGATTCGAATAAAATTTTACATCTTTACATTCAGTTTTTCGTGTACAGTACAATTGTGTTTTTATTTTTCCGACAAATTAATACATTAAAAAGTTATCTGCAAAAAACGTTTTCTTAACACTATAAACAACCGTTACATTAGTTCACTAGCCACCATTCTACACTCCACCATGGGAAAACCCAGAGCAACACCGAAACGGAACAATGCCGGACTCACCCAGGCGCCAGGTCAACAACAGTGGCGTAACTTACACCCCCGCAAACCCCGCGGCGCGGGGGGGCCCGGGCCCTTGGGGGCCCGGGCTAGGGCCTGAAATAATATCATATATTTTCTTAAGGAATAAAATTAAAGTAATGATTGAACAAGAAAAGCAAAAGTTTTATTTTGGGCAATTAACAACCATGAACACAAATTTCAATAATTCATAATTGTCCATTGTAAAAAAATTATGCATCAACAATTATGCATAGAATGTCAGTTGGTTAAAAATTGCCATTTTAAGAGAGTTGTTATAATGGAAGAACGTAAATAGTTGCACAATTAACAAAAGGTCTGCTGGTTTAAAGTAGCTTTTCGGGAAATAATGAATTTTGTTTACAAATCATTGAATGGAGACAGACATCCGGTCCCCAGACCCAGACTGTTTACACAAATATATTGTTTCACCCATCGAATTCCTGATCATAATAGAAATAGACTGCAAGTTAGAGTTGTTGAAGAATAGCCTATAGCTTACTCAGTCAATCTCAATTCATTATTTCATTTTTAGAAATTTGTGAAATGAGCTGCAAGCAGTGAGTTTGTAAAAGTGGGTTTTAATTCTTTATTACGGTACAAAAAATTGCTTCATATTGCATTCCCACACGTATTTTCAGTATTATGATATTTATGATGTTCGATTTTCAAAATTATTCCGTCTTTACTATCTTTCTTTCCTTCAAGTGAACAAAAATATTTTGCTAGCTTTCAAAATGAAAAATGAGTGTTGTCTGTTTGTCTGTTCGTAATATGTTAGTAAAGCCTGTGTCACACCAGGCCACTTTAATCTAGTAACCAGTTTTTTATGAATTATTATAAATCACTAATAATTATTACAATAATTATTGTAGAATTCAATCAAGAGCATGTTTTATTTTATTACAAGTATATGTTATTCACTCATGAGGTACGCTCTCATTAATGAGTTTAATGGTTGCGGTTCAGGGAAAAGGGGCTAAGAGAGGGGCGTGAGATTTTAGAAGGAGGGGCCCGGAATTATTTTTTTTGCGGGGGGGCCCAGTTGGCAAACGTTACGCCACTGGTCAACAACCTACTCAACCTACTCAACAGCCTGCTCAACAAGAAGCTATTTCTGGAGGTCTACCCCAGGAATTCCTCCAGCAGATTAAGCAGCAGGTAGAAACGGCAGTGAACCAAGCTGTCACTTCTGCCATACAATCCATTTTTGCAGAAGTTGAGGCACTACGGGACGAGAATAGAAGACTGAACGACAAAATCAAGGAGCTAGAAATGAGCTGCGAATTAAAGGTTGATGACTTGGAGCAATATGGAAGGCGGCACAGTCTGAGAATCTTCGGCATCCCCGAAACCGAAAAAGAGGACACAGACCAGCTTGCTCTAAAGGTGTTCAACGAGAAGCTGAACCTGAATGTGAGACTGGAGGAGATCAATCGTTCTCATCGAGTAGGTAGACGCCAACCACCCCCGCCCGGCCAAGCGAAACCCAAAGACCGCCCGATCATCATTCGCCTCCTGAGCTACAGGACAAGGCGTATGATCTTCGAGGCTAAAAGGAAACTCGCAGGAACTGGCATCACGATCCGCGAAGACCTGACGGGGCATCGTTTGAGGATCCTCAATGCTGCAGCCGACCGCTTCGGACACCGTCAGGTCTGGAGCCAGGACGGACGGATCAAAATCGCCATCGGTCAGGGGGACTCGAAGAGGGTGCATACCGTCGAGAGGATGGCTGATCTCCTTCGGTTAAAGGTGAGCTCTTAAAGATCTAGTCAGCATTTCCTAGTAGTCCAAGTGCGGTAGTTAGCTGAGCAGCCTCTTATTAGCTTCTTTTGTATTATTGGAGAAACTACAATAGTTTAGAAGCTCGCTTTCATGTTCATTCCAATTATATAGGCTATATCAGAAGTTATAATCTTATTCAGAGCTACGAAACCAGTGCATTTGCTTCCGCCAGTAGTAGTAGTAGTAGTAGCAGTTGTAGTGATATTTATTCCAAAATTTACATGTCTTATTATAAATTAGTTCTCTCTCTCCCCCACTCCTCTTATTCGTTTGCTCTGAAATATATGCCTGAATTAACATGTCTAGATAACTCATAATAACAGACGAATATTACTTCAGAACTATGAAAAGTTTATTGAGTAACCACACATTATTATATTGAATGAGCTCAAATAACGGATAAAGATAAGTACATATATTATTAGATGTGCCACTATTCAACTTAATGTACTCGTATTTCACAGTAAAAATGTACTCCTGAACTTTAAATAGTACTCTCTAGTGTCTAGACCTACAAAATATATGACCAAAGATAATAACTTCTCTTTCACTGAGAGCTCATGCATACCAGCTTTCGCGACATATAAAATGATATTAATATTATTAAATATTAAATAATATTTCGTTACTGGTTTGAAATTGGCTTACATAGTTGACGAATTTCTTTATTATCAGTGACTGGAATGAATATGGAGGCGAGTTCAATCCACAATATGAATTTAATGATATTTTCTGAATCACCTGTCACTTTCATTTTATTTCATTTCTCTCTGTCATGTAACCTACATTCAGAGGTATTTATTACACATCAAAAATAATTACAATTTGAAAAATTAAGTTATATTCTTATACTATCCTGTTTAAACTGTCATGTAGCATCCCACTATAGAGTCTATTATTAATTTTGTCGTGATGCATTTAGTCTAGCAAATCTTTACTAGCAAACTTTATGATAGATTCCTTGATAGGCGGTTGGATATTTGACTTATCCTATTTCCTCCTGTGAAAGTGACATAAGGTTTAATCAAGGCATTTCTATATTTCGTAATTTGATTTGATATGAAATTGTTTGATTGCTGAAGTTATCATTGTACGTGCATGTGGAATAATATGATGACGTCCTTTTGTTACATGAAGATGTTTTCTAGAGCCTCACAGGATTTTCATACTAGTTTAATTATTTATGCTATTTATATTCATTTTCATAAACTTTATATATTCGAGCATCGTTTCTTATGAGACACATAGATTGAAATAAGAGGGAATCTGTAGTTTTGAAAGTATTGGCGACAGTTCGTTCCCACTTTCACATCGGCACTCTAACAGCAATTCTCGTGTAAATCTCATTTTTATTCTCATCCTCCTGAGTTGATTCTTTTGAATTCCCCAAGAACGATACTTCATATCGTATAGTAGAATCTGGTATAATGAATGAATGATGGTAAACGCTATTTAAATTCTAAATATATATTTATAAAAATAAAATAAAAATCTTCCGTTAAGTTGAATATATTGTATTGCTCCATTATATCTAGGACAATTAACTGTAATCAACTGATAACATCACGGAATGATCTACTAATGTCTCTTCTCTATTACAAACAGGAAACATACAGATTTTATTTCCTTCAGTTCTCTCAACAACTTGTACTGTACCTTAGTAATACCAAAGACAATTAGAATACTTAGTTGAATAGTTTCCTATCTATAGAAAACTGGAATAGTTTCCTATTGTCTTTGGTGATACCCATTATCATCTTCATTGCACTTATCAGATAGCATCAGCGTTCAAATTGACTGATTTACTTATGTAAATTTAATTTTTATTTTCAAATCAAAATCTTAATTTAATTTAGAACTAATAGAAAAATTATTAATTTAGAATTGTCTTTTGCTGTTGTTTCTGCTCGCTTTTTCTTGTTACAGTTCAACTGGTTATCGCCACCCCATACAAACCCGCCGTCATTTTTCACCATCTAGAACATCTACATCCTGGACAGGGCTGCATCACTCTACTGCACCGACTACAATCACCCGCTGAAACTCACCTCCATTTCGCAGAGTAAAGAATCGAACTATGTGTATTAACATAGTGAAGAGAGCCGAGCTAACAACGCATCCTCATGCGCTCGCTCTATCGAGAGACGTGGACTGTTAAGTCACCTAGGTTAAGTAATCTTAGTTCTAGTTTTAATCTCATCTTCATCTTCATCGTCATGTGTATTTGCTCTTTTCTTGGACTGAAGTCTTGCTGTAATCTCTGCAATAATGCTACCCTCTGAAAATCGAGCTCGCTCGCTCTCACCTTTCAATAATCGCAATAGTCTGAATAATAATCACAACCCAGATACAGGTATCACTTTATCAAACAGGCTTCGACCTTATAACAAACTACTAATTGCTGCTCACCTTAACGTTCAATCCCTTAGCTGTCACATGGATGAATTACGAGCAATCTTCCGTTTTCAAAATTTTAGTATTATTGGCATCTCAGAATCATTTTTGAAGGCTAGTATTCCATCCAGTCAAGTTAATTTGCCCGGATACACGCTTTACCGTAACGATCGACTGAATAAAGCATGTGGAGGCGTAGCAGTGTATGTGAAAGACGGTATAAAAACTAAAATTTTATCTACATCGATACAAGAATACTCTGCCAGACCCGAATTTATGCTACTCGAATTATCTTTATCCAGTTCATATAAATTACTAGTTGGAATATGCTATCGCCCCCCAAAAATAGGTCATTTCACTGATTTTGAAAATGCATTGCTTTCTTTCATGCCATTCTACAGCCGTATCCTAATTATGGGAGACTTGAATACCGACCTCAACATGACTAATCGTAACTTTGACTATTATCAACTGACAAATATCTTCCATTGTCTGGACATGACTATTTTACCGCTAGATCCTACCCATCATACCAATCAATCGGACACATTCATAGACTTACTCGTAGTCAGTGACCCAGATGAAGTTATAAACAAAGGTCAAATCTCTGTCCCAGCTGTTTCTGGACATGACTTAATCTATTGTGTGCTATCTTATAAACTACCCAGACCAGAACAAAAATTTATTACCTACAGGGATTTCAAAAAATTTAATGAAGCCAACTTCCAGAGTGATGTCACTAACACCCCATGGCATCTGATTGATGCCTTACCCTCAGTTGATGAAATGATTGAGACTTTTGAAAATTTGACTTTAGACTTATTTGACAGACATGCTCCCTATGTAACAAAAAGATTGAATAGAAAGAGATGTGTACCCTGGATGACTGATGATATACTGAAGATGATGGGACAAAGAGACAAGGCTCATAGGAAATTTAAAAGAACTTATGATTTGGATAGCTTAATAGAATATCGAAGTCTCAGAAATAAAGTAAAACAACAGCTACGTAACTCAAAGATTAGGTACTTGAATTCCTTCATGACAGAAAACAGACAAGACTCTTCATTATTATGGCGTGGAATTAAAGAATTTGGCCTAGGTAAACAGAAATCTCAACCCCCGATTGACTTGCCACTAGACAATATAAATGAACATTTTATCTCACATTCAAATCAACGTGACGAGACAATCATTAGCAATCATATTAATGATCTAAATAACCAGGTAACAAACTTAAACATACCAATAGCTGATCAGTTTCATTTTCATCCAATTTTAGAACAAGAAACATTTAAAGCAATTCAACATGTACGTAGTAATGCTACTGGTGCAAATAAAATTCTATTAAATTCATTAAAATGTTATTTGCAGTCCTGCCAGTCATCACATTCATCTTCAATAAATCTCTTGAAAATGGTATTTTCCCTGAAAATTGGAAGCTTGCTCTGGTTCGTCCATTGAACAAAGTTGCCTCACCAAATAAAGTTGAAGATTTCAGACCAATTAGTATATTACCTGCCCTTTCCAAAGTACTAGAAAGACTTGTTCATGCACAAGTTGTAGCATACCTAGAGCATCATAGCAAACTTCACAACTTTCAATCCGGTTTTCGAAAATCTCATTCAACTGAAACAGCTCTACTGCGTGTTACTGATGATGTTAGGTTAGCTATGGACCAAAGAAAATGTACCATTTTAAGTCTGTTTGATTTTTCCAAAGCATTCGACACTGTAGACCACACAGTTCTCCTGAAAAAATTAGCTATTTTTGGATTCAATCATAGAGCACTACAATGGTTCAATTCGTATTTATCTGGTAGAAAACAATGTGTATCTGTTGATGATAAGAGGTCAAATTGGAAAAATGTTGTGCACGGTGTTCCTCAAGGTTCTATTCTAGGCCCCCTACTGTTTACTCTATATGCAAATGACCTCTCCTCTGTTATTAAGTTTTCCAAATTCCATACTTATGCCGACGATCTCCAAATTTATGCAAGTTGTTCAACCACAAAAATCAATGAAACAATACACAAAATGAATGAAGACATAAATTTGATAGTTGAATGGACTAAGAAAAATGGTCTCAAACTCAACCCTATCAAAACGCAGCCTATAATAATCGGATATTCACGCATAATCAACAGCATAGATTTTAATTCAATCCACAAAATTATTGTTGATGGTAATGAAATACCCTATTGCAGCTCAGTCAAAAATCTTGGAATACTCATGGATAAAACTCTTGACTGGTCAGATCATGTTAATAGCACTTGTAAAAAAGTATTTTCAGCCATGCATTCATTGAAGAAATTGCAAGACATTCTTCCTAGAAACATAAGACTATTACTAGTTAAATCTCTGATCTTCCCTCACTTTATCTATTGCAATTCTGTACTTAATGACATGCAAGTTACTCTAAACGATAAACTACAGCGCTGCCAAAATTACTGTCTAAGGTTTGTGTACTCCCTCGAACGTCATGACCGGATAACCCAAGCTCACATTGCAAGCTCAACTTTAAAATTGCCAGAACAGAGACTTTTTCGAATACTGAAACTTGTTAGGGATATTTTAAAATATGGCAAACCCTATTATTTCAAAAATAATTTCAAATTTGTTTCTGAAGGTAGGAGGCTAGATGTTTCAAGTACTAGAACAGGTGAAAATACTTTAAGAATACCAAATCATCGAACAACCATTTATACTAAATCTTTTCTTGTCAGCGCCTGTCGCGCTTGGAATTCACTCCCGAATTCTATAAGATCCATTGAGAGTCGAGCGGGCTTCATTTTAAAATTGAGAAAATATCTTTTTGATAGATTGACTGAGTCCGTCCAACCCTGAACCAACCACATGACAGCTCCCATCTTTCATCCCCCCATTCATTCTCTTCTTAGTTATAAGAATTATTTTATTCTAAAATAGTTTTATTTTCACACACTGAATAATTCATTATTATAAAATATTGGTTTTGATTGATACTTTTCATGCATTTAACATCAACATTTTGTTCCTCAAAAAGACGAGGTATTAGTTCCAATTTATTACATCTAGCCGTATGTACATAGATTTTTTTTTCTTTTCAAATTAACATTCTTCATCATTTGATTCATCATTCATCAATTATTTATTGTTTATCATCCATATAATAATTTTAGGAGTTACTGATCTTAGATATACACGATCTTGCATCGTATTTTTGCTTACATTCTATACTACGACAAAATTTCTTCATGTAATAATATACGAATAATTTTTAATTAATTCCATCACTATTGTTCATTTACTCTTGTTTATAATTTATCTTATCTCATTCATATCACATACTATCTAGCTTTCACTTGAGGTTTTAGTTACAGTTATCTGAATAATTTTATGGTTGAGTGTTGATGGGAAGGATGTCCTTGCACATCCTTCTCCAAGAATGGACATCTATATGTCCAAACTCCGCCATTTCATGTAGATACAAAATCAATTACTTCTATTCTCAATGACGTTAATTTAATAAAATAAATCTTACCATTATTAAGTTGTATTAAAAAATCTTGAATTAAAATTTATACCTATATATTTTCATTTAAAGTCTTTCTTACTTCATGTTTTGTTTAGTTAATCTTATGCTGTAATTACTATTTTTAAATGACGATCATTGTAATGACTTTCATAGAATTTAAGCGACATATTTTGTACTCTGCGTGAATAAAGTGATTATTCTATTCTATTCTATTCTATTCTCTCTCGGCCAAGTATTAATGGAAAGGATGTCCTTGGACATCCTTTTCCAAGAATGAACATTGACATGTCCAAACTTCGCCGTTTCATGTAGATAAATCTCACTTATATTAACATTTTCACATTGCATATAATACTTAAATTGTTAAAAATTATTAGTCATATTCATAAAGTTAAAAATTATATTACTTATACGTACAACTTCTGTCATCTAGAATCTAAGCAGTTATAATTATTGTTATCTACATGAATAAAGTAATCTAATCTAATCTAATCTAATCCCTCTCTCTCTCTCTAAGAGGGAAATAAGAGGGAATCTGTAGTTTTGAAAGTATTGGCGGCGGTTTGTTCCCACTTTCTCATCGTCACTCCAACAGCAATTCTTGTGTAAATATAATTTTTTTTTTTTCTCATCCTCCTGAGTTGATTCTTTTGAATTCCCCAAGAACGATACTTCATATCGTATAGAAGAATCTGGTATAATGAATGAACGATGGTAAACGCTATTCAAATTTTAAATATATATATATAAAAAAAAAATATTCCGTTAAGTTGAATATATTGTGTTGCTCCATTATATCTACAACAATTAACTGTAATCAACTGATAACATTATGGAATGATCCACTAATGTCTCTTCTCTATTACGAACATGAAACATAAAGGTTTTATTTCCTTCGGTTCTCTCAACAACTTGTACTGTACCTAAGTAATACCAAAGACAATTAGAATACTTAGTTGAATAGATTCCTATCTATAGAAAACTGGAATAGTTTCCTATCGTCTTTGGTGATACCCATTATCATCTTCATTACACTTATCAGATAGCATCAACATTCAAATTGACTGATTTACTTATGTTAATTTAATTTTTATTTTCATATCAAAATCTTAATATAACTTAGACCTAATAGAAAAATTATCAATTTAGAATTGTCTTTTGCTGTTGTTTCTGCTCGCTTTTTCTTGTTACAGTTCAACCGGTTATCGGCACCCCATACAAACCCGCTGTCATTTTTCACCATCTAGAACATCTACATCCTGGATAGGGCTGCATCACTCTACTGCACCGACTACGATCACCCGCTGAAACTCACCTCCATTTCGCAGAGTAAAGAATCGAACTATGTGTATGACATAGTGAAGAGAGCCGAGCTAACAACGCATCATCATGCGCTCGCTCTATCGAGAGACGTGGACTGTTAAAGCTTGATTCACACATATAGTGCCGTGCCGCGATGGGGCTGCGTTGCGTTTGGTGCCGTTCGATTTCAGATGGATTCGCTAAAACGGCTCCTCCATTTGAAATGCATGGAAACGGCCGCTAGTGATTCACACATGTAGTGCCGTGCCGCGATGAGGTTGCGTTGGTGCCCTCAAGAGCAGTTTCGAAGTGAACTTCCAAGGCCACGGCATCATGCCGCCTGGGGCCGTTTTAGCTTCGGCTGTTTCCGTTCAGCTTCGGAATCTTTCGTGTACACCTCTCTTCGTTCTTCATCATGTTTCTTTGTCGCACAAGGCGACGGCACCAACCGAGCACGGCACTACATATGTGAATGATAGCGGCTCCTGGCGGCGACAGCACCATCGCAACCCCATCGCAGCACCATCGCAGCACGGCACTATATGTGTGAATCAGGCTTAAGTCACCTAGGTTAAGTAATCTTAGTTCTAGTTTTAATCTCATCTTCATCTTCATCGTCATGTGTGTTTGCTCTTTTCTTGGACTGAAGTCTTGCTGTAATCTCTGCAATAATGCTCCCCTCTGATAATCGAGCTCGCTCGCTCTCACCTTTTAATAATCGCAATAGTCTGAATAATAATCACAATCCAGATACGGGTATCACTTTATCAAACAGGCTTCGACCTTATAACAAACTACTAATTGCTGCTCACCTTAACGTTCAATCCCTTAGCTGTCACATGGATGAATTACGAGCAATCTTCCGTTTTCAAAATTTTAGTATCATTGGCATCTCAGAATCATTTTTGAAGCCTAGTATTCCATCCAGTCAAGTTAATTTGCCCGGATACACGCTTTACCGTAACGATCGACTGAATAAAGCATGTGGAGGTGTAGCAGTGTATGTGAAAGACGGTATAAAAACTAAAATTTTATCCACATCGATACAAGAATACTCTGCCAGACCCGAATTTATGCTACTCGAATTATCTTTATCCAGTTCATATAAATTACTAGTTGGAATATGCTATCGCCCCCCAAAAATAGGTCATTTCACTGATTTTGAAAATGCATTGCTTTCTTTCATGCCATTCTACAGCCGTATCCTAATTATGGGAGACATGAATACCGACCTCAACATGACTAATCGTAACTTTGACTATTATCAACTGACAAATATCTTCCATTGTCTGGACATGACTATTCTACCACTTGATCCTACCCATCATACCAATGAATCGGACACATTCATAGACTTACTCGTAGTCAGTGACCCAGATGAAGTTATAAACAAAGGTCAAATCTCTGTCCCTGGTGTTTCTGGACACGACTTAATCTATTGTGTGCTATCCTATAAACTACCCAGACCAGAACAAAAATTTATCACCTACAGGGATTTCAAGAAATTTAATGAAGCCAACTTCCAGAGTGATGTCACTAACACCCCATGGCATCTGATTGAGGCCTTACCCTCAGTTGATGAAATGATTGAGACTTTTGAAAATTTGACTTTAGACTTATTTGACAGACATGCTCCCTATGTAACAAAAAGATTGAATAGAAAGAGATGTGTACCCTGGATGACTGATGATATACTGAAGATGATGGGACAAAGAGACAAGGCTCATAGGAAATTTAAAAGAACTTATGATTTGGATAGCTTAATAGAATATCGAAGTCTCAGAAATAAAGTAAAACAACAGCTACGTAACTCAAAGATTAGGTACTTGAATTCCTTCATGACAGATAACAGACAAGACTCTTCATTATTATGGCGTGGAATTAAAGAATTTGGCCTAGGTAAACAGAAATCTCAACCCCCGATTGACTTGCCACTAGACAATATAAATGAACATTTTATCTCACATTCAAATCAACGTGACGTGACAATCATTAGCAATCATATTAACGATCTAAATAACCAGGTAACAAACTCAAACATACCAATAGCTGATCAATTTCATTTTCATCCAATTTCAGAACAAGAAACATTTAAAGCAATTCAACATGTACGTAGTAATGCTACTGGTGCAGATAAAATTCCCATTAAATTCATTAAAAAAATGTTATTTGCAGTCCTGCCAGTCATCACATTCATCTTCAATAAATCACTTGAAAATGGTATTTTCCCTGAAAATTGGAAGCTTGCTCTGGTTCGTCCATTGAACAAAGTTTCCTCACCAAATAAAGTTGAAGATTTCAGACCAATTAGTATATTACCTGCCCTTTCCAAAGTACTAGAAAGACTTGTTCATGCACAAGTTGTAGCATACCTAGAGCATCATAACAAACTTCACAACTTTCAATCCGGTTTTCGAAAATCTCATTCAACTGAAACAGCTTTACTGCGTGTTACTGATGATGTTAGGTTAGCTATGGACCAAAGAAAATGTACCATTTTAAGTCTGTTTGATTTTTCCAAAGCATTCGACACTGTAGACCACACAGTTCTCCTGAAAAAATTAGCTATTTTTGGATTCAATCATAGAGCACTACAATGGTTCAACTCGTATTTATCTGGTAGAAAACAATGTGTATCTGTTGATGATAAGAGGTCAAATTGGAAAAATGTTGTGCACGGTGTTCCTCAGGGTTCTATTCTAGGCCCCCTACTGTTTACTTTATATGCAAATGACCTCTCCTCTGTAATTAAGTTTTCTAGTTTCCATACATATGTAGACGACCTACAAATTTATGCAAATTGTTCAACCACAGAAATCAATGAAACAATACACGGAATGAATGAGGATATAAATTCAATAGTTGAATGGACTAAGAAAAATGGCCTTAACCTTCCGGTGGGCGCGCCCTTCAAACTTACAAGAGTAGGCGCGTAGCAGCACTGAGTGCTGCCTCTGAAATATCTTTGTTTCTGCGCCTCATACAGCTCAGGATCGGAGAAAAATGATGTTTATATCATAAAAAGTAATTTCCTAATCAATTTGGATGATTGTAGTTATATCTTGAACAGCTATACTATTGTTTTGTAATAATGAACTGGTAATTGTTACTCATTGGATTGGAAACTGGGAAAAGAACACTGTCAAATACTAATCCCTTGAAAAGAAGAATTCCAGCTGTCAAACTATTTAGTATTGTAACACTAACAATGATCATAACTGATAAAATAGGGGTCCTCAAACTTCTTCCCATTACGTATATGGATATTGAAAATAGTAAAAATACTATCATCACTGGGCGCGTGCAGCACAGAGTGCTGCCTAGGAGTCAATCATTGTTTCTGACGACTGAAACAATGAATGTAAACAACATCTGGCATGTGGAATGTGTTCCCAATGTTGCTAGAGGAAGGTACTGAATATCCCTACTCTGTAAAATAAACTTCATTCTAGGTACTTAAAAAACAATCACTTTGCAGCACTGAGTGCTGCCACGCGCCCACCGGAAGGTTAAACTCAACCCTACCAAAACGCAGCCTATAATAATTGGATATTCACGCTTAGTCAACAACATCGATCTGAACTCAGTCCACAAAATCACTGTTGATGGTAATGAAATACCCTACTGTAGCTCAGTCAAAAACCTTGGAATCCTCATGAATAAAACTCTTGACTGGTCAGATCAAGTTAATAGCACATGTAAAAAAGTATTTTCTGCTATGCATTCATTGAAAAAATTGCAAGATATTCTCCCTAGAAACATTAGATTATTACTAGTCAAATCTCTGATTTTTCCACACTTCAAGTATTGTAATTCTGTACTAAATGATATGCAAGTCACTCTAAATGATAAATTGCAGCGCTGCCAAAATTACTGTCTAAGGTTTGTGTACTCTCTTGAACGTCATGAACGGATCACTCAAGCTCACATTTCTAGCTCAACCTTAAAATTACCAGAACAGAGATTTTTTCGAATAGTGAATCTTGTTAGGGATGTTCTAAAATATGGCAAACCTTATTATTTCAAAAACGATTTTAAATTTGTTTCTGATGGTAGGAGGCTAGATGTTTCAAGAACTAGAACCGGTGAAAATACTTTGAGAATACCAAATCATCGAACAACTATTTATACTAAATCTTTTCTTGTCAGCGCCTGTCGCGCTTGGAATTCACTCCCAAGCTCTATAAGATGCATTGAGAGCCGAGCGAGCTTCATTTTAAAATTAAGAAAGTATCTTTTCGAGAGAATGAATGAGTCTGTCCAACACTAGAGCAACCGCATGACAGCACCCACCTTTCATCCCTTCATTTATCCTATTCTTAGTTGTAGGAATTATTTTATAATGAGTGTTTCAAAAGAGTTACATTTCCCACTCTAAATAATATTATTTTAATATAATTAAAATATTAGTTCTCCTTCTTATTAATATTATTACTATTAATATTTTTATAATTTCTGTTACTATCTATGTTCAATGATTAATTTTTATTTTTATCCAATGTACATTATTATTTAAAATTAACTCCATCACTATTTCTCTTGTTCTCATTATTCTCATCACTATGATTAGAATTTATCCATCTTTTAGTTATTTAATCTCACATATAAATTTTAATTTGTTTCTATTTAAATTTATTCATAAAATATAGGCCCACGGTTGAGTGTTTATGGGAAGGATGTCCTTGCATATCCTTCTCCAAGAATGGACATTCATATGTTCAAACTCCGCCGTTTCATGTGGATACATAACGATCATTTTTTACTGTTAGCGTAATGAATCTCATATCTATATTGTGGATACAGACCGATTTTTTAGTTATTTCAGCAATTATTGATTAATAAATAATTGAAATTATCTAGAAGTTAAGCTGTTATTCATATTATTTGATTAGCTTCCATAGTATAAGCTTTGTTAATTTAATTATTGGAGATCGTAATTATGCTACTTTCATTTATTTTATGCTACTTTCATTGACGAGATTCATTGCTGAACTATATAGTCTAGAATTTAAGTTGACATTGTAATCTACATGAATAAAGTGATAAATCTAAAAATCTAAATCTAAATCTCTCTCACTCTTCCTCTCAAAAATGTGCTCTGTCACACAAGCAGGCTTGATTTCGAACTATCTCCCAACCGATATCGAACCTTGGAAGATCAATTATCTGTGAGAATTCATTTACCGAGTCGTTAAGTCGCCAATACTGGTTTCAGGAGAGACAAGTTTAGGCAATAATGGTAATAGGACCCATCCTGTCAATTTGTGATCGTTAGGCCTAACGATACTCCTTGGCAATCACTGCTTTGATGTGAGGAGTTCAGCAGTCTAGTTAGAAAGGCAATTATAGTAATGAGAGAAGTCGTGAGAGATTTGAGGAATAGTGACAATGTTAATGAGGTCTTCTTAAGGAAAGCGATTTGGAGCAATGTTCGGTAGGTAGGTCAATAGAAAAAATCAGTGATAAGTAAGTAACTATTCAGCAAGAGCTTCTCAAACTAGAGTACTTCCTATATAATTTTTTGCAATGAAAGTTCGCCATTGTTTTTGTATAAACAATAGTTATCGCTATTGTTATTCTATAATTAATAGTTATCGATATTGATATTGTATAAACAATAGATATCGCTATCGTATTCTTTGTTATTAAATATGTAAGCTCCAGTACAAACAATGAGATGGATGTGAATAAAAAACTGAAGGCTTTGATCACTCTGGATTTTGTAAGCCTCTATCCAGTAATATTGATTTATCTGATAATTTATCTTCAAAACTCTTTCCATTAGCTTCAATTGTATATTTCGTCCTTATTTCCCATGTGGAGTAGAAAGCTTTCGAGAATGGTCAAGAAATCATTGTACAGTACAAAATGATCTTAGCTCAATACAAGCCGAACACTGACGAACATATTTTCGACCCCCGTCATAACTCACATCACAGCGTCCGGCCCATTAGGATTTCCCATCCAACAAAACGGGCCGGCCGTTACAAACCAACAGAAGTCAATTATTTTCACGGTTATTGGCTACAGACCTGCTACATCGTGAAATGGATGGAGAATGTGAGTTTCGTTCGGCAAAGATTTTTCTGGGCTGGAAAAAATGGGGGTTGTCTGGTCGAAGCAGGAGATAACCGAAAAAACCCGTGCTGTGTCCATGAACGTATGAGGGACTATGAGGGAACAAGAATTCCAGTAACAGAAGAAAAAGAACAGGGATGGATTGTGGTTTGGTAGTGGGGGGGGGGTGTATGGAACGAACCCGGAAAGAAATAGATGAACGAAATAAATCTGAAGCAATAGGTACAAAGATATCTGCGGAATAAAATAACAGAGAAAGAGCAGAAGACAAGGTGAGTGGAAAGATGGAGAAGGGGAATAAGTGAGTGGCTCTTCAGAATTCTGGCTTCATACGAAGGCTATATATTCCGGAGGAAACAGCAATAATATTGGCTACTGTTTGATAAGTTTCCAACTCCTTTCACCATGTATGTTCTCCACAGCCTTTCTTCAATCACGTTTTTCTCATCCTCCATTTTTTCTTTCACCTCACTTTTCCTACTAACCCGTCTTTCGCTCATCGATTCTTATTTCGCATGATCCACTTTCCTCCCCCACTCCTCCACTTCTACAATAAGCCTTTGTTGGTTTGATTGTTTCTTCTTCTATTAAATTAATGTTATTCAATAAACAACAGCTTGACTAGAGACTATTGAAACAGCAGGGGAATTTGATTGCTATATCACTAGCGTGATGACCTGCAACTTTATGGTTATTGTGGAGTGTGTTTTATAGCTTTGTGCCTGTCGCAGACAGAATATTTGTATTATCATTTTTTCTCTTCATAAATTGGAGTTGGAATTGAAATTGAAAATTGAGGAGTGCTTGTTTGGCAGTAGCTTCATAGCAGTTCAATTTTCATACGATTTGAATTCGAATTCAATCTCTGAATCATTCAAGTCGCTCTTCAATTTGAATTTTCAAATACATTATTGAATGAATGAACAATTTTATTTAAAAAAAATAATAATACAATAATTGCTTGCATGCTATGAGATCTACGACTAACAGAAACAAGACCATCACTAGGCTATAGAGCATGTGAGAGATGGTACGCATATGAAAAATTATCATTAATAAAGAGTTTGAAAATAATAATATTTAAAAGGTATTTACCCACCTATATTGCTAAACCGACAAGAATTTAAATTGTTTGAAAGAATGTTCGTTGACTCATCGTTCAGATCACTCGTCTTCAGTTGGAGGCTTTGGGGAAGTGGTTGGCCACGTGGTCTTGACGACATCTAATCGCTCAGATTTGATAAGACGATCACTCGCTATTCCTTTTTAAAGTTACCCAAAGGTAACGGCTTTATTAGCTAAATATCATTATTTATAATTCATAAGGATCAGATGATGGTTTCGGAACCCATCTAAAGCTGCAGGTTCATTCATATCTCATCATCATCCTCCTTATCAAAACTGCACAAGCCAGGAGCGTATATGGGCATCACCACACAACAAACAATACAGGATAATAAAATTATGTAATATTCAAGATATTATATTAATATGTATAATGTAATACAAATATACATAATGTAATATCAAGATTTTTATATTCATGATAGTTATGTATCAATGCATCATTCAAGCTTGGTCTATTGACTTTCTGATATTCATCACTCTGAATGATTCCTTTGTCACGTTCATTGATTATTTTTGCTCTCTTGTTTACTTGAGTCTGCTGTATGACTAGAGATTGACACACTCATGGTTCAGATTACTCGTATACTAGCTGCTTGCTTTGGTAATTATTCTTATTGAAAACTATTAAAAAGTATTAAAGTTGTATCAAACATTCTATTGTCAATCGATAAGATAAGATATATATTTATTCAACACAGTACATCATACAATAAACAGTTGAATATCGTCAAAATTTTCATTCTAAAACAGTTTGAATACAAGCATAAAATAAAACACAAATTGAAACATTAACAAGGCAGGTACAAAAAATCATTAACACTGTAGTACGCATTTGCAACAAGGAATCTGTGTAGTTAATTCTTAAATATCTATGTAATATTCTAAATAATATAGTACATGAAAGAGATTTCAGATCAGTGGGCAAGTGATTGTAGAGCTTTCCTCCAATATATGAAGACATTTTCTCAAACAGTTGCAACAATATCAAGCCGTTCATGATGAAGACTCTTATTTGATGGTTATAACTAATGTTATCACTACTGTTCTTTCTGCAAAAACGTGACGAAAATATGAAAACCTTCATAAAGTCTCTGAAATCGACAAGCGATGTTATGGTGTAGCTCAGGTTTGAAATTTATCAAAGCATCAAAGGCACCTGCCAAGTACAGGCGGCCTTCAGCTAGCTTCTGGCTGGTGGCACTGATTGATGGAAGGAATTTATGTCGCGCGACGTGTGGCATGCTACATGCTACACACGCCCAGCAGCTGCAGCTATAGCAAGCAGCCTGATCTGCTCATATCGCCTGACGCCAACGGCACCCGAGACCATCTTCATTGCGACTACAACAATTGAAAACACAAAGCACAACTAAACAATCAACATTGTTCGATGACATCAATCGACAGATGTACCAGTTGCAACCGACAATAGCAGGTCACGTGAAATATTATGGGTGCTCTCTGCAACGTGATGTTGGTACATTTTTCATCTTCTGGTGGAAATGTAAGATGAGTGATTGGACAAACAGCAGATGAGTAGACTACTAACAGTATTCGGTTTAAACCTGATACGATTTTTTGTGGTATAAGGTATTATTTGGTTTGAAAAACTCATATCATTCGAATAATAAAATTGAAATTGAAACTGAAGTTATTAAATTGAAAAAAAATTCAAGTTATTTAATCAAAATAAATTGAATTAACAGATGAAATTGAAATTGGAATTATTTCAATAATTTTATAATTTGTTGTTATTGTTATAAAAAAATTGCAATCGGAATTGATATTAATTTCTTGCCAGAAGAAAAATACAATATAAATATATTGTGTTGCAATGCAACAAAACTATGATGAATAAACTTGCTTATAATAAACATCGTTGGATATATTACAGAAAAAAATTAAAAGAGAAATATTTTTTGAATTCGAACTAACTCTAACACCAGCTACCAGCAGAAAGTAAATCCTTGTTCGCTGGTGGGTCCAGTCAATAATACAGAAAATATATTATTTCATTCTTATACTAAATTTATTATTTTTATATATTTATGAAAATTTTTGTTTTATTATTAAATTATTTATTATTTTTAATAATAAAAAAAAAAATCGATCTATGTAGATAACGATAATATACTAGTTTGAATGAATTTCAATGAATCTATAAAAAGAATTCGGATATACTTCGAGGAATCATTAATATTTTCATGTTGTAATACATTAAAATAGCCTTTTCTGATCCACAGATACTGTAACTTACTCTTGAAAACTGCAGGCTATCTGAACAAAGTTCAAATCTCAAAAAATTTTAAATAGGGTTTCCTTATTAAGCTCTTCCTCCTTCTTCCGACAAAACTCTTCTACAGTTGTAGCCTAATGACTCTTGTGATTAGAATAATTGTTGAGTGGATGAAGATTGCCAATGGATTAACTTTGTCGTACCTTGCATGAGTCTAGTCGGTTTGATCATTTTTCAAAATAACATTCCAGATTTATGCTGAAACGTGATGGAAGCATGTGATGATGATTATTCATATACGTTTTCAAAGTCCCATACTATACGAGCAGAAAAATCGCAACCGAATATCGGCGTCAATCACGGCCGAATTTCAAGTGACTATGCGTTCAAGCTACTTTTCGGTGCCAAAATTTCTGCTCATGTCGTCTGCACCATAACAAGACGTGTGATCTATTGACCGTCATTCGGTCGCGGTTTTTCTGCCCATATAGTATGGACCCAAAGGAAGACATATACAATTATACATAATATGAAGAAAACTGAAAAAAGTAAAAATATTTGTGATTAATTCACAGACCGTCAACCTCGATAAACAAGGAGAAGCTCAGTTTTCAGATGTTTATAATGTTGTTCCGTTGTAATCATGCTTTAAAAACTAGTTGGAAGATTGAATTATATGGAATCAGTAATAGAACACAACAAAGTGTATTCAGCCAGAAACTACAGTAGTCGATTTGTCTCCGACCTAATAAATTAGAGTCGCTCTAGCTTTGGCCGTTTCGATGTGCCCCAGGCTATAGAATAATGATAACGGATAACTTGGTGAGTAGAATACAGGAAGGAGTCTGAGCGATCGTAACACGTTAAATGTATCTTTACTGCTCAGATTTGCAAATTAAACAACGAAGGTTTGTGGCAATTTACGAAGCCCGTAAAGAAAGCTCAAGCTAACTCCTATTGAGATACGTATCCGGCACTAAACCAGTGGTAGTTGGACCGAGCTGGGCTGGCTCGCTGCTTGTTGGCAAGAACGTCCTCGTCCCACAGAAGACAGGCTTAACGACCAACTCGTTAAGACTCTGACAAATGCCTTGGGTGGCTTTTTGGTCGGCCTCTGTTTATCGTCACATTCAAATTGCGAACATTTCTCAGCCAAGCCGAGACCCAGGCCTTAGCCAATACACACTTCTTCACACCCACACACATGCAACTGGAATGTCAACTTTAAAGCAACCATAAATTAATTCGCATCACAAGAAACAATAACAGTATGAACTCCTGTACAGCCTATTGTAATGTGAAGCTACTGAAAAATGGTTGAGCCTACATTACTCAAATTATATGGATAAGAGGTCGGAGGTAAACTAGCCATGAGATAGAGTTGATGATGAGATAGGTTTTAAGAAATTTATTTTAAACCGATGATTGGTCCCGACAAATCTCATTGTCAAGGAAAGGTATTATCCTAACTATAATGGACGGGGGCAAACCAATTATTTATATATTTAGCGTATGGCTTTAAATAGTGGGGAGACCCGAGTTGGGTTGTTCCACTTCACCAACATAACCAATTATCCCTTGTTAGGAAACATGGTGTAATTTTTTTTTGCAAACCAATGGATTATTTTTACTAGCTGATGTACACATAAACCACACTTGTGAAGAGGTGATGGGGTGAGAGAAAATACATTTAGTAGATCTGCAATAAATGCCGCGTAGAATGGATTTCGAACCCATATCCACAGCAAAGATAGCTGACGGAAGTTGCAGTTGAGACGCTTAATACCACTTGGCTGTACCGGCTAGCCACTACTGCGCATTTATACCTTGTTTTGAATCCTCCAACATGAGAAGTCTACAAGGAATTTCATGATGATCCATGATAGTTATATCAAACAAATTAATACTGTAATTCTGTCTATTGTAATATTGATACTGATAAAATGATGATACGTTATTAATAATGGAAAACACTTTCCGAAAATGTCAAACTCCACTTTAATAAACACACTGGAGTTTGACAATTTCAAGAAGTGTTTTCTATTATGGAAAGATTCCACATCAATATTTGTTCTACAAACTTTATTACTACTTAACTGGCTAAAGTGGAGACTGTTTAAACTTATTAATAGATCTACTTGGAAATCGGAAGTCTATTAAAAAAAGTGTGACATTCATTGGTCTGTGAAACTTTTACGGGAAAATCCTTTCTGCTAAAATCGCGTTTTGGGATACTTTAAATTAACGACGAGTTTTAAATTATCATATCATGCAGCAATAAAAACAAGTTTTTGTACTACTCTACTGATTGTTTCACTTGATCAGTATTATATCTTAAAGGTACAGAAATGATTAGTTAGTACAGACTTCAAATTACAGGCGAGTTCCAAGTTTGTAATAACTAGGGATAAGTTAGTAGGATACGAAGTTCAAACAATCCAATTTTTCAGGATACAGTATCATGATTACGCTGTAGTTCAAGTTCAATTCTCACATAATGCTATTAATACGTACATCACATTACTATCACATAGCTTGTTCAATTTGCTGAAACATCAGAATTTAAAATGGATTATTGTCGTTACTAAAAATCATTACTGCTTCTTACCATGTTCAAAGTGTATCAACTATACAAAATCAATCTTTCTGCATCAAAGTTGATAAATTTTCATACACTTTCATCGCTTTGTGAAACTGTAATGAGTTAATTCATTGTCAGTATAGGAAGGTGCCTTATTAAAGTGAACGGCTGTAAGATTGTTTCATGTACAGAGGAAAAATGATGCAAATTTAGTGTTGAGAAAAATTTACCAATTGAAATTTGTTAATGTTATTCATTATCACTGAAACGGATCTTCAACTAAATAGTGTATGATGAAAATGGTAGTTTTTCTGTATTGTTTTAAAGCGTGACCTATACCTTCAATTTAAGAGCTCGAGGGAAGGGCCTTTGAAAACACATCAGTAGAAGCAAACATGCGAATTGATCGAGAGCTCATATATATCCTAGGTTTTTTTCAAAAAGAGTTCTCGCTAGTATATTTAACGCGAATGGAGATGATTCGAATGTTTTTCTGAATCTTCCCCCAGCATTACCTCTCCTCACCCTATGTTTTTGCTCGATCACGAACACCCATCGCCTAGAATCTGCCTTTGAAAGCAAATTCCCAACCTTTTTCCATATCAATGGGAATCAGACTCGTTTTTCAAGAGCGAAGTTCATGCACATACGCTCCTATTGGGTATCTCAACGTAATAGTGGTTGCCTTAGTAGTAAAGTTGAATTCATAAAGTGGAACAAACCTTCAACGGACAGGGGTGTTCAGTTTCCCAAGAAAACGGCAGATCTTTTGCTGGTAGAACGAGTATTACCGAGCTATCCACTTTACTCCCTCCCACTAGTTCTTTTTCTTTCTTTCACGATTTCATTAAGTTGAAAATATTTCCTTAGAAATTCCATCTCTCTTACACCATCTTATTCTACTTATTGATGTTAAGGAAGTGCTGATATTCGATCAGAAAAATTTCTATCAATCATAAATAAAATTCTCATAACTGTTTCTTTATGCATATTTCTTTGCAGCCCACCTAAGTTCTTGGCTTGTGCTTGGGTAATGGGAAAGATGGTGATGATGAGAGATGAATGAACCTACAGTTTCAGATGACTCCGAACAATCGGGAAGCGATCTTCATTCTCATAAAACCAACAAATACTCTGGATCCTACCTACCTTCACATTCACATGAAGAGTTTTCTTCCAGGAGTAGGCATTTACCCCATTGCACTTGAGTCTACATCTTCAAACGCACTCCACTAGTTCTTATAAAAATTATAATATTATTGCTGTAGATGATGCAGTGTATTCATTTTCTAAACTAATCTTTGAGTTGATGGAAACTAGCTTCTGATAAAACTAGCATAACTCTCATTCTTAGAAACCGATAGAAAATTATGAGAATTATGATTAATTGGAAAAAGGTTGTCTATTTACAGACAAGATGAATTCCAAAAGGACATGAAAAGGAGTGGTTTCTGGTTCAGTTTGCATTATTCATTGAAAAAATCAATAAAGTATTGTTTCAATCAGGATTATCAATTTCAGTAAATGCGATATGTAATTACTGTATTACAATGTGATTCTTCACCATTAATCAGTAGAATAGAGTTAGAATTCCATACAAAGAGTTGCGAACAATTCTATACAATCAAATATCAATAAATCATTCACAAAGAAGAGTACAACAGGCTTATGCCCACAACTGTTTATTGCCCACAACTGTTGCCCACAACAGGCTTATTCCACCTTATTCCTCTTCCAATTTAAACAAACAGTCCGAATCCAGGTTATGTTATAATTATGATCTTACTGAATCCCCAATTTCTTCTTCAAAAAGAAAAGCAAAACAATTTTAGAATTTTCAAATAAGTTCGTATCAAAACGGAATAGAAATTCTAACAATATAAGGATATATTGTAATCTTATTGTTATATAACAATATTAAGAACCCATTCATGCAATTTATCATAATGAATAATACATAAGAATCAACAATAATTAATAAAATAATAAATTGTCTTCGTCTATTCATATGTATTTTCTTTGTTATTTTCACTATTGTTTTCCTTCTATTGAATGTTTGAATACATTATTGCACCACAACATATCCTCGTTTCCTCTTGATTTTATCAAAATCCCGAAATAGTAAACTATCCCACTTTTCCTAACCATTCAAAGTTATTCCACCTTATTAGTATTATGGATAATAAAATTATTCAATTTCTTTCGATCTTTGAAGGCAAACAATTGCAAATACTATAGATTGTCTTTCAATGTCAATACTGCAACAGTACCATGGAAGTTCTTTCACTGTTCCTCCACATCCATCACCAGCAATCCTACACTGACTCACTCATCCCTGTTGTGCTGTAGGCGGTCTTACTCGTTGAATAGTTTCAACATGTTGGGGAGCCGAAGCTAGAACGAAGACTTCGGTTGTAACAGTTGGGATTGTCTTGGATTCGGCGTTGAATTTCTCTCACAAAGTCGTACCGGATATCGGGTGACTGACTGGAAAAGGAATTGAATCGAAGCTCCAAGTCGCTGCCGAGATAAGATAGACAGTCGTATATAAATCAGCGTGGGATTGAACCTGGCCGTACTGGTGCCACACCAGTATTCTCACAGATCTACTAACTATCCTAAAAGCATCATTATATCTCCCATTAACAAACCCCGTGTTGTCGATGCAACAACAGGTGGGATGAGGATGATCTTTCAATACGAAATTTCAAACCTTCTCAATCAATAATGTAACCCCCCCCCCCACCATCTCCACAATGCTCTAGGATCCGATTAGTAATCCAACGTCAACAGTCTCGAAGAGCCAACTCTAATCAAGGTCTGTCAGCATGCTGCCTGCTCTTTTTGTACCAGCCGAGGAATTTAATTTGCGTAATGGAATTCTCCTCTTTTATTTTTCGACTTTTCTCAACGACGCACACTCACTCTATTAAAAAGCAACTGTAATTTCTGAAGCTAATCGATAATGAAGTTTGTCAGACAAGAAGTAAGATTGTAAGCGAGAGAATGAGAGGAAATTCGAGTGTCTTGTCTGGGAAACAATATGAGATTTAGCAAAAAAATATAATTTCTCATTCCTGCCATGAAACTGAACGAATGGATTCATGATTGATTTAAAAAAATATTGCCTTTGAAAAATTGATATTAGATAATAATAGAGATGAAGATCTAATGCCCGGTTTCTCAGTCGTTCAATGAACTGTTTATGGATCTAATAGCAGCATGAATCAATAAATATGTGTTTTCAAATGCAAAAAAATTATTGATTCAATAGTTTATTGAACAACTAAAAAACCGGGCTTGAGGCACAGGGTAGAGATGAGAAACAGGGCAGTGATCCTAGTCATTCCTATGATTCAGATCAGTATGACAGCTCTAGAAATCAAGCACTGGCAACCTGTCGACTGGGCAGTCCACTGGATACGTGTAAACGTGACATTACTGTTCAGATCTGTTCTGTCTAATCAATTATTTAGCTTATGAAAATAATATGCTTTTCTCGTTGGAAGCTTTTTTTCTGAATATCTTCCCCAATGAATGAATTGAGAACTTTTTCGCCTCATTCGCTCAGAACGAATTCTAATTAAGTTTCTTGTCCATTAAGATTGAAATCGGAAATGAATGGCTCTTTCAGCCACGGAACGAACTTTTCAAATTATCAACTAAACTTTTTTCTCTGTCATTAGGCAATTGAAGCAATAAAAAAGCCGATTCGATAGTACAGAGTAGTTGAATAGGATTTTGCTGATGTATTCCGATTCCCACTATTCAAGCTCGCTGATTACTTCGATTCACAATATTGAAAGTCATGAAGTTTTTTTTTTACCATTGAAGTCCTAAAAATTGAAAATCTCTCACAACTCATCAAACTTGCAAATTCATTTGATTTTTTCTGCTCATTGATGAATGAACTGGAGAGAATTTCCAATCCCATTGATTGAAATCTAATAACTGAGAAAGAAGTTAATGCTTTCAATCCAATTGAAAGTTAATTTTATTCCAGAAATCAAAAATATATTGTAACAAGCATGGTTATCTCAAGCTTTCAATATTTTTTTTTTTGAATATTTAATAATCTTTTGAGTACCATAATATAATCTGTATTCATGTATTCCTGTCGTAATGTTAATATCAAATGAATATTTTCGTCTTAAGTTTTTAACTGTCAAGAATCTATAACACAAGACTTCTATCAGCGCTCTGTACAAGTTACAAGAGTGTGGGCGAGAATCAGACATAGGAACTTTTGATAAAATGATAGTTTTATCTTGACATACAAATTTCAATCACAGAAAGTTCAATTAAATGGATAATTAGTACATTATCATTGATCATCATTTAATCATTGAACCAGTTTGGTACTTGGTATTATGAAATTGGAGGGAGATATTCGATATTATTGTGGAAAAATGACATGATTTTTTACTTGTGATAATTGTGATTTAGGTGATGATTTTTATTTTCTTAATTCTATCATTTTTATAGAAATTACGGTAGTTTAAAGATGGCAATAAAATGATTGGTTACGTACAATATTTTTAATGAAACTTAATACCTTCAACTGCGTTATACAACTTTTTTCTCAATCCTTTTCATGATCACTACGAATAACTTTAGTACATAATAATAAATAACTTGATAACATGGCTTTAGAATAAGAACAAACTGGTCCCCGATAAATCAAAGATATGAGTACAGATAAGAAAAGACAAGGAACTGGTTTGTCCTTGGTGGATGGAGGAATTGCATGTGAACTGAAAGAGTATAGAATAAGAAGCAGGTTTACTTCTAATGTACTATAAAACCTACATCAGAACTACTCTGCAACCAACCTTAATAATAACCTCAATGAGTACTGGTTGAGCTGGTTGCCTACTCAACGCCTTCATAGTGTTTCAGCCATACGCCGTTTGGTGATACAATACCACAGCACACACAACTCCTGATATCACATTCATCTCATCCTGCTGGCTTTCCAAAATTTAAATAAACATACGTCGGAAATTATAGTAGTAAATAAAACATTTCATGTATGAAATTGAAATAGGCCTGAGTAATCAGGCTCTGAGAGTCCGGAAACAATATTCCACGAATGAGAAACAGTTTTAGGTTTGAGATTCAGCTTTTATGAGTTTGGAAAATTCATAGATCCACGGGATCAATCTCATAGGACTCGCAATGGAGAATGGATAAGTAGAGGTGAGCTTTGGTGCTAGCGTGCATATTGCACCGATTCGTCTGTAAAAGAGTTAGAGTCAGCCGCATATCGAGAGGTAGAGGAAACCATCCCTGCTTGAATTGCATGTAATTAATGCTCGTCAGTATGGTGATTCAATTGTCCGGCAGTTGCATTTTGCATAAGTCCATTCGCATTCAGCGAACAAAGCACGCCAATTCGCCATTTTCCTGTCGCCGTTCACCTGAAAAAGAGCAAATTTTCAGAGCTGCAACACGTTTGAAAAGCTAACAGCATGAATCCCAAATTTTCAATGGATCTTGTTTCATCAGCCTTAATATTTCTGAGAGCTACATCAAAACTCTTGAGAGATTACTGCAGAGCAGATAGATATCTCATTTCATAGATATAATATGCAGTTATTATGCAATTATCAAGCTGTGATATTAATAGAAGTTTTAAGCAGTGAAATAAGAATGAATAAAATCTTTCAGCGAAGAATCAAATATAGAAGAATGGTGGTTGAGTCTTACTACCATATATAGAAATCAATATATACCATATATAGAAATTTGGATCATCTGTGTATAATCCATACAAATCTATTTATAATTGAATATTTTTTTACTGCAGATCTAAATACTATTCTAGTACTTTGTTCTTACTCTGTTGTTTGGATAATATTGTATTTGACTTTTGCAGAGAAATAAGTTAGAATAATTTATTTATCTCGAAGTCTATATAAAAATTTACTTAATAAATTCACTCAGGGCCGCTTTCCCCAACGCTGCTTAAGTAATAACAGCTGACGCTCAATTTTTTTCTATACTTTTCCTATTCTCCGAATGAGGCTTAAGCCAGATGTATTGCTTAAGCAGCGTTGGGGAAAGCGGCCCTCAATCTACTACATGGGTTACCTTAGTTGAGAAGTTTAACTTCCGTTCATTCTTTTTCGCTAGATATCTGTTTCGATTTAAAAAATAATAATATTTTACGCATTTATTTTCTTGTTTATTATATCTAGTTTTTAAGAGGACAAATTTATAATTTATTCATACATAATTTATGTTCATTAATTTATTCAACTTGTAAGAGATCACAATCAACTTGGAAGGATACGGGAATAGACCTCTCACCTCTCAAATGAAATCAAGCCACAATTTCCATAATATCAATAGAATACAAGAATAATAATTGTTTATTTTTCTATTCAGTCCGTTTTCAATTGAAGTCAAGAGCATCCTGAACGATAACTGTGATTCATAGATGGAGGTGGCACGTATATATATTTTCCATCGAATCGCTATTTGAAGAGATCCAGCGTGGAAAGTTCTTTTCAGAATAAAAAACACATCTATTCCGCCGGGAGGACGGATGAGAATCGGATTCTAGAGCGTTCTCCTTATCCGGCGGGGCTTGTGTATACACAACAAGCGAGCGAACAGATCCATTTTGAATGAGGAAATATTGGATATTTGCAGGCTGAAGCAGCTAGCAGCGCAACGCTTGTCCTCCCCTCTCAGCCAACTTTCCCGGCCTCGATAAAGTTGCAGTTTGGCACAGTCACAGATCAACTTCAACTTGCTTCTTGCTTCTGCAACAGACTTGCTCAACGATGTCCACTTACATTGTTAATCAACCAGTTGCCAGACAAACGAACACGACAGTACACAGATATTAACTGTTAGAAGAACTCGATCTATTCATCTGCAAGAGTTGCAGACAACATTGCCAGATCACCAAAGACAGAAATTAACTATTATAAGTACTCAATGTATTCGAAATCAATTCATTTGTTGAGAAACAAAATAAGGTTAAGTTAAGTCTATTAAAAAAATGAAATTAAACATAACTAAAAATATGCAAACCTTTATTCATCGACTAGAGTTGCAGACAACATTGCTAGAGAAATTCAATATAAGATGAGCAATCTATTCACCTACAAGAGTTGCAGAACACATTTTGAGCTCTAATTACTGTATGAATGAACGAGATTCCATCTACTAGAGTTGCATACAACATAGCAAGAGAATTTCACTATAATAAGAGAAATCTATTCAGCTAGAAGAGTTGCAGAACAGAGTTTAAGCTCTAATTACTGTATAACTGAACGAAATTTCACAATCCCATAGCAATAGCTAAGCTACCCAATACTGCTGATTTTCCATTATATCTTTCTGAAATAGTTCTTCAATATCTGGAGAATTCAATAAGACTCAATTTGTATGGATAATTGATAAAGTATGTTAATGAAAATGCATTTTATTTTATCTGAATAAATCATCGAAATTATCCAGTAGGCTATAAATCCCCCTGAAATGATCTGATCATTCCATGTTTGAAGAATTTGTGTAAAATTCAATGGGATTTAATGTAAACCCTAAAATTTTGTCAAATACTACTAGATTTATTAGAGAATAATTATGTTACAGCATCATTGTGCCATCTTCAGTGTACTAAAAATTTTATTTAAATATCACATCTCACCAGACACTGTGTCAGAAGTCAATAAGATTTGATTCTATTCTCAGTTTGACTTACTAAGAAATCTTCAATCTAGAATACTGGTGAGTGCTGTAATTCATCCACTTCATTGAATTGATAGATTTCTCTTCTTGAAACTTGGCAATACTTCTTTGAAAATTAACATCTTCATTAGTAATCCTGATTTTTGGTGCAGAGTGTATATTATACTCTATAATTCCCATGAAGTTATTAGTTCACTTTTGAGGATTCATATGATTGAATGCTCTTCTCATACTGAGGTCGTATACGAGGACTCACCCTTGATTACAAGAAGTCACTCAGGCGTTTAGGTTCGACACTAGAGTACGGCTTTCATCGTTCTAATAACGATTCATTACACTTGACACTAGCACTTTTGCCTGACGATGACAATAATTTCGAATGCAGATGATGAAGAAAGAAGGCAACAGACAGAGACTCAGAAGCCACTCGAATTTCTGGCCGACCTGTGAAGGGACACGTCGAGTTGACACTTCAACCCCTGACCTGAAGGGGAGAGGGTTGGTACAGGAAACTCGTTCAAATTTGTAATTAAATGCTGTGAACGTCGCTCACCCCTGGCGGGAGTTGGGGCGCGAGAGGTGCGGGGGAGGGGTGGTGGTGCTTGATATAATTGAAACTTTCAACGCTACGCGACTGTGAAGCTCAGCTAACAATAATTTAGGAGAGTCCGGCAGCAGTAATGTATAAATACACACGTCTGGGACAACGCTGCTAACAAGTTGAAATTTCAATTGTCAGCCCTTTGTCTCACTACAAGAGGGACAGACCCAAACCCATTGAAAAACTATTCCTAATAGAATGAAACTTTCCACTCAACCAACTAACTGTTACTCATGTATCCAACCATGCTTTTCTACCACAAAACACATTGAAATTATTCAAATGAATATACCAACAATATTATGTTATTAATACTTCAATATATTATTAATACCTCAGTTTTAGAGCTAGCTAAATAATATATATTCGAGTCTTTTCGCAATTATATTTTTTAACATTGTATTTTACTCAATTATTCTTCTTTGATTTTGTATTTGACGGTTTCCAAGTTTATTGCTGTAATTGTTCAATCAAATTTTTTATTAAACGTTTCCTAAAACTCGTGGCTTGACGCTCAAGGCTTCTCTTATTCCAGCCAATTCCTGAATCAAACAAATCGTTTTGTATTTTTCATTTGTTTGGAAATTTTCAACTGAAGCCCGGTCTAGACGCTACGACTTGTTGTACAACTTAAGTCGTACAACAAGTTGGAAGCAAAGTTGGATGAGTTACATTGCGTCTACACGTTACGACTTTTTAAAAAGTCATACCTCTTTTTATACAACTTGTTTTTACACTCAAGCCCGGTCTAGATGCTACGACTTGTTGTACAACTCAAGGGTGGTTGCAGACGAACCACAATCGAATGTGGGATGTGGGACCCAAGGTTTGTTTGTCTCTCTACATACCATGTGTGGGACCGACATATGATCATACGATCGTAAACTCTATACAAACAAATAGTCCAATGCACACTGACTGGTGTGCACTGCACTATTTGTATAGAGTTGACGATCATATAATCATATGTCGGTCCCACATCCCACATGCGATTGTGGTGGTCTACATTTGGCTGTTTTTCGGGTAATCGGGTAATCTAACCTATCATCCAAAGTCATCTGGCAACGCTGAGTTGCTGACAGAAATCAGCTGACTGAACGCAGTTGCTTAGTGGGCGCAGGGGCTTAGTCGTACCACATAATAGTGTTGTAGAACATGTCGTAGCGTCTAGACCGGACTTAAAAGCCTGTGTCTAAGCTACAACTTAAATATTACAGTTTCACAATTGGTGCTAAAACAGCTGTCTTTTCAGGATGCGTTTTAAAAGCTATGCATAATGAGACTATTTCAGAAGAAGAGAATAGAACTTAAAATCTCCTTTTTTAAAACTCTCTGATTATAGAACGATCTGGTTCAAAATTTTAAAACGGGTTTATGAACCAATAAAAATCTAGGATTTGTCATCCGAAAAATGAATGTTGTCTAATTATGAAACTGCTTTTGCCATTCTAGCCTGAAAGCAATCAACATTAGGTCACAGTCTAATAAATAAACTTATTTATTAGACTGTGATTTGGTCAAGATGGTTTGTTTCAAGGTTATTCTAGTTTAATAAAAGGTCAATAATAAGTGAAAGGTTGATAATTGTAGACTTTGTTTCAGCTGATAAGAATAATTTATCAATTATTAAAAAAGTACAATTACCTCATAGGATGAAAACAGACACAGAACCCAAAAAATCTTCCTAATTTTAATAAATATTTCAGATGAGAGTTATCGTCGTAGTGTATTAATCCAGTATACGAACTCATTAAAAAACACTAGATTTGTTTTTGATAAGTTGAAATTTGATTAAGTCAAAATAATTGAATAGAAAAATCTCCATATCAAAAAATGAAAAGAGAAAATATTTGAAATTACAATACTGGAGATGAAGAAAATTCCTTATTCCTTTATGTTATGAACGCAGTCCTGCATAATCAAACAAATTGAATTCTTTCTGTAACAAGCTTTGAGATATAAAAATAATGAAATTCTTCTATTTCAGTCACAAGGTGACTTCTGCCGTATTACAACTCTATTCGCTGTGAGCATCTACGGTGTTGCTCTCTGACGGATAATAGTATGAATCTTTCCAGGTAGATTAACATGGCAAAGGATAGGCTTATGTACGTAAAAATTAGTTTATAATTGAAATAGAATTCCCTGTCGCTATTTTTCCTACTTATCGATTGTGGAATTATATTTAGAATGATAAAATAATTAACATATCGCATGTCCTTAAACATTATTATAATCTTCAATTCAAGTTTTAAAATAAACTTTGAAGGTTATGTTTCAAGCACACTGAGCAGACGAAGTACTTCATCCACAGCTGAGTTCATTCCCATTGGTCAATATTCCGAAATGGATTGTGGGCGCGAGACTTCAAATCAATCATATGCTTTTAAACTTGATTTTTCACTCGATTAATTCAAAACTGAGATCCGATTTCTTTGTTAAATCAATATTTACGTTTTGAAATATGAAAGGAATAGAAGACGCAATTACTATTGTGAACGGTATTTATACAATTAGGAATACGACAACACTTTAAATGCATTCTAAATGCTTATTCCCTATCCTTTCTTATGTTAAACTACCTGGTTTCGTTCACTAAAGTTCTGCGTGAGCGCATTTGTCGATTTTATTATCCCCACCACCTACGTGCACCCAGCGACGTCGTGTAGATTAATATTTTTGAAACACTCATTCAGGTAGAATAGAGAAGCAAATCAAGATATTACGCTATCTCTAAGCTACAAAGTTTGTTTGTTTTCAAGTGGAGTTTGTTTTCAGTTTATTAGATAAATAATCTGATAAAATCTAATGGATAATAAAAGACTTTTTGAATTCCCAAATTTATATGAATTATTTTCCCATTTATCAGCGTCCCTAGAAACAAGCTAGTACTGCGCCATGAGGTAGAAATAATTTGATTCACTTCAACTATGCTGTTAATCAAGTTTAAACTACTAAAATACTACTAAGCTACTCTAAATACTTTATTTTTAAAAACACTTACTTACTCTTCTCTGTAGATAATGAATTATTTTTTAAACCTGATTTTTACATGTTTCTACATGTATCAAATGAACGATAAGTTCATTTGAATGCTTTTACATTATGAAAATAGCTACTCTAAATACTTTATTTTAAAAACACTTCAATCATATAATATCATCAAACTTGAAATAAAAATAAAAGAGTCATTCTATTCTATTCTATTCTAGAGAAATCATTTCATTCCTTCTTTGAGTTTGGGAAGTAATCTCCACTCTACCAATTAACCATGAATATCAGTATGGGTATTATTAATATCAATGAATGATATTATTGTTTAAGATCCAATCTCAATCGAACAAATTTCTTGTAGATATGAGGAGAAAATCCGTTGATGTAAGAACAATGTAGTAATTTGAAGAAATGTTTCATACTCAATCTTAAAGCTCTTGTATTTAGAGTGAAAATTATAGTCTGAGGGGGATGATATCATTACTTTTATGTGGGATTGACCTGGAATAATGATATTGTCATGTTTTTTGTATGAGAATGGAATTTTAAATATTTCAAATCATGATGAAGAAGTGTCTAGAGAAGAGCGCTTTGAAAATTACAAAATAAAATAGATGCAGATTTTCCAAGAGACTCTCAATAAAGTTATATGGAAGATTGAGATGACGAAAAACCGGCTGATGTATCGTGAGTATGGATTTGAAGTTTCACATTATGTTTTTATCCATGAACCGTTAGCTTCGCAAAGTAATGCATAAATTGCTTTGGCAGGCGCACTCCCATTCATTTCAAATTCCATATTCAAAGCAATACTTTGAACTCTTTCGGAACATTATTACGGCGATCCTTCACGCTTTTCAAAAGCGACGACTCAACTTGGCAAGTGGTTTTCACTTTGAGCCGACTGCTATAACGGTGCCGGTGCTGGCTCCCTTGCGATTCTATTTCAAGAGAATCTATCATCTCATCTTGGGCAGGTGAGAACGTGCTGAAACCAGCGAAATATGAATTTACTGGGTGGAGCGAGTAGTCTGTGATATTGAATTCCAGACTTTTCTGTATTCTGAGAAATTTTAAAAGAGGTTTGCTTTTTCCAATTTCATGAGAATTCTTTAGATTTTATTTAAGCAACTAGTTTTATTGGAAATGTCTTTCATGGGAATTATTATCAGTAGTCTCTGATATTGAATTCCGGATTTTTCTTTGTATTCTGAGAAATTTGAAAAAAATACGAGTGGTCTGCTTTTTCCAATCTTATGAGAACTCCTTAAATTTCCTTTAAGCAACCAGTTCCATTGAAATTGTCCTTCATGGGCTCTTGAAGTAAAAAGCTTGCATTTTGTACAAGTATTTTGAGTTATAATACAATATTGGAATGGTGAAATTACCCATGAAAGAAAGGGTGAAAGAAAAAATCCAACTCATCTCCATTTCAAGGACTTTTTCATCACATCTAGATGATGAAAAATTAATAAAGTGGAATTTATTTTGTTGCGCTGCAAGCAGTATTGTAGTTCATGGATTGAGAAGACTCAATCCTTTCGTGTATGAATTAATACGATTTCACATTTTTTTGGTTGAGATTGATCCTATTTATTACTTCTACTATACACTTTCATATTGTATTACTCAATTTGAGAGATCGTGTTCAAATAATTAGTATATATTCGAAGATCGTTTGTGTGTGAAATTCAACCAATCATTGGAATTTGTAACATATTGGAAGACTGGCTAGAATCTGCTGAAACTAAAAGATTAGTATTTACGAATTTGAGACAGGAAGCTATCGAGTTGTTGCAAACAAAAATTGTTATTTGAGAATCCTCATTTTTCTCTCCAATTTTTACACTTTTCTAAGCTTTCTCAGGTAATATTATAGAGGCCTATGACTGTGAAGTGGATTCCCTGGATGAATTGTTTCTCAGTTCCCAAGCATGTGAAGTGTTAATATTAATAATTTATGGTCTCTGAAAACTAATTTTCAATATTATTCTATGAAACAATAATACAGTTCACCTTATTGTATATTATTCATGAGTTGAAAACTCAAAAACTGAGTTGAAAAAGCTATAATGTAGATTAGTATTTTAAATTCCTGGTCACTTTTATCAAACTTACTGTCTGTCCAAAGAACATTTCCTTGAATGCTTCTATCAATGTTGATATTGATTAATGTTTGACAGTGCAGGTCTGATAGAAGTGATTATTCAAATGGAATAATTAACAAATTATTTTGTATGTTGAATAAGCAACTTACATTTTCACTCAAAAGTACTTCCAATATCAACGTTTTAATCAGATTCTCTCAATAAGTTTGCTGTATTGGATGGTAAGTGAACTCAATAAGCTTCAAACCTGAGAGTACAGTTCTATGAAGCCTACAAGAGAATTCGATTGAACACTAAATCAATGAATCGTCAGGAATCTCTTTACTCTATACAAGCAATGATAAGACGATTTCTTTCTTTCTGTCTCCAGTATCGAAATGAGAAAACAGGGGTTCCGAGATCAAAGAATCGGAGCAAAGAAAAGCCTATTGGTTGCTTAATTAATCACTCTTCAGAGCAGGCTGCTCTTTGAATGCTTCACATTTAATTTCGTTTCTGGAAACGGGAAACGTCAATCACTTCTCTTGCAATATCTTATGAGATCTTCAAACTAAACGATGAGTCTTTTAAGTTAATTTGAAACTAATGTAATTTGAGTAAATCTCAGATATTTAATAAGTAGTATGAAAAAATTGAAATCAATAGTCAAGTAACTTTGTACGTGTTTGAGTGTGTTTTTTTGAAAATGACAGACGTTTCTCCAGCTTTTCACACTTTTTTTCAAGAGAAAATCGTTGAAGTTGAGACATGGTAATAATGTTCAGTTGAGGTATTGGAAGTCTACAATTGAAGATTTTTCAAAATTCACTCCAATCATAATAGAAATGAATGATTTTAATTTTTTTGCGCTTTTATTGTGAATCTCATGTAGGCAGAAATGTTCAAATCTGATACACAGATTAAATTGATGACTGAAGAAAAAAGGGTGATTCAGAAATGTTTGAAGATATTTTCTAACTACAATAACTAGTCTCAAAGTGAAATTCTTTTCATTGAGTTTTGACGTTTCCAGAAAAACTCAATGAGAGTGGAAATGAGAATGTGGCTTGAAAGAAATGTTGAAATTGAATATTACACAGGCGAACCAAATGAGCCTCTTCATCCCTTTCATTCCGAGAGATATGAGACGGAGTTCCCTAACTAGAAGATTGAAGCGAGCGAGGCATTATCATTAAATAAATTATCAGAAAGCAACTTGAAACTCTTCTTGTTCCAAAATATTCAAAGAATCCCAGTTCTACTGGCATTTCTTTAGAGTTGTATAGTTTCGGTTATTAACTCAATCTTCTCATGTATCATAGTAGCCTGAAATCGATGGGAGAAAAATGGTCCCAAGATCCAAAAGAGATTACAAAGAGCAATAAATTAAGAAAATGATTCAAGTATAAAATTGATTTGAGCAGTATTAGTCTGGCGTACTTGGTCATGAAACTAAAACTTCCAGTTGCACGGAGTCCCTTCAAATTTAACCAATGTAGAATGACGTCATTGCAGAGACATCAGATTCACGACGAATTATTAGAATCATTTTACGACAGTCAAATTCAATTGAATTTTTGTGCAACTGGCCGTATAGTAACACCTTTTTTCCACTGTGTTAATTTTTCTTTCAATCCTTAAAGTCATCTAAACAATCTATACGAGTGCAATTGAGATTGGATACTTAAAATAATGATATGAGCTCGCAAACAGCATTCTTTGATCGAATAAGAATAATGATGATTGGATGAATAGTTTGAATCAATCACTAGACTTGGGATTGCCGATTGAATAGGGTCGATGCTAGGTGGGCCAACAGTTCCCGTTCCACTGCAAACCGCTTCAAAAGGCTGGCGAGGTTAAAGATGGAAGATTGAGTACATTTTATCACAGTTGAAGCCTATTCGAAGACCCTTCTCGCCCTTTCGGGGGGCCGTTAGCTATTTGGAGAGGGGGGCGTTAATGGGCCGAGGGCACAATGAGTTCTTTGTGCCCTGTTTACCATTTGTCTTCCCGTCGAGTCAACTGTAATCTCCCTTCCCGCTGGGCAGCAACCAACTCAGCATTCAATATAAGATATATTGGGACTTCGCTGCACTGAAAAGCTTGCTGCTCTTTGACCGATTTTTCTTGTAGTTTCTCGCTTTCCATTCTTGTTCCCTTATATGCACTAGCATTATTCTCATACTGGATCTTGTTCTAAATGCTGTTTTCGAACAGAATTTATTGTTCCATGAAGAGCCTCTTGAAAACAATGTCGCAGAAACAGAAACAGTTAGACTTCATTCACCTTACATTGGTTCTATATTTAGATTATTTCAGTAAAATATTCAAATGAATGATTTAAAAAACTATAACTACTACAAATACAAATTCACAAACATATACATACAGTTAATAATACACAATTGTATTTGCAAAACGTCAAAAAAGGATTATATTATTATATTTAAGATTACATTTATGCTATTTACTATAGGACTCAATAGGAAAAATTGTACCGTTGAATGTTTTTGAGATTGATGTCCTTGTGTAGGCCCAATATTTTTTTCAAAGAATTAACATTCTTAGGTTCGAACTCTGCAATTCCATGTACTAGATAGAACACGATAACATTCCGGTTATCATAAAATGATCACTAGGATATTGAACCTCATATTTATATAATGAATATGGTTTGTGTTTTGTTTTACTATGGTAGAAACTGTCCATCGAATGAATAATTCTACATTAAAATATCATAATCTTGAATTCAAACTAATAGGCTATATTTTGTAATCTTTATGAATGAAGTAGTAATAGTCTGATTGAATCAAATCTAATCTAACATTCCCAATTTTCTAACTCTAGTTAATTTTGTTTATTTTTATTTATTTTTCAAATGAAAACAAGTATATTATTTGTCGATGATATTGTTGTTTAGATGCCAATAATTTTATACTGGTGTTATCTAATAATAATAATACCTAATGTTTTTTAGTGTTGACCAAATTTTCAAGATTTCATCCTGAATGTGGAATAAATTGTCTAATATTTGAGCATTGTACTGGAATTATTCATTCCTCCCTAACCAATGAAGAGCGTAGACTGATTTCATTTCTTTCAAGTTAAATTGTGCGTTCAGATTGAATGAGCTATTCCGTTAGAAAGCCGTGAAGGAGCTTGTGCCCTCCTGCATCCAGCCTAGCTATCGTATTTTCCAATCACCTTGGCAAGTGCTATTGTTGATTTTCTCCTTCGTGCCCTTCTGTTTCTCCTCTTCTACTGCTCCTTTATTTTAATATCACATTGCAGTTTTCATGAATATAGAGCGAATACACGAAGCTGGGAATAGATGGCTGCACTTTAGTATTCCACTTTACAGAGAGCAATCTGCTTCTTCATCTGCTTGAACTACGAGATGCTGCATCCTCGTTACCCTATCGTTGTTACACCTTTACCGACTATTTTTCTTCTTTTTTTTCATCTCCTTCTTCTTCTTCATCTCCTTCTTTATCTCCTTCTTCGTCGTCTTCTTCTTCTTCTTCTTCTTCTTCTTCTTCTTCTTCTTCTTTTCTTCTTCTTCTTTTCTTCTTCTTTTTCTTCTTCTTCTTCTTCTTCTTCTTCTTCTTCTTCTTCTTCTTCTTCTTCTTCTTCTTCTTCTTCTTCTTCTTCTTCTTCTTCTTCTTCTTCTTCATTCTCGTTATTACACCTTTACAGACTATTCTTCTTCTTTTTCTTCATCTCCTCTTTATCTCCTTCTTCTTCTTCATCTCCTTTATCTCCTTCTTCTTCGTCTTCATCTTCTTTCCTCCTCCTTTTTCTTCTCCTCCTTTTTTCTTCTTCTTTTTCTTCTCCTCCTCCTCCTCCTTTTTCTTCTTCTTTTTCTTATTTTCCTTCTTTTTCTTCTCCTCCTTCATTTTCTTCTTCTTCTTCTTCTTCTTTCTCTTCTTTGACCTTTTTCTTCTCCTCCTCCTCCTTCTCTTCCTCCTCCTCCTCCTCCTCCTCTTCCTCCTCCTCTTCCTCCTCCTCTTCCTCCTCCTCTTCCTCCTCCTTCTTATCCTCCTTCTCCTCTCCTTCTCCTCATCATCTTTTTTCCCTTCTTCTCTTTTTCTCCTTATTCGTCCTTTTCCGCATTTGCCTATTTTCAGCGAAAGGGGCGGATTGAAGCAGCAAGAGAAAGGCGGGCGGATCCGCCGACGTCAGATACGATGGCGGATGCAATTTTCTACAATGATTCAAACAGAGCATTGCAAGTTGTCTGCTCTGTATGAATAAAGCGGAATTTGCAGGCTCCACCTATTCAAAGGCAGAGAAGACTCTTGGAAAAATAACGGCCTCACCTTGGTTGTAAGTTTGCGAATTTCATTGTATTGATTTTTGTTTAGCTTCTACTAGACTCACAATTTGTAAGTTTTCATTCATTTATTGACAATAAACATACATTATGACAATGTGGGAAGAAAAACAGACATTCCCCAAAACTGCTTTGGTTTGAAGTTCAAAAAATATTGAACTTCTTTTAGATGAAAAGAACAATCATGCATTCCAAACAAATGCAAAAAAATGATACTGACTGAATCCAATACATACATCAATGTCAACAATACCATCAATCAATCATCTACAAAGAAGAGTACAACTAACAGTCTCATGTCCAAGACTGTCCCTCTTACAATTATAGTCCAAATTCAGGTTATGTAATATCATCTTATCAAATCACCAATATTTAATTTTCGAAAACAAAAGCAGAACAATTTTAAAATTCCAAAATAAGCTCATATTTAAGTTACAAACAGAAACTTCAAATAAAAATGATAATAATCCGATACTTTTCGTTTCTGAATCCATACCTTATCAAATTTTCGTTGGAATGAGCCCAATGAATAAATTCAAATGCATTTATAATATCTGCTCTTCATTCTTTCATTCAAGAGTTTGATAAGAACCAAAATATAACCTTGAAAAATGAAATTTTTATTAAATATTTAAAGTTTCCACAAACTAATAATTGGATTCAGATCGATTATTTATAAAATATATATATAATTGTTTTTGATACTTCATGTGCCTTTGAGATATGCAACAAATGTTTGATACTCCATTTTCAGCGGTTGGGTGCAAGAGCAAAGCAACCTAATTAGATTGGAGGATTGCTCGACTGGATTTGATGTCTATGACAGACGGAATTGCTACATTTTGAAGATGTAAATAAGGCTTGTTGCGTTCGAGTTTTGATGTTGAAATTCTAGATGCAGCCAAGCATGAAACCATTACTGGCGCTTTGTGTCGGGTCAAAATCAGCGTTTGATTCGCCCACCGTTCTGTGCAGAGTTGATGAACGATTTGATTCATGCACAGCGCAAGGTCACTGACACGAGCTTTGAAGGAAGCGAGCGCTCTTGTGTCTTCAGCCTCTGAGGAAATTAGCGTGTGCTGGTGAGAACTGTTCTTTCAGAGCAGACCAAACCACAGCTGTGTGGTGAGCAAGGGGTGCTTTTCGCACCCCGCCTCCAATGGATGAGGCGAGCAAGAGCATCGCTGGCGCTGTGACAGTGAAAGACAAATTTCCACCGATTCAAAACGGTGAGTGAGTTCCAAACCGCGGCGACCTTCCTACCGCCTTTTAGCATCCACACCACCAAAAGTTTCTCATCAATTCCATTCTTGATGCCTTTGAAAGACCTCTTTTGAATGAGATGAACTCTAACAAAGAGCAACACGTTCTGCACGTGATTCAGGATAGACTGTGGCTCGCAGAGTGAATGATCAAGAGGAACTTGTATTTATTGCTCTGTAAGTAATTGCGAATGGAAAATGGATAGAATGACGTGAAAATTCCATTTTTTTTGACGGGGTAATTCCTTGTGCAGTTTTGCTTCATTCATGAAATTCATTAATTCTATCATATAGAATGATATAATTAATGATAGAATGATAGAATGTGATAATTTTTCGCCTTTCAAGTGGATAATGAATCTCTAGCATATTGATTGCTTGTTCACTCAAATTCATCGAAGGCCACCATGGTTTCTTTGATATAACTTGATAATTAATGATGTTTATTTCTTGATCCATTACGAACTGCGATGTTCACACTAATGTTTTCACTTCACTTCCGACATGCAGACATTTTTTTTCTAATGTGAGAAACGAAAATTTGTCTACTTACTGACTGGAGCGCTTTCAAGTTTCAAGAAACCCATTGTTAGCAGTTGACTATGGGTTTCTTGAAACTTGAAAGTGCTCCCGTCAGTAAGTAGAAAATTTCTCATCTCTTACATAAAAAAACATGACCGCTTTTCGGAAGTGAAGTGGAAACATTAGTGATGATGAATATTCCTTGATATAGTGGCTGGGAACCACTGCTCGAGTTTCACCAATGAAAGACACACAATTATCATTCTTCCAATAGCTTAGATGAAATACCATTCTCAAACCCAAGAAAACTGACAATTGTTCCAGTTGATGACTGATATTCTACTCTATTTAGATTGAGATAACTTTCAATTGGAGTTTGGAAAATTGGTTGAAAAGGAAATACAAAAGGAAGGACATCAGTTTTGATCTAGCTTCAAGAAGAATGAAGCTCAGAACACTGGAGCATAATATTATGATTCTGATCTTTCTTGAAGTGTTCGAAATTCAACCTGACAATAATTCTAAAAATTAAGATCATTATTGGTTCCCTCATAAAAAGTTTTTGATTTGCCCAATTTTATCAAATTAAATCTTCTTTGTTCACAGTGAAGCTGGATAAGGAGCACATAGCTCAACAGATATTAATAGAGTTTTTCTACATTGTGTATCTCACTTATTCCACTGGCTTCTAGAATAATTCTAGGGAAGCGAAATGCGAAAGCGAGATTTGTAAACATTTCAAATCAAATAATGTTACAGGATTTGAAGAATAAGAGTAGTAAATCGGATTCATTTTCTCAGTTGAAAAGAAGCGGAAACGTTCCCGCGTAGACGGAAAAAATGTTTTCCATGCCTATCCGTATAGGATGAAATTATAATTTTCCAAGTCAGTTGTATTCGCACTCAAAAGCTTTCGTCTCTACGCTTTTGCACTTATAAAGTCTTGGCGAGTTTATATTATGTAGATAAGTTCAATAAATTTGACTCTTAAGTTGATAAGCAGTCGGTTAGCTGTCGCCCTGTTGGCTCTTGTATGAGATGAAATGAGTGAGCAACCGGGAATAAGAGTGTGAGAGAGAGAGATAACGTTGAGTATGTGGAGAGGGTAGAACGCGATGCAATAGCTGGATTTGGATTGAGCTGGATGAGACAGAGCTAAGTGCTGAAAAAGGCAAAGGACTTATTCAAGTGGTACTTCCTCTTGCCACAAGGGCTTCCAAGTCTTATCCTGGAATAAGTTTATGTCGAACTTAAGCTTCCAGTCGCTTTGACTGCGAGCAGTCTTTCAGACGTTATGCCCGCTTACTGTCAAATTCCTCCACCGTTTCTCTCCTTGCGTATCCTTCTTGTCTTTGTATCTTTCGGAAAGACACGTAATAAAAAAACTAACAGGAGAATTTCTTTTCAAGCAGCGGATGAAATATGGTTTTCACTTCTATGTTTGTTAGTTATCGAATAAGTCTCTTTTTAGAATTGAGTCTCGAGAAGAATTTATTAATTTGAAGACCACAATGTCTTGTGTTCCACAATGTCATCTATCTTTATTCATCTCTCCAATATCACCCATTCATTAAACCCTATTATGCAAGTAACAATGGTAATGTTCTATTTATAATAACGAGAGCGATATTGAAACAAATTTCTATTACCAACAATAAATAGAAAATTCCAGTTCGCTTTAGGTTGATAATGTTGTACAGTAACTGGTATTTTCTCTATGTAACTGCTCAGTGGCCATTCCAAGATTTACTTCGTACGGATTATAATACCTTTTTAATCAGCTCCAGATTGGATAAGGTTAAACTTGTAAAAAATTTCAAATAATTTATTTGATGCGAATCATTCGTGTTATACATATTCAATTGTAGATTTTATTTTTGAATTATTTTTTCATATTTTCAGATGTAATAATCTTCAGATAATATTCACAACTCATTTGTATCAAATACTCAATAATTGGAGAGTGGAATACTGTAAAACACGAAATATCACAGTATAATTTGGGAGAGACCAATTTCATTTGTGCTGTATACATCTCTGGCGATAAAACGAATGTCCAATTGCGTTTGTCCTGACTGACAAACAAGCAAAGAGTTTTTCAAGGGCTGAGCCAGACTCCAATTAGCGATTTCTGTTTATCCACTCATTAGCCACTTCCCCCCGGCACCGAAGAAAAAAGGCGGCAATTTGCAATCTGTTCCCGCGTTTTTCATGATATCTTTTTCCCCCAACATCAAAAACATCCACCACCCCTCACCCAGTAAAGTACCACGCCACCCTCCGTTATCCTTGTTGTCGCAAACCAACAAGAAAGTAATTGGAAAATCTCTAATGCAAGGATACCACAAAAAGACTCCCTTGGTGATGGTGGTAATGGTTATTTTGTGGTGTACATCCTTCCGTAATTAATAAGAGTCCACGCCCTTATCACATTCAATTATCGATGTGAGAATAGGTTGTAAGCAGCAATTTAATCCACATGCATGATAGAGCTCCTGTTATATTATTAATTTCATTAGAAAATTGTATTTTAATACTGTATCTGATTTTGATTGATTGTACCATGGTAGTATTAAAATGGTACTTGCTGGAATACCTCACAGATTAGCAACACCATAATATAAAGTAATTATTTCTCGAAAAATTTGATTGGATTATTGTTTATTTTATCACTTCATGCATTTTCAAAGTATATGTTCCTCTGGCAAGATTTCATCTTTATTTCACTGGTGTATAGTAAAGGGTGCGGCGCGGCATTTCAATTATTTTAAAGAACCACAAGTCAAAAAGTATTAAAGATAACAACTTAATTTTTTTCATTTTTACAAAATGCTACATTTAAAGTTTTGTTTGGTTCACTTACAAGCTTATTCCTTGAATATAATGTCTTTTAAATGGCCTCCACGTTGTTCAATGCATTTTGCGAGATCGGAAGTTTTGCTGTACCTTTTCAAGCATATCTGGACCAATGTCGACAATTGCAGCTATTGTTGTTCTTTAGCTCATCTCGGGTCCTCGGACGATTGGTGTAAACTACGGATTTCAGATATCCCCACAAAAAATAGTCACAGGGGGCTTAATCCGGCGAGCGTGCTGGCCACTGGAGATCACCCCTTTGAGAGATGAGCCGTCGTGGAAAGTGTTCGCGCAAGAGATCCATTGACGCCTGCCGTGTGAGGAGTGGCACCAACTTGCTGAAACCACACATTTTGTGGAAAAACTCTCCAATCATCCGCGTGTATCGTTCCGAAGTGACTGTAACTGCCCTATCGTCTCTGTACCGCCCTATCTGCAAAACCGTCTGCCTTACTCTCTGTACGTTTTCTGGTGTTCTAGTGGTTTTTGACGGACCTGGATTTGGTTGCCAAACACTATCGGTATTTTTAAAAATATCTACCCACTGAATGATTGATGTTCGACCAGGAGCACGTCCTTTGGGCGCGACATCAAACTGTTTCCTAAACGCACGCTGGGTTGCAATGATCAAACGACTGTTGGAAAAGTATGCAGACACTGCGAACGCTCGCTCCCCTCTTGACCACCGCATGGCCGCAACTAACCTAGACTGAGTAAAATTTTAAACTCCAACCATCTGATTGCAAATGGCCCCAACCTCCTACGACCGATGGCCGCTGCGTAGCGCGTAATTCAAATAAGTAAAATGCCGTGCCGCACTCTTTATAAAGAAATTAACAATCTGCTTCGGAAGAAGGCGAATAAATTGATATCATTAATATACAAGAGGAGACATTCCTCAATTGAGTGTCAAAAATATTAGCGCCAATCTTGTGTTAGTAAAATAGTTTTTGAACATTACTACTAAATCTTGTTAACTTTGAAGGAGGCCAAGTCTGTAATGATAATATTTAGGACTTTTATGATAATGTTTCAATAATAATAACGTCATTCAATTTTCATAATAATACCTCCATGTAACAAAACCCATTCAATAATAACATAAAATTCCCTTATAAAAATTTGAAAGACATGAACCTAGATTTTGGACTGTTTTCTAACTTTGAGGGAGGAAAGAATTTTATAACTATTGTTTAATTCATCAAAACCCCAAGCTACTAATCAGACCACCTCTCATCATCCCATCTCACGATCAATTCGCTTTTCAACTTATCTTGATTGGCAACCCTTTCTATTGAAATCTATTGAATCTCCAATGTAAACAAACAGTTTGAGAATAGACAAACAATAGATGGTGGCTCAAATAAATCTATTTCATGTGGCAATTAATTGGGCGCTGGTGCTGCTGCTGAAGGCGATGGCATACACTGCTACTTGTAGACAGCGGCAGACTGATAATGTATACCGGGCTTAAACTGAATGGCAGCTGTTAGCGGTCGGATTGGAATCCTCTTAGCGCTCGTCGGTCTGAATATTGGAGCCGAACTGTCGAGAGTAGTCTTGACGGATAACTCATTCTCTCACAACATAACAGTCCTTTCACAACAGCTCACAGCTCAATTGAGAAGAGATTGCGTGCAATCAAAGCTTGATACACGGAATTCTCGTTGACTGGCAATATGCTGAACATGACAACTAGATTAGTTATTCGCCAATCACAGGGCAATTTTACTCCCCATCCAGACCTGACAGGAAATGAATCTAGCCGTCTGAGCTTGGAAAAGTCAACCGTACAGGGTGATTATGATTATGATAGATGATAAATCTATCTTATAAAATAGGTCATGTAATTTCAGGGGTGGTAGGTGGTAGTTTAGAATCAAACAAGAATATCTTTCATCTTCTCAATCGAACGAGTCAAAAATTGATAGCAATTTTTGATGGATTTGGTAATATTTTTGAAAAAATATTGTACTATTTGTTCATCAATGAGGCTTTGAGAGGACCGCAGGAGTTACATAGAGAGGGTAAAACTGTGTGGATAGAAGAATTATATGAGGTACTCAGGTTTTTAAGATTTGCGGGTTCGCGATTCATGGGGCTGTTGACTCCAGCGTCGTCAGACCGTGACTGCCAGTATAGGTACAAGCTTCTCCCGACGTTGAGAGGAAGGAGTTAGGGTAAGATAGGCATTTGCGGGTTGGCACAAACAACTGATATAGCACTATCTCTAACACTATTTATTTCCACTAATAATTGCTGTTTTGTGTTGAATGATAATGACAAACATGACATACAACACAATTAAAACGAAAACGTTCAAGTGAAGATGTTCGCAGCATGAATGACAATCGTTTTGTCATAGTTTAAGGCATAAATTGAACTGATCCTAAAACGTGCTGTCAGTTTGGATATTGCCGCTTGAAATTTATATTTTGAATTCATTCATATCAGTGGATACAGGAATGGATCTTTCATTCAATTATATCACTCCGCACTGGACTGTGGTCTAAGTATGTTTTAAGATTTGTGAAAACATTGTATTTCATGTGTCATTCGAGAATGAACATTCGAGATTTCAGAGGATACTCCAAATTCAAGCGCATTGTAAAAGCAACATAACAGCACTTCTCTATGAAAATTTCGAGAATGCTTAACACTTCTGAGCGGATTGAGATTTTTGTGCATGAACAGACAGTATTATTTTATAGAGCCCCGATATAATGTGCTAAGGCTCGTCTCTCTCCGTCTCCTTCATTCTTTATCTTTTCCTCTCGCACTCTGTCTCACTTTCTCTTGATTATTCACTCTCTCTCTCTCACTTTCTCTTGATTTTTCACTCTCTCTCTCTCACTTTCTCTTGATTTTCCACTTTCTCTGTCTCTCTTTTGGGAATGGACGCTCTTTTAGATGAATTTCCGAATGATGACTGGCCTGGTATCATCAGTTAGCAACGGAGCTTGACGGTATAATAAGTGGATAAGCTGAATACAGGACTCAACATGCGTGAAGTGTGTCAATGTTTCGGGTTTTAGGCTACATTCTGATGCATACTAGCCGGTGAAAAGGGATTTATGACGTCAGAGAGACGGCATGGATTTTGTGTAATGGGAGGCAGGAATGTGTGATCAGGAAGTGATGGCTTGTTTAGCCCCAGCCATGATGTTGTTTCGACAGCGAGTGAGCGAGCTCCACAAACAGCCACTGTCATATAAAACGACAAACACACTGACATACCCAACACCCGAAGAATACTGTCTGTATTAGCACATGACTGAGATTGATTATTAAACAAGAAATAACCAATTTATCCATGAACCAAATTCTTTTAAAACATTTTTGAAGCCTATAATGTACTATGACTGTCGAATGTCAAAGAAAATTCGTTGTAGTGCTGTAGAAGTTGTAGATGATACTGTAGGCTTCTATTCAAGTGTTTTGTGTAGTGATTCTATCTGTTCAATCACAAATGAGTAAGTGGCATGTACTCTAGCCACGTGTTCAAAACGAATCTGACAATTCAATTGAGACTCTTTCTCCCAGAAAAACACAGAGCTCTGCTTTCTTCTGCGATTTCAACCGGCTTTTTCCTTGGCATTGTCCGTTGTGTGGTGGATCGTCCCGATGGAAATTACCAATTAAAAGATTAGGGATAATTTATTATTGTTATCTCATTCCATTCTATTTACACTGAGTCATCCAAGTTACTTTCTCTAAGAGAATTATGTTCAAAGAGATCTTCAAGATCCAAGTATTCTTAAAAGAAAGCTTACATGGCACAATCTGATAAGTGATCCTTCATCATTCTTATCGATAAACATCATGATTGATGAAGTAGTTCAAATAATATCAAATACAAAAATGAAAAGTTTATTAATAATTTTTCATAAATTATTCGAGATAATCATCGATTGACCCATTCAAAGCTTATCATTCAGTTGATTTCCATTTTATGATTGAGGTTGTCTCAATCATGTTTAGGTTGATTATGCCCCAAATCAGTTGCTTCCCCGTATCACATGGAAAGTGTAAAATGATGTTGATAATACTGATGAGTAGCTTAAGAATCCACAAATAGCTTCCTCAAGTTAAATAACTAATCATGTCTCTGAAAACGTTATTACCAAATAAACTACAATGCAAATATGTTATAGGCCCATTCAATTATGAATAAAAGTGCTACCTTGAATACAGAATGAGATTTCAGGAGAAGAGTAATGACAAGCGATCGTATCACTGTATTATTATACTACTATTACTAAACTACTAATGAAATATTATTTATGTAAGATGTTTGGTAACCTTTGTAGAAATGAGACTTCAACTGGTAACATAATTCATTAAACACATTCAGAATATTCCTTCAATGAATAATATAATTTTGATATTGTGTCAAAAAAGCAATTTCTGGTTTGCAATAATCCATATGAATTCCACGATAAATGAATAAATAAATAGATAATCTTTCAATTAAAAGCAACGGAGTGCATTGTATCTAATAAGAATATGCTGTAACAAACAGTGAACAAGAAATTATATCAATGAGCGATTAAAAGCAATCACTATAATCAACATACTGTTGAATATAATTAATTAGAATGTGTGAATAAATAAATGGAATCGGTACATTGAGTCTCTTCCCAGGCAGGTTATTGCAATCATTTACAATAGTATGATTGCGATCATACAATATTTTATAATATCGGTCAATAATAAATTCTATCTGTAATTGGCAGGCACGTATGCGAACATACTCCTCCATGCCTTTAGAGGTTATTCAATGTCACCGGGCCAATCAGGGATTCTCAATCGACATGAAATTAATTCTTCATACTTTGTAATCTGGATTGGCACAGCTCACAGCAAACAAAGGCAACCATAATTATACCATATACTCATCTCCATAACAATGGGAGAATAACTGGTAGAAGTTGGAAGTGTAGGAGCTTTAGTTCATTGACTCACCTATTTTATATTGTTTATCCATGAAAAATAAACTGAACAATAAGAGGGACTGCATGAATATAAACCAATACAATTGTTTAAATAATGTGAATTGATTTACTTATTTATTAAGATACGAATATGTCAAGGAAGCAGGTATATAAATATAACTCAAATATCGTTTCCTTAAACAAATTCCAAATTCTTTTCAATTGAAAAAAAAATAGAAATTACTTAAAATAAAACTATATAAGCTGACAAATATGAAAAGGATGTTACTATATTGAAAAACTTGGAAAAATCTACAAATTTCCTTCACTTACTTGACTCAATACATTTTACATAGGGAATCCAACAATAAGGTGATGGGAGGTTTTTTGCTGTTATTTGGCTCTCCATCTGTAATGGATGGCCTATCGAATTAGCAAGAGGCACTGTTTTCTATTTAGGTTGTACGTGACTAATTAACAGCAATCTACACAATTCTAATACTGGATGATAATGTTGTCGGGGAGGCAAACAGTCGCTGGAATTTCAGTTGATATAATTATTGTCAATGGGAATAGCATATGTGTAAGTACAACAAGCGATACGTGAAGTGAGATATATTACATTTCTGGCTCCCGATGGTGTTCGAGGCTGCGTGATGGATGCTGGGTCGGGTCGGGGGTGTGGGAGAAAAGGGGAGGGGATATATAATGAAGGGAGATAGGAGTTTGAGTCGAGTGATGCATTGCCGCGAAGATATAGATAGGGGAGACACAGGGCCGACCTAACCTCAAACATGCCGCCAGTACTCTACGGCTGCACAATTGAATCATTTGTTATATTTCGCAGATAACCTGCAGCAATTCCCCTCCCTTCCGCCTCGCAACATGACAGCAGCAGCCGCATCGTGAACATATCGTCGCGACCCCAGAATCAAGCGAAATGACACATTGGAGAGCAGCAGTCACTTTCCCGCCAGAAATCTCCCGCCAGAAATCATCCGCCATCATTTGCCGCCACCGCCAACCACTTTCTGCGATTTGAAACTTATCTGTCGTTTTCCGGGAAAAGAGACGATCGAGCCATTTATCACTGTTCATTTACCACACAACGTTTCTCGACAGAACCGAAGTTTCTGAAACGTATCTGTCAAATTACAAATTGCATGACACAATCTCATCCGTTTCCCTCATGCAATCTAATTCGTGGATTGTTCAATGGTTTTGGATAATTGTGTTCATTACAACGGATGGAAGATAACTTTGTTCATAAATTGAATCGATCGTCGAAGTAACGATAATAAATTGAACATTATTGATAGCGAGAGTAGCGCTTTGAAAGTATTCATAAAATATCCTTCTATTGATACAATGATGAAAACTGAGAGAGTACCGTAGTGATTGTTTCTTCAAAGATACTGTGAGTAGCCTGTAAAAAGCTCTGTTAGGCTTAATTGACATCGAACGGACTTCGGACGGGGACGTGGAGCGGACATGGATAATATGATCGCCTTCTCTATACAAACAAATAGTAAAGTCCATTGCACACCAGAACAGCTGCTTTAGGTGTGCATTGGACAATTTGTTCGTATATAGAAGACGATCATAATGATCCATGTCCGCACCACGTCCCCGTCTGAGGTCAGTTCTGTGTGAATTGGGCCTTAGAATTCGATGCACATCAAACACCCTGTAGCTGTATCATGTTAGTAAATAGTACAGGGACAATATAATAATATTTTTTGGCCTATATACCGTGGCGAAGCGTGGTATACTTAACCGGTCATCGCCGGGTATATTTCCTATAGGACATATACCCGGCGATGACCGGTTAAGTATACCACGCTTCGCCACGGCCTATATACTCTATTATTGTACAGTCTTTGTAATCAATCAAATAAAATAAAAAAGGAATAGAATAGTAAAACAGAAATAGAATGCTGTCAGAGATAATAGAAGGTCAATAATCCATCATCCTGTTATTGTATTTAAAGTTAGCCATAGCTGAATATAATGAAAACATGCAGTCATGAATTTCATGCAGTAAAATCAACGAAGACGTTGCGAACGTTAATAGGTTATTGAATTCTCTAAATTTTACATTTTCATACTTGAGAGCTTAATCCCCCGTAAGGGATTTGTACGTTGAAGCCGGGCCATGCTCGAAACGCTCTTCATGCTGCGCAGAATTAATACATTATTGGATGTCTTTGTTTTGAAGCTACTTTGTAGCTACAGTTGCCTTCTTCTGTGCTGCCTGTAAACAACGACTGCTTTGCTTTAATTGTTCAAGAGGCAGATTTGGAAGAATGGAACGGGAGAGGCAAGTTGCCAGTGAAGATGGAGCGCATGATACAAAGTACGACGAAGAAACGAGTTTCGCTCGCTCGCTTCGCTCTAATTGTTGGGAAAGAAGTGTAAGCATTATGCAAAGCACCAGCAAGTCCCCGTCAGCGACTGGAGCTGCACAAGACAGCCGCATAAACACCAAAAACAGCGACGACAGTGCTGCTGCTCTACCAGGCGGCTGAAATATTAACTTCTCAAATTTCTCCCTGGGTTTAGTTCATGTGCGAATTGATTCAGAATTCTCTGGGCTCTTCTTATTATACAGAGTGATTCAAACAGAATACCACAACTTTAAAACTTTGTATTTAATGAAAGAAATATAATAGAACCTCCTGTTATACATCATTTCAAAGAGTAATTAAAGAAGTTTTCTTTTCACTCACAAAGAACTTCAGAGATGTTCAATATGACCCCTCCAGACACTCGAGCAATATCAACCCAAAGCCTCCCTCAAACTCTTTCCACTCTCACTGTAGCATATCAGGCGTGACAAATCATCAATATCCATCCACCATTGATGATTTGAAACAAGTAATAACAGCAGATTATCAAACTGTTACCCCTGACATGCTGCAGATAGTGTGGAACAAGTTTGAGGAAGGTTTTGGATTGATATTGCTCGAGTGTCTGGAGAGATCATATGGAACATCTCTGAACTTTTTTGTGAGTGAAAAGACTTCTTTAAATACTCTTTGTAAAGATGTATAACAGAAGGTTCTATGATGTTTCTTTCATAACATACAAATTTTTCAAGTTGTGGTATTTTTTTGGAATCACCGAGTATTATTGTAGATGATTTTTCATTGAATAGAATTGAAATTCTCCAATTTAAGTTTTTTTTTGTTCTGTAGATTGATGCTGTTTATTATAAGAAATGTATTTGGTTTGATGTATTTCTATTTATGTATATTTCAATGCCAATAAACTGAATTGTATTGAATTGAATTCCTTTGGAAAGTGTGTTAAATTATGAGTAATAGTAGTGGAAAATGTTTTCACTTATGATATCATAGTACAATGCCTCATGGGTCTCTGCAGCATTTGAATATTATTCTCCAAAACCTCTTTTCCAAAGTTACATATCCATCTAGTTCTAATCTCAATCTAAAATAATCTAGCTCTGCTTGCAGCTAATGAGTTTCACCTTTGATTAGTCTGAGTGGTATATGGCTGTGGGAAAATAATACAACATAATTTATACAGAGTGATTCAAAAGAATACTACAACTTTAGAATTGTGTATTTAATGAAAGAAACATAATAGAACCGTCTGTTATACTTCATTACAAAGAGTATTTAAAGAAGTTTTTTTCACTCACAAACAAGTTCAGAGATGTTCAATATGACACCCTCCAGACACTCGAGCAATATCAAAACATCCCTCAAACTCGTTCCACACTCTCTGTAGCATATCAGGCGTAACAGTTAGTAAGTTGCTGTTATTTCTTGTTTCAAATCATAAATGGTGGATGGATATTGATGATTTGAAACAAGAAATAAAAGCAGCCATCTAAACTATTACGCCTGATATGCTGCAGATAGTGTGGAACGAGTTTGAGCACCTATCGGGTTGATATTGGTCGAGTGTCTGGAGGGTCATATTGAAAATCTCTGAACTTCTTTATGAGTGAAAAAAACTTCTTCAAGTACGCTTTGTAATGATGTAACAGAAGGTTCTATTATGTTTTTCGTTAAATACATTTTCAAAGTTTTGGTATTCTTTTGAATCACCCTATTTTAAAATTAAACATTAGTAAGTCACATACTAATCTAGTTCTGTTCATATTTAAAAATAATCTAGCTTTCATTGCAGATAGTGAATTTCGGGCTTTGATTAGTCTGAGTGGTAAATGGCTGTAGAACAATAATTATACACCATAATATATTTCAAATTTTTTTTGAGGGTGCTACCCACATGAGCTCTAGGCTTGTGCCTGGGTGATGAGAGGGGTGATTGTGAGAGATTACGACTGTTTTAAGGCAGTCGGGACCGACGGTTTTTCGTCTCCTCCGAAAGACGGGAGTGGCCGTTTTTATTGTCAAAATCCGTTTCCCAAACTGTATTCGAACCAGGTTCTTCGGATTATCAGACTGGCGCTTATCGCCCTCGGCTACGGACCACTCCAAATAAAACTTCAGTAAGTCACATACTCATGCAGTTCTGTTCTTATTCTAAAATAATCTAGCTCTAGACCGGTTTGCAGCTAGTGAGTTTTGCGATCCAAGTTGAGACATTCATTATCACGTGAGTAGAAAGTTATGGATAGAAAGGTGTTTGAATAGTAAGTACTGGAGAAATTTGGTTTAAGCTGAAAAGTAGTATCCTTGAACTTGAGAGTGGGAGTAGGTAAGGTGGTGCAGTCATAAGGAACTAGGTCAATAAGTTGACACACATTATGCAGTGCTTGATCGTTGATTTCATATCCAGCACATGCAATGTAACAGCGCCGGTTGATATCGTGTAAGAAACTTGCTCGAAGTTCACTTGCAGATGGGTTCAGTTTGATAGGGTAAATCCTCTACGTGACAAAATTATTCATGTAATACGCACCTCTTCCAGCAGTATGACACAAGCTGAATTAACTACATCTGCATAATCACATTTCAAATAAGGGCGTTGAGTTGCTTCCACAGGAAGACGCAAAATGTCAACAGCAAAAGAAAAGTCTCGCCTTGTTCGAAATACTGTGTATTAAACGATGAGACACATTAAGGTTGGGTTCATCAATCATAAAGAATGATGACGTGTCTCCGAACGACAGCGAAAAGCTTATGAGCTTAATTACAAGTCGAAGCAATGATATACGCTTTTCAGAGTACTTTCACGGGGAATTGACGAGTCACATGGTCTCATATTACTCGCCTCTATAATAATCTGATCCTGAATAATTATTGTCAAAATACAACTCAAAGAAAATTTTCGAATCATCCAAAAACATAGAATCTTATCTATCTCCTTGAATTGACCACATTCCAGGAATGGTTTTGTTTGAAAATGAAGATTGTGGTCACAGTTTTAAAATATTATCGGTATACTTGGATAAGTATTATTGGTATACTTGGAATATTGAAATGATTATCAACGTATTTCCTTATCAATTTGATCTGTGATTGAATTGTTCTGGGCAAAAGACTGTTGTTTAATTACCTAATTTCCTCACTCCAAATGCATCAATTAATGAATACTGAAAACAGCTATATAAAGGAGAAGTGAGGATTATTACTTCTCATATGACATAAGTTTTGAATAAAGAGACTTGAAATTGTCTAGAAATTTCTTTTAAATGTAAAAAACTACCACAATATCACCTTCAGAAGAAGAGATATATTTCATGATTCCACTGGGCAGGGGCTTCACTTAGTTGGATTTTGCGTTCAGCTGTAGCCCGCACACATAAGGTTAGTTGCTTGGCAGCCAATGAGTTTATCTTTCTTGCCCGTTTCCGGGCAAAACCACTTCATCATCCGTGCACAAGACCGTCGAGCAACAAATTTACAGCCGTGCTTTACTGGCCGCCAATTTGCAATTCTGCCAGCAAGAAACTGCTGTTGTTATTGTTAGTGTTTGCGGTAGACTTTGGACAGTGACACAAGAAATGCAAAGGGCTCGCTTGAAGGGCATGCAGCTGTGTACCCCGGGCTGAGCCCTCAGTGGTCGACTCTGCTTGCTCATTGTCAACACTGAACTTATATCACAAGACAAGCGACCCACTATCACCAAATTAGTCTGCTGCTAGTGCTTCTACTCATGTCTTTAGTGCCTTCTACGATTAACGTGCGTAGTTTTGAGACCCTTCATGATACAGTTTCAAATCTTGGTTCTAAGAAGCACTTAATAACATTTCATAATTTTTTGCTAGGGATGATGCCCACATAAGCTCTAAGCTTGTGCGTGGGTAATGGGAAGGATGATAATGAGAGATGGATGGACCTTCAGCTTTATGTGGATTCCAAACCACCGGGAAGCGATTTTGAAGCTCATAAATTTTTGTATTTAGAGGAGCCGGTCACCGTTACAACGGGAGTGGTAGGCGCTGACTCTTGTCTAATCTCACCGATTAGTCTGGTCTCTGCCACTGGGACAATCGCTTCCACATTTTCGAATACAATATTTATCAAAACTCTGGAGAGGAACAGTTTTGGGCTAAGTCTGTTTTTTCTCTCCAAAACATATTCTAATGATTTGTACGAAATAATTGAATTGAACAATGCTTAAGCTATTGATTGGTTGAAATAGTTCAAAATAGGATTGTAACAGTCTCTTGAAGAACTGAATGTTTTACTAATTTCTTACCAATGCTTTGCTTAGTATGTTTTATTGTAAATTTTCAAAACAAAATTGTATGTTTAATGTGCCTTAGACAAGGAGTCTGAAACCTGATTTTTGAAAGGCAGATTCTACTATCTCTCCGTTTTCAGAGTGGAACATTTTATACACTATTCTGGAATTTCTGAGGAATGTTCAGACCTCTCTACACTATTTTCAAAAAATATATAAATATCCTACCCCCACACTTCGGTGATATTATAGCTCACCTGAACGTTAATTGCGATGCTTACATTTTATGGTGGGAGGACTGAGTAAAGGTGACAAGGTTAAATGGTGGTACCTTTGATGCGTCCCGAAACATCAGAAAAATGATAAATCAACAGATAAATAGACTTCTCATGTGAAATATTTATGGGGTCTAACAAGATTTATAATAGTTGAAGAAAACTTATTTCCAGATTCTGAATAGTGACGTGAAAAAGCGTTTGGTATAACAGCTTATTCAAGGATACTAATTTAGATTTCATCCACTGACTATTCACTGATTGAAAATAAACACAATATGCTAATAATAAACGCAATACTCATACAAATAGTATTTGCATAACACAAAAAGAGTTCGTTATTCTTTTAAATAAAAATATACACCATAATAATTGGTTGCACCGTTTTTTACATTACTTCAAATAGAGTAACACCCATTGAGATTCACCTTTCATTGAGAGGAGAGGGAAATAATCAACAAAACATTCAATGACGAGAACAACAATATTCATTAGAGACGGGTCCTCTTCAAATATGTTATCAACGTTGTAAACAATCAATCACGGAATACTCAGAACAGTGTGACTTGTGCAGTCTTTTATATTTCGGATTATTCTAGAAATCGACTGTTCTGATAGATAAATAATTCACATGAAATTCAGGATTTTCCATCAATTCAATATATTGTTTGAACTTGACGTTTGTGTCGTTTCCAAGAATTCTACCAATCACATTCACAGTATTGCAGCCGATGTTGAATGATACAAACTCAGCCCATATTGATTGTTACGGACAACTGGACAATCGAGCTTCTGTTGTAAATCATCATTAATAATAACATTTAGTTTCAAGCATATATCACTAACAGAGAACTGTACTTTTGTCAATAGCAGACATTTCTTGTGAACATGTTCGGAAATATATATCGTCTTGCTTGCAATCGAAGGGATATGGTTGAGAAAGAGTAATTGATATGACAAACGAATTGAAATTGCCTTTGTACATAATTATTTTGCTACGATCTCAACAACTTTTTTGTTCCCGTGAAAACTTGTACGCGGCTGTGTTTATTCACCAACAAGAAAAGGCAGATGGATTTATAGAGTGAGAAAGAGGGTGGAGAAAGTATGAGAGAGAGAGAGTAAGAGTGGAAGAGAGAGAGAGCGTAAGAGTGGAAGAGCGTGAAGAGAGAGAGAGAGAGAGAGAATGAAAGATAGGAGAAAGAGTGAGAGAGAGTGTGAGAGGGTGAAAAGCGAGAGAATGAAAGATATTGCGAGAGAGAGTGTGAGAGGGTGAAAAAAGAGAGAGAGAGAAGAGTGAGAGAGAATGTCTGAGAATGTATGTTAGAGGTCGTTCGTTCTTCAGATGGAGTTTGAGTTGAGGGCGCTCAGTGCTTGTTATTTCCGGCGCTGAGTTTCAATCCATCAATCTGGTAAAGAGATGACGTCGACAGAACTGTCTTGAAGGCGGGGCTGGCGCAATTGATTTATTCTCATGAAACCTGTACTCTCCACCTCTCAAATATCGGTCACATGAAGCGCTTTTTCTCTTTTTATCAATTCCTTGATTATGATGTAATTTTGCAAAAATAATCTCAGATGTTGATACATTATAGAAAGTAAATTATCAGTGATACGTAAAGTACACTTTCCCGTACCACCTCTGATGATGAACAGGTAGTACAAATGAATACAGCTAGTAAGTACATTGTACTGAGTAATGTACATATGTGGAACATTGTACTATGTAGTAAAGGCAATGCAAAATAAGGCCATGCTTCTGTTCATAGTTCTTCAGATTAGCCGTAACTGGAGTAATCAATGTACATTCAAACTAAAATATCTGCAGATGTGGGGTTATTATCGATATTCTTGAATTGGAGAATAGAGTGTTTAAAATTTATATTCAATCCTGAATGAATTCGAATAATTTTTTTTATTTGTTCACAAAGTAAACACTAAAAGACGATTGATTATCTATTGCTCTTTCACGCTAAAAAGACTGCCTTTTCCAGTTATTCTGAATAATATTGTGGAAAATGATAAAATGTCTAGTGAAGGAAAGAGAAAATATTCTTCAGAAAAAAAATCAGTTGAGAAGAGAAAAAATTTCATAGAAAGTAAATGGATTAAGAGGGAGAAAGCAAATAAATTACAATTTTCATTCCTTTAAGTTTCATGGTAGAAAGCGGTACAAACATGGTCGATCTATATTTAGTTTTTTCTGTTATAGTATTCGCCATCGTTGATAATCCACTATCGTTTGGAAACTGTAAGACACTCGTCTTCTGATTTAAAATTATTATGAGTCAATCAATTCAATAAGACTGATTCCTGGAAGGCAGACGCAAAACGAGAAAATGCCTCACAGAAATTGGATTACTTCTGAGAAACGAAGGTAACTTAATTTGCTAGAAGGATGCAAAAACCGCAGCTAAGCCTCTACGACCACGGGCTAAGCTCGCGCTCGCACGACCACCGAGGATTATCAAAGTAGGGAAGAGATAGGAAGGAAGTCATCCACCAATAGGAAGGAAGGGTTTAGGAGTCGTACCCACCGCACCACATTCCTCCGCCAGATACCAATAAATATCGGAAGTTCTCACCACCGTAAGGTGGCACCCTCAATTCACTCTGGGGTCCTGCCCCCACCAGCAAATAGCCAGCTAGGCTCACATCCAAGTCATTCCTAACCCCCCCCCCCTACACCTGCAACCCCATCGAACATCACCATTTGAAATCGGAATCACCTTCTCCACAGACTACATTATCTCTGCTCCCTTGAATTTGCCCATAACCCTTCTATCTTCAAGGTGAGTTTCAGAATAGGTAGCTAGGCATTTATTCATTCCCCATGTTACGAACAGAGGTCGTAGAATTCAGTCCACATTGATCCGTCTATTGGTCAAAAATAGCCAATTTTTAACTCTGAATGTGTGTAATTTATTTGATTTTCAAATGATTATGAAATTATTCGATCTAATCTTAGATCTTAGTTATAATCTAGATTACAACTTTCTAATCTCAATTCGAAAACAATTGCCATTGTTACTCTAATGTTCACGAATTTGTTGGTGACATGTTTGCCTTGATTATTCTCTTGTCATTCATTTTTTTAAATATTTAATATTATTTCTTTTATTTTTTCACAATCCTTTCTGTCTATTAATCCAAGTGGATATTTGTATTCTAATTGCACATTTGATATCAAGTACATTAGTATCTTATCTTGAGTTCAGTTCGAACAAAGATGGTGCAAACGGGCCTAATTCCATTAAACTCAACTACAGTGATCATATGGGAATCATATGGGTTATCAGTTGTCTTTCTTTCGCGACACATCGATCGAGCGTCAAGAAACTCCGGTCTGGCTCTGGGCACAAATTCGCTGTTGCTAAGAGATGCCGAGGAAATGGGACCAGCAACAAAGAGGTCCATTGTTACCTTGCTTGATACAAGGGCTTCACTCATTATCTTCTCGTTGTTCTCTCTCAGGGCTCTCCATAATCGATAGACAGCAAGCCGAGAGAATGGAACAAAGCTGTGCCTCTCTGCCCCTCCTCATCCCACCCATGCACTTTCGTGCTCTTCCATCGTTCTCGTGGAGAGCTGCTACTTTAGCTTCCATAACATGGATGTCGTCTTCCTCTCGCACTGATCCCACGACATTGTTGATCTTTTGCTGATGCAGTATTTTCCCTGCGGAGTAGTGCGACTCCCTCGTTGATGGACTGTTTCCGTATCTTGTGTCGGGCTTAGCCGACCGCTTCTCACAAACTATCATCTGTTAGGACGGATGGTCCGAATGCTTCCGACCGTAACCCGCCGACAGATCATTCTATCCTCTTATCGCGATTAGTCCGTCCTCTCTTCTTGTCCTTCTCATCGAACAATGCGAGCTAAGATGATTCCAATAGTAAACCGTCAGCAAAATAAGAGACTGACTTATTATATCTTTGTTTTTTTTTTGTCAAAGATTTTTATTTTTCTGTAAGTTGTATTGTTTTTATGTGGGTTGTGTGGAAGAGGGAATTTTTACGCCACTGCTTTTTCAACGTGAAAATTAAAGTAATGAAGTAATTTATCTATTTATATTCATTTTATTATATTATATTTATTATTTATATACATCCTTATACCTTCTCACTCTTCTGCAACAAAACAAACATTTTTTCAAGTTCCATAGAACATTTTACAGTAATTCCGACAGGAGGTTTTCAATCAAAAGACACAAAATTACATTGTGTTAGTTTTATTTTTCAGTTGAAGATTCATCAATATCTTCCAATAGACCATCAAAGATTATGATAATCTGATATTCCTCTCTGCTCTTTTTTGTATAGGCCTACTACTGGTCTTTAGACATAACAAGTTCAATAGACAGAAATGTTATTTTATTATATGAAAATAACTATTCTCATTATGAAGCATTTAGTGAATGAGTTCTCTCCCAGTTTTTCATCGTTGAAGAGATGACTCTACTGAAGTTCAAAACACCTCATTACAGCTACATTATTTCCTCTACATTGTTCATTATTTAGCTTCTTTATTCTCTTAGGATAGAATCCATTGGATTGTCATGATAAAAAAAAGAAAAAAGTCATTATTCAACAAGAAGAAGTTTTATTTATAAATAGTATTATTATTATGTGAACTAGTGGTCATTCAAAAGCGAAAGTGGAGGGTCGCAAACTATTGAACTTTCAGTGGAAAGATGAATGTTGAATGGAAGAGGGAAGAGGGTCAAAAAGTATTGAACTTTCAATGAAAAAATGAATGTTGAATCAATTATCATTCCAAATCAATTCAAATCTCACATTCATTATCATGTAATTCATTCATTTATAATTTTTTGATGGAATCAGTTGCATCGCGATTAAAGTTTTGTAGCTTATAAGGATTCCAATCATTTTTTCTTATTCTGTCACTGTTTTTCTAGCTTCCTCACCCAATAATACTCTCTCTTCTGCTTTGTAATTTCCATTCATCGATATTATTCATGTGAAATATCACAGAATTTCTCCTTAAATTAGTTTTATATTTTTTTATCTTTAGCGTTGATTACTTGGTCCTTTAAATCCTTCTCCTTTTATCTTCTATCTGATTGATGTGCTGATAACTCTGTTCACCCTTTGTCTTGAAACTTGAAAATTGTTTCAGGATTAAAACCAGCCTGGTAACTTCTATCACAAGCATAGAATGTTGAAATCGTAACACAGCTAAAAACTTCGTGCTAACGAATTGTCCTCGCCAGCACGCATAAAGTACACGAGAATCTCGTTTGCATAAGAATATCTGAAAATCGGTGAATGCTTGTTAGCCTCTTGACTGCAGTGGGTCTCGCATTTCAAAGCACCAATTAATGATAATCTGAAAGCTGGAACAGAGGGGCAACTTCAAAAGTTGCAATTTTTCTAATTGCACACACTGACGGTGGATTTCCAGTTCAGCGATTTGGAATTGGAATGTATTCAATTTCTGTATAAAAAGGATACGTCCCACACACACATACACCATTATTGGGAATCATCGTCTGTGATAAATCACGAAGTGAGAGGAAAGAGAAGATCACTTTTGTTACATGGAATCGTTTCGAGAGGATTAATACTAGACTTTCAAAACGTAGAACATCGAATTGATTAGTGTGCTTTGCTGTAGAGCTGTTTGTACAGCCTGAAAAATCAAATTTTCCTTCTAAACCTTCTCACTCTTATCCTTATAATCACTGTTATATGCTTGAAACTTTACTGGATAAACATGAAACACTATTGTTGGATTACACCAAGCAAGATCAATTTTGGTTCAGGATCAATGCTAATCAAATGGGATCAGCTGACTCAGAATAATTATTGATCCCGGTAGGTGCAACCCGAGAAAGGTGGACTTTCAGAGACTGTTCAATCACAGTGGATTTCGCCATAATTTTACCAACTTCCGTAAGATTTACATCGAGACGATACTTGAAATATAATATGTCAATGTTGCGTGCTAATCTTCTAATCTATAACTTGCATTTGAAAGTGTTAGTTTTTATAATTTGAAAAACAAGCCCACTTCGAGTTTTTAATTGTTAATTTATAATTGTTAGTTGTTAGTTTATTATAATTTCAAGCATTAGAATATTTCACAGTCTCTGCAGGTGGACTAATATTTCCATCGATTGAATATAATTACCATTGGCCTTATCTATGAAACCAGTCTTAGACGCAGGATTTTGAAAAACAAGCCCACTTCGATCAACCAAACTTGAATAAGCATGGAAATGTGGCAGCTCCCTCAATCAGCCGAATTCAAAAGGAAATTAGCTCCGAATTGAAGCAGAATTTCAATTTACAGCCGTTGGAAGGGTGTAACCGCTGATAGACTCTGCGGAGTACCAAAGAGAAGAGGCCGTGCTGAAATTAGGGGAATGATAGGTGTGAAAACAGGGTCTGGCCAGTTGATGAAAGTGCGACAATAGGAAACGGAGATTACCATAACAATAGCAGCTGGTATTATCATCGAACAAACCGACGTACATTCATCATTCAAGACTGGAATGACGTAAATGGATTCAAGAAAGACACAGGACTTAGGAGAGTAGCTCGTGATATGATATTTGAATTAAAATTCAACACTTTTATCTTCAATCTTCGAAGTTCAACTCCCACGTAAATGATCATTAGTCTAGCTTTGGAAAAATACTCATTTGAATCGGATGGAGTAATTGCACAGCATCTTACCGTGCCTAGAGAGAATAAGCATCTTTTTGTAGAGCTCTGTTTGGAGATTCGTCCAATAAGCTTTCTAGTTGAGGAAAATGTCTTGAAATTAGTTACTTTTTCATTAGTCCCACTGCTGCGCTGTGCCTTATTAAAGTATCGGAATACTCCGGTGGGGCAGAGCATTCTTTTAATTTCTTAAAAAGTCCAAAAGCACAGAGCTTCAAGATGGAGCTTGATTTTCCAAGCACTGCTTTTAGTGCGAGCTCATCCGGTAAAATTAAATTTTCCTCTTTTCTTAGATGAAAATAATAATAATGTTTGATATGGCTCCATAAAAAACTTGGTATGTTTCTTCCGTGCTAACCATCAATAAATTAATAATAATGAGAATAAAAATTATTATCTTCCCAAAATACATCCATAAATAACAATATCCATTACAAGCATGTTGCAAAAAATTGGATATTGAAAACTACCAGATCAATATTCTAGATTTTTTATAATTGAGCGGAGCGAGACGAAGTCGAGCGAAGCTTTTGAGTCTTAGGCCACTTTTGTAATTCGGTTGTGATCATACTCCTCCTAGACTACTTGGCAGATTTCCATGAAATTTGACTCGAGCATGCATATCAATGGTGGAAAGGTTGTAGAATAATAAAATCTGAAAGTTAATGGTACCATGGAGTATCATGAATAATCACAGAAAAAATAAGGACATGAAATCGGAGTCAAATCGGAGACGAATTGGAGTCAAACGTAATCTCACATAACCTCTTTTGAAGTCAAATCTATTTTTTTGCTTTGATCATTTTCCGACACCTCATCTTGTCGTATAATCCATCCGCTAGGCGAAGTCTGCATTCATCCATTCACATCGTTACCTGTTCATTGTCACCTATAATACAGACTGGGGCTAGTTGCATGAGAAAATACAAGCTAGTAATACTAACTGGTCTAATTTATTGACAGCATATAAATCGCTAGAGATAAACGCACCGCTCAAAATTTGCAATAGCAGCATGTGTTGCATTACTATAGTGATTTTCATCCTTGATGACATAATATTATATGTTTCTGAGTACAGAAACAGTACCTTATTACAAAATTCCTGGCTAGCCAATCACACGCCTACAACTTTGCCAATATGCACACTTCTATAATAGAGATAAACAGATGTTCGATTTCTGATCATCTGCTCTACTTGTAAATCATCCAAGTTAACACACTGAGTCTTGATAACAGACTAAAATTTAGCTTTAATACGCATGCGTGCACAGATGATTGAACAGCACACAATATGACAACATTGCCGGGTATTCCAATTGAAGAACGCACCAAGCTGGCCAGTTGTCCTAAAGGATGAAAAGCACTATAGTATAAATTTTAATTTGGTTTCCAGTTAGTTAATACAGTAACCTTCACGATCATCGTACAAATTCAAACGTATAAAAGCCAGCTGTTAGAGCATTCAATTTCTGACTCCAGGATTGAAACACACATTTTTCAATAAATTATTGTATTTACAACAACTAAAATGACCTCTTCCGCAGTGTGTCACTGACTACTTTATTTATACCAGTAACTGTTTGTTCATTCCGCCGTTATAGCAGTTTTTTTAATTAACTGCTCCTGTGCAGTGAACGAGCGTGCGGTCCAATTTATAACTCGAAGCAATATATTTATCTTTTTTGGCCAGTTGTTCTCTCCTCCCCGTCTGCTGGTAGATTATTTACGGCGCGGGTCGTTCTTCTTGTCATAGGACACCCACAACGAGTACACAGCGCTGGTTCAGTACTGGCATTTAAGCCCTAAACTGCATGAAAATAAATTTTTTCCCGATGTTGAATTCTCGTCTCCTAACGTGCTAGATCTGAACAGCTCCTCTTGTTGTAATCTGCTCAAGTGCACTATCAGATTATTTATTCAGTCACAATGCGAGAGCATGCAGGCACATATCCATTATAACAACTTACTTCTGATGAGTGAGGTAAAGGGTGTTGGAATATTGAGATGATGGTCTGAAAATAAAGTTTCAAACATCGATTTCAATCATTAAAACTCTCGAATCTGAAATCTAAAATATAGAAAAAGTTTAGTGAAAAATTAATGTAATTCCATAAAGACACAAAATAAATACAAGGTATAATATATAATAATTGAAAATAAAATAAAATATAAGAATTACATCTAATAATTATTGTTGGATATCAGCTAACGGTGAACTGTTGTGAGAAGTTTATTCCACAATATATCTCACAGAAATGTTAATAATTAACAGTAGTTTAAGCAGTATAACAGTTGCAATTTATGATCATTTGGAAAACTACTACTTCACAGTGAATAAATGGAATCGTTATCATGAGGTTTTTTCTAGGTAGAATCTTATTAAGTATAAATTATAATAATGTATAACTTACATTAATGTACTATAATTTCAAATTTGATTATAATTCAGATTTTCAGAAGTTTCGTTTTCACAACTCATAAAAGGATTATTTCGCTTGCAAAAATTAGCTAAGTGATTCTCTCTATACAGCATTATTGTTACTTCCACTCATTTACCTGCAATCAATTCCTCACCACCAATCAATCTCAAAACTCTCAGTACCTTACCCTTATGTCTGGTTCTACGTCGAAAAGCACCTATACTCCAGCATAACTTTATGGTACTACTATTTTGTGAGCCAGGGCGAGAATTTGTCGTCAATCGATACCGGTATTACAGGTTATAGGCGACAGATGTTGCACGAAGTGTTTTCTTCTCGCCTTCTGAACCTGATGGACTACATAGCGCCTTGCCTTGTGCCGCCTCCACCGCCTCCACCGCCTCCACCGCCTCCGCCGCCTCCGCCGCCTCCACCTCCTCCGCTGCCTCCTCCCGCCCACTCACGACATCCACAATGACTGGTGCCTGTGAGAGATTTGGAACATTCCAGCAGGCTGATGCCTAGTAGCTGCTAAACGGCCCAACTCACGTTCACCAGACCGAACTGGAAAGCTCACTTTTCACCAGAACGACAGCTGGTTCTGTCTTATCTTCCCTCACCTTACCTCTCCTGATACAACTCCCAAAACTATCGACATAATATCAATCTTATCCATTTTCAACCTACATCTCTAGATAACTAACAAACGATTGATTCAAAAAGTGTACTGCAATACTGTTGTAAGCTGTGTGCGCCTACGATAAAAATTTTCATCCAATTCCATTCAAAATAATTGCCTTGAACTGAGGTAGGCTATCTCTACACGAGACATCCATACAAACGTTTCTCACATTATGATAGTTCATGTCCAATTTTAGAGGTATCTCACCCGATCAACAACATAAACACGACATTCATGTTAGCTTTGAAAGAGAAGTAAAATAAACTTCATCCAGTATAGTTTCAATAAGATTCAGACTCTGGATTGATGATTCACGAAAAAAAATATTCGAAAATCGAGAATATCCACTAATATAATGCTATTTATTTATTCCAGAAAGTACAATAAACTCATAGGAGTAAAAAGACACATAGTCCAAAACTTCTTTTCTTCCTAATTTTGATGTACGTATATTTCAAATGAATATTATTTTAAATTCAATACTAAACACAAATTTCCACTCACGAATCTAACAAACCATGGTTACTGAATTTATTATTATAAATTAATATAGATATAGAAGAGAAAAATCATCATAAATATGAGTAAGATGGTTTGAAAATACACTCAATAGCCTATGCTTTGATATTGAAACCATGGGAAAAAGAAGATTATATGAACCAGAATGAATTTCAGCAACACTGTTATCCAATCTTATTGACAGTTTAGTGCTGTACTGAAAACGTTTGCTATTAAAGAGCACGTGTTAGGAGAATTTCATACAGGATTATAGCCAATCATCTTCTATTTACTAGTCTCGTAATATTTGGAGCTAAATCTGGTTCGAATATCAATATTGGAGCAAATCCATTGAGAATATTGGCATCTGTGATATTGATAGGTGTACGGCCTTGGAAAAGCTGTATGTGGCCCACGCACAACGTCTAATCTATGTTATTATTGAGCTGGTCGTTTGCGATAAGCTGGCAAAGCCGTAATCGATTGAAGTTTGGACAGTTTTCGAAGTTTGCTGCGCCCAGATGTTGCATTGCAAGTTAGCCGTCGCTAGCAGCAGCAGCAGCAGCAGTCGCTACTAGGCGGGGTTGATACAAGCGCCGCAAGCCACATCAAATTAACATGTCAGCGACGCTTTTGCGACCCACAAACGCACCTCGTGTCGCATCACGAGGCTCTGATCGACCACTTTTCTGACGAGGCGACTGTTTATTTAACAGCTCCCTTGTCCATCTTGCCAGAAACTAACAACTCTTTCATGTCATCAACTTTGTGTTCGTGGCCCCCAGTCCCAATTAACAATTTCGGGCTCTCCATTCGCACCTGTATTCTTCTATCAATGAATAACCAATTTTGTCAATTATAAACTCAGAAACTCCTCAAACTCGTCAATGTTCAAGTATTGGAAAAATGATGATTTATAATTTGGGATCAGGTGCATAACCAATCAATAACATCAGTGTTTCTCATGAGAATATGTTATTTCCGAATAATCCCAAAGAGAAACGTATTGAGCTTAAGGGATCAAGAGCATAATATATAATTCAATCAAAATCAGGGTCCTATGAGAATTTTCTTTATTCTATCCTACACTATTTTGTAGAAAGACCTATTGAACTTTTTTGAAGAGACTATATTTCAGTCGAACAATCTTTTAATGAGAGGAGAGGAGAGGATATGCTGTGTAGAGTTTTAATAACGAATTCGAATTACTTGGATGTCACCAACATTATTCTTTTGTCTCGTAAAACAAATGGACAGACTTGAAATCTTCGTAGTTTGAAACCATTTTAGAAAAATTGAATCGAATTATTATTTCTAATATACTTTGATTAATGTATTTTTGGATTTGTAAGTTTGTCCCAGACTTCACCTGCATCAGACAGTTTGAAACTACTTTCTCAAGTAGTTCCCCTACTTTAAATTATCATAAGAAGTCTATTGATTTTTATACTGTATATTATTATTATTATTATATCTGCTATCATACAACTTTCAATCAATTCTTATCATTTGGGGAGTCTATTGTATGTTGGTTTATTCTATCAGGCTATCCTCCTATCAGGCCGCGAGTGTTCATTGGAAGAGTAAAAATTCGCATTCTGGATAATATGTTCCATTATTACAAACTTGCTGTTAACCCAATGACCAACGACGAGATACTAAGTCCAATCAGATTATCAGATTGTCTATATCAGATAAATTCAACTTCAAATTCAAATTCAACCAACGACGAGATACTAAGTCCAATCAGATAATCAGATTGTCTATATCAGATAAATTCAACTATCTCAACGTTCCTTGAATTTTGATTCTGATGTTGTTGAATCAATATAATTTGGAGCAATCCTGAAAATTAAATTCCTGGAACAATCCTCAGAATCCAATTCATAGGAAATTTGTATAAATTTGCTTCAGGCAATGCATATTCAATATTCTAATGGAACACACCTCTGCGAATACGCTTTGAGGTACATCACAAGACGCACATTTGATTGCTTTGCCAACTCGCAAATCAATTTATGAAAAGTTTCGGGAGCCGATGCTGAGTGGAGAGCAAGGCCGGCCGGTCGCCACCTCAATCTATGAGTGAAATCAGCGTCTGTGTGCATGCATCGAAACCAGAGAGCACTTGGCTCCCTACACACTCACAGCTCCCATACATCACACATAGCATTGCTCAGGCAAATGCAATCAACAGCTTTTAGCGTCGTGGTGAGCAGACTTGGCGAAGGATAGTACCACATACCAGGCGTGTGAGGAGGACAGCAACTACTGCTACTTGGTCGGCTAAGGATGGCTTGCTCCCGGGTGAAAGGCTTCCACAGAATCCATTAGGTCTCGTGTCTCTCTTCCACCCCTTCCCTCTCCCCACCTCTCCATTGAGGTTGTGTGTGCTTGCTGTGTGTGCAGACAGCAACCCTCACGATCACTCCTCAACACATCTGCGCTCTCTCAGACTTCCCCCCATCAAACGAATTCACCCATTTACCCTGATGTCTTCCTTGTGCTCAGAGTAGATCTAATAACGTAGACCTTTCTATTACCTGAGCAAGCTTCTCTGTACCATTCTGACGTGATTATATTCTTAATGTATGTACCAAGAGTAGTAATGATCACCAAACCCGCTTCCCCCCACCAACCGAATCACTCTCTCTCTCGCTCTCTCTGACTCTCTCTGTTCCCGTCAGTCGCACTCAACGTTGCCGTTCACTTCGATACTGATTCAACACTGTTTGCATTTCTCTGTTGCCGGCAAGCGAACATATCCTGTTACAAAAACCTCTGTTCTTCTGACAAGTAGAATACTCCATTAGAGTGGAGTACCAACATTGGAGCCATCCGTTTTTTTTTTCGCAAAAGCTCTCCAAGAGAGGTTTCTGAGGGGCTCTCAGTTCATAAGCGAGTATCGAGAATTCACTGATAGTAATATCATGTACTTTGTTCATTATTTTCAAAACTTAATAGACTTTCAATTTGAATCTACATTTAATAAATCGTTATGTAATTTCAATTTATCATTTCCAACTCATTCATCGTAAATGCTTGTGACTCACAATATCATAAACTATTTCGCTCATTACTTTCAAATTGTGAGAGACTCTCAACTTCAATCCTTGTTCAATAAATTTAATCATTAAGTGTACTTTCGATTTATTATTTTCAAATTATCTATTGCCAATGCTTGCGACTCACAGTATTATAAACAGTTCACAAAAACATTTCCGGAATATCCTTTGTGATCAATCATAGCCAAATGACTGTCTCGAATTTTCAAGTTAGGGAATTTCAATCAAGTAGCTGAAGGGAAGAAAGCTCTTGGAAACATTACTGGTGACTCATTTGAATGAGCCTCATCCCATATAGTACTCAATTTTCTTAGGAAGCAGGACTGTAGCTTTAATGAGAAATACCTAATAAAGAATTATTCTAATTCAGAATGATATTGCAAGAAATCGATGAGATTCTCTCATTGTTCATCATGGTTTTAAGAGTAATCAGAGATTAAAACGTAATCAACGTTTATCCTACTTATGTTATGTTTTTGTCATGCCAAATAAAAAACTGTGAACGCAGACATTTATTTCGGAGTGTGGCTATGAAAGGAGAAAACCTGCTATGATTAATGTATTCTTGTGGGCTGTCTGCTTGGCTAGGCTCGGTAGCATCAAGGGTATTCATTTCACTCGCTTTTTTATTACTACCTCTGTGAAGCATTGCGTGACTTGTCAACACTTTTTGCCACAGATTTGCAGTAAAATAGGAGAAAGAACTGACCGTCGCCTTATCTTTCACTGCATTTCTTTTCATAGTAATTGTGCAATTGTCTGTGTCAATCCACAAATAATGATTTCTACAGAAGAAAATTGTGACCACTCTGTGAGTACATCATACTATATTTCCTGTACAACTCTACACTTTTCCTCAATTTCCACTACCTTTCTAACTTGATGGCTGCATCAATTTTTACTGATGCACTACTATTAGATTGATTTTCTTCTGAGTGTTCTTTGACAGTTTATATTCTCGTATTTTTCTGATTTCCAGTGCCTCCAACCTCAATTATTATGACTCGAGCTTGAAAAATAATAAAATTAATATGCACAACAACAGTACGCTAGCATAAATATAAATCATTTCATACTATCATTACTCTAGCAACCTTTATTGATAATATATCCACCCTTGAATGAAAAAAGTACCATATTGTCAAACTACTTATTCATCGAACAATCACGAATTAACATAGTTCTATAATGTATGGCAAAGCTTGCCAAATCCTCAGATTTACTGTTGACTACTGATCAAAGACAATAGATTTGAATTGTAAATTGATTGGAATAATTGATTAGGAATACATACTTCAACTAATTCTGAGAAATTATCTTTAAGGTTGATTTATCTGCTCAACCATTTACGAGGGTTGTGTGAAATGTGGAATAGAGGGTTGAGGAGATAAATCAACCTTAAAGATAATTTCTCAGAATTATCTGAAGTATGTATTTCAAATCAGAATGTTCTAATCAATTTACAATTTAAATCTATAGTGTTTGTCTTTGGTCAGTAGTCAACAGTACAGCTGCGCCATCTAGGAAAGTTAAAGCAGTCATTCAATTCAATCCCTATCCTTCAAAAAGAAGGCAGTTAACAATTCAATCAAAAACTCAATCAAGACAGTTAACAAATTGATGCAGATTTTTCCGAGAATGAGGCCGCTCTCAGTTGACACAATTGCCCTGACTCGTCCAAGTCGAAGCAGCTTCATCCAATCTCATTTTTCCACTTGTCGGCGGCGATTCAGTCACAGCTTTAGAGCGGGGATGGGCGCGGGCAGGCGAAAGGAGAGATAAATGTCGGAGGTTTATTTGCTCAATCAACCTCTCAATTCCTTTCAATTACACAACTTATCGACAGTTCTCTATCGCTTTCTCTCTTTTGGCAACTATCGGCCGTCTTTTCAACAGCACTGGCTACTGCTTCTGCTGCTGCTGCTTCTGCTGTTGCTGCCGCCGCCGCTTTCTTCCCCTGAGACGCTGACAGGAATGGAGCTAGTTGTTTGACTTACTCAGTTCTGTAATTGGTTAAGTCGAGTGCAATGGACCGATAAATGACTATCCATCCCTGAATCCCTGCTTACTCATCCATCTCCTGTCCTCCTTTCACTCACTCATTCCACTATCACTGTTCGCATCCTCTGAAAACTATACCAATCCATTATCTCGGCAACCCTATCCTAAAGTTATACAATGTTTTGTTACTTCTAAATCGACTTTTCACCTTGAAACTTCAATGGGTTAATCAGCGTAATATCTTTAAAAGTTTCGACATATCGATGTGCGGTTTTCGCCATTCACTTTATCTTGGAATTCTGTATCGAAATCATGTATAACATGACCACCTTCCCATTAAAAAAATTAAGTTAGATTCAATATGGCGGATCGGATTTTTGTGGTCACAGTAAAGTAGTACAGTATTTTCAATTTTAGTACGATCCCCAATGTCACCTATTGTCAAATTACCTTCCTATAAGAAATATTGAGCCGTTTCCAAACTTTTCACCCACTCTGTATATGGCAATAATATTTGGGTCTCCTTTTCGAATTTTATTTTGATTGTAGTAAGCATACAAATGATCGATCTTAAAGCCACCAGCGGAGCTTAAGCCAAATTGAGAGCTCAACAAGTAAGTAAATGACCTCAGCGGCAAACATTCGGATCGCTAACCACTTGTTGTTGTCTGCCTGACCAGTGGTTAACGTTCAGACGACGGCACCCTTAACTGGCCATTGAATGGCCGTGGGAGTGAACGCACCCTAGTTAAGCACAGAACCACCCTTCCTCCCCATGGCTATAGACTGCCAGCACACCAAAGTGCTGTATCAAACAACCAGTAAGGACCATGTGTGCCTGCCTTAATATAGCCTACATCGAGTTTCCCAGATGCAACACCCTTATAGCAGCTTCAGTTTCGGCCCAAGACAGCATCAATAATGAGAAATTCATACGTATTTGTCTTTCATGGTCATCAATAAGTGTATATTATATAAAATGTATTTATTCACAGCAATGTGTTTTATTGTTGAGTTAATAATATAGACTAGTGTATATCTTTCGAGATTGTTTTATTTAAAAAAAATTCTTACATGTTAATGGAATGCTTATGCATGTGATACATGTTAATGTATGTGCTAATGTGATGTACGGTAGGCATTAGCTTCCTGATAAATCTTGACACATAGCTTGATAGGTTAAGTTTGACAACATAACCTGTACCCAACTATTATTGAATTCAAAATTTTATTACTTTACAGTTTTGTTGGAATCATCATTCTTATATCCAGAGACTTATAAAATACAAGACGTATAAAAAAACGTATAGATGTATAAAAATTCCTATACTGGCAACAAAATTGTCTAAAAATGTTTCAAGACAATTTCCAAAACTCGATTGAAATTGAAATAAAACAATCTTCTCAAAATTTCTAGCTAATAGCAGCCCTTAAACACATTTGAGAAGCCAGATAACTGGTGATCACAAAATAATGGGGAAAAGTCCATGATATCTAGCAAATCGAGGCTTGTCTCTTAGAATAGAAAGAAACTGTCTAGTCTATTGCAAATAATGCATTTATTATCATCAAAAAATGACGAATTCATTTATGGAATAATATGTTGAGAGTTTCAATCCTTCAAACAATCGATTACTTCTTCCTCGTGAGAGCTACGGTACCTCATTCCCAAAAGTCTCTAGGTGATTATTAAGGTTCAATAAGTTGTCAAGTAGTCAAAACTCTAGGATTCAATTCAAATAATTATTATTGTCCCCGTCACCCCGTTCATGTATTGCTATAATCGCTCCGAAACACCTACATTATTCTACTTATTTTATTGAATTCTGAACTGTTTATTGTGCTCCTAATAAATTTGATAATTCATTTTCTATTATTCCTCAATTTAAATTGGTGAACAGCCTGTGGTTATCAGCTTTAAAAAAACTATCACTATATTCTATTCACTATAATCTATATGATTGTAAATAAGAATATTGTCTAAGGATAGATTCGATTAGGATAAGGATAGGATCAAGGATAGAAGGACTGATTCGCTTCTACATAAGTAGTTTTGTTGAAGTCTTTAATCATAGACTAACCAAACATGGGTGGATTTTAGGGGGGGCTTGGGGGCTAATCCCCCAAATTATTGTAGATATTGTAGCAAATGTTATAAAATGTTGTTATATAATAGTTTTTAGCAAAACGTTTGTGTCAAAAGCCCCCCCCCCCCTCCTTGGTAGCCCCCAAGGAAATATCCTCTAACTCCGCCCATGTAACCGAATAAATAATTCAATCCGTAGTGTTGTTTGTTCTATAGCCTTTAAAGTAGCTGCTGGAAAAAAGTGAATTTCAAAAATCACTATTGATGTAATTGAAATTCCTACAATTTCTATTCCATTTGAAAGCGCTTGACTTGTGATAGGGATCTCGAGTTATGCAAGAATAGATCAAGCTCGCTGAATACCAGCCAATAAATTCCTCAGTCATGCTTTGGTTGGCGCAATAAAAGTTCAGTCTGAATTTAATCGGTCTGCATTTGAAGTTCATCTCGCAAATCAGCTTAATGTAATCTCGAGTATCAAACGAAACTAGATTCTCTCGCTCCAGATACCTGAAGTGAACGGAGCAGTTCTGGTAGGACCGTTATCAGAGAATGAACTAGTAATCGGATAAAATACTCATTCTGAAATGATGGGATGCAATGAACTAGATATCAAGCACACTCAACATCCATATCTTTCCAGCTTAGTGGTCGATCAGAGCTGCAAGTTACATTGAATACTTCTTGTACTTGTGGAAAGGGATGACTAGGGATTCTAATATTGGAGTGCAAGTGCTTTGGAGATGGAGCCTGTGGAATAGCATAGCAGAGCGGAGCAAGAACAGGCAAGTGCTGGGTGCGGTTTGTGAGCAGTGGTGGTGTCTGGTGTGTGTGGTTGGTTTGAGTATGGTTTGTCAGTGTGCCTGTGCTTGTGTTGGAGGCTGAATTTTGGGCGGGGAGGAGGGGTTGGAGCATTGAGAAGCGGGAACAAGGCTCCTTATCTTCAACCGAGACTCTCAGGCCGCTTGTTTCATTGTGATTCTCACCACCACTACTTTTCCAACTGCACTCCCACTTGTCTTTCTTCAATAACCCTTCCTGTCCTCCTTTTTTGTTCGATCAGAATGACTCGACAATAAAATTGGTAGCCAACTATCTATGGGAACTTTTTTTTGGAAACCGATTCACATGGAAATCGTTTATCCTCACTTACACAATTCACTATACTCCGCTTGTTAACAATCTAATGGGAATTAAAGTAATACAGGAAGATTGAATGAACCTCTTTGAATGAGATTTAATCAACCCTGAGGGTTGAATGACGAAAATTCGTTGTTCTTATTAAGGGGTTCCCACAAATAAGTTTTCCCTTCTCGCGATAATTTATTTGAATTATGTTGAGATAATTTTTTCAATTAAAATTCATAATATTTTATTATGAATTCAAACGAGTTTCAATCCTACCAAATCTTCTTTTATCTCTTGAAAAGACACTAGGCCGGCTCTGGAAGAATTCAATAATTAACCATTTAAGAGCAACCAAACTACACACATAGAGAGCTCGTACGTGTTCTAGGCAGATAACAATAGAAACCTCTTTTATTCATTTGAAGAAAAAATATACAATACAAATAAATATATTTTTTACTGGGCATATATACCCCTCTGATAACTGACAGCTATTTGAGGGGATAACTCAATATTGTATATAACTATAACTTGATTAGATTACTGCTCAAGTGAGTTCATTAGCTTTGTTGAATTCCGATAATGCTTTGTATATTATATGATTAAAGGAAGACAGTAAACCTGAAAAGATGAATAATTAAAACAAATTCTAGTTGATAAAATATATCCATTATATCTAAAGGTTTTGAGTTTGATAATAAGAGTGATATTTACAAAATACCTCATAAATTTTGCATATTATTATACCTTTCTAACTTTCATTACAAACCAATGCAAAATTTATGAGGTATTTTTTGTAAATATCATTCTTATCATCAAACTCAAAACATTCTTAAAAAATCGATATAATAGCATTATTGTTCCTAAAACATAACATTATTATATCGTTCAAGCAGAAGAGTCAAGAGAATCATTTTGGTGATCATTCAGAATGGAATGATAATTCTTTTCTGGAACATAATTCAAGATTCATCTCGAGCATTACTCTCTTTCATAATCGTAATTGCATGTAAATTCAGTAATTGTATACATAAATCCCTCTGTCTTCTTAGAACAAGACTAACTTAAAAGTACTTCTTATTCAATTGACCTTTTGCTCTCCAAGAATAATTAAATTCTCGTTTTTCAAAGAACTTGAACACTTGAAGATCTGAGATGAGCTCCTTCCAATTTCCCAAGAATTGAGAAAGTCACAGAAATTAAAGCTTCTAGCTCACCTTGAAGGAAATATACATATCTCATCAACATCTAAACAGTTATTCATTCAAGCGAGAAAAAGTAGTTAAAAGGGATGTAAACAGACACAGAATCCAAAACGTATTTTATTCTTTATTCTGACAAAATATTTCAGATGAAAGTTTTTCTTACAAAGAACACAATTATGATATGAATTTTCACTCCTGAAGCCAACACACTATGATTATTGGTAAAACTATTTGAGAATAATGAATTCAACTTTACTTTCTGGCCAAAAATAAATACATTAGACATTTAAATAAATTTTTAAAAATTACTCAAATCTAAAATGAATAGAGAGATAATAATAACCACATAATAGCAGTTCTTTGCGGATAATAGCTTGTATAATGTGAAGAGGGTAAGAGTATAATCTATTATTTCTAATTTGTGTGATAATACGTGGGAGACTTTCCAGTTAAACTCCATAACACTTCGTGAATTCGCCAGACTCTTTCTGATTTGTAATGTCATTACAAAGTTGGGTTAATTTATACTGACATCTCATATAAATAAATCCTTCATAGCTCAACCCTGTGAAGTACTTAATTGAAGATTTATCTTAACTGAAAGTTATAGAATAGAATACTACAAAATATTTGGAGGAACTGAGATTCGAACCCCGATGAACTGGAGCCCCTTCGGTCTGGAGACACGGGAGACACGCCTAAACCAACTGCTCCACCGCAGCCGTTGCAATTTCACCCGTTTATTAGCGTACTAAAGTTTCTAACCTCGAACTCGAATCATTATGAAGTATTTTAACCTTCTGTATATGCATGTATTTTCTTGTCACCTATCCTTCATAGGTGAACCCAGTAAAATATTCCATTGAAAAATAATTTCAACTCAAATTAGTAAAATGAAATACTCCTAAAATTCGCATGCATTTTCTTATCAGCTTTCCAACGGATTAGAAATTTCAAATCCACTGTGTTGATCATTACAGTAATATGCTATATGTTTGAAACTGCACGTACATGCTACTTTATTAAGGTAAGTGAGGTCTACAGCTGCAGAAAATGGAAAGAGAGATGTTTCTCGTATGGTGTGCGCTCTTACGACAGACAGTGGACCCATTAGACAGATTATTCATGAATAATGGAAACATCATTGTAACCAACACTTGCTCCCTTCAAATCTGCTTTGTGTCATTACCGTAATTGTGCCGACGTCATTTGTAGAGCGAGACCTTGTTCGTAGACAAAAGCCTCTGTCCAGCCACTATCCACTTCACATCTCCATTCAAAAACTAGATGACCAATTAGAGATTCGGCGAATGATCCCTGAGATATAGGTGATGTAGCAGCTTGATATATCATCATTTAAATCATGAACTGAATTTTGTCATCAATATTGACTTGGAATGATGTGTATTATCAATTAAAAAATTTCAATAAATTAAAACTATATTAAAATTGTATCGATTCTCCTAGGGATGTATTTTGAGGAGTTTTAAGAGAGTGTACAAAACTTCAATAAAACTGTTCTTTCAGCAAAAGTTCGCTTACTTTCCAATTGCACTCTTTAGTGTGAAATCCATGACCAATCCTTTTTGTAATCAAAATTTGAACTCTGTCCTCATGATGATGAATTTTATTAATTAACACAATCAATGGGTTAAAAATCTGAATATTCAATCGAAAAATAATTATCAAATATAATAAAAAACAAAAAAACAAATGTGAATTGAATAGAATACAATGTGGATGTGGTGTGACTTGATCTGAGGATGATGCCCACATGAGCTCTAGGCTTGTGCGTGGGTAATGAGTGGGGTGATGATGAGATATGACGACTACTTTTTAGGCAGTCGGGACCGACGGCTTAACGTTTCCTCCGAAAGAGACGTCTCCATCCATCTATGTTTGGACCTATTTTCATTCTGAATTATGTAATCATGGAATGATAAAGCAAAGCTCAAAAGCTCAAAGCTCTAAAGAAAGCTTTTTTTCTAGGGATGATGCCCACATAATAATTATAAAAGATTGTTTCGTACGATTCAGCATATAGTTGAATTTTTCATGGACGTGGTTCAGTATTTTCTTGAAATGATACCTACATAAGCGCTTTAGCTTGACTAGGGATTACGCAAGGATAATTATGTACGTTAGAGATGACTAGGATATACGCTACGTTCGTGCGTGAGTAATGTAACTCAAAAATACTCGCCACCACCATGAATAATGCAAGATGGCGGCCGAAATTCGTAGAGGTTCAGGATATTGCAAGAGATGTTTCAAGAGAGCCTCAAGGGTCAGATTTGAAAAAAAAACACAGTAAATATAGCTATTCTGTTATAATCAAGATGAAAGTATACAGGTGTATTGAGTTAGAACAGAAGCGTTATAGAGAACACTGTGATTATAATGGAATTGTACAAGACATATTGTTCAATCTCACGAAACTCACTTGAAGGGAGGACTTAAGCTTGTATAATTATTGTTCGTAGAGTTCATCTCTGCTCTGAACTTCACAAACGGAATGTTTCATAACCTCAACGAAAGCACAGTTGGAAAGTCAGCTTGTCAACCTCCAAATGCGTTTTAACGCCGACTCGACGGGGCTTCATGAATACAATGTGTCCGGGAGCCTACGTTTGTTCGCCCTAAATGAAAGTACTGTGTCTACAACTGCAATTAAACTCTTCCTCCTCTCATTGTCTCCAGTGCGAACGTTGGTATAATTTAAAAATCTCGAGGCCCCAAAATTATTTTTCCAGTTTCTAATGAAAGAGTATGAAATAATTTATACCAGGATTATACAATGAACTTTCAATAGACCATCCATCTTTGAGCCGTGATGATTATTATAATCGTAGAGCCAGAAACTTTCGGAAGACCCTGTTGATGAGACAATTATTCCCCCGCACCTGAGCTAGCCTGAGTAACAAGGCTCTATCGATGCAAACCTTGTTGGAATGTAAAGTTATTATAATTTAAAAAAATGTAGTCTAAAAATAAATAATTTTAATAATTTCTTAATGTAGAAGAGATTTATAAAATGATTTATACCAGGATTATACAATGAAGATAATCTGAAAATAGACCATCCATCTTGTGAATTAGTTAATGAATGTATGAAATGGAATGAATAATGAGAGCATCGACTAATAGAAATTTATAATTAATTATTGCAGTTTGACCTCAGATGGAAATACGTACAGAGGAAATTGTAAAAAATCTAGAAATCATCAGTAATTGAACACCATTGATCATTTGTTGTTGATAGCAATGAAAATTGTTGATGAAACAGATAGATGGAATGAATGTTTAAAATATTGATCATCGATTCCTAATGCAATCTACCTATCTACCTATCGATCTACCAAATCTACCTATCGATTCAACTTTCAACTAAAGCAATTCTCTCATCAGCAGTTCCTATCGAGCTAATAGTTTGATGTGGCTGTTCAGAATAAATATTGCAATCCTACAAACCATTTTTTTTTTCACAAAAGATCCAATCATTGCTGAGTGCCTGTGAATCGTGATTCATAGAAACTTTATCAACTAGCCTAACAACAGATTACTAGGTGGCTGAGCCATCAGATAGGAGTGGAGAAATTGGTTGTTGCCAGTTGTAGTGTCTATGATAGCGCGGCGAATAAATCACGGTCCACTAATTAAACACCATGTTAATTAAAACCCTACTGGGAGTCATTTTGAGTGTTGCCGCCGCCGGACCAACACCCCTCACTCCCCCTCCCCCCCCCCCCCACGGCAACTGGCTGCCAACGCGATAATATCGAAATTAAAATTCAGAAGGAACGCAGAAAGTTGCCGGTCTAGCGAACGGACGCTAAAGGGAGCTGGAAAAATATCGCTGCGCCGGCTAAGTAGCAAAGTTGCCTGAGTTATGTCCATATAATTTTGCGATTTTTCACGAGTGCTTCGGCTCTCTGGCTCGTATTGCAAATTTCCAGGGTATTCGCCTTCCTCTCCTCCTCTCTCCCACTGAAATCAACCCTCTCCCACTTTCCGAGCAACCCTGGATTGTTTAGGGCCGGCCACTTGAACTATAATATGGAAGGCTTTGAACAGACTTTGCTACCCAGTTTTATTGCCGTACCATACTGGCATATTCTTCATTCACGATAATTCTGTAGAGACTTTGTAGGCCTTACATGAGCTACAAGTAACTCCATTGATAAGCCTGCTCCATACCAAGCATTGTTTATCGCGCTTCATTACACAATCTTTGCTTATTTATCGAGCATTGAACAATTCAACAATGCCCAGTTTGTTTTCATAGCCAATCTATTCACTCTAGATTCCAAAATGATTTTTGAATAAGATATAAGTGTGCTTGATAGCGTGCTTATATTATTCATGAATAAGCTTTTAAGTTCTAATTGATCACTCAATTTCAAATCTTCAAATTAGCTTTGTATGATGTGTAGGGGAATTGAGAAATTACGAGCAGTCTAAATTAATTCAACTTTATGTAGCAGAGCCTATTCAACTGAAATATTTTCAAGAGTACATTAGACTTCATTTTATTGGTTGTTGTTGATATGATAAACGCGTTCGCGACTCAAATAGTGTAAGTACTGTATAGCTAGTAGTTATCTCCTATTCTATTCATTTTATTCTTCATTTTGTTCCATTTTACTCTACTTATCCCTTAGCTGAAACGTTCAAATCAAATCACTGTTGTAGAGGATACCATTTCAAATTTAGCTGATTGATTCTAAGCATTACCTCATTATATCAATTAAAAAGATTCAATTCTTTGTTTTATAATATTTATGCTTCTGTCATCAATGTGATTGAAAATTGTTTGAAAAAGAAGCTTTTTTCAACGTTTCACGTTGCTTCAAGTAGTGAAAATTCTCCTGATCTCTTCAAAGAGTCGTTTCCAAGAGTTAATTTGATAGAAATATTATTTCATTCTGGGAAGATGCAAAAAAGCTTTTCGAGGAAGTTGGGCGTGCTACAGCACAGTTTTTTCTTCTGGGGGATCGTCCCAAGTAATTTACACATACTTTGGAACTTTACAAAACAATTCGCGGCCGGTTAGTGCCAGTGGAGAGGGTAGCAGCTGAAGCAGGAAAGAAGTTTTAATTAACATTCGGCTTAATTAGCGTAATGATTTATGGAGGTCGTTCGGTTGAGTTTATGGCGGGGCCACTTCTTTCGCGGGCGAAATTAAGAAATGATGTTATTTATGACGCCCCCAAGGCGACAGACGTGCGAACTAACTACTTTTCCATTTCTCCTTGGGTTTCCAAACCCCCCCCCCCCACACTCCCTTCCATTTCCCTCGTCACCCCACTCACAATCACTCACTAGATCTACCCTAACTGCAACAAACTGTCATAGCAAAGTGCTTGATCAATGTCAAACTCGGACCCTCCTTGCTTGAAATGCCGGTTTTTGAGTGTCACTACGTTACGAAGATCACTGATAATTTGGTTAACTGGTAACACACCAAAACGTTACCCCACAATAATTATTAATGATTCCATGATCTCTCCTCCAATCATTTGATTGAATTCAATGAGAATCTGCACCAGAATTGTATGTTTGTGGGACCAAATTCAATGTTCAAGGAGCTCAATAAAATTACTTTCTGATATTAATTCCAGAAACAATTGTTCATCCGATGTCTAGGAATTGAAATTTCATGAGTTTTTCTTTCCTCTTCATTTTTCTTTTTTGAGATGGGACAACTTTTAGTGTGATAAAAGAGTTGATAACTTTAGCTCCAACCAACAATTAATATTTTTGATGATAATTGCAGCTCAATTGAGACAAATCACTTTTATAGTGTTTGAAACATTCAGCCCTCAACTTATGATACTAATTAGCTAAAAGCACATAATAATTAAGAGAAGAGTCGACTTCCCTACTTCAACGACTGCTGATGTTTATTGATATTAGGGTTTGATTTCCAACCTGAACCTTCACTTGTTCAGTTGCATTATAAAATTGATTATTCCCATGAAAATAAAAACTGCTCAAATTAGTTATCTGCACACATTCATTTCGTTTGGAATTCATTATGTCATCGCACGGAAACCATTGTATGTTAAAGCATCGTACAGATTATGAATGTCCATTCGTAACCAATTAATTTGATTAATAACTACATTCCTTCTCCATAACAAATACAATTTAAATGATACTCTACACAGTTGTGTCAATGCTGGTGACCAGATATAGTCGATCCAGGAAACCTGTGATGTGAAGCAGTATCCATACTGCTGCTAAAGCTGATCAGGAATAGTTACTTAATCAATCAGCAGGAATTTGATCTGTCGGATACACCTGTAAACTTGAATGTTCGTATTTCAGATGGAATTTCATTAGAGGATGCGGAATCGTCTAATCACTAGATTGAACTGATGAGCATTGACCTTTGAATAGATGATATCGATTTGATGGGTATGCTTTAGTATAATTATTATATTATGTAATTCTTGGTAGAGGAGAGAACCTTGTTCACTTGCTGATTCATATCCAAGTTGAATCATAGATATTACAATATCAACAAAATTCTAAAAGATAAATTAAAAAATAGAATGTGAGAGATGTCTGTCTCCATGGGGGATTTAGTGAGTAGCTGGGTAAATGAAGATGGAATCTTTGGAAGAGTAGTAGGCTTACTACCCCTGCTACATTGTAGCACCGGGGTAAGTTACTACGTTTTAGGAAGCCAGCTTTAGCTGGAGTCCGATCTCACTAGACGTCAAACCTGCGAAATAAGTAGAAACCAATATGTAAGCAAACAATCTCTTAGCTAGGAATAGCTAAATAGCGTTTTATGAATAGCTCTTAGCTAGAGGGACATCATAGATTGTATTGTAACAATTGAACTCAATAAATTGAAATTGAAAAATTGAAACTCTACTTCTATGTCTGCTAATGAAAACCTAGCTCTACTATTAGGACAGTTATTCTACCATTTTATTTATTATGATTAATTACGAAGTAATATTTGTGAAGACTGAGTGCAGAGGAGTGGCTTGATATAATCATGTTATGCTATGGTCAATAGAATTTGATGCTTGTAACGTTCAGATTTAATATTACGAAGAAAAATGAGAGAATATTACGAGTATATTGAGAGATTTTTCCCAATTAAGGAATAAATTATTCCGAAGCTTTAAAACAGTAATTGGAGGCCGTACAAGTTTGAGAATAACGTGTTTCGATCGATCTTTTGGGAGTATAATGAACATTAATGATGAAAAATAAGAAGTAGAATAACATGGTTTGATATAATGTGGTTATCAAGAAGGTTGTCATGATACTAGAGTTTGAATAAAACAAGTTGTCACTTGGCCTGGTGCTCAAGAACCACTCACTAGAACTGTTTTTGTCAGAAAACGACCTATCATCTGAACTGCTAACATTGAATCAAATAATACCTGTCTGGTTTCCATTTATCTACTCATTGTAACAAACAATTTTTCTTGGTCTTTGACATTGCTTACTCAATGGAATTTGGAGATGATCACAGTTGCAATACCAACAGCTCTATGTCCGAACTATCAATGGAATTTGGCGAAATAATTGCGAAACTCAAAATTCATTAGTTTGGCCTAGTTAGCATAAGCTATAATAGTAATATAGTAAGAATATATATAATTGAATTTGGCATTGATCACAGTTGCAATACCAACTATTTATTGGTTGATCTATGTCCGAACTATCACTCTCAATATCGTCCTCGAATAAATTCGTCAACTGCCCCACTTTGAAATGTTTTCTGTTTCACATTTCGCTCTAAAATCAATATTGGATGAGATTAGAGAGTGGAATGCAAAAAGTTCGAGGCTCAACAATAGGTGGTGGAGTGGTCTCATTGGAATTTCCGAGCAGACCCACTAAGTAAGTTGGCCGAGGAGAGTTAAATGAAGGCCCTGAACGAGGACCCAATGTTTTCTTTCGATTTGGAAGCGTCGTGTTTGGAAACAAGTTATTTTCATTCAATTTCATTTCGGTCACCCGGGCACTGAAAGAGTATGGTGATGAGAAAGCGGAAGCGGTCTTTTTCATTCCTGTGAAGTTCATTCAAGGTTGAGGGAGAAAACAATACAGATTCGATTCAATACTGGTGATGTGAGCAAACTTCAAACAATGAAATATAGTTTCTAAGATGAATGAAACATAGATCGATAGATATGTTTGATCGATTAAACGATATTCGAATAAATCACGTCCTTAATTCAAAGTACTAAAATATTGTTAACATTATCATGAAAATTGCTGATTAAATCTTAACACTATTAAAGCGAAGCCTCCATCCAAGTTTCTTGAAAACTCCGAAGGTTACCTGTGAGCTTAAAATAACTGCTTAATTTATAACTTCAATTTATAACTGAGCTTAATTTATCACTGATTGTATATGCGATTGTTATACAGTGTTAGTGAGCTGGATCTTCCAGGAGTCCGGGGGGGCTCTATAAACCCACCAGACGATCAAGGTAAGCAAAGGGAGCGTGCCACGTATTTTCAATGTACAACCATAGACGAACTATAATTAGTACGATATGATAATTTATAGTTAGTCTATGGTACAAGCAACTATTTTCAACAGACCTCTGTCTTCGATCAAATTCAGTGCCATTTCCATTCATTCATTGAGAGAGAATTGTTTGAATGGAACTTAGATGTTATCATGTTCAGGTTATCCACTATTATGATAAACACAGTGAATTACTTGATTCTAAACGCTCACTCCATAGTGAACGAGAATGTCTCTTTGCAATCGTTGATAACCAGCTCCCTTAGAAGTGATTACTCAAGTACATCTGAGAATGACAGTTCAATGACTTTATTATGATTCTTTTCATATGTATCGATCGTATTCGCGAGTAGTTAAGAGAATATTATTCAAATGATGGAGAAATATGAAAAGGGATATTTTCATCTCGGATGCTTTACTGAAGTATTTCTACCTGAATAGAGATGTTCTATTTCCTTCAGCTTTTATACCCTAATGGCGTACATTAATGGCATAGTATTGAATGTGAGTAAATAGAGTGAGTAGAATGAGAATTTGATACTAAGAATGAACACTTATAATAAAAGCACTACTTCCTGAGCATGACCAATATTCGTGCTAATATTTAACAATAAGCAACTTAGAAACTTAAAAAAAAAACATCACGAATAACATAGTAGGTCTACTGCACCTACTTCACTGGATTATTATCACCATCATCGATCATATATCTATAATTATTGTGTAGTCAAGTGTTAAGTTTGTCATTTTTATTGATAATTGCTTTTTCATAATTATTGTTATTTAATCCGATTTATTATAATATCGAATAATTTTTATTACTATTCTGTTATTTATTATTGTTGTTATTGTTAAAAATAGTGCAACTCTGTATAGGGCACGACCCCATACAAATAAAACGTTTTTGAATTAAATTCATACAACTATAATTTCATGAATCATAACTCTTGATTTTGTTCAATTTTCAAAAGTTTTATAATCGTGTTTCAACTCACATAAACTCTCTATTATCAACATTCTTTGTAAGAATAATGCTGAACATAAGGTTCTTGTACTGCATTTTTATTTTCTTCACGATTTCGTCAATTATTGAAGAAAAACTCTATTCAAGTGTCCGTTAAAAACGAAGGTTAGCTGTGTGCTCTAAAAACATCATATAACTGAATGGAATGTGAAAGGAAAAGTTCAACTGGCAAAGAAAACGCAGGAATCTTCGTCTCTTCATTCCTTTTTTATCAGGATCTGGTTCCTTTTATGGCCCTTTTTTTATCGCCTCAAAGCGCGGATCCTCTCTTCACACTTTCTCGATAAATATTACCACTTTCCTCCCATCCCCATCCTATTCTTCCTGTCTTTCTTCTTCTTAGAACAGGGGAAGTCCTGAACTTCTGCTAACTATATGCCATTATCGACGAAGATTATTTCTCGGTACCTGAGGGGTCAGGTTTCTCAGTAGGATCAGAAACTCCCCTAACAAATTCCATTTATCTTACATCCTTTGTCAGATCGTGGATTACAAGGTTGAATTACAAGGATCAATGATTGTAATTGATACGCATCATCAATTCCAAGAAACATCAAAGTTCGAAAAGCAGGCCTTTCTATCTCAAAAGTGATATTTTCTCAATAAAGGTGAGAATGTTTTCATTGAGTAAAATGGGAAGCTGCGTTCTCATTCTATCAAATGCGATCTCTGCTATCAATTGAAACGTGCCAAATTCAAATATAAAAAGTCCAACCCATTCAAATCAAGTATTACCTAGGTCATAAAAATTATATGAATGAAGTACCTTGTACAGTAATTGGATTTAAGAAGTCAATATTCAAAAAGCCATTGCATCGTATGTTTTAATTCATTCACGGATACATTTTTTTTTTTTTTTTTGAGAATAGAAAGAGCGTCGCCTAACCATAACGTTAAAAAATAAATAGATAATGTGTAGACAAAGAAATGGATAATGAAATAAGCAAGCTCTACTTGTAAATCATCCAAGTTAATTCTCCGAGTCGTGATATTGGACTGAAATTTCGCTTCAATACGCATGACAAATGATTGGATAGCACACAATATGACAACATTGCCGGGCACTCCTATTGGATAACGCACCAAGCTGGCCAGTTGTCTTTAAGGATGAAAAGCACTATAGTTTCAGTTATGATTTCATACAACATACAAGATTACTTGAATAGCATTGAAGCTTCAAATCGTATCTTCCACATGAAGTTTGACTTATCACCGAAATAATTAATCGAAGTTAATAAGAGAGAACAATAAGCTTGCCTGAATACCGTCTCAATTACGACTTATAGATCTTGACGGAACGCTGTACACAATCAAAGCTGATAAGAATATTACTAAGCACAGAGCAATGCAGGTCTTCAGCAATTGATATCAGCTGGCATTATTAGTGGCACTCAAGAGTGTTGAGAGCGTTGCCTTAATTTCGGCTGATAATTGAGACAGCAGACTGTAGAGGCCTCTACGTACCTCTGGGAAACTAATCTGCGAGCATCTTATAAATATAGTCACAGCCTCACTACACAGTTGCTTGCCAACCCTCCTCACATTTGCTTTCTCACACAATCTCTGGTTCTCTTCCTCCTACCATAAGCACCACATCGCGTCTAAAGCAATAACAGCTACATGTAGGGTTGAACTCAATTTAGACCATACGTTTGCAGCAATGAGTGTCGCGGCTCCCACTTTAATAATAGTACCTTGGGATTGCACATGATCCTTCATTCTATTATTCAGATTTCTTCGTACTGGAATTAATTTATTTGAATAGCTACGATATCAATGTATAATACACTCCAAACTAACTCTATTCTATCGAGTTAGGTGAATTTACCTATTGAAATAGGTGAATAACAATAAATTGAAAAACTTATTTAACTGTTTGTCAGTTGAATAAGAGATCACGCTTGCATATCCTTTGAATTAAAATCCACAAATACTATAGCCTACTACAAAATTTATTTATTTATTTAGCGTATGGCTTTTAATAGTGGGGAGACCTGAGAGTAGTATAGAAACATTGGTTCTGTCACCAACTCTGTCACCAAGATGGCCGCTGTCACCAAGATGGCCGCTGTCACCAAGATGGCCGCTGTCACCAAGATGGCCGCTGTCACCAAGATGGCCGCTGTCACCAAGATGGTTGCTGTAACCAACATGGACGCTGTAACCAGAGCGTTCTCTGTAACCAACCTATTCACTGTAACCAAATCTGATTATGTCTCCAAAATGGCAGCTGTAACCAATTGGAATTCTGTAACCAAAATTGACGCCGGCACCACAATGGCCGCTATCACCACAATGCGCGCCGGCACCATATGTGACTTTGTCACCACATTAATTGCTGTAACCAACATGGCTACTGTATCTTGTGAGATAGCCGGATCATGAAGACAAGATAGAACCTCACCCAGCTTAGTACCGCCCGCCTTTTTTCAAAAAAAATATTTTCCCACAAATCGGCTGATTAGCAGACTAGCTGACTATCTCACACCTAATTAGAACCTAATTACGTGAACATTATTCTATTATTCCTGCTTCAAAAGTTGGCTTATTAGAGATGAAATCTCAGCTGAAGGGTTGTCATGACCAGCTGACTGATATCCTATCAATAAAGCTAATCTTTCAACAAGTTCATATGCATTCTCAAAATATACGTAATTTCTACAGTTGGTTTTTCTTTTTGCCCTAACCATATTTAGTTTTGATCTAATTTTTTCTATTCCTTTCCCGCGTACTTCTGCATCCTCATAATCATCATTATCATCATCATCTTCATCACCGCTACTCTCATTATTACGTGATAATCTCACATCTCCAGGAAGATTACGATAAAATGATTTATTCATAGTGTTAGACCTAAGAGGCGATAGGATTTGTACGTTCACTTCGTCCTCCACCTCCTCCTCCTCCTCCTCCTCCTCCTCCTCCACCTAAACCAGTCTCATTCAATCGTCTGTGCAGATCCCCAATTGATGATAAGTTTGCTAAACTTGTTTGATCATGAGATTCTTCGGTCTTTCTTTTTTCGAGCAAGCAGCGGGGTGGATGAAGAGAGCTGTTGCATGCCATCATGTTCTTGATCTTCATCACCTACTTGCCTCTCCCGTCTACTAAGCTGAAAAGATCGCACATTTCGTCTGCGTGATCTGTTCTGCCTACCAACAGCACTGACAGTTAACGCTATAGATGGAAATATTTTTGATAACATGTTTATATTTAAATCCTGCTCCGGTTTTCAAATTATTACGTTTATTCAAATGAATACGTGTCTGCGTTAGTATTCGTTTATATTGTCTTATCGAGCTTACACCATATAAATCTGCATCTGGTTTATTTCGAAAAATGAGTTCTAGCAAGCCGTGTGACAATGGATATCTAATTGCATCTACATATAAATGCTTATTGTCGAATCTTACAACTGAATTAGGTCCGAATTTAAACTGATTGCTTTTCTTATCATAACTTAATCCAAAAGAAACGTTTTTCTTTTTTACAAGAAATTCTTGTATATATTTTGCGTTAATTTCTGTAAATTACTCTGTGGGTATGAATTATCATCATCAACTATATCATCATCATCATTATCATCTGAACTTATCACCACCTCATTTCCTTCTTCTTCTTCTTCATACTTCTGTTCATTCTTTTTTCTCACATGTTTCCTATTATTATTATTATTATTGCGATTATCAAAAGAAGATTTCAATTCTACAAGTGGTTTTATTATTGGGCTAAATGTATCTTGTAAATCTCGTTCATTAGCTCTTCTGCTACTAATCAACTTTTTATGTTTATTAACAATTGAATTTCTTAACTTTCTAATAGTATTCTGTAACAATTTTGATTTCGTCTTTAATTGATTACGAACATGATGATTACGAACATGATGGCTATCTAAATTACCATCAACAACTGTTACTACTAATACTACTAATACTACTACTCAACTTCGTTAGCGCCTTGATTTTCATCCTGCCGCTGTTCACACAACTAACGCTTAATACTAATAAATTTCTTCAGCGCACACGCACCTGTGTTTTAGCTTATAATAATTTAACGTTCAAAAGCATTCTTATATTTACCGCTTTGTGTTGTTATTTCAAGATTGATTGTAATGAATGCCCTGTTAGTCGATCTCCATACACTATCACACATTTTATGGAATGCTGAAAACTCATGTCTGATGCAACATAATCTCTAAATATTAACTTTAAATTTTGTAAATCAGTTCGAAATAAAATAATATAATTAACATTGTCAGATTATGTTTACCTGCAGCGGCAAAAGATTGAACCAAATAAACGCAATCAAGATTATAATGACGTCCTATGCAGAAATAAGATGTAATTTTCGATCGACCTTCAAAGATAATGTCATCGAAAATAACCAATGAATTTCTTCTCAACTTTTCTGGCGGAGGGATATTGTCAATATCCCCGCTCATTAATAAACCATTATTTTTCAACCCATTATATATCATTTCAATGAGTTTATATTTTGGCTGATGCAATGATCTACTAAACACATAGACATTTTCAAATGTTAATGCATTTTCATTAACAATCAATGATAATAAGAGAGATGTTTTTCCACAAGCTGATGGTCCGATAATTAAACAACGTAATTGAGCAGGAAAATATCTTCCGTTATTTCTATTCTTCTAACAATTTGATTGTGCACTAGAGTTTAACAATAATCCATCAAAATCTAGTAGACTAATTTCTTGCTTTGATGATGATGATGAATTTTGTTTTTTACATAATGTTTTAGAAACTTTTGAATTAACCGACATATTGAGAAGTAAATAAACTAATATCGCTCTCTCACATGATATGCGCACGCACAGTCTGACATCTGCTCATCAACTAACTGAAATATGTTAATATCTAATAACTATATGGATGAGGAGTATGCACACACATAATAATAAACAAAGGTATATTTATATGTGCAATTTATTTTTTTTACAAATCCATATCGTCTATAGTGATGGTTAAAGTTATACATTGTTTATAGAAATATCTTAAATTAATTACTACTACTACTAATTACAACAAATAAAACTTACATACAACTAACACAATTCCAAAATGATTATTATACGTTTTACAATTAGCAACATATTACAGTAGGTTGTTTTTGATTAACACAATAATTTAGCCTTGACAGCGCAAAGTTTTAAAATGTCTGTAAAATTCAACAAATTAACCAACATTTGTTTTCTTCTTGGTTTTTCTCACCAATCTTTTGGGGAAGATATCATTATTACAGGTATGTGAAATTCACAATTCTTCAGCTTTTCGAAGATCATCAATTTTCCTAGCGTAATTAGATGATAAACACTAACATTCTTTTCAGATTACAATTCAAAATTTACATGAATTTGCATGTGCTGCAATTTCTTTTACAAGCCTGCGTTTATTTTTATTCTTAGCATCAAAAATACAATGTGAAAAATGATCAATTTTATGAATATCGCTGTAGAGATATTCTTCTGCATAATGCATTATTGACAGACGACAACACAGCCATGAGTTTACTAACACATCTAAGTCACATTTTCTACGTTTTTGTTTTGTCTCTACTGAATTAACTGAGTCTACTATGGTTTTTGAAATTTGCTGTGTAACATCATTTGATATATCATTAAGCTGTGACAAATCATCACAGCGTACATCATTATCAAAATCAGCAGATGATGATGATGATGATGATGATGATGATGATGATGATGTTATTTCATCTGTCTCATTTATATTTTGCATATTTTCTTCATCTGTATGCTGTAAAAAAATACACATATATAATTTAGCTATATTTTTATACGGTCTCTCTATCTCTTTCTGTTTCAAACATTGCAGTCTAGAACGAAAAAAATCAGTTTAACAAAGTATTCTTTATGTTACTAAATTTTCCAATGGAACCCAAGAATTAAATTTATCTGAAAATCCTAACCATCGAATTAACGCATGATTATTTTTCTTTCGAATAATTTTTTCAACAAGATATACTTTTTGTTCTGCTGGTGATAATTGAGTTTTTAATAATTCATCTGCATAAAATGTTCCACTAATATCATTATTTTCCAAATCGGCTATTTTATAAACAATCGGTTTAGATGTTTTTATAATCTGTGTTACACGAAAAAGCTCGGGTGTATAATTCATTGTATAACCCTTTTGAAAAATATGTTTATGTTTGCTAATACGGACAATATCATTAACTTGAAATTTGGGTCTATTTGAATTTTTTGGTAGTTTATCTAAACGTTTCTTATGAAAACTATTGATTCTTGACAACACAATATCACTATTATTTTTATTCACCTGTGAAGGTGCCATACCAATTACTCTGTGTTTTCGATTGTTATATTCAGAAATTAATTTATCTATATAATCAATCCAATTATATGTCCCATTTGCTGTAAAATATTTAAATAAACGAGTTTTCACGCGTATAAATCTCGGCCATAGCCGCTTTTGAATGCTGTAAGTGCTATATTGATTAATTTTAAATTTATCAACTAAAAGCTTTAACGTGTGGATTATAGAATTCAGACCAGCGGTCGCATTGTAAGTGCGACATTTTTCTGCGTAAAATGCCTTCAAGCGCTCGTGCAACTTCCTTGCCACCTTTCGTTTTCAAACCAATTGCATAACCTTTCTTTGAAAAACAATTAACTGCAGCTAGAAAATATTTAAAGTTTCTATTATGCTTTGATAACGATGATAAGTCTCCTAAATCAATTTGAATCAGGTCATGTTGATTCTTAACAATCGTTGGTCTAGTTATAAAATTTTTTCTAACTTGCTTATGTAATTCAATGGCGATTTTATTTCGAACTTGATTCGATGCAGGTGTAGCTAATACAATCTTATTCGCTCGCGGCATAATCAACTGCTTCTCCTTCTTTTTCTTCTCTTCTGCTCAATACGACCGTTTCCGGACAACTGTGCATTTCAAGGATAACCAGTCACTGAGCTGTCACAATGCAACACAACTTGTCCAATAAATGAAAATCAACTTCCCGCTTTCGCTCTCTCTGAATGCAACAATATTTGCAGACAGACAGACAGACAGACAGGCAGGTGTTGTTTGCCAAAAAATAATTTCAGTTCAGACAGTGTGAAAATTTCTTTCACACTATGCTTCGAGATTATAGCGGTAAGCATGATCTGTCAGTACAGAAAGACGTTTTCGTTTGATTGTGAGAGCTTCTTCGTCTTTGTCCTCTTCGTCTCCTTCTCCTACTTCTGCATTTCTTTTTTTAGCTCTCTGCAGTTGAGCGCTGAAATCTGAATTCAATCTTTCAATATCATGGTGTCCCCACGCTTTTGTGGATTCGGGGAAAACGGGGTTGATCCAGCGTTTGCTATCAAACGGTGACAAAGCTAATTTCGTTTGCTTTACAGTGAACAATTCATGCAGTTTACTTCTTATTTGATTGAAACTTTCATAGTGTAGAGTTTTGTTAAACAAACAATTTTTGTAGTGCTCAAATGTCAATCTGTGCTTAACTGTGTTGCGGGGTACGCCTTTTGCTAGTTTCTTAACATCAAGATTAGCTACAGTTTGTGATGATTGATTTTCAAATGTGAATGCATACATTTTCGAACGTAAACCACAGAAACTGTACATTGTTCGTGATGCAAGTTCATCCTTCCAAAATCCCGGGATTTTCGCGTTAGTGGCTGAATAGCACTTGTGATCTTTTGGATAATTTGAAAAATCAAATCTTTGTGGATTCAATTTCATTACTTCGTATATATCATCACAATTTGTTATAGAATACAGCAAACTGTCTGTATCTGTTAGACATAATTTTACTTCAGAATTTTCAAAGATTTTCAATATATAGTTATAGTGAAAATCGTATACTTCGTGTTTTGCGTAATCGAGAATTGTAGCACCCAAAAATTGGTTTATTGAGGTAGCATTCTGTTTTTGCAAGACTTACACCGACTACATCATTTCCAAATTGATACCAGTCTTTTACTGTTGGTTTGCTTATAATTTTATCGAGTCTAGCTGGGTTTGTAATTAGCTTAAATTCACGATGTTTGCGAGACGATTGTAAACTCTTGCCAAATATACAATTATTACATAATTTCCACAAATCTCTCTCAAACTCATTGGTAGCTTGACGTCTTAATAATGTGTTACACTGAATAAAATCTTTCAACCAAGGTGATTGCTTATAACGCAATACACGATGAATTTTGTCAACTTTAGACCTAGCTTTGTGTATAGCTGCAGGTTCACCAGATTTAAAATGTAATTTTTTATCATAAAGTGTGGTCAAAAGTTTTTTGTTAGCTGCATTACTTATACCGCAATCTACATTTACTCGCGCTCTTACATTATCAAACTCATCGTTGCTGCCGCTGCTGTTGCTGCTGTGTGCGGCGCATGCATCAATGTCTGTCTCACTTATGTTTTCTTTAATCTCTACATTTTGATAGTGTGAGAATAATTCTTTCGGTGGACAACCATGATGAGGTGCAAGCGGTAAATCATTGTGAAGTTGTTGAAGATGAATAGGGTATGTTAAATCACATTCAATTGTATAACCATATGATGAGGTGTTAACATCTATATCTTGCCACTTAAAATTAGATATTTCTTCATCACTTAACCAGCAGAATTGACCTTGTGGAGATTTTTCCCATACAAAATCCGTACAGATTACAACAGTCCAGGTACAAAGATGTGTACATTGTTTTCTTTCATCAAAACTTGACATAAATTTATTATTAGCTTGACAAAATCTCAAACTAATTCCCGAGAATCCACCTCTCAATCCCTGCTCATAAAACAAATGTTTTTCAGGGCATGTCAATAGTTGAAGTTCAATATTTGTGTGTTTCAACATTGCACACCATCCTAGGTGAGGCAAGGATAGAAATTGTGTACAATCAAGTTCGTAAATATTGTAGAATTTGTCACGAAAATATTCAAACACTGTACAAAGAAGCAAAACGTCTGTCTTCAAATAAAGATCATGGTATTCTCCAAAAGATTTCATTTCAAATGCTTCCACACTTTTTTGCATGCTGGTAATCTTCTTCACTTATATTCTCATCAGTTATTGAGTTGAAAAACTTATCGCGAGCAGGAAGTTGTGTTTCAGCAAATTTCGTTTCATCTGACAAATAATCATATGGAAAATGACCCTTCTGCAAAGAAGGTTTATTCTATTTTCATCTATGTCTGGAAACGAAGAATAAACTTTCCTAAACACATGTCTATTATGCTCAATGTCCGTATCACTCATAAATTATTTACTAATGTAGCTAGTGATGTATTCAGAAATTACAAACTGTCTATGAATTTGAGAATACCAATCGACATTGTTAAGATCTTCTCAGATGATTGAGCAATGCAGTTTATTTTGTACTTTTCATCATCATATTTTCCCAATGCTCTTATTAAAAACAGTTGTCATAAGATTTAAAGTTATGAAAAATTACAGGTATAATAATTTTTGCTTTGCATTGACATTGCAGGCGTTGTCTTGTGACCCCAATATAAGCGCCCTGTTTTGTGACAGTGGTGACGGACCTTTTGTTATTTTATTTCTATCAAATAATAATGTGGTATGACATAGACAACATGTTGTTGCGGTTGTGAATTCAAATTTCTGTTTATTCGTCATCTCTTCCATTGGAGTTTCGTATCTCAGTTCTGGTTCCAAAACTTCAGCGTGTGCAAGCAATTCATCAATGAATTGTTCTACAATTTTCTCACCAACATGAGAAGCACGGACTACTTTCGGACCGAAATATATCTCTGAGTTATCTTTGACAATAATATAACAATAACCGGACGGTACATGTTTATTCAAATTAGTAGTTGCACTAGCATTTGATTGTCTTTTTTTTGTATGATTAGCTGCCATATTATCATTATCATCATCAATAACATTATCAAGTGAAGAATTGTCTTCATCACAATTGTTATCATTATCATTGCATGGTGTTAAAAATGCTTCGAAATCTGCGTATACACAATACATAGATTTTATGGTTGCGCTATAATCGCGAAATTTTACAATTGATTCACGTTCAATTTCCTCGCGGGTAACGCACCCTTTGTGCACCAAATGACTGACAAATGCTAATGTGTGCTTCTAAATTTGCCTTTCCATCTGTTTTGGTGGCAGCTCCATCAGAGAATCGATGTAAACAATAAGGACATATGAATTTTTCATTCGTATTCTTTGTACTCCCTGCTAATAATCGAGAAAGACCATTTTCTGTTCACGGTATTAATAAGACAAAAATGTTTATTACCAAAGTCGTTGGTGAGTAGAAGGAGATATATAAGATATTTCCGTTCACGAAACTTTGTTATTCTGAATGGGAAAATTCTTTCCGTGTCATTACAATAACATAGTATGTTTATTGCGATCTGTGGGTTCAATTTTTCAAAAGATTCAAATCCTTATTAGCTACTGAGATGTTAAACCGTCTACATTAACAATTGGCATAAGTTTTTCAAATCCCTAATACGATTATTACGCGCTGTATTAAAATGCGCCAGAACCGACCACAAAAACACATGTTGTCTTCTCTGTTCTGAACATTTATTAGAGCCTTTTGTTAGCCAATTTTGCGGGTGTAGGTATGTAGCTACTTCCAATAGATGAGCCGTATATTGGATTATATCTAACAACATGTACATCAGCGTAATTAATTTCTCCCACAACCCAACCCGAGCCATTTTCTGTGAATTGGTCCAAAAGAGAAAGAATTTTCTGTTTTGCTGCTTCAAGTTGTAAAAAAAATTCGTCTCTATTATCTTGTATGTTCAATAAAATAGCCGAATTTGAATTGAAAGATGGTGTAGCAGTCTTCACTGTTTCACCTTCTTCGAGAATTACAATTTTGTACAATGTCACACTCACCGACATAAACCATTTTATGCTGTTATGCAAATTACGTGATTTTTCCACGAGAAAATCATATATTTTGCTAGACAAATTCTCAATGAACAGTTTCAAATCTAATTGCAGTGAATTCGGTTTATATCTTGCTCGTGCTACAGTTTTTCGCATACTATATGTATAACTTGTAGTAACTTCCATATTATTGCATTGATCCTACTGTATGTAATAATGATTACATGTGTTAATCATAATTCGAGAGAAAGAGAGAACTCGTAAAATGAAAATATAGTTAAATTAAAGTGAAATACAATTTTAAACTAACAAGTGGTTGTTTAGTCTGAATTTTCCCCATCCACTCTATGGATTGTCGGCTGCAATCAAGTTGACGCTGTTTTGATGATGATGATGATGAGGATGATGTTTGCGGGGATGATGATGGTGATGATGAGGATGATGGTGAAGAGCAGGTGTGAAGATCTTGTTTATCCTTGCTTGAGATGAATGCAATTCATCTGCTCCGCTTACATAATTTGCAGTGCGAAAATGCAGGTGCAATAACGTTCTCCTGTCCTTCCCACTGCAAGCTTCTGTGAAATTACAAAACAAACCACAATTCAGCTGCGTCTGGAAATACGAGTAGGAGATTTTTTCACAGTATAAATACAAAGTACAAATGTTTATGCTTCATCATTCTCAATTCGTTCATGCTGTTGCTTTCGTTCATCAATTGCTTTCGGTTCTGATATTAATTTCAATTATTCGTTTCGTTTACCAGTGCTGTCGTGTTATTGTGTACAATAATGTCTGATCAAGTTTTCAATCCTATAAGTTTCAATCGTGCGGCTATAAAAGAAATTGAGGCTTTTCAATTGAACTTCTCACATTCAACTACAACTATCCGGTGCAGAGTGCAAGGATCGCTAAGACCAAATTCGGTAAGAGGCCGGTACTACGCATTACACTGCCACCGTGGGAAACCGTGAAACAACTTCAGGAGAAGAAGGCCGCACTCGCAGCTAGTGCGCACACATCCGACACCGATCCTAACGCATTCAACAAGGCACGGAGCGAATGATGTTTGCAGAGGCAGCAGCTCTTGCAACACAGTCAGTTGCTGACGAATCAGCAATTGAGGGGCGTCTGGAGTGATTGAAGATGAGATCGAAATATCAACTATAGAGCAGGAAAATTACAGCAGTGAGAAAGAGGTAATTGACACTTTCCTCCCCGTCGTTATAATCAATTTATAAACGAGGAAAATATAACAGATTTTAACAAACGTTCATTCGAGGTAGTTTTCACGAAAAGCAAACGTTCATTCGAGGTAGTTTTCACGAAAGCAATACCGATTACACTAATGTTCAATTGATTGAGGTATTATCGTAGGTTAATTGTTATGTGTGCATAATGAAATTGTCACATGCACACATAACAATCGATCTAACATAATACCTCAATCAATTGAACATTTTTGTGTTCAATTGATTGTTTTCATGAAAAACAATGAAGGAAAAAGTTTTATGTTAATAATAAATTAACATTATTGACTTAAATGTTTTTTCATTTCACGTACCTTGTTTTATTGAGTAGTTAAGCAGCAAACAGCAGCAACTAGCAGATATATAGTACTTGTAGAAACATCAGCAATGGTAATAGTAGAACTGATCACAGCTATATAACAGCAAAATACTGCAGACACACAATCTATTGTCGATGTTGAAGTTCACACTAACAAGCCACAAACATATATAGAGAAAATGATTGTGATAGTTGAATGTAAGTTTTATTCGTTGTAATCGAGAAACAGAATATGCGTAACTATCTGCTAGAACACACCTCACACAATGATGAGCAGAGAGCTAATGCCTGCGTTTTTATACCAATATTTTTCTATGAGTGCAGGTGCGTGCATGTGTTTCGCATGCATGTCTCATCCGATGCGTGAAAAAATCGTTACTTTTGCCATTAACATATGGTGGGTGATGGCAGGTGCGTGCGCCATTCATCTACATGTTTCATCCTGTACATGAAAGTTCGTTACTTTATGCCATTAACATATGGTGGGTGATGGCAGGTGCGTCATCTACATGTTTCATCCTGTACATGAAAGTTCGTTACTTTATGCCATTATTATGCAGATAATACATGCGTCATTGCTCATTAAAATTAGTGCAGCTTCAATGACAATCTTGATAATTCTCCAATCACACGCATTCGATAAAGTTACAATGCAACTTTGATTGTAGAATATATAACGGAATTAATTCACTAATATTAACAGTTGTGAACAGACGGTTATCAGGTGAACATTACAATGAGTAAACTTGTGACATTGGTGATAATTCTAGCGAATTATATTTAACTCTACAAGAACCAATTCATTTAGAGAATGAATGGGAAATTGGGATGGTTAATTTCACATGTTATAATTCAATAGCGAATATTAATGAAGGTATTAACAATAAAATTATGTACGGTGATTTAGAGATTGCACTAAGAACTGGTGCATATGAAATTGAATCAATAATCAAAGAAATTAAAACACATTTACCGTCTGATCATGGATTAAAAATAATCGCAAATACTAACACAATGCAGTGTGAAATCTATTCAGATAAACCTTTAGATTTGAGTGCAGAAGACAGTTTGGCAGCCGTTTTAGGTTTCGAACGAACATGTTTAGCACCGATAAATGGCATTATTCCACACAAATAGTTAAGATTAGGAGAATAAGTGCAATACAATTATGTGTAATTTAGCTAGTGGTTCAATTTCTCATAATGGAGACGAAAGTCATGTTATCTATGATTTCGTACCGTCTGTACCGCCAGGATACTTGATGATAAGAAGACAATCACCAGTAATTTACTTAGCTATGAGTACAAATGTAATTACTAGCATTTATGTAAAGATAGTCGATCAGAGCGGACGTCTAGTAGATTTTTCGGAGACAGAGTAAGTGTGTGTTTACATTTAAGGCAAAAGAAAAGAGAAATGGGAGTTGTAGTGTATAATAATCCAACATCATCATCATCATCAAGAAATATTGATACAACACATGTAAGTTGTTATAAAAAAAGAAACGTATGAGTCGTATCGCAAATCAAAAATCGCGGTTTGCGTTCAACTACGTTAAAGGTAACACCTCGTTACGCAAGAATTCTCAGAGATTTAGGATTTAAAGTGAACCCTCGTCATGTCGGCGTTTAGTGAAATATTGAATATTAATAATCAAATTAGTATTGACTCATCGATTCAGGGATATGAAGTTCATTCCTTTGTACCATACACAAACTCAAATTTCAATAGTTCAGACGAAATAAGAATAAGTATTCAACCGTCTGAATTATTCAGTTTACCTTGTGAAAGCTACTTATATGTGGAATTCAGCATAACTTGTAACAAAGATGAAATTGTAAGGAAGACAGATACTACACGGAAACAACAAAAGTTGTTCCGGCAGCGTATACTGTTAATTCTAACCCTATAGCAAATTTGTTTTCAGAGATTCGATTCGATTTATCGGGTCATGAAATACAACGCCCGTTATCCAAATATTGCTTCACAAATAAAAGCATATTTATGTCAACGTGCAGGCGTTGACACGAATTCATTGAATTGGCTGGAATTAAATCATCTGGCTGGAGTAATGCAGATCATAAATACCAATTTTAATGCCGTTGAAAATGGTTATGGGTTTTCGAGGATTTTCAACAAATTCTTTTACATGTTAAACAAGAATTAATACTTGTTCGTACATCTCATGATAAAATTTTAATTACTAGTGCACAAGCAAAATACTTAAGTGTGAATTTTAGCATTATTTGTTGGAGAATGCCATTGGTAAAACTCGCTGATGCATTGCAATTGAGAATGTTGAAATTATTGGATGATGATCACCCATTACCCATTGGGTTTAGACAATCCGAAGATTTTGAATACCCGCTAATACCTCTAAAAAAATCCCACAGTTGGGGGGTATAAACCGCTTCATTCCAGGATAGACCGAGTTTTGTTGTTGTCGGTTTCCAAACTGATCGAAAGAATCAGTATACAAAGACAATGGCTGAATTTGATGATGTATCAATAATTAATATGAAATTATTTCTTAATAATATATATTTTCCTTATGAGAATACCCAATCTAAATTTGAGATATTTTATCAAATGTTTCTTAATTTTTCAAAAAGCTATTACAATTTAAAAGTTAGTGATGAATATGGTCTTGCATTAACATTTAATGATTTTAAGACCAAAGCGCCGTTATATGTAATTGATTGCAGCCATCAATTAGAACTATTAAAATCAAATGCAGTTGATATACGTTTAGAGTGGGAATGTAGTGTAGATGTAAAGCCGAATACTACAGCCTATGCTATGCTAATTTCCGATAAACTTCTCACATATAAGCCGCTTACCGGCATTGTGACGCAAATTTAGATTAATTCAGTTGGTAGACATGTGTATGCATGAGAGAGATAGATGGATAGATAGTGTGCACATGCTAACATATTAGTGTTTAATTAGTTTTAAGTGAATAGTCGGTGCATAGAGACGTTACAGTGTATGTGAGAGTGAAAGATGGCGGCAGCTGGTGCGGTGAACACGGTGCAAGCGTGGATACGGGTGAGATGCAAGATAATGTTAATTATCAATGCAACGAAGACATTAATAGCAATAATAATTCATATGCAGTTGTTGAATTTCATTGGTTCAGAGACAATTACAATAATCACATTATAAAGGAGTTAGCTTTTGCAAGTTATGGTGAACAACTAACAGACTGGAAAGAGGTGTTTCATTATCAGCCACCTTATAATTTATGTAAACTCAATGATGATAAAATTAGACATGTATTATGGTTAACAAAGCATTATCATTTACTACCGTGGGATTGTGGAAGCGAAAAATTCAGTAAAAATCAAATAAGAAACTTGCTATCAAAATATAAAATAGTGTATACTAAGGGTGAGGAAAAACGTAGATATCTTTCTCGTTTTCACAATGATGTGAGATTTACCACACCGATGGAAAAACCAATTTATAATCCACATACAAATGAACATTGCAAACAGCATAGAAATAATTATGGACGATGTGCATTAACTGCATACATTACAGGAACAAATAGAAAATTATATTTTGAATGCTATTGATAGTGGTGATGAAGATTATAGTGATGATGATGATGATAATGATGATAGTGATAAAAAAAGCTGTTGTAGTAGATGAGAGTAATGTAAAAGTGGAGATAATAAAGAAGAAGAAGAAGAGGCGATGGCTGCAGAGAAGAAGAAGAATGAGGAGGAGGAGGAGGAGATAAATGAATTTGATTATTCATCAGTAATTAATAGATTGAAGTCGTTAATGAATATGTTTATGAATCAAGAAGATTCTAAAGCTAGTAAAAACGAGGAAGAAGCACAAGATTTATATAATAATGATGATTATCTATATCAATTAACACATTTGCGTGTATTAGCACAAAATGGATTTTATTATTGTCATAAGAACGATGCTATCAAGTGTTTTTGGTGTGAGAACCCATTAGAATTTCACATCGCAAATGTTTGCGCCCCTGATTATAGAGATACAATTAATTTTAATGTGTTGGTACCGCATCCACCTGATGCATCATCCCTTCCACAACCGCCGGAACAGTTTCTCACAAACATTAGTACAGAATGATTAGTGTATGTGTTGTGTGTGAATAGCAAGCAGACATCGCGACAAGGACTTGTGATTTGTGCGTTGAGGTGTGATATTGAGGAAGCAACAGCATCATGAATCCGGTGAATTACAGATCGATTGAATTAGAAGAGAAATTAAAACACATTATCGAATGTGTTGACAAATTGGATAATGCTATTTCACGAGCATACACAACAGGAGATTTGGATATAATAAATTTTGCTAAAAGTTGAAATCTACATATTTGTCAACAATTAACAGCGAAGATATTCACGAATATCTGGGCTACAGTAGACCGTTATTATTGGATGTAGATAAATTGATTAAAATTGAAACTTATATTTATGAAATGATGGCGGACATTGTAAATCAAGAATGAGTGTTAAAAGATTATATCAATGGATGTAGATTTAGTAGAAGAAGGAGAAGAAGATGCACTGCTTAAAACAAATCAGCATTTGAAAAACATCTCATACATAAACTACGTTATCATAGGTATGAATGTTATGGAAAAGATTATGGACATTATATTATGTGTATAAATCCTCAAGCAAATGAAACAATGCATCAGTTCATTGGAAAATGTACTTCAGATTCGTGCTTTTATCGACTAATGCAATCACATACAGCGGATAATCATCGTGAATTTTGCAATGGAGCTTATCATACATTCAACATGTGGAAACACAAAATTGATACATGGTCGTGTAACTTGTGGAGGAAATTCCGATGTATGAAATATTGCAAATTATTTCGATCGTTAAACAGTGTACAATGAGCAGCTGCGATACATACATACAGGTTTTTAATTAATAATTGCACTTCAATTCTAGCATCTGCAAACTGCAACGATACAACGATGGTTTAATTAATTATTTCGATCGTGAAACAGTGTACAATGAGCAGCTGCAACATACATGCAAGTCTTTTTAATTAATAATTACACTTCAATTCTAGCATCTGCAAACTGCAATGATGCAACGATAGTTCAATCAACTTTTAACGGACATGTTTGAACTTGAATAACGGACAAACACACACCTGCTCGACAGGTGTGCCAATAGGTGTGCACTTGAACTAGAATGCTGGTTGATGCATTCATTATCTGTGAGATCGCCTAGCTGTGAACATTGCGTGCGTGTAAGCTGCTGCTGCTGCTGCGGGAAAGTATTCAAAAAACAATTAATAATGCCGATTATTAGAACAAGTCGTCGTGCGTCATCACGTAACGAGTTTCAAGAATCGTTCAACGCGAAAGCGCGAGAAACATTGCCAACAATTCGACTTTTAGATTTAACTGAACAATTTAGATATCCGATAATTTCATCACGAATGGTTACGACTAAATTTGGAAAACGAGTTATTGTGCGAGTGTTGTTCTACAGTGATGAAGAACTGACAAGCAGTGCTAAACCATGTGATATATTTTTACCGGAAAAATTTCTATCTGTTGTAAATGCAGATAATATATCGAGTTTTAATGGAAAGGAAAAATATGTATTGATTACGGAACGTGTGAATGGTTCAATCTACCCGAGTTGCACAATCGACAGGATGACAAAGGCTGAACTTGAAGAATATCCAGAGGAATTACAATCACTAATAATGAACGGAAGAGATATGGACACCAGATGTTAACTGCTGCTGCTGCTGCTGCTGCTGCTAATGCTATTCGAGCTCCTGCTTCTTCAAATTCTATTTCTACTTCTTCTGCTGCTGATGCGTTTGCTGCTTCTTTTGCTGCCATTGCTGATAATCTTGCTGCTGCTGCTGCTGCTGTTGCCGGGTGATGGACACGGCAGAGGACGCTGATCTACGAGACGATGCCGCATTGGACGACAGTGAGGAGGAGGAGGAGGAGGAGTTTCAGAAGATGGAAGGTGATGAGAACACTGAACGGATAATTGACATTGGAACTATGTATGATCGTTTAATATTATTGCTGTTGTTGTTGATAATTGCATTGCTTTTACTATTGTTGCATAATTTATTGTATGATTTAGCTGTTAACAAATTACATTGGTAAAGTATAATAATAATAATAATAAAGCTGAGATTTTTTTCTTTAAATATGGTTTTCTAATTTCCGTAGCATTAGAAACCTAGTTCATCTAGTTTTTAGTACTTCTATTAATTGCATACATATGTGAGGTGTGTACTTGAGCTGCACAGTTGAATTATCATTAGTATGATGATAACAATCGATCGATTTGGAAGACCGCTGGGAGCTAAGTCCAGCGGTTTTGATAGTGATAATAACGAAAATAATAATATCTTTAATGGTAAGCGCAAACGCGCACGTACTAAAGCAAAAGTGGAGATAAAAATTAAATACTACAGCTGAATCAACTTCAACTAATACTATTATCGCATCAAAATCTGAAGAAACACAGACTGATAATGCTGATTGGTTAGGAAATTATGAAAATTGGGATGATTTTATTAGTTCATTACCAGATGGTCGCGGTCTCAATGTTCATTCTAGACGAATTGTGAATTTAGGTGCACCGCTGGAAAATAGTGATGCAATAAATAAACAATATCTATTGAATGAAATTGACACCGTGAAAAACTTAAGCATTACTGATCTTTCAGAACGTCTGACTAAGTTAGTGGAAGACAAGGATGTAGTAAATAGAACGCATCTATTGAATGATATCGAGAATATTAAAAATTCAACTATTAACGATCTATCAGATCGTCTATCTAAATTGGTAGAAGAAAAACAAGCACAAAATAAACAATATATATCGAATATAATTGGCGATGAGAAAGCAGTGATTCTCAATGATGTGTCAAAACAGGTAATCAAATTAGCAGAAGACAAAGATGTAGTTAATAGACAATATATATTGAATGTAATTGGGGAGGAGAAAAAATCTATTCTCGCTGATCTTACAGGTCAAGTTAACAAATTAGCAGAAGATAAAGATGTGGTTAATAAACAACATATTTCGGATGTGATTGGGGAAGAGAAAAAATCTATCCTTGCTGATCTTACAGCTCAAGTTAACAAATTAGCAGAAGATAAAGATGTAGTTAATAAACAACATATTTCGGATGTGATTGAGGAAGAGAAAAATCTATTCTCGCTGATCTTACAGGTCAAGTTAACAAATTAGCAGATGAGAAAGATGTAGTGAATAAACAACATATATCGAATGTGATTGGGGAAGAAAAATCTATTCTCGCTGATCTTACAGGTCAAGTTAACAAATTAGCAGAGGATAAAGATGTAGTTAATAAACAACATATATCAAATGTGATTGGGGAAGAGAAAAATCTATCCTTGCTGATCTAACAGGTCAAGTTAACAAATTAGTAGAAGAAAAGACAGAGTAAATAAAGAACATATATTGAACGTGGTTAGGGAAGAGAAAAATCTATCCTTGCTGATCTAACAGGTCAAGTTAACAAATTAGTAGAAGAAAAAGACAGAGTAAATAAAGAACATATATTGAACGTGGTTAGGGCAGAGAAAAAATCAATCATTGATGATTTATCAGGTCGATTAACAAAATTAGTCGAAGACAAGGTTGGCGGTGATGTTGGTCGACGTGTATCAGAAACTACAACTAATATTGGTAAATTATCGCATTTAGTTCGTAATAATAGAATCTATTGTGATACTAAACTAACACAAATGCAACGAGATATGGAATCAATGGACGCCAAATTCATGAATATGATTAATGAGAAATTGAGAAAATAATGGTGATGTAATTATTAGGTTCTAATTAGGTGTGAGATAGTCAGCTAGTCTGCTAATCAGCCGATTTGTGGGAGAATATTTTTTTTGAAAAAAAAGGCGGGCGGTAGATAAGCTGGGTGAGGTTCTATCTTGTCTTCATGATCCGGCTCGTTCTCACAAGATACAGTAGCCATGTTGGTTACAGCAATTAATGTGGTGACAAAGTCACATATGGTGCCGGCGCGCATTGTGGTGATAGCGGCCATTGTGGTGCCGGCGTCAATTTTGGTTACAGAATTCCAATTGGTTACAGCGGCCATTTTGGAGACATAATCAGATTTGGTTACAGTGAATAGGTTGGTTACAGAGAACGCTCTGGTTACAGCGTCCATGTTGGTTACAGCAACCATCTTGGTGACGGCGGCCATCTTGGTGACAGCGGCCATCTTGGTGACAGCGGCCATCTTGGTGACAGCGGCCATCTTGGTGACAGCGGCCATCTTGGTGACAGAGTTGGTGACAGAACCAATGTTTCTATACTACTCCTGAGTAGGGTTGTTCCACTTCACCAACATAACCAATTATCCCTTGATAGGGAACATGGTGAAAGTTTGTTTCCACTCAGAAAACAGACATCAGCATTTGAAAAAAAGTATTTTGTGATTTTATTAAGTCCGAAAAATATATAACACTAAAACACAGCACAGAATACAAAATAATACAAAAAATACTACAAAATAATATGGATTTACAATCTCTGCAACAGCAACTGGACCATGACGATTTTTGACCGATTATTATCAGTGTAGTCAGAAGTAGCATTAGTGGTTTATGCGGCTTCTGGTGGCAGCAACCCGATTAACGCAATCGGCAACAAGGTCGAGCTGTGCTGGTCTGCAGCTCGCAGTCCACATCCACAAATTCCCAATTCGTATTATCAGCGGTCCTATTTCCAATTTCGCCAATCCCCGATACTTTGCTGATAGGTTTTGACAACGGCGTCTGATCGAATTGGCCTTAATCAAGGCAGGAGGCGCCGGTCGCACTGCGCTAGAGATTTGGGGCTTTCATCAGTTTCCACCGAAGTAAAAGTAGCTGGATCAAAAGTAATCCGGCTGGTTATGAAAAAAATCGGACTCGCCAATTTCGACACCTAGCGATAAACGCTATTCATCACCCGGGAGGATGAAGCAGTCGCACTATTTCAAAAATGAGGAGTGGATGAAACAGCGAGTTGCAGCTCAACTCAGCAATCACGTTGGATTTGTTTGGAATGGTTGGAAACGAAGGGAGTTTTCAGTTGAGAATTTTCAAGCAGCGAGTGAGAAGAGTTACGATTCAAGTTAGATTTTCTTCTAACTTTGGTCCAATCTAGTATTGTACAAACTCGATATCTCTATCTAAAGTAGCTGTCATGCTTTGCTATCATGCTTTGTCATGCTTTGCTATCATGCTTTGTCATGCTACCTATCATGCTTTGTCTATTTTATGTCTCATAGAAACTTGAAAAGAGAAATGTCTGTAATTTGAGCACTGCTTGACAAGACTTGATATGGGTTTGTAGAAATTTCAGAGAACTCAAGAAGTTGTTTGGAGAAATAACATTTTGAGATATCAAGGATGTCAACTGAACAGATAATGAATTCAACTGAATAAGCAATAATTGTTATGTTCCTCGATATATCTTCAACTTCTATTTAACAAAATTTAGGAATGTTTTACTTTGAATAGCCACGAGGAGTTCATCGTTAGTCATGAGGATATTCAATGGGAAAGATCCAAGGAGAGTTCAGGGTAAGAGAAAAGGACCTCGCGGCTGATATAAAAATATTTTCTCATTTATTCAAGTAATTTTAATCAATTGTTAGGATGGAAACACAGACGCAAAGTCTCAATAGTCTTTTATTTTAATTGTGATAAATATTTCAAATGAAGGTTATGTCCAAGATCACCACACCATCAATCATACAAATAATATCCACTCTCGAAACTAAAAAACGACGTGTTATCAATAAGAGTTTATATGCTCAATGAATCAAATATATTCGCATTGATAAATTCACTTGGTTTCCAATGAATTTGATATAATCGAACAAATATTCGAACTTGAAGGCAGATTGTCTAATTCAAAATCTAGTTATTGTTGCAGCTAGTTTTATCATGGTTAGGTTTGAAGCTGAGGTATGAGATATATTCTCCCACCTCCTTATCTACAGATTAGTAGAGAGTATAGCTTCTCTTTAATGAAACTAACTATTCTGAAATGGACAATGTTAATGACAACACATGTTACTGTGTTATACAGCCGTCTCCATGAGAAATGAAGCCTAGTAATGAAGAGCGACTTAACTGAATGTTTGAAAGCTTGTGCGAAAATTGCAGAACCGGTAATTGCCCGTCGAGTTGATTTACTACCAGAGTTGCGAGAGTTAGAAAGCATCGGACAGTCGGACGTCAAGTTGAGTTAGGTTTTAGCACAAGTTGCAATCGGAAAATTTTTAGCGCCGAGTGTACGATAGCCGGCAGGGGAGAGAGGGTGAGGAGAAGGAGGAGGAGGAGCAAGAGGAGGAGAAGGAGGAGAAGGAGGAGTAGGAGTAGGAAGGAAAGCTCAAACTTTCTCAACGACGGTTGTAATTGTGTTTTTGAACATGGCAAACTTTTTACTAGCACTTCTTTCTCACCAACCAAGCTCGTATATATCTCTGCACTTCCTGTGTGCATCAGGTTTTGAAACTATGAATTTTATTCTAACCCAACAGAATGGCTTCATGCTGCATTCTAGTCGGTATGAATTTTTCATCCATTAAAATCACTGTAACTACAGGTATATCTCAATCTATCACTGTATTCGGTAAGTTGTATTTTCCAGCTATGAAAACCCACTGATTCTATAACTGTATCAACCCATATATATCGATAAATCTATTATAATTTCATTGTTAAAAGGTAGCATTCATGAGACTAATACATTCCATGGCACAGGCCACTCTTCATTTCTATAATTATTATTATTGCTATCGCGACCGCTGCTCTTGACATTTGAAAAGTTGGTTATTTCAAAAACAAAATCCACATTTGGAGTAAGCTTTATGATGCTATCCAGATTAATGAATTTTGAAGCTGCAATGATAATTTGAAATTTGAAATCCTCTTAAAATTATTTGGAAAAATATCGATAAAATCCTCAAATCACTCATACCGAAAATTAAATGATAAACTCAGAACTTTATAGAAAGGCCTACTGCTCATACAGATTCGTGTTCTCCTGATATGAATTCAGTAATTCCTATGTGTAAAGTTTTGTAGTGAAGTAAATATCCAATCCATATTCCATTCTTCCTGTATCACTCTGTCTGTGTCAAATTTCTGCCACGTGTCGTCTGTTATGATCACGTGACCAGTGCATGACGGTTGCAGGAGAGGGGAGGGGCTGATTCGGACATTATCGGTATATACGTTCACGTTTTCCTTAAAGTCTGAAAAAATGGGAAACCGGAAGAATATTGCTTTCCTACTTCAACACAACCCTCCTGGTTCAACGAAACGTGGGTCTTGATGCGACACGATAATAATCCATGCAAGAAGTTTTCACGTGGAGTTCAGGGTTCACCATACGGTGAGAATGGCTGCCTCTGGTTTTTTCAAGGCCGTAATTTACGTTGTGAACGAATAGCGTTCCATGAGGTCATGCGATTACATTGTCGTCAATCTGATAAGATGTCCCCTAACGGACATTTTAAAGGGTTGGTACTCCTTTCACCGTGGAAAGCTCAATTATTCACTATAAATTGTTTTCTCCTGTAGTCAGAGCAGACCTCATACAATCGTCGTTTCCACAAGTCTATCAATATACAGCTAAGAGGAATCGACCTGAAATGATTATTTTGATTTCAACCATAATCGGACGAATATTTTCCGTGTTTCCACTACTCGAATAAGGAAAATGTCACAAAGGTAAAATAGATACTTACCAATCACGCGAATAATAGATAACAGAAAAACCAGTCAAAATACATGGGCTGACAAAAACTAGCACTGAGCTCCAATTACTTTTCATTAGTATTGTTCCGAAACTATCACTGTACACAGTTATTTGAAATCCCTTCAATACCTACAATATTGTTATCCATTGTTATAACCTCAGTGCAAACTGCATAAAATTCTAAAATATTGAATTTATTGAAGAGTGGTTGAACCCTATCAAGAGTTTCTAGAGAAACGAAAATGATTTCCACTCATTTTCTAAAATACAGAATCTTTTCCATCACAATCAACATCAATTATCCGTATAAAAAGTGATGAAGAAAAGTATTGACGAATCTCATTACAGAATTCTTACTTTATAAACATTTTTGTAAATTTAATGTTTCTTAATGGTACATCAAATGAGCGCTGTAATTGAAAAGGCAAGACAGTGCATCAAGCTCTTCTCTGCTCCAATGTTTTTAGAAATGGTGTGTTTCTCGAGTAAAATTTGGAGCCGAAGAAGTTCTGACTCAACGCCTGGATTTTCTTTCCTTCATATTGACATTTCAAATCAATTAAATGCATAATATGAAAAATATGAATACGAGGACCCTAAAAAAGAATCATTTTAACTTCAACAATGACTGACTGTTATTGACACAAACTTTGTTCCATAAATCTTCTCTCTGGATCCTTAGCTCTATATAAACCTATTTATCTATTCTTCGATCCAAGTTTTCATTTAACTATCCATCTTTCCGCCTCCTGGTTGTATTGTTATTCCGTGGGTCGATGCAAGAAGCTTGAATTAAAGCAGCTTTATCATGAAGAAAAACGCTACCATGTATATCTCGTTTATGAATATACACAATCTTTGCAGATTGGTGTCGAAATTTTGCACGACAACGATACAAGCGAGGCAGTCTTGTAAAATGAGAGAATTTATCGAGGCTGGAAGAATGGCGAAGAGAGGAGGGGATGAAACTTTTCATAATACCAGATCACCTTGTGAATTGCGAACACGCTGCTCTCTTTATAAAATTCTTCCCATTCCTGGCTCGAACGGTGATAGTATGTGCCTCGGAGGAGATTGGAGGAGCACGAGAAGTGAATGATGTAGAAACATTGAGGGTGTTTCAGGCTGTAACGAGAGAGTGAGAAGAAAGCGATTTTTTCGCCTCCTAGTCGTGATGGGAGGGGAGAGCTTGCGAAGTTCGCGTACGCTTGCAGTGAGAAGAAACTCTGCTATTATAACAGCGAGACACCGTTGTTCTAAAAATGAAACAAATGACAGCTGAAAAAAATGTAAACCGGCTGAAAAATGAATGAGAACAGTTGAAAGGAATCGAAACATAGGCTAGGTATAGCAGGATTCTTTTGAATTGTCAGAAAACAGCTGATTTAACGATAGTAAACGAGCGTACATCAATCAGCTGTTTTCTGACAATTCAAAAGAATCCTACTATAACTGGGACGTCATGATAAATTTAGTTGTTGATGGGAAAAAATCGGGAAGGCGATTACCATAATAATTATTCCGATTCCGGGAGAAATTAACACTAATTAAAATATTACTTTTCGTATTGTACTGTTCATTCTTATCGCATTGCGTGATACATTTAGGCCGGTTCATGAGCTCGGGATTTAGCTTAGTCATGGACTAAAACGGGTGGCCACCGTAGCATCGAGAAACGTTTGTCTCTACAGGTTAGTGGGTTAGCAGCATAGAGAGCCCTTAGTACATAGTATCGACGCTAACGTTTCTCGATGGCCACCGTTTTAGTCTGGGACAGCTAAATCTGAGCTCACAACCTCAATATTTTCCAATTCTGTTGCTTTCTCTATGGTTGTATGTAGTAGAGACCAATCCAAATTCACAAGAAACCTTTTGAGACTAGTCCTAGCTTTTAATGACTAGGAATCATTGGAATAGGATAATAAAATTAGCAGAGTTTAGCAAAAATACAAAAATAATAGTCAACAAACGATATTTGACCCTATAATACCCAGATTAATAATTGCAAAATTAAATGCACTGTACCAGTACAATTGATATTTCTCTTTGTGTTAGTAGCGTGAGAACAGGCAAGTGACCGCCGCCTTTAACCGTGAACCTACTTCTCTCTCTCTCTCTATTTATCAAGTATTGTCGCGACTCAATGCTTGCATATTGCATGTGGTCAGCTTCGACTAGTCGGCGCTGTTCGATTTTTATTTCTTAGGCGTGAGAACGCAAACTTTGTATTTTCTGGTTTCTCACAGTTGTGTGATTGCTTATAAAAATTTGACTCTAAGCGAAGTTAGTAAGAAAGGCTAGGATTGGTCGGTCGCCTCCAGCCGTCCCTAACGTGCGTTTTGAAAGAGCCAATGGCCAGGCTGGTTACTGGCGAGTCGTGAGAGGGCCCATAAGGCAACGGGAAATAGGAAGGCCCACATCTGAGCTGTTGTCGACCAGGAGCGTCACTTCGAATCTGAACTAAGTCCAAGATGGCAAATTTCATTTGTGGCGGTTAAAGTTGTTTAAACCATGTATTTTTTTTTATTTTAACTTATACAAGTAATTAATCTTGCTGTAGGCGCCTCACGCCTCTTCTACATTTTCGTCATCATGTCGTGAGCTCGTGCTATATATTTTAATTTGGATATAAGTCAATCTCTCCGCAATGTAAGGTACATGAAATTAGTATTAAGATTGGTGTTTTAAGTTTTATTCATTTATAATCACAATCATTTATTGGATCAAGCAATACAATATTATAGGAAAGAAAAAACAGGCGTTAAATCAAAACTTCTTGTGTTCCAAAATTTAGTCTGATAAATTGTTCAAATTAAGGTTATGTACAATAGTTCATAGTGTAAACTTCACCTGAGATGTTGGTATGTTTTTGGGCCTAACCCAACCTCTAGTAGGAAACGAATAAATTCAAAATTTCTAACCACAGTGTCAGTGTAATCGAATTAGACTACACAATGGCAAAGTATATTTTGATGATTGTTTTTAAATCTTGTTCTTAAAGTACTTAAGCCTATTATGGCTAAGTAGAGTATTTCTGTGTTCAATTTAGTTGATAAAGTTGTACTACCATATTGTTGGGTAACATGTTATTAATTTAATCACCAGTCTAGGTTCCTAGCAGATTGATCTATTGCTCTTGTGTGAGTCGCACCAATACTTGATAAATAGAGAGAGAGAGAGAAGTAGGTTCACGGTTAAAGGCGGCGGTCACTTGCCTGTTCTCACGCTACTAACACAAAGAGAAATATCAATTGTACTGGTACAGTGCATTTAATTTTGCAATTATTAATCTGGGTATTATAGGGTCAAATATCGTTTGTTGACTATTATTTCTGTATTTTTGCTAAACTCTGCTAATTTTATTATCCTATTCCAATGATTCCTAGTCATTAAAAGCTAGGACTAGTCTCAAAAGGTTTCTTGTGAATTTGGATTGGTCTCTACTACATACAACCATAGAGAAAGCAACAGAATTGGAAAATACTGAGGGCCGGTTCATGAGCTCGGGATTTAGCCAAGTCCTAGACTAAAACGGGTGGCCATCGAGAAACGTTAGCGTCGATACTATGTACTAAGGGCTCTCTATGCTGCTAACCCACTAACCTGTAGAGACAAACGTTTCTCGATGCTACGGTGGCCACCCGTTTTAGTCCATGACTAAGCTAAATCCCGAGCTCATGAACCGGCCTAAATGTATCACGCAATGCGATAAGAATGAACAGTACAATATGAAAAGTAATATTTTAATTAGTGTCAATTTCTCCCGGAATCGGAATAATTATTATGGTAATCGCCTTCCCGATTTTTTTCCCATCAACAACTAAATTTATCATGACGTCCCAGTTATAGTAGGATTTTTTTGAATTGTCCGAAAACAGCTGATTGATGTACGCTCGTTTACTATTGTTAAATCAGCTGTTTTCTGACAATTCAAAGAATCCTGCTAACCTAACCTATGTTTCGATTCCTTTCAACTGTTCTCATTCATTTTTCAGCTGGTTTACATTTTTCAGCTGTCATTTGTTTCATTTTAGAACAACGGTGTCTCGCTGTTATAATAGCAAAGAGTTCCTTCTCACTGCAAGTGAACGCGAACTTCGCAAGCTCTCCCCTCCCATCACGACTAGGAGGCGAAAAAATCGCTTTCTTCTCACTCTCTCGTTACAGCCTGAAACACCCTCAATGTTTCTACATCATTCACTTCTCGTGCTCCTCCAATCTCCTCCGAGGCACATACTATCACCGTTCGAGCCAGGAATGGGAAGAATTTTATAAAGAGAGCAGCGTGTTCGCAATTCACAAGGTGATCTGGTATTATGAAAAGTTTCATCCCCTCCTCTCCTCGCCATTCTTCCTGCCTCGATAAATTCTCTCATTTTACAAGACTGCCTCGCTTGTATCGTTGTCGTGCAAAATTTCGACACCAATCTGCAAAGATTGTGTATATTCATAAACGAGATATACATGGTAGCGTTTTTCTTCATGATAAAGCTGCTTTAATTCAAGCTTCTTGCATCGACCCACGGAATAACAATACAACCAGGAGGCGGAAAGATGGATAGTAAAATGAAAACTTGGATCGAAAAATAGATAAACCGGTTTATATAGAGCTAAGGATCCAGAGAGAAGAATTATGGAACAAAGTTTGTATCAATCGTCAGTCGTTGTTGAAGTTAAAATGATTCTTTTTTAGGGTCCTCGTATTCATATTTTCCATATTATGTATTTAATTGATTTGAAATGTCAATATGAAGGAGCGAAAATCCAGGCGTTAAGTCAGAACTTCTTCTGCTCCAAATTTTACTCGAGAAACACACCATTTCTAAAACCATTGGAGCAGAGAAGAGCTTGATGCACTGTCTTGCCTTTTCAATTATAGCGCTCATTTGATGTACCATCAAGAAACATTAAATTTACAAAAATGTTTATAAAGTAAGAATTCTGTAATGAGATTCATCAATACTTTTCTTCATCACTCTTTTTACGGATAATTGATGTTGATTGTGATGAAGAAGTTTCCCTATTTTGGAAAATGAGTGGAAATCATTCTCGTTTCTCTAGAAACTCTTGATAGGGATCAACCACTCTTCATTAAATTCAATATTTTAGAATTTTATGCAGTTTGCACTGTGGTTATAACAATGGATAACAATATTGTAGGTATTGAAGGGATTTCAAATAACTGTGTACAGTGATAGTTTCGGAACAATACTAATGAAAAGTAATTGGAGCTAAGTGCTAGTTTTTGTCAGCCCATGTATTTTGACTGGTTTTTCTGTTATCTATTATTCGCGTGATTGGTAAGTATCTATTTTACCTTTGTGACATTTTCCTTATTCGAGTAGTGGAAACACGGAAAATATTCGTCCGATTATGTTAGAAATCAAAATAATCATTTCAGGTCGATTCCTCTTAGCTGTATATTGATAGACTTGTGGAAACGACGATTGTATGAGGTCTGCTCTAACTGCAGGAGAAAACAATTTATAGTGAATAATTGAGCTTTCCACGGTGAAAGGAGTACCAACCCTTTAAAATGTCCGTTAAGGGGACATCTTATCAGATTGACGACAATGTAATCGCATGACCTCATGGAACGCTATTCGTTCACAACGTAAATTACGGCCTTGAAAAAACCAGAGGCAGCCATTCTCACCGTATGGTGAACCCTGAACTCCACGTGAAAACTTCTTGCATGGATTATTATCCATGCAAAGATTATTATCCAAATATACTAAGTTTACTCGCTAAGTTACATTTACATCTTAAACTAGTCGCAGACGCTGATATGTGCGTAGATAGGTTACGACGGTCCCAATTACGAATTTAAGTAGAACTTGAAAAAGTCTGTCACTCATAACACGCACTAGATCATCGGCCAAATATAAAATTGAATTTTGGTACTTAGCGGATCCCGGACGGCGACGTTACCAACTTGTGACTTCTTCCCGAGGGTGGTCACTTATCCGGACGCACTCCCACAGTGCGCGCAGTCGGTGACCACTTCTAGGACGTTGTCGCTCAAGCCAGGGCAACTCCAAGAGTAGAGAAACAGGCGCATCTCAGAGTCACGGTTCTGACCCGCAATTGGCGAAGTTCGAGACATCAGAGTCGATCACGAAGACTTCCGGGTAAATCAAGGACCGCTGTAATTTTCAAATTACAGAATAATAATACATTCTACTACAGACTGAATACATACAATCAATTTACTGTTCACCAAATTCATGGGCAGAAGGCCTGAATAAATAATTTGAGACGTATACATATATATATTCCACAAGAGCAATAGATCAATCTGCTAGGAACCTAGACTGGTGATTAAATTAATAACATGTTACCCAACAATATGGTAGTACAACTTTATCAACTAAATTGAACACAGAAATACTCTACTTAGCCATAATAGGCTTAAGTACTTTAAGCTCTTCTAAATTTTGTCCTTAATGGTTTTGTTGGGAAGTTTGTTACCTTTATCTCGGAAGAATGGCCACTTCTTGGATCGACGTCAATAAACTTACTCAAGTTTATTTCACTTTGGAGCTCTGTATTATCAGCTGCTCTGCTATTTACCTTATTTTGTTTTTCTTTAGACTTCTATTCTTTTTCGGTGTTTCACACAGGGAGTGTGGGTGTATTGTACCAGTACAATTGATATTTCTCTTTGTGTTAGTAGCGTGAGAACAGGCAAGTGACCGCCGCCTTTAACCATGAACCTACTTCTCTCTCTCTCTCTATTTATCAAGTATTGGTGCGACTCAGTAGCACATATTGCATGGTGTCAGCTGCGACTAGCTGGCGCTGTTCGATTTTTATTTCTTAGGCGTGAGAACGCAAACTTTGTATTTTCTGGTTTCTCACAGTTGTGTGATTGCTTATAAAAATTTGACTCTAACCGAAGTTAGTAAGAAAGGCTAGGATTGGTCGGTCGCCTTCCGCCGTCCCTAACGTGCGTTTTGAAAGAGCCAATGAGCAGGCTGGTTACTGGCGAGTCGTGAGAGGGCCCATAAGGCAACGGAAATAGGAAGGCCCACATCTGAGCTGTTGTCGACCAGGAGCGTCACTTCAAATCTGAACTAAGTCCAAGATGGCAAATTTCATTTGTGGCGGTTAAAGTTGTTTAAACCATGGATTTTTTTTTAATTTAACTTATACAAGTAATTAATCTTGCTGTAGGCGCCTCACGCCTCTTCTACATTCTCGTCATCATGTAGTGAGCTCGTGCTATATATATTTTAATTTGGATATAAGTCAATCTCTCCGCTAATGTAAGGTACATGAAATTAGTATTAAGATTGGTGTTTTAAGTTTTATTCATTTATAATCACAATCATTTATTGGATCAAGCAATACAATATTATAGGAAAGAAAAACAGGCGTTAAATCAAAACTTCTTGTGTTCCAAAATTTAGTCTGATAAATTGTTCAAATTAAGGTTATGTACAATAGTTCATAGTGTAAACCTTCACCTGAGATGTTGGTATGTTTTGGGCTAACCCAACCTCTAGTAGGGAACAAATAAATTCAAAATTTCTAACCACAGTGTCAGTGTAATCGAATTAGACTACACAATGGCAAAGTATATTTTGATGATTGTTTTTAAATTTTGTTCTTAAAGTACTTATTATGGCTAAGTAGAGTATTTCTGTGTTCGATTTAGTTGATAAAGTTGTACTACCATATTGTTGGGTAACATGTTATTAATTTAATCACCAGTCTAGGTTCCTAGCAGATTGATCTATTGCTCTTGTGGAATATATATCAGTATACGTCTCAAATTATTTATTCAGGCCTTCTGCCCATGAATTTTGTGAACAGTAAATTGATTGTATGTATTCAGTCTGTAGTAGAATGTATTATTATTCTGTAATTTGAAAATTACAGCGGTCCTTGATTTACCCGGAAGTCTTCGTGATCGACTCTGATGTCTTGAACTTCGACAATTGCGGGTCAGAACCGTGACTCTGAGATGCGCCTGTTTCTCTACTCTTGGAGTTGCCCTGGCTTGAGCGACAACGTCCTAGAAGTGGTCAACGACTGCGCGCACTGTGGGAGTGCGTCCGGATAAGTGACCACCCTCGGGAAGAAGTCTCAAGTTGGTAACGTCGCCGTACAGGATCCGCTAAGTACCAAAATTCAATTTTATATTCGGCCGATGATCTAGTGCGTGTTATGGTGACAGACTTTTCAAGTTCTACTTAAATTCATAATTGGGACCGTCGTAACCTATCTACGCACATATCAGCGTCTGCGACTAGTTTAAGATGTAAAAATGTAACCTAGCGAGTAAAACTTAGTATATTTGTTTTTGAAAAGTCCAGACCTGGTAACAATATTTAATCAACTTCAAATTTTCAATCAATTTCAAGATTTTAAGTAACCTCAAAATTTAATCATAAAATTTTCTCCTTCTGAGATCAAATTGAATTATGCAATTTTATTAAGATCTTTAAAGCACAGATTTAGGATGTTAGTTCCTAGTTTCTGAGATATTTGTATTGTGTGAATTTAATTTTAAAATTGAAATATTATAGCACCGAGTCTTACTATATCTAGTCGTATTATTGACTTCACCTCAATCCACTAGATAAGCTTATACAGGGTCAGACATGAAAACTGCGCTCACTTTCTTTTCTAGCATTCAACCCAAAATCAAAATTAAAATCAAAATTACTTTTCCAAATTAGAAGGGTTGTTTCAACTGCGCCACTCTGCTTTTCAGGGTTGGTCCATCCCCCTTGAAATATAAAATTTAAATTAAAAAAAAAAAAAAAATTTTTCTTAATTTTTTTTTCATGACTGACCATTGTTTATGCTTGGATTGAGGTGTACACTATGTTAGGACGAGATTGTAGTGAGTAATTGACAAACTCAAGGTAAATTAAGAAAATATTGTGTGTGTATTGTAATATCTGCCATGATGGGTTCACCCGTGCGCTCGCCTGCAACCGGCCCTGGTCCAAATATTAATTACTGGGATGTCAAAGCCGAAGTTGAAAAACATTTCGACTTATCCTTGTTATTTTCTCAGAATATTAACCCTAATCATTTAGTCCGGGGAACACTTCTTTTTGAACTTGAAGCCTTAGGCTTGCCAAGTAGTTCAGTACAAGAGCTGGATGTCAAAGCTTTACAAACCAAGTACCGCGAATTAAGATCTGTACCTAATGCTAAAGTTTATAGAGCGGTCTATGATGAAACTAGCGCTGAAGCAGAATTAAAGACGATTTCATCTGCTATCAGTACCTTTGATAATTACCCAGATCATTTCGAAGTATTGACTGAGACAGAAAGGAAAAATCATTTCCAAAGGAGTGTTACTCAATTTTTGCATATATTGAATCGTATTGTACACTTGTTGATTTATGCTAAAGGAAAACCTGATGATAATCTTATTGAACAATTACAGAGTAATATTGAAACGCTGAAGGCTGTCTTTGATATCCTGGTTGGAGTGCAATCTGTTGTCAAGAGTCGTGCCACGTCGCCTGTTGCTGGTATCTATGCTACTCCTGCATTGAGTCCTGTTGTCGTTGGACAAACAGAAGGATTGGGAGAAGATGAACAGACAGACAAGTCATCCAAGGTTGATACCATTGTTAAAACAGGAACATCCAAGGTCAGTGATGTAATTTGTGCAATTCCCAGTCGAACTGGAGGGCCACGCTTGACTGTTACCCTTCCTAACTTGGCGACTCATAATCTTATTCCTGTTGATGACAGACCACCTATTGCGTTGACAAGAACTAGTTGTTTTGTGCCTGTGGTCCAGCCAAGTAGAAATTTGCATAATTCGTTAGGTAGATCGACTTCTGAACCTATGTTCAGCAACATATATAATCGTCTCCCGAATCCTATTGAAAATTTGTTGAGGGACTTACCCCACACTGATGGTTTGGTTATTGAAGATTTATTGAAATTTTTATCCATAGCCTTGAAAATTCAATCACAATTTAACTTAGCTGCTACTCAGCTATTCCATATTCTTCAACCCTTTTGCTTTGGACCTCTTGGTGATCGAATTAGTTTTGCTATAAATTCTAATTTTTCATTTGATGACCTTCACCGTGAAGCATTAGATTTTTTTATCCCAAAAGACTTCTGTCCGTGATTGAGCGAGAAGAGTTTTACCGTCTACAAAGGTCCGGTGAACCGTTGTCAGCTTATATAGTTTCAATTAAAGAAGCAGCTAAATTGCTGAGGCTGAAATTAAGTGAAAGTGAAATAGTAAACAACATTTGTTCCGGTTTAAATCCTGCGGAACGCTGCCGCTTAGTCTTTCAGAATAGGCCCCATACATTCCAAGAACTTAATGAACAAAGTGGACAAGCTCAAAACATCAGCTTTGCTGATAATGAAAGAAATCGTGTAGAGAGTTCAGGAATAGTAATAATTCTAATCAGAAAGTGAACAATTCCAATAGTAGACAAATCTGTTTTCATTGTAAAGGAAGGACACATAGCTAGAAATTGTAGGTCTAATCCATCTAGTGGCGACTACCGAGCTTTCTCTAAGAGTCAAGATTCTAAGCCTGCCTTTTCAGATGATCAGCCTAAAGAGATCAAAATGTTAAGTGCTATACCTGTCAAAAATTTGGGCATTTTTCGAGAGATTGTAGGAACAAAAGAGTTGACTAGAAAACAGAATAAATAAGAAGGCATTTAATACTACTAGAGCAACGGCCAAAACAATAACAATAATAAATCCTTTTCAAAATTTAAAAAGCAATTGTAATACTCTAGCTTACAAGGTAGTTCCCAAAAATAATGAGATTTCTCACAATTCTAATTCCAAAACTCAAAGAAGGTCCTACCGTCGTAAAAAATTGGATAGGAGACATCCGGCTAACAGTAAAATTAAAGCTTTGCCAACCAATATTGTTCCTATTATAGTATGCAAATTAGGCGTACAGACGCTAAGTGCTCCTGCATTAATCGACTCTGGCGCTGTCAGATCAATTATTTCTAAACCAATTTTAGAAGAGTTACTTTTGAAAAACCCTAATTTGAGCATATTAAAAGAACATCTCAGTTGTACTACCGCCAACCAAAGCCAATTGATTCTTTCTGAATCCATAGTTCTGAAAATTAAAATTGAAAATTTTAGTTGGTGTTTCAAATTTTTTGTAGCTGACAATTTGTCTTTCCCTGTGATCTTAGGATGTGATTTCATAAATTATTCTAAACCAATACTTAATCCCTTCAATAACCACTACTATTTCGGTATCAGACCTAAATTTAAATTTGAATTTGTGAATAACTGGAAGGCTTTATTCTCTAATCCGGCCACCCCTATTCCCGCATCTCAAGGTGAAGTCAGTCTGAAGTCTGAGGAGCAAGTCTCGTTTGAATGCTGTATTATCCGAGTTTGATGAAGTATTATCCAAACGTTTAGGTAAGACCAACCTTATTGAATATCAAATTCGATTAACTTCTACAGAACCGGTTCGACGTCCTCCCTATCAGTTGAATCCCATGAAGATGGCGATTGTCAATACTAAGGTTAAGAAAATGTTGAAAGATGGGTGATTGAAAAAGCTATTTCCAATTACTCTAGTCCTTGCTTCTTGGTACCTAAAGGTAATAAGGATGATCCCGATAGTGAATCTTGGCGTCTAGTTGTGGACTACCGCTATTTGAATAAGAAAGTATGTCTAGATTCGGTCCCATTGCCAAACATTGAGAACTGCTTTCACTTTTTCAACGGCGCGAAATATTTTTCTGTACTTGATTTAAATCAGGCATATTATCAAATTCCTCTAGCCAAGGAAAGCCGTCACCTTACTACGTTTTGCACTATGCAACAAACTTTTCAATTTAAAAGAATACCGTTCGGTTTGGCCACCGGAGCTCAAGTGTTGTCATCTGTACTTGACACTCTTTTTGAAGAGGTCAAATACAAGTTTGTATTTCATTATTTGGATGATATTGTCATTTATTCAAAGGATTTCGATTCTCATTTGTCCCACATTAACGTGGTCTTGTCTAAATTGAAAGAAGCCGGTTTCACAGTGAATCCTGAGAAGGCCGTATTTGCTAAGAAACAAATCTCATTTTTAGGTCACTTGGTTGACGAAAACGGTATATCTATCGACCCCAATAGAACGAAAAGTATACGGGAGTTTCCCACCCCTAAGTCCCAGAAGGGGATAGCTCGTTTCATTGGTATGTTAGGATACTTTCACAAATTTATTCCAAATTTCGCCGAGATCGCTGACAAGTTAAATTCTCTTAGAAAGAAAAATGTTAAGTTCATTTGGAAGGAAGAGCATGAAGAGGCTTTCCAAAAATTGAAAAAGGCTATCACTAATCCTCCGATTTTGAGAACAGCTGATTTTAATAAACAGTTTGTATTGCAGACCGATGCGAGTTCCACCGCGATCGCCGCTGTGTTGTCACAAGAGTCAGATGGAATCTTACAACCCATTGCCTTTGCGTCCAAAAAGTTGACTCAACAAGAACTTAAATACTCAACTTATGAACTCGAGTGTTTAGCCGCCATCTTTGGTATGGAAAAATTCAGACTTTATTTACAACATGCCAAATTTAAGCTTCTCACTGACAATTCTGCTGTCACTTGGATTCTAAATAACCCAAAACAAACTGGTCGTCTTAGTCGTTGGATTTTAAGACTTCTGTCTTTTCAATTTGAGGTTTGCCATGTACCTGGTCGTTTGAATGTTGTCGCCGACTGTTTGTCTAGGATGTATCAAGACGAAGGAGATACCAGTGATATTGTCGAAACTACAGATTTTGAAATTGAACCATTGTTTTCATTGTTTAACACTTTAAAGTTGACAGATTTTCCTCTGGTGTTCACAGACATAAGATCTCACCAGGAGACTGACCCCTTTTGCAAAGAAATACTGGGTAAAATTGAAAATAATATCGATCATTTTCCCTATAGTCTCAGTAAGGGCGTACTTGTCATAAAATTGAGAGGTTCTGATCATCTTAAGGTTGTGGTTCCCAAAATTCTTGTGCCCCTGGTCTTCAAGTATTATCACCAGTCTACCTTAGGCGGACATCTTGGTATTGCTAAGACCCAATATAAGATTTTAGAAAATTTTTATTGGCCTGGTATTAGGAAAGATGTTGTTTGTCTAGTCAAATCATGTGATTTGTGTGGTAAAAGTAAACCAGCTCAGAGACAGAATTTCGGTTTTCTTGCTTCTCAGGTTGAAAAAGAGCCTTTAGGGCGTTTTTATTGTGATTTAGTAGGCCCACTTGTAAAAACCACTCAAGGTCACACTCAAATTCTATCTTGTGTGGATGCGTTCACTAAATTCTGTTGGTTAGTACCGTTGCGGAAAGGAAACACTGTGGCTGTTATCAATGCGCTCAAGTCTATCTTTGTCAATTTTTCTGTGCCTAAGAGGATTGTCACTGATAATGCAACAATTTTTACATTGAGCATGTTCAAGAACTTCTGTTTTCAGTTAGGCATTACCCATATCCGGACCACCCCCTATTATCCTTGTCCTAATGTGGCCGAACGTGTAAATCGCAATTTGAAGAGTGCATTAATTGCATTCCATGCTGACAGTCAAACTAGATGGAATGAAAGTTTGACTTGGCTTCCTTTAGCTTTCAACTTAGCTTCTCATGAAAGTACTGGTTGTACTCCGTTCTCTTTAATGTTCAGGTATAGTCCAAATCATCCCCTCCTCAATGCTTGGAATATTGAAGATGTACTACCCGATCGAGTGAATCAGGGCACTGTGCAAATGTGGAGAAAAGCCCGGAATAATTTAATGCGAGCACACGCTCAAGTGAAAAGAAAATATGACCGACATAGAGTGGATGTCCCATTCAAGATTGGTGATTTGGTATATTTGCGAGCACATGTCCAAAGCAGTGCTGTTAATAAGGTGTCTAGTAAACTCAGTTTTCGTTGGAAAGGTCCTTATGTGATCAAGTCTTGGTTGACTCCGGTCACTGCCGCTTTACATGATCCGGTTACTGATCGTTTCATACAGAGAGGCCATGTTTCTCAGCTAAAGTTGTATAACGGTTGATTCGTCTCATCTTATCGAGTTGGTGTTGTTTCCCTTCATTCCTGAATTTGTGTCAGAATGTTTGACTTCAAGTCAGTTTCTGGTTTGGAAGATTTTGAGTTGGTATTTGTACTGATTATTGTCGGTAATGCGCGCTACCGCATAGTCATGTCGCCTGCACTCACAAGTAGTTAAGTTGGTGGAGAATTTAGCATAGTCCCTGTCGAGCAAACTATAGCTGTGTAGAAAATATTAAAGATATTCTGAAAATATTATTTTGATAATGTAGATATTCAAATAGTTGATAAGGTAGTGATTTCGTCACTTATTGATAACTTAAGTCATATAATCAGTAATAGTAATGGAAACAATAAGTCATATAATTAGGGATTAAATTTTAGAATCAGATTACTGATAAAATTTTCAAGAACCTTGAGAAATAATAATCATTATAATTAGGAATTATCATTCACGTAGGTTGTATAGTCTCTGTTGACATTTTTTGATGGATATCTCTTTGTTTTTACCCCTCCAATTGAGAGGATACCCTTTTGTCATCATTCTTTTTTTTAATTTCAAACCCGGTACCGGTAATAATTATAATATCATTCGTAGTGTTATAGTAATATCTTTAGTAGCATTAAAAGTAATATCATTTGTAGTAGTAACAATAATTTCGTAAGTAGTGTTAGGGATAATATCCGCGTACGGAATGCTGTTGTATAATATTTTCTGTATTTGGAGTTGAAGTTAGGCTTTGTCACTTGTCCTAATCAGCAGAGTTCTCTTGATTTTTTTTTTCCTTTTGTTGGCATTTTGTGGTGATGTTTGGTGTGGACGCACGCCAAGCTAAGCTCTTCTAAATTTTGTCCTTAATGGTTTTGTTGGGAAGTTTGTTACCTTTATCTCGGAAGAATGGCCACTTCTTGAATCGACGTTGAAACAACCCTTCTAATTTGGAAAAGTAATTTTGATTTTAATTTTGATTTTGGGTTGAATGCTAGAAAAGAAAGTGAGCGCAGTTTTCATGTCTGACCCTGTATAAGCTTATCTAGTGGATTGAGGTGAAGTCAATAATACGACTAGATATAGTAAGACTCGGTGCTATAATATATCAATTTTAAAATTAAATTCACACAATACAAATATCTCAGAAACTAGGAACTAACATCCTAAATCTGTGCTTTAAAGATCTTAATAAAGTTGCATAATTTACTTTGATCTCAGAAGGAGAAAATTTTATGATTAAATTTGAGGTTACTTAAAATCTTGAAATTGATTGAAAATTTGAAGTTGATTAAATATTGTTACCAGGCCTGGACTTTTCAAAAACAAATATACTAAGTTTACTCGCTAGGTTACTTTTTTTTTTTTACATCTTAAACTAGTCAGCAGACGCTGATAATGTGCGTAGATAGGTTCTGACGGTCCCAATTACGAATTTAAGTAGAACTTGAAAAGTCTGTCACTCATAACACGCACTAGATCATCGGCCGAATATAAAATTGAATTTTGGGTACTTAGCGGATCCTTGATGACTTGAGACTCCTTCCCGAGGGTGGTCACTTATCCTGACGTACACCCATTGTACGCCCAAGCAGCGGTAATCACTCCCAGGTCGGTGTCACTCAAGCCAGGGACACTCAAGTGTAGAGGAACAGATTCATTGCCGAGTCACGGTTCAGACCCGCAATTGTCGAAGTTCAAGACATCAGGGTCGATCTCGAAGACTTCCGGTAAATCAAGGACCGCTGTAATTTTCAAATTACAGAATAATAATAATACATTCTATTACAGACTGAATACATACAATCAATTTACTGTTCACAAAATTCATGGGCAGAAGGCCTGAATAAATAATTTAGAGACGTATACTGATATATATTCCACAAGAGCAATAGATCAATCTGCTAGGAACCTAGACTGGTGATTAAATTAATAACATGTTACCCAACAATATGGTAGTACAACTTTATCAACTAAATCGAACACAGAAATACTCTACTTAGCCATAATAAGTACTTTAAGAACAAGATTTAAAAACAATCATCAAAATATACTTTGCCAGTGTGTAGTCTAATTCGATTACACTGACATTGTGGTTAGAAATTTTGAATTTATTCGTTTCCTACTAGAGGTTGGGTTAGGCCCAAAAAACATACTAACATCTCAGGTGAAGGTTACACTATGAACTATGGCACATAACCTTAATTTGAACAATTTATCAGACTAAATTTTGGAACACAAGAAGTTTTGCTTTAACGCCTGTTTTTCCTTTCCTATAATATTGTATTGCTTGATCCAATAAATGATTGTGGTTATAAATGAATAAAACTTAAAACACCAATCTTAATACTAATTTCACGTACCTTACATTAGTGGAGAGATTGACTTATCCAATTATAAAAATATATATAGCACGAGCTCACTACATGACAAAAGGAAGCTGAGGCGTGAGGCGCCTACAGCAATATTAGTTAGATATAGATGACATGGTTATTCTATAACCAGAGCAAAGAATAATTCAGTTGGTTAACTTCAACCGCCACAGATGAAATTTGTCATCTTGGTCTAAAGCAAAATTCGAAGTGACCCTCCTGGTCGACAACTCAGATGTCAGCCTTACTATTTCCCGTTGCCTTATGGGAAACCTCGCGACTCGCCAGTAACCAGCCTCTTCATTGGCTCTTTCAAAACGCACGTTAGGGACGGCGGAAGGCGACCGACCAATCCTAGCCTTTCTTACTAACTTCGGTCAGAGTCAAATTTTTATAAACCATTTTCCCGATGATGTGAACCGAGAAATTACAAAGTCTGCGTTCTCACGCTTGAGAAATAAAAAACGAACAGCGCCAGCTAGTCGAAGCTGACACGATGCAATATACACGCTTTGAGTCGCGACAATTCTTGATAAATCGAGAGAGAGAAAGAGAGAGAGAGAACTAGGTTCATGGTTAAAAGCGGCGGTCACTTGCCTTTTCTCACGCTACTAACACAAAGAGAAATAAATATAAATTGTACTGGTACAATACACCCACACTCCCTGTGTGAAACACCGAAAAAGAATAGAAGTCTAAAAAAAAAACAAAACTAAGGTAAATAGCAGAGCAGCTGATAATACAAAACTCCAAAGTGAAATAAACTTGAGTAAGTTTATTGACGTCGATCCAAGAAGTGGCCATTCTTCCGAGATAAAGGTAACAAACTTCCCAACAAAACCATTAAGGACAAAATTTAGAAGAGCTTAGCTTGGCGTGCGTCCACACCAAACGTCACCACAAAATGCCAACAAAAGGTAAAAAAAAAAGAGAACTCTGCTGATTAGGACAAGTGACAAAGCCTAACTTCAACTCCAAATACAGAAAATATTATACAACAGCATTCCGTACGCGGATATTATCCCTAACACTACTTACGAAATTATCGTTACTACTACAAATGATATTACTTTTAATGCTACTAAAGATATTACTATAACACTACGAATGATATTATAATTACCGGTACCGGGTTTAAAATTAAAAAAAAGGAATGATGACAAAAGGGTATCCTCTCAACTGGAGGGGTAAAAACAAAGAGATATCCATCAAAAAATGTCAACAGAGTCTATACAACATACGTTAATGATAATTCCTAATTATAATGATTATTATTTCTCAAGGTTCTTGAAAAATTTTATCAGTAAACTGATTCTAAAATTTAATTCCTAATTATATGACTTATTGTTTCTATTACTATTACTGATTATATGACTTGAGTTATCAATAAGTGACGAAATCACTACCTTATCAACTATTTGAATATCTACATTACCAAAAATAATATTTTCAGAATATCTTTAATATTTTCTACACAGCTATAGTTTGCTCTACAGGGACTATGCTAAATTCTCCACAAACTTTACTACTTGTGAGTGCAGGCGACATGACTATGCGGTAGCGCGCATTACCGACAATAATCAGTACAAATACCAACTCAAAATCTTCCAAATCGGAAACTGACTTGAAGTCAAACATTCTGACACAAATTCAGGCATGAAGGGAAACAACACCAACACGATAAGTTGAGACGAATCAACCGTTATACAACTTTAGTTGAGAAACATGGCCTCTCTGTATGAAACGATCAGTAACTGGATCATGTAAAGCGGCAGTGACCGGAGTCAACCAAGACTTGATCACATAAGGACCTTTCCAACGAAAACTGAGTTTACTAGACACCTTATTAACAGCACTGCTTTGGACATGTGCTTGCAAATATACTAAATCACCAATCTTGAATGGGACATCCACTCTATGTCGGTCATATTTTCTTTTCACTTGAGCGTGTGCTCGCATCAAATTATTTCGGGCTTTTCTCCACATTTGCACAGTGCCCTGATTCACTCGATCGGGTAGTACATCTTCAATATTCCAAGCATTGAGGAGGGATGATTTGGACTATACCTGAACATTAAAGAAAACGGAGTACAACCAGTACTTTCATGAGAAGCTAAGTTGAAAGCTAAAGGAGCCAAGTCAAACTTTCATTCCATCTAGTTTGACTGTCAGCATGGAATGCAATTAATGCACTCTTCAAATTGCGATTTACACGTTCGGCCACATTAGGACAAGGATAATAGGGCGTGGTCCGGATATGGGTAATGCCCAACTGAAAACAGAAGTTTGTGAACATGCTCGATGTAAAATTGTTGCATTATCAGTGACAATCCTCTTAGGCACAGAAAAATTGACAAAGATAGACTTGAGCGCATTGATAACAGCCACAGTGTTTCCTTTCCAACGGTACTAACCAACAGAATTTAGTGAACGCATCCACACAAGATAGAATTTGAGTGTGACCTTGAGTGGTTTTACAAGTGGGCCTACTAAATCACAATAAAACGCCCTAAAGGCTCTTTTTCAACCTGAGAAGCAAGAAAACCGAAATTCTGTCTCTGAGCTGGTTTACTTTTACCACACAAATCACATGATTTGACTAAACAAACAACATCTTTCCTAATACCAGGCCAATAAAAATTTTCTAAAATCTTATATTGGGTCTTAGCAATACCAAGATGTCCGCCTAGGGTAGACTGGTGATAATACTTGAAGACCAGGGGCACAAGAATTTTGGGAACCACAACCTTAAGATGATCAGAACCTCTCAATTTTATGACAAGTACACCCTTACTGAGACTATAGAGAAAATGATAGATTTTATTTTCAATTTTACCCAGTATTTCTTTGCAAAGGGTCAGTCTCCTGGTGAGATCTTATGTCTGTGAACACCAGCGGAAAATCTGTCAACTTTAAAGTGTTGAACAATGAAAACAATGGTTCAATTTCAAAATCTGTAGTTTCGACAATATCACTGGTATCTCCTTCGTCTTGATACATCCTAGACAAACAGTCGGCGACAACATTCAAAACGACCAGGTACATGGCAAACCTCAAATTGAAAAAGACAGAAGTCTTAAAATCCAACGACTAAGACGACCAGTTTGTTTTGGGTTATTTAAAATCCAAGTGACAGCAGAATTGTCATTGAGAAGCTTAAATTTGGCATGTTGTAAATAAAGTCTGAATTTTTCCATATCAAAGATGGCGGCTAAACACTCGAGTTCATAAGTTGAGTATTTAAGTTCTTGTTGAGTCAACTTTTGGACGCAAAGGCAATGGGTTGTAAGATTCCATCTGACTCTTGTGACAACACAGCGGCGATCGCGGTGGAACTCGCATCGGTCTCCAATACAAACTGTTTATTAAAATCAGCTGTTCTCAAAATCGGAGGATTAGTGATAGCCTTTTTCAATTTTTGGAAAGCCTCTTCATGCTCTTCCTTCCAAATGAACTTAACATTTTTCTTTCTGAGAGAATTTAAGGGACAAGCGATCTCGGCGAAATTTGGAATAAATTTGTGAAAGTATCCTAACATACCAATGAAACGAGCTATCCCTTCTGGGACTTAGGGTGAAACTCCCGTATACTTTTTGGTCTAGCGGGATCGCTAGATATAACGTTTTCGTCAACCAGCTGTCCTAAAATGAGATTTGTTTCTTAGCAAATACGGCCTTCTCAGGATTCACTGTGAAACAAGCTTCTTTCAATTTAGACAAGACCACGTTAATGTGGGACAAATGAGAATCGAAATCTTTTGAATAAATTACAATATCATCCAAATAATGAAATACAAACTCGTATTTGACCTCTTCAAAAAGAGTGTCAAGTACAGATGACAACACTTGAGCTCCGGTGGCCAAACCGAACGGTATTCTTTTAAATTGAAAAGTTTGTTGCATAGTGCAAAACGTAGTAAGGTGACGGCTTTCCTTGGCTAGAGGAATTTGATAATATGCCTGATTTAAATCAAGTACAGAAAATATTTCGCGCTGTTGAAAAAGTGAAAGCAGTTCTCAATGTTTGGCAATGGGACTGAATCTAGACATACTTTCTTATTCAAATAGCGGTAGTCCACAACTAGACGCCAAGATTCACTATCGGGATCATCCTTATTACCTTTAGGCACCAAGAAGCAAGGACTAGAGTAATTGGAAATAGCTTTTTCAATCACTCCATCTTTCAACATTTTCTTAACCTTAGTATTGACAATCGCCATCTTCATGGGATTCAACTGATAGGGAGGGCGTCGAACCGGTTCTGTAGAAGTTAATCGAATTTGATATTCAATAAGGTTGGTCTTACCTAAACGTTTGGATAATACTTCCTCAAACTCGGATAATACAGCTTTCAAACGAGATTGCTCCTCAGACTTCAGACTGACTTCACCTTCAGATGCGGTAATAGTGTTGGCCAGATTAGAGAATAAAGCCTTCCAGTTATTCACAAATTCAAATTTAAATTTAGGTCTGAAACCGAAATAATATTGTTTATTGAAAAGATCAAGTATTAATTTAGAATAATTTATGAAATCACATCCTAAGATCACAGGGAAAGACAAATTGTCAGCTACAAAAAATTTGAAACACCAACTAAAATTTTCAATTTTAATTTTCAGAACTATGGATTCAGAAAGGATCAATTGGCTTTGGTTGGCGGTAGTACAACTGAGATGTTCTTTTAATATGCTCACATTAGGGTTTTTCACCAGTAACTCTTCTAAAATTGGTTTAGAAATAATTGATCTGACAGCGCCAGAGTCGATTAATGCAGGAGCACTTAGCGTCTGTACGCCTAATTTGCATACTATAATAGGAGCAATATTGGTTGACAAAGCTTTAATTTTACTGTTAGCCGGATGTCTCCTATCCAATTTCTTACGACGGTATGATCTTCTTTGAGTTTTGGAATTAGAATTGTGAGAAATCTCATTATTTTTGGGAACTACCTTGTAAGATAGAGTATTACAACCGTTTTTAAATTTTAAAAAGGATTTATTGTTGTTTTTGGCCGTTGATCTTGTAGAATTAAATGCCTTCTTATTTATTCCGTTTTCTAGTCAACTCTTTTTGTTCCTACAATCTCTCGAAAAATGCCCAAATTTTTGACAGGTATAGCACTTAACATTTTGATCTCTTTTAGGCTGATTATTTGAAAAGGCAGGTTTAGAATTTTGATTATTAGGGAATTTTCGGTAGTCGGCACTAGATGGATTAGACCTACAATTTCTAGCTATGTGTCCTTCCTTTTTACAATGAAAACAGATTTGTCTACTATTGGAATTGTTCACTTTCTGATTAGAATTATTACTATTCCGCGAACTCTCTACACGATTTCTTTCATTATCAGCAAAGCTGATGTTTTGAGCTTGTACACTTAATTCATTAAGTTCTTGGAATGTATGGGGCCTATTCTGAAAGACTAAGCGGCAGCGTTCCGCAGGATTTAAACCGGAACAAATGTTGTTTACTATTTCACTTTCACTTAATTTCAGCCTCAGCAATTTAGCTGCTTCTTTAATTGAAACTATATAAGCTGACAACGGTTCACCGGACCTTTGTAGACGGTAAAACTCTTCTCGTTCAATCACGGACAGAAGTCTTTTGGGATAAAAATCTAATGCTTCACGGTGAAGGTCATCAAATGAAAAATTAGAATTTATAGCAAAACTAATTCTGATCACCAAGAGGTCCAAAGCAAAAGGGTTGAAGAATATGGAATAGCTGAGTAGCAGCTAAGTTAAATTGTGATTGAATTTCAAGGCTATGGATAAAAATTTCAATAAATCTTCAATAACCAAACCATCAGTGTGGGGTAAGTCCCTCAACAAATTTTCAATAGGATTCGGGAGACGATTATATATGTTGCTGAACATAGGTTCAGAAGTCGATCTACCTAACGAATTATGCAAATTTCTACTTGGCTGGACCACAGGCACAAAACAACTAGTACTGGTTGACGCAATAGGAGGTCTGTCATCAACAGGAATAAGATTATGAGTTGCCAAGTTAGGAAGGGTAACAGTCAAACGTGGACCGCCAGTCCGACTGGGAATCGTACCAATTACATCACTGACCTTGGATGTTCCTGTTTTAACAACGGTATCAACCTTGGATGACTCGTCTTCACCTTCTCCCAATCCTTCTGTTTGTTCCACGACAACAGGACTCAATGCAGGAGTCGCATAGATACCAGCAACAGGCGACGTGGCACGACTCTTGACAACAGATTGCACTCCAACCAGGATATCAAAGACAGCCTTCAGCGTTTCAATATTACTCTGTAATTGTTCAATAAGATTATCATCAGGTTTTCCTTTAGCATAAATCAACAAGTGTACAATACGATTCAATATATGCAAAAATTGAGTAACACTCCTTTGGAAATGATTTTTCCTTTCTGTCTCAGTCAATACTGAAATGATCTAGGTAATTATCAAAGGTACTGATAGCAGATGAAATCGTCTTTAATTCTGCTTCAGCTGCTAGTTTCATCATAGACCGCTCTATAGACTTTAGCATTAGGTACGGATCTTAATTCGCGGTACTTGGTTCTTAAAGCTTTGACATCCAGCTCTTGGACTGAACTACTTGGCAAGCCTAAGGCTTCAAGTTCAAAAAGAAGTGTTCCCCGAACTAAATGATTAGGGTTAATATTCTGAGAAAATAACAAGGATAAGTCGAAATGTTTTTCAACTTCGGCTTTGACATCCCAGTAATTAATATTTGGACCAGGGCCGGTTGCAGGCGAGCGCACGGGTGAACCCATCATGGCAGATGTTACAATACACACAATATTTTCTTAATTTACCTTGAGTTTGTCAATTACTCACTACAATCTCGTCCTAACAGTGTACACCTCAATCCAAGCATAAACAATGGTCAATCATGAATAGAAAATTAAGCATTTTTTTTTTTTTTTTTTTTTATATTTCAAGGGGATGGACCAACCCTGAAAAGCAGAGTGGCGCAGTTGAAACAACCCTTCTAATTTGGAAAAGTAATTTTGATTTTTACTTTTGATTTTGGGTTGAATGCTAGAAAAGAAAGTGAGCGCAGTTTTCATGTCTGACCCTGTATAAGCTTATCTAGTGGATTGAGGTGAAGTCAATAATACGACTAGATATAGTAAGACTCGGTGCTATAATATATCAATTTTAAAATTAAATTCACACAATACAAATATCTCAGAAGCTAGGAACTAAAATCCTAAATCTGTGCTTTAAAGATCTTAATAAAAGTTGCATAATTTACTTTTATCTCAGAAGGACAAAATTTTATGATTAAATTTGAGGTTACTTAAAATCTTGAAATTGATTGAAAATTTGAAGTTGATTAAGTATTGTTACCAGGCCTGGACTTTTCGAAAAACAAATATACTAAGTTTACTCGCTAGGTTACATTTTGTACATCTTAAACTAGTCGCAGACGCTGATATGTGCGTAGATAGGTTACGACGGTCCCAATTACGAATTTAAGTAGAACTTGAAAAAGTCTGTCACTCATAACACGCACTAGATCATCGGCCGAATATAAAATTGAATTTTGGTACTTAGCGGATCCTTGATGACTTGAGACTCCTTCCCGAGGGTGGTCACTTATCCCGACGTACACCCATTGTACGCCCAAGCAGCGGTAATCACTCCTAGGTCGGTGTCACTCAAGCCAGGGACACTCCAAGTGTAGAGGAACAGATTCATTGCCGAGTCACGGTTCAGACCCGCAATTGTCGAAGTTCAAGACATCAGGGTCGATCTCGAAGACTTCCGGGTAAATCAAGGACCGCTGTAATTTTCAAATTACAGAATAATAATAATACATTCTATTACAGACTGAATACATACAATCAATTTACTGTTCACAAAATTCATGGGCAGAAGGCCTGAATAAATAATTTGAGACGTATACTGATATATATTCCACAAGAGCAATAGATCAATCTGCTAGGAACCTAGACTGGTGATTAAATTAATAACATGTTACCCAACAATATGGTAGTACAACTTTATCAACTACATCGAACACAGAAATACTCTACTAAGCCATAATAAGTACTTTAAGAACAAGAATTAAAAACAATCATCAAAATATACTTTGCCAGTGTGTAGTCTAATTCGATTACACTGACATTGTGGTTAGAAATTTTTGAATTTATTCGTTCCTACTAGAGGTTGGGTTAGGCCCAAAAACATACTAACATCTCAGGTGAAGGTTACACTATGAACTATGGCACATAACCTTAATTTGAACAATTTATCAGACTAAATTTTGGAACACAAGAAGTTTTTGATTTAACGCCTGTTTTTTCTTTCCTATAATATTGTATTGCTTGATCCAATAAATGATTGTGATTATAAATGAATAAAACTTAAAACACCAATCTTAATACTAATCTTACGTACCTTACATTAGCGGAGAGATTGACTTATCCAATTATAGAAATATATATATATAGCACGAGCTCACTACATGACAAAAGGAAGCTGAGGCGTGAGGCGCCTACAGCAATATTAGTTAGTTGTATAAGTTAAAATATAGAAAAATCCAGTTGGTTAACTTTAACCGCCACAAATGAAATTTGTCATCTTGGTCTCAGTTCAGATTCGAAGTGACCCTCCTGGTCGACAACTCAGATGTCAGCCTTACTATTTCCTGTTGCCTTATGGGTACCCTCGCGCCTCGCCAGTAACCAGCCTCTTCATTGGCTCTTTCAAAACGCACGTTAGGGACGGCGGAAGGCGACCGACCAATCCTAGCCTTTCTTACTAACTTCGGTCAGAGTCAAATTTTTATAAACCATTTTCCGATGATGTGAACCGAGAAATTACAAAGTCTGCGTTCTCACGCTTGAGAAATAAAAAACGAACAGCGCCGGCTACTCGAAGCTGACACGATGCAATATACACGCATTGAGTCGCGACAATTCTTGATAAAGAGAGAGAGAGAGAACTAGGTTCATGGTTAAAAGCGGCGGTCACTTGCCTTTTCTCACGCTACTAACACAAAGAGAAATAAATATAAATTGTACTGGTACACCGTCAATAAACTTACTCAAGTTTATTTCACTTTGGAGCTCTGTATTATCAGCTGCTCTGCTATTTACCTTATTTTGTTTTTCTTTAGACTTCTATTCTTTTTCGGTGTTTCACACAGGGAGTGTGGGTGTATTGTACCAGTACAATTGATATTTCTCTTTGTGTTAGTAGCGTGAGAACAGGCAAGTGACCGCCGCCTTTAACCGTGAACCTACTTCTCTCTCTCTCTCTATTTATCAAGTATTGGTGCGACTCAATGCTTGCATATTGCATGGTGTCAGCTTCGACTAGTCGGCGCTGTTCGATTTTTATTTCTTAGGCGTGAGAACGCAAACTTTGTATTTTCTGGTTTCTCACAGTTGTGTGATTGCTTATAAAATTTGACTCTGACCCAAGTTAGTAAGAAAGGCTAGGATTGGTCGATAGCCTGCCGTCCTAACGTGCGTTTTGAAAGAGCCAATAACGAGGCTGGTTACTGGCGAGTCGTGAGGGTACCCATAAGGCAACGGGAAATAGGAAGGCCCATCTGAGCTGTTGTCGACCAGGAGCGTCACTTCAAATCTGAACCTAAGTCCAAGATGGCAAATTTCATTTGTGGCGGTTAAAGTTGTTTAAACCATGCATGTTTTTTTATTTTAACTTATACAAGTAATTAATCTTGCTGTAGGCGCCTCACGCCTCTTCTGCATTTTCGTCATCATGTCGTGAGCTCGTGCTATATATATTTTAATTTGGATATAAGTCAATCTCTCCGCAATGTAAGGTACATGAAATTAGTATTAAGATTGGTGTTTTAAGTTTTATTCATTTATAATCACAATCATTTATTGGATCAACCAATACAATGTTATAGGAAAGAAAAAACAGGCGTTAGCTCAAAACTTCTTGTGTTCTAAAATTTAGTCTGATAAATTGTTCAAATTAAGGTTATGTACAATAGTTCATGGTGTAAACTTCACCTGAGATATTGGTATGTTTTGGGCTAACCCAACCTCTGTAGGAAACGAATAAATTCAAAATTTCTAACCACAGTGTCAGTGTAATCGAATTAGACTGCACAATAACAAAGTATATTTTGATGATTGTTTTAAATCGTTCTTAAAGTACTTAAGCCTATTATGGCTAAGTAGAGTGATTTCTGTGTTCAATTTAGTTGATAAAGTTGTGCTACCATGTTGTTGGGTAACATGTTATTAATTTAATCACCAGTCTGGGGTCTTAGCAGATTGATCTATTGACCTTGTGGAATATATATGTATGCGTCTCAAATTATTTATTCGGGCCTTCTGCCCATGAATTTGGTGAACAGTAAATTGATTGTATGTATTCAGTCTGTAGTAGAACGTATTATTATTCTGTAATTTGAAATTGCAGCGGTCCTTGATTTACCGGAAGTCTTCGTGATCGACTCTGATGTCTCGAACTTCGCCAATTGCGGGTCAGAACCGTGACTCTGAGATGCGCCTGTTTCTCTACTCTTGGAGTTGCCCTGGCTTGAGCGACAACGTCCTAGAAGTGGTCACCGACTGCGCGCACTGTGGGAGTGCGTCCGGATAAGTGACCACCCTCGGGAAGAAGTCACAAGTTGGTAACGTCGCCGTCAAGGATCCGCTAATTGCCAAAATTCAATTTTATATTCGGCCGATGATCTGGTGCGTGTTATGAGTGACAGACTTTTTCGAAGTTCCTACTTAAATCTTCGGTAATTGGGACCAAGGTCGTAACCTATCTACGCACATATCAGCGTCTGCGACTAGTTTAAGATGTAATAAATGTAACTTAGCGAGTAAACTTAGTATATTTGTTTCTTTTGAAAAGTCCGAGGCCCTGGTAACAATATTTAATCAACTTCAAATTTTCAATCCAATTTCAAGATTTTAAGTAACCTCCAAAATTCTAATCATGTAAATTTTCTCCTTCTGAGACCAAAGTGAATTATGCAACTTTATTAAGATCTTTAAAGCACAGATTTAGATGTTAGTTCTAGTTTCTGAGATATTTTGTATTGTGTGGAATTTACAATTTTAAAGGAAATTGAAATATTATAGCACCGGAGTGCTTACTATATCTAGTCGTATTATTGACTTCACCTCAATCCACTAGATAAGCTTATACAGGGTCAGACATGAAAACTGCGCTCACTTTCTTTTCTAGCATTCAACCCAAAATCAAAATTAAAATCAAAATTACTTTTCCAAATTAGAAGGGTTGTTTCAGCACATTCCTCATCTCAGTATAGGATATTTCTACAGTATCATGAATTAGCTCTATTCTATTCGTAATCAGCAAATAAATTGCAATTTTCTATCAAAAGAAAACAACTGTATCCATGATTAGAAGTCATGGGAATTTTCAAATCATACTTGTCTCTTCATACTCAGAAAGATTAAGGAAACGAATAATCAATATTCTCTATTGTTGTAGAAATTTCATTTCTTGATTGAATAAAATTCCATTTCATATAAATCATGATATATAATAATAATTAGAGACACAGGTTTATTTGTGGTGGGTTGGAGAGAATAGTCGATAAGGCAGAGTTGGGAAGTAAGAGGAACAGGTAGGCTTACTTTGTAGGCGCTGAAGACATCAATTGTGGGGTTTGTAAACCGGGACCGATATAAAGAGGCAGTGGTCTGAGTTGCGCTTGAAGTTGGATTTTAGCTGGTTGTCCAGTCAGCCGCCATTGGGATTTGAGTTATTACTGGGGCTCTGATGAAGATAGCGGGAATTTGCATTTCGGGCTGGGCGGCCGGCTTCAGCAAAATAATGCAAGTTCCAGAGGTCGGAGCGACGCAGACAGGTATTTTGATAACATTCGCTGCTGGTTGGAAACTGCTTGGAATGGGTGGTGGGGGGGGGGGTAAGAGGGGTGAGGGGGTGGAGCACTTGAGGGGATCATAAGCCGAAACTTTGCGTGATCTCCGGTTTTGTTCAGCTCACCTGAATCCGAAGCGTTCCTTCACGTTATGCTCATTCTCAACTCCGAAATGACGAAAAGGAATTACTATTTTATTTTCTCTCATCATACTCATAAACATTGATTCTCATAGAAAGGAAATATTTCAGCATTTCAAAAACAGAATAACGGATGAAAAGAGTTGATGTTGTCAAAATCACATATTGAGTTAAGCAACGAGATACTGCAGTTTCGGTTGTTACACCATTATCAATCTCTGGTTATCTCGTTGTTTCAAAACATGTGGTTTTGACAACATCAAGTCTTCTTATTCAGTATGGATAACTCCCACGAAATCACATTCACTACTACACAGAAAGTTCTACAAACAGCTTCATTGATGAATTCCAACCGTAGAAATAAACCCTCCAAAAATTAGACGTCTGTTTTTCAAATTTCCAATCTATTCCTATCAAACTTGTTATGAAACAGTTTTATTTTCATCCTCAATCAGTCTCGCTGAGCCTGATTCTATCATGAATCATGATTTATTGTTGTGGTTTAGAATACACTGCACAAATTTATTTGTCACCAGAGCTCTGTTCAATAAGAATTTAAAGATCTTGTAAAGCTGAAATAAGTTGACCACACATCGATTGTTGAAATAATTTGCGCATTGAATTTATTAAAGTCTTAATTGGTAAAGTCTTATTGCCCGTGCGGGCAATCAAGTTGTAATTGGTCACCTCTGAAAGGCCATTGCATATCAGTTAAAATTAAAAAAAGAATAGGAAGGTAACAGTGATGTATTTTCTCATTTTCTCATCCATCCATCTCATCAGATCTATCTTTGATCGAGGTAGAAACCATTTTTTTTCTTTTTTTTTCTGAGGATGATGCCCACATGAGCTCTAGGCTTGTGCGTGGGTAATGAGTGGGGTAATGATGAGATATGACGACTACTTTTTAGGCCGTATTTGTCAAAAATCCTTCCGTCAACCAGGCTCGAACCCTGGCCCAATGGATTTTATCTGACTGCTGATAACTTAATCAGTCTGACGCCTTAGCCGCCTCGGCTACGAACCACTCCATTCCTCTAAAACGAGTAAGAAAAAATCAGTTAAGATTTCCCTTTTTATTCTCTCATTAATTTCATATTGAATCTTTTGGATACACATTTTCCATAAATATTCACATAATGCAGCACTAAATCCACTGGAAAACAAATTACTTTTGCTGTTACAATGAAGAACAAGTGTAATATTGTGAGTGGGACGTGTTGAAGAGAGGAGAGAATTAAGTGGTGAGATATGGCGTGAGGACATTACCTGGGACAAGTACGTGGTGGAGAAAGTTACTGTTGTATGAGAACACACCGGCGAACATTGATTCGTCAGACAATTTGTTAGTAGTTGGTGGCGCGCTAAGGTGGGGCAAGACACATGTGTACTTCCGGAATACCGTTCCTTGCTTTCCATTTCCTTTACCTTCGCCTCATGCCGCCGCCGCCGCCACTAAAAAGGGCCGAGTGGACACTTTCAGTCCGCCAAGCACCATTCATTTGTCGAACAAAGTGTCGCCACCCCCCACCCCCCTTTACCCCCGATGCGCCACGCACTTTTCCCACAACGATAACTCTGCGGCCCAATTGTCTGATGCATCACTCCCCTCACCGTCACTGTAATAAATGTACACTCGCGTCATAACAGGTGCCATCGCTTTACTCTGCACGACCCATCTCTGCGCGGTCTGTCATCAAAATCCAAAGCACCAGCTTCTCTGTCTCTTTCAGCTCAAGAGTTCGACCTGATGTTTCAGTTTCTAATTCCAAATTCATTTATACCTGTATTTAATAGTTCAGATGTAACGTTCATGATCAACCTTACTGAAATTCTAAATCCAAAAAATCTATAACCTGACAAATTTGAATTTCTTGGATTACGGAATCAAATCTCATTCCCATTGAACTCGAATTGTTCGAAATCATCGACGAAATTGAACTCCATTGAGGGTTTCGAATTGTCTAGTCTAGTGGGTTACAGCTTTCTTATCGATCACTTAGAATTAAAGATTCACTTGAGGATAGTTTTTTGGAGTGTAAATAGATTGGCACATACATTTTGACGTTACCTCAATATTTGAACTTCCTACTGCATTTTTGACTAAATCCAGAAATTGAAGAAGTATAAGCCGATACCTTGTTCAAAAATTAGTCGTCTGGTTTTTAAATTCCAAACTTATTTCTATCAATCTTGTTGATAAAACAGTTTTATTTTCATCCTTCATCAGTCTCGATGAAGAGTGAACACTTTTACTCAACTGATATAATAGAAAAGTTAGTTTCTGAAATGGATAATCTATTATAGGGTAATCTATGAATTTTCTATTAAAGGATAATTCACTTTGGAAATTGATCATATCGCACTTGCTTGCTCTCTTCCTTGAATATTACATTTGTTCAACTGATTTAATTTGAATATGTAGAATCAAGGATATTTTCTTTGAAATTCAATCATATCACTCAATATTGTTCGATAGTCTCTACCATAGGTGCAGACTCCACCCGAAGCCATTCTCCACCCAAAGGGACTGATGTGAGACATTGAAGAGTAAGTTGAAGAGTAGAAGGATGAGGGAAAACTCGTGGTCGGTGGACTGTTTCATTAAAAAGTTGCATCCCCTTGCAGAGGAGGGAGGGGGGAATGAGCCCTCACCGTTCTGGCTCTGGTTCAGACTCTCCTTATTCCCTCTTCACTTGAAGATGCATCAATCAATGCCACAATACTTCGCCACCTTCACTCTTACTTAGGCTATCACTTCATCACTTCCCCCTCCACCACTGCTAACCATCCAAACATCCCTCATGACCTAATCTGCCAAGTATGATAAACGTCAACGCTCCCCACTTTGCGAGCGGATAGGGTTGCTCCGAAGCATAATATTTTACACTGGATTAACACCGGTAACAGTTCTTTGTTTCTCATGATGGATGTTCCACTCATATAATCATCTACTTTCATCTCTGATTGATGATGATTCAATGCTAATTTTTTTGTTTCAGGATGGATGATCGGAAACGTATGGATCTTATCAGAAGGGGATTGGAGCTCGTCCAGAATGAAGAATGAACAGTGCTCAAAATCGATATTCGATGACCTATTAACACAATTTTGTATCAGCTCACCAATCAACGCTCTTTTCCTAGCGCTATTTCACTTGGTCTATTTTATCCTTTTTGTTGTCAAATTTTATGATCAAATTTTGAGTTTGGAGTAGAGTTTTTGGAATTTTGAACTCTAATCTAATTTCAAGTTCAGAGTGAAAAGTAATTATTGAGATACTCTCACATGATTAGATGGAATGGATATAAATACTCATTATAGAAAATAGAATTAAGTGATGAAACATGAAGGAAAATTTATTATTGCCAGGTCTTGAGAGACTTCTATGATAAACTTGATTGAGAATGAATGAATTTGAAAGAAAAGTTGAATGCATTATTTTGTCTTCCACGATTCTATGAATAGATAAATTCGTGTGTATGATAATTAAAAAATAATCATAGTCACTATAAAAAAAAGTCAATTGTGTTCATCTGATCCTAGTTAACTTGAAATGAAATAGTTCTGGGTAAACTCACACAAGCTATGTACTCTTGCAATCGAATTGCCATCCAATAAAACGAGATAAAAGAACTTTAAAGTCTATCAAATTGTTCAAATCTTGTTCAAGAAGTTTCGAAATCCGAGTATTCTAAATTTTTTTCTCAGATGAACTCCACTTAGTCATTTTAAAACACCTTACTAATGAATGTGTATATGGATAGGCATCTATAGAATATGAAGGCATCTATTTCATCTAAAAGAAGAAATGTTTTCATAATAAACTTTAATAAAAGATTTATTGAAGTAGCCTATATCAATATTTAGATACATGAAAATGTTTTCGGCAATCCATCCCTCTGGATTTGATCCATCCGTTAGATATTGTAATATTGTATACGCAGCTGCAGCTAGGACTCTGTAACTATGGAACAGAATACTAGGAACAATTCAAATCTCCTATCATATTTATATTCAACTGACAGATATTTCAGATCCATAGAATCGGCTTTACTTTACCGAAGCACACACTGGCTTTTGTGCTTGATGTTCAAATTTATGTCAAAGAATTCTCTGGTAGTTGAATAGAATAATTATTATCGATTTGTGGCTTCGTCGAGGATATCATGGGTCGTGTGTTGGTTGGCTCCAGCTGCAAGGCTCTGTAACCGCAAAGCAGCGTGAATCAAAGCTACGCATTGTAGCATTTCAGTAGCCTACACCATTACACACTAGGCTTTGTTGTGTCAATAGTACAAGCAGGCTACTGACGTGAAGGCTACACGTTTTGTGGTGGTTTTCGTTTGGGACAGACGCAGTGTACTAGAGTTATTCCTGCTTCAAATTTCACTCGCCCTCGTTTCTTCTCTCTCTTACTTTCGCTTTCTCTTTCACCCGTCAACTCCGGTCTCATCCCTCACCAAATAACTCCTCCTAATCCCCACTAATTTCCTGTATACATCTGCATGAATTATTGATTATTTAATCCACCCCTCCCCCGCCTCCCGGCCATCTGCATGCCCCCCAGGGTCTGTCCGTCAGAATCGGACTTGTGCATTATTCATACGCCAAATAAATACGGAAAGTGTGGAAAGCACTAGCCCCGCTTCAGCGGTAGATGGCAGCAGCGTAGATACGCAGCAACCAGCAGCCAAGCCTAGCCCTGCGGCGGTGGCGGAGGTGGATTGCCGGAAACAGGTCGAAATTTCCATTGCCACCTTCAACTACCTGAACGCTGAACCTGAATACCCCGGGCTGTTTACAGGAACTCTCCTTCAAGACAAACTACCAATTATTCCACCTCGCAATCTTGCTCCGCTCCTGAATCAATTTATAGCAGCGAGTGTTCCTGTAATTATGTGATAATGTATAATGCTGATTTCTTAGTTTAAAAACAATTAATTTTTTGTCATAAAGGCAAGTATTTCTAAGATTAAGTTATGCTGATTTCTACTTTGAGGAACAACATTTTTTTTGACAAACCTTTTTTATCCAGTGGTCCCCTCACAGGAATTGAGAAACTAACATTGTTTTCTATATCTATTGTTATTCCTATTTCTTGTATCTAAAATTGTATTTGTCTGATGTGATTAATAAATGTTGAATGATGAACATTTGAAATGATGCGTCTTGAATCAAATTTTAAAATAATATAAACTATTGTTACCATTGTTTCTACACAATCATTATATCATAAAAAAAGCTTCAATATTTTGTTATCTTTTTCCCAAGTAGTGCATGATCAGTTATTGAATGCTCAACTTTTATAATTTATAATATTGATTTTTTAAAAGTTTTTCTCAATAATACTTTTTGAAGTGTTTCTAATGTTGATTCTATTTTGAAGATTAAAAACAATATGATTCATGTCAATTTTCCAAGAAGAATGTCTAGAGATTATTTTTTAATGCTTAATTTAATCGCAGCAAGTCTATTAGTAATTATCTAAGCATTGTTATCTTGAACAGGATCATTTGCTTCAATGCTGAAAAGAAGCAATTTTAATTTATTATTCATTTTAGATCCACGATTGGTGCTGTAGATCACCATAATAAGATTGAATATACTGATGCAAATGTAAAAAATAGAGCCATGGAACTGGTTCAGGGTATTTTCTAGTTTAATGTAGTAATAGTTTAATGATTATAGGTTATGATATATAGTTTAGATTAATAGATATGATTAATAGTTCATGATATAGTTTGGCTATAGTTTATAGTAATGACTACAGGATTATAGGTCAATGATTTTTTCTTGGAGAATAACCTGCTATCATGATTACTGTGTAGCACTTTTATTAATTGTTCATCTAGTTTTTATGAATGAAAAAAATTGCAAAAGAATAGTTATTTCTAAGTCTTTTCTAATAATTTCAACAGTTCCCTGTGCTATAGACATTAATACATAGAACCAAACTAAACTAAACTAGTGTCGAACTAAAAAGGTTCGTGCAATTCAATAAAGTCCAAGGCATGTTAAGATGTTGGTCGGAAAAATGCAATCGACCTGCTACTATTGCCATTTCTGGTGGAAAGGGTTCGAGGGGTATAAGAGATTTGAGGTGGTGGGGTGGGGGGTACACGAAAAGGAGTAAAGAGCGAGATTGGAAGGACCGGAACTCGAAAAGGGCGTTTTGAGGGCCCTGGGTTGGGGCAAGGACCCACACAACTATAAGGAGAACCAATAAACGGGGACGGAGCAGTCTGCAGAATACTAACAGGCTACTTTGTCATTCTTAGCTGCTGGCATTGACACTGTCCTCCCAGAGGCTTACCCCCCATCGACCCCCCCATTCCTACCAAGCACCCATAACCTCGCCACCTGACTGCTGCAACGCGCCTATTATACTAACCAAATTTATTGGCACTTCACCTCATTCCATCAAATCACTCTTTCAGTCGGATCAGCCGCATATTTCTCTATAAAGCATTGATTTTTGGCACAAGATTACATGGATTAGTACGTGATGGCCTGACCGTTTATGAAATCAAAGAGTTTGTTGACATTCCTCTTTATGATCTGATAGTTTACTCAGAACTGATTCACTGTGTCACAATAAAGATTACTTGTATAATATGCTAAAACTCCTTACAGCCAATTTTTTTTCAATTCTCTTTTTTTTAAGATAGCCTTGTGTCATGTTTGCAGCCTGTGCGCTGCTGGGTTAGTAGTCAGCTGGTCGCTTGTATTATGTCGGTTGGTCGGTTCTCTGCCTTTTCTGTATTGTTGGAGTCTGTCAATAAAATCATGAAGTCCAATTTATCTTTTATTTAACATTAAAAGTGAGTATAATACCTTGAGAAGTTCAATTGGAGCTTGTTCACTATGAATCACAAGCACAAGAGTACATAAATACCTTACTCCTAGGTACCTAGCGAAGTACATTATTCTACATTATGATCTTATCGTCCATGGAATCAAATTTTGTTGTCATTCTTGTTCCTGATCTGATAGCTGCAAAATGCTCATCTATGATCCACTGCAAATTACAATCACTTGTAAAATTGAGCAATTCCGCTCGTATTTCTAACTGCGTCAAGTTTCATGATTATCATGACTGAATAAGTACATCTTGATCAATTCCGACACCAATTGGGCCACGTGTAGTTTCATCAACTATTTGAGTTTTTCAACTTCATTCAACCGTTTGAAAACAATATTATTGTTCCAACATTTCACATAGAAAATTTGCTTATTTGGGAAAGATCTCACTGTGTACTATTTTATCTCATCGCTATAATAAATGTAAAATCTATTGATAATGCACTGATCATATTATTATTGCTTGTAATGAAAAACTCTTCAAATAGGTACCCACTACTTATAATATAGATAAATCATCATTATTTTCCCAATTGTTCAATGATTATCAAAGCATAAACAGAAACAGGAAACCTATTCCAATTTCTTAAAATGAGAATTTATTGTACCCTTAGCAAGAAAAACTTTTATTTTAGAAGTGGAAAATTTCATAGAATTCTATATAAATATCAATACAATGTTCTACAACAATAGAACTTTCCAATGTTCGATGTAGTCATTTTTCAATAATGAATGTGGAAATTTTCTTACCTTGAAGCAGTCTTTTGCAGCTCTTGTCATCCATCCAATATTTCTCGGTTTCAGAGAAAAGTTGTTTTGTCACAATCTGTCTGGAAGTACTCTCATGGAGACTCTGTAGGCTATTGTGGGAAGATACTAATGAGGCTATCTTTAGAACTTTGATCAATATTTTTTAAAACCCAATACTAAATCAAGGCTATCTTGATCATTCTCAAGTAAGATAAAGAACAGATAATCGTGCCTGTTATACTGTGGATGTGGAAAAGATGCGAGTTACAAATAATGAGTTGAAAATAGTGGTGGAAAATTCTTTTTATCAATGTCAAGCAGGTTTGTTGTCAGAGGTTCCCGCTATAACTATGTGCGTGGCTCGAATAGTGTTCGTTTTTCAATATACTGCAAAGAACAGAGAACGAGAAATGTGAATGAATCCTCTCAATTTTACAATATTCATTGCGAAGAACCAGACATATCAGAGCAGACGGAGTCTTTCGAAAGTAATTCCGTAGAATATGCGAGAATGAGAATGCTGGTTCAGAAATGCAAGAATATGAGTAACACATGGAGGAAGAATACTGTCGAGTGGAGTGGGGGAAGGGAGCGGTGTGCTGAAGTCGAGATATATGAGTGAGGTAATATATTTGACGTGAACTTGGCGAATATTAAAGTCATGGCTTCTCACTTTCTCACTGGATTCCCACCTCACCTCAATTTCCGTTTTAACATCACTTATTATTATTAGTCTCCCCTCTCCTCTCCGATTGTCTGACTTCTGAACCATCTCTTCCATCCGTCACTCGCAAAATCTCAATTCTGTAATGAAACTCGAATATTTCACCCTCGTCTCGTTTTATGTCAGTTCCTATCATGAAATGGATTTTCTTACCACTCATCATTCTTAATCACCCGGAAAATCATCGACGATAGATTTCACTACAAATTCACGTACAACATGGAACAGTAAACTTCAATTTCTCACATCATAACACAAGAATAGAAGGATTTTTTTCGGTGATAGTGAACGTTACCGGACAACAAATATGATTATAGTTATATATTTATGAATATAATGTATTTGTATTTTCTTATATGTTATTAATTTGGTCCCAAGATTTTCTTTATGGCGAACATAACAGTCTAAGTAAAAGAGGTCCTACGTATCTTGTATGTGTATTTCACATGAAGAAAAAAATATTTCAAACTAAATTAAAATTTCGAAATCAGTGATGCTTGTAATTTTAGTACAGATTACATCAATGATGTAGGAAGTACTACAGTATATCACCAGTGGATATGTGGAAGTCATTACTCTAACCAGTGATTATGAATTTATTTGATAGCAATCCTCTGTTATTCCATGCATTTATTATTTATGAATTCGTATGCGTATATTTGAAATAAATATATAGATATATGAATATCTTGTTGCTGGAACGAGTAAGGATGGGCTCAAAGAATCTATTACATAGTCAAGAACTCCATGTTTTCGTTACTCTTTGATGCGAGTACTTCTAATACTTGTCAGTGAATTGACAAATATTCCCTCAAGAGCGCATTTCCATTAGTTCCGGAATCAATGCTAACTTATTCGACACTTTGAAAATGGATGCGAGACGAGAAGAGTGCCTCATGCTCGTGCGCTGCACTCCAGCACCATCAATATCATGAGGCCTGAGACGAGATCTGGCGATACGTTACGGTATAAAACTAATTTGCACTTGAAAATGCAAATAAGGCAACAGCTCTTCAAGTAACAGCGTTATCCGAAACGAGGTCAGCCCTTTGTACAGCACTTGCTAGGCAAGATGATGTTTTAGAGCGAGGGATTAGAGGAGGTGGGAGTAAAGAGCAGGAAGAGATGACCCGTTTGGAACGAGCTACTCGTTCCAATGTACGACTGACTGTAGAATTACGACCTGAGATCGAAATAATCTTTACAGGCGTCGTCGGCTACAATGTTCAAGATTCACCGAGCGAGGCAAACTCATGCTCCAGTTTCTCATATTAAACAAGATCGCAATACTTTAATGCTGTCTGCCCTCATGACTGCGGAAATTAAATCGCTGCTGTACTATGATGCAATAATAGAGACACAACAACTATCTTAGTGTATATTTCACATAGAACGAGGCGAATCACCCCCTTTTTTAATCTCTTAATTACTTATCTACTGAATTTATAATCTTAACACTATACTTCATATCTGTCATGAATCTACGAGTATGTATTTTTCAAATAAGTCATAAGAGAATGAATTTTAACTAGTAGCACAGTGAACAAAGGACCAGTCATCATCATCATCATTATTCCATTTTTTCATTACAATAATAATTCTGAAACTATTTCAAGTATTTTGAACGTATTTATTTATTCATCTCAACCTAAATTATTATGGTATTGTGAGGTAACAACGGCATTTGACCAAAAAATGCTCCTCTTACAAAACTCAAACTTGAAATTGAATAGAATATATTATTATTATCCACAGTTGATTATGAGGAAGGATTTCCGATAAATCGATTGGAATAATTATTATTCAGTTTCTGACACAGAGTCTAGTGAGATGTTGTGATATTTGAGCAGGAAAAAAAAACACTATGATGTTATATTTGTCTACAACTTAGTGTTTTCATTATAACTCAGGTTATGAATTCGATTCCAACAAAACATTATATGTGTGAATCGCTTTGAATTGAGTCTTGATTCATGAAATCTGATTTGTAGGCCTGCGTTGTGTTTGGCGGAGGGCAGTATGACGTCACAATCAAGCCTTTATTAATTGGCTGTGTTGATGAAGCTTGGTATCCATGGCAATAAGAGCGAGAATATGGGACCGAGTCGAGTTTCGATCGCTTCTGAATGAATCTTTATTGGTTGTTACAGTTGGCTGAGCTGCGGTCAACCTGCTATGCTAGCCTTCGTCCTGGCCCTGATACTGCTCCAGCTACTGCAATAAATTACTGTATTTCTGGCCAGTAATCATCAAAACGGTTATTACCTACGGCAACCCTGCAGCTGGCTTGTCAAAATTGCCCATACATCAATCATCTGTCCATTTTACTCTTCCATTCTTATCGCCGATATCGAGATTATGCGCACTCATACAATAATCCCCCATCAACTACAACTTCATCATCGACCAACTCTCCACTCCTATCCAATTATCGCTGTATAGATAATTTTAGGATTGTAATTATAAAAAATTCATCCATTGTTCACGAGGTCGCAGTTGGACGTGAGCACCTATCGATCTCAACTTTGCAAAAACACAAAGCATGCATTAGGCCTAAACCCGCTAGAAATATAATTTTAAGTTGCAATCCAGATTAAAGTGCCTCAATCTAAATCCCAATTTATTCATATACTTGGATTTAGATTAGTCAGCAACTAATTGCTGATTGACATGTATAAGGTATATGAAGGTAAATTGAAGGTATATGAAGTTATAACTGTAACTAATTGAGTGACCGTAGACGAGTTCGTTCATCACTGGTCTGTTGAACCAAATGACTATTCGATCCAAAGGTTTAACTAAAGTTCTTGATTCGATCTCAGTTGTGACCAAGATATTTTTTCTCTGGTCACTCCTGAATTTCGGGGGATACGATCGGTTCCAGCTGCCAAAAAAAACTGTTGTTAGTTCATTTGCAATCATCATTCTTCCCACACACAAGCCTGAGCCTCTTGTGGGCATCACCTTCAGGAAAAGAGAAGAAAACAATAAAACCAGTTGAAAGTTATTTTAATTGATATCCTTTTAAATTGTTATCGGATTTGATTTTTCTCGAGGGTGATGCCCACATGAGCTTTAGGCTTGTGCTACCACGCTCATACGAGAGGATTTAATTCCCCATAACGAGAGAGTAATGATGAGAGATGACGACTGAAGGCAGACGGGACATACGGTTCAACATCTCTGAAAGACGGGAATTGAAATCATGATGAGAAGAAGGTTAATTTGATAGGAGTTTAATTCAATGAAATTTCAGCTTGGAAATACCAATGATTATTAATCATGTCTGAAAAGTATCTAATATTGGGAGAAGAATTTGTAGTTGCAGGATGGAGGTAAAGAAAACCCCGTTTAATGCTACATTCCCTTTACGGCGAAAACGCTGGAAAACTGAGATTCTGAACACTGTTCTTGAGGGAATGTGAAGAAAATGCGTGACAGTTTAGGAGAAAGTTGTCCCGCCCTAAGCCCTGTCTGTTTCTGATATCAGCTCCCTCAAAATCAGCTCGATCGCAAATTCCATACATGTACCATCCTTCTTCGTGTAAGTAATCGTGGCTAATGGAAATATAGTTTTCTACAGGAAAAAGGTACTCCCATCCTGGGCTGATGGCTGAAGGAAAGACACAGTTTCTGTCAGATTGGGGTAGGAAGGGGGTGCAGGTGAGGGAGAGGGCATGACAGGATGGAATAAAAATCAGTTCTGGATTTGAATACGCTCACAGCTCTCAGTCGCAACAATATACGTGACGCAGGTAACATCACTAATTCACCACTTTTGAATTCAAAATTATAAGAAAATAACTGAATTATGATGAGAGAAATTTTTGTATTTTCACTTTTTAGATGGAGGATGAGTTTTTCAGAGACAGGACTACTTGCAGACGAAATGAGAAGTTTTATAATCTCAGCAAGTAATTCCCTTGCACTATGAATGAATACATGATACAATATCAATAGGATTCTCTACAATTCCTTTCTATTTCGAATGAGAAGCGTATAATGTGATTTTCAATTCATAGAACTATATAGCCTAATACAAAAATTCATCCATAGGTGCAACCCATCAGTGCTAAACAAATTAGTAGGTAAACAAATTCAAAATGTCAGAAGTGCATATGACATCATATTATATGTTGATAATCGGTATTGGCTTTCCTCATATTCCAGCTAAGAATCTATGATTTTTCATTTCATTGTTGTATTTTTACTACTTTATCGTTATTTTTGTATTGCTCTTTGTATTGTTGTTCAGAATCAATGATTTCAAATTAAATTATTTGGGTATAGATTACAAATTCTTCTCAGAAGTAATCACAGAATAAGCTTGAACCTCAGAATATTCAAAGAGAATGAGGTCAGTAGCACAAAAAACCAAGTAAATTTAACCACCCAATAAATGACGTCATTACATTGTCCGGTTTGTTCATTGGTTCTCGTTGCATTGGATGCATTGGATGACATCATTTTTCGCAGTTTATATCCAATAAGATTTCCGTGCATCAGGCCGTAAGATTTTCCAATGATATATTTTGTATCTGGTTGTGGTCGATTGGTTAATAAGTTTGTACGGTTGACCACGAAGATAGAAGATTTTTGAATTAAGTAAATTACAATGAATGAATAGGATAGGTACATTGTATGTTGTTTGAAAAGTGATAACTTATTTTCAGAAACGCGGAAATTTATTACAAATATTAGTATCAATTACATGTTACTTAGTACCAGTACTAATAACAGTTCCAAAATGTGATTGTGACAAAGCATTGTATTATAATTTCCTCATTGTTATACAATGCTTTGTCATATTAAAATAAATAGCAAAATATTATACAGGAGGTACTCAAAGAATAAATGAATGTTTGTAAAGTAACTATCCCATAGCTAAGTGGAAATTTATCACTAATATTGGTATCAGTTACCTGTTACTTGATACCAGTATTAATAACAGTTTCAAAAAGTATGTACAAACTGAACAATATAATCCAATATGAACAATATAATCCAGCAAAAGTGTAACAAAGGCAACATTAGAGGTTCATATGACCTTCTTCTGGAGTGAAACTCGGTGGCAAGCCATGAAAATCCTGATCTTATACGATTTCCTCTCACACTCCTTGATTTCTTGACTCAAGTTCCGGCCATCAAGTGACGGTTTTCATTTGGAAGGTCTGTGCCTTCGCTTGAGAAGTTTGGGATATGAGAAAGAGTCTGCGGAAGCTGCGTTGCATTACGCGCCCTGCATAAGTATGCAAGCGGGCTCTGGCTCGGCCCTCTCAGGCACGTAGCAGAAGAAAGCCGAGCAGACCACTGGATACTCGAGCAGGAGAGAGAGAGAAAGAGAGAATGTCCGGCCAGGTCTTGAGGGCCTCACCGATTCGAATCAGTTTCCCAGATCTATGATTTGGAAACTTTTCTTATCCAAGAAATTGGCAAAGTCCACCATGAAGAACTTCCAAGATTCTGTAACAAAAATCAGTAGGGAGTCATACAAGATTGAAATTTCTGAGCGTGAAGTGTAGACTTTTATAGTGGAAATGAAAACTTTCACTATACAACATTATGTTATTGCTTGGGGCAAGAAATTGAACATCTTACTTACACGTTTAGCGATATTATTGTTACTATGTGTTGCATGCAAACTATGTGTTGGTTCTCTACTTGGTTGAAAAATAAGAAAAGCATGAAATGCATGAAAAGCATGAAATGAGAGAGAATATGGGGAGTGAGAAAAAAGTTAGTTCTGTACTTGATTGTAACATTTAAGAAAACATGAAATGAGAAAGAATGAGGAGAGTCAGGAAAAGTTTGAAATGAGAGGGAGTAGATGATCACTAGATGATACTAGGCCATAGTGCTATCATAACCGTACAAAATAAATTGTTTAACTTAAAAATAAGAACTAACAAGGGCAGAAAATTGAATAAAGTGTTTTCAAATACTTTAATTGCTTTCAAACGTACACAATTTGATAGAACAAAAAATAGGTTTTGGATGATAGAACATGACTTTAAATCAGTTCCTTTATTCATTCTGTTGAATATTTTATTTGAAGTTCCTGTCCCAATTAGTTATCTGAAACGATTGGCAGATCTCAGTGTTCTGTGATGAGAACACACTATTATTTCTCAATAAAATTCAGACTCTCCAGTATCACACTGACAGAATAAATCAATTTTATTCGATCGCATAATGTAGCTTGTAACCAATAATTTAAATTACAGATTAAATTACAGATTCTACTACCACGAATAACATTGGTAAATAATATTTAACAAATTCAAAATTTTTTGTACAGCATTCATCGAATTTCCTTACTAGCTATTATTCTGTTGTCAATATTTGCAGTAGCAGAGGTCTTCAGGATATTATATGGCTTCAATTAGGAATTTCGTTGAATTAATTTTTTTAAATTCAAAATTCCCAATTCAAATTTATTTTATCGTATATAAGGACAATAAGATCGAGTATCCTTGAAATGGCATGTTCCAATATGTATAGGTTCGTGAGAAAAAGAGAAAGAATGAGCGGAAAAGAATAGAATGAGAATAGTTGAAGGGGAGATTGCATCCTACTCGTCGAATGAGATAGTAGAGCAAAGGTATTTCGTTGCTTTGGCCTATTTCTCAACGTCGCTCGCAAGACCGCCAAATTGTTTGAATTTATTAAGAAGGATTGCATCCAATTCCGTCTCAAATCTCTTCCTTCCATTCCAAAGCCGACAGACTGAAGAGCTGGACCGTTTTCTCCTCTTTTCAAAAGGACAGCTTTGCTACGCCCAATATAACTGCGTCTCTTTTATCTGTGTTTGTCTTTCCATGGCTAGTGTTGCCACTTCCCTTCTCAACAAGCTAGACAGCGATCATGCATCTTGACTATTTCAGCCAACTAATATCAATTCTTGCTAAATCACATTTACTAAGGGTTGACACGTACTCTAGCTTAAAAGCAACAGTGATATATCCCCACAAACTTATTGAATTCATTGATAAAAATTTATAGTTCCTTCTCTATTTTTCTTTGTTTATTTCTATGTGAAAGTACTGATTTTAATGGCGCATCTTCCTCCCCAACATCTGAAGAATGAAGTTGTTCTCAAGGCTAGGTAGACAGGGCTTTTTGTTTGAAGTTTCTAATACAATGGGTGAAAGAAAGAAGAGAGAAAGTTCCAAATAAAGAAGAGTATGCAGAGTAAACAATGAAGATATAGAAGGTAATGAAAATTATTAGGTGGAACAAGAGGGAATACCTGTGAAGAGGGATAAATACATTTTATTTAATGATAAATGATGCGATTGATGAGAGTTTAGATTCATCGATAATCGATAATTGGATTAATTATTATTGTTATCTTTCATATCAGATAACAGAGATAATGAGAGAAAAATGAACATTAATGAGTTTTGTTGAGACAGAGTTTTAAAACGTATAGAAGACGTATTGTATGAATGTCTCGTGATGAACTCTTTTTCTACTTCTAGTGAATGATTTTCAAGATTTTTTATTCAAGAGAGCTTTTATCATTCAATGTGAATTTGATATATGTGACATCAATTTTTCTAACCGTCCAGTCGAACTGTTAAACTATTTTGTCGGCTTACTCGAATAATCTGTTCAGAAAATTGAAAGCTCTAGTTAATCAACTACACCCTGCCATGTGTATTGTCACCAAAGATACAAGGAAAAAGAAAAGTCGATACAAGTGAAACTTATCTAAGAGGTTTAAAGTACAAAACTTGTGAGAGTTTTCAGAGCCGCTTAAAGTTACGGATGGAAAGTTGAGCTCCTTTGTTACAGAACCAATATGGAGGGTACACGTTTTTGTGGAAACTTGCATCGAACACAAAACGAGATGGAAAAGTTGTCAAGTCTTGTTTCGTTGAAGGCACTGTTGCTGGCAAGCACGAAATCTGGAACAGATAGAACCGACCTCTAAACTTCGCCAAATGCAGTTACAGGGTGTAGTTGACTCATGAGTGGCACAGCTTAATCAAACTTTTCAATGCCTTATTCTCCTCATTTGATGAATGACATGAGTTTTATAGATCACTCTTCTCCTTCATGATCAAGATTAATTTATTCAACTTATCAACACAATATTTTGATGATGAAATCACCTAATGATTGAGAGAAATGGAATTATGTTATTATGTTATCAGGCTTGGAGCCTAAATGTGTGTAACAATCCGTGTCACATTTCAGAAATTGTGATTGTATTATTCTACTCCATGAAAAATTCCAAAGAATAACCAAGATTAATAATAAGAAATAATATTCATTACAATCCAATATTCTTCTGTATATTCAAATGAGAATTAATTCTTCCCCTATCAATTCCACTAGTATGGAATCATGAGTAAAAGTAGACAGTATACAATAGCCAATAATATAATTCTAATAAATAACACATTGATTTCTCGTTCACAGTTTTTTCTCAGTAATCCTGTCTCTGGTCCTCAAAATGCGGACAGTTTCCACAAAAAGACAATAAAAAAAGGGTCACTGTAGTTCTTTGATTTATCAAGTATTAAATTTCTTAGAATATGTGCTCAAGATCCTGAAGAAGCTATCTCGTTATCATTATTTTGCACATAGTAGGCTCTAAAACATGCATAGAGTCTCCAACAAGACCCACAGCAGGAAAATGAAGTTGGGAAATAGTTTCCCTCATCATTGAGATATTGACATGAGACATAGAGGTCAAGTATAAAACTTGAATACCCTTAGTTCAAGGCTTTGAATGGAGACTGAAGTTGGAATGCTTTGGAAATTTATTAGATAGATCAATTATACAGATCAAATTCCATAGGCCAATTTCTCACCCTGATCCAACCCTGCCATTCAAGGAATATCAGTTTTATTCATTATAAAGCTTTGAACTGATACTGAATTTGAGTTGAAATGCTTTGAAAATCGATTAGATATATTCCGTAGACCAATTGCCCACTGATCCAACGCTGCCGTTCGAGGAATATCAGTTTTATTCATTATAGTAGCGAGTGGAGTTTGGTGAGACAATGCTCAGCATACGGATTAGGCGTAACCAGTCAGGCGGGTAGCGAGTGAATGCCAAAATCAGACTCGAACTGGGTGGAAGGGGTGGAAGGTTTGGGGTTGGTGGTGGAGGAGGGAGGAGGTTTTGGGTTGGGGGTATTTGGGGTCGGTTAGCGTAGTCGGGGTGAATTGCAAACGAGGAGGATATTATTAGGAGCGACTTTTATGGCGTGAGGCAGTCGTGTGACAGGATGTGTAGGACTCAGAATGGCAAGACATGGATGTTTGTGGGCGCAGTCGAGAGAGGTCAAATATTGTGGTTACGCTGGCGCAGAGCCTTACTAGCATGCCAGTGCCAGTTTGCCCAACGGATAAAGGGTTGATAAGGCTCCCTTGAGGGACAACTGTGTGCAGAGCTGTGTGTGCTTGTCCATACACGCGCACACACGCAATCATTTCGTAAGGCACGGAAAGGGATTTTGATAATATTAAACGTAGCGTTTCAACAGCTTCCCTCCTATCGATTGTCAAATATCGACGTCCGCATACTACAGATCCATCGTCATGGCAACAAAGGAAACAGCAACAGCATTCAGTAGCAGGCCGCACAGTCACAGTCATACACATTGCCAATTAGGCGAGCCAATTCTGCAAAATGAACAAGAATTAGATACGTGACGTGGCTTCAAGACCTCCTGAACAGCGATACTGTACGGTTTCGGCTTCGTTCCAATTTTATTGATCCAATCTCCTGAGAGGCAAAGGTTGCAAAAATATACCTCTCCATACAAAAATGTATAAGAAACTGTTTCGTGAATCACTATCACACTATCTCCTTTCATTGCAATTTTTTTTAATTTACTCAGCAATGTACAATATTGATTGATATTCATGGACAGAGGCGTCATAACGGGGGTTGGTGCACAGGGGGACACGTGCCACTCAACATCTTGTAAAAAATGCTGAGATCTACTTTATAAAATGAATATAATTATGTTATATTGAAATTTTTCTGCTTGGGCCTACATAAAATGATTTCTGAGCATTTTATTAAGTAGACTCCGGCTCATACTCATATTACCCTGATTTTGATTTGTGCTACCCAAATTCATGGCCCACGCTACGCCTAGGGCACATGAATTCATTTATTAATTCAGCAATGTTCAATAATTGTGCAATTATTGATAGGCCTACTCATGGATGGACCAAAAGGCTTACGCCCAAAGCTGTACCTTTCCCAATTCATGAAAGCAGTCCAAATATCCGAAATAGGTTATATGACACTTTTCACAAAGAAAACAATTTGCACTCCGAAATGAAACACAAGACAAATTTTTGGTTTTTTATTCATTATTGTAAAATTCACATTAGTAATGCTACAGAACAATCTATCTGAATAGTCTATGTGACAAGTGAGTGGCACCTCGCATTCCAGGAATTTAGTTTGCACCGCTGCGTTCCAAGAATCGGTTTGTTGTATTATTCGAAACAGATAGACATCATCAAAGTGGTCCGTAGAGTTCGAGGAAAACTCAAAGAAAACCTGGAAAATGGTGAATGTATCTACCTTCAACATTTTCAGTTTATCTGAAAATAATGTTATTCCGTAATGTAATATCTTTAATATTATTTTATCAGTTTTGAAGTTGGATGCTAATGATCTTGAACACTCGTTAGCATCCCAACATTGATGAAAGACGTGAACATGAAAAGAATTACTGGAATTCAATGATCTGATAACGCTGGTCTGAACAGATTCATTATGCTTGTTGCGTAATACGAGTATTAGCTCTCTTATTCCTCTAATCCTAATGATACAGCAGGATTATCAATTTACAGTCATATACATTACCAATTAGGCGAGGCAATTTCGCAAAATAAACAAGAATTAGAAATGTGTCGTGGCTTAATGATCCTGAATAGCGATACTGAACGGATTATCATTAAGCATAAAGGAATATCCATCTAAATCTATAGTTTCATAGATTGAAAGTCTATTAATCATTTTTGCCCATAATGAAGCCCGGGTGTTATTGTATTTTTCTATCGCGTTGAAACGAGTTTTAGGAGCTTTCCTATCATGCACAAGCGAAAACAGTCTAGGAATTGAGAAATTATCCACAAATCTTTTATTTTTGAAACTTCTTTCGATATAAAATCTATGGACTGAAGTAAAATTGAATAATAGTGACTAGCGTATATAAAGATCTTCAAAATAGTCACTGTACATTGATTCATGTGTAATTCGTTATCAAAATAGTTGCTAATCCATATTATTGATTACATTATCCCTACTGACTTAACCTATATTTTTTGAAGAGAATTGATTATTTATTATTCATCTTGACGAGGGCAGATCGAACATTTCCAGTCTCCTGCATCTTAGTTTAATGACCTGCAAAGCTCACACGCCATCTTCCACTAAGTAAGATTTTCCAACTGTACATCGTCTGGAAGCAGAAATACTTCAAAAATATCGAGGGAAATATCTCTCTGTTGCCCCACATGTGGAACAAGCGAGTGGTCTGAAAATACAAGTAGTAGTGATAGAATCTCACATCCAACTGATCTCACGTCAGGTATGAAAAGTTGAACTCACGTCTAGCATTCGTATTCAGGCGGCGAAACTCGACGTAGTTTAGCTTTACCAAAACACACGAAAATCTTCATCTTGCGTGTCATTTCCCTTTTTGCTTTGTTCTTCTCTTCCACCCCGCCTCCCACCGCCAGTGACGAAGGGTTGAGCGTGCGTATCGCAACAAAATGTCGGTAAATTAATCAAAGTGTACAAAATGGGCATTTCTAGGAGGCTGCGGAAGCCAGCACGTACGTGAGTGGGGTCTCTCGAATCTGTGGGTGAGGGAGAGATTTATCTGGGTGATGATGAAGAGAGAGGGAGAGTAGTTTGAGGGGGAAAGGGAAGCTGTAAGACGGATTGGCCTCGGGAAATGGTTTCGCGCCCGTGCTCCACCAAAGTGTATTTCTCAATGTCTCTCTCTTCCTACTCTCTCACTCCCACTCGACCCAACTTCATCACAACCAGCTATCATTCCATCTCTCTTCACTTGACTCGAGTCCGCAGTGCCAGTCACAACCGTCACACTATCCAGTAGAGAAAAACACAACACTCAAGCACGAGGAGTCTCCGGAATAGGTCCAATTTATTTCCTTGAAAAATCTGGACAGATACGTACACAAGCGTCGTGCGTATACCACCGCAGGCCTCCACCGTCAGCATCTGATTGAATACGCCATCTTTCCACTTCCACTCACCCTTACCAGCCGACAAAATTGACGAGAGGTTTCGCGACACATATAAATCGTGATTGATGTTACATACTCTGCTTATCTCATGCAACATCTCCGTTTATACTCAGTTCAACTGAACAATGAAACAAATTGGTTCAAACTGTGGATATACAGTTGAAACTAGGTTTGAACTATAGCTTTTTCAACTTTGTTCAGTCAACGATGAATGAATAGAAAAAATAGAATAGAATGGATAGAGAAACTTGTACACACAGGCATTGAACTCTGATTTTTACATTCATTCAATTGAATCCATTGATTTTTCTTTGCTGTTTTCAATTTCCTTTTTACAATGCGAGCTAAATTTTTTTTAATGGGATGAAATTCCATTGATCGAAGGAGTGATTAAATTTTAATTCTCATAACTAGGAATGTGTTTGAAGTTGATTTTTGTCTGTAAATTTCAAACAGAAAAATTCAATGAAATGAATACAGAAATTTGAAGTTCAAATCGGTTCTTGTCTACATATTTTTTCGTTAAATTAATGTGATTGCTACGTTTCTTTGTTTTCATGAGCAATAAAGAAGTTACATAATCGTAATCGTGATCAGCTTATCTATTATTCCTATCTATCAAATTACATCATCTACGCGTTCATGAGGAACAAATATGAGAAGACCTTTCCATTTCAGATAGTAACGACAGCTATTCAACTGATAAAGATGTCATGCTGGAATAATTATTTTAGCTAAAGTCTTCAAATTCTCCTGTTCACTCCTCTTTCCTGTGTCTGATCCTGGAAGATTACTCGAGAGATTGAAACAGAGCAGCAAGTGTATCAAGAGGAAATTACTCGGAAAAATTGAAGACTTCTTTGTTCAACAATTACTACTCGTCTTTCCCCGCTCTCAGCTGCCATTTGCCTGCTACTGTCAACCCCTTCAACATTTATCTCGACCTCCCTGCCGCCCCCTCCACAAAGCCAATCGGGCTTCCCTTCAATTGCCGCGCACTCTTTCCCTCCAAAACTCTTTAATATTCATATAACGAGACTGTAATCAACTTCTAATATTGTTCCACCACCCGGTGCCTACCCGGCCGAAGAAGCCAGGCCAGAATAAGAAACTGCGAAGAATTCAAAAGCAGAATCCGACTTCAAGCGGCGCCCTGCTTTACATTCTAATTGCCATTATTCAAATTGAACGTTATTATTTTCTTGCCTTTGTTTCCAGACTGTAATGGAATTCTCTCTATTATAGTTATTATTATTCGAAATGATGAGCTCAATCTGCTGCAGACCAGTCATTTTCAGATCAGGCATTCACTATGAAACAAACTCAATGTATATGAATAAGTAATATTGTAGTCTTTTTCAACATCTAGAGAAACGGCTTCGAGGTGAACAGTAGATTAATCACTCATGATTGATTTGTAACGATGTTTCAACTGACAATAAATGCAGTATTCAAAAGAGTAATGATAATAATTTATTGACTATGTATCTTTTGAATATTCATTTTACAAAATGTCCGTTTCAGATCAATTCAACCTTCTATATTATACTCCTGAATACTTTGTTTGGAATGAGGTAGACGATTTTGATTATATATGTGTAGATAGATTCTATCTGATACAGTATCAAACAGAATAGCTTTAATTATCTGAAATTACAATTCTCCAGATAATAACAAGTATCATATTACTAGAAACATAATCATAATGAATATGAATTTCACACAGAACAGAATAAACGTGAATCAACATTAGTCGACAGAGATAAGAGAGCACTAACTAAAATCGACCGCACAGCTCGACTGCCAGATAGCAACTCAATGAATAAGAATTGAGTCTACAATACAATGAGTGTTGCGAAATATTCTAATGTTCGATGATGAATTTTAGATGCAGCCGATGATATAAAACAATAGCCAGTGATGTTCTACATAAATGGGCGAGGTTGGACGAGACCTGTTACATCTTACAGGTCTGTTACACTTGGTCTGTTACACATAATAATGTTATTTATAATGCTACTGATAACAGTTATCTCACCAGCTGGCGAAGAGTCATCGTTTTGCTGGTGATGCCTGGAATTAGAGATTAGTTTCTACTTTTTCTTCTATACGTATACATGTATTCTATTAATTATGTACATTTTATTTTCATTTTGCACGTATATATATGTATTATGTAGAAGTAAATTGTTTGTTTTCCTTTTCTGGCAATAAAGCGAATTTAATTGAAAGAATTGAATTGAATGTGAGCTTCATCAACAAGAATGGATTGTTCATACTATCTCGTCTTGATTGATTTTTACATGATCATCACTCATACTTTTGCGTTGGTAAATGAGAAAGCATTCTATTTTCTGCTGACTTTTGACTCGCAGTGGCACGCATATTTCCGGAGTTTACCCTATTTTTGCAAAGCTGTCTCTGCGTAACCGATTACTACATCCGGCGGGGGGAGTGGGGAGGTTGTGAGAAGGGAACGACCTCAGGGCATTACCCAGGGGGAGGCCAAGGGTCTGGCCCAGAAGACGAGCAGCGGAAGACTCTTGTCATTTCCTTCCCATTAACGGCCAACTGGGGAAAAATAAAATGGAAAACTTCTCCATTATTCCCGAACTTGGCTTTTTCTTTGCGTCTGCGACAAAACTCCTTGTAAGTTACACAGTTGAAGTTACTTAGCGTATAAGTAGCAATGATTCGGGGTTTTTTTTGCCCAAGGGAATGGATAATAATATATTCCATAGTATGCAGATAGGCTCTCAGCGCTTTTTTGCCTAATCACTCATTCATGAATACTTGAAACAATATACTGATCATAAGACAAAATTAGGCAAAATCGAAGTCATTCATAAATCCTCAACACATACTAATAGTGAGACAACAGCAGGACAAATAGAAGATTATCAAGATTAGAGGATCCACAGGATTGAGAAAAGAGAACATTTTGAAACCATAACTGAAAATAAGAAGGAATGACGACTCTCGAATCTAGTTTATATTTCCATGCCTAGAATATAGGAGGAAGATTTTCTTCAATAGCTACGAATCCTTTCAAACGAAGAAGATTTGATGTGGTTCAATTATTATTGGCCATTGATCATTCTCAACATTTTTAACATTTTATTACAGAAGTAATAAAACTTTAAAATTCTATAATTCCAAATGATACGATAGAGCGAATCAGAATGTCTGATATTGAACTGTGGAAGCACAATATTGAACTCTGAATGCAAATGTAATGAAAATACAGTGACAACATTTTGTACGAGTATTCGAATTTAACACGGTTTAGGCGTAGTTATTTTTGGCTCCCATTCATATATTGAAAGTGCTTGACTATTTTCAGCTATTTTGGTAGCACTTGTGATTTAATGAAATTTGTTCTGTATTGCAATAGATGGAATTTACGATTAGGTTGTATGCTATGGAAATTCAAATTGGTTATCAGCTAAACAACAGGAATTTGTGTAGAATTATGAATGAATTTCTGAGAATCATCAATCGATTCACAAAATTGCGAATCTTAAAACACTTCTTAATTCAATTTAATTTTGATTTTAGTTTTTTATTTTATTATTTTTAAAGTTTTAATATTTTAAATTTAATTTAGAATTGAATTTAAAGATTGATTTAATTCATTTGGCTTCTAATGAATTATCAATTCATTATTTGCTTTTCAAATTCTTTTTAAATGCTGCAGAAGGGTAATTATTATTATTAGATTCAATCCAAACATTCAAATCATTGTACAATCAAAAAGGCTGTTCTGTTCCGAAGCATAGCCCAAGTTCATCACAACTTTCATACGTTTGAGCAGCTATCAATTATTGTGCAACACAACCATCAAGTTTAACAGTTGTTGTTGAGTGTGCCTGGAATGAATTCTTATCACACATTTGTCTTGAAATAACGCACACTTTCACTAAATCAAAAGTTTCTTCTGCCAAATACTGTTATTATAAATTTCTGCTAGGAATTCCTGCAATTGAATCGATGCTCACTAACTTATCCAACTCATTTATACAAGAAGAATACATAGTTCTTACATTAAATTTAAGAAAAAACTTACTTCGTGATTGCTATAAACAACATAATCACTTCTATGACAACGGCTCTTATTTTTAGACATGAGTAGCTCTGAGTTTCATGTATTGCTCCCGTTAAAATTCAGTGAGTCCATGTATTTAATAATAATTATGAAAAATACTGAATCCATGTACCTTGAAACATTCTATGTATGTTTGTTGCCAAACACCCGAACCTCCCACGAAAATCAAAATCATTCGAACTTGAATCATTCAAATGATTTATTTTTATGGAGAACAGACAACTAATGAGAATATATTATATTAGTGTTCTATTATTCTATTACTTCCAAAGAAGAATCTCTGTATATTGATTATATAACTATCATTTTACATGATATATGACGCAGTGTGATATGTGAATAATGCATTCTGTATTATGTGTAGCAATTTGATTTGAGAAAATGGAGGCAGTAAATACATAGTTCTGAATTATTATCGAGAAAAATCCAAAATATTTTATATGTACCTGTCTGATAGTGCATGCTGAATGATCCGTAGCTGTTTATGTATTGATTTCAATAACTTTTATCGTATTAAATGGAAATTACTGCATAAATTTAATGAAACATGAACACCACATGATCAATGCTCATTGTATAAACATGAGAACTTTGCCATGTGCCGTAGCTTGTGTGCTGAGCTAGCCAACCGACTGTGAGATGGTTTGTCGCAGCAGAACATAATTAGCCGACATAATCTTCGCTGACGATTAACAATAACAACAATGGCGTCAGAGTTGAAGATTTATGTCGGTTAGGGAGGCGAGCGCTTTACAATAATAACTTGTCTACTTTCGCAACAGAGCTGGGGGTTGGCCGATTTATGTGCAGCCTGGCGGCGATTCGGAGAACTATTATTCATTTACGCAGCCCATGCTGAATTAAACGCTCTCTCAAGTGCGGTAATCTGTTGCTGTCGTATGCGCTGAATAACTACTACTAATTAGTCCACGGTAATTATGTCAACTGTTCTGGTCCGTGCCGCGCATTCAATCCATTGCGCTCTGCAGTTGTTGAAAACTCGTCTACACTATCTAGGATACACGCTTCTGTATGTAATACATCAATGAATTCTTGATATCCTGGGAAAAATATTCGAAAAGAGTTTCTGTGAAAATGATGAGAGGAATTACCACAATAAAGGCAAATCAGTAGGATAACTTCTACTCCAAAAATTTCCATGGAGATTTTCATTCTACTGTACTGATCTTGTTTTGTACACCCTCAAAAACACCTAGCATAGTAAGTATACGTCCTCATCTTCAATTTAAGCCTCTATGGTCTGTCTGTAGTTTTCCAATTTTTTCTTCTTTAATTTCCGCAATTTATTGGTGATGCAGGAAGTATTCTTGTATGGTCCAAGAGTGAAGTTGGTCAGTTTTGTACATGACAGTACATAATGAGTTTTTCATTTCAGTTCGATCTTGAGAACATGCAGTATCGATCGGTATTGACTTTTTAATAATGTGTCACAAGAACTAAATCATGTTGATAACAATGAATTGAGCGAACTAACAATGTTAAGACTCATTTTCGATAGATGTACTGTATAATGTTTCAACGGTCACCAACATGTTTGATGACTGTCAATATCAATCAGTTTTGAAAAGTAGATGATTTATTAAATAAATTGAATTTATAAATAAATTTTATTCTAACTACTCCGGTTACTTCGCCTGGTGTTCTAGTTCTGAACTTGCCGAATAGAAAAAATTAATAATATATTATCCCATACTTTGTGTATATGAATCAAACTTCCCTCATTTTCAACTACATATACATTTTTTTAAACTTTATATTTTTTTAGCTCAAGACCAAAATCTGCTTTTTTGTCATGAACTAGATACAATATCTTTCGAATCCATGCTTCATGTAAATTATTCTCCTCGGCTTTATCATTAAGAGATCAAACACAACAGTAAATAATTACTACGCAAAAACTAATCTAGATATATTACTCTACTATATGAATCTACTCATTGTTATTCGAAGTGAAACTTTCTTATTACTCTTAGTGTTTTATACGCTATAGGCGTATGTGAAATGTGTTAAGTTTCAGTCTTCAGTGGGACCATTTTGTAATGTCTTTTTCATGAAATGATGATTATGATGATTATATAAAACATATTTTTTCCTGCAAAATTAACACTATTTCAGCTAGAAGAATAGAGCTTTTAGTCAGTTAGAAGAATCGCCGAATAGAATACAAATCCCCATTATAGAACCTGAATGATAGCTAAGACTGACAGCAAAATCATTAACTGTGAGCGAAAGAAAACAAGAAGCAGAATGCAGAAGATAAAAAGAGCGCAACTAGCAAGTAATTGTGGGGAAGGGTGGGAAACACGATGGTGGCATGGCCTTATTTAATTGACACTGATTATTCCTCCATTCAATAATTTCATTCTACTTTTTCGCCTTCACCTCTTTTCGAACTCCCGATTTCACCATTAAAGTCGTCAAGTCGCTCCAGTCTTTTTCTGGAGAGAGTCCCCCTTCTCCCACCAGCCACTCGCACCTCTTCGAAGTCTCGTACGTCGAGTCGACGTTTTTCCCCTTCAAACGCCATTGCACTCCTTCTAAACGCGAGGCAAATTCTCTTACTCTCTCCATACTTCGAATACTATCTCTCCCCCATAACTCGCTTTGTTCTCTCACTTCCTCCACACATCTTCCCACGCTTCTCTTTCTCTTTAATGCCATCCCCATCACCTTGGCACACTCCTTCTCCCATATTATCCCCTCCACTGCTTTCTTTGACCCATCTTCCATCATTATATATTTCCTGCCTGAATCAAGAACTTTCGATGGGCTTATATATATTTTAGGAAGAGAGAGGCGCACTCAGCTTACTCCCACTCCTCTTATATCTTGCTATCATACCATCGTGTTCATCATTGTCTTGTCTTCAACTCTTCTATCATCGCATCTTCTCTTTGTCCTCTCTTCCACTCCCTCCACCTCCCTCCCCCTCTTGTCTTGATTCTATAAGACCTCTGACAAAGTAATCTCATCAGCCGCCCCAAATTACTCTCTCCAGCAATATTCTTCCCCTTGAAATAATATTCAATCCTCAATTAAAAGGACCCGACGAGTAATTCAGTTACCCCCAGCTGTTGTCTTCGACCTGTTTATTGAAATACTGATTTAATTCCAACTCCAGCGCGTCTTGGAATTGTTTTGTATTGGGAATAATCGTTCTTTGCAATGTGTAGTCATTCGAGAAATTCACTAATCATATCCATTCCCCATGTTTATAATGTAAACATTCCCCATGTTTATTCCCCATAATTATATGTGATATGCTCTTAAATTATTCACGGTGCTGATTATAATTATTCTCATCATCTATTCATTAATTTTTATGATGAGTTACACAATGATAATCTGTTCTATTCATGATGACACATGATGATTATATTCTCACATTATATTGATTCATTTCTATAATAATTCAAATTATGATAATCTATTCTATTCTATGATGGAGTGATATGTGTGGCCACGAAACCACTGTCCTTGTACAACAAATAAAGAGTAGAATTGACAAAATCCTCGTGTTTTATTTTGATCGATCATTATGGATACTTCTACAATCTCTAAAAATTTTTTTTTGCTAGGGATGATGCCCACATAAGCTCTAAGCTTGTGAGTGGGTAATGGGAAGGATGATTATGAGAGATGAATTGTATAGACAATCTCTAGAATAAAGAACTGGTGCTCATCTCTAGAATAGTGACTTTCTAGAATTTTTATTCTCTTCTATTGGGAAGCGGTTGTCTTAGTGCTCGCACCAGAATCTATTAAAAACTTTTTTAAGTGACACAGATCAATTAAAAAATGTTCGCCTGCTATTCCCATTGTAGCGGGACCAATTGAGGCCTGATCCAATAAAATATAATAACTATATCTTTGTAATTTTATTCAATATTTATAAGCATGTAAATTGTTTCCTTGAGGCTCGGAATCCACCTAGAGCATAAGGTCCATCCATTTCTAATCAACATCATTCATATCAACACCCAAGCACAAACTTAGCGTATATTCTAGTCATCCCTAGCGTAAATAATTATCCTTGCGTAATCAATAGTCAAGCTAAAGCGCTGATGTAAGTATCATTTCAAGTGATACCTACCTACTTTTATCATGTCCATGAAAAATTCAACTATGCTGAAACATACGAAATAATATCTTACGTATATGACTGAACCTGATTTACTATTTTATACAAAGATACATTGATGGGCTTCGACTTGAATCCCCAATATTAATAGAAACAGTCAAAATAAAGGCTTCGTCTCAATATTGTCTGTTGATTTCAGAACCTACTCAGTCCACCCGATATACAATTCCGCCTTCCAGTCTTAAAAATTCTACATTTATCGTCTCGATAGATAGATGATAGTTCAAATAAGATTAACCAACAGCTGATAGAAAAAAAGGATTTCGACGTGGCTGGGTGGAGCGTGATACCATGAGGAAGGGTGAGATGTTAACGTTTTCGAGGTTAGCAAGCCAACCTGTGTAGACAGTGGTGCTGTCATAACGTGGTGAATTAAGTTAATGCCAACGAAGCCATGAGTCGAAGGGAGTGGGGGTAGGCGAAGACGATGAAAAAGTATAAGTGAACAGTGTTACGGGGGGCGGGAAGGAAGAGGAAGTAGCTTGAGATGTAATTATGAGGGAAGAAATAGCCTGGTAGTGGTGAGGGGTAAGAGTGGGGGAAGTGGATTTGACAATGAGTTAGAGCCTAGATGCGCTCATAAATCTAGTTGGGGCCAGGAAGACAACGTAAATCTTCTAGGCCGGATCCTCTTTGCTCCGGACGTGAACGCTGGCTGGGAAATTGGAGATACATTCTATCGCCCTCTTTGTCTTCTCGGCGACTTTGCAAGTGCGACGATGAGCTTCTTTTATTTAGCCTCTTAAGCTCTTGCAAGTTGGCATCTTCTATCCTCCGGAAGACTTGCTTAGTTGGCCGTTTTCTGCAATACTCCCTCCGGGTTTGATTCAATGCACACCAGCCGCTCCAAAGCCGCACAACTGGCCATCCCAAACAATAGGCTACTGCTCCGGAGGCCTATTGCAGAGACATTTACTAACCTATTCCTATTGTAGCTTTGTTCATTGGTATTGTGTGGTAACTACTAAACTTCTACTTGTGGTAACTGCAGAAACATTGAAGTTTTATTTTGAAATAATATAATGAATATCTTTGAAGGTCAGTAAAAATGATTGAACTGAGTGCAAAAAGAATTCAATTTTTTTTCAATTTCAATCTATTTGTTCACATATACAATTGTACAGTACACTTTACATGTGAAATAAAATGAATAATAGAACCCGCATAGACAGTGCCGTCTGTGTGCGGGAGAGAATGATTCAGCAGAGTTATTTTTTTTTGCTTTCTCTGGTTGAGCAAGAAGTAATTCATTCTATTAGCAGCTCTGCAAATCATAATAATACAACAAACTAAAATATATGAAACAACAAATATCCCAACTTGAGTATCAACAAAAATAACTTGGCCAACACCCGATGCGGTTACAAAATGGAAGTTCGAAAAGATGTCCTCATTCAATGCTCCAGAAACAAAATGCCCATAGATAAGCAATTTGTTATAACAAGACCATGATTCTAAAAATTATTACCAATCATTCTGGAGCATAAAAAAATTGGGTCAACAACCGATGTGGTAACAGAATACGAGTTCGAAGAGATTCCCTCTTTTAATGCTCTAGAATCGGTGAAGATTATGAGAAATGGTCTCGTCACATTTTGCTTAGTTCTTGAGTAGTTCCTATTTCAGAGCAATTCCTATTATTATCAAGTGTTGGAGTACTTTATTCTAGTGCAGTTCTTCTAATTTTCATTTGTCAGAAGGTTTTAAACAATATAATATATAAATTAAAGTTAAATAATAAAATTAATAGAAATTTGTCATGAAAGTCCACAGCAAGTACTAATCACGTCCCAGCCCTGTCAAATGAAATTATTATTTTTCCTGTCAACACATAGTCTAATGAGTTACCTACTTGATAATTTCTATTAAAATACTTTAATGCTCTCAATTTTTCCTTCTGAATCTATGTTGAATAACATATATTATTTACTCTCTCTACACGAAATATCATCATAGAGAAGAGATAGTAGTAGATCGTTCAAGGCATAGAGAACTGTTTGTCGGTTTTGTGTGCTGTAAATCGTGCTGGCCAGGTAGTTCGGGTGCCGCAAGGTAAGATAGCGCTGACGCTGGCGTCTCTCTCTCAATCGATCGTTCACTCATTCTCATTCGCACACCCATTCTCTGTCTCATTGCCAGTTGCGAGTTCACAGTTACTCTGAGTTCTCAGAGATGTCGCTAGGATCGGCCCCTTCATTTCTTGTCACAAATTTTTACGTACGATGGCAAATCTATTATCTATGATATCATGTAGAGAGAGTGGGTGTGTAATAATGCAAATCTTATTCACGTATAAGCCTGATACGTTAAAGGCTTTGACCATTAATGAGAGGATCGTGAAACGAGCATCTCTTCCTCCTTATCAATAAAGAACGGATTAGAAACTGTTATCATTAAAACATGGAACAAAGGGTGACTGAAACGAAAACGAGCTACTCAACGAGATTCACAAGAGTATCAAACTTATGGTGAACAATCATTAGCGTGTTGAAAAGGTATAATATTCCATAGCGCCTTCTTATCTCTCACAAGGCCTAACATTCTACGAACATGAAATTTTGTAACCCTCGTTTACGGTTGTTGCTCGCTTTGATGTCTGAAACGAGCTTCTATACTCAAAGCATATGCGCGATTACACAAAGAACACTTTTATATTGCCACAATAATAATGGTTTTTTATTTTTTGTAACATATCCGCGTAGTTTACATGAATGGAGCTCGCTCACTAGTCAACTGATAAAGGGAAAAGGTCTACATTCAACTTCACTCAGCGTTTTCCAACTGAATTACCAGAAATGGAAGATGCCTGTTTGTGATTTTAGTATAGTTATGAATTGGAAGATTCAGTATGAACCAGTACCTCCATCTCATCATTGATAATTTCTATCTATCTGATTTATCAATGTGACCTCTCTCTTTCAAGATCTCTGTCTTTCTGATCTCTCTTTCAAGGAAACCCTCACTTATTCTAAAATCATCTTTCTTCCATTCTTCATTCATTCATTCTCAACTCATTCATCATTTATTCATTCTGAACTCATCCTTCTTTCATCCCTCATTCAATCTGAACTCATCCTTCTTTCATCCTTCATTTATTTATTCTGAACTCATCCTTCTTTTATCCTCCATTTATTCATTCTGAACCCATCCTCCTTCTATCTTCCATTTATTCATTCTGAACTCATCCTTCTTTCATCCTTCATTTATTCATTCTGAACTTATCCTTTCATCCTTCATTCAATCTAATCTGATCATCTTTTCCTGTGGAGTAAGTCGAGTTCAGAGTGGGTTGAGGACAGTGATAGCTGATATTTCCCACATTCCTATCAGAAAACATGGAGCATTATTGTGGAATTATATCTGATTAGTTTGATATTTGTTCGCCATTCAATATTAATTTGAATACTTTCTCCTAGTATTTCCATTCCAAATCGGAATATTACTATGGAATACCCAATCCTCTCAAAAAATTCTCCAAAAAAGAATTCGTCACCCGTCCCCTACCCCCGACCCTATTGAAAACGCTGGTGTGGAAACTAAAATTTGTGTACCAAAGAAAAAATCCAAAAAAATGTTATAAGCTTTCAGTAAGAAAATGTTTTGATATAGCCTAAATAAGAAACCCGTCTCCCTCTGCAATATACATTTATACATACAATATAATAATTATGTTTAGCCAACCCAAACAAAAATGAAAACTCTGTTCTGGAAGCCATTGACATTGAATAAAAAATTTGGAAGAAATTTTGGGGGAGGGCGAGGGCGCTCAATCTCACCCACTTAAAATCACGAATTAGAAATATGCTAAACTTTCAGGAATCATACTCTCAGTGTTTGAGCTAACAAGTTTTTATGAACTTTCTAAATTATTGAGCGCCCTCGCCTCCCCAAAATTTCTTCCAAATTTTTCTTCAATGTCAATGGCTTCCAGAACAGAGTTTTTATTTTTGTTTGGGTTGGCTACACATAATTATTATATTGTATGTATAAATGTATATTGCAGAGGGAGACGGGTTTCTTATTTAGGCTATATCAAAACATTTTCTTACTGAAAGCTTATAACATTTTTTTGGATTTTTTCTTTGGTACACAAATTTTAGTTTCCACACCAGCGTTTTCAATAGGGTCGTAGGGACGGTGACGAATTCTTTTTTGGAGAATTTTTTGAGAGGATATCAGTTTTTTTTTTTAATCACCTTCTTGTTATAGAGGTAGAACACTGCAAACACAATGGATGGGGAGAGAGTTAATTTTTTTTAAACAGTGATATGCTATGTTATTTGATAAAAGATATTTTATCCTCACTATTTGGGTGCTACAAAATTATTCTAGCTATAAGTGAGCCAGTTATGGTTAATACTGAATGAACAAACAAGACGTTGTGACTGTGTCTGTTGCATCACACCTCATCATTTACTATCCAGACTTTAACGACATATCATTGTAGCAACATTAATTTATGTATAAGCAGTTATCCACAAAGTTTGTTAAATAAGATTGAGATTTTGAATTGAGATTGAAATTTTAACCCATTACGATAGGTCACATGACCACTTTTGATGAAAAAAATATTTTGTAATCGAAAAATGAAATCTTTGTAAAAATTTGCCCAACACCATTATTATACATTCCAGGAACAAAATTCTCAAATTTTCCCCATTAATGATTCTAAAATGAACGATTCAATTTTTCTATTTCCTGTCAGAGTTTTATTTCTTTTAATTGCTGAAATTGTTGAATTGACGCGACATTTACATTCTTTAAAACTTCAAATTCCAAATATTGCAACTTTAATTATTATTCGGGTAGAGCTACAGAGCTTAATCGGACATTGAATGATTTGAAATTTTAAATGTGAATAGACTTCTACTAATCTACTTGAAGGCCTATATCTTCCAAACTATTAGGCCCTCAATGACCAATTAATTCTCAAATTGTAGGTATTTTAATATACTTTAAGAAATATGTTGGATGTCATATATGAGAAAGTGATACTTCACGGTCAAAATTCAAAGAACAAATGAAAAATTACGATAATTCAATGAACTTTGAAGAGCTGTATTTCGCAAACGGTTGAGCCTACAATAACAAATTTGGTCTCAAATTGTAGGTAATTGAATCAGCTTCCAAAACTATGTTGAATGTTCTATATGGAAAATGATTCTTCAGGGTCATAATTGAAGAAATGTAGAAAAGTGGAAAAATTCAACAATTTGATAAACTTTGAAGGCCTACATCTCGCAAACTATTGGGTCTACAATAACCTATTTGGTCTCAAATTGTAGATTCTTAAATTATCTTTCAAGACTTTGCTGAAAGTCACATTCGAAAAAGTGATGCTTCACGGTCAAAATTGACCAAATGTAAAAACAAGTGAAAAATTACGATAATTTGATGAACTTTGAAGAGCTGTATTTCGCAAACGGTTGGGCCTACAATAACCAATCAGGTATCAAATTGTAGGTATTTAAATTTACTTTCAACCCTATGTTGAATGTCCTATATGAAAAAGTGATTCTTCAGGGTCAAAATTGCGAAAAATTGAAAAAAAGGGTAAATTCTCGTTAATTTTATGAACTTTGAAGAGCTGTATCTCGCAAACGGTTGGGCCTACAATGATAAATTTGGTCTCAAATTGAAGGTAATTTGATATACTTTAAGAAATATGCACAATGTCCTCTATGAAAAACAGATTCTTCAGGGTGAAAATTAGCCAAACATGAAAAAAGTGCAAAATTCCGCCATTTTGTACGATTTTTGGAGATGAACCGGTAGTTTGCCTAGGTCTAAAACTTGGATTTAGCATCCCAGGACTACCATAAACATTACTAAAAAAAAACCGACTATCCCATTTCATACAAGGTAGACCCTATTTTTGATGACAATTTTACTGGGCTATTATTGAAAAGGTCGAATTTGGCGGTGGCAACAGTGTGAAACTTTTAGTTTTTAACCGCTAGGATCGCGACATTTACATCAGGGCCACCTAGGAACATGGTCTAGCTAGACACTGAATTTAAACGTGCAGCTGACGTCATCACATCGTGTCCATAACAACCCATGTTTACAACTCATCCCTGCATTAAAATTGGAATTCGTGTTTGGTTTTTCTCGTCTCGAGTTTATTTCAACTGCACAATTACCTTTTGGTGGGTAAGTAGGTCTATTTATTTATTTTTAAATAATAAAAATTTAAATATTCAAACTTGGTTGTGATCAGTGGCTGTTTATGAACAGTATAGTGGAGTGGTAGGCCTCTTAGCCGTGACGTCACATTTCAGTGTCTAGGCCATGTTCCTGGGTGGCCCTGTTTACATTCGATAAAAGCTTCAAATTCTAACTTCAAATTGCAACTTTAATTTTTATTCGGACAGAGCTACAGAGCTTAATCAGGCATTAAATGATTTGAAATTTTAAATGTAAATAGTTTAAACATGTCTTCAATCGCTTTTGGTAGTCCGAAATCTCAACTCATTACAGATTTTTTACATCAAGTGCTAAAAGTTGAAAAAAATTGAAAAATCCCAAAATTAGTAAAATGACAAAATACCCGTATATAGTATCTTTGCGAATTTATATCGTAGAAAGTTCGTTCTGATCTTAAATGAAAGCGCTCAAAAATCTAAGAAAATAATGTCATTACAACATTTTAAAATTTTCACTACCTTCCGCGTAAATTGAGATGGCGGCATGCAAACATCAAAGGGAAGTTCGTTACAGAATATATAGTGGTCCCGGTCTTTCATTCGTATCACGGGGGGGACGGGTGGTGGAACGACCGTTCCACTAGATAAATTCCAAAATCAGATGTAAGAATTACACCAACTGAAGTCAAATAAGAAACAATGCATTCAATGTTATGATATGGTTGAAATTTGTTATGCGATGTGATGGAAGCATACTTACTAGATATAAATTCAAGGGGATGAGATTTCGCATCTGTATGCAAGGTAATGATACTCTGATAATCCCAGATGTACCGTTACCTCAGACAAGACATGCTAAATAAGAACCAGTTGTTCCTCGAAGAGGGTGAACACAGGTTGAGATAAATTATACGATTTTAATGGGGGAAGGAGGGTAGTTGATAGACTGCAGGGAGACATTTGAATCCAATTTTAATGTCTTATCAAGACTAGAACTTGGAATTGCTCGAATACATTATACTTGTCACTGGTATAGTCTTACAAAGTTGAAAGTGTGTTCACAGTAATTTAATAGTACACAGACTAACAGCTTTCATTAAATCAGAAAGTCTACGAAGATGGTTTCAACCGCTCACTGATCCCTTGAAACATCTAGTATGCAACAACGGAATATCATCTTATGAAACTGAGAATGATTCACTTCCCACTCCTGGAATTCTAACACATTCAATTTCAAAAATGTTCGAATGACTCCGAATAAAAAGACAAGAAGTTTTCACTGTCACGTATTGTAATATTGAGATCTCGGTTTCGGTTGTTATGATATCATCATTAGAATTATTATTATCTCTGGTAACTTGAATTTTTATCGCACTAATATGATGACGTAGACTCTACTCTACATTTTAATTAAGTAATAGCCACATAATAATTATGTACCAGGTTTCTCATATTACAATGTTATGTATACTACTCTACAGTACTTTTGAGTTTTAAATTTATATTTTTGATAATTCTATTGTATACTGAATAATTCTGGTACACTAGAAAGGATTCCCACACTAGAATAATTCTAGTGCACTCGTAATAATTCTGCAATGTATTATATTAAATTTTCATCTGTGTGTGCTCAGCAACGCAGGGCATCAACCTGAAAATTACGCGAGTGAAGGGAACTTATTAGTATTCATCTTATCCGGGAATAAAGTATTCAATTTATCAGTACCGCACTCCTCTTTCACCTTGAATTCAACAAGCTAGCAGAGCCCGGACTCATTTTCTTCTGATTGAAATTCATGCTAGGCCCGTTTCCCTCCATGTTGCAAAATGACGGGTTGGGGATAGATGGTTACAATTTTATTACTTTCCCCCTGTAAGACCCACACGTTCTGCTGCAGCTTATTCATGGTCTCCTTCGCTGGGCAAACATTTGCCCCCTCTCGAGATCCACCCTGCATGTCAGGGAATTCATTTGCCGCCTTTTCCTTGTGTTGTTGTTTGCTCGAGAACGAAGCGTAAGCTTTAGCAGAGCCCCAGTCCCTGTCAAACTCCCCTACCAATAACCTGCTGTCGACGCCTCTAAGCGAATTCGCGCGATTATTCCTGACTGGTTCATACTTTACAAAAAACGTAGTCAAACAATATCTCACTAGCCCTCAACTTCCAGAAGCTTGATCTAATTAACACTCCTGCCTATCAGCAAATATACAAATAGAGGGAAAAGTATGCATCAAACACTCTTTTATTTCCATCATTGCAATCCCCATTGAATGCATTCAACTCCGAATGAACTAATCTGATCGAAAAAACTTTTTTCTCTCACTTATACCATAGATAAAGCTTGGCGCTATGCTTTCTCTTTGCTAGTACGATAGAGAAACTATAGATATACATCCATTTCCAGTGGCGGCGCTTGACCTGAACAGTAGGGTGGGCCCGTGGTTGGACTTCTTATGGGTGTGGCTGGGAAGGGGGGGAATGCTTTATGAAGTATATCCAATTTTACAAGTAAATTAATGTAGTTAAAATTAATTCTACGACTATATATAGTTGCGATATTAAACAAAGCTATAGGAATCGACCTGCTGAAAACTATCTACAAATACATAAAGTTAGCCTGCGAATTTACTACAGTATTAAAAAAAACATGCCAAGAGCTGAATGGACTGATTTGTTTATTAACAAACTCACAATATTATTCTGAGGATTGTACCGTTGAAGTAGGCCTAACCTCATTTAAATCATGATCACTTTCACAATAACACAGCACTTCACAATAAAATCACGATCACTACAATTGGATTATGGCTAATCTAATAAACCTATATAAATATTAGCACAAAAGTGACCAAAAGTATTAAATTATTACTTTATAAAATAAGAAATTCGCATGACAGGATGTAAACAAAGCTACTACTAGCCTAGCGCTCAGCATTTCGAGCGAGAATAAACGTCCAATGGGCCCGCTGGAATCGGCCCATAATGCTCATATACCAATGCATTGCTCTCCGACTAGCCAGCGCCGCCGGCTTGCGTAGCCTTGCCATTACGTTCTTATGAAAGCTAGAAGGGCCCAAAATCCGTGGCCCTCCAATGTGTTACGTGATGATTTTTGACCCGTTTTACGAGAGTTTTGACCCGCTGACAGTTCAACATTAATTTAAATTGTATTTTATTGAATATTGAATAATATTAATCACAAAACTTATTTAAAAATGTACCTTACTGTTTCATTTGGGTGGGCCCGGCCCACTTGGCCCTTATGGAAGCGCCGCCACTGTCCATTCCTATTCTATGCTAATACTCATCCACTCCAGTTGTTGAAGTATTTATCCTGAAATTGCTTTTTCGCCACACTAGGACGTTATGAACTGTTTTTCATACCTCTATTGGAGGCCGAAAATGTTCTGTTTCCGACGAGGTCAGGCTGGAGGCCTGTAAACGTTTACGGCCCTAGGGCGGAAAAAAAATGACCTTGAATGACAGCAGTTTCTATCCGATCAACAGCAGTGTATGTGTTCTTGCAGGTAACCTAACCTCAAAGTTTTTTTGGTCACTGAGTTGATATTTTCATTGTTTGTTTTGCATTATTTTTGCTGTTTTTTTTTTTTTTTTTTGTGTTGTGGCGAAAAATAGCGTTCGCAACGCGGGCAAAAATGTTTTGCCGGCTCTCGATCGCTTCAAGTTCTCGACAGTCGTCTCGAACTTGAAAACTGCGATCTCAAGCCGGCAAACACCCATTTTTCGCCCTAGGTGCGAAATATACTATTTTCTCTCCAAACTGAACTCTCAACAATTTACAGCTCCCCAGTGTTTATTGGAGATACTAAAAGTTCATCATTGAAGTTCATTACGTTATATTATAGACTAACTATAACATGTTGTCTATGGTTACGGTATATGTTATGGAAATCTTTTAACTGGCTACCGAAGCGGAGAATATTCTTGAAATAATTGTTAATATTTCATAATCATGATTTTATGTGATATGAAGTTATAAAGAATGAAGTATTTTCGGTGATAAACCAAGTATTGAGTAGTAGACCTTCCTAATATCAAGTAGTATGAGTCAAGTGATGTATGTGAGTGAGTAAGTGAGAAGGTGAGTCAAGTTACATCAGTTGATGAACAGTAGCAAACCAATACTGTAACTCCACCTCCAAATTTTGAATTCAACCCAACAATATTTTTCTATCAATAAAGATGATTTTTTTAAATCCTTTGATTCGTTACGGTGCTTCTATCTCATTTATGTGGCTTTATGCATTAATTACCGCATATTATTGTAGGGCTACGTCGTACAAATAGTATTAAAAAATAATACTCAATATAATTTAATGGTCAGTTGCAATAACAGTCTATGTCTATACAGGGTGTTTGAAAAAGAACTCCCTAGTTTTAGGTATAAATTTAATGTGTAAATTAATGAAAAACTATATCAACAAGTACATACAGTGAAAGAGAGAAACTTCAAGTTTTGTTTAACATCAGTAAACTTCAACATGGGATCCATTTGTTGCCCTGCACACGTCGAGGCGATATTCAAATTCTCGCCATGTATTCACCAACCTATCAAGTGTAACTGTCCCAACCGCCGTGACGATTCATTCCCGTAAATGGTTTACGTCTCGGATTTTTTCACTGTACACAACATTTTTTATGTGTCCCCAAAAGAAAAAGTACAGAGGGGTTAAGTCCGGGCTTCGTGGTGGCCAAGCGGGCCAGCTCTCCCTATCCACCTTCCCGGAAAGCGATTGTCTAGAGCCGCGCGCACATGGTTACTGTAATGAGGAGGGGCGCCATCTTGTTGGAAAAACACAAGCCCTTTTTCCTCCTCAATATCTTCCATTTGGGGAAAGACATTGGACTGTTATAACAGACTCAGTTTGCACTAACCAAATAACACACTGCGCGTTTTGTTGCGGATTAGCCATTGCACCGCACTGCACGCCCGAACACAACGTAGGGAACTGTTCCCTGGCGCCGTCTCAAGGTCAAGCTGGTCTGGCAACTGCAGGGGGACAAAACTTTGAGAGTTGCTGAATCAAACACCACAAACTAGAATTGTGTATATCACTCTTTACAGATTCTATGACACATTAAAACTAGGGAGTTCTTTTTCAAACACCCGGTACTATATCATCGTCATGCGATGCGTCTGGCACAATTTTCTTCATGATTTTATTCTAGAATCAAAACGGTTCATAAACTCAAATCACTCATTGTTCAAATTGGTTTGAATTAGGCTTTTATTATGTTATGCTGCTAATCATATACTGATATATCATGTTACCTATATACAACAATAACCAATGATCCACAAGGACCACAGAGATGAAAAATACTCTTTTCTTCGTCTGTGATAATACCTATCATTTCACTAGACATCTTGTTCACTATATATTTACGATATAAGTGGTTCCAATTGATTACAAAATTGTGATCATTCAGCTCCGAACATATAACTCATAACATATTAGAGTAATTGGTGAGTAAATAAATCTACATCAAATGAAATACCGCAACCACTACAGCGGAAATCGATCAGACTTATTACAGTAGAAGTAAATGTATTGGTGCGAAATTCTAGGAATCAGTGAGAAAGCAATTCGAGTTTGTGGTGGAAACACATAATTACGTATCACAAAGTACTAGGAAATTTCAAGTTATATTGATTTTGGTTACACATATTGATCCAGCTTTCATAATTATTTTCAAGCACATACTACTCAACTTCTCAACAATGTTTCTGTTTCAGTGGCTTTTGTAAGCCATTCTGCATCCATCCTTCTTACAATTTTCTTTTCTCGTTATCCTTTCCTCATCCTGAACGTAACTTGAGTAGCGACAAAGATCAAACTCGCGAGAGAATATCTGGAAAGTGGCAAGGAAGGCGGTTTCTGCCGCCAAGGCCGCTCCAAACCACCCAAGGCAAAGCAAGGCAAGCACTCGACTCAAAGATATGAGCAGAAACTTGGAGACATCTTCAAACATCCATTTTCTCTTTCCCTTTACCCCTTCCCCCCCCACCACTCACCAGCGGCCACATAACAAGAGTTGCTATTCTTTCCCCCACCCAAGTTGATGTATCTTGTGAAGATTTCGAGGAGCTTCTACAAAGCGATTCTTTCTCAACCATAATCTCTTGTCTTCTCAGCTCTCACACACTAGCTCGTGCTCTGGAAACAGCTCAAATCTTTCTAGTGGTGCAATCTTAAAGTAGAATTTAATCACTTCCATGTGCGACATCAAGAAATATGGTTTGATAACTTTTAAGAGCCTCATTGACATGCGTGGCCGAAGGGCAAGGAAACTTGGAAGCTTGATAGAGTTCATGTGAACTTTGATGCCAATTGATTATGAAGTTAATGTTATCATTTCGATTGTCCTTGTTCATTGTTGATGTGTGTGAACTCTTTTTGTTGGGATATAGTAGAAACAATCATTTTCCACTAACTCTGGTTTATCCATAGGTATTTGAGTAGAACTAATAACTGAGATGTAAGAGCTAATTCAAATTTATTGTTGAAGTTATGTTTGGAAAACTGGGAACAAAATTCCAAAATACAAAACTGGTTATGTATTTCAATATTTTTTTACAATAAGGGCCGGTTCATGAGCTCGGGATTTAGCCAAGTCCTAGACTAAAACGGGTGGCTACCGTAGCATCGACAAACGTTTGTCTCGACAGGTTAGTGGGTTAGCAGCATAGAGAGCCCTTTAGTACATAGTGTCCTTTAGTGAACCGGCCCTAAATATGCTACAATGAGCAAATATCAAGAATTATGAAGTATTATCGAGTAAAAATATTTCTATGTGTTCCAAAACTCGAGAAAGAATACTGGTGAGGGTCACATTATAACAGAATGAAAATTCAATAAAATATTTGTGAAAGATTGTAGCGTTACGCAGTTAACAACGTAATTTTACCAGGGTAACAATGAATGACTCACAACTTTGATTGATGTTTACTATTATTGTGTGCTTGCTTATCTCACCTGTCCTCCGCACTTTGTTTATTTGTTGATGAATGGATAACATCCTCTGGGAAAAGTGGCCAGAGCTGTTGATTGTTTGAGGGAACAGTGTTAGTTAATCACATGAGCTGTTTGAACGGTTGACTGCATTCTACTATGAAACAGACACTCAACATTCAGCTGAGATTACTCTACAGTGTCTGTTGGGTTTGACAGATTTGGATGTTCAATGGTCAATAATATTCTCAGCGGATATGTGACTGACTGACTGTAGCTAATTGATGTCGTATACAGGACTCTCAATATTATATGCTCCGAGTTTAAACACGAATCATGTTATCTCGCATCAATTATTTTCGAATAAGCCATCAAGCTGGAAAAATACATTCCATTTATTTATCCTATTCATTCCTTCCAGTTCGTTGGTTATTTGTCATTGCTTTCTCAAGGGCTATTGAGCTGGACCGTTATAGAGTTCCACAGAGACCATTGGAAAGACACATTGAAATTGTTTGTGCTGACTGTTAGTTACGATTGGCCTTACGACATAAATGAAATCAACATGTAGAAAATTCTTTGAAAAATTCCATAACATTTTTTGAAAAAGAATTACGTGGCAATTATTTACTTACATGGTCATAAGGTCACCTTCCGGTGATGAAAATTCCATACGAAACCGCTGTAGGTTACTCTCATCATTCTTTAAATCGCTCATAAACAAGTCTAACCTTCAGTAGAGCATCATCCTCAGCAAAAAATGAAAAAAATGAGTTTTCATTCCCTACAACAAACCGATGGTGACAGATTGATTGTAATTATAAATTGTTTCAATTTTCTCATTAATATGAATGATAATACATTTTATATTTAATATTTCATTTATTATGAAATTTTTCGTGAATATATATTAAAAATGTATATATAGAAACTTCTGCAAAACATTTTGAAAATTGGAGAATATCTTGGAGGTAACATCAAAAAAACAATTTATATTTGACTTAGAAAAGTATAAAATATCAAAATTAAATTTGATCAATGAGAGTTTGGAAGAACAAGATGGTAAACTACTATGTTCTCTATACGTTGGAGGGACGGACTCGAAGAGACAGAAAAAAATAAAAGAATAACTCAAGGGAAATAAAAATATTTAGTCGTGAATATTTAGTAATAGAAATATTTTTATTTAATATTGAATATTAGTCGTTTTTCATTTATTATTATAGAACAATCAATACAGCTGTTGGCGAAGTTGAAACACTATTGCTCCTTCTCGAACACATCTTTTCGGAGAATGAATAGAAAGGGAAGAGAGTTATAAAAAACTATGAAAAGGAGTGAGATGAGAAGTCAGTGAGAACAGATTGCTGGAGAGTTGTAGCAAAAGTTGCCTCAAGGGAGTTTCATCGTTGCTAAACGACTGCGTGTTTTATGTTGTGGTGGCAAGGGGGAGCCAGGATCCTGTTACAAAATTTACAGACGACCTTCAGAAAGAAACTGGGTCGAAATGAGTTGGGCGATTTCTGTTCAAGGTTCGAGGTAATGGAGGAGCGCAGCTTTGCTGAGCAATATTTAACTTGCTGAAGAATTTCTCAATTTTCAACTCCAAACTTGGATGACTGTAACAAAACTGTGGAGGTCAATGGGTACAAAAACGATTGATACTTTTGATATAGTATCATCTTCAAAGCTAGCATGTTGTACATTTTAGTATCAACTTGATACTTGCACACTATTGTATCAATTCAATTCATAATTACATCCTGGAAGATCTGGTAATCATAAAGACCAGAGAGTCATACAAATAAACCTTGGTAGACCAAGGTTCTTAACACATCAACTTCACAAAAAATGTTGTGCGTAGATCAGTGTAGACCAATCCAAGTGTAGATCTTTATGACCAAAAAACAAAAATTATGACAATATTTATGTCATAGGACACTATGACAAGTCGTTAATGTAATGGGAGAAATTATTCTTGCAGACATCTATCAACAGAATATACAGCCTCATTAAAGTACGGCCTCTTTAAAGCCCTCAAAAATTTATTAAACCACCAGTGTTTCTCAAATCCTGTGTGGGTGAATACATACATCTTTGAACCCATATACTTCTATTGGAATTTTTCAAATGAAGTTGTCTTCAGTTAGCAGCTGAGCTAGTAGTTGAGCAGCTACCGATAAAGAAGTTGATTGTCTTGTATTATAACTGTGAAATCATTATTACGCTGGAAATCATCATTGTGCAAATCACTACAAAGTTGGCTGAATTTTTGTGGGTTTGGTAATAGACTAATTCCCAGAATGCACAGCGATGGTAAGGTACGCAAGGACGACCTGTTTTCTAATAAAAAACAATAATACAAAATACCGTTGATATAAAAGAATTTGATTGATAATTTGTATCCTTTCTACTAATAGTTAAACAGTTTAAAACATCTCTACTACTATACAATGCCTTGTAAATAAGGTTGGTGAAAGTGGACTGCTTGCAGGCTGCAGGGGCTGGATATGCAACTGTTGTAACAGTAAGGCCCTGCGCCCACGGAGCAGCTGCTATCTGACTGCAGTCTCCAACCCAGCGTTGCCAGATAACATTTGGCTGTTTTTCGAATGATCGGTTAATCCAACCTATCAGCCAATGGTATCTGGCAACGCTGGCTTGGCGACTGCAGTCAGATAGCAGTTGCTCCGTGGGCGCACGGCAAAAGGGACAGCCTACATCACCTTACATTCTCCTTCCACTGTGAGGAAGATGAAAGTACCTATAATAAAATTTCATCTTGATTATTTTTATCGACGGGGATTGCTTTCGTAGATTTTGCTATCGCAACTTCTAGAATTGCTTCAATGAATGAATTATTCTATTCCTCTATCTATGCTATTTAGAATAATGAAAAGAGATTTACAATAGAAAATACCTATAATAGACCTATAATACTTCCAATAGACCGGTATTGGTGGTGAATAGACTACTTTTCTCTGCCCTAGTACCCAAGTGTCATTAACAACCTTATTACCAGTTTCACAGTTTCACCCAATTAAGTAATTCCATTCAGATAAAACAAAAGACAATTTTACTATAAAGTGGTTTCTTAGGAAAAAATTAGCGTTCCATGCATTGGAAGACGTTTCGCTTATCGTATACAGTATTTATAAATCGAAGCCCAGCAATGAAAGATCATTGATCACTTTCTATTTTAAAAAATCGTTTTCCAGTAGCCCTGAATACGAAGAACTCAATTGGAATATTCTGACTCAGTGTCTGGTGAGATGTTGTGATAGGTAAACGTAATGAAAACACTAGTATCACTAACTCATCAAATAAAATGACAAACATGTTATTTTATTCAATAAATAAGTTATATTTGACTACATCGTAGTGTTTTCATATGATGTTTTCACTAAACACGTGGTATTTCACGGAATTTCAATCGGAATACATGACTTCAGTTGATACCACTCATAAGATAGCGAGTGCAATAGATGAGTGCATATATTAAGTGGATTCTCAATATTTGATTGAAATTCCCTATCAGTAATTCTCCAGTCTCTGTAGCTTGCTCGATAGATTAGTTTATTCGAGTATTCCTGTTATTTGCTAGCATCATAATTAAATTCTCAGTTCAAGCTCAAAATTATCAACTCAGTTTTACTGCCGTCGATGGCTTGCACACGCGCATGTGAGCGCGCGCACATACACACACACACTGTTGCTGGCACACTGCCGAGTCACTTTCACGGTGATGTATTTCGATTATTAAACTCCAACTCCATGGCTGTTAACTTTTATGATGCCTCTCGTCCTTCTTTTCTGTGGCAATTTCATCCAAGCCTCAATCCATCAAACATTGATTAAAATTTGATACCGTAATTACGGAAATTGAATTGACTTCGTTACGGCCGGTAAAAGAGCAGTCCACAAATTCACTCACACACACTCACTAGAAAATGATTCCACTTTCATGTGGGATTATTATTATATTCCCTCTCATTTATTGTTCATTATTTGTTCCATTGCAACTCATATACCCACCTTATAATCCAATAATGGATTGGTATATTTGTATCAGTCATGACAATGGAGGTTAAAATACAAACGCCATGTAAGATTGAAAAAAATATCTTGCCTCTTCATTATTAAGTTTAATACAATTGAATTCATTATTATTTAAATATCATCATTGAATATAAACACATATGTATTGGATGTGTGATATATGTTACTGTTTGCTAATGAATTCATTATTCATATATTTAAATTTAATTCAATTCAAATTTCTCCTCCAAATATGCGTTTTCTCTTTGTTACAATCGCTGATCCCAACTATTATTGATTTCCGAAATGACAATCTATTAGAGTATAAGAATTATTTTGAAGGAAAAATATCATGAAATGAAGGAGACAAATTCTTCGAGGAGCTTAGGATAATACTATCGTTCTATTTAATTCTATTGTTCTCCTTATAGAGATCTTTATTACTTCAACTTTATTTCGATTATTGATTTTTCTCATTTTTCAAATTATGTATATATACCTGTTTAATATCAATGAATGAACTCACAGCCGGCGCTCAACATTTTACCTTGCTGGCTGTGCCAAAAATGTATTATAAACTGTACACAGTACACACTTTTGTGAATTTCATATATATATCTACATTCAAATATTTCAATAACATTCAAATTAATAATAAATTGATAACATTTAAATTGATAATAACTTAATAACATTCAAATTTTCATAATATCTACATTCAATATCAATCTAATCTAACCTTGATTCAAACGACCATTGCTCTATTCAATGTTTAGTTAAAGGGTTAGGAAGCTGCTAAAATCACACACGCATAAGCAACTACAGTGCTTTTATCAGCTGCGATTGTGTTTTGTTCCGTTCCAGGTGTTTTAAAACACCTGATTGAACTAGGACCATATTATAATATACAAACTGTACTGTAATGACATTATTACATTACAAGTTTCAAATTCCATTTCGAAAAAATCTGTTTAGATTTTAATTATGAAACTGTAATGATTGCGTTATAACACGGTCGTAGATGAAATATCTAAGGCTACATTGGTGATAGATATATTTATTAGGTTTACAATGTTTCTCCTCAATAAGTAGTAACAACGTGGTCGATGATAATCGTAATTGATGGAGCAACGGTCGCATTTCGCAAGTGCATAGCCATCATCACATTGGCAGGTTACGAGCCTCTCCAGGGCCTCACGTATTTTTTCTAGCGAGCATTACGAGTGCAACAATAACCGTCGATAGCTGCGAGTAATAGTAAACGGGAAAGTATACAGCCTCTTACCGCTAAGTATTGGCGAATCGTGGCTAGCTAGCCTTTGCTACGATTCCATTTTCCATTGCTTTCAACATGGACGTCGTTGTCAACGGTAACGCAACGTAACGGCGAGTTGACGTTACGGCCTGGATGAGCCCGCAGCTAGGCTGTGCTGTCCGGCTTCCTGTTTTATTCGACATTCGGTCCCTATAAGTAGGCTATCGTGAGGGACCATTGCCTGGCCAAGTGGACTACGTGATGTCTTGTTGGGTCGTCTCATGGAAACCGGGCCGACGATCTCATTTTTATTTTTGCCTTGCCTCTTCCGTGGTCGTTTTGCCACCGCTATCATAAAGAAACAGCAAACCTTCACTCACCCTCCTACGTGAACCCTCTTCCTCCTACCACTCTCTACGTGATCACTGCATGACTCTATCATCCTCCACCTACACAACGAGCAAAGACCGAGTTTTTTAGAAACATCTCTGAACTAATAAACATTACTCCAAATTCAATTTATTTGCCAAGAAATAAAAAAGCTTTACAAACAGAATCGGTGATTGTTTAGAGTCTCCACCTCTATTTTTTCACAGCAGAAATTCAATTTCTCAAGAAATAAAAAAGCTTCACAAACAAAATCTCTAATTGTTCAGTGTCTCTTCCTCTGGTTTTTCACAGAAAATCTCATTTTGTTACATAATATAGAAAAACTATTAAAGCACGAATACGTTGAAATTCTTGTCATGTAAGCAAATGCAATACTTACTCGTATGTATTCTAATGTTATCAAACATACTTAAACGTGTTACATCAACATAAATCGATTATATAACCGCATTGTGAAAACTTCAATTTAAAATCACATTTTTACAAGTACCAATGGCTAGTAGATTTTGTATCAGTAGCACATACATCGAGGACAAGCACATCAATACTGATGACATATTTCTAGTAGTTCTGCAAACTATGAACCTCGCTCATGAATATAGCTTTCAAATTAATGAGAAGGCCATTATAAAAGTATATTATGAAGCTGTCATCTATTATTTTTGACATATATCTATCATATCTATCTGATGACATATTATGATCTGCTCGGTTGTGTAAGCTGCAGAAAAGAGCTCTGGGGCACATTCCATTCTTCAGTATTCATCAGCCTCGTTCACAAACTTGAGCTTGCCATTGCACATCACGATGTAGCTAGCTATCATCAAGTAAGTCATCAACTTTGCTCTCAGGCCGTGTTCTGTGCGCTGTGTGTGGGTGTGCGCGCGTGCGCGCTTGTCGTCGCCATCGCATCGCATATCGTCGTAGCAACTTTGTTACAAAGTTCAGAATGATTGCTGGAGCACGTGCGAGATATATACAATTTTCCTGAAATTAATAAAATTCCCTACAGTGGAGCGAAGTTTTGCCGTGAGCACATCGCTGGTGCAAGTTCGCTCGAAACGTGTTGGTGTGGAGAGGGGGGGGGGTGGTAAGAGAGGAGTGAGGGAGACTGATGAGAGAGAATTAGCGGCGACGGAAATAATAATTGCTGGCTGCCATTAGAGTCCATCAATCGCGACAGGACCCATAGTTCCTTCCGTTGTACCCTTTCTTTCTTTCTCGCTACTAATGGCAACGTATACCTCTTCAGGCCCCCCATTTGGTCGAGACTGCTCTTTTGTGCCCCAACTACACTGGCCAGCCATCACTGAGACTAATGCATCGCCGCTGCCTGCGATTCGTTGTGATCGACACTCCTTCTCCTATTCACCTAATGAACTAGTTACAGAATGCCCCGACATCAACTAGGTTATCAAGGAATATCAAGGAATATCAGAGAGTCGGTCTTCCATATGCTTCTAATAACAGTGTTATAATGCTTCTATTTACAAGACTTGAAAAAATGAAAACAATGGAAATAAGATACATTTCCAATTTCTAAAAATTAATGGAATGTTTCATCAAGGATTTACTAGGATAAGATTTCATATGTACTTACTTACTTACTTAAGCGAGTATCTTACAGCTCAAGGCCGTTTCTCGCATCTCAACCTCCATTTAATTCTATCTTGCGTATCTGCAGGAATCAGTTGTCTCGAAGCCATTTCATATATAAACTATATAATATAATATTTTCAAAGATTCTCATTCCATCTAATATGAATTGGTTGTCACTGGCTGGTTTATTGAATCACAGTCTCTCCATATTGCTTCATTGTTTGTTGAACGAATAGAATAGTTTTTTGTTATTATATCCTGTCATAAACACGGAAATTAAAATTATTCATTGATTTGAAATTTCATTTGCCAATGAAATCAGTGTTATTATGATGATGATTATTGTTGTTATATTGTGTCATTAACACGGAAATTCAGATTATTCATTGATTCCAATATAGAAGAAAGTTTTCAAAGAAACTTTACAGCAATGGAAGGTCTTATCAACGCTGTTGATCTTTCTTAAATTTATTTCCTTTATCTGTCTTTGAGCATTCGATCAGTGAAGAAGAATTTAAGATACAGTAGTTGAAAATAGATATATAGGCGTATGCATTTATCTGAGAGAATAGATACTACAGTAGATAAGAATTCAATAGTGTTATTTGTGTTAAATATCAATTTTTTTGTTTCAATTTTTTTCTTGGGTGGTTTATTATTTAATTCGTATGGTTGAACTATACATTGAAAATATTATTGTGGATTGCATTTATTATTCTTTTATTCTTGTTCCAAGTAGAATAAGTTTCCAGTGAATCAGAAGCGACCCGTTTCGGAGAGTCGAATTGTGAAGGATCGCTTTGGTGGAGGTAGTTTTAGATCGTAAAGTTTGTCGAATTTTTCAATTCTTGATTCATTGATAACATACTAGATACAGAACGGAGAATAAGCCTCATCAAAAAAAGAAATATTGCGTTGAAAATACGATGTTACCATGTAAAATGTATTGCACCTGTAATGAACAGTTCCTGGAAATATTCTCAGAGAATGTATAAAATGTATTATTTGTATAGATTCAAACTTCGTATTGTGATTATGTTTGTCGAATAAATAATCTTTGATTTGAATCGTGGGTCACTTTGTACGCCCTCAACAAATATAGTACGAAGTATAAAGTGAATAAATGAAGGAGCCAAATACAACATATTTTTATTGAATGAGATGCGAAAATAATATACCATCGAAATTATCAGACCTTAGTGTTTTATCATAGAAGTAGTCAACAAGGGATACGGTCATAGAAAAAGTAGAAATCAAATCAAGTGATGCGGTTGGAGGATAGAGAGCGGCTGTAAATAAATTAGGCGGGTATTGAATTGGGAAGACGAAGGAGAAATGCTTGTTTCCTTGACTGGCGGCGGCTGGTTGCGGCTTGTGAGTGGGTTAGTTGGTTGCTGGACGGACGAGAATCCAATCGCAGCTAATGCCGTTGGGGTCGGTGGGGGGGGGCTTAGCTGGAGGGGGGAGGTCGACTTATAAACTCTGTTCATTGTGAGTCAGTACGCGTTGTCGTCGTATATGTTGTCGGGTGGTGTTGGGGGAGGGGATGATTGGACAAGGAGGAAGCCCTGGATCTGAAACGAGTTGATTTGGCACAGGGCTGTCTATCTGTCGTGAGAAGGAGGCTAGCAAAAAGCTGTCCGAGTGTAAATGGAACCGGGAGGACAGATAGCCAAGATTCTCTTTCTGCTTTCTTCGTTTTCATCCGACTACCTTTTTCCGTCCCCACTGACCAAATATAGATAGACGGCTTGATGAGCGGCTATTGAGTTTGGGCCTGGAGGACCCCGCAAAGACGTGGCACAGTCGAGATAGATAAGTCCGGCCTTGGGACTCGGGAAAGCAAGAATCAAAACCCCCTAACGAGTGGGCAGCGAGCTGTAAAACAACTTGCCAACACCATTCACTCTCACCAGATCAGCTTTTCTCTCTTGCTCTTTGTTCTCGAAGGGCTTTGCAACAGAAGAAGTCTGCTCAGCAACTATTTCATTCCCAATTTTCTTATTCTGGCTCTGAACTCGATGATGTGCGGTCTTTCTTGATGTGTGTACCATATCTTACTTCTCTGCCCGACAAACTCGTGTTCCATCAACAGCAACTCAAAGGTTCGCACACATCAAAATATGATCAAACCTGTTAGTAGCCTATGTACTTTGGGACACATATACCTGAGTAGCTTTGTGAACAGGCTTTGTGCACTCTATATATATTGATAAGTATACTTATTTATTTATTTAGCGTATGGCTTTCAATAGTGGGGAGACCCGAGTAGGGTTGTTCCACTTCACCAACATAACCAATTATCCCTTGATAGGGAACATGGTGAAAGTATACTGTGAATTATGAACTAGAATATGGTTATTCTAGATGGATAGGGTTCATATAGCTTATGAATATACTTCTAAGCTATTATTGAGAGATATTTCTAAAAACTCGAAGATAGAATTATATTATAACATTGTCAGGAAACGAACAACGATAACTGTTATCGTAGCTTTGTGAACAGGCTGTAAATCCTTATATTGATTGGTGAACATATTGGATTATATGAACTAGAATATGATTATAAATTATCAAGAGATATTTCTGATAATTCGATGATAGAATTATAGTGACATTGTCAGAAAACGAACTACGATAACTGTTATTGTCTAGAGATGCATGACAATAAGATGCTCGCACCGCTTCGCTCTCTGGCCAAGCATCCGGGTAAATGAAATTATGAGATTCACTCGATCATTGGATAAAAGCCTATGCAATAAAACAAAATAATAGTAAAGATGCATCGGATTATATAATGTTGGCTGATAATCAAAATATAAGTTATCTTTCTCGAATCTATTGATTTACCAAAATTTAGAAGATAAAGATTTTCTAGTGTAGTCTGTTTTTTAATAATGTGATAATATAACAGTTCTGGAGCTCCAATCACAAAAATCTATACTCAGGACAGTGGCTCCACAGGGAAATGTGTGTAAAAAATTTAAACTGTGAGAATAGATTGTATTTTTCTAGTGATATTATCTATTCTTATTATAACAATGAAGCCATGTGCAATAGACATGAAAGAAGACGAGCTTCAGACGGTAATAATAAATGCTTTTGAAATCCAAAACTACCAAGAACAGACAGGTTGAAGCAGCCTTGCCGAAGCAAAGGGCACGTAGAGAGCCAGCAGACAGGAAAGGGTTGAACGGAACAGGGATGGTCAAGCATCCAATCCCAAGGGATGTGCTCAGCTCCTTGTTGCAGGGGCCTCGTCATTTAATAGTCGAAAGTCTTGATTGGGACCTCCATTAACATGCAATACGCGGGACCTTACGTTTGGAGCTCGACTAACAGTTTTAAGCCGACAAAATTTGCATAATTCCCCAATCAAGTTTTCAATTTGGACAGAGCTGGAACCAGCGCGAACTCGGTAACTAGTGTCACTCGCCGCTTTTACAAGGTAGACAGTAGTTGTTATCCTAGCAACTGTGAGAATGTGAAACGAATTTTCTAGCATCCACTAGAAACAATAGGTGTTATGGGTTGAATAACTCCGAACTTCCAAATTTTGAGGAACAATCTCCAATGAATCAAGAAGTGCATAGCATTTTGACATAATATCATAATCTATTACATAGAATATTTTATCACCAGGAGAATATCCATATTCAAAGGATTCATCCCCTATCTGTAATTTTCCAAAGAACTATTAAACTTTTCAAATAATTATAATTATTACATAAGCAATTCAGTACCATTAAATTTTATTGTAAATACAATATATCAGCCTCTGCGTTTGATAGTTATGATCACTCATATTATTGCCTGTAATATCTGTAAAAGTTCGCCTTAAAAAGACTTTCCAATTTTGTCTCTAGTAAGTGAAGTACAGCCTTCGAATTTTGTTGTGTACGAAATTGTGGCAAGTAAATATTAGATTGATTTGTATATTCCGTTATATAATTCTATCAAAATAAACGTTCTTCCAATCGTATGTGATAGCTCGTACTCAGAAATATAATTTCTTATTAATACAAATTGAATTGAGTTATTAGATTTGGATTGAATCACAATCACACAAAATCAACATCAATACTAGTTGATGACGTCATATCCAGTGTTTTAAATCAAGGAATGAATCAAGCAAACAAGTTGAAATTGGTTCGGATTAGTTGAATTGAGTGATAAGATTTTTATTGATTTTGAAAAACACTAAATCATTATCAATAAGGCTAGGCGTACACCGGTTAGTCAAGACAAGACAAGACGACATTAGTCACAGCAATTCACATAGCTGCTTATGAAGCAGCACACACCGATGCAATGACTAATCGGTGTGTGTTGCTTCATAAGCAACTATGTGAAGTACTGTGACTAAACGTGACTAATGTCGTCTTGTCTTGTCTTGACTAACCGGTGTACGCCAAGCCTAATAGTGTTGATATGACTTCATATCGAGAGATTCAAATCATGGAATAGTCTACCAGTTCAGGTTGGTTTATAAGGAGGAAATAATTATTCCGAATTTTTTCTCAGTCCCTTTTGCTGTAATCTTAATCAGAGTATTTACCTAGTGACGTTTCACTGCAACTATACATCATCAGCGCTTTCCGGCACTGCTCCTTGATCCGGCCTAATTGGAAGTCAAAGCCGAGAAGCGTATTTGCGGCCGCAGCTTGTCGAATGTCAACGGACAGCCGAAACGGTAAACAGGGATGAGAGCGGTTGACACTATGCTAACCAGCTCCGACTCCGCAGCTACGAGTGCCTGCCGAGGGAGCAATGTTTGTGCGCTACCGAGTCTCAGACTCCCAGCGGCTGCTTCTTGCTAGCGCTTGATTCCACTCTGTCAAATCTCCAAGCAACAGACTGACGGATGCTGCCAGCAGATACTAATTAACTGCACCTGCTCCTGGGAGCTAATGCGATCAACCACTTGGAATACATGCTGCTTTCAAACTCCCTCAGAATGAGAAATAAGAGAATTCTAATCCACTGACGAAAACTGTGCGACACAAATGAGCATACATGCTACACAATATGATATGATAATATAATATCATAAATTCATATTATCACATCACATATAAATTCATAACTATCATAAAATCATGGATATAGTAATGATAAAGAAATCCGTGTAATGATAGTAGTATATAATGAATGTAGTAATGATAAAGTAGTATGTATTGTATAATACATTGTCTGTATTATATTACAAAATCATATACCCGTTCATACTGTGTTTACCCTCTTTCAAAATAATATATTCAAATTTGAATGGTAACCTGTATTGCTATTAGCTCTTGAGTTCGAGTACGATCTTAAAATACATGCTGGTTCCAAACTCCATCAGAATTCTCAAGACAATTCTCAGAAACTGAAGAGAATTCTAATCTATTGACGAAAACTGTGTGACATCTTTACAAATGAGCATATAAATTATAACATAACAATCATGCAACGTTTATTCAAGTTCTTAGTGAAATATTTGAGATAGAACGGTTTGAAATGATTTCCAACGAGTTAAAGCATAGCTTAAAAGCCTATAATATAAGATACACTCTCATGATGTATTCTTCTCTCAAAATAGGGAATAATCGTATTCAAACGGTAAAATGAATTGGGAGCTGATGCGATCAATCATTTGAAATACATGCTTGTTTCAAACTCCTCCAGAATTAGGGAATAGGATAACTTTGTAATGCATTCATGAAAATTGTCAGTGAAATGAAGTATATCATACTAATATTTATTATACTCGTACTACCCGCAACATAAAGTAGTTCCACGACCAAGAACAGATAACTTGCGACCCAAAGAACACATTTTCCAAGTAGGATATCATAGATTTATTATTGATTGATATCTTTGTACGAGGAAAAATCACACTATATAGGAAGAGAAATTTATCAGATGAAGGCAGTCTCAAGGAGATAACCAAAATAAATAAATCAGAAACTGGAAAAATTTTAAATAAAGGCTTTGTTGATATGGTCGAGAAAACTCTCCCCAAAAGTCTGTTCAAGTAGTCTTCAGCTTTGTCTGTCTGTCCAATGAAATTTTTTTTCCACTATTTCCATGATGAGAAAATGGTAAGATTTTTCATATTCGATCAATAAAACTGGACTACTTTTATAGAAATAATAGGAAAAGAAAGTAGTGTGGACGACTATTCAATCTGAAAGTAGTTAATAATCTCTAGCAACAAATGTATTAATTTTTCCATTTTTATTTCCTCCTTTTTACTGTTGAGTATTACAATTTGAAGCTCTTTGACGTGTTTGGCAACTCACCAGACAGTCTGCAACTTGTAAGTTTAGTTGCAACCGACTGCGGCATAGCCGCGGCACCGCATCTGCACCGCTGCAGCCTACAGCACGTGTCTACTCAGTTATTTATTTCTGTGGACATATTGGTAGAATTGGAAGTTCGCAAGCGAGTTCTCCAGCCCACGGGGCTTACAAGTATATAGTAGCTTCCAGAAATAGCAAATGGTAGATTGAATAAACTGGATATTTTCATCCAGTCTCTAGCCTATTTAGCCTCTAGCCTATAGTCTTTCTTTTAGCCAATATTTTCAGCCTAGTCTCTAGTGACAGATGATGCTCACGAATATCAATTCAGTTTCAATGCAGTTCATTGCAATACACTAAAATACCAATGCTTTGTTCGAGAACTATTTTTCAACTGCTATTGACTCTATTTCAGCATAAAATGTCATACCAGTCATACCATTCTATCATATCCATTCAGTTTTTCATCTTCAGTTCAACACAAGAATGCTGAGGTGTATTTGGTATTATAAAAAGCTAGATTTGGCAGAGAACAGTGTTAACATGACAGGATTTGGTTATTTGGTTGACACTGCACCAGAATAGATCAGGCTGCAACTGGACGATTTAGACAACGACTAGGCTTCCCAGCGCATTGACATACATACACCAATGATGGATAAGGCTAGCAGCTGGTTCTTTGTTTGGTAAACAGTTTCAAAGCACGAGCGAGCGCTAGGTGCGACTCGATTCTGACAATGGCAAATGAAGGGTCGGATATTGGCGAAGCGTGAACACCGTGAAAGGAGGATTATGACGAACGCTGAATGATGGAGAAGCAGAAGAAAGGGGGTACGGACAACGCTCAGGGGGACTTGGAGTATGCATTAGTACAAATGAAAAACTACAGCGTAAAGTGTTCGTCAAATCACATTCAAGCCATGTCGACGATAAAGTCTTCTTGATTAAAAGCTGTGACGGCTTCAGTCATCGTTTTCGCTCTCTTTTCGGAAATTTCTTTCTCGCTCTCTTCAAAACTGTACCGCTCAACTTGTTCAATCATGTCTCTCTACATCAACTTGCTTCGTCCTTCGAACATTGTACTGTAAATTTCTCTCTCTGTTGGTACAGCATGTACAACTACACAATAAAGCCAATCCGACGCCATTCAACAACTTTGAAACTTCAGTCGCCTATTCAGGCTTCTCGTTGTCTTTCCAGAGTGACATGTTGTGATATCGACTCCTGCTCCACGACTTTCGATGAATTTAGTCCATTTATCAGTAGCTTGATGTGGATATAGATCAGACTCGTGTTGAAACACTGGCAAACGTATGAAAAGAGAATTTGTTCATTCATGCCAGCAATACATATACTTTTGACACGCACTTGAACGGAGTCCAACGTTCCAAAGGCTGTCACCGTGAATTTTGATTCTCATAGATGATTCCAATAGAAGGGTTTACAGGTTTCAATCGTTACACCTAGGATTTCTGCATTTGACAAGATTTCATCAGCGTGTAAACTTGAAGAGTCTTCAGAGATGTTTCACAGAAATGGCTTTTATCACAATCAGAAATATCATTGTCATTCTCATCATCCAGCCCTCCCACAAGAATTAGCCTTGTCGACCAAAACGTCCAAAAACGTCCAACGTTCGAAATTTACACATTGTATCAAATGGCCAGCTGTTCGGACGTCAGACTTTTTCGAGCGAGCACGATTCCGATGGACGACGATGCTTACCTATACTTGAATAGCCTATTCATTCTATTAATGTTCAAGAAAAGCTAGTTATCGAAATTAAAATATTCAAGTCGTACAACATCATAGCTTCATTTAAAATCATATTGCTTTAGTCCTATCACTTATGATAGAATTGAATCACAATCTTTTCATTAATAATAACACATCAACTTAGTTGATGAGTATTAATGTTTCATCGTCGCATCAACTCAGGACCTGTTCAGGGCATGCATTGTATGCTTGTAGGATTTTTTTTCAAAAATCATTAGCTCCATAAAAAAACACAAAATTAACAATTTGTACACGCTACAGTAGAATATTTTAGTGTGACGAATGGTAAAAGATGGTTCCCATATGAACGGACAATTTTAAAAGCTCTGATGGACGCTATGTTGTGTTATGATGGACTATGTTGTATGTTATATTGAGACAGAGCTGAGCTCAACATCACCCGTTACCATGGAAATGTTAAATAACAGTCATTCGCCATCCGCCAAACTCAAAATTCTATTATACAATAGTGAACTTATAGTAATATTTTAGTTCTTATGACAATGGAGGCCCTACACAAACATATGTTTCAGAGAAGTGGAGCAGAAATCGAGCAGAAGAAATTCAAAAGAAGTCCACATGATGGAATCGGACCGTTGAGCTGCGGGCTGCGGCATTATGTGTGAATAGTGAGTGTGATGGAAGTTGAAGTCAAAGTCAGAAATGCTTGTCTGTGAACGTGACCAGGATTCGTTTCGCTTGCGGCATTAACGAATGTGCAAAGTTTTCACATTCCATATTCTCACTATAACTTTTCCAGACATTACACAGCTGTCAAAGTTCCCCTCTCGATCTTTGGAAAGCGAGCCGCTCCGCCCGCCTTCTCAGGAAGTAAATTGCACCAAAGTCTGTAACGCAACGCAGCGCAGCCTGTGTGTTATTGACTGACGCAAATAATGGAAACTCCATTTCCAGTTCAAGACTTGGCGAATAATGTGTGCAAGTAGTGCAGTTAGCTCTGAGGAATCGACTCTACATCAAAATCAATTGCTACTTTCCTGTGTTTATTGGCGCCACTCCCCGATTTGGTCATTGGATATCAATTTACTGAAATTGCAGAAATGATTTCTATTTTCCAGAGAGAATCTACTGTTTCTCACTGATTTACTTTCAATTTACAGAGATTGAATAAGTGATTTTTTAACATTTTCTGTTTTTCAGAGACGATCATAGAGAGATTGCATGATTGCATCTGTATGTTATGGAATATAAAATCTCCTTTGAAAACTTCAAATTCAGACTTCAAAGGCTTCACATTCATTCAAATCCTTGCACCTTTCTGGAAATTCAATAACTAGGCTCTTATAATAACTCTTATCTCTCATCTTTATCACCTTAATGCCACTGAAAACTTCTCCAGACATTCGATAGTAGTATGATTTATTGTATTTCATGATTTATGAATTATCTACTGTGACCTCTTTTCTGCTTAAAAGAGCTTTCTATACTGTGGATGAATTCTTTAGTGAAAGATGGAGCATAGATGACTTTGAATAGATGTGTACTGTACCTCCAATATTAACCATTATATTGATATCAGACTATTTATAAATTTAAGTAATTATTGTGTAATTCCAGTCTAATTCGTGACATTAATTGTATTAATCCTGGTTGTGACAAATTCCGATGTATTCCATCAATATTTGATGGAAAATAAATGGAGCGCCAGTCTTTTCAAACTGTTGAAAAAGAGTTCAAAGGAACTTGAAAGCGCTCCAGTCCATTGAGTAACATTTATGTTATTTACAGCAATATTTGACTGCATGTCGTCAATTCTAATGTGGAAACAATAGTGTTAACTTCGCAGTTCGTCATGGATCCAAAAATTCGGAAAATAAAGATCTTATCTTATTAGAAATTTTGATTTTTGATCACCAGAGATTGATAATAGTGAAACTGAAACTGGTACGTAGATATATTAATAAATCTGGGGTTGTAACAACATAGTCTTAATATTCGGCTTGGTGGTAAAATTTACCAGAAACAAGTTTGAATAGTTATTTGTGTAACTAGAACGTAAAATGGAGGATTGCTGCACTTAGAAAAGCAGTTTTTCCACGAGCCAGAGGCGAGTGAAAAAAAGTTTTACAAATACAGCAACAACTCTTCACGCTTGAGTTACACATTGGTTTGTCTCTTCAGTAATCGTTAAGCATGTTACATAGAGATTTTCTGTGAATAATCATTCAGGTAGGACTATCCTACCTGATACGCTGATCGCTGAACAGCGATCGAGAAGAGCTAAACTCGCTAAGAGCGAGAAGAGGGTATTGTATAGATGGAAATTCAATGTGTGCGCTTGATAATTCATCATCATCATCATCATCATCATCATCATCATCATCATCATCATCATCATCATCATCATCATCATAATTCAATGAGATTGATTTCAATAACTTGATACATCCAAGACAAATTTGAAATTCACCGGTATGATGAACATTGACTTCAACGGTCAATAGTAAATTCTACTACAATAGCAATGTTTACAAATGCGCTTTTCGTTTCAACTTTCGTATCGTCGTGCTTCTCACCTTATCACTATAATCAATCATTACGGGAAAATTGGGTTATACGGCCCCACCAATCAAAGCCATACGCTAATAATAATAATAATAACGGGAAAAATCGATTGAAATATCGTTGAAACAGTAAACAGGTTGAGTGCAATAGGTTAAAAAACCGCTTTTAAGCAGTTTGCTTTCCGGGACTCAGCTGGCCAGCCAGTGTTGCCAACTTATTTTCGAATTCTGAATAGGAAACCTCCCTACAATGTACTCACTATTCCATTGAGAATATTATGGAGTATAATAGAATTTTAGGCAATGGAATGTTTTAGTTTACGATCTGGTGCAGGAATAGATTGTTTCACGTGCTACGAGTTAGTGTAGAAATTGGCACTTTTACGGGTAACTGTAGGAAAAGTCCTTATTTGATTGTACTTCACTGGAAATAGCTGAAAATGTGTATTACAGATTAGTCATAGCTGACGATGACGATGAGGGTAGCTCAAGATATACCTGACAAACTGTGAAAATCGGTGGACTCAGTTTCTCCGAGAGCTACAAAATTCGTGGAGAAAATAACAAAACCATTCAGATTTCTAGTTTTCTGCTGACGTGTAGGGGTCAGCACCAAGACTGGTGGGTGTCCGAAGGAAGAGCTGACTTGATTAAACAGCGGAAGTGGGCAGCGGGGAAGGTCTCAGTACGCGTTTTGTGTGAATAAAGGTTTGCTTAGTACCGTGACCTGTTAGTTTGCAAAGTTTACTGAGCCGCTCATCCTTGCTACCCGCCCGTGCGGGGCGACGGGGGCGATGGGGCGACTGGCAACTGCCCTTCAGGCCGTCTCTTGCACGGATTACCTTGTTGACTTTGCCAGCCTGCAACTTTAATTAAGACGTCCAAATCCATCCTGTTATTTATCTCTACCCGCTGTGTTTATCCAGCATTGCTTACGCCCAAAAAAGCATCCGAAATGAATCCTTTGCAGTTTTGATCTTTGTTCTCTGTTTCATAACAAATCTTTTCAATCGAAAATTGAACTCTCCAGTGCTATCAAATAAGAATACTTGTTCAGGAAATAGACAATCTTATCTTTGTGTATTTGTGGTCAGGTTCCTGTTTCATAAAAAAGCTTTTCAATCAAATACTTGAATATCCTTCAGTGCTACCGGTATCAATTAAGAATATTTTTTAGCGAATAGAAACTATTTCACTATTTCAACACTAGTGGAAAAATTGAATATACTTCAATGCTATCAATTAAGATTATTTTTTAGTGAATATGTTAATCTCTGACCTTGTGTATTTATGTTGACGAATATTGCTGAAAATAATGTATTTGTTATGTTCAATGTATCGTGCAATGTATTCAGCTGTTATATAATTATAATTAATCTATTTAACTGACAATAATGATTCACTACATAATTAACGGACCGATATGATGAATAAATTATTTGAAATGGATTATCTCTATTTGCACAATGGGAATTCTGAGATACATTCTACTCCATCCTATTAAAATGAATTGATATTCATCAATAATGAATATAATATTATGATATTTTTTCATTCTGCTGTCTTATTTTTCAAATAATGCAATTCTTTGAATATCTAATCATTAATAAAATTACAATACACAATGATCAAGCCATTTGCTTATTGCAACGTGTAGTATTGAAAAAATGTCAATATAGATTTGCACTTAGCCTACAATGTTCAGAAGATCTTTTGTATTTTTCAAAGATATTGATATTGAAGACTGCTTCCTTGCGAATATACTTCATCTCTGATATGAAAAGTTCCCATCTTATAGAGCCTATTGGAATAAGATTTTTGAACTGAATTTTTTTTTAAATAACTCCATTTTACTGAAATATATCATACTGTATTACATTGATGATCTAATGGAATAACATACAATACTAGTTCCTATTGCGCTTTTCAAAAAAGTTTTGTTTGTAATTAAATTACTAGACAACATAATTTCAAACGAGTAGTTGCTTTGAATAGCGTTCGAAATCATTAAATCTTCCATTACCATTTTCCTAACCTACAAGAGCGCAAATTGTGCAAAGCAAAATTTCAACCCAACAAAGTTCTCTTAACGAGTACATTTCTGACGTTGCCTTGTATTAATTTAGCAGACGTTGTTCAGCTTCCTTCATTTGACTTTACTTTTGATGTTAAAGAAGAATCTGCTGGCTCATTTTTTTCACCCCACCTTATTATTGTGAGCTGCAATTTGAGCTTATAATTTCAAAGAACTCGTCTGCAAATGCCGTCTCATTGGCTTCCTCCATTTTATCTTTTTCTGGAGCAGTTTCCATTGTGTGGTGGAAAGTGAAAGTGGTTTCATTGTAAGTGGAAATAAGAAATACCCGCAAAGGATGGAATTATTAAGCATTGAACTTTATTTATTTCATGGTCTGTAGAAATACCGCAACCAGTCCTGCTGAATAACTTGATAGGAGCTTGATAAATACAAACAAGGTGGTTCATTGGCTCTCTTTTCCTGAGGAATCAAGGTTTAATTTTTTTACTACTTTTCATGAGCAAAGGTTTTTCTTTGCTCTACCAGCGACACTCGCTCAAGGTCACAGTATTTTTCAAATAGAGTCCAGGCGTCTTCATATTCCCTTTCCTCGAAACCTCATTTTCCCCTCATCCAATAAATTCATGGCACGGGAAGAAACTTGGAATTTTCGGAAAACGATTATTGGAAACTCCGTTTCAGGCTTCATTTTTGAAATATATGGATTACATTATTTTCCCTCATTTTAAAAGTGAAATATTATAATTTCATTTGAGGAGGGATATCTTGCCTTATACCCTTTAGCCTTCCTCTCATCAACTACTTTGCTGATTATTGGGGCCTACTTCCTAGCACGATAATAAATGAAGGCGAGATTGAGAAGGATAAAAAATTTCACTTCTCATAGAACATTGATCAGAAGAGAATAATTGTTTTCAGTAGTACATTCATTGCAGACAATGAAACTATCCATTAATATAAATTCACAATTGTATCCTAGTTTGTTATTTTTACCTGAAAATGTTATGCAGAATCATAATGGGAAACTTGACTCAATTCTGAATACCTGGGGACCGAGCTCCGCTCAGAGAGGTGGCGGTGTGGGGAATTCTAAACTTCCTTATCTTTCCTAATTTCAATCAACAGTATTGTGAAAATTTATAAGGAAAGTGTTCCAGCTGATTCATGTTGAAGATTCAGTCAGTAGTTTCTGTTTTTCCAAGGTACTTTTGAAGTTGGAAATTGGAGGTGCCTAATTTGTTTCGAATTACTGTTGCATTACCAATATTGTATAAATTCAGTTTATAATAGTAATTAGTTTCATTTCTATTTATGTAAGTTGTATCGGTCTAACAAAAAAAAGTGATCGCAGCTTAGGAAACATCATGAATAATCGAGTTGTCCATAATAATAATGTCCATAAGAATAATAATGTCCTTCAGCAAGTTATAGCAGGAATGAGACCCTTTTTGTATTACAGACCTCTTCTATTCCAAATTTCATCAAAATCGTGGCCCAACCGTAAAGGTGTCTGCCAAGAGTTGGCTGAATAAATAATAAAAAATTTAACAGAAAATAAGTAGCCTATATGATAAAAGTGAGCCAAGCATACACAATGAATGAACAATCATGAATATTTTAGCACTTTTCCATTGAGTCGTTTTTCCCACGAAAGTAGCGATAGTAGCAGACATCAAAACACGATAACGGCTAGTAAACGGTAACAAGTTATGCCAATAATCGGTTGTTGGAGGTTGTTTACAGCAGTAGTGTTACTATTAACAAGTGTATTGTTTAGCTGGCTGGAATCGAACTTTGTTGGCAGATGGTCGGAAAAACGATAGTGGCCCGACAACATGCATGGACTGGACTGCCGAATACAAACTCAGTCGTTAACTTTTAGTGTCGCGTGTAAATAGGATGGAAGCCAGCTGGAAATGTTGTCATCGTCGTTCTTGGCTTATTTGACGGCATATTAAAGTGTGCTGGTGTGGATTGTGTGAGCTGGCTTTTATTCAGTTCTTCAAGGACTGGTCGGAGAGTCTGCACAACTGAAGCTATTGATTATTAGTTACCTGAATGAGCGTTTCACTGTGTGTGAGGGTTTACACCTCTCCACTATTATAGTTGTGTCTGTGTTGGTTCACGGTACGGGCGTATTTTGGATGCATTAATGGAATTTCAGTCTGAATTGCCATAGCCATTGTTCGCAGAGAATGGTTGGCGTTCAAGAGAGTAGTGGCATACAGTTTTCTCTCACCTGTTCCCATTTCTCTCTTAATCGTTGCGACCTTTTTCCTCTCGCACCTCACACCAATCCTTGTTGTGTTCTGTTTCTTCTCTCGGACCAATCCTCGTGCTCCGAGACGTTCACTTTTCACTTTCAATTCCGTCCATTCTATTCCTCCTCCCCCCCCCCCTCCTCCTCCTCCTCCTCCTCCTCCTCCTCCTCCTCCTCTCCTCCTCCTCCTCCTCCTTCTCCCCCCACCCTTCCTTCTTTCAGCCCATCAGCCTCCTTCAATTTTCGTCAATATCCGTACCTCTATGCATACTCTTTTCCTTCCACGAATGCTCTTTCCAAATATTCAGAAATCCCATTTTCGTTCAAAAAGGTTACGTCTCTAAAGCTCCCATTCTGCTTTCTTGACAGCCGAACTAGTCCACCATTTGCATAATATAGTCTTGCGATGTGAATTTAATTCTATTCATTGATTTTTTTCAATTTCGTGGAGAGTTATTGAATTTGATTAAATAGCTGTGCCCGAATTGAATTACATTCATAGATTCATCTATACATTGACTATTAAAATGATAGATGAAACCATAAATACATCCATTTATTCCTTTTTTTCTTAACTTCTCTCTCTGTAATGAAGACCGTGAATTCAATCCTATTCATTGATTCCCATGGTGGAAAGTTAATGAACTTCATTGAACTATACAGTATAAATGGATTGAATTACGTTAATTATAGATTTATCTATTTGTATCCTATATATTCATTCTTATTTATATCCTAATGATAGATTATCCTACAGTTTTATCTGTTTGCTTCCTGATATTCTCATTTATCCTAATAGTCTGATACAAACAAGTCTGATTTATTTCCAGTCGCATCAAATGATTCATGTTAGAGTTTTCAATCACTTTTAATCCTTGAGAGCTTGAAACTTTATCTCCTTCGAATGTTTCTCATCTTCATTTGATATTTCACATTCATTCACAATTTCAAATAATTATTGTTTCTTCCCCAGTCTCTTACTGATTGCTCTTGAACGTTGAAGTCTCTAACAATAATTGTAGTAACTATGATTGGTTGTTTGATTACTTGATTTTTTAGTTCAAATGTATGGATTGAATAAATATAGCCTATACAATCAATTCATGATTGATCAATTTCGGCCCATTTTATTGTAACGAGAGAGTTGAAATTATTGAGAATCCTCACTCATTTCAATGAACTGATGTTACCTACTATGATTATTCTGAAAGATTGCTTCACTGATTCTTCTATCTCAAATACAGTTATGAATACAATGAGGTTGAAGAGTAAGTTTTATCTCATGAGAATACGAGTATGATATATGGGTCTGAATATATAGTGACTAGTTATAATATGAAATATTCTGGGAATATTTCAATTATTCTAATCATTTCAATATTTTAATTATGTTTAGGTGATTGATCAAAATCCCAATCACTTCTTTTTTTGAATGAAGTATTCTTATCAAATATACTGCTCATTAAGCATTGTTTAAGAGTAATTAGGCAGCGTACAACTGTTGACGTTGAGTGATTAGAGCGCGCCCTATCACGGTTGGGTCAGTAGTTGCGAGTTTAATTTGGTACTGCACTTAAACGTGGAGCATTCTTCTAGGCACACGCGGTCTGAAATACCCCTCAGGGAAATTACGTATTACATGCCCTCATTCCGGTGTAGAATTAAGCTGCCCAACTCGCTTGAAATGCAGCTCCACTCAAATGTGGCCGGCCAGTCATCGTTTATTTTATAGCCGACTGAACCCTCTTTTGAATTAAATTCTAGTTTTGTCATAGAATGCAGAGGGAATGGTAGAATTCAACTGATACGGCTATTTTCATAGGAGATCTCTACTTCTATTTCAATACCATTTCATACTCATTAAATAGAAATCAAACAATAATTACAATACCTCATGATTCATTTCATCTTTTAGAACTACTCATTAATAGAGTTTACTTTTTGTTTTTTACAGTTTTTACAGTATTTTTTACAGTTTATTAATCAATGAAGCTCCTTCAAGATTAATCAATCTTAAACCTTTGCTCATCATGTCAAGCAAAGGAAATGCGCTTTCTTCGAAGGGCAATAAAGTTGAGGCGCTTATCCACATAACCTTCATACCAATCAGATTCCAGATTTCTTCTGACATTAAACTATCAATAATTATCAATTAATTATCTTGAATTAGTTGTTAAAATAGTCTGGATTATCATGAAACATCGATATGGACTAATAATCCACACTGTCATCATTGTACATTGATTGAAATTAATTAATTAATTTTTTTTTTTGCAGTTGATCTGGAACTTATCATTCTATTAGCGGAATGTTAGATGTTTTCTGATATGTACTCTTTTTTAAATATGGGAATTATTTGAATGTACAAATATTTTCACTGCAGTGTAGCACTTTTAAAGCATTGACTCCGTTTGCCAATGATTCCTTCATTCATAGTGACCATATTCAACTAATATACTCGAGGGAACGTATTAATCTGTCATCATAACTGTTCCGTATAAATCTGATAGGTGACAATCTTTCGCCGTTTTGTGAAGAACAATCTCAATTATGTTATGACAATCTCAATTCTCAGATGAGAATTATAAATTATAGCAGGATCCTTTCAAATTGTCAGAAAACACCTGATTTGTGTACACTCGTTTACTAACGTTAAATCAGCTTTTTTCTGACATGTTAAAAGAATCCTGCTATATATTATTTATACTTATAACTTTTGTAATCTAGAATCTAAGCTGATACTAATAATGTATCCATAATACTATAATGTATTATTAATCATTAGACTGTGCTGTTGCTGTATCTACTTGAATAAAGTAATCTAATCTGATAGCTGACATACCGTTATGAGCAATAGACGGAATAGTAACGCTTTGAAAGAGTCTATTGATGTGTGTGAGTACCCATTGATTGAACCTCACCAACCAATACTCACGGAAACTCTCAGTATTACCTCTATCGTCTTCCTTCTCTTGTCAATTTATACTCAGCTGAATGTGACCTTTCTGTCTATTAGCTGGATTCTGATGTATTATTAAATAATCCAATTTACAACTGTCGTTTGCAGACTCGAATAGCGTGAGCAAACAGGTAATTCAGAGGCATTTTCTTCATCACTTGTCTTACTCACTCACCTCAGCTACTCACTCACCTTAATTCTCATTTAGCAACAGAACCTCTTCTCACAGCGCTTTTCAAAATCACTAGGCTCAACACGATTGAAGAACGCTTTCCTTCATATATTTACTCCTCCACTGATGCTGCTATCGAATATTTACGCTGATAAAATAATATACTCAACATTTTCAACTGGCAGTGTGTATTGATGATAATCCAATAGCAATGCGATAGAAGTCTCATATGTCAGTTGCGTTATAAATATACGCCTGGATAATCTCAATGCGATAAGTAAACTTAAAACTTTTTATTATTCACGACGGTTCGAAGATCCTAATGAAATAATGAGCTTAATGAACTAATTATTTATCGTTGTTCGTTTTTGAACAGGGTTTCTTGTAACACATCATTATACTAAAAATTTTCATATCAATGTAGATATCATGAATCATTGAACTTGGGTTATTATCATTATGATAGACTCGACTTGTATGATTGATGATGTGATTTTATTCTACAAATAGCATAAAATCATGCTGTATGTTTTTTGTACGAATTCCACTCTTACTATAAGTTTTGCTTGTAGTTTATTCTCAAAGTTATTATAGATATTTCCTTTATATAAATAAATTATTTTTGTGAATGATTTTCTCAAAGCTTCTCTTGAACACTTACCAAATTAATGTGAAAAGAAAACTAGAATAAATTCGAGGCTCAAATTCAAAAGTAAAGTTTTCATTCATTCTACAGCCAGATCGGATATGAATATAGAGATTGAGCACCTTGAAGTCGAATACATTTTACATTTTCAATACTCTATGATCCTTAAATACTCCATAATTCCACGGTTAAGTGTTGATGGAAAATATATCCTTGGACATGCTTTTGCAATGATTGACACTTATATTTAAAATTTCGCCATTTCATGTTGATTCATTAGGCTACATATTACAATCAATACCATTTTGCTTCACATCTTTATATTAAATACTATATTACTTTATTAACATTAAAGTATTAGCAGTTGCATATTTCACTACAACAATCGAGATCTAGAATTCACGCCGATACATTTTTTATAACCCACATGAATAATATAATAATTATTGATTACATCTATTCCTTTAAACTGTACTTCTGTAAATACGCCTTCTAATGCTAAACTGCTTTGTGAGATGACACGTGTGTAAAGCCGGTTGCCTACTTACTCCTTGATACGTCTCTTTAGTACTGGCTTAGACTAACCTAAGATTTGGATCATCTCTGGGACAGGATTTTATTTGTTGAGTTTGTGCACTGTGCAGGGTAAGACTGATAAACTTTTGTTTTTTCCGTGAGTTATTTTAATGGGTGAATAGGTGAATCGATCAATGATGTTGTTATGAGAGCAAGATGTTTTTTATACCCCTACAAGGTATAACAGGGTGTACCATCTTATGCCAATAGTTTCATAACATGATATCAGAGATAACCCATTTACATCATAGTTATTCTATGATGATATTAAAATTTCTTCTCTTCTTCTCATAATCATAAGATTTAAATTCAATTTTATTGAATCGAATTATCAGAGTAAATTTCAATTTTCATTTTAGTTTGATTGGACTCCAGAACCAGATTCAATCTTAGTAGATGGTTCTGGTTCTGGATTAATGATAGATATTTAAAAAAAACCAGGTTCCATTCCTTAAGACTTTTTTGTAGTAACTCGCTATCAATTGTAATAATTAAACTAAATATTATATTCAGATCAAATATCAAATGTTCGTGAAAAACATTAAAACTGATTTTTATATTGTAATCATATAAATCATTTTTGTTAAGAATATAATGAAAAATATCAGGATATAATGTTCAAAGTATTGAACGTATTTATGAATGTATTGCTATTTTCATTTTTTGTTGTACATTGTTTGCAAATTGTATTTTTTTTTCAATATTATGAATAAAAACATTGTTCAGCATTCTTAAATTCCATGTGCAGTTCTTGTCCACAACAAAATGACTCACAATTTGCCAGAATCTGCCACAGAATAAAGCCAAAATGTATTTATTAATTTCCTGTTTGATGGCTCTTACAAACGCTGTAAGCAATGGAAGGGAATCTGTGGCCTTGAATAATGAAACAAAACAGTTATATAGTTCAAATTAAAGTGAAGTAGTAATTCTTCTATTATGAACTTTATAATTTTCATAAACTTTATAAGCTTTGATAAACGGTAAATAAATAACTGTATAAACTTTTGGCAAGTAGTTCAAGTAGATTATATCAAGTATTCAAGATAATGTTTGATTGCATCCGATTTACTCTCAGTCCTTGACAATGTTTGGAGGAGATTTGGAGTGGTCCGTAGCCGACGACGATAAGCCGTCCAATAATCCAAAGTTTTCTGGATTGAATACAGTTTGGTCTCTGAAAAACGTTTCAGCACAGTCAGCAATATTACAAAAGTGATTACCTTGAGAAGCTCAGCAATTACATTTTTTTTCTTTAATTCTCCAACACTACCGGTGTGAATTTTATTCTAACGCCTATCTTCATCACTAATCAACACTATTAATTTTCACGAGAGCTACTCTTCAGCAAAATTCGCCATACAAATCCAATTTTCGTCTGAAATTTTCAAATGCTATCCAACATTCATTAGCATCCTACTCACTCTAGAAGATTACACCCACCATCTTGATTCTATCTATTCATTATCCACTCAGCTTTATCATGCCTCGGCTCACTCTCTCATCCAATCGAACTAATTAGCAACTGTGATAGAAGGATTTTTCACTCACACACCTCCTGATAATTTAGCATTCTTACTTCCATTTTCTCATACCTACCATAATATTGTTATAGCAGGATCCTTTCAACTTGTCAGAAAACATATGTTTTACTCGGCCACCAGTACAATACTTAACCTACAAATGCTAAATCTCGCAGATTATTGAAAAGGTATTTTAAAAAGTTATTCTTTGAAAGGTCTTCTTTAAAAAGGTCTTTCGGAGACTTTAAAGGTCTTTAAGACTTTTAAGCCTTTTGATTATTGTGTCGAAATCACTGTTCGATTATTACCGAAACAGCTGATTTCTGACAAGTTAAAAGGATCGTGCTATACTCATCGATTTTCTTCCTCGAAATCTTCAGCGGTAACTAGCTCTTATTCAACGGAATAATGGATAATGTCTTGCATTGACCACAGATAGTCCTTCTCCAAAAATGTTTGGTTGGATACTCCTGGTTTTTCCATTCAATCCCCTTAATTTAAGTGACAATTTCAATTTTACAAATATCGAATGATTTTCAAATACTGAATTACGCTGTAAATCTCCATTGAACCTATGAACTCAATTGACAAGAAAAAATGAGTTGCTATTGAGATACTATTGCTTGTTGGAAATGAATGAGTATTTTTCGAAGTAGTAATGTAGTTGATGCATTTATTTGGCAGGATGTCAACTTGTCTGGTGAGGAGGAAGGCCGGCCAGTGGCTAGACAGGAGAAAGGTCAAGCAGGCGAGGTCCAGTCCAGAGCATAAATCATGTTATCAGATGATGTGCACTGCTAGCAGCTCCAGTTGTAGTCTGTCCACCGCGTCATCCGTGATAGGATATCCCAGGGGGACACAACTCTCTCGGCACTCGGGCTTGGCATGTCGTGTCATCTCGTTTGAGACCCCCTTTCCCCTTCCACAAATCTCAGACCGAACTGCTCCCCAATATTCCTTTGCCCAAAAATAGACAAGCTCTAGCTCAACACCACAAATTCGCAAGGACGAATTTTCAGTTTTCTGCTTCCAAAACTCCTAGTAGTAATAATAACTTAGTAGTAGTAGTATAATAATAATAATAATAACTAGTAGTAGTTATTAATAACTTATAAGTAGTATTCAAAGTAGCTTGAAGGTGAGATTCTTCTATGAGAAGAATTCACAATTTTATTTTCATTATAATTGTGTGCACCAAATTCTCATCTTATATATGTATTAACTATTAAGATTGATCATTATTATTATTTACTTTTGTCTAAAAACTTATCCTTAATTGCATTATTTCTATTGTGGCAAATAAACTTGATCTGATTTGAAATGCCATTGATGAAGTTTCTATCCAACAATTGAATCAAGGTTCAATTGCCAATACAACAATGCAAAGAACTTATAAGAGCTTATAAGAACTTATAATAGCTTGAAGGATAAAGTTCCAATTTAAATAAATTCAACAATTCCTTCCAACTTATATGCTTTCCCAAGTTCCGCGCGAGATCACCATACAAAATAACAAAACAGCAACAACGAAGCATTTATGCAATTAAAACTATCGAATGGTTTCTATGTTTATTGTAATCGAGTTCCATGTAGGCTACTGTAGAGTTTCGAGACATGTGTTGAGTGAGAGAGATTGGATGTGTGTTCATTATTTTTGAGAGAAAAATCTATTTGCTCTCGGTTAGTTGAGAAAAGAATCTTTTCAATGTCATGTCATATTATTCTTGTTTCCTCATTGCTACTATCTAGCTATCCTACTTACTCATGAATTAATACTTTCCTAATGCATTACATTCCTATTATCAAGCTTCATCGATCAAGCTTCTATTATCGATCCTGGTGAATTGGTTTCGGACTTTGCAACTTGAAGTGCGCGTTGTATTCACGGTTACTGGGAATTCTATCGGATTCAAATGTCACTCCTGAATATAAAAGGAAAACTGAGCAAAACAAATGATAAGGAAAATGCTGGCTATTTTCCTGGAAGAAGAAATTGGTATCCTTTTCCAAGAAACATCAAGAGAGTTTTATGGCTGTATTTTACGTTCGATGAGCTCTTGTTTCCAATTTCATAAACTTAACACTCACTTACTCCCCATGTCGTCAGATTTTTCAGGTCGCCGCCCCTTGAAAATGAAAGCAAACGACTATAATATAAAGCCGAGTATTTGTTTCTTGATCAGCTTATTATAGCGATACGACAGCAGTTGTAACCTTGGATATCCATGAAAATTGCGCGAGAAAGGGTCACGAGTTTCCTCGTTAAAATATATATTACTGTCCTATTTTATACTTTTCACTCTTGGGATTTAATACTTCAAATATTCTAACAGCCAACCAGCTACCGCTTTTTATTAGGCACCATATTCTTCCATATTGCATCATAAAACTTGAATAGGCCAATGAAAAATATAATGGTGCACTGCGTCTTGAAGCTCTATGAAATGATTCGGTACTTCTCACTGTTGGATTCCGATTATCTGATAAATATATATATTTTTCATATTCCATACACCTATGTGCAAATCACCGAAAGATACCTTCCATGTGCAAGTCACTAATAACACTGAAGAGTGAAGGGCTATGTTATGCAGAAATCACTCCTCATAATTACAAAACTTCTAATAAAGATCAGAAAGGGTTGAGCAGAGCTAGGATTGCAATGAATCTCATTTAACATCCATTTACACAACAATCAATCACAGATATGTCCAATCAAAGCGCTTCTGAGCTTTGAAGAGCAAATACATAAGATATATAAATATGGCTGCAGTACCTACCACGAAATAAAGAGGTAAGCAGACAGAAGATGGCGCACTGCTGCAAACCAACCTCAGGGTTGAATACCAAAAGAGAGATAAATATTCATGAATAGATACATAATAACACGTAAAGATCCTTCATGTGCTGGGAAAAATCATGTTCGGAGAGTAATTCTCAATTGCTATCCTTTTTATTGGAACAACCTCCAATTCCTATACGTGTTCAAAGTACGGTTAGTTGAGGTTTTAGAAACATTGTGTCAGACATTGAACATTTTTAATCATGTTTGACTCTAGGTATATCGATTTATAATACGTATTTAGGTCTCATATACATCGAAGGGTACCTGAATTTTCTGGGACTATGGAACATTGAACCTTTTTATCGACTGTCTGCACGGGCCTCTGCCCGTCGGTCTACTCTTTCGTACCCTCTGAAAACTGACATGATTATTCATTACTGTAATTATTATTCTCTCTTTCTCGTGTATCTTTGGAGTGGTAATGATACACAATTTCCAATCCTATTGCATTGGATATTGGTTCATAATAATATTGAGGTCTCAAATTCACCAAAGTATATCAGGTTTTTCTGGCAAGTTCTTTGATCCTCTACTTACAATCTATAAAAGTGTACTCACCTTGTCAAACTTGTCATTATTCTTCATTTTTGTAACCATGATTCGATATTTCTTGTGTATGTATAATGTGTCTTGATAATAATAAATTATATTCATCTACGACTATGTCATAACGCGATATTATTACAGTTTCACAATTGAAATCTAAACAGCAGCCTTTTCGAAATGGAATTCGCAACTTGTATCGTAATGTAAACTTTACTATACACCATTACTATAAAATACCATTACTTATATTACTATTACTATACACAACGATTACATCACAACGTTCCTAGTTCAATATGATCCAGCTTTAAAAAACTGGAATGAAACTAAATAAAATCGCAGCTGATTTGATCAAATCGCTGCAGTTGCTAATGCGTGTGTTCAGCTGTCCTAACCCAAACCCTAACCTGAACAGTCAACATGAAACATGGTCGTTTGAGTCAAGATTAGTTTAGGAAAAGTATATAAGGTTGATGTTATTGTTGTTTGTTGGTCGTGGATTTAATGGCTCCTATTTCAACCTCATGTCTTACTTGTGGTTTAAAGGCTCTCATCAGGGCCGGCGAGAGCGATCGCGGGCCCCAGGGCTGGACCTAATCCGGGCCCCTAGGTATGGTATGCATGAAGGCGTTTTTTTTGTGTGGGGTACCGGGGGTCTAGGGATACTCCCCAGTCCCTGAGAACAATGTTGAATTACAGATAAAATAACTCATTTTGGTGTAATCTAGACCTGTTTCACTTATTCATTCATAAATTATCTTTTCAGGCTGTTTCATATTTAAGTAAACCACAAATTTAGGCACTCATTGAAGAAATACAAAATGGTTTTAATTGAAACCTTTTCCAAAAAAAAATAAAATATATACAATAGAAAATTTAAATTAAAGCATCACAGACCTGCGGGCCACCACAGTACTAAAACCCCTCACCTTCAAATTTACCGTTTCTGTTCTTCTATTCTACAATAGAAGAAAAACTCAAGTTTCGCACTACTGATTAATGCATTACACCCAACTTTATTTTTAGATAAGAAGTCTGTTAAAGGAAATATTGCCCGGTTAAAAAGAGCACTGATTTGTATTTTAAACCAGACCTAGGGCCCCGGACCGGGCCCCGGGGCTGTAGCCCCCCCTACCCCCCCCTGTCACCGGCCCTGGCTCTCATAATACAACCATTGAATAAACATTTATCATAGTATTTATCATAGTAGGAGTGGTCCGTAGCCGAGGGCGATAAGCGCCGGTCTGATAATCCAAAGGTTCCAAGATCGAATACAGTTAAGAGTAAAGATAATGTGGATTATCTTCATAATATTATACTTTTCTCTATTTTAGAGTACTTTTCTTCCACCTTTCTACTACATCGTTTTCTGAAACAATTTGGAACATTATAATGGAATAAATACTATAGATAATGTAGATAACATAGAGAATAATCTCTTTGTTCCCTATTCCACTTATAACGAAACTCTGCAACACCTCAACATAGCGGGCACACAGTCAAAGGTAAAATGTTGGGTGAGGAAAGTGTTTACGCATTATAAAGCTTAAAGGTTGAGTGGAGGTAGCAGTGGCGCCGACTTTGGGGGGGCAAGGCACTTTCTGCCCCCTCAATAATCACTCAGGGGGGGCAATGCGTGTATTTTGCCCCCCCAATGTTCATACGTTACAAGAGAAAATTACATGAATAAGTATTGAAAGAATATTTTTTATTTTTTCCATCTTCAATTCCAAAAAGCCCAAATGAAACCAATTATAAGAAACAATGGACCTGTCTAGCTATTTTTATTATATTTACATCTGGAAACTGGACTATAAGTATACAGTTTGAACTGATATAATAGGCCTACTGCATTATTTTGAAAGACTACTTCCACAATGTCCACAAACCATAAAAATAGACGATCAGTCTCCTGATTTGTTTGTTTATTATTTGCATTGCCCAGCTAGGCGCCTGGGCTTAGATTGTTATCGCCGGATATGAGTCATCAATTGCAACATTTTGTAAGAAATTCTTCCATAATTCCTCCATAGAGAGATATTTCATAGAATTTAAAAAGACGACAATGTTTAGAACCTGCAAGACATAGTATCTGTTCTCATGAAGAATCCTCATTTTAGAGGTTTTATACCAGAACTGCACGAATTTGTGCGTATGATATTAACAGTACCGGTATCAACATCAACCGCCGAGAGATCGTTTTCTGGTCTCAAAAGACTGAAGACCTTTACGATCGACGATGGGCCAACGAAGACTCAATTCCATGAGTCTTCTGAACTTCTACAAGAAGGATGCTGAAAAATTAGATTTGAACATGGTGGCTGATGAGTTCATCTCGAAAAATGACCAGCGGAAGAGAACATTTTCTCAAAATAATTATTTCTTCAAGTGATTTGATGATAATATTGATATTATATGAGAGGAATGAATTTAGCTTGCGGTGTAATCTATTAATCTATTAACTTCAATCTTGTGCTGTAGCCTAAGTAAATACTGTATGTTTTTTTTTTTTTTTTAATTGGGTTGGGCTTTGTAACCCTTAGCCACCGCGACCGCTATTCGATCTTTTGTGGCATCCCCTCTTTGGCTTATGCCATGTTCCATAATCCAAGGCCAGAGCAGAATTTACTCAGGGCCTTGAAGTCCAGTTCTCTTGCCTCCTCTGGTAGGAGGGTTGCCTTTCCAAGAAGTCTCCTCCTCATTTGCAAGAGTGCTGGACATTCCAGCAGCAAATGTGCTGCTGATTTCAGCTATGGACCCACCCTTCTGAAGCTGTTCAACTTCTATCAGGGATGGGCCTGCACACTCCTCAGATTCCATTGCGGAATCTTCAGTTGTAGTGCCTTCCTCTGCATGTACCGTTTCCCGGCAGGTTTGAGTCAGCAATAACTCTGAAACCTGTTCCCACGAGTAGCTGGAGACTTATTCAGTCACCCTGGGCAGAGCTCCGCGTTCACCCAGGGAAGGCTTCTTGAAACTGGAGGTCGTCTGGTATCCAGAGTTCGCATACTCATGTCAGGCACTCCCCTGACCATGCAGCCGTCGGCGTATGCTGTTCCACCATATATTGGCTTGGCTTGCGCAGTTGATGCTTCAGGTGTTCCTACTTGAACACCCTACTTAAGCTGGGACGCAAGGGTGTTAGTTGCCAACCAGCCTACATCTACCACTTGCATCAGGAACCCGGAGGATTGCCACACCCCGGACAGAATAAATTCTGCCCCCCTGCGGAGATACTGTATGTTATAATGTGTTAATAGTATAAAAGAACTATTATATTTTTTACTTCTAAATATTTTGTTTTTATTTTCGTGTTCAAAATTTGAAGAGAAACTTGATTCATTTACTAGCTAGAATCACGATTATAATTGCCAATTTGAATAAAATTAATGATAGGGTAATAATATAGGGAATTCAAAATAGTTGAATGGATCAGATTATCTCTATATTACAGAATTCAGTACGAAATCACATGCGAAATTACTGCTTGCGTATTCTTGCGTATTTTCACAACCCCCTCCCCCCATCTTCGGATGACACCCCCCTATAGATCTTTTGGTAGACTTTGCCCCCCCAATATTTGAATGAAGTCGGCGCCGCTGGGAGGTAGGGCTTGGTTGATCAGTAGGCTGAGCGTCGGTCAACCGAGAATCTACCTTGAACACTGAACACGAGCGACCCACCCACTACTTTGGAGAGAGTCAATCTTCATCACCTTCCCTGTGTCACTGTCATGTAACTTGAGAATCGTTCCAGTAACCTGTTTATGACAGATTCCACTTGAAAACTCAGACAAATTATCAATATTCAAGTAAGCGTGCTTACTGTTATTTGTAATCGTTTTGATCTTGATCAGAAAATGATAATATTATCATGTTATTTGAGAAAGCAAGTTGCAGAGTGATATATGAGTATCAACACTGTTGTTTAACTTTTGTAAATGGATAAATGAAAGAAGAATGAAATTGCTTTTCTCCATCTACCTAGTATTTGACTACTACCCAACTTAACTTAAGCCATCTACCTGACTCATTTGCGACTCAAATAATGTGGAGCTTATTTCTGTAATCCATCAGAACCAAAAATGTAGTATTAAATACAAAAATAATAAATATTTTACTTACAAATTCTAAGGCAGAATACTTTACCTTACTAAACGAACTTACTTCACGTATTAAACCATAGTCCATATTAAACCATAGTCCATATTAAACCATATCTATTCAAACTACATGGTGCTATGACTAAACTCGACATTACACTACTCTGAAAAGATCGTCAGTAGATCCATTATGTCTATTATGAGAGTTGGACCTGAAACACAATCATGGATCAATGAGATACTAGCTGTCCCGGCGAACTTCGTATCACCCTCTTCCCCCCCCCCAAATGTCCCCCTCTTCTCACCACAAATGTCCCCCCTTCATGCCATACCCCAAAAAATGTCATCCCCCAAATGTCCCCCCCTTCATTCCCCCCCAAATGTCATCCCCACAAATCCCCCTTCACGTCAACCCCCTCTTTCCCACCAAATGTCACCCCCCTCTTCCCCCATTGGCCATCCCTTCACGTAACCCCCCTAAAAATGTCACCCCCCTCTTTCCCCCAAATGTTCCCCCTTCATGTAGCCCCTCCCCCACCAAAAATGTCACAAAGTAAAAATATATTTAATATAATCAATGTATTTTTTATTTTATATAATCAATAATTTTTTTATTTCAATTTATTTTTTCCCCTTCTTAGAAACAATGAAACATATTATATGATACGACCGATAACTCATTCTTAATTGATGATTCTAGCGTAAAAAATAATTTGAGTAGAAAACCTAGTACAAAAAAATTTGTCCAGAGTGGGAATTGAACCCGCAATCTTCAGTTGACACGCAGATGCTCTAACCACTGGGCCACCGAAGCTTGAGATCATACTGCTCATTTTCCTGATGTTAAATGGAGATCGATAATCTTTCCGTTCTTCGGTAGCCGGCAAGTTCAAAACATACGTTTGTAAAATGTTTGATAGGTTAGGTCATTAATGTACTAATTATTTATTAATTATAAGAGATTTTCTTATATTTTAATACAAATTATGTTAACCAGTGCTTTAAAAATTCAAACGAATCCAAAATCATCTAAATCGGTTCAGCCGTTCTCGAGTTATAAGCGAGCGTACAGACACCAACTCTCTTTTATTAATATAGAAGATGAGGGAACGAAAAGGTGCATTGCTTTAATTGGTGGGGAAGTGAAAATACTTGACCTATACTAAAATATTATACTTAACATATAAGTTCACTATATTTCCCGAATCATTGATGAACATTGAGTAATTTAACGAAGCGGAATTACCCGAGAAGGTCTCTCTGCCATAAAAGCCATAAAAATTATTATAATAATTCGTAAAGAGACCCGTTTGGGAAGATTCCACCATGACTTTTTCAAATAACTATTCAGTTTAAAATCACATGCAAACCAATGATTTACTCAAGAACATGATCGATGTTACTAAGAATAAATTGATCGATTGAATCAGGGGTGCCCAATAGGGTGGAGTGAAAAATACGAATTTTCGATAAACTTAATGGAATAGTCAGGAGTAGTTGCCAATTGGGGAGTAAAAACAACCCTTAAAATCCGGGCTTATTCGATTAATATCTTCAGGTGCCCCAAACGGCTTAAAGTTTGAGAAAATTACGAAAAATCTACATTTTTTGTAAATTTTTGGAAAAAAAATCTTTTTTAAAAATTGCAATGGAATAGCAATTTTGGTATAATTCAAGGTCCCAATTCATCACAAAAAAAATATCAAAGCCCAATTTTCAAATTCAAAGGTGCCCCAAAGGCATTGAAAACACCAATATTTTGGTGAAAATCGGTCAATTTCAAAATCTTTCAAACTTAGCTAATATGTATTCAAGGTGTAAAATTCAGTAAGGTTTGATATTTATATAATTTATAAGTATCAAGGTATTGTTGTAGAATACATTTTCTAATAAATAGTACTAAAATCATAAGAGTCAGTTGATAAATAATAGTAGGAAAACTTTATTGTCTATGAGTGTGAATTTAAGGCTGAAAATAAGGTATGGAAAGCCATGGGCGCCCATACACCTTCCTTCCGGGTGGTTTGTGGGTTTGAAATACCCCCCTCTCAAAGGAAAGGGGAGGTCCGGACCCCCCCCTCCCCTAAAAAATGGATCTAGAATAGCGTTTTTCAAGATATTTTTCACACATCGAAAACATTCAATTAACTGAAACATTTTACACAGATTGCTGCTAATGATTCAGATAGGCTCAATATCCAAACCCTTTATTGACCTGCAATGAATATAATATATATATATATTTTTAAATATTATAATTTCTATATGTTTTTGTTCCCAGTTTATATTTGAAAATTATTGAATTTGTTTTTAATAACAACACGTTCACCTATATTTTTTCTTCCCCTAAAAGCTAGGGGGTTGCCATGCCCCCCCCCTTGCCCCCGTGTATGGGCGCCCATGTGGAAATCCCACATAACTTTCCTTGCTATTATATTTTTTCATTTAACCATGTCATTTAAAGTGGGGCATGAGGGGTATGACGCATGATGCATAATGTAACTAAAAAAAACCTTAGCATGACCGTTGGATTGCTAGTTACAAGCCCCCAAAGGAACGTCAATCTCTTCCACCTTATTGGGGGCACTCTTCAACATCAATACTGTATTCTATTGCAAGGCTACTATTCAAGCCACATCTAGCACCTTTACAATAATTCTCATGGTCATCCTCATCATCTACATTGTGATTACTATCATCTTTTAATCTCTTTCAATCAATAAACATTCCAACAAGATCTCATACTAAATTAAAATTCTTTTAATAATTTATTTATAGCACTTAATTAATCGATTATCAAAATTCAAAGAAGGGATAAACATTTTTCGAGTATATGCCTTTGATGAATGAATGTAACACTAGAGAGTTGGCTTTTTGGAGAATTATGAAAGCACAAAATTTGTCATCTCTTCTTTGAAGTTCGATGCTACAAGCTATGAAGGAATTAATCTCAGTAACAGTTATTGCAGGTCAATAAAGGGTTTGGATATTGAGCCTATCTGAATCATTAGCAGCAATCTGTGTAAAATGTTTCAGTTAATTGAATGTTTTCGATGTGTGAAAAATATCTTAAAAAACGCTATTCTAGATCCATTTTTTTAGGGGGGGGGGGGTCCGGACCTCCCCTTTCCTTGGAGAGGGGGGTATTTCATACCCACAAACCACCCGGAAGGAAGGTGTATGGGCGCCCATGGCTTTCCATACCTTATTTTCAGCCTTAAATTCACACTCATAGACAATAAAGTTTTCCTACTATTATTTATCAACTGACTCTTATGATTTTAGTACTATTTATTAGAAAATGTATTCTACAACAATACCTTGATACTTATAAATTATATAAATATCAAACCTTACTGAATTTTACACCTTGAATACATATTAGCTAAGTTTGAAAGATTTTGAAATTGACCGATTTTCACCAAAATATTGGCGTTTTCAATGCCTTTGGGGCACCTTTGAATTTGAAAATTGGGCTTTGATATTTTTTTTGTGATGAATTGGGACCTTGAACTATACCAAAATTGCTATTCCATTGCAATTTTTAAAAAAGATTTTTTTTCCAAAAATTTACAAAAAATGTCAATTTTTCGTAATTTTCTCAAACTTTAAGCCGTTTGGGGCACCTGAAGATATTAATCGAATGAGCCCGGATTTTAAGGGTTGTTTTTACTCCCCAATTGGCAACTACTCCTGACTATTCCATTAAGTTTATCGAAAATTCGTATTTTTCACTCCACCCTAGTGCCCAACCTTTATTAATCAAGGGCCACATTGTCAACATTCAGAGACAAGGCGGGCCGGGGGGAAGGAAAGCGGGGAGGGGGTAGTTGGAGGTTCCCCCAGGAAATTTTGTAATTTTTACCCTCATAAAACACACATTTTAATGCTTCCTGTAATGTAAATTTTCCTTTTCGGTTTCAGCTGAAACGAACCATGTTAATGTTTTACGTTTCAGTTTTGTTAAGGTTTTTGTCTATATTGCAACATGGCAGGCCACATAAAATCGGCTCGCGGGCCGTAGGTTGAGCAGCCCTGGATTAAATATTCTTCATTGAGGAGAGCAACAATCCAACACAATCTAATGTTCTGAGTGACTACTGTCATTTCCATTTCTATTGTATCATATATATTTATATAGTTCCATGAACTTAGAAAAGTGAAGACTAATTTCATGAGGAGCACAATATTTTTATAAGAGATAGATTTTCATGTTTTTTGCATAGAGTATTTCATGATAATTATTGTATTAGATGAGAATTTTGGATGTATATTAGGCAATCTATTATTCATTATTAAATATTATGGTCTCTTCCATGCTAATGTCCAAATAAGTAGGTATCACATGTCTGATTTTCATATTTATCAATGAACAAACTGTTAATAAAAGCAATAAAGTAAAGAAAATTCTATTATTTTCTTAACATATAGGCCTAATTAACATATTGCCAGAGATTTTCTTAACAATCAATGGAATTTATTTGCCATACAATGAAAAAACAAATTGTCATAATGTCAAAGATACAAATTTATTATTCATATACGAGAGACAATTCTTTACGATGGGATATGAATCACATCGTGAAAAATGTGTAGTATAGAATTCTATGTATTAATAGAGTTTTCTTTGATCAACGTATTCCAGCCAGTTGCTAAACGTCTATTTCAATGATGCCCTTTCTGCCTAGCCAGACTAATTGGGCCGACATGAGTAGTTGCGATCAACAGCCTAATTTCCCGCAAGAGAACGTCGGATCTTCTTCATTAACGGAGTGCATTGTGTCCTTTGTCTGGCCTGAATATCATCAGACTAAAGCGAATCTGTATCTGATGGCCATGTCCCGGCAAAACAATGGACAGCCTAATTTGCCGTCTTCATAGCAAAGAGCCTCATAATGCGAGTTCGTCGGATGTCCGTTCGTTCGCTGCTCCTCTCCGTGCTAGTGCAGCCATCACATTACACGGCACCTGCTATGAACTACAGCTTTGTCGTCGTCTTTCACTGGAGTAATCATTGTGTCCAACTGCTTGTCATTTCAAATGTGACACTGTTATTCTATTTCTAAACTAATCTCAATCCTCTTTGAAAGTTTGTAAGAGCTATGAAAGTTTATGAGTGTTATATGAGCAGTAATAGCTATCAGAGCTATGAGAGTCCATGAGAAATCATGAGAGGTCTTATGGGAGTTATGTGAGCTAATGAGATGGGATGAGTTTACAAAAGCTAGAGTTGAGTGAAGCTGCAAGAGTCTATGATGTTGGGTTGCACCAAGCAAGATCAATTTTGATCCAGGATCAGTATAATACTAATTAAAAGGAATCAAATGATTGGAAATAGTTGATCCCGGTTGGTGCAACCCAACATAAGTGTCTTTGAGACCTATGAGAGCTATTAGGGCTATGAGAGCTCTAAAAGTCAATGAGCTACAAGCTACAATAATATTATTTGAGAGAAATGAAATACTACGAAAGCTATGAGAAATATGGGAGCTTTAGAAGCTATAAGAGTCTATGAAAACCTATGAGAGAGCCCAAGAGAGTCTATGAAAGCCCATAAGAAGTAAGAAGTATGAGTCTGTGAGAGTTATAAGATCTTTGTGTGCTATTTTATTTTTGTGACTGAAGTGGTATGAGAGTATATGATAATTTATGAGAGAGTGTATGAGAGCAATAAGAGCCTATATTATTATTAGCGTATGGCTTTCATTGGTGAGGATACCCAAAGGTAGTAGCAGTAGCATAATTTTCACTTAGGATGAAGTTCAATTTCATCCTATTCTTTTATTTATTTCTTTTATTCACCAATTTCTTCTATTTAAATTTTGATAATTGAAATAAAAGAAGTTGCTTTGGAATTTGAGTGACTTAGTCTATTCCACAAGAAGAAGAGCTGTGATAGTCTATAAGAGCTACGATAGTCTACAGTGGCTATGAAAGTTGAATGAGTGCCTACAACATACAATCAATAAAGTTGTAAAAAAAACCTTTTGTCTTTTTGTTGTACTTTCAATGTGTTTCATTATTGTCATGATAGATTTGTCTTGATATCCTACGATCCTGTATAATGTGATGGTATGAAATGAAGCACAAAATCTTTTACTCGTCTTATCCCATCTTGATTTCTCTCGACAAGATTATTGAAATAAAGGCTTCTGTATTTGTGGGGAATATTCACTGTGTATTGCTAATTTTATACTGTACTTGTGTTTAAATTCCTATGAATAAAATTATAATTGAATTCTAAAATTTGAATTTGAGAGAGAAAGGGCTTTGGCATTTAAGAGAGAATTATTTCACAACAATGAACGTGAACCCATCCTCATTTCTATCGGGATTGTGCGATGAGACTCAGAATAGATCCGTGAACCTTTTAAGAATAAACAATAGACACTCACTTAAATCACATATATAATTATGACTGCATTGTATCCCTTTATCTGTGCTTGAACCTACTCAGTGTCCTCTAGATGAGAAAAAATGAAGGAAATTTAAAACAAAGGAGGTTATGTTGAGAATGTAGATCAGACATAAAAAGCTTGAATTGATGCTATTGTTGTGTCATTGTTCTGGTTAGTTTTTCGAAACAATTTTCTCTATCTTTGGACTATTATACTTTTCTCTTCCTATTCGACTTGTCTTCAAAATTCAATTGAACTTTGTAAAACATAATCAAATCATCTCAATTTCAAGGTCACTTTTAGAACGAAACTTCTCAAAGACAAAAGGAAACTATGCCTTAAAACGTTCTGGAAGCACAACGACGCATAACCGACATGGAGCACTCACAACATCTTGCATTGCACATCACGGATATTACGCAATGGCTGCTAGGTGGAACAACACACATGTGATAACATCAGCAAGAGGAATATTACTTCCATGGAGTCAGTTGATGGAAGGTCACGATGTAGACATGTTTTGCTGATGAGCTGCGATATGGAAAAAAGTCAACTTTCAACTGAGATGAATGAGAGCTGTACTTGCAATGCAAATATAAGATTCAATATAAGGTTGTCATTTTTACCTCTGAGGTTTCTGCGGTAGAGTAAATCTTGAAATCAAGATACTACAAGACACCACAGAGAAGAAAGGAATTCTTCCTTTCTACTTTGTGGAGACACGCAGATTCATAGATAATAATCCATAGCGGTCAATAATGTTTCCTCGTAATTTTTCCATTCTACAAGTTCTTGTAAGAACTGCATCCTTACAAAAAAGACTCCTAATAATAGCTCGAAAAATGGTAAGGCCAGGCGTACACCGGTTAGTCGAGACAAGACAAGACGGGATTAGTCACAGTACTTCACATAGTTGCTTATGAAGGAGCACACACCGATTAGTCATTGTAATTAGACGTGCCTTCATAAGGAAATACGTGAACTATGTGAACTATTGTCTTGTTGACTAACCGGTGTACGCCTAGCCTTATAAAATTCCTTGTGATTTTTCTCCAATATATAGGTGATCAAAAATTATCAGCAAGACAACACTGTTTTTAGTTTGATAGTTTAGTGATAGTTTTAACCTGCAAACATTGTCATGTCTATTTTTCCAAAAAAAAGTACGAAATAGAACTAGAGCAGTGACGGACTGACGATTAGTAGAATAGTTTAATTTTAACCTGTACTAGCCTACAGGAGCCTACATTGAGTTGTATTTTTATTATTTCATTCATTTTTCAATTATTAATAATGTTCATTTTTAAGCCTACATTGAGTTGTATTATTATTTTTTGATATTACTAGTAATGTTCATTTTCAAGACAGAAGTAAATTTGTCTCAGAAGTTAACATTATTAATAATTAAAAAAGATATTCTGTCTCAAAGATTATCCTGTCTCCTAAGTATTCTTAGTATCCTAAGTATTCTAAGTAAACTCCTCCTCGAGAAGTTTCCATAGTGATATTTTTCTACACGAAACTCATATTTGAAAATGGTATTGTTAATAAAAATCTATTTAGGTCAAATAATTATTTTTTGGCGTTGACTTAACGATATGTCCACAATTCCGTCTGGGGACATTGGCACCTTTTCATCAACTAGTATGAAGAGCAAGTGAAGCACAAAAAGACCTATTAGTTTTCAGTCTGATCAATCTTGGCACCAATTTACATGCACGGCTGCTGCTGTATCCTGTTTGGCACGGTCTACTGCTTGACTTCCGGTCGACAATAATTTTATTTTCCACCTCAGCTTTCGCAACTAGTCAATTCCAATCACTAGAAGCAAATCGACAGCACTTCTCAGATTACCATTAAACGTCACATCCTGGAAGAAAAGGAAACTTCAATGGAGAGAAAAAAAATCATTGAGCGGAAATTCATTCATTAATTTTGTATCCCGCCACAGGAATCACAATCACGAATCATGGAAAAAGTAAAATAATTTACATAACATGAAAAATAAACCAATTGAAAGTAATAAAAAATGTTTAGCAACACCTAAAGCTCTGATTGTAAAATAATTTTATGATGGAAACCGAGCCTTGAAGAAGTAGCTGCCACTAGCCTACTATTATTGATAAAGATAATATAAAGATGTATAATGTAATATAATTTATCATTATTTCATTACAAAAATAATGAATGAAATTCATTATTTTTCTTCATACACAATACAAAGAAAATATAAAAAATAATTTGTGAGAGAGTTCGCAAGGGCACAGCCAAATATATGATGAAGTGAACAATGTTTGCAATAATAATAAAAATAATTATAATAATTATAATTATAAATTATTTCAAATTAGAAGAAAATAAAATTATTATAGTGTTTATTATGAGATTAGAAATATAGAAATATAAAGAATAAAGTAATTAGTTTATAGTAGTATAGAGAATAACAATTACAAATTAGAGATATTATAGAGAAATTATTTATAGTACAGGGGCCCTACTAGAAAAAATATTTAGAACAAGAACTGCTGTAGTAGTAGTCATACTTAGTGCATGTCTTGAGTGTGGGCATCTTATAGTCAGCTTTCCTGTTTCACAAAACGTCTTGAAACTTCTATGAAACAGGATGCAGGTGGGTAATTTAAAATAGGCATCACATCTTACTAGAAACAAAACCTTGTTATTCAGGAGATGTTGAACTTATTTACTAGCTTAAAATTTTAATTGCGCTGATAACTTGAAGTTGATGAAGGTCGCTTTTCTGAACCAGCCTTCTATAACGGGTGATTGAATGAGAAAGTCAATATTGGTACTATATGATTACCAACTATACCAGAAACTATAAGAATGGAATCTATTGAAATGTTATACAATTTCATCCTTTTAACTTCAAATTGGGAACTCTTTCAACTCTGAACCTGCATTTCCCTATTCAAAAATTATTCCTGTCCCACTTCAAATTCAATCCTCAACTTAAGATCCATTGAAGTTTTTATCTATTCAGCTTTTACAGAGTGAGCAATCTCTATCTATAAGATTCTTAAGAAACATTACCAAATAAATGATGTTTAAAATACAGTTAATATAGTTAATACAGATGCAGTAAATGCAGTTAATATAAGCTAGAACTCACACTGGCGCACTAGGTCCCTTTTGCCAGTTTTTCTGCCACAAATAATAAATGGAAAGTGTACATTTATTTTGTAATTCAACTTGAGTACCCATATGCACATTTCTTATTTTTATTTCATTTTTTCTTATTTCTAATTCAAATTTAGGTAAGCGAAATTTTTGTTTATCATTGATTTTTTTCTTCCCATTTGTATTGTGGATTGTTATTCAAATAATGTTTGTAAAACGGCAAATAAAATATTTCAATTTCAATTTTTAATCATTCCTAATCATCGCATGGATGGTGTTGATGATTGAAACAATGCTCATTCATGACAAATACAGTACTCATTATCATTTATGATTAAAGTAAAGAGTCGCTATAGAATTTTTGCTATCTATGTTTCCTCTTGCTGACGAGCGTTCACCACACATCTATTTTTTTTCTCAATCAATTTTCACAGAGCAGACTGATAATCACGCTTGATTGGGAACAATCACATAATCAAAACGAAAGTACGAGTTCTATTGTGTGCTTGGGATTTGGGAATATCATTATTGCTTTTTGAACTACATGTGTGTGTGCCAATTACCCATTATTTTTTTCAACTCTTTAGGCCTAATAAATCCAACAAAATGCAAATCTGTGTATTCCAGTTGATTACATTGGATTAGCAATCAAGATTCGTGAGCTGGAAAATGTTAGAAAATGTATGATCTCTGGATCACATTCGTTGACATTCAAGCGAGAATATTGTGTTACAGCAGTACGTTCCGTTTTCAACAATTTTGCATTCAGTTTCCAGTTGTCAAATGAAAAGGTACAAAACACTGTACAAGACATTTGGACATTCAAAGTATTCTCAAATGCATTTCAAATGAGCAGATTCGCATCTGACAACTGATTGCACTTACACGGAACAGCACAAACTAAACAGAGTTCCAGAGTATAGTGGTATAAGTATATTTTCGAAGAGAATATCGAGTCTGTTGTTGGTGAATATTTGTGGGAATTATTTGCTATTTCCACTACCAGACATAAGCAACAATTCCAAAATAAATATGGTCATTGTCTTATTTCTGTGTGCGTAGCCTAGTATCTGTACACGTACAGTGCTGCGTAGAGCTATGTGTTGTGGTATATCTGTCTGTGAAATGCTGTTTCTGTCCCGTCTGATGTCTGTAGAGTGAGGATGCGTTTTAGGTTTGGAACTGTACTCATGCAACCTGTGAATCATACAGGTTTCAGTTTATTATACTGATAGATGAATGTAGAGTGAAAATGCGTTTTAGGTTTGGAACTGTACTCATGCAAACTGTGAATCATACAGGTTTCAGTTTATTATACTGATAGATGAATGTAGATTAAATAGACGATTGTACTGATAGATGACGGCCTTTCCTGTCTTTCGGAGAAGGCGATAAGGCGTGAGTCACGACTGACTAAAAACAGTCGTTATCTCCCATAATCAACCCTCTCATTACCCACGCACAAGCCTAGAGTTCATGTGGGTATCACCCTCAGAAAAAACAAAGAAAAAAATTACCTGATTGGAGAGATTCCTTTGCTGTGCAAGTAATAGGGGATTCAGAAACAATTTAGTGTTGAAAGGGTTTGAAAACTCATTTATACCTTTTATTTATAAAATATCATTCAGAAGGCTTGATAATATAGCTTTTATAATATACCTTATACTGTTATTTCAGAAACCTTTTCTGTTGGCACCATTTAGAGGTGACTCTTTCTTCGTATGAGAAACAATTAATATTAAATTTAGCCAGAGCAATATTAAGAAAATGTGTTCACATCACATCACACAAAAGAAAATTCGGAAATAAGGTTATATTTGAAGTTATAACATATATTTGACAAAATTTTGACATTTTCAGAGATCTCAAACACCTATGTATAATAATTCTTCTCAAACTTAAATCAAAATTTGATATTTGAGATCTTTCAAAATTCAATTATTTTGTCAACTCCAAATGACCTTATTATCAAATTTTCTTTTTAATAGTATTAAATCACTCCTACCCAGTTGATAAAAGTTTTGCTTATTAGTTAGTAGCCCCCAGAAAATGGTTGGATCCAGCCGCCTCTTTCAATTAAAAAAATGTTCAATAATAGTTATTTGTGCGCCTAGGGACTAAAGTGCAACTTTTTCTCCCTGAGGGAAACGGTTGTTGCCCGAGGCATAGCCGAGGGCAACAATTTCCTGAGGGAGAAAAAGTACTTTAGTCCCGTGGTGCACATAACATTTTTCCTCCACCAACAGGCTACTGATAAGTATGAAAATATATAATTCAATTTTACCTTATAATGTAATCCTGTGCTTCAAGCTGGGTTATTCCGTTTTTTATTGCAAATGTATTTGATCGATCCAATCTTGAGAGGTTGGTTTCAAGTCCATTTTATTTACACATTTAGAAATCAAAATATATACACTTTTACTCTGGTTTTTCAAAAAAAGTTCATTTTTACGAATCAAAATATACACTTCCACTGAATAACAATATAGCCTACACTGGTTCCTAATATACAATATATATACACTGTTTTTTTCAGATACAGTCTAATTCTGATTATAATTGTTGATTGTTATGGTGCACTGATGACAATTTTGAAAAACTGTGTTTGGAGCTGATAACATGGAGCCGACTTGTAACTGCGTCGCAGCTACTGGAATAGGTTGATTTGAAGGAGGTTCACCGCCTGCATTGATTTGAATATTTTGATTCGTGTTATTCGAATTTATATCACCACCTGTTTGGCTTAGAATAGTATTCGCCGTTTGTATTTTGTTCTGTATTGATTCATCAATATAACCTTCAGCAACGGAATTACTCCTCCACCCGCCATGTCGTTTTAGCTGGGTCATCGTTCCTCCTGCATTTATTAACAATGTTGCTGAAGTTCGCCTAAGTGCGTGCCCTGTATACAATTTTGCATCTGCAAGTCCAAGAAAATTTGCAATATCAAATGGAATTTTTCCCAGTGCATTTTCCCCATGACTTGATTATAGCATCTACCATTCTTGTAACTTAGAAACAAACGGGAGAATTTGCTGTCTTTGGCCGTAAATTGAAATATTTTCGGCAATAATTTAAAAAGTCTATGTCTTTTGTACCATTGACCACGGTAAAGATACGTCCCTTATTAGTTTTCGAATCTCTCACATTCACTATAAGAATAGAGTCTTTATCCTCAATGTCATTAACTGTCAAATTACATAATTCACTAGTTCGGCAAGCTCCACAAATACCAAGAATTAATGCTACTTTTTTCACTAAGAATTGCTCATCTGGAGCGTTCAACAAGAAATTATTTACATCCTCTTTAGAGAAAGCTTTGGACTTCTTGGATTGATAACCGACATTTAGCTTTTTCAAAAAAGCACGGACTTTTGAATAAGAACTGATGTCTATATTTTGTTTTATACGTAGTGTGGCTTTCAACATCGAATAAATTGTCCACAGATAATTCGGCCTATATTTTTTGGATTCTTCAGAAAGATATACAAGCATTACATTCTCTGAAATTTTCACTGTACCATTCATACTGCACCATTTCATGAACAAATCGTAGCGTTTGTTATAGAGATCCTTCGATTTTTCTGGAAGCAAATTCGATGACACATTTTCTGCTTCGATTCTTATGTTCGGCGGAGTTAACAATGAATTTTCATTATCACTTTCACTTGCCATTTCACTAATGTTACTTTCACTAATACTTGACTAATTTCACTAATGCGAATTTCAACTGAGTAGTCTACAACAGTCTACACAACAACAAATGGCAAACCATGTGTAATCACTGTAACCTTAGATACTCAGTCTCATAGAGAAGCTGATCGTAAACTTTGTAAACTGTTGTCGGTTTGTCACACAAGTCATCTTGATAAGGTTAGTTTTACTCAGTATTCTAGTTCCGTAGTGTTGTAATGTATAAGAATTTCTTTCATTTCTATTTATAAATAATTCATCATGATCCTTTGCTTTAAAAAGCTTACTTTTACATAACCTATACCAACATAACCAAACTTTCTATTTCTGAACGGTGTACTCTACAGTGTAATACTGTTCTACAGTACAATGATCGTTACTTTTAGTCCCTAGGGAGTAAAGTGGTCACTTTATTCCCTAGGGAGAAAAAGTGATACTTTAGTATTAGATTCCGGGGAGTAAAGTGCGACTTTAGATAGTAGGTGGAGGAAAAATTAAATTATTAACTGCTCTGTGAGTTAATGCATTTGATTTGATATCGAACATGCAATAATCTGTTTGAGGAGATATAGATTGGTACTTCACCAATGTGAACAAACCTTATTAATGATATTCACGGTAGCCTACACATGACCTGAGTGCATTCCAAGTAGCATGTTATCAGGCTTAACTCTACAGTGCACTATTCAGCAATTCCAGTGCTTTCCAGAACAACCAAATAATAGAGAATCCGCAATGTACAGACTATGAAAATTATATTTTGGGTCACAAATCCCCGTATTTGTTGATGTTATATTCACAAGATGATACTTCTCTGAAATCAGAGTAGTGTTCAAGTAAATAAGTATTGTATTAGCAAAGCTCATGTGCTATTCTCATTCTCAATCTTAACAAGATAGTGGGCAAGAAAACAATACTGTATATTTTTTCTAAATTCATCAGTCAACAAATCCTTCCTTTGTTAGCTTTTGTGTGGAAATTGTGGATTGTCTGCTCTCAACAGAGATGCTACTTGGTTATTCTATTCTAACTCCCGAAACATTTCTGCTATCGATTTATAATGAATTGATAATTCGAAGGTGCGTTGATGTCTAGCAAAGATATCATAGCTTTCATGATATCTATGATATAGCTCATAGCGCATAGCTCATACGAAAATGTCAATGTCATGTCACAATCACAGATCATGTTAAATTATTTCAAAAGTAATGCATTTGAAAAGAAATTTTGAATTGTGTTACAGTCGAGAACAAGAGTACAGCTAAATGTTACTAAGAAACAAAGGAATCGAAGAGGTACATCAGATTGAAAGAATGATATCGATATTTTATAAAGAGGCCTGGTTTTTGGTGGGATGGATTCCTCCAACCAATCTGATCAGTCTCCTATTACTGTATAGAAAAATGGAAAGAGAGGATTTATAGAGAAAAAGAGGATTTTATAGTTATAATAATGTTTTGTATCACATTTCCTAATACGTAAAAAATCATTCATTTCGAAATAATAGGTCGACCGCAACAAAAATGATAACAATTACAGTAAACTGATTAACTAATCTCTTGATAGACGTGACCTTTATAACTTTTTTAACTCTTTTATATTTTTTCAAGTTTTATATGGGCTACAATTGTGTTTTATCATGATTGGTCTCATAATTGATAGATAACGAACATTCTCAGTACGCTACGATCATATTTTGAGGAAAGGATTTATTTATACAGTTTAACAAACAATAACTCTTCCAATTCAGCTCCTTTCTTTTTACTGTGAAGAGAACTGCTTACTGGCTCCACGCTTAGGACAGTTTTCCTCCTATTTTTCTTTTCTTCCTTGAACACTAACTTTCCATTCTCCTCTGTTCTTCCACCCCTTTCCCCTCAGTCACCAGCCATTGAAAGCAACAAACCGTATACTATACACGTGGACTGCAGGACCGTAACTCATGAGCAGATGTCGCCAAGTGGAGAAACTGTGAGCATGTGAGTGTGTCGACTGTCGATGTATGAGTGCGAGCAAGTTGGCTATATTCTCGGAATAAATCTCTGTCACATCCGGACCCGGCATCCCTCCACAACAGTGTGATAACTGGCATTTGCCATTTTACGAAGCAAATTTCCTCAGCGCTCTGCTAAACATGACAGTGGCCGGATGGTTAACGGCAAACCCAGACAAACCCATCTGACTTTTTGAATTATCAGTTCAGTTTCTGTCGTAAATCCCCCTCAACTCATGGGGATGTGGGAATAAGGAAACGGATTCAAGATCCTTCCATAGTCAACAGTTCAAACAATCGTCTACGGCGCACTACACTTTGTTCAGTGTTCTCCGAGCAGAACATTTCAACTTTGTTTAGGCCCATCTACTTTTCAAATAATGTAATTCATTCAATATCAAGGAAGCAGAATTTTTAACTGATTTCGATCACCGTTTAGATAATTGTTTATTCAAATTCGAGGAACTATGGTTGTAAAATAATTTTATTCGTCGTTCAGATTGATGTGCTTAAATAGCTTAACCTGTGTCCGATGAGTATATTCAAAGACAATCTTACTAATCTTATAGATTACTATACTACTACTCTATCTACTATCTACTCATTATTTTACTATTTTTATGATCTACTATCCACTTATTTATATGAGATAAATATAAAGATAAACTGGAGAAAAATCAATATCAGGCGTAGTTTGAGGATGATTTTAAAATACTTCAATTTAATTCTTCTTATACCTTAGCTGAACCTGTGTGTGAGTATAAGGTTTAAACGTTCTCAGTTCAATCGTTGATGAAAAATCTGCAAAAACGGAAGGAAAACTGCAAAAACGCCGATTTCCGGCGTAATTTTGGGAGAATCTTAAAAAAATTTCAACAGATCATTTTTAGACCTTAAACGAACCTAAGTACCAAATTTCAACACTTTTTCCAATTAGTTCTCGAAAAAGCTGAGATAACACTCAAAATCACTAGAAGAACGCGAATATTGGGCGTATCTTTGGGATGTTTCAAAAACCCGTTCTTAGTGCGCGTCTAAAGGTCCAACTGAACATGCATACCAAATTTCAACGCATTTGGTTCAGTAAATTTTTAGTTCTGCTGATGAATCAGTCAGTCAGTGCCATTTCGCTTTTATATAGATACAGAGACTGGATAACATGTGATTAAACAGTCTCTGTACATCTTACTATGCTTGGTAACCTCATGAACCTCTTAACCTCGTGGAATCTGGGACGAGAATTTTTTTCCATTTGAGCTAGAGGTTAACATTGATTTTCCTGACCAATAGAAGCCTGTTGGTGTTTTATTTTTCCTTCAGAATGATTGCAGAGAGTAATCACTGGATTAAATGATCGTGGGAAGATCTACACTCGTGAGCCTTTCTCTTGGCTCAGTAAAGCAAGAAAAATTGAGATCATACAGATGATTGGAAACCGCCGATACATGGAAAGAGAGGATTTTTAAAGCACACATCAGTGATTCCTTTTCACGAGCATTTTATATTTTTCTCCAACTAGAGAAAAAAGATAAACTCGATTTGTGGGCTCTGGCGAAGTATGGAGTTTTCTGATTGGCACACAAAAATCAGAGATTTAAGAGAGTACTACTTGTGTCTGCTCTGAGTTCATAACATCTATCTTGGATTTCCTTGAAGCCATTCCTCTTGTTTTCCTGGAAATAAAAAGAACCAACATTTTTTTTGCAGTGGTGATGCCCAGACGCTCTTAGCTTGTGCGTGGGTAATGGGAAGTATGATGATGATGATGATGATGATGATGATGATGATGATGATGATGATGATGATGATGATGATGATGATGATGGGAGTTAATAGCTTTAGGTTGTAATGATTTTTGTTCTAATTATCTTGAAAACGGTGGAAATATATTCCAGGATTCCCCTAACAATGTATTAAGCCTAAATAGTTTCCTATTTTACTGCATTTCTTGCATGCATTATAATGCAAAGAGCATAAAACATTCGCTTGGAGAACCCAAATCAATCATTGAAAATAGATTCTGAACAGGAACAAGTTGTATTCGGTATTTCCTAAATTAAAAAAATTGCAACTAATAAAATACTATTCTATTATAATTGATTAAGCTGGAATAAATCCATTTGTAAAGTTTTTGTTATATGTCACAAAAGCAATGCAAAAAAATGAAAATTATTGATATAATCGAGATTATGGCTGCCAATCCTCCTCCAAAAATCTATCTCTTCAACCTGATTCTATTTTATGAAGCATGCAAACAAAGACAATTAGAATACTTCAATATTTTAATACTATAATAGTTTCCTATCGTCTTTGATGCAAGTTTCTCTTCTATCAATATTTTATACTAGTAAATGTATCACTCCTCTTGCCGGTCATGTAATAAACTTTGATTCTACAAATCACGGATCAATTCCACCCAGAGTGCGAACGTCAGTTTCACATAAATATGAGGATAAGAGAGGACAAAATGTGAAATTGCGCCGTAACATGGAAATCCCGGCATTCATTGACAGAGTCTTAAGCACGCAGCTTAGCAAACAACAGCTTAGTTCAGGCTGAACACATTCGTCACATTCTATCTGAACCTAAATCAAGGGGCTTTGTTTATTGTGACGCATTTTTCAAGAGAAATTGGGAGATAAATTTATCAAAACTCTCAACTTCTTCTCAAACTGGTGGATGAGGTGGGAGTACAGATGTAATAATTTTTATTTCACAAAATTTATATCATTTCAGTGCCTTCATCCTCTTTGAAAATAAAAATCCCTAATATTAATGTATAATAATATGTATGTTAGACTCATGATAAGACGTTTACTGACTATTCATATGGGATAGTATGATACATGAAGAATAAACGATTTGATAAATTAAATTACTATACTGAGTAGCATAGGAAAGAACCAGGTGAAATGGTAGGGCCACCTTCGCCGAATGAATGTGGAGAGAATACCGCTGAAAGTTTTTGAATGGACTCCAAACCAACATCAGAAGCGAGGTAGGCCAAGGAAAATATGGATGGCCAATGTTCGGCAGGAAATGGAAAGTAGAGGAAGAGATAAAGAGCGATGGAAGAGAAGGGATGCGAGAAGCGACTCTAAAGTTGCAAAACTTGCTAAAAAAAAAAGAAGATAATTGAATTATTCATGAACAATTTCAACCCTTGCTGGTCATTGACGAGTAAATCTTCAGCGGTAGTCTAGAGCAAGCCTGCCCAACATACGGCCCGCGGGCCAGATAATTTCACCAACTATGGAATATGTGAAGATGATAATTCATTTTGGTTGTTTATAATAGTATACTTTGAATAATATTTATATAGATTATTCATCCAATTCCAATTTCAACTCAACAATAGAGTTTGAACGAAATATTTAGTACATTATTCTAAATACATAGTATAATAACTGGAATTTTGTATATTCAGTAAACTGCATTTAGTATATTCTTGTATAATTAGTGAACTGAATTAACTATTCAGTTCATTATTCTAAATACATAGTATAATATCTAGTATTTTGTATATTCAGTAAACTGCATTCAAGATATTTTTGTATAATTCGTAAACTGAAACAACTATTCAGTACATTATTCTGAATACATAGTACAATAATTATCTAGTATTTTGTATATTCAGTAAACTGCTTCTAGTATATTTTAGTATAATTAGTAAACTAAATTAAAGATGTTGAGTTGCATGATTGTTTGTCTACGCGGTACATATTAGCCGACATCTACATTATTAATTTGAATACAGTATTACTCAGCATTACAAAAACATCATTTAATGCTTAAGAGCTTGAGGAATATGCTGGAGCTAGACACAGATCTTGTGATAGGTACCCGTAGTGAGTACTGTATTACTACCCGTAAAGTATTACTATGTCTACTTATAGTATTTATCGACCACTGATGTTTTTTTGGACATCAAAGCAGCAAATAAACGGAATGCTCTCGGCTTGCAGAGCTTGAAATTAGTAGTCCGAACTGCGGTTTTGGCATTCAGCAACTGGGGGCACAGAATAGAACAAGTGAGTGAGAGAGAATGTGTGAGAAAGCAGGGTGATTGAGAGAAAGCAAGTGTGGGACATAGGATGATAGTGAGTAAACTCACCAACACCATGCACGCCTCATGCTATTGACTAAATTATTATGCAAGCTACCACTCGTCACTGGAAGTCCACATGGTGCTTCATGGTAGTTTGTGGTTCGTGTCCTCTTTTGTCTAGCCGCAGTTGTGTCAGGCAAATAGCGGAATGCTCTGTGAACAGTAGGTACTAGATTGGCAAATGTACATTATTTGCAGGCGATTAGACTCTTATTCTCAAGGTCCGAGCACTCAACTAATGTGAGCTATGAAGTTGCTTTTGCATTCAAAATCTACAATGGATAACATTGATGAATGAATGGAATATTGAAGAGATTAGTCACACTCTAGCTTCTATGTTCTTTGAATAAGTCATCAAGGAAGAATTGACGAACAAATATTCCTAACTACAATTTTAAAAATGTTGGTGTCTGCAACACCTATCTATCCATTGATAACAATATCCACTATAGAATGGATGAAATGTTGAAGAAACTAGTATCACCCTAGCCTTTATATTCTTTGAATAAGTCATCAAGAGAGAAATAATGAACAAATATTCCAAACTAGAATTTTGAAAACGTCCCACAATAAGAGGAAAAGTAGATGAATACATTCAAACATTGGTGTCTACAGTACCTATTTATCCATTGATAACAATATCCATTATATAATGAATGAAATATTGAAGAGACTAGGCTCACTCTAGCTTCTATATTTTTTGAATAAATCATCATGAAAGAATTAATCAACAAATACAGTACAGTATTTCAAACTAGAATCTTTGAAATGTCACACAATAAGAGAAAACGTGGATCTATCTATTTATCTATTGATGACAATAGCCATTAAAGAGTGGAAATAAACAAGAAACTCCAATATTTAATACATGCCTCATCGAGATTGAGATATCTTCTTGAATATTAGAAAATTTGTGAAATTTTTCAGAAAAGACTGGCTTAGCATAGTGTTACCATAAATAGAGGGGCTATAAGATTTAATTCTATCAACTTATTTGGTTCATGGCTTTTGTAGTCTGTTTGGATTTGGGGCGGAATTGTGGAGAGAAAAGTATGGTATACATGATAATATTTTTCATCATACAATATTCTAATATATTGATATACCTACTGTATGATAAAGTTTACATGGTTATTCTAAATGATGCACACATTTTCGAATATTCATATTTACTAAAGTACTAATTCAAAATTAACAATCTTTAAACCAATGGAAAGAGGAAATTTTAAAGTTTGTGGCGGGTGGTGATTATTCTATAAGTGACCAGTAGAGTTATCGCGACAATAAGCCGCTATGGGTTCAAATAGGCCGGCAATAGGCTACCGCTTACATGTTTGCCATGCAGCAGCTGAATGAAGGCCGCATTCAATATTTTAAAGGTATTGAAAAAAAACTTTGTAATTTCCTATTTCCATTGGTATAAAGATTGTGTATTTCGAATTAGTACTTGAGGAAATATGTTTATTTGAAAATGGGTCCATCATTTTTCATTGATACAAAAATTGTTTATTTCGAATTAGTACTACTTTAGAAAAAAGATTTATTTCAAAATGGGTCCATCATTTTTAATAACCCTTTATTATGATATTGTATTATGCTCGAGTAGGGAGTATACTGTTCATTCTCGTGTATATAGTACTCGTAGTGTAGGGTGCATATATATATAGTAGTGCCAGGGCTGTTCTTTTATCTCCGATTCCCCCATCCCACCCTTTAATATCAGCTTTCTTGAAGCTGGTGTATTCTTCCTTCCTTCTACGAGGACGGCAATGTTGCTAGTTATAATCTGAATAGGCAGGTGAAAGCCGACAAGATGAATTGATATTGTGTCAAAGAGACGAAAAGACCGGCTCAGATAGGGTGAGCATCTTGACGATGTAGGGAGTGATAAAGCAAGTTGCGGGGATGTAAGGAGTAGAAAGATTGGGGGAAGGGGATGGAGTAGTTCTGGGGGTATGCAAAGTGAGGGGTGATGCAATTTGTGGCAAAGTTTCCAGACTATACCTTGCTACCATACATGAAATCTTCTTCCCAGTAGTGTCTTTCGATAGGAATAGGAACAGATAGACTGCAAAGTTCAAGAGGTCAGGTAACAAGGCTAAGTACAGCTACAGTACAGATACTCATGGAAAAGAAAAGAAGGGCATTTCAGCTGTTGATCGTAAAGAAGTACAGTATAGCGACTTTTGCTCCTACAAGTCAAACTATACAAAATATACACTCTTCTTCCCTGAGTTCATACATATGAATGAGGTTAGTGCATTTGTTTGTGTATGCTATTTCAATTGAGCAAATGAACAGAAGACAATATTTTTTGTTTGTATCAAGCAAAAACGCTCTCTGATTTAATGGAAAATTGTTATGCGTTCATATCATTGATAATACATATCGTTTATTGGAGATTTTTGGAATTCAATGCACTTCGCTCGCTTGATCAGTTCAAAATCTTCTCCATTTTCAGAATTTGATCAGTTACAATGAAACATTGATTGAATTTTCGTTGAATAACTAAATCATACAAGTAGCCTACATGCTTTCAAGCTAAGATCGAGCACAACCTACTTTCTAATAGAATTATTATAAGTCAGTCTTTTTCATGTTTTACAGGATCCAAAATTTTTATGAAGCAGGTTTCTCATCAAATTTTATTACGAGAATTTCTACTTCATTGTTCTTTTTTATGTTACTGGAGAAAAACGACACCCAATTGACAATTGCAATGTTTCATAGTTAGCACGAAATGGCCTGGGACTGTTCCAAATGTAATTGATGACAGTAAACTCATTGAACTTCATTAAGTGTAGTCGCTTTAATTAGTCCGACACAAGGGTATTGTTGATCTAATGGAGACGTTGAACTCCGACCCGACCTTCCCACACTATTAGACTATGGGGTGATCATGTGAGGGCGTACATTGCTTTCTGGTTGCCTGCCTATATACTACGGTCAGAGCCAAGCATGCTGCAGCCAGACTTCCGCGTTGATTTAATGTCAAACCGAATACATATAAATCAAGTTTTGACCGTGCTGGAGGGACGCAATAAATTTTTCGCCATGACCAACTGCTCATTTCATTTTAATGACCGGAGACACCAGAATGCTTAATCAATGACCTGGCAAACAATAATTACGATAATCTGCTGATAATAATAACTCCAATGAGGTAGCCTATCAGGTCTACTAAATTTTGAATTATTGAACGAAATCAATATACTGTAATGCTACTGTTGGAATTAAGTTAGCTTCATATTAACTGTTTCAATCCATGATGAACAGGAAAATGTTTAATATCACAAATAATTGACCGAACGAAGAGATGACTGAGCGAAGCTCAGTCATCTACTAAGTGAAGTCTAGTTTCAAGTCCATTGGCTTTCGTCTGTTTGTTTGTTCGTTTGTGGATTTGTTTGTTTGTAATGCATTTACGGCTAAACGCATTGACAGATTTCAATAAGATTTGGCAGGAATGTTCATTTTGAGACTGCGCGACGATGTATATGTAAGGTTTTTTTTTAAATTTTGCATTTTGAGGACAAAATAGAAGGGAAAGAGAATGGCTGTATGGAATATAGCTATATATGAATGGCTGTATGGAATATACAATAGCTATATGGAACATGTGATAGGATTTATTTTGAATTGAATAAATGACTATAAGTTGAAAGTGGAAGTTGAAAGTTGCACGAGCATGGAGGACCACAAAGGATCCCATGTAATCTTATTATGATGAGATAAAGACTATAAGTTGAAAGTTGCACGAGCATGTAAATAAAACAAAATAAAAAATAAAATAAAATAAAATAAAATAAAAATAAAAATAAAATAAAATAAAAAATAAAATAAAATAAAATAAAATAAAACGAAATAAAATAAAAATAAAATAAAATAAAATAAAATAAATAAAATAAAATAAAAATAAAATAAAATAAAATAAAAATAAAATAAAAATAAAATAAAAATAAATAAAATAAAATAATAAAATAAAAAAAATAAAATAAAAATAAAATAAAAATAATATAAAATAAAATAATAAAAATAAAATAAAAATAAAATAAAATAAAATAAAATAAAAATAAAATAAAATAAAATAAAATAAAATAAAAATAAAATAAAAATAGAATAAAATAAAATAAAAAATGAAAAATAAATAATAAATAAAAAATAAAATAAAATAAAAATAAAATAAAAAAAATAAAATAAAATAAAAATAAAATAAAAATAAAATAAAAATAAAATAAAAATAAATAAAAATAAAATAAAAATAAAATAAAATAAAAAATAAAATAAAATAAAATAAAATAAAATAAAATAAAATAAAATAAAAATAAAATAAAAATAAAATAAAATAAAATAAAATAAAATAAAAATAAAATAAAAATAAAATAAAAAATAAAATAAAAAAAATAAAATAACAATAAAATAACAATAAAATAAAAATAGAATAAAATAATAAAATAAAATAAAATAATAAAATAAAATAAAATAAAATAAAAAAAGAATATAAAAATGTAAAGAAATGTAAAAATGAATAAATTAGATGTACGATTAAATTACTTGTACATATCGTATTTTGGGGGGGGTGACATCTCTTGATGCGAGAATGAATTCTGTACATTTGTGGGGAGAAAACCGCTAATTTACAGGTGGACATTGGGACAGCTGATTTCAGCTAGCATGCTTCTAATGATAAAAAAGAAATGTTCACAAATTAAAATATAGAATATAGAATATAATACATGAAACATATTATCGTTTTATGATACATCATCAACAATAGATCATCGTTGTACATATACTGGCCGAGTCTAAGCTCCGTGTCCCTGGGAGGAATGCAATATGTCCTGTAATTGAAAACCAGTTTTTGTAGTGTATTTTATAGCACTATTCGTCTCTCCTCTGCAGCCGCCAGGGACTCGGAGCTTCGACTCGGGCAGTACCTACATATTATTTCAATCCATCTTGTACCAACTACTTTAATAACTTTCAATGACTTGTATCATAATAGAAAATCAATGCCGATATGAATTAATCTGGATGTTCTTAACAGATCCTCTTCTTTGTTTTGTGCTCTTGATTATTTGTCTCACTCCTTTCATTCTCTTTCTGATTCATCCCAGTTTCAGCGTAGTCAGTTGAGAGCTGGCATATTATCGGAAAAATAAAAAATCAACTACTATCGTTGTTCAATAGGTCTGATCAAGAGACCAAAGATCTCAAGCTATTCGTGTGTTTTGGAAGATACGTTGAAAAGCAGTCGTTAAATTATTTATCCCAAATTACACTCTCATTACTCACGCACAAGCACAAGGCAAATGTAGGCATCACACATGTGATGTCTCATTAGTCTTATCGCATGATAAGACTAATTGTTTACGTTTTTCTGATACCGACGATTTGTGAAGGGATATTTCTGACAAGTCATCACCAAGATCGTTCGTGAGCAGCTTAAAAAACATTCTATGACCGGACGGGACCCGGAATGAGGCGTACACTTTGTATGTACGTGTCTGGCTAGGTTGAGAGAGGAGGGTGGGAGTGAGAGTGAGCCGGCAGGGAGGAGTAGAAGAAAGTACAGGTAATTACAGATTGAGGAGGTAGGCTGTGTGTGTGTGTGTTCCACACCAACGATCGCGGACAATGGTCGCTATCGGACGCTACTCGACCAAAACGTCTTGGACGTCTTCTTAATGACGCCCCCCCCTCCACCTCCTACTCCTCATACTATTCCTCCTCCTTTTCATCCTCCACCACCTACTCCTACACCTCCTTCACCACCACCTCCAACACCATCTTCTCCTCGTCCTCTTGCTCCACCTCCACCTTCTACTCCTCGTCCTCCTAGTCATCCTCCTCCTCCTGCTCTTCATCCTACTCCTCCTCCTACATCTCAACCTCCTCGTCCTCCTCCTCCTCTTACTCCCACTCCTCCTTCTCCTCCTCATCCTCCTTTTACAGCTCCTCCTCCTCCTCCTTCACATCCATCCACTCCTCATCCACCTTCTACTTCTATTAATCATTCTACTTCTCATCATCCTCCTCTTCGTCCATCTCATGCTCATTCACCAACACCTCCTCCTACTCCTCCTTCACCAACCTGCTTCCTCCTCTCACCATCCTCCTCCTCCTTCCTCTCTACCTTTTCCACCAACTCCTTCTCGTCCTCCTATCCCTCCACCTCCTTCTCATCCTCTTACCCCTCCACCTCCACCCATTTTTTTGTCGTGTCCTCGAAGTCATTGAAGGTCGAGTCACGCATCGTCTCTTCCGGCGTATCACCTCTTGTAGTCACAGTCTTGTTCTTGACTAATTTGTGTCTTCTGAATCCACGTAAGAATCTTTAAACAATATGGAATCTTAGTAAAAATCTACAATATATTTAAACAATATGGAATCTTAGTAAAAATAATCATGCAATAACTCCAATGACTTCCCTATTATCACAGTGAAGTTGATTAAAATTTTAAGGGAATTCAATTTTGAGAAAATTATTTGAATGAAGTATATAAAACGATTGGTTCATTTTGAATTCATTTCTTTTATTGAGAAATAAACAAAATTAAAACCGTTGAGAATCACGTTATTATTTAGACTTTAATTTATTGTTATTGTGTGGTTGATCCATTATTTTTTCCACTGGTTGAATTTCTCGAACCAGTGGGGCCAGTCATAACCTTGACCCCGCGAAATATTTTGTCAAAAGTTATTTCCTATAACCTTTAAGCAACTGTTTCTCAGTTCGATGATAGATGTTGTCCAACAAAAGTGAACGTAATGTTTTTCTACATGAAAAGTTTAGAAATCATTGGAATTTTCAGACATTCATTTTTCCTGTTGATTGGCATTTAATAGAAGAGTAGCATTTTCATGAGTGGCTAGATATAACTTATGGATCGGCGTATAAGATAGGGAATAAAATGTACTTCGATGCGGGAGTTACATCTATTCAAGTATAGGGCTGAAAACTAGATAGAACAATGTATGAGAGCGCATATAATTATGCACTATCTTGTTCTATATGGTTTGGGAAGAAACGTTCTTTGTTGAAAGCTCGCAGTTTTGCTAAGGAAAAGAGAGGCAAACCTGTTGGCTAACGATTTCTTTAATTACTGGAGACTCTGTGAATGAGCTCAAGGCATGCAATTTCTGGATCATGAATGCTATTTGCGCATTTTAATAACAAGGGTAGATTAAACTGGGTATTGCAGAACCTTTTCCTTAATAGAGGCGAACAGGACATTGTCAGCAGGTGCTTGCATCGCAAGTGGAAAAAGTTTAGTTTTAGTTGTCAGGTTGGACTCTGTCCAATAAACTTCATGAGCGCATATTGTACGTTGAGGTCTAATCAACTTAGAAACAGATTAAATGTATTTGATCTAGGGCGCTGGAACTTTGTAGACAAGTTGTTAGCAACATTATAGCTGAACAGTGCATTTTGAACCCATGATAATGCTATCCTCTTTAAACCATATTCTCTTCGCCAGTATACCACTACAATGAATCCCATTGTTTGTTCATGTATCTCATTTATAATGATTTTTATATGTGATAAGGATATGAAGAGAAATAGTTTCAAAATTAACTATTGAGGATATATTATTATTAGCCAAAAATCACACCAAAAGTAGGTTCCACCTTGTATGAAATAAAGTGGTCAAGTTTTTTTTTCAAGATGAAGCCTATGTGATTGTCCTGAGATTCTCATTAAAAATTTTGAACCTTGACAACCTGTCGGATCAGCGCCATAAACCATAAAAAATTGCGGGAACTTGCATCTTTTCAAGTTTGGCCAATTTGTATCCTCAAACATCACTTTCTCAAAAATAAACCGCTCTTATAATAATTCAGAAATACAATTGAATTATCTACAGTTCGAGACAAAATTGTAATTGTAAGGTGTTTCAGTTTCAAAATTTTCTATAAGGTTTACTATTTGAAACACTACTATTCAATATTAGTTCAATAAATATTTAAACACTATAATCACAACTATTGAAAAGTTGTAAATCCATTGACTCTATCTCTATTAATGCTGATACAAGCGATCTCCAACTCAGTCTGGCTGGAACCACGTGGAATCGCTAGAATTTCCTTGAATTGTAGGTTACTAGAATAGATTAAAAAATCATCAGTTTATTCCTGCTATTAAGTTCGGCTCAATTGATGTACGGGTGCAAACAATCATTGGACATAAAATAAAAGCGAATTCAAATTTTTATTACATCGATTTCCCTGATCACAATATCACTTTTCCAAAATTGTGTTCCAAACAAAGATTCCACAATTTTGTCCAAAATCGTGCTCTCAACAAAGAAACGCAACTCACTCAATATTATTTATAAATAACTTACTATCCATGGTCCAAAGTAATTTGATTTCCAACTCTTAAAGGAGCAACTAACTATTATTCCTTCGATTCGCTCATTTCTGGTCTAATAGTTGTTTTCCTGTCATCTTTTGGCTGCAGCTGCATCATTCTCGGTCTACCGAGCCAACTGCGCAGGTCCAAACAAGTCACCTATCATTATTAAAATGTCATTACAGGAGACAGCGGAACAAAGCGACGCTACCATTAAGCCATGCCGTCTCTTGTCCATGGTATTCTCTCTACACTAGCAGAGCTCAATGCAGCAACAAGATCGTACCAGTACTCCCAAACTAGTAACTCCGGCGGTAATGGTCTCTTTACCCCTTCTTCATCATATTTACTACTTTTTTCAGTCTTCTTACTAAATTCTTTTTCTTTTCCTTCTTCTTTTTCTTCTTCTTATCTCACCCAACGACCATCCATCCAAATTCAGAAACACGAAACGCTCTGACCATTTTGGTCTTGTCGGAAATCACGCACTCGTCTCGTTTTCTTGTTTTCTTCATTCTTACGATCATAATCTTGCTCTATGCTAGTCATTTCATCTGAACAAAAATTTCCTAGATGTATAATATCCCCTCAAGATAATCTTCCAAGCTCAGTGAAAATGACTGTTTTGTTCATTTTGTCAACTCCAATGTATCAGTGTAAGGTTTCTAATCAAAGGCTTGATTTTCCTCCTTTTCATACTATCTTTGAAATGTTTTAGTTTGAGAATCCTTGTTTATGCATTTGGATAGAATTCGAAAAATGAATATACCTGCAGAATTTTATTAACATAGATTTAGGCGTTTGTGCGTAACCAACAACGTTACTGCGCACGGTCAATAAGAATATTCCAATGTGCAATTCAATTCTCATTTTCCCGTAAATGGAATTGAATTTTTAATTCGGATAAATTTGTTCCTCTTGAAAGAACCAGTAGATCAATATAAAAGATTATAATTAATCTATAATTATTCTTCACGTGGGCTGTAAGGCTTGTTTGCGAAAAAGAAACTAACTCAATCGTTTTAATTATTCAAATTTTATAGAGAAAGTAATGAAAACACAAAGCGGTAGGAGAGAAAATTAAGAACACAAAAAAATAGGAATGAGAGAGAGAAGAAATCAGGCTTAGAAAAATAAAACTAGGGGAATTTCATCGTCCATCATCATAGGTGACCAGCAAGCTTCAGCGAAGAGGAAAAGCTTATTGAGTTGAAAGCTAAGGCTTGGCGTACACCGGTTAGTCAAGACAAGATAAGACGAGACTAGTCACGTTTAGTCACAGAACTTCACATAGTTGCTTATGAAGCAACACACACCGATTAGTCACTGTGACTGAATTACTAATCTCGTCTTGACTAATCGGTGTACGCCTAGCCTGAGAGTTCAAACCAAGAATGACTCATTGTATTAAAGTTGTAGCAGTGAGAGGGTAATGTACTTTTCCATATAATTTTAGTAGGAATTTCAGCAGTACATTAGGAATTTGGTCTACCTTATTAATATTGCCCAGGGTTCTGAGTTGAAAACTGCCGACCTGTGGATTAAACAGAGAGACCACTCAATCATCAATCAGTCGATTTGGCATGACGTTTCAAGCGTTGATAACGTTGATAATGGTTTGAAAAGCGTGTAATGTGTCGAAATAACTAACGAAGATTCCCACAATCTATAAGATTGAAACGTTTCTCTTCAAAATTCGTTTGACATGGAACCGTCATAATTCGACTTGCTCCAAAAGACAAAATGGCAATTGGCTGCATATAATCTACCAGTTGACCTGATAGTCGAGGAATCAGTTGGCAGATTAGACTGTATCTAATGATACAAAACAGCCATGACACGAATCTAGGTGAACCATCTTCGGCGTTGCAATTGAGCTGGATTTATCGAAACTATTTTCTTCATCGACAGCCGTATGCTTCACGAAAGATTTCTAATTAGGAATTCCCATAGTATTTTTCCATTGATGCCAATTTACGAGAAACACTTGATTCTTTGTAAGAACATCGGATAAGTTAATCGATTATGGAAGTTTCCAGTTTATGTTTTCCGAGTTCAAGCTACTTTGAGGTTCAGCGATTGAGAAAATCTACTTTATTTAATTTATTAACGTGACGTTTTGCTTGGAATATGCAGTGAGGAGTGAGCAGTACCAAATTGTAATTCAGAAGTAATTCAGTAATTCAGAAGTACTAAATTGATAGCAAAAATGAGCAGTGGCATTTTGATACCATAGAATTGAAAAAAAATGGCAGTATCTCTGTAAAAGTAGCTGTATATTTATAGTATACTGTCTGTAGTCTGTGGCAATACAATTTGTCATTGCAAGGAAATCATAGAGCGCTTAAGCTTTATATAATTTATTTAATCTATATAATTATTAAGCGTTAATATTAGAGCGTTAAATACAAATAGCTCATCTATAACTATAATTCTCCGTACTAACAAAGCTACAAAATTATCTCCATTACTCCAGTTGAAAAGCTCTAGTTGAAATTGTGAACAACAAAAGGTTCAGTTTTGAGTTCTATAATGATAAGATGCAGTTGTAATTCAGTATTGATGCAGCAGTAAACTGAAATTAGCATATTTGGAATACTTGAGAATGTAAGGACGTCACTGAGACTCAATATTCAAGGAAATTTGTGTCAATATTCGACTGGAACTCATTATTCATGACTGAACAGAGTGAACATTTCGAGAAGGAATGCGCTGAAAGAAACGTTAGGATTCTAATGGAAAAAGAGAGGATGACTGGAAATAGTTCGGCATCTCACTTTTCTAGCGATAGCGTATTCTTACGATCTTATGAACCATAATAAACTATAATAATGTCATTATCGAACTTATTACTGGTCTATAATACCAAAAAAGATTCAGACTTTGCTATTTCGCTCGCTAATACGACTAAAACTAATACGATCACGCAAGAAAGAAATTAGATTATACTTTACAAACAGGACAATTTATTTGCATTCCATGCAGGTAAAACTCGAAAAAGAAATCAACTCTAAATACTGCAGAGAACTTCTAGAATATCAGTATTATGATTCGCCAAATAAAATAGCCAATTTTCATGAGCTCTAATGGAGTGGATAATCCGTGATACCTTCAAAGGGAAAAATTGCAGTTCTCTTTTCAGTCCTATTCTCATGGTTTTGGTGTACAAAGTTTTATTGCTGAACCTCATTACCAACTGCGGTCAAATAGAATAGACTAGTCATTATAACTTACATTGCAATTTTCATCTTGTCCAATTCAAAGTAGAAAGCTTATTAATAAACGCTAATAATCTTGAACTATTACTACAAATCAAACTTCTCCATGTATGGCATAATTATGTTCTGCTTCTTTTAAATTCAACAGAGATTGACAATATTGTCGTAACAACCGAAACGGATATCTCTTTGGATAGATTCATACACATTTTTTTGTGTTTCTAGCCTTTTTTTACTATTTTAATACTAATCACAATATTTCATTTACTACTAGAAGAGATAATCCATTCTCCATTTGATTAGTCTATGTCAAAAAGTTTGAGAAGTGTGTCAAGCGAAATAAGTAAAGGTTATTTTCAAATTAAAACTTTGAATTTGATAAAATACTGAAAATACATTATTCGAGAGGCATTGGAACGTTTTTGCTCAGTAAGTGTCTATGATATCTAGAATTACTTTTAAAATTTAGCAAAAAATCATTGAATTTTGTTATTCGCACAGAAATCTTGACTAAAGAAGGAGACGAGATGTTGGTACAAGAGAAGAAAGTTTATCATTCGAGATTTTCGTTATTCATTCTCAAGTGACGGCAAAATCAACCAATGCTGAGTGAGTCTTTCTAAACAGTTAGTTCAAACACCAATATTATAAACCATTCATTCAGAACGAGAACCGGATTCTGCAGAAGCGTATCGACGAAGAACAACCAAAAGCAAAGAATAATATGAAATAATAAATTGATTTTTTCTATTGCATGGTTGGCTGATATGAAAATAACCTGGTTGTAAACCTACCATAGAATAATTAAAGGTAAATTCCAAATACCTTCTATCTGTATGGTTCAAGTTTGTTATGGAATATAGAATTATCGCGTCTCGTTTAAATCAATTATTAATCCTTTTATGATTCCATCATCTGGCAAATCAAATAAGTGCCTATTGAAAACTCATTTTTCGAATCTAATCCAATGATTCGGAATTGTATTGTTTCCAACCGCATCTCATTTTTCTGATGAAATTTCCCCATTGATTCGTGTTATTATTGACTGCAAGAGTGAAATTGGTAGATACGTTTCATGTTTTATTTGGAATGCTTCTCTAAAACATTTTGACCTTTTTGATCAAATACAGGTCAGTCACTCTGAAAACTGAGATTGACGTCTCTGAAAAACCTGCATCTAAAATCTTGTCCAGTGCATAAACGTGTGACATCGAAAGTACTCTTTTTAGGCTTGGAATTGATGATGAATGACATTTGCAGTCTAGAAAACTGCATGTATGTAAGGTTATTACTAAAACCTTTCAGAAACTTACAAGTGGTCATCTCCTCTGAGAGAGCAAAAGCAATTCTCTATGTATGTTATATAAATTGAACTTATTAGCCTTTTGCTGTATAAATTGGAAGAAGCCATTTTATAATATTATGTTCTTATTGATATTATACTGAATCATTGGGTTATTTGGTTAATGACACTAAAGTAAGTTTTTCATCAAGAGTATCATTGGTTTCATCATATAACATTATGTGACTGGAATGATGTGACTTAACAGTCGTACTGAAAAATGGAGTGTAACTAAATTTACAACTGCAATATAAGAAGAATTAGAATATGAAGAATAGAAATTTCTATGTATCCGTTCAAATAGAAAATATGAATCACTCAATCTCGGGATGATGATGTCACCTCATGTCGAATGGATTATTCTCACATTTTGAATAGGAAATAAATATCTCCTTTCGTTGAAGGGAATATCTCCCTCCTTTGTCTGGAATAATTCACAACCTGAAGTTTCAAGCCTTATTTTTGTATATTAAACATGGATAACATCAATGCTTGTATGATCTGTGTTTACCACATTACGCAGTGCAGTCCGAATATTAACTTGAACCCATGCCCTGTGAGGAAGGAAAGGTTTGAGCCATGTTAGTTGCAAAGCGAGTCTACCATCATCCAAGCTTGGACAATATTTGAGAATACACAATAGCGTTGTAATAACAATGATAGCTTGTATTACCAAATGTAATTAATTCAGTTATGAATTAATAGGTGAGCTCTACACTATACATATTCCACCAGTAATTAATCCGATGGCATAATCGATAAGTTTCTCCAGGGATTAAATACCTAACAATGCCCAATGCCATTAGCGTTTATTAGCTTTTCAGCAGATATATTTAAAGCAATGAACTCATGTTAACACATGAGTCTTTGAAAAGACTGAGTAAGGCTTATCAAGATTAAAACTAGAATATGGTTCAGTTGAATTCTCTAGTGAAGGATTAGAAGAAAATTGCAGTTTATAAAAGAGCTTGTTGATGAAAAATCTCAAACAACGTCTGATAAGTCACTGCAGCAAATAAATTACTTCTCTCTCGCTCGCTGAATTCAGATAATGGAAGAAGGTGGATTTATTGACACACTTCAACCCCCGCCTCTCCCTGCGGAGCCCATTCCAGTCTCTTTAATGAGCAGAATTAGTTCTCGGGTTTCGTTTTAATTTCCATCTCCAGTTTAGTGGTGCTGGCTCTGGGTCCAAGTACAAAAGTGCTGCTTCTCTCCATTATGAAAAATCATCATCATTCAGCCATTTCTACATCAATAATGCCAGCCAAGTGCAAGACAAAGAAAAAGCAGATAACCAAGATAAAATGAAGAGAGATAACCAAAGTGAGTGAATTTTGTAGGATCGCGTTTTTCCGCAAACTCAGTATTCGATTCAAATAATTTTCCAGGAATTTTCTCTCTACACAATACATGTGAAACTTTATACTTCGATGAAAACGAACCAGGGAGTTGATGTAAATATTCAATGTTATTCGACAGCTTTTCCCAATATTATTTTTCGGTTGGCATTACTTCTTATTCTATGAGAATACAGTCTACCTAGAGCTGACCTTGGATTGGTCTTCGGGGCATGTCTGTTGACCTTACTGCGTTTTCCAGTACCTTAGTCTGTATCCGGCTAGTGTGCATCACAGTAGTTATTATAGTAAGCCTATATTAGAATATTGATTAAGTCCTGGATACAAATTAAAATATATAAGTATATTAATAATAATTATCTTATCAAGTCCCGAATAGAACAAAATTCCATTTATCTGTTCAGATTTCAATCAGTTCAATCTTTCAATCAAGATTTCAATCTTATGATTACAAATCAAGATATCCGTTCAGCTATTGTGACGTATTACTATGTTTCTGTTCTGTCAGATTCTACACTGAAGCTGGTACGATCTATAGAGAGTTTGTAATCACAGTGTAGTCATTGTATGTCACACTTTTGATTGGCCAGCTCGGTCAAATCCGTCATACTCTTGCCAACTCCCATAAGATTCAAATTGAGAAGATTCTTGGATCTTAATTAGGTAAAGTGATACTCTTTTAACCTGCAATTGCAAATGTCAATTTAAGTATTCTATCATTTAAGCTTTCGGAGCAATATCATAACTATTTTTAATCTTGGAAAGGTGACTTTTAATGAGGTTTCTTTTGAAGGAAATTTGAGAAATGAGTGAACCGGTTCATATTTCGGCCCATTTCAGAATCCAAAATATCAGCAAAACTATAGTGGTGGCGGAAAATGTTTTTAATCAGAACCATAGAAAATGTTAGAAGAGAGTCAATAGCCATCTGCCAAATTAAGAAAATACTACTATTGGAGGGAATGCGGTACATTATGATTAAGTCTGTACAGACCAGAAATTGCAGTTCAATGTATGATCAAACATGCAAACAACACAGAAGAGGTAGAGTGTATTCAGAAACACGATACTGCATTTTGAAAATATTCAAATAATGTTCAATTTCTTATCAAAATAGGCGATGCTTAGACCATAGAATTTTTTTTATCTCATAGCTTTTTTATCGGTCATCCATCCGAGAGCAGTCTTGAATGTTTGTTACTAAACCACATGTTTACTCAGCAACCGCTCTCACCGAGCGACTCATTGGAATTGGAAGAAAATTAGGCTAAGCGTACACTGGTTAGTCAAGACAAGACAAGACAAGATTAGTCAAGTTTAGTCACGCAGTAATTCACATAGTTGCTTATGAAGCAGCACACACTGATGCAATGACTGATCGGTGTGTGCTGCTTCATAAGCAACTATGTGAAGTACTGTGACTAAACGTGATCAATCTCGTCTTGTATTGTCTTGACTAACCAGTGTACGCCTAGCCTAACTGTATACTAATACAGGATACTGCATCTGGAAAATATTCAAATGACCGTCGTAATAGGCAATTATTGATGTTCTAGAGGCCAGTCAAAGATGTCAAGGAATGTGTGATGCATCAGAGCATGAACAGTGATCGGATGAGAAATGCGCACCCATAGGGCGGCGGCGCCCAAGGCAGGATGGAGAATGCAATAAAACTGATATGTGGCTGTCGGTATATTGCGACATTATCCGGCAGCGATCCCCTAAGCCGCGTACGACTTGATGGTCGCGCGTGACCACGTTGCTCAAGTTCCCCCACCTCCAACCACCCCCCAACTACCCCCCAACCACCCCCCAACCACCCCCCAACCATCTCCTGCCACGACACAATTCAATAAGTCCCATATAGAAAATTACTTCAAATCCGTCGTTGGGATCTTGCTGACGTGCCGACATGTGTCGGATGATTGTGCGTTGGCAGATCTTCTACTTCTTTCTCATTCGGCATGTCATCAAATGCATTCGACGCTTCCCGCGCGACGACGTGTTCTCGTTTAAAAATGGAGCGTACGTTGACAGTGCTGCCTCTGAATGACTGACTGACTGAATTGTTCACCACGTCAGCAAGGCACTCCGCTGCCAATGTCGCTACTGTAAATTTCATTTAGTTCGAAATAATGTTCGCTGATCTATGTTTCATGGAAGAAATCAATGTGAATTATGAGTACATATAAAATAATTATTTCTTGATCCATTAAAAAACTGTGATGTATACACATTTGAAATAAAATTACTGCAAAACAGTAGTGAAATGGAATCAGACTAGCAAATTTTGGCGTTGATATGATTAACAATAGTCTAGTTGGAGTGGCCGTGGCTAAGTTGGTTCTTCACTGTCCTGGTAAGACAAAGGTCCTGTTTTGAAAATGTATAAATATATTTCTCGGACCAATTTCATGTTCTGGAAGACGCTAGCTGCCCCGACTGGAGGTCTCCTACGATCCTTGATGCCCAAAAGCAGTAACTTAATTCATCTCTCATCATCACCCTTCTGATTACTCTTCTCGCATGAACCTTGGAGTGTACTGGAGCCATTTTCATCCAAAAACGTTCAACGTTCAATCAGCCGATCATTTGACTCATTATCAGGATTTTGGACGTTCGGACGTTTTCGGAACGGTTCCAGTGAACGACGAAGCTAAGCCTTGTGTTGAGACAAGAACGATCGCCAATGTATGAATCAAAGACACGCTACAAGCAAAACATGAATGTTGGAAACAACATACAATGTGTATAACTATGATTGTTATAGAAAGTGAAGAATGAGATTAATTGGTTTAGATTACATAGTTGAAATCACGTTAGTAGATTTCACACGCTGGGGTCCATGAGTAGGTTGTGCAGTAGACTGCTACGAACGAAAGTGACGTGATTTCTGAAGGAAATTGTATGAGAGATTTCTCTTAGAATGTAGTTACAATGGAAACGTTGAATAACAGTCATTCACCAGGCGCTATGCTCAAAACACATGTCTACAGGTTCCGGATGATGTCACGCCTCGCAACTTCTCGGCTAGAACCTTCGCGTGACTCTACCGTGTGTTCTAGTATCCATGGTTGGAACTAATTTACTATATCAAAGAGTTTGGTGCCGTGTAGAGTAGATTTTTGAAAGTTCGAGGAAAAGTTTGAGAGGACCGATTTTAATGCGGTTTGCGCCAAAAGGAAGAATAAAAAAAAAAGTTTTTCTGCGAATTTGTGCAGGTTTCATTTGCTTCTAGAGAATAATCATTTCAAATAATGAAAACCAAAAACAATCTATTGGCATCAAAAAGTACTGAATTATTAAATCTACTGAGTTAGTTTGCGAAATGCTACATAGATTGAGCTTGGAAACTTCTTTTATGAAAGTTGTACAATGACTATAAATAGTTTCACTGTACAAGGTAGGTTTTCATTGGTATTACTGAGCTGCTGCCAGCTCCAGATAATCACAATAGCAACTGTCTAAAACTCAGAATCTTAGAAGATTCAAGTGAGCAGCGCTTTGCGCTGAACGGGGTGAACTCATATATTATTAAGTAATAACTCATGTTCAAATTGTACGACAGCAAAAAAACTTTAAAGTACTGCATAATTGGAATGCAATCTTTCGATTCAGTACAAGATGTTTTTCCGTCATTATTATTAATATTATGATGCTTGATACAATATTCAATTATCTAATCATCTTCATTACATCGAAGTAAAATTTCAAATTTCTGTGGCTGTATTTGGTCGCACAGTGAGAGTGGTTGCTGAGAGAAACTTCAATACTCAAGACCGCTCTTAGACAGATGACCGACACAAAAATGAGGCAAGGTGGAACCTACCCGTAAGGGTTTCTCCACCCATAATAAGCCATACGAGTTTTACAGTATCATCGAGAACAAATTCACTTTAATCGTAACAGAATTGAATGCAACAGTAAGAATAGTCTCAGCTGTAACCGAAATGAGCGCTATCTGTGCGTATTGAAATGAGTGCAGTTCTGTCAATAGACGACTGAGAGCGATAGAAAAGAGCGCAATTGGAGAGAGTGAGATAGAAACAATGAGAGGAGTGATTGATGGCTTCAACTGTCAGTCACGCCATATTTTATGATGGCACTAGTAATGAATGGAACAAGGATGGCTCTTCCATGGACATTCTACCTAGCGTGACAACACATACATCAAATTTATCACATCAGTTCAAATTTGCAATTTTCAAAATGAATGCGTGAAATCTCAATTCACTCAAAGGTAATTATATTTAATTTGATGATGCCTTTATCTTAATTATCAAACTATCAAACCGTTTTACAACTACTCCAACGGTTTACCATTAATGTAGATAAACAACTTTATTGATCAATTCGTCCATGACAAAGTTGCTGTAGACGAAGTTGATGCATCGCCGTTCAAGCCTGAAATTATAGTACAGGAGACATGAATGAGAATAATATGTTCATTCCAAATAGTCTATTGTAATGTTTTAAGACTTGCTAAATTGAATTTTCACATCCATCATTTAGCTCTTTAGAGTATAATTATCATTATTGTTCAACGCAGTGAATTCGGAAACATCTATATAAAATTCTATTCCAAATCTATAACATCATTCCATCATTTTCGAAAATTGTTGGATATCAAGTCATGCTAAAAGAAACAATTTATAAGATTTAATATTTCATCCTTCATAAAAATTAGATCGTTGTTCTTTTTTGAATCAATGATACTGATATTTATGTTATGATTGTTTCTTCTTCAATAGACCAAAAAATTTGATAGAATAGGCTACAAAAGGAAGAATGCTCCAATGTTGAGCATTGATGAGGAGAAATGATAAATGCAACTGCTCGCCAAATTATTCAGTGATTCCTGTCATCAACCTTCTAGCTGGCTTGTTTCTCTGGAACAAATAATTTAGCGGTACATTAATAATCATGAGAAAGATATTATATTCCATGGAGATCAACTTAATTAATTATCCTAATGCCACCTGAGTTGAGATGCTGATTAGCAGGTGCGTCATTGTATGGAAATAGCTGGTGATGTTTTCAATCAGTGATATCCTTTCACAAATTCCATCCATCATTTTCTTTTTTTCCGCACTGATCCAACAAAGGCTTCGCCAGAACAAAAGTCATGTTTGCACAGTAAATATGATACCTTCGCAGAACTGTTAATTCAAAGCTCGTTCCACTTGCACAGCATTCGGCAAAGGATGGGAGAGAGAAGCTTAATTGAAAGAGCGCTGCAAGAGTAGAAATGGTGCTCGTGTTCCCAAAGGGTAGTCGGGGGTTGGTTGAGAAAAAATACTAAGCTGGTGGCAGAGGGGGAAGACGGGTGTAGCCACCGATTAAAATACGCCACGGCTTATTGCATTAGGGGTAGTTTGGATGGGAGGGGGGAATTGTACAGTTCATCCTAATAGCGGTAGGGGGGAATATCCCGGTACAAAAGATAACGCAGGCTTTCAATAAATGTTTGGTCCGTGATTTTTTCGCGCTCAAAGCTTTCTCCCTCACTCGCCCGCAAGGTTTTTGATGGTCGAAATTTCACTTCGAACTTGGAAGCCGACACCCAAATATTGTGGCTCCGTATTTTTTAACATGGTATTCAACAGAGAAATACCACATTTCAAAAGAAAGTTGTAAGTATAATCATTTTTCCTGTTGATACGAGTTCAAATCAACGATTTGATTTTAGTTTATGATTTTATTTGAAATCTTCATGATATCTTGCAAATATTACTACGGATACACAATAAATTTGTTTCAATAATTTTTATAGATGTTTGAATAGAATTGATAGCTAAACATGCATTTAAGTACCGACAACGAGTAGTAGACCCTCTAGTGAAGTTGCTAAAATGCAAGGTTAGTGGATTAACCTATCTTAGCCTTAGCGTCTCTCTACATAACTTGATTAAAATGGGTCAAAAGAAGGAAGACAATAATTATCATGGGACAGGAAAAATGATGAAAAATGTGCACTTCAATTATTAATCGAGCTCTTCTTTCAAGCTTCATACTTAATCTTCAAATTAATACTCTCCGTCACCGTCATGTGGTACTACAATACTACATAATTTTTTAAATTTCCTCAATATTTTCTATCATATATTATGTCATTAAATTATATCTATCATATATTTCTATTATGTATTCAGAATATTTTCATCTGAATTGTTCAATTACCACTATAAGAAGTGAGCATGTATTGTCTACTCACTAATTTTTTGAGCGTACTTTGGAATTCTTTGTCGGAAGCTTTTAAAACGGGCTTGGGAAGAGTAACCGCCGGCTGTAAGAAAATAACAGAATAAGGAAGAGCAGAACAACAGGGCAGGGGTTGATAGTGTAGTGTGCAGCGAGCTTAATTGAGTTTGTAAATGTCCATTTGTAGGGGCGCGCTCGTTTGGGGGTGTACAGGGGTTTCGGGTACAATTGACCCCCAAAATGCCATCTCCTTCCCCCCTCATCATCCCCCTCACCATCAAGCTCCTCTATCTACTGCCTGCTGAGTTCCGGTCGTAGCACAGTTTTATCGTCGAGGCCTGAAATTCTCATTTCTGCTTTTTGAACAGCGAGTGCCGTTACGAAAAGAATAGAACGCTGTTATGATTCTACAATTATTGTCTTGAATTGTGTTGCTTTTGTTGATTCTATAGTTGTGGGGCTTGGTTGACCTATTTGATTAATCAATTACTACCGCATGTATAACATGTGATTATTGTTCAATAGTTGTGGCTTTCGAGCAACATAATTATGCAATTCATCGACACGAGTTAATGAAAAACAGGATCCTAGCCATCGCCAGCAATATATAATTATAAAAATCGATAAGTAGGATAAACAGGACTCTTACCATCGCCAGCAATATAGAATGATGAAAATCAATAAGTAGGATAGAATGATAAAAATCGATAAGTAGGATAAAATTCAGAGGATTTCAAAAGTAGGTACACAGAAATATTCTGCAGAACACGAAAGGGAGTGAGTACAACACTTTCAAGAGCTCAATTCTGTTTTCAACACTCTTAAAAGAAAGATTGTGGAAGTTCAGTTTTTTTATATAAATGATCGTACTTCTATGAAACATTTCATCACTGTATCACCTACCCTACCATCCCTCTGTACGAAGGAGCACCAAACATTTTAAAGGTTCAGTATATAATTTATTAACGTTCAATTAAAAGTATGACATTCAACATTGTTATCACAGAGTATCTCTTGAACTCAACCAAATACTCTTGTTGTCGACTAATTAATAAATAGTCTAAATTCTTACTCGATATCATCGTCAGAAGGCAAATTGACTCAGAAGTGAATGTATATTATTTAATGGTAGGTGATGAAGTTGATACTTTCAGATTGATGAAGTTGCAGAGCAGCAAATAGAAGTATTGAATTTGTTAATACTTACTTCTAGACAATTAATAGTTTGTTAAGATCTCGATAATCAATCTATCAGTATTCCTTGTATAACAATACAATTCTTTGAAATTTTTTTTAGGAACATCCAGTTTGTTTTGTAAAGAGGGTAGTGCTTGACACGTTTTCAATAAAAAATTCGCAGCCTACTTTTAAAAGGGCAGAGATTCTTTAGAAGAAATAAGGCAAATAACAGTTTCAAAGCGATGAGGGTGAAGTTTTAGAAGTTTTGACTCACTCAAGAAGTTTTCCAGAATAGAAGACCCTAGCTGTTACTTAATTGATGATGTTCACTACCCTCGAGAAGAGTATCACACTCGCTCTTGAACACTCAAAAATTTAGAACATATCAAGCCAAGCCAAAACAGAATTGGGATTAAAATCTACTTCGGGCACTATCAAGGTGCTTTGAGAGGGTTGGATTTATTAAATAATTGAGCCCAAGGAAATGATTTGGAGCTGGGGCTGTGGAGGAATTTAATTAAATTAATTATTCAAAGTTAGTGATTCTGGAACTGTAGGCTTAACTTAAAAAAAATACATCAAGGCAGTTCAATGAATGAACTCGACTGAGTTTGTTTCCATACTGTGAAAGACTCGAGTGGGTTTGTTGTGGGGGCTGTTTGCATGAGTATTCCGTCGATTAGACTCACGCACACGCGATTAATGGCTAGATAGTATCATTGGCAGCCATGACCTTCAAGCTGCATTGTTTTCAATCATTGCATTACCTCGTACATAGCAACTGTGTATACCTATGCGGAACCTAGCTGGCTTTGAATGAATATAAACTGGAAAATATTATTGGAAAAAGAAATGCAACAAAGAGTATGTTATAAGGATATTTTTTAGTGAAACAGTATTATTTTTCAAATGAGAATTATTTAATATGTTGCCTTTCTAATTTTGTTAAGGACATCCAAACCTATAGCTTCTATTGAGTATTGAATTTGATGTTTGAGTTTGGTATCTCTCGCAAATTATAAGTGACCCTTCAATCCAATAAAAGCTTTTCATCATAATATTCATTTGTTAAAGCTATTACAACATTGTACCGAAGTGAGTGGGAGCAGAGGGGAATTTCCGATAATGTATTTTACTCTTTGAATCTCGACAGCGTAATATTGGGCCTATGTCCCGGTTCAGCAGCCCAATGTGATAGCTTTATAATTCCAATCTGCAAAAAGTAAATAGCCAATGAAATGTGCCTTAATGACTCGCCCTAAGCCTGAGCATCGCTTCAGGCACTTCAATTAAAGTACGAACAGAGCTGGTCCATTTCTGCCTCATTAGTATTCACATGTGTAATTACCATAAAATTAGTCAGTGCCCGTTGTGTAATTGAGTTACTGGCAACAATCAGCCTTTGAATTACGCCACTTGTCATTGAAATAGCCAACGTTCAATTGAACCTTGGCTTCATGCTCATGCAGTAATAACTTTTGATCTGTTCGTGATGCTATCCAGTTCAGAAACTACCAATAATCCATTCACCTTTGTTAAAATGTCCAAAATCAATGAATTGATATCGCTTTGGTGGCTTGACTATGCAAAGGCAACTTTGTGTTTTGATATTGAGTGGGAGTACGACAAATCTAGAAGCAAATAGCTTGCAAACTGCACCAACAAATCTAACTGTCCAATTGTACATTAGGTTGAATCTAATTCTCAATTCGTTCACTGAATTGAGTTCGCGTAAATGCTTTGAACTGGGCTCTATACGAAAGTTGAAGGAATGTGATACTTTGTAGTCTGTTAACCACTAGCTCTATTAGGCTAGGCGTACACCGGTTAGTCAAGACAAGACAAGGCGAGATTAGTCACGTTTAGTCACAGTACTTCACATAGTTGCTTCTGAAGCAACACACACCGATTAGTCATTGCATCGGTGTGTGCTGCTTTATAAGCAACTATGTGAATTACTGTGACTAAACGTGACTAATCTCGTCTTGTCTTGTCTTGACTAACCGGTGTACGCCTAGCCTTAGTGGATACTCGTCGGAGCACAGTTCTGAAAATACTTGTTGATATTGTGAGTTGGACTTGTTGTCAAATGAACAGTATATAAGTATATATATACACATTATGACTATACAGATTGGCGCATAAAGAACGCATTTTTTCAGAGTGTTATAAAAAACTTTATTTTAATAATACATTTATGAATTCTACACCAAAATACTAAGCCAATAGCTCAATTTGAGAATTTTCATGAAAAATTCCAAAACATTTGAGTATTCTTTTATATTTATATTGGAAAGATGGCAGCCTTAATGCATTAATGCTTTTTAAAAGCCTTTTGATACAGGAGCAATTTTTCCATGTATTGTAGTATTCAAATCTTCAATTGAATAATATTTACGACAGTAAACTTCGAATTTCAAGTGAAGAAGAATTACATGCCAATATGCTCGACTTAAAACTCTCAACTAAACGTCCGTTGAACGATGGTGGCAGATTTATCCTATTTGAGATATTTTTTAACAGCAAATACGCGGTTTTGCAAGATCAATTGCGCCATTGGTACTAAAACTGGATACTTTAACCTACAAAATGGTGTCGCTCGGCGGTCACAGACAGCTCCACTCCACTGATACTATCCTACTCAAATCCATGCGTTCTTTTTGCGCCAATCTGTATGTCTATGAATAAAATTCTAAAGTTGAACAAGAGTGCATAACTGTGTTGAGAACAACTAATTCCAAATTACATATTGCGTGATGTAGCTTATATTCAAACTTCAATAGATTTTGAGAGGATTATGACAAGATATGACAGATGATCCAATTGGTTTGACACAGAAATTTGTTCAAATGTGTGAGAGTCTGTAACGTTGATGGGAACGTGGAATGAAGACCTATGCATCCATCAGGTGAACCAACGTAGGTGGGAAACAGAACTAATGCCTACTCACCTTGGCACAGCGTTGCGTATGTGTTAGGGTTATGCGCTTAAGTACACGCAGTAGGCTATATGGGGGATGAAATCCCTCAACTCCCCTCACTGCCTGCTTGAACATGTCTGGAACGTTTCGTGTTAGGTGGCTCTTTAGAGATGGGATCGTTAGGAAGGCAGTAGTGAAGCAGACTAGGTACATGCCGCTACACTTTATCTATGTATCGGAGTGACTCAACATAGACGAATTGCAGATAATCCGCTGCTACAGTCACACAGGGGATACACACCAAAGGTAACAAAGAACACACACATACACGTTGTGGCAGTCACGTGATATCGTTTACCTGGGCATGGTGGGCTACAAACAACGTGCGCCTGTACCCCATCAGGTGCACATTGATGTATTAATGCCAGCACAGCATCTGCAGACTCACACACACACATACACCGATCACATCATTCCACTTGTGCATCTCCACCTCATGCTATTGATAACCCACCCTAATTCCACCTAAACAAAACCCCCGGGAGGCGGAGGGGCTATTGATCGAATAGGCCCCCAAAGGTTCCTGACAAGTACAAATGGTATTTCTATGGAATATAGGTGGTTGCGAACTGTGAGCGCCCTCACCAAACAGGTTGCAATTGCACCGGTATGACCCAAGTGCCGCTATTACAGCAGCTAGGCCTAATGACGGTTTACTAGCATTTTCCTCGTTGACTGTTCATCAACGTCCCTTTGAATACCGTCTCCACTGAGATGTGAGACTTTTCCCCATGTGGATGAAATGAAAATAACAATACTGTTGCTCATTAATTAATTGTATTGAATCGTCGTGATTGAAGGATAGAGTGGACATTATTATGGATATGCTCAAGTGGAATGATGTGATCGGTGGATGTGAGTGTATTGAAATGTAAGTTTTAAAAATGCCCATATTTGAGAGTTGATCCCATTAAGTTTCAAAGAAATTTCAAGGATTCTACCTCGAGCTGAATTCGATTCAATTTAATAATACTGAATACAGTTTAAGATTCAACTTCACCCATACCAAGCAAGCTAGAAAATTAGCATTCTGCTTGCTTTATTTCGATTCAATATCTCAAGAATGGAACCAAATTTTTTCTTGAAAGTTTGCATGATTAATCTTCATACTTTTACAAGTGGAGCCAGTTTATTAAAATTCATTTTTCTCTTCAAGTTTTTCTTATTTTTGGAATTAAACATCAAAATGCTATTTTCGAAAAGAAGCTTCAATAAGCGTATTTGAAAAGTTCACGTCATAAAGATTAACAACACCAATCTAAATCCATTGAGATTTTGTTGAAATTCCAAATAGTTTTGTAATAAACTACAAAATAAAAACGTATGACGTCACAAGATTTGAACCAAAAATCAACCGTTTTCTCTGGAACGTAGTTGAACTGGTCTGTCCCCAGAAAGCGCTACCGGTAACCAGTACCCCCACCTCATACTACATGCCGGCCCAGCAAGAGAGTAAAACTCTCTCCTCTCTCTGCTCATACTCTCTCCTATTCTCTCTCAAATACATCGTAACTCCTAGCTTTTGGCAAGTCTATTTCAGCGTTTCAGCTTTCAGCTTCTGTTTATCGTTAGCCTAGAGCTAGAAGTAGCGTAACCAGCACAATTTCAGTAAGACGTTTCTTATTTCTAAATTCATTTTTTTTATCTTCGTACTGGTCTGGAATGGCACTCTACAATCTACACAAGACGATGTACAACAGTAGTCCGGGAAAATACTGCAAATCAATGCAGTTGAAAAGAAAGAGAAAGGTTGAGCGGGATAGGGAAAGAAGGAAGACAAGTATTAAAACACGAAAAACACTTTTCTCAAGCCAGAAAACGGATCATGATTACGGTCCAAATGCTCAACGCCCTGATTTGAATGAAGAGGAATTTGTTTTTGAGAAAAATAAATTCTTGGCATCGTTGGTCAAATCGGAAGAGTGCCGCCATCAGTTGGAAAGAAGAACAGTTCTACAATCTCAATCCGCTGAATGGCTTGAAGAGAGGCGAAAACGGATAACAGCTTCGAATTTTGGTAGGATAAGTAAGAGGAGGCCAATCACTGGTTGTGAGAATCTTGTTCGGGAACTTTTGTATGGGGGCGGTAGAAGTTGTTCAGCCATGGAGTACGGGAAGGTAAATGAAGAGGCTGCTTTAAAAAAAGTGACTGAAATGACTGGGAAAAAAATAATAAGATGTGGTCTTTTTATTGATGCCAATTCCCCATTCCTAGCGGCATCTCCAGATGGAATTTTAGAAGATGGACAAGGCATTGTAGAAGTCAAATGTCCTATATCAATAGTAGATCAGCACCCAAGAGAAGCGGCAAAAAGTAAGATTATTAAATTTTGCAAACTGAATGATTTGGGCGATATTGAAATCATCAAGAGTCACAATTATTATTTCCAAATTCAGGGACAACTACATGTAACCAAACGTGACTACTGCTTATTTTGTATATGGTCGCCGAAGGGCACAGAAATATTAACAATTTACAAAGATGAACAGTTCTTTGAAACAAAAATTCAACAACAGGTGACAAAGTTTTACATGGACTGTTTGCTGCCAGAACTTGTGGATCCTCGTCACACTCGTTCGATGCCAATTAGGAATCCTAATTGGATTATTGAGGCACAAGAAGCACGAAAAAAGAATTGAATTATTATTATTATTATTAGTAGGATTATTATCATCAGCATTATTATTAGTATTATTATTATTATCAAGCTCTTTCTCAACCGGGTGGTTGGTGTTTTGGATGCATACGGAGCTAATGTCAAGTATGCATGCTTTACTGTTGTAAACTGTGTATGATAAGTATAATCAACTATTTTAACTTTTAAATATGTAACTATCAAATATTTGTAACTATTGTAAATTATAGAGTACAATTTTCACTATTGCTGATTTCACTGTTTCATAATTTTTGTGCACTTTTGTTCACTATATTGTTACTGATTTTTTCATCTATTGTTGTTATTATTATTATTATTATGCTAGTGATATATCTCCATTTTACTGGGTAAGAGGGTAACATTGGCTGATGTAGCAAAATGATACCCTTTCTATTTTGTAATATTCAGGAAGTTCCTTACTATTGATGTTGTGAACAATGTGACAGCTTTCTGCATTGAATTTTGGACCCAAACAGGCATTCTCAATTTCTGCATCCTCTCATAAATATTATTATTATCATTATTATTAATATAATTCTTTTGCTCATTTTTTAAAAGTTATTAAATCGGTTTCAGGGTTTATCCAGGTAAATGAAGTGAAAATTAGATTTCAATTTTTCACTTTGAAATTCATATTTATTTACATGTTTATTCATGTCTAAAGAATTATAGCTATGTCGATTATTTAAACTAAGATAGGATCATTATATAGATATTCTCAACTTGGATAACCAGTTATGGAACTGTAACCACCCACCCTACCTAATAATGAATAATATGTATAATAGATAGTAATAATATGTATGTATGTCCAACGGACCTTGAAAAGGGCCTAACAATTTTAAATCCACATAAAACCAATTACTGTATGAAACACAGTCTAGCTATTTTCTATTGCATTCAAATCAGTATTATTACAGTGAACTGATAAATACTGCGTCATTGTCATCACTTCCACAATGTACACAAACCATAAAATTAAACGATCAGACTCCTCATTTGATTGTTTATTATTTGCATTCCTCAGCTAGGCGACTGGGCTTAGATTGTTATCGCCGGATATGAGTCATCAATATTGCATTGCCCTTTCTATTTTATTTATTTTTAACACGACATGTATTTTAAAAATGTGATATAAGCATGGGCCTAATATACACATACACAATATTCGATAAATAAGGTGTAAATGAAAATATTGATTATATCTGTTATAGTAGGCATTTAAAAAAAATAATTATTAGTCATTAATAATATCGCCGTTGTGTAATACTTCAAAGTTACTGAATTGAAATTTTTTCTCGATTATTTCCAACGGGAACAAACCTAGTAACCTACTTTTCTTACTTTACTTTTACGTATTTTTTAACCTTGTTTTCTGAACATTTCCATGTATAGGCCTATATGAATTGAATACTGTAAATTTTTTTGGCGAAAACAATTTATCTGGTAATAATACTGAGATAATATTTGATCTATGTAAGATAAGGTAGCCTATTGTAAGTACAGTTTTCTTTACAACATAATAAAAATTTGAATATGTTGTTGAATATAGCCTACTCTTGTCTGATTCCATTACCAATTTCATATATTTTCTGTTATACGAATATAAAATTCCAGTTACACAAATTGCTTGATCTCGAATCAACAATTTTTATTTAATTAGTGGGTAGCCTAATTATTGGAATAATTAATTAGTAGCCTACTGTAATCTATCTAGAGCGAATTTAGAAATCACGTTTATAAACAAGGTATAAATGAACAGCAATAATACACGCTTCACGCGTGTAGCTTGATGTGAGTGAAGTTGAATTTTATATTCATAAAGACGGAGACGGCTAATGTGTAGCTCTGTTCCCAGTTGAGAGAACATGTTGAGAAATGAGAATGTGAGTCATGACAAGAGAGAATAGAAGTAGTTTCTCTTTCTGCTCACTCCTTCTCCCGCTCGAGAAGGCAAGTTGGTGGGGGAAGCCGCCACTTAGGTAGGAGACGCCTTCCCAACTCCCCTCACCAACACTGTACAGCGCTATGCTGTGAAGAGCGGAAGAATCCGAAAAATAATATGAGTGAAGTGGAATCTTAAGATGACTGTCTTAATAATATATTACTGAAGAGCATCACTGAAAATTTTCTCAAGGAGATCAAATAAATGTCTCTTTCAAATTTTGAAAGTTTGTGGTACCGTAAACGATTTTACTATCGTATCGATGTTGAATAATATTAGTTCCATATATTTAGAAAGTGTTTCTGAATAAGAGAATATCAGAAAAGTACTGTTCATGCTTCCACTGAGTACAGTTTAAAATGTATTTTTCTATAAGTTCCACTCAACTATTTATGTTTCAGAAATATATTGTTTATACTTCCTTCGACTCAGTACAGTTTTGGTTTGGTCTGACGAGTTGATCCCTGGCCGTATTCTCCCCTTCCCTAGGTACTAGGTGCTACTATCCGTTGCAATAACATTGTCCTTGTCTGACAGGCGAGTGGACGAGCCGAAGTATGCACTGAGAAAGTAGGGATCATCTCGTCAGACCAAAACAGTACAGTGTAAACTTTTTTTTCTCAAGTGTAGCAATAATTTGTTCAATACTATCCACAGTAAATGAATAAATCTCGTTTGAACTCAATCAATCAATTAACTCGTTTGAACTCAATCAATTGATTGATTGAGTTCAAACGAGATTTATTCATTTACTGTGGATAGTATTGAACTGCTCAATGAATTTTATTCACCAAACTATATAAGGGAAAAAATTTAATAATCTTTGAAATCGTGGAAGTTAGTTTTCCACGTTTCTCATTGTAGAATGCAATACCGATTTATCATTTTCATTGGCTTTGTTCAAGATGGAAATCTTCTAGAAAAGGGTGAGAATAAAATAGAAAGTAGGCCTACAGATGTTGAGAATAGTCCGAGCGTGGCGAATTGAAAAGGATGAACTTACAGGCAGCGGCCGCAAAACGAAAAGGGGAACTGTTTGGGAGAACGAGAGAGTGAGTCAGTGAGTGCCCTGGGAGAGCGGGAGAGCCACTCTCCAGTCGGCCGGCCGGCAATGGCCGGATGAATTTTCAAGCAGAGCCATTTTGCTCGTGCCCCTCAACCCTCCTCTCACCCCTCTACACTATTCATGTACCCCTGTGAGGAAGAGGGGAGGTGAAAGTGAAAAAGAAAAACCAAACAGTGGTCGTTCCACCAAACGCGAAAGAGGTCTGACCCAGATATATAAAATAAATAAACTTATTTTCTGGCAGTTCAGGGATGGCCTTTTCGACGGCTCGAGCTATCAAATTTGACCCTTTCCAAGATAACCATCAACAACACCTTCCTCTTGGTAGCTTCATGTACTTTCCATGTAAATGACTGCATAACAGTAGTAAAGTGGAATCAAAAGTGTATGCATCGCAGTCCTCAAATGGATCAAAAAATGATCATCTTCAGGCACAGACAACATGTTGTATAGTCTATGCTTTAGGCTAGGCGTACACCGGTTAGTCAAAACAAGACATGACGACATTAATCACGTTAAGTCACAGTACTTCACATAGTTGCTTATGAAGCAGCACACACCGATGCAATGACTAATCATTGTGTGCTGCTTCATAAGCAACTATGTGAAGTACTGTGACTAAACGTGACTAATCTCGTCTTGTCTTGTTTTGACTAACCGGTGTACGCCTAGCCTTACTTTCCATGTGTTACATTGACTAATGTAACAGTAGGCCTAGAGTTATGATTACTCGCTTTCGCTCGGCAGGGGGCTATGCCCCCTGCACCCCCTGCATTTGGGATGGGTTAGGTTATTTATTTGGCAAAATGGCAAAAAGGAAATGTTGTTTTTATTCAAATAAATGAATTTACTCCAAAGAGCAACCAATTGATTTATTTAATATTGTTAGGATGGTGGTTTTAAATAAATAAATGACTAACTTTTTAAATTTTTTAAATTAATGAATGAATTTACTTCAAAGAGCAACCAATTGATTTATTTAATTGTTAGGATAGTTTCATACTACAAATTTTTTTGGCTTTTCTTATACATTTCTAGACCAACTTTTTGAGCTGAATTCAATGGAAAACATCTCATTAGCCATCTTGAAAAATAAAGGGAGGGGGTGAAAGCTGGAGAAACTATCACAGGGTTAGGGGGTAATTGGGTAGTATAGTTGAATCATACTTATTTGGGTGGAGCTAATTGAGCAAACAATCATAGAAATCTGAAAAATTGAGAAGGGAAGGTTGTGCCTCCCTTGAAAATTTTCAACTTTGAAATTTTATCATTTAGAGCAAAAGTGAAGACATCCTTTTTTGTTCAGCTCAACATGAATTTTATCATTGAGAATTCCCTACTAAGTTGGAAAGTAATTTAGAAATTTTAGTCATTTTTATATTTTACAAATTTTTGAGGAGTTAATTATGAAGGGTTGTTTATATTTTGGTGGAATTTTAGGAGGCGGAATTTTGTTGCTGAGCCCCAAAGAATGTAAAGTATCTTATTATCCATCCTGTAAAATTCATGTGGAGAGGATATGAGTGGGGTATATTATAATTGAATCATACATCATTGGATAGAGGAATTTGAGTAAACAATCACAAAAAATATGTGATAATCAAAGGTGCCACTAAAATCTCCTTATGAGATGCTATGAAATTTCTCAACTTTAAAATTTGATTATTTACAGCAAAAGTGAAGATAACTTTTCTCTGTTAGCTTATTGCCAATATGAGATGATTTGATAAAAAATTTCATTTAATTTTGGAAAGGGGGGCAAAAACATTAGAAATGGATGAAAGGAGATTCCTCAATTTCCCCCCCCCCCAGGGCAACACTCCCCTTCAGGCACCCCTGTAGAGTGTAGACCTTAAATTGTTTTTTAAATCAAACTTCTATCTTGAGCTGGAAACAAAAATCGCATTGAAATTACCAAAAAATCATAATCAAGAATTGAAAACATTTCAGGAGGCATAACCCACGTTGGGGGGAGACTTTACAATTTTTATGATCATTCTAATCATATACTCTGATGTCTCTGGTGCAGTTGATTTCAATGAAATGTCATTCATTTATGTTGATTGAGAAAATTAACACAATTGACTGACCAGGATGCGCAACAATCCTGTGCATCCAGGGAAGGCAAGGGCTCCGCCCTTGCAATCTTCTTGGGGGGAAGAAGATGGACTAAAGCATGTGTGACTTTCCCCATGAATAAGTGCAAGAAGAATATGCATTGACCATCTCCAGTGGAGGAAGTGTCCAACTTAAATCCAAAATCCACCAACCTACCTGGCCCCCCTGGATTTACAACAGGGTTAGAATGTATTATAATGGGGTCTATTAAAGCCTTGCAACACAATATTGCACTCAAATATCAGAAACGTTTCAAAAATGGCCTACCAAAATTTGGCAACAGATGATAATATGTTTCTCCACTTCAGCGCCACCCTGTGAGTCAAAAAGCCATTTTTCATTGAATCTAACTACTTGTGCAAGCTAAACATGGAAATCAACATTGATTTAACATTTGAATTCATTAAATCAACACTTATTTAGTTGGCTACTTATTTTCAATAATTACAACAAAGCATGTAACACTCAACAATCAAACCAGGATGCTGTGCATCCTAGAGCGGCAAGGGCTCCGTCCTTGCAATATTGTTGGGGAGGTGGGTGGTGCTGTGCATCCTAAGAAGGCAAGGGCTCCGCCCTTGCAATATTGCTGGGAAAGGGGAGGTGGTGCTGTGCATCCTGGGAAGGCAAGGGCTCCGTCCTTGCAATTTTGTTGGGGAGGGGGGAGGTGCTGTGCATACTGGGAAGGCAAGAGCTCCACCCTTGCAGTTTTGTTGGGAGGGGGGAGGTGGTGCTGTGTATCCTGGGAAGGGCAAGGGCTCCATCCTTGCAATATTGTTGTGGAGGGGGGTGGTGCTGTGCATCCTAGGTGGCAAGGGCTCCACCCTTGCAATTTTGTTGGAGAGGGGGGTGGTGCTGTGCATACTGGCAAGGCAAGGGCTCTGCCATGCAATATTGTTGGGAAGGGGGGAGGTGGTGCTGTGCATCCTGGGAAGGCAAGAGCTCCGCCATGGCAATTTTGTTGGGGAGGGGGGGTGGTGCTGTGCATACTGGGAGGCAAGGGCTCCGCCCTTGCAATTTTGTGGGGGGTGAGGGTCAAACAATACATGCAAAATGTGTATGACATTCCCATTTAGTGCTGTGCATCCTGGAAGGCAAGGGCTCCGCCCTTGCAATATTGTTGGGAAGGGGGGAGGTGGTGCTGTGCATCCTGGGAAGGCAAGGGCTCTGCCATGGCAATTTTGTTGGGGAGGGGGTTGGTGCTGTGCATACTGGGAGGCAAGGGTCAAACAATACATGCAAAATGTGTGTGACATTCCCATGTGGTGCTATGCATCCTGGGAGGCAAGGCTTTTGCCTTTGCAATATTGTTGGGAGGGGGAGGTGGTGCTGTGCGTCCTGGGAAGGCAAGGGCTCCGCCATGGCAATTTTGTTGGGGAGGGGGGTGGTGCTGTGCATACTGGGAGGCAAGGGCTCCGCCCTTGCAATTTTGTGGGGGGTGAGGGTCAAACAATACATGCAAAATGTGTGTGACATTCCCATGTAGTGCTGTGCATCCTGGAAGGCAAGGGCTCCGCCCTTGCAATATTGTTGGGAGGGGGAGGTGGTGCTGTGCGTCCTGGGAAGGCAAGGGCTCCGCCCTTGCAATTTTGTTGGGGAGGGGGGTGGTGATGTGCATCCTGGGAGGCAAGGGCTCCGCCCTTGCAATTTTGTGAGGGGTGAGGGACAAACAATACATGCAAAATGTGTGTGACATTCCCATTATTATGTGTGAGGAGAACAATATTGACCGTTTTCACTGGAGATAGTGTTCAAAAAGGTGTTTTCCATCCAGAATCCATTAACCCCCCTGACCCCTGAGTATTCAAGAGTGACAAAATGCATGATAATGGGATGTAAAAGCCCAGTAACACAATCTCGTACTCAAATATCAAAAACAAAAAAAGCTCTTGACAATTTGGCAAAACTGTCAAAAATTATAAAATTTAAAAATATGCCCCCCTGGGCCCCCCTGTGAAAACAAAAAAAAATGTTGAAATCGAGCTACTTTTGCTACTTGCAAGCTGAAAACAATGATATCAACAAAATTACCAAAAAGAGTCGAAATAAAAAGTAAAAAATTTGGGGGGCAAATTAACCGCCCTGGGGGGGGGGACTTTTTCAACTTTTCAGATTTTTTGTTCATGTGCTCAGCGTTATTTGCGCTGTTAATCACGATTCAACCACCCATGTACAGACAAAAACAGCATACAGTAACATATTACATGTTTCCCATATGTTTGGTATAGGGAAAAAGATCCTCAACAAATACGAGTATAATTTTTTCCTTCAAATCATGAAATGAACCACCATATCAGGTTCTCGTCGTCATTCCAAGCTCTTTGATGTGCCACATGACATATTTAAACCAAAAACTCAACCAAAAATACGCAATCTAAAAGATGCAAAAAAATGTAAATCAATTTTTTTCGCCCAATCCCATCAAATCACACATGGCTGCTTCCGCCTTGTCGAGCTGATTACAATGATATACATGATCATACACTTTTGTTGAAAAATAAACACACCAGAGCAAGAAAACGGAAAAACATAAAAAGCCGTTTTTTTCCTTTCTTTTCAAAGATAGGGGGTCGAAAAACCGGAAGCCTGTATCCAAAGGATACAGACTTTTCTAGAGCAGCTTTTTGAGCTGAATCCAATGGTGTAGGTGTCGACATTTTCCGGGTGCCAAAAAAAAAAGATACAGGCCATTTCATGAGTGGCCAAATTTGGCCAAATTCGACCTACCCCCCCAGGGCCCCCCCTGGGTTTTCAAGAGGGTCGCGAATCATGACAATAGGGTCTCTGGCGGCCAGCGACACAATCCCGCACCCGAAAACCGCACTTAAATATCAACATCCATTCAAAAATGGCACTTGAAAATTTGGCAAATTTTTGCCGAAAAACGGAAAAATCAAAAAATGACCCCCCCCGTCCCCCCCTGCTGACCCGGTGAAAATTTTATTTCAGAAATCGAGCTATATCGGCGAGCTGAGCAAAAAAGGTCCAGTGCACTTTTGCTCTAAATCGTCAAATAAAAAAGTTGGAAAATTTCAGGGGGGCATAACCCCCTTTGGGGGGGAACTTTTTCAACTTTTCAGATTTTTCTGGTTATATGCTCGTTTTCCTCTTTCCAACGATGTACGACAACACCCCCCACGATGTCGGCAAGTGGAAAATACTTTTTATGATCAATCAGTCACTTTGTGGCTTTAGAGATATAGGACGTTGTCAGACTAGTGTAATTGCTCATAATAATTCATTGAACGAAACTTCAAATTAATTCTATCTTCATAATTGCTTATGGTTTGTTTTCTTATCCTGCTGACGAAAGAAGGTTTTAGGGTTGTGGGTCAAAAATACAGCTTCACTTTTAGTACCTACTTCACTGTACATGTGTACAACCTCTCACAGTATGGATCTTGTGCGTAGAATCTAGAGACTCCTTCACTGTCTCGGAAAATTCATCTGATGTTATTATAAATTATTATGAATGGAGTTTAGTTCCTTGATAGGTGTAACGAAATGAGAATTAAACCCATGACCCATTGAGTAATGAATGAATCAGCAATTCAATTTTTGAATCATTGAACCAACCTTTCAATCAATTACAACTCTTCCATATTTAAGCTCCAAAAAGTAATTGAGAGAGTACAACATCTCGTTATCAAGGAATCATTATTGAAAAATAATTTAATCAAGAGATCATCATAACTTTCTCATACGCTCCGGCAATGTTATCTTATGGGAGTACCAAACCAGATTATGAAGACGTTTAATCAGTAATTGTAGTTGTATTGTAACCAAGTAAATGGATAATATGGCTTGAAATGTATTCTACATCTTGGCTCATGTCTTTAGCCAAATTGAGTTCATCTCAAGAATATATACATTTTCATGTTCATTGTTTGTTGACGCTGTGTTGAAATTATTTATTATTATTTTTAAACATAGAGTGATTTTCACTGACTCTTGAACAAACCTGGACAATAACTGGGATACATTGTCTGTTGACGCTGTGTTGAAATTATTTATTATTATTTTTAAACATTAAGTGATTTTCACTGACTCTTGAACAGACCTGGACAATAACTGGGATACATTTCTATTCTCTTATTCCCTACATATCTAATTCCTACATACCAGTTTCCACTAATTCCACTAATGGTTTTGAATCTTTCATTCCAGGAGTTTTATAGTGTATATTGAACTTAGCAATTAATATGCCTTCTGAACTGATACATAGTTAACTGTTTGTAGCTCACTATACAATCATGTGAAATTTTTTATCTTCTAGCTTGTTGCTATTCATTATTGTTACAACTTTTTCCAGTAAAAATAATAATATTATAAATGTAGTTAGTACAAAGTTATTGTTCAAAAGAAAAATCCATTTTTATTTCGATCATTTCCAGACCAAATCCACCCACGGACTGAAATAGCCTGCTTTCCGCTTCAGGCTGTATATGAGGTTGAATCTGGAGAGAATTCCGCGATTTGCTGCTATGGGAAAAATATCTGTCTGAAGTAAGTCTAGATTTTACCCGTTCTTACATTTCTACTTGCACGCTCCTCCTATAGCACTGAATTTTCCTTTCCACTGAATTTTCTTTCCCCATGTTTCTCTTTATCACTAACACCCCCCACCTCCCTCCACCATCAGCTGTGGTAGAGTAGAGTTCGAGTGGATTTATCGATTGCACAGAAGTCCCCCCCTCTCCGGCAACAACCCTTCACCCCCCACTCAGCTCTAGCTCTGACGCTGCTCCTGCATGCTTTTTGTTTATGGCTGCTTTATCTCTTGTAAAACGTACTAAACTACAAAATAGCAGCATCGTTGCTGGAAGCCTATAGTAAGAAAAACAAGATTACGTTCTTTTCATCCGAAGGAGAGAAACGGCCATTACACATAAATCTTCTGTAATGTTGATAATATCCTTTAATTTGCTGTTCCACACTGTAAGGAATTCAGCTTGTCCATGTTCCAAGTCGTTAATCCCATGTAACCTAAAAACGACGATTATAACTTATATGGCGATATGCGATTTTACAAAGCTAGGTCAAGCTAGCTTGAATTTTAGTGAATAGTAATAATGATTCCACTGAGTAAAACTATACTGAAATGGAGGCTTTTTTATTTCTAGTTATTCTTATTGAAAAGAATATGATTTATGACGATTTATACTTTGAATCCATACTGAAACCATACAAATGTATTATCATTCTAATCCATACAATCAGTTATCAATTTTGTCGACATCAGTTGTCGATCTTTATTTTTCTCTGCATTGAAAATCAGCCCTCTTTCTACAAGAAAATTGAAGTTGAACTACTTCCATCAATGGGATTCTTAAGTTAATTCCCAGAGCAGTGAGAACTATTTCAAACTAGCATAATTTATTACTTATACTTTTGTATAGTTTGGTGTTGTTCCCCATTATTCTTCCTGAATTTGTAACGTTGCATGATATCACAAAGTGTAGAAATACTATATTCTTTATCAGCCGCAAAAGCTTGATTCTAGATTATTTCACACAGTAAGTTACATAAAGTAGGGCTGTGCATAATAATTACATTTATTATTATCAGGTTTTAATTGTACAATTTCATTTGGAAAAAAAAGCAATACACAAACTAGATCACAGAAATTGCTGGTTTTTATTTTTCATAAATGATCAAAATTATACACTGTTTACTACATTGATAGGTCATGGACAAAAATATCGATTTCAAATATTATAGAGTTACAAGTTTATAAGTTTTCCATGCATTTGGAAGTCAAGTATTTACAAGTTCCTCCGCGAGCTACGGTTACTTAACATGTTCTTATACTCATTGAACGAAACCAGGTAGTCTTGTCAGGAGAAAGAAGCCTGTCTTTTCGTGGCGAATCTCAACTCTTGTATTTCTCCTAGAACAAAAAAGAAAATTTTATTTATACAAAATAATGAATAATATAACATATCCATTATTGTAGTGAATAATGTTTCATTCTACAGAAAATTCTAAGAGTTTTCGTATTCCTAATATAAAACCATGTTTGTATTGTATTCCATTCAGAATATTACCGAAATAGTTATAACTAAGGAATTCTCATGATTTAAGTGAATTTCTTCCTGTTTTACTGAAAATCTAAAATGTTCATTCAATGATATGATAGAAAATTATCTGAATGATAAGGAAAATATTCAGCAATTTCAATTATTATTTCACATACACCTGGATATCTTCTCATTTGTAATTATGATGATCAGCCTTATTGTCAGAATAGCCATATTTCCATCAGTAGAATAAGAGGCAGAGTATCTGACATACTAAGTACAGTAGAAGAGTAAGTTTACCAAGGAGGAACTGCTAACATTAACTATACTTTACTATGTAGGTTTTCATTGGGGGAGTTGACAAGGTAGTTGGTACTCGTCCAGTAAATTCTAGCACTAACTCTACTAATGAAAACCCAGCCCTGTCATGAGCTGGAAGTATTAATAATTCATGATTTTATATGGGAAAAGATGTACTTTTTTCAAAACATTTAATATTAAATAATTTAACTGATTTATTCCACTTTCAAGAGAAGATTGTGAAACTTCAGTTATAGCAGCAAGTAAGTCATCTTAATGAAAAAAAACGGGTTCCGCTAGCAGAAATTTACAGTTTTATTCCAATCTAGTTTTTCAATTGAGTCAATGACAACCGACGTCTTTAACTTTAAGATGGACATTTCTGGACAAACAATTATATATTCAGTAGAGTAACCAGAGAGAAGAAGCTCCTAGAAGGTATTTTTCACATCGTTTACATAGTCTCTGGACCATTGAAAATTTATTCATTACGAATAAAAAAAAATTCTCTCTTAGAAGTTCGCTCTGGAACAATTCGAAAAATATTACTTGTTATGTGCTCTAATGCTATAAGGCCCCTCGATGTTGGATCAACTTGTCAGCAAATGAACACTCGCAGGTTGCTTGTAGTTCAAGTTCAAATTTATTAAATGGAATGATAACACTTTCCATCACAATATAATGAGGATAAGAGAATAAGAGGCAGATTGAGGCAGAACTCCTCAATTCTGAATGAGTAATGGAACTCAACCGACACTGAACCAAGCTGGAACAATACTAAAACGATATTAAATTGATTGATACAAGAATACAGTTTATTTATTACTCTGTGACGTCAGAGACGTGACGACAAGAGGATAATTTTAGAAGTGAACCTTGGTTAACGGTGGCTAGAAATCAGCTCTGTATCATCCTTATTTGAATATGATAAAGTAATTGATTCTAAATTAATAATTTCGTATCGGACTATTGAGTAAATAAGGAAGATAATTTCAATTATCTACTTGACAAATAAACATGATAATTATTATGAGTAATATAATGTAGATTATTTTGGTAGCCCATAACATCTTCCTCTAAATATCCAGCACTTTTTTCCTCCAATATCAAAATTTTCTCAGAGTGGAAAATGTGAGTGAAAAAAATTGTTGCGAGTTCAAAATTGTATGAACTAGATTCTATTTGGTTCTATTGAGACTCTCTTGATAAAGGAACTAATGCATAGAAAAAGTTATTTTTTCTGTTTCAGTTATCGGGAAACCTATTTTATCGATCAAACTTCCAATTCATTGTAGTAGGAAAGTGGAAAAGTTAACCTCGAACAACTTTTCTATTTGATTTACAAATCCCAAAAGAGGGACATTTAATGGAATTCCTCTGTATTCCGTTCAATGCTGCTTAAGTAAGTTACGTTACTGGAGTCCCAATGAAAGGAAGATAAGTAATGAGCAAGTGAGAGTAAGTAATAGATGCTGTAAAATTCTGTGAGTAGGGACGCCTTAATAAGTTGTTTAGCGTTGCTATTTCCGCTGGGTCGGCTTACTCAATCCTTTAGCTGTGGGCGTTGGTAATTTATTTTATTAGCACTAATCCAATTCGTCGAACCCGGCACGACGGAAGCACATAACTGTCTCCCCTCTGCCCTCCCCCTCACCATCACCCCTCTGCAACCCTCCCTACCAGCACCCCTCTTCCTAACCAGAGCAGTTGGTTTATTTTTGCGTAAGCGTTTTGCTGGCTTAGTTCCGGTGTGTGGACCCATTTTTGAGGCAAAAATACGAGGACAGCTCAGCCTCATAGCTGAATGATGAAGAGCATCATAGATTAGATCGAACTGTACACGTACAGACGGCCTCTTCTTCCTGTCGCCTATATTTTTTTCTGAGAGAAAATTTCCTCAACTTCCGTCTCTCATCTAGAGTCTTACCGGATCCAATTTATCACACGGTGAGGAATTGGATATTTCCAAAACTCGCCAATTTGAATGTGTTTCAATTCCATGGGTGCGTGAAACGCAATGAAACAAAGAAAGAGAACCGGAAAATTTGAAAGGAAAATTTTTTAGCACATACAATAATTATCATAATAATTAGTCCCAAAGCCTGTTTCATGAAGTTTGAAATTCCTGTGATACAGGAAAAAGGCACATAAGTAATAATCAATCATTTTTATTCTTTCTCAAGAAGTGTCATTCATCAACTTTGAATTAGGCCTACACTTGAAATTATTTGGAAGCCCTATTCTCCAAATAATTCATGAGTTACAGGTCTATTGGTCATTTACACGTAAATAAAAAACTTTTATACCTATCAGATTAGTCTTTTCTGTTTTCCCTGAGAATAACTCATGAAATAACTATGGTATAATTCATGATCATGAAATAACTATAAAATGATTCTTGTTCTTGATCATAAAATAACTATGAAATGATTCATGATCTGTTCTTGATTTGCTGTCTATTAAAATTATTGATGTAAATAGAAATATTGCATGATTCCATAATCACAATAATTCGAATCATCAATTTGACAAATTATAGACTATAAAAGTTTTGGATCAATCCCTTTCTCTCTCAAATATTGTACGTATTATCTAATTTTATAAATGAATAAATTATTATGAAAAGAGAGTGAACTTGGTGGCAATAACTATAGTGACAATGCTTCTCTCGTCTTCTAGACGAGAAAATTGCTTCAGATTTGGTTATTATTGAATTTTCTCTCATTAATTCAAGATATTAATGAATAATAATTAATTCAAGATTAATTATGAATGACGTTGGTTGGTGGTAGGTACCCACGAAATGAAGAGGAAAGCAGAAAGAAGAGAAGAATGGCACACTGCTGCAAACCTACCTCAGGGTTGAATACCAAAAGAGAGAGAGAATTCAAGATAACACATTTGCTCAAGGCCACTCTTGATGAACATTCTAATACTGTAACCTAATTCTGATACTTAAATTAGTTTAATACTTAATCTAATTCTGATACTGTAACCTTTCAGTTCTTCATAAACATTATTTTCGTACTGAACTATAGTCATCACATTTTTATCACTGATTATTATATAAACTGTATATCTTATAAAATAGAACAGTACTTAATTTTCTTAATATATTATAGATGGAAGGAGAGAATAATAATGATAGTTTCCCACTGTATTAAAGTGTGGTATTAGATATGACCTTATATATTTTTGGTCTTGAATAAATCATTTCTTGATCGATGAAAAAGAAGATAGGGCGTGACAACGCAAAACAATACCATACTACACGATTCTTTCCGCCTGCGAAGGCTACGCTTTTAATCAATGTAATCACTTCGTGTGCAATATTCTAGAATGAATATTTTAGTTGGCGAAGACAATAAGAAATAGATCGATTCATTTATATTTGATATAGAATAACAGATTATCGGAACTCTCGATAATGTGATTATCTAGAAAACAACAGGTCTCTTTTCTCAGTAACAACAAATCGATTATAGACGCAGACTAAACAGAAAGACGATGAAATCATGGAACGACAAAGGTTGTATTGCATTGATTTTCCATGAAAAGTGAATGCTTTTCGTCATCAATCGAATACATTGTTGACCTGAGTGACATAGGCCAGTATGCACCATCTCCGTTCGAACTTGGTTTAATGTTTAATTAATGAAACTATAAACTTTAACTAGATTTGAATTCTAGATCCACAGTTAGTCACCAATCGAATACATTTTTGGCCTGAGTGACCTTAGCCTGTATGGACTATCTCCGTTTGAACTTGAGTTAATGAAACTTTATACTTGATTTAAACTTTAAACTTTAAACTTTATTAACTTGATTCGAACTGTAGATCTATAGTTTGAACGAAAACAACTCTAAACTCTACGTGTTATTGAACTTATTTAACACGATTGAAATAGAAATTCCAGCCTTTGAAACAATCTCATTCCATTTTTAATTTTATATCAAGCTAAGAATAGCTGGTTCATTTTGCTAACTAACAATAGAGCTACTGACATCACAGCTTTTTTATGTTCAAATGTTATAAAAGCACATACACTATAATGCAGCCATGTTTTTATATTGTATAGTGCAAGAATGTTCAAAACTTTAAAAAGCTGTACATAATGAGTTTCAATAACAGTAATCCATTTTCAATTCATGTTCCTCAGCAAATAAACCACCTATACTATATATTTCCGGGTTTTTTTTTTTTTTTTGGTACAACACAGAAATATTATCTGCACTGAGATATAAATAGAATAGAATAGAATGACTGCCTTCATTTTACCTAATAAATTGTACACGTGGAGGAAAATTATACTGATGAGAAAATGAAAATAATCTTTCACGAGAGCTGGAAAAATTTAGTAGATGCAATTTGCAGCGATTGGTGTTACGTGAAACATTTCGTTAACTGAGCACCTCGTGTCGTTATATCAGATATTGAGCTGGATTGTTCAACAATAATATAGTTCAGTAGTTATCTTGCTCCGTCTGTTGACGTTGCATCAGGTCACATACGATTTCCAGATTAGGTCGAGCCCAGCACACGTGAGCCACTGAAATATAAATGGATGCCAAGTGAAGATGCGATCTCGGATTGTGCCACATCATGGATTCAAACTATACTGTACTCGTATATTTGTATATATGTAAGTCTATGGCCTGAATAGGTTTTGTCGGTTCAACAGAGCGCATCGTAAACGAACAACTGGATGTGTAGACAAAGGTAAAACTATTACTCCGCGCTTTATTTTATAGTCGCATTGTAATTCAGTATATGAACTGCATGCCAATGCGAATGAAGCATTGGACGTTTGTTTCTGTTGGTCAGGGTGGACCGGAGGGGTAGAGGGAAAGAACAATCGTAAACTGTATTAAAACACAATCTACTACTGTGTTCGAATCTCTCAAAGGAGGTCGACACTGCTTCCAGCTCCGTGTGGAATGGATGTAATTCCGACTTTTTACATTATTTTTCTTGTTAGCCGCCGGGAGGAGCAAAAAGTTATGACAGTTCGGACGACGACCAAATTCATCGGGTGAGAGAAAGAGCGATGATTCCGGCGGCTCTCTATTGTGATGACATATTTTATTCCTGCCTGCATGTGTGTGTGTATTGGTGCGAGTGTGTATTGGTAACGTGTGCTGGTGAGTGTTGGGCCTCGGGAGTGAGTCAAGAAGAAAAATGACTAGCAGAGCTGTCGTTTGGGTTTATGGTTATATATTGTTGCCGGAATGCGGAGATGAAAAAGGAGAATGTTACCAGAAAGGAAAAAGCACGCCAAATATAGACATTGCATTCATTCTTCTCGGCAAGCTTATCATTCACTGTCTATCCATCTGCATTTGAAACATTGAAACCTTTTTTCTTCTCTGCGATTTCAATGCCTATTAATGATTCAGATGGAAATTTTCTCTCGCTTTCAGGATTCCAATAACTCCTTGCAATGGAATACTTACACACCAAGGTGATATTAAATGAATAACATCGTTTCTCTAGTGGAAACTACCAGTGTTTAATAATGAAAACTAATAAATAAAATTTTCTACCAATAACTAATAGAAACTAATCATAACATTGTTTTGTGTAATGTTGAAGATGATATTGAGGTAGTTGTCCTTATTGAACAAAAAGACTAGAATTTATTGTGACAACTATTTATTTATTTTCCACAGTCTAGAATTCACAAGAGATAGATTGTGGTGTAGAGCTAATATTATTTTAATTTTGTGGTTTTGACAACTTTCTTTGACAACATTCATTTCGGGTTGATTCCTTTTAAAATATCCAGTCTGTCACTGAACAGAGAAAATAAAATCAATATATTTTCACAAACCCTTCATAATAAATTTATGTAAATTTCATATGTCATATGATTGGATTAGATGTTCATAATCCTACGTCCCTACATGCGGTAGATTTCAACAAACCTCTTCTCAGTAGGGATATTTAAAAATATTTTGACTTCCCTGTAATGTGATATAATATGATTTGATGTATACAATGTTATGGTTCTGATCCTAAGTATCACTTTCTTCATTCATTTTTTCAAGTACCTGTATAGACATCTAAACTTCTAGTGAGTTTCATGGAGTGCAGACAAATGAAGACAGGCTCAATAACGATTTCTTGAGAACGAGAAATTGAGAACTGAGCAGCAATAACCTAGTAAAAAAGGTTTCAAGAATGAAATGCTGGGAAAAGGCGACTTAGTGTAATAATGCCAAGGTAGAATGAGACCCCCCTTTCACTCCCAATCGACCTTCTCCGTCCCATTTACCCCACCCCACCCCCACCCTTACACGATCGCCGTCTTGCAATAACATTTTTCTTTGAATTTTCGCCGGAGAGAAAAGATTTCAAGAATTTAATATCATCTATACTGAGCTGAGAAAAATATAGACCGAAAAGAATCTTGTTATTTCAACATTGTTCGGCGTTGGACATTCATTGAGACACCATATAATTCGAAGGCTGGTAGATTATACTCTAAATATAACTGGATATACAGAACATCACTGGTACAAAAAAAATTATTGAGAAAATAAGTTGAGAACACTGGATTAAACATCTAATCGAAATAAGTTCATAACTTACTCATAGAGCTGAAATTCATATTGAAAATTCTTGAGAAAATTGATATCGTATCAATGGACTTTATATGAATTGGGAAATAATTCTCCGGGAACTATTTTTCTTGGAGCTGCTCCAGCCTTCTTCTTTCTTCCATTTTTGTTGCTTTCTCTTGTTTCAGCGTTCATGAATGCTATCATACAGAAAGCATAGCGTCAAGGGACTCTGTTAAAATGTTTTGGCGCATAAAATATCTGGTCTTAAAATAGTTCTGGCGCTATTCTTCCTCTATGGTTTCGTCAATTTCAAATCTATCTATTACGGGTATACCATTGGGTTGACTCTCACACACTTACATTAGAATCTTGGTTCATCAACAATGAATACACATTGGAAGGCATTGCTTGTTATGCTTTCTCTATGGTGCCATGTGAAATTTTTCAATACGTTAATCAAATAGCCTGTAAAACCTATCATTTCGTTATTCACCGCGCTAACAGCTACCGTACAGCAAATAGTCCAATAGCATTATTATTCCAGGCATTGAGGGCTGTCCAGTGTCCACACGGGTGTAGAGTGCATGAAATATACAACAAAAAATTATTTCAAGGATTCGTTTAGAATAGTTAGGAGGTGAACGTGGCCTACTGAAATTCCCTGAACCTGGAAGGTATTCGGAGGGAGGTAGAAGGTCGGGAACATTTTTTTGGTTTCTCCATTACATCTCGAAAACGGTTGAACGGAATTGTAGTAAACTAAATTTACTATTACTTTTTTGTTAAACAATTTATTCGTAAGTTTGATAGTTTCCATGAAATACCTTACTTGATATTACAATGGAATACTTTATTGCAGAGTGAATTTATAATATGTAGTACAATTTTTTTTTCAATTTGGTGGATGACAAATTACTTTCATTTAACGTTTCTATGGTAACAGGTGATGTTATGTTGATTTTTTTCACATAAATACTGCATTGCATGGAAAACCCAAAAAATCAACAGGACTGTGAAGGTGTGAAGTAAAGTTTTCTACTCAAAAATATATATTTTTCAAAAAGTTTTATTTTATCGGTAGAAAAAAGTATAACAATAGAAAATAGTGCACTACAACGCATACCTTGCTACCTTGCATGAAACTGCTTTCATGTGAACAGCTCCCGATATAATTGAATAACACTGACATGTTGGATTTCAATACTCAATAGGTGTAAAACATGATTTTCGAAACACAGTTGTGGATAATCATTCATCGATTAATTTGGAATATCTTAAAAGTTTTTAATTTGTATAACATTGCTTTTGAGATTCACCATAAATACCTTCGTTAATAAAATGATATTTTAGGATGCTTCGAATAAATCACCGTTTTAGCTTTGTACTGAATTTTTATCCCTACTACAGCGTATTCGCAGTTGATATTTGCTTATTCCTAAGTTGACGAAAAGCTTATTTTGGAAGGCAAATTTCATTATAAATATTAAACTTGTACCTCTTGCTCTCGATTTCGTGCACTCAGGCTCAGTCATGAGGAGCCTGTAAGTGATTGAGTGATAGATGTACAACTTGTCAAGAGTACAAGTTATACTTCTCAAAGTCACAGCTAACTTTGACGTTACAAATAATGACATTTTCAGTTTCAATTGTCACAGTTCTGGTGCTTCGTATGACCTATAACCATGACAGGAGCTATAGTTAGACAACATTATTAGTGATTCGCAACTAGAATCCATTGCCTAGAATCAAACAAAATTTGTACAAGAAAAATGTATGGGGAATTATAATTTACATTGGAGAAATTTTTACCTGAGTGACTTGAGATCTGTATTATCATAGCCTCATCTTCTGTATTAGAGGAGGCTATGGTATTATTTATAAATTACAATATTTGGCACTGTCAACATAAGATACCTTGTGTATTGGCAGTCTCGTGTGAGAAATGATCAATCAGGCCTTTTTTTAGGTGTGATCACTTGAAATAATTATATTGAGTCACACGCTCGATCATTCTCGAACATAAGGTCTATTCACACACATCCGTACTGCATGCGCAGAACGAAATAGCTAGAGTTGAGCTGGCACGGCACGGGATGTGAGTGAATAGACCTTTATAGAGGAACTGAGTTTTGACGTCACTTGTACTGCTGTCAATATACCTCACTGGATTCATTTCAGGAATCAAAAAAATGAATACAAGATTGAATTGATATTTTTTCTAGTACTGATTTTAATTTCTTCATCTGAAATAATCTTTCAGAGATGTATTTAATAACGTTTCTTGAGGCAGACAATACCATATTTTTGTAATATTATCATTCTTTACGTGAGAAGTAATTGATTTAGGCATTTGTATTCTCACATTTTAATGATGCAGAGCGGTGCAGGTGCTAGTGAGAGAAAATAAAAGTAGAAGAAGTAAACAAACAAGAATGAATAGGGAAGCCATATGGAAGTAGCCAAAATAAAAGTAAACAAACAAGTATGAATAGTGAAGCAATATAGAAGTATATTAGATTGTTAGTTCTTCTTCTATACTCTCTTGTTCTAGTTAACATCAAGATTCATGAAATTTGTTTTGTATTCATTATTATAGAAAAAATTAAATCTCTCATGATTTTTTCAAGATAATTCATATTGAGTAGATATGGAAAAGATACCTGTGGCTAAGAGAAGAAGAACTCTGGTTTAAAATAAGAGGAAAAAGCATGAAAGCCTGCAGCCTGCACTCCGCAGTTTATTCTTCGTTCGTTATTTTTAAAGCTAGAAATGTGAGGTTGTTAGTCTTAAATATTGAAGATGAACACCGCTAGAATCGAACCTTGGAATTTTATTATCACTTATCAAGGTTTTCAATTGAAGGTTAAAATGGATGAATTTTGCTCCATCTCCATCGACTTATACAGCCATTTTAGAATTGAAAAAAAAATTAAATGATATACAACAAAGAACTCATCATTAAATTTTACAGATAGTTTTTAAAAGTTTGGTACCATTTTCATGATTATCGGTTGAAAAATAGCGTCCAAAAGAGAAAATTCTTGACCCCTCTTCATCCGCGCCTTTCAGAAATCAACTCCTTCGTAGAAATTCAGTAAATATATTTAGGCATCTTGAACAATAAATTTGTAGATGAGAAGTTTTTTCCATGTATGGCTTATGATTTAGAAGGGATATGATGTGAATAACTAATATGGAATGGTTTTCATCCAGTAGCACTAATAAGTGATTGGAAGACTGTCATGAGATAACGATTTTTGTATATAGCCAGTACGTCATATTGAACATGGGAGTGACATCAGCATTGTGCGTTGTCAATTATAGTGGAGTGATTGATGGTGTTACGCTGATTACCTTCTCCGAATTTGAATAATTAGTACTAGCCTACCATTAATTCCTCGTGTACATTTTGGGTATTCTGGAGTCACACACACACACAGTGTAATATGATAACTGATCCATCCATAGCCTAGGTCATATAAGTAGGTAGCCTTATTAGCAAGCCTTATTAGAAGCCAAATTAGTAGTCTAATAGTAAGGAATTCTTGTATTAATATTAGTCACTTTGAATATTATAACTTTTTCAATATTAGTTTTTTAGGATAATTTTCCAGCATACACTTCTGGTATAGTCTTCTGCATATTTCTTCTGAATATTAATTATTCATCATAGTCGTCATAGCGTAGGCTAGTCATAGCCTACCAAATTCCAAGTGAAAATTATGTATCATGCAATCGTGGAACCTCGATCTACGTGTCAAAAATATTTGAAACTTTTCCCCACGCAGATGGTATATATGACGTAGCAGCCAACAATCGGTTGATGCTCTGTCAAAAAAATTAATTTAATTATGCGTTCAGAATCTCCTGAGAGAATTTCATTGCGGGCACTCCTCGGGGATCAAGTTTATCACCTCTTATTTCCACCATACATATTATATCATTGATTTATCAAGGAATCTTCGAAACAACTAGTATCATTTATACACAGATAATCTACAAATATACCTGCATTCTAAACATCTCAGAATCTCTGTATAAAATGAATGAAGATATTGATCGTATTGAGGAGATTGATGCAAACACTGCAAAGAACATGGCCTGATTATAAACGCCAAACAATTACAATGTCTCTTAATTGGTCACCCTAGACTAGTCAAGCTAGGTCAAGGAAGAGAGAGAATCACTTCCTAAAATTCAGGTTCAGAATGAAATGCTATGTGAATGAGATTGCTTGAAACTTATACTCCCAAGTTTCTAACAACCTCTACATAGATTAGCATCGAACCTGAATTTCAGGTAGCGAATCTTTGTTATCTATCACCAAATAATTATAGAGTGGCTTAATAGATCAAATTAGTAACGTTATTTGAATAAATGAAGTAAAATCTGTAAGATTACTTACCCATTCAACCTTACCTGAAATTACAAAGCTGGATACAATTATCAGCACAAGGTTAGTAAGTCACTAACGTAGGAGGAGAAATTCCTCAGTTATTTTGCTCTCTCGTTTTATTCGTCTAATGTTAACGTGTTTTTGAAAATCTTTACAACATTTTTTCTTTTTGAAAAAGTTACAGAGCTTGATCTACAGTAGCCTATTAATCACTTACCGTAAGCAAGTTAAAATTGCAATGCAACACAACAACATATTTTTGGAAATTATTTCACTATCGAAGGAACTGTATGTGTTATAAAAAACTGATCACAGAACTATTCATGAGAATATGTCATTTGATGTAACATTGCAGATATGACTACATGCAGGCTCATCAGTAATTATTGTTGATTTGTTATGATGAGATGATATATGTGAATGATAACCGAAGCTACAAAGGACGTATCCAGCTCCATATGATAAAAGTGATCTGTTTTCTCTCGAAAATACACCACAGCTCTTAACTTTTTCAAATGAAGTTGAAGATTGTAAAGTAATTTTGAAAACATCGGATAGTATCCATTGAGGTATTCCGAGGAATATTCCATACTTGTATTGGAAGATAAATACTATAAAGCTTAAAAATCAGTGTAGTTGGCAGTTAGCAGCGATCACATTGTAACACTTTATTACTATACATAGTAACTATAGTCGTACAGTACAGGGTATAGTGTAAGAGTATAATTCTTCTACAGTACAATATGTTATAGTATAGTGGTATAGTTACAATGTGGCCGTTGGTCGTTGCTTTCATGTGATCATCAAGTGTCTTGTGTCAGAAATTCTGATTTCGATTGAGTTTAAACATTTCTTATATATTTTTTGTATAAATAATACAATACATCGATCTTTCATTTTATAGTATAATATGAGTATTTATTTTTAGAATATTTCATAGAATATACGAATATCATTGTATTACGAACCACAAGTACTGATTCTAATGTTTTACAGCGTTTCTGAAAAGTAAAAATTAATTATTTAAATTAAATTCAGACAAGCTCTAGATGACAACCTAGCAAACGCACAGACAAAGCTGTGTCTATGTTTGCTGATTTTCCATATTTCTTTTATTTGATGTGCTCTTGTGATTTCTTGTATTTTAAGAATCTGTTTTTGGTTTTCTATTACTGCATATTGTTGTATTGATGAGAAGATAAAATTGAATTTAAAACAACAGGTAATTGGTATGCAGTTCAGCAATATGATTCGAGTTTGTGAATAGTACATCAAATGGAATTCTTCGGAGGTTATCATTCGACAATTTCAACATGAAACCCACCACATTATCATCAGAATAGGTTTACATTATCATCGCCATGATTGATAATCGTATGATGGTTATTAATTATCAGCGTATAACAGTATAAATCATCATCGATTACTCTATTTTCCAGTATGCTCTTCGGATCTGCAGTGAGGAAAGTGGTTCTATAGAGTGCACTGGAGAATAGAGTAGTCTATGAGCGGGTTCTATGCTAAAAATGTCTATTGATAATTTTGAGAACCTTACTAAATTTTACTGTCATCTTTCCATGTAGATTTCACTACTCATAACTACTTGGTAGTTGAAAAGGCTCAAACTCAAGCTTATCAACTTTAAGGAAAGAACTAAAGAAGATGAAGATTTAAGAGATGTTCGTTTAATTGCCATATTTAGTTTAGTAGTATTTTTAATAAAGAATACAGAATTCAATATAAGAAATGTATCTTTGATGTTGTTTCGAACTAGACTGTTTTCATTTACTAATCGTTATGATCTTTCTCCATCATGAATATGAAACTGGCTAGTAAAGGCTAGTATAGGATTATCAAAAATAGAAAAGATTCTTCCTGTTATAAATTCGAGTTGCGAATTTCGAAAATTATCAATAAAATAATTATGACAACATGTTTTCAGTTCTCTCAAAAAATTGTTATAACTAATGTTAAGTTGTTATTTCTAATGTATGATGGCTAGTGAGTGCCGAACTAGTCAGAAGTAGTCTAAGTGAACAGTGATTAGAAGATACTGATCAAATATCAAAGTACTTGGATCATGAGAGACTAAGAAAATGGTCTTATAGGTGGTTCACTTTGACCCGACCATAATAGATATCTTCTAACTTCCATTGCTACAATGTGAATGTACAGTACTTAAAACATTAGATTTACAAACAAACATTAATTTCCAATTGTATTGGCTATTTGAGTTTTCCTAATGAATAATGATGTAACAGCGTTGAGATTATCATAGGCTACGCTGAAAAATCAAATTTTTCAAATCTTCAGGTTTGAATTTAGACAACTCAAATCGTAAATTTGTTCATTGTAATTGAATTTGATTTGCAGTCACTTGATCCATCACAATTATCCATTTCACTGTCATAACATTCACACAAAAACCTACTTAAGAAATCATTTTCCCTATCCAATTCATACTCCGTTGCTCAATTTACATTGTATAAATATGTGGACCACGTCTCTGTTTTTGTAATGGTTTACAAATCTATCTGTTGAGTAAATATTGACAAACATACGGAGAATGTCGACTAGCCTTAGGTAAATTAATGTACTGTATTTCGATTTGCTAGGAATGGAGAGCCACACATTTTTGGGACAGACCAGATTCTGAACTATTCCATTCGATTTGAACGCATGTAATCGATTTCCCGCCATATTCGAAGCCTCCAGGATATCCAACGGCTGTCTCGCGAGTACTGATCATCGTCATTCTCATCCTCTCGTTTCAGTTCACTATAAAATATTTTTCATCTCCTTTCTTCCTGTTTTGCTCCACTTGTCGACGAAACTGTCAATGTGAAGTCGTAGCTCCCAAGTTTCTGCCAAAGTACTGATCTGGTTAGATTGGTTGCTGGGGATTCGAAACAGACTATTGACAAGCACAATAGATTGGCTTAACATGTTCGTTTCCGAAAGAACTGGGTCAGCATCCATAAAATAAGATGTATGCCAAGTAGTATGCTACAGTACTGACTCGGAAAACTTAAGAGAGAAAACTTATCAGTTCTTGATCTGGGACTTGTTTTACAAAACATCAGAAGTTCTTTAAAACAGGACGAAGGCGGACACAAACTGGAAATTGATAGCACGTTCACTGTGAAATGAAATAAGAAGTCTAGTGAGAGTTAGCTCACTTCCTGTATTAAAGAACTTCTAAAAATTCATTAAGCAGGCCCCTGATTTTTGACCAAACTTCGCTTTCATTTAGTTTATTCACATACTTTTTCAAGCTAGGCCTATTACTGTAGTAAACTGATCAAATATCTTTTCAGAGTTTGATAAACTTCAGAGGTCCAAAAATCACATTGAATCATGTACTTATTTCAAAATTTCATATTGTGTGCTATCATAGAAGGATGAATGTGAATTGCATGCTACATAGCTATCAATGGATGGGGAATTTCTAATGCGCCCTGTTTTCTATAATTCAATCATGGGTTTCAAATTCTTCCTTCTCTTTAATTGGGTGTCTTTGTTCATTTGCTCAAGGAATTTCTAATGAGGTGTGTATATTTTTAGTTATATTTAATTTCATTGATTTATTTTTAATCTTACGAATTTGTTGATGCTTATTGAAAAATCAACTATATCCAATAATTCATTGGTATTATAATGTACATAAGTATTTTAATTATTCATAATATTATTCATTGACCTACAAATCTTCACTGCACTTTCATGAATATTCATTCTGTATGTTAAATTCTGTACAATTTTGTATGACATGTATTTTTGAGGAGATAAATTATTATTGATTGATTGAAAACTCATATTCAATCAACAAACATGGAGAACATTATTGATTGATATCAATTCCATCACCCATTAATCATTCACGCCCAAGCAGAGTACCAACTCGGTTGCAAATGTGATACGCTGCCGAAGTTTGGGATTACTCATAATTATTGCAAATTGATATTGATGTATTCAATGGATGCCGCAGTTTTGGTCTCTGGTAGGTGGGAGACAGGATGGAGGTGGAGTGAGAAGTCTAGAATTGATGGAAGACGGAAAAAACAGCCTGAAGAGTTTAGAAGGTGATGAATGAAGAGGGAAGAGAAGGAAAGTAGCCGGTAGAGGTCAGTGCGCTATCGCTGCACACTTATTACTAGTGTTAATAATTTAAGGCACGGACTCCAGTTTCAGTAGGGCGGATCCTTCTTGCTTAGAAGCACGCGAATTCTCAAGGTCTCTTTCCCACTCGCACTGCCTCTCTTGTCCATCTTCCTCCCTGTTTCACCCACTTTCCAAACTAGACTAACGTTATTTCCAAATGTTTTATTCCGGTGCTGTCCTCTTACCAACACCCCCAATTCGGCCAACTTCACCCGAAAGAAGTAAGAAAAAGATCAAAAATAAAAACGGAAGCAGCGCCCGATAAACCGATTTTATTGGCAGATCGCTTCCTCGCAATCGCTGAACTGTCAATCAGTCCACTTTTTCTCTTCACAACAACTCCGCGTCTGATAGCGGAGGCCATTAGTTTTTCTACTTCGATAATTGGCCCGCCCATCCAATAAACACAACGGATTATGGAGTGATTGCCATTTCACCCGAGGAAGCTATGTTTATTTAGTAAGATCTGTGGCGAAGCGTGGTATACTTATTTGTTCATCGCCAGGTATATTTCCTATAGGTTTTATTTTATGGCAATATTAATTAGTAATCTCGTTCAATAAATTATGACGATTTCAAAAGCAATTGAATAGTTCATTCGATTCATTCGGTTCATAGATTAGGACGATTCAATAGAAATCGTTATAATTTATTGAACGAAATTACTAATTAATAATGACATAAAATAAAACTTATTCTATTGTCAATATTCGCAGTAGCGGAAGTTTCCAGAGTAATTTATGGCATTATTTGTTAGGAATTTCGTTCAATAAATTTCTATTTAGTAAGCTTCCAGCTAGTTAAAACTCAACATATTATCAAAAATCAGTTACAGTACAGGGTTCGTTCATCTCACATTGAATTTGCCAGTTGCGATATTGATATGGCAGCATAAACAGTTTTTCAGCTTATTGAACATTAATCTTATCTGAGTTATCTCCATGTATATCGAATCCATTACTGTTATACCCAGTACCCCTATAAAGAGTATACATTATGTTATATTTAATTTGTTAAATTAACCTACCTGAAAATTTCAGAAAAAGCCACTAACCTTGATCAAGAAACCCATTTCAATTGCTCATTCTCTATCTGTCTTCTTTAGTTATTTCACTTGTTTCAGAGCAGAGCAGCAATGGACATATTAAATATGTATGATGTTTTATCACTGCAATAGTATCCATTGAATCCCATATAGGGCTTCAAACACTACGTATTACCATAGAGAAGCGATAGTCTCTAGTTTCCAATATGTTATCTGTGGTATTACAGAACTCGGCAAGTTGAGCAGATCTGGGCAAAAGCCAGATATGTTTCTCTTGTAGCTACTACATGACTGAATGGATGAATGAATAAGACACAGTTCATTAAAACCAACGACGTTTGTGAGGAGACGTTGAATAAGTATACAGTTCTATCAGCTCAGAAGCAACTATCCTGATTAACTTTGAACCCTCGAGTCCGTTGAAGACTGTCATCTAACTACAGTAAGTTATCACTCATTTAATTCTTCCTAGAATTTCATTTTTGAACTATTTCACTAAGTTATCGGTAATCAAGTTATGAGTTATCTAGTATCTAGAGCAGTCATCTGTTCGAGCAAATACACTATCCACTCATTCAATTTCTCTAGTATTTCATTTTTGAACTATTTCACAAACTCATCAAATGTATCACGATCTCTAGAGAAAAAAAAATGAAAAGAAGCCACGGTGGTAAACATGATATTCCCTGTATGATATACTGTGTATATACCCTTTAGGCCCGCGAGGAAAAAGGTTGCGAAAACAAACGTTGAGTTCGAAACAGGAAGAGAGCGTTGAATTGAATTGACGGTTATGAATAGCAAGATATGCAGGGCGAAAAGAAACGTTGGAAGGGGGTAGGGTGAACGCGGGGCGCTACTGTTTCGCTTCAACTGGTCGTGGTAGTCGTAGTGCTTGTTTGTGAGAATATCCAGCAGAGAGCTGCCTGCCTAACCTAGTTCTTCGTCTGTGAAAAGAGAATACGCGAAAGCGTATTATATGCACTTCGGAGGAGAAGGTCGAGAGATGACGGGTTGTGTGAGGGGGGATGGGGGCGTCGTGAAGGGGTTGGTGGTGAGTGCCGTGCTTCCTGCAAAATTGAGTGACTGCCTGCAGGATGGGGGCCGAAGGCCGAAGACGCGAAACTAGCGCGAAAACTCGAGCGAGCCGAGAGCAGAAACAGCTGGAAATCGATAGCAACACTACACAGCACACAGCATAGGGCATCAACTCCTGGGGATGAGACGCATTACGTTTTTCATCCTCAGACCATCTTCATTAGGAATTAAAGGAATTTTAGTTGAATGTTCTCCTGAGTTTCATTTATTCTAGACAGCAGTTTTGGAATTTCGATAATTCTTTGTTTGTATACAATAATTTCTAGTTGAAAACTGAAATACTAGTTTCAATAAGAGCTAAGTTTAGAACTCAGGGTGATAGGATGGGGGAATTCACGTTTATAGGTGGCATGGGAGCTGCAGTCAATGATATAATTGCAGTGACAGGAAATTTGTTGAATTTTGTAAGTGAATTTTAAGTCATAAAAGAATCCTATTCAGACCACATGCCATTAGGTTTGCAGTTAAGAAATGAAGCATTAAACAATGATAATAACAATGGTGGGACCTTGCCGAAAAAGCTTATATGGGGAAAAAATGATGAACGGTTTTATAAAGATAGGTTAGCAGCAAGATTAAGAGAATCAGTAACTGGCTATGATGATGATAATCAGGTGGCGATAAGAGAAGTTTGCGATTGTATAGAAAGGGCAGCAAGCTCGTCATTCCTTCACGGTCAAGATCGTGCTAACTTCAAACAGAGGTGGTTTGATAACGAGTGTAAAAGAGCGCGAGATAAGATGTTTAGTCTTTTGAATTTATTCAGAAAGTTCAACACCGCAACAGTGAAGGATATGTATATTGAGGAGAGAAAGATATACAGGAAATTATGTCAAACTAAAAAAGAAACTTATCACGCGAAAATTTATGAAGAGTTGAATAATGCTAAGGATACAAAGAGTTTTTGGAACGCGATAAGATTTTTTTTAAAAACCCGCCAGGCGAATGACTAATAGCATAAGCGCAGATGATTGGGTGAAACATTTTCAAAAACTATTGAATCCACCGCTGAGCGCTGACCCCGTCCTGTACGCAGAGCCCTTAGTTCTAAATGATATTCTAGACCGAGATTTTGAACTGGAAGAGTTGAAAGCCCTCTTACGAAAAGCGATAACTAATAAAGCAGCTGGTCAAGATGGTATACCCTATGAGTTTTATAAGAACGGCACAGATGAATTGTGGAGGAGAATAACGAGAATTTTCAATAATATTTATAGAACTGCTAACGTCTCGAATTCTTTTCAAAGATCAATAGTTTTCCCTCTACATAAAAAAGGAGACACAAATCAAGCAATTAATTTTAGAGGAATAGCCTTCATAGACGCAATAGCAAAACTTTTTGCAGGTAATTTATTAATCAGACTGGAAAAGTGGGTACACACGAATAAAATATTAAACGAATATCAGGCAGGCTTTAGAAAGGGATATTCAACTGTGGATAATATATTCAATTTATTATCGATAGCCAATATAAAAACTAGTCGAAAACGAGGTAAGCTCTTCTGTTTCTACGTGGACTTCTCGGCCGCGTTCGATACGGTGGACAGACGTGCGCTTTTCTACAAACTCTCTTGCATGGGAGTGTCATCAAAGTTTCTAGCGATTCTTAAAAATATGTATTGCGGAAATAACGGTACCACTGCTCGGGTATGGAGTGAGAATGGGCTGACAGAAGAGTTCAGTGCAGGAGTAGGCTTGAAACAAGGCTGCCAGATGAGTCCGCTCTTATTCTCTCTTTTTTTAAATGATTTGGAGGGTGAATTGGGAGGAGGAGCAAGAATAGGCAATCTGCGGATAAAGCTACTCATGTACGCGGATGATATTGTTCTACTGGCTGAATCAGATAGAGAACTGCAAGATATGATATTCAGTCTAGAAGTTTACTGCAAACGGTGGAATCTGAGAGTGAACTTAAATAAATCGAAAGTAATGGTTTTCAAAAATGGAGGAAGGCAAGGAAGGCAGGAAAATTGGTTTTTTGAAGGAAATAGGATGGTCAAAACTTATAATATGAATATTCAATTTGTTTATGTTTGACAAATAGTTTTTAATATTATGTTATTAATGAAAATCAACATGTCACTTTGCTGCTTCCCTATATTATATTATAGTAGTTATTATTCTGAAGATTGTTGTAATTGTGTTGTCTTTCAAATGTTTTCCATGTAATGTTTGGTCTAAGCTTGGAGTATATGTATTCAATTTGTTCATGTTTGAAAATAATTTTAATAATATGTTATTAATGAAAATCAACATGTTACTTTGCTGAATCGCTGTATTATATTAGTGGCTATTGTTCTGAGGATTGTTGAATTGTGTTGTCTTCCGAAATTTTTCTATGTAAGGTTTAGTCTAAACGTATAATATAATATATCCAATTTGTATATGTTTGAAAAATAATGTTCAATATGTGATTAAACAAAAAATAATGATGTAAAACTCAACTCGAGCTGACGGCGAAGGCCAAGCTTGTGATGTTTGAATGCTATGTATTGTTTTGTTGAAATGAATTTGAAAATAAAACATTATTACTACTACTTACTACTACTACTAGTTTCAATACATTTTGAACATTTTAGAAAGCTGTAATAAGGTAACCATCCTCAGACCACTATCATCAGCAATAAAAACAGTTTTATTTGGATGGTGTCCTGAGTTTCATTCATGCCAGGCAAGCAGCAGTCTGGAATTTCTCTAGTTTTAATCGATTTATTCAGCCAAATTAATAATAATACGAAATCAATAATTTCATAACCGAATACAAAAACAATATTAATGGTAAGATTATAATAGAATTGGCACTAGCGGCAAAAGGCACCTGCATTATTGACAATTCGGCATTATTAAGTCATTGCAAGCTATCATAGCTTTCATAATGCTCTAAGCTTTTGAAAGAATTTATCCATACAATATAAGCAGTTAAGCATTCTGATACAATTTAAAGTTTGTAGAAAGCTGTAATAAGGTGATTAAACAAGGAGCCTTAGAAAAAATTAACTATACAGCAGTGAATAGAGCAAAGTTTATAAACCGAAATTGATTTTAAAATGTAGCCATAGAAGTGGCTACATAGATTAATTATTATAGTAGATTAATTATTTCATAATGTTTGAAAGATCTTGGCTCAACAATAAAATTTCGTACTTCTTTTGTTAACGCTACGGTTAAAGACATTATTATATCCTTTCAGTGTTAACTTTCAGCGCTTACAGCGTAAATTGTATGTTATTTATGATAAATCATAACATAGAATCCATTAAATCAATTAAGGAGTGAATTTGATTAAGTGTTTGGCTCTACAATAGAGTAACTATACTGTTATATGTGGCTCTATTTGTGGCACTATATTGTTATCTGTGGCTCTACGTAAGACCAAAATGTAAACTTGATTAGCAGAGTTGCGTTTATTCAGTATAGTTGAAATAATCACCTAACGCAACCACTATACTATACTTTAAAGCACAAATTATTGTTTGCACTGATCAGGTATTTGCAGCTTTTTGAAATGTATGAGAGATGTCTACTCATGACATGATGAAATTTTTTTTCGATTTTAACAAGCAAAATCATTAATCAATCATTTAGTTAAGTATCATAATCATTAATGGAAACTGAAAACCTACAACTTTAAAGTAAAATTATGGTTTCCACTAGGGAGAAATCATGATAAATGCAGTAAATCAATTCCCTTACTTGAAAACCAGTAGGTCAAGGTGATTCATTCTCGTATATTCACGCTAGGTTCCAATAAATTTCTACTAATATTTGTCCTTTAACTATTATTTGTATTACTACACATGGAGTTGGGTGATACTTGAAATAGGAGTACAATAATAATTTACAGAACTAATTAAACTATGAAACGAGGTAAGTACTTGGTTTAATTAAATTTACTGATACAATCACGCCTATTCACGATTAACTACGATAATCATGATGAAGTAGTGATGTAGTGAGTGGAGGAGGTACGCGTAGTGAATTGCAATCACTCTCCCTGGAGAAGATTATTCTGACGGTTAATTGAGTTGACCTGCAATTGAAATGATAATCGAAGCCCGGCCCGGCCCCGCCCCGCTCGAATCCCGTCAGAGTGGCGGCGGCGGCGGCGACTCTACATCGATCTAAATATTAATTAACGCACACAATGTTGAGCGATTAATGGCAGCCATGACCGTCCGTACAAAAGTAAACGACTGAACTAGATTACAGGTCCTGCTTTTAGCCGTTCAGGTTATCATTAATTTTGAAATATGAGAAATCATCAGTTCCATTGTTACTCCTACTCGAATGCACTCCAGAAATTGTTCATCAAATGCGAAAATTGAATAACGCATATTGTCTACTGATCATTCAAATTTAAAGTCTATATTACCAAAAATTCTCATCGTTTGTAGTGGAATTTCGGATGAGAAATAATTTCAAAGATCAACAACACTGCTGTCTGAACATGACAGATACAATTTCAATTGGTATTAATTGCATACAGTATCCATACAGTATTCAATTGCATACGTTTTTCAATGAATAAACAGTGATCAATATTTTTTAACCGACTATCAATTTTAAGCATTGCATGAAGTGGAAGGTTTTCAGTTTCCACGAAAGAATTGATGACCTCGTTATCAAACTAGCTGGCCTGTATTCAAAGAAGTAATATAGTAGTATGATTGATAATGGGGATGATATTAATAGACATAGACTAACAATATGTGAATATGAATGAATTGTCTCTGGTATAGATGAGTAGCCTATTTTTTCTGTGCTTTAAACTCTCTGAACAACTTGAACGTTTTTTAATAATAATTTCAATTGTAATTATTGAAAGATTCCACCAATTGTAATTCGGAAATTGTTCTATCAAGTAATGAATCATTTCACAACAGACGTATATGATGCAGTTACTACATTTAATTTGCGTTTAATCTATGTAGCAAAACCCTAGTAAAACATAGCAAAACTCTTCAGTAGAAAATTACAATTTACATCACCTTTGCTCAAAATGTGTTATGCTAAAGCATAAACTGCTCAAAATGTTATATAACATTGCTACAAGTAAGATAATCTCAGTTTTGCTATAATTATAGCAGATTTATAAATACGTGGAAATGATAACTCTATTAACGCAGTGAAACACAGTTGAGTCACAGTGAATAATTTTATATATATAATCTGTGAAATGCTAGATAATTCGAACGCACATTCTATTTTTAAACCTTTTTTAAACTTCACATTCATGAAGTTTCGTATTATTTGTATTATTCATGAAGATTATTGTTCATGATTATTATCCATGATTAATTGTATTATTCATGGAATTCACAAAAGAAATTCAACAGTAAACTCTCAAATACTATTTCAGGAACTACTCAATCCCTTTTCAAACAGTGTTGAAGTGTTATGAGGTGGGAAAAAAGGGAGATTCAGTATAAGAGAGGGAGAGAGAGAGAGAGAGTAAGAGTGTGTGTTAGAAGGAGAGAAAAGTGAGAGAGATTGCGAACGATCAGGATCTATTGAGATGACGGCTTTCATGCGGAAGACGCAGTGAAAGGCAAGCACCATAGCCGACTGACTCTCAATGCAAACGCATCAAAGGTAAAAAGCGCGACTTCGGCCAACAGAATAGAATCTCCATACTTTGTCGCTTCTCTGTGCGAGCTTAGTTCTAGGATTGGCGTTCTTCACAGTGCTCGAGCACAGCGCCCTGCCTGCTCCACCTACATCTCGCGCTTCGAAAATGGAAAACTGTACAACTGAATAGAAAGAAATGTCATCCCATTTTCCGGCTCTCAACACTCCAAAGAAAGTGTCTTCTTTCGAAGAAATATTCGTTTTGTCAAATAATAATAGAATCTGGTAAATGCGTAATGTAGCCCAGCTTACATGTGGAGGAGTTGAGCTTCTTCCTGTCCTACCGAGACTAGTAGACATTTCTATAGAACAATAATATACAATATTTATACTTCATAAATCCATGAAATTACAGTAATGGGTTCAAAGCTTCGGAATGGGATTGCCATGCATTACTGTACATGTTCATCAATATAGAGACTGATAATGTGATAAAAGACTGGAATTGATTGATAATGAGATTGAAGGGGATTGTAAAAGGGATGTAGCAAATTACTCCTACTGTGGAAATTCCACTGTAATTAATACTACTAATTACTACTTATTACATAGTAATTATTCCTACTGTAGAAAGTTTTCCTACTGTGTGTTATTGAGACTGGTCAGTTGCACAAAACTTGAAAATAATTCAACCACCGTAAAATGACATCATCTAACGAATTTAATGCAGTGAAATCCCTATTGATCTCCACAAAATAAAGTCATTTCACAATGGTTGAATTCAATTGGCTTTTTGTACAACTAAGTATTGGACAATTTATATGGAAATCATTGGTGCGACACTAAAGCTGTCATGAGAAAAAAAAACATTTTTTAAATTATTTAAGTAATATGACTATATGACATACTATTGTATTTATACAAGAATATGATACCTCTTAGAGAGAAAACTACATTATCACTCTGAATTTTCATTCATCTATATGTAAATTACGATAAATTATTCAATGTTGTAGCCTGATTAAAACTTGGGATCGATGACATTCTGTATAGGCCTACCACTTAATTAATGACGTGTAAAATAGCTTCAGATGGTTACTAGACCATAGAGTTGGATGTGAAAAATGACGTATTATAAATTCTAATGGAACACTTACATATATATATAACAAAACTAACAAAAACCTTACAGATCAGAAATTGAAAGATTTAGAATCAGAATCTTCGAAAATAATTTGTTGATATGCTCAGACTCTTGAGATTTCATAGGCTCCGCAAATGAAACTGATAGGAGACTAGAAAACCCGACAAGAGAAGGCAAAACTCTACTAACAGCTAAATTCACTAGACGGAAGAATCGGTTAAAAATCGGTTTTATAGGTGAAAGAAAGAGCTTTCTTGTACAGCGTACGCTGTCCCAACCTATTATCTATCTTGTGAGCGCCTTTCACTGTGAGTGAGCCTGCGATCTTTTTTCTAAATTTCCACCCTTGTTTCCGCCCTCAAACCACTCTTTCCCTTACTGTATCATCCTTTTTTTAACCCTCACACCCATCTTCACACATTTCTCTCATTTCATCCCAATATACTGGTCGGTAGACTACTTTACAGTGATATAATATGATAGTTTTTATGCCATCTTCCTCAATAAGATCTTCTTATTTATGCATGTCATTATCAAGCATAGTATAATTATGTATAATTGTTTCTTCCATTCATTTCCAATGATTTTATAACTCAAAAGTCATTCTATTCACTTTTCCTGTCGTGAAATCTCAATAAACAGGTTGTTATGATGGCTTGTTAATATAATAGCTTGTTAACCGTCTTGCCCAATGTATGATCTCCTATTCATTCATGTCATTATCAACATCAATCGTATTATATTGTTTCTCTCACCCTTTTACAACTATTACATCTCTTACAATGTCCTCCATTAGCCTATAATCAAAAGTGACTTTTTTTACTCATTCCTTCTCTTTTCATCTCTCCCTCTGTCCAGAACATTTCTCTCTCATTCACTCAATCTTCTCGATCATTCTGAGACATTTCTCAGTACAGTTTATTCAACAGTATAGTATTACTTACGTAGCGTCCTGCATTCTTGAAGACGAAAATATACACAGTAGAGTTTTGGTTATCCGATCTTCGGTTATACGACCTACCAGGGCAATTTATTTTAGGTTTAGTTCCATTGTTCACTGCATTGTACATTATTATGTACTTTGCAGTAAGTGAATTTTTACGTCTTAGTACGCTAAATTTATTCTAGAAGATTCTCATGTGTAAATAAAATCACTTGAACAACGTCGTTTTTACTAATTTCCCTGCTATCCGACCTTTTCGCTTATCCGACCTTGCCGCGGCCGGTTTAGGTCGGATAAACGAGACTCTACTGTATTTTCTGTTCGAATAGTATTTGTATACCTTCCTGTTCCTGGACATTCTCACGGGTGTATCTCCTTCATCTTTTTTCTCTGATTATTTGAGAGCGAGTAGGTATCGGCGGTCTCTCTCGCGTGTTTCACAACCCCCCCCCCCCCAACTATTCATCACCTTCTAGTGCTTGTGATTCGGTACAGGTATGTTTTATTTCTTCTGTGTCTGACTCCTCCCCTCCCTCTCCTCACCACCCTCCCGTCCACTCACCACTCAGGTAAGTTATTCACGGACCGACAGTCGACAAAGAACAGAATGACTACAACAACAACAACAATAACGGATGTGCGTAGGCCTCAAGCCATTGAATAAAGTTTGTCGAGTCCTGCACGAAATGACCTTGAACTTTACAGAGTCGGATGGAGATGAAAGGAACTCCGAAGTCAAGTCAAGTGAACTGTAATTTTCCAACATATTCCAGAGCTATTGGAGTGTGAACAAGTGAACATGGATTGTATTGGAGTTTCTAGCAGCAAACATCTGAAAAATATTCATATAATGGAATGTTTTCTCATAGGAATGAATGCGCCAGATATGCCAGTTATAAGAGTATAACTTAATACAACATAATAAGAGTATCATGATACTTTGTCTCTTTAACCCGGGTCAACCGAAACGGTTCCTTAATAGACATTGCAGCTCGAACACTATGTGAAGAAATCACAAATTTCTCTAATATGTAATGTATACAATTCTTTAGTAACTTCAGTTCTTCAGTTTATACTTTTTCCTAATCAATTATAACATTTTTTAGCTGAAATAAAACACTGTATTATGTCGACTTTGTAAATAAATAATTTTTCCTACACACCATGTTAATAGGCTACTTTTAGCGTATGACGGACCGAAAAATTGGTTATCCGAAATGGCTCTCCTTCCTTTATTTCGGTTAACCGAGGTTCCACTGTACCTCAAAACAAAGAAAAAAAACACAAAAATGTATTAATAAGCATTAGTAGCAGGAAATGAATCCAAAATGTGTTGTAATATAAGTGTTTTGAATGAAAGTCAAATCATGTCCTAGGCTAGGTTAGATCACGATGAGCGGACCACTAATTTTATTTCTTTTATTTTATTTATTTGACAATGGTTTCCAGGCTATTGAAACAGAATACTAATGATAGATAGATGTCATTGAAGCATTAAGTCTTTCATTCAGGCTACATTAAGTCTTTTAGTTAGGCTACTGTACATTAAGCAGTGACCACGCTATTGAAACAAAATACAAATGATAGATAGCTGGATGTTACTGAAACATCAAGTCTTTTAGTTAGGCTACATTAAGCAGTGACAGGTCGAAAGTTGTGTGCAGTGGCAGTGTGCGGCAGAGAATCAATTCATCAGTTGACCGGGGAGCGGCGAATAAACAGTAGGCTGGAGCAGCCAAAGGCCATGTGGGCCACCAGTACAGCGACTGCTGCTGTTAACGTAAACAAACGTAATTGGCAAGTGGAGCGCACTGCAATGTGGCTCTGTGGCCCTGTTTGCGAATCTCTACACCAAGATTTACATTCATTGTCCGGCAACTGACAAAACGCAACGCGCAACATACAAAAGTACAATAATAAACTCGCAGCTCTCGCTAACTGCCTTTGTAATTGGTGTTGGAAGTTTCGCTAATAATTCGCTGCCATTTTCCACACACCCCTACAGCACCAGTTGTAGCTCATAATTATTTATAACTTAGCGTTGCACATTTGTTACCGAATTTAGTTTAAAACAACAAGACCTTCCCAGTCGGACTGATTTATGTACTTTGGGTCTCTCATTTGCTGCAATAACATTCTCAATCCGACAATTCACAATCGACTGTCAATTACTGTTCAATCTCGTAATAAATTCCTCTGTTGTGGTGATTTGTTTTCTGCATCCACAAATAATCTGAATACAGAAGTGTAACTGATGATTACTTCTTGTATTTAGTATGTGAATATACATATTTGAATTGTTTTGAGGAGACAACTTTGACGATATTCAACTGTGCATTGTATACAATTTGCTCTGTTGTATTATCTTATATTACCTTCTTCTTGTAGTTGCATTTTTTTTTAACGAAAATTGACGTTCATCATGAAAATTGTAAGATATTTGAATTAGTTTTGAGGAGGTGGACTTTGACGATATTAAACTGTGTATTGCATAAAATGTTCCATGTTGTATATTACCTTATCTCCTTCTTGTAGTTGCATTTGTTCACAAAAATTGGCGTTCATCATCATGCAAATTTGAGCCCTGAACACAGTTACTCTGGTGAGTTTTCCTGACTTTTTAACTCTCCCCTCTACATAGGCTCTTGATCTTCAATGTTCTCCAACTTTCTTCTACTCGTTTCCCTGCAAGCTTAATAGCTTTTCTATCATTACATAACCATGCATTGAAGGGTAGCCTACAATATGTAATTGGATGACAATGTATCATTAGAAACAGAACTTGAAAAAATTTCTGCGTTTGGAAACAGCAAAGTATCTGGCGTGAAGGAGCGCTCTTTATATCGGTTGCTACTTACACAGTAAGTAGTACTGTGAATTAATAGCATGAATACAATTGAAATCGTTCAAACATAGCAAATTGTTTGGTTTTTACTAAGATGAGTTAACTTGTTTAATGAAATAATTCAATATGAATCTCCAGGAAAAAACATGAACGCCTTCTACAAAATAAAGCGAATAAGATGAATATCATGAATCACAAATTGGGTCCAGACTTAGGAGATTTTGATACCAATATAACAATATGCATGAGAGTAATACAAGAATAAATTTGGGCACATGGGCAGTGGGCACATCATAGACTGGAGAAAGATTGAGTAATAACCAGGAAGTATACAATAAGAATTTTACTTCCATTCTCTCTGGTAATAACATCAACAATAATAGGATAATGTACTGCTTAATCATTTACGCGTTACTTAATCATTTGCGCTACTTGAGATTTTGAATTTGGTTTGCATAAACATCATAATTATCACCATGAAAAAACAAACACCAGTCAAAGTAAAAAGGCTTCGTGATTCTTACATTACCAAACTTTTTGTTTGAGAGCCGAAAGTTTGTGTGTGAGAGTGTATATGAGATAGAAAGAGAGAGTGGGAATGAGAGGGTGAAAGAGAGCCACACGGAGAGAAGGCAATCCCTATAAACCCTATCGTGGCCTAAAAGGTTGCTTGAAGTTTAAAGCACTTGAAGTGGGTCGGAGGCTTTTAAAGGCTTAGAGGCCCCAGATTAAAACGATACTTCCCGCATAGGATAGTTTTGCAATCTGCAAGTCTTGAGCCTACAGACATCAAGCAAGTGTGACTGATAAGTAACAAGATATTAAGATATTGATTTGGATGTAACGAGTTTTGGATTTGAATATTGATTTACATTCTTCTAAGATGGGAAGACCGATACTATAAATCTGACACAACTATGCGCATGCTCTCCAAACTGTGCACTTCAAAAAAATTACTCCCAGTATTCATGTAAACTTGAACAATGAACACAACTCAAATGTTCAGAATTGAAACTTCAGATTCATACAAATGGATGCATTCATTTGAAATGGAAAACCTCATAGCGATTATTCATGCTCAAGTAGTTTTAGAAACTAATTCAAATAATTGACTATTTAAAACGTTGAAAAGTGAATTATTATTTCTCCAACATACTAAAGAACGTTTAATTTTTTGTTTGATAACACAAATACAAATCATAAAATCGAAATCCCAAATCATAAACACAAATCTTCTTCCTGATTTGTAGGTTTAAAGGCCAATTCTAGTCTTCCATTATTTTTTTTTTCATAACTGAGCAATCTTTGTATCCATTATTGATGACCAGGAAAGCAAAACCCTGCTCAAAGATAAGCAGAAATGATGTCTTTCAAATTGTACATGATTTATTCCGTGGGAGCGTTTTATCAAAGTGTTTTCGGCACTCATCTTCCACTGCAAACTATCCCTTTAGAAATTAATGAAGAACGACACTCAGCCTCTTTCATTGAAGATGAAATTTGGTTTTGCGTTAATCGTCAAGATTTCCCTTTGACAGAGGCAGTTCTCCCCCTCAACTTCCCCCTCCTTTCTTTATACATTTCTTCCTCTTGAAGCTGTTGAGAAAAGGAAAATTGTTGTATAGTCCAAGTCCAAGGTAAGTGTGTGCACTTGAAAGATCTGCAGAAAAAGATAAGAATGAATGAAGAATTTTCAGCCCTTCTTCAGCCGTAAACAGGACTCTTTTGAAGTTGAATTCCATTCACGAGATTACTGTTGTAGGAACGATGGGCATCTTTATAAGTGGAGAATGTCTTTGTTGTGGTAGGAAACCACTTCAAAACTCTCATATTCTTCCTCTCTGCTGTATAGAAAGTTATCCGTTGCACGGCTAACTGCAGCTAATTAGTTTCAATTAGTTTGAAGTTTTTATATTACACTTTGACAGGAGCTAAAAAGTCTTTCAGCACAGGTTTGTCTCCCAATATTGGAGCCATTGCACTTTTCGAGAAAATCAATTTTCACAGCAGATTCACAGAAAGTACAAAAATGATGTATACCGTATAGTTTAATATTACTCGTTCCGCCTCGGTTAATTATATTATTTTAAGAACTATTATCCTTAGAAATAATTCTGTAGCACATAAGGTATTCAACTAAAAATCTATTAAAATACTTTTGCAAAAACCTATGACAGCCACTGTGACCGTTATATTGAGGTAATTTAGATGCCTTTTTGCGCCAAAATAAGGTTATTGATCCGAAATGTGCAGGTTTCATTTGTATTTTGGTAGAAAATTTGTTTAAGGGGTTAAAAATGCAAAATAAATTCAGTGATACCTCTCGGCGACTTACAAACTACTTACAAACCGCAGTACTGAATTATACTGAGGCCAGTTGGTGAGTCCAGTGAACTATTATTATTACCATTATTTTGAGGATTCATTTCTGTAATATGTGGAGTTGGATTGGAATATTACTCTCAAGTGAAAATATTGAATTATTTATTGAGAAAAAATATAAAAGCGCAACAGGCATATAGCCCAAATGCACTCATGAAAAAACTTAGTACATCAATTTCCAAGTGTAAAAAGTTAGATACAAAAATAAAAATATTGGAGACCACATATAAATAATGATCGGTAAACCACGGCGAATTATTTTAATGAATTTTACTCGTCCTAGTCATTTATTCAATAACATAATGGAGAATCGAGTTCAGACAGACAAAATGAGTAACAACTAGACTGGTGAGCTAATAAATATTCTTTATTCTTAAAATCATGTACATCAATGTCAACTTGTTTCTTCCAACTGTCATGATTAAGCCTAATTTCATTTCATAATTTTGACGGCTTGAACGAATGGTGTTTATTCTACGTATTAGAGAATTATATTGTTATGAATCTTATGATCTATTCTACCTTTTATGAGTCGCTCATGGCGGTTTCTTGTTTCTTTACTGAGAATGCCGACCGCCAACAGCAATAGAACTGGAGAGTTTTTTTCTCATCGTAGACCTACGATTTATTGACATGCGTAGGAGGTTAAGTATCTTGTTGAGCCTATTCAATATTCATTCATTCATCCTTGTGGCTGGTTCAACTGTAGGGACATGAGCAAGTTCTTTCTTTGGGTCGTAACTATAGTAATATAAATAGTTTCATGCTCGTAGCCTATATGTAGCCTTGTTATACCTATATCTACCTAAATATCCGGTTTGTAGATGTATAGCCTCTCTTCTATTTCTTCCTTTTTATTCCTTTAACTTGTGAGGTGCGTCGTCGGCGCCAACTATCTCGGCTGTTTCTCATCTTCATAGGGTAGTACCTATTACTTCGGAAAATCATTCATCAAGTAATGCATCTCTTGAGTCTTCTACTTTTTTAATTCTCTGTAAAATTTGAGGTAATTTTTACTGCTGTTAATGTCCATTCATTTTTCTATTGAAGTACAAATTTCAACAGTTTTAGACAACCATACTTAGCTGTAGTTATGTTCCATAAGTAGGCTAGTACTCTTGAGTCTTCAACCTATTAAATTTCCAATGAAATTTAAAGTAATTTCTACTGCTGTCACTGTCCAATCATTTTTCTATTGAAGTATAACTTTCAACAGTTTTAGACAACCATAATTAGCTCTACTTATGTTCCTGAAACTTATGTTCGTCTACGTAAACTGCTACTTATGTTCCATCTTCAGGAGTTTGAGTATCACCAAAGACAATTAGAATACTTATAATAGTTTCCTATCGTCTTTGGTACTACGTAGCTCTAAATACACTTTTTTTTGTGAACCTTGATAGAATCTGTTAATATAATTATTATCATAGTCCACTTCAAACTACTGCCGCTGAAGTTTAGAGGGGGCTATGGTATTATCCAATGGTCAAATCATTTACAGAATAGAAAAACCCCCTAATAGTGCTATAGAATTTGGAAGCCCACAACATTTTTCAATCAGTGACAATCGATTCACTCCTTGAATATTGTTGAAGAGTATTATTAATATTTTTATATTTATTATAGTATTATAGTATTATTATATTTTCCAATACTTGATTGGTAAGATCTATTAATTTGTGCTAATTTATAAAGCTCCAATTAGAAAAATCAAGAAATGAGAATTAACGAAGAACCGAAATTTATGATCACAGAGGTGTGAATGTCAAGTTTAAAACGTTTTTGAAATAAAAGATTCTCACATTTAGAATACTCTTAGGGGGCCTATTAACTTGCTTTTCACATTAAATAGAAGTTGAATATTCATATCTGGTGGAAAAGCGTTCAATGTATTGGCTACTGTGAATACAATCAAGAGACATGTGATGGAAAGTAGACTTCAGCAAAATGGTCGTGGAAATTATGTTCACCGCTGGCGCAATAAAAACTTGTTAAAATTGCTAGGTGGGTGTTGGGAAAAGCGCTTCACACCTTGCATGTTTTCCGAATGAAACCAGTTCCGGTAGTTGCAGGGCATTTACAAAGTGCCTTGTTTAATACCGGCTACGCTCGCCATTTCTTCTGCAACTGTACTGGCGCCAAATTCAAACTAATCCAATTAATTCCGGAAGCAATATCGTTAGCAGTGCTTTCCCAGCTATGGAAAAATTGGGACGAAGTGGAAAAGCTGGTGGAAAAAGTGAGATTAAACACGGTTTGGGCTGACGGCCTTCTAATTGGTCTTTTTCCGAGTAGAGGAAATTCAGTCGCCGGCGTCGGTCGGAAAAGCGAGACGAGCACTCAAACAGCGCAACGCAGCGCACGCCCATCAATAGCTAATTAGACGTTATCTCTTCGCACAACTACCACGCTGTGCTGGCTCCGATTCCCAAGTAAAGCACTAAAACTGACTGTGCAAAAGATTGTTTTTCAAGTATAGTAGTCAAAAGCACTGATTTGAATCCGCTCTACAGACATCATTTTTATGTTTAATCAATCTATGGAAGTTACCCCTGAATTCATAGAGTTTCGAGTTTTCACTAATAATTAATTGAACATGGAGGACTTGTATGTAACTTTATTCGGCTGAGATCAGATTGAATCACTTTTGACACAGTGTCTGGTGTTTGTGAATTTCCCAAATACAGTGATATTTTTGACATCAACCAAGTGTTATCATTATGTATGATAATTGAATCATTCGATAACATTACAAGTAGCAACGTTTTCAAACCCCAGAGAGGTGTGTGAATGAATATGTACATTTTCAATAATATTGATAAATTTCAAATATTATTTGATACCCAGCACATGTTATAATACCATGTCCTTTCAGGTTCAATTAACTATATGAATTTGCTAATTATTGTTTGATGATTCTTGAGCCCCAAAAAGATGTAAGGTTGAATCAATATTTGAGACCCAACACCCAACATGTAGTCTATCATAAAAGTATGTCCTCTAAGGTTCAAATAAACTCTACGAACATGTTTGATGATTTTCAATATCGATAAAAAAAAAGGTATGAAAAATTACGCTTTTGATGACTACTGAAGGTACGGTAGGCTCATACTTAGGTCAAAGATCTTTATGAATGTTGATTTTTGCTTGGATGATTGTTGAGTCTTGATTGAAAACTGGATCATAAATGCAATGGTGATTGTTGAGAAATGAATGAGAAGCAGGTTGAGATTTTCTATGTCAAGATGGGAGTTGGTAGAACGTATCTAGAAGTATACCTCATGAGTAGAGGTTTGTCCTCCCAGAACTACCGTCCATAGCTCAACGCAATCTAAAATAAATGGCTGCTCAACGTATCCAACAGGTACGTTAACCATAAAATTTACAATTCGCTCAGTTAATTGAGATCATAATTCGATTAACAACTCTTTAATAGCCCTCTGAAACACTTTGGTTAGCCTATTAGGGGCGGCTGAGCCATTAAACAACTTCGCGCTCATATAATGTACGCTCATCCGTCTGCAAACGGCCTATGGTCAAGAGTGATAGTCTACAACCGTATTTGATTTGAAAATACTAGTTTTCTTATTCGAATTAGCTGATAGATAGGACTAGGAACGAATTTCTCTCTCTTTTCAATAATGTATTCGCAATTATTGGGATTCACAGTGTTCTATGTTTACCCAGAGTAAGATATTATTAAGCAATAATGAACATGTTTTACATCTGCACAGCGTTCTATGTTACACATTAAATCGTTTACTTTCGATATTCAAACAGGATATTTCTTAAATTATATACATTGAGTTTTAAGCTTTTCCAATAAATTACGGACATGAAGAGATTCTTCTCAAGTTTTTCATCTACTGATAAATTGAAGAAATTTTTCCATGCGTTTTTTAACCAAATGAATGACATTGTTCAAGGATGTGAGATTGTGAAGGCCCTTAGACCTTCAGCATAGCCTCCTCTAATACTATGCTTTCTAAGCAAGAGCGTCTTCAATTTCTTGTTTTCAATTCTAATTTTTTCCAGTATGTTTCCTTTCTCTGGAATTGAACAATTCTCTCAGTACCTGATATAACTCGAAGGATTTCTTTTGTATTGATACTTTCTCTGACTCTCCGATTTTAAGTAGAATTGGAGATGAAAATTGGAATTATCTCATAGATAAATAAAAATCTGAAAATACTGTTCAAACTTATTTGAAAAATGAAGTTCTAGAATGAAATATCTATAAATAATATTGAAACTGATGAAACCCCATTTTCCAAAGCCAAAAACTTATTGGACAGTTGAATGACAACTCGCCAGCATTCCCTGTGAAAGTGGAAATATTTAATTGAACTGGTTTATTCCTTAATCTCATTGACTTTTTCATATTGTGCACTGCGGCTGAATGCTTTTGACAAACTCGCGTAGCTCCAAAGGTCTCGTCGGTAAAAAAAGATTTAAAAAAGGACGGCGCTCATTACGACATAGCAATGAAATGAAAGGGAATACCTGAGCGCAGAGCGCACACTTGACCCACACGACACGAGACTCTCATCTAGACGTCGAATGGAAATTGCAAAATGAAAGCCGTGAATAACACTGCATGAACTGGAGTGGTCGAGAGAGAGAAGAGAGGGAGAGAGATACTGTCGACTAGACAAAGACAGAAACAGAAAGTGGAAAAGGTTAACGGGCAGGTTGATGCTAAAATATTTTTCATCCTATCACACAGTTCTGTGTTCTAAAAGAGAATGGAAAAGAGGCGAAAATGCGAATTTTTCCAATCGAATTTATTAGAATTCTCCACCATTCATCCCATCTCATCAATAAATTTGGTGACTGCCCTGAAACGATTTTTGAGGAGGGCGATCTCAAATTTTTCAGTCTTGAAGAGAAATTTGAAAATGAAATCCATTGGAAATACATAGCAAATTGTGATTATGTGACTGAAGTAGAGACTTATCTACTAGAAAAATGTAGTACGTTATAAATGGACAATAGCTGTTCCTTATATTCTGAGAGTATTACAATAGGCGTAACCGGATAAATATTAATCATTCTTCACAGTATTGTCAATAAATATGTAATAATATTTGATTGTATGAACATGGTTATTGAATCTTATCCATACAGCTGTATCGTGATACTTCCGTACTTATTCAAAACAATAATTATAATCTGGAGAGTGCTCAATAATGAATCTCCATTACTGTAATTCTAGACTCAGGTCTGAAGCACATCTGCCAGCCACTTATGCCATTTGGCGGCCGCGGAGTGTTGGTGAGTGCCAGTTCATTCTCGCAAAGAAGAATTCCATAATATTTGACACTGTCTTTTTGTGAACAAATTTCAATCTGTTTCAGCTGAGTTTCATTGTTTGACTCTTACATATAGAGAACAATGAAAAATCATAATAAACTTGATCGTATTCATTTGCTTTACTATAAATTTCAACAGAATGTACGAGTATAATATTAGTGTATCAGTATAACGTGTAAAATCATGAAGCCAATTAGACTCTCAGATCATCCTACATTACTAGTACTAACATGTACTAGTTTGACGTAATAACGTAAGTCGATAAGTAAGGGATAACGCGAGTCGATAGAGATAGAATTTTAGGTGTAAGTGAAGATTCTTTTCCCTTTCTACTCAGTTTCCAACTTGATATTATCCAGATATTATCAAGAAAATTCCCATCTAGTCAAGAATGGCTCCTTCCGAACGAGATGTGGAAACGATCTTAGGAACTGTGCTCTGGCCAGGAAACGGAGCAAGTCAAGGTGGAAGTACGACAACTGGAGAGGCCTTGAATTTGCAATGAATGGCAGGATAAAATCGTTTAAAATGTTTTCCGGACAACTGACTGCCGGATATTGGATACTCTCGGTTCTTATTTGGTTGTTCTCGGCACCGGAAAACGCGTTGGAGCGTTTCCAGAGATGGGATCGAGCTGCAGAGTTCTGAGAGGCGGTCATTTCGAGAATGGTAGGCAAGGTTCGAAAAAGTAGAAGACTGTGTGTGTGTGTAACAGAGAGATGTGTTGGTGAGAGGGGAGGTGTAGTGGACATGGGAAGACAAAGATACATTTTAGCTGCGTTTTCATTAAGGAAAAAATGGTCGGGAGGTTGGGGAGGAAATGTGTTTTTGTCGGAAACTGGTGAGAGACAGAGGTATTTCAGTCAGGTCCGAATGACCATCGATGAGTGACGGTCATGGTCGAGCGCACATAGTCATCCTCACTCTATCTCTCTTCTTCTCTCTCTCTCACACACCATTTCTCCCCATCCATCCATTTCTCTTGCTCCAGCTGTGCGCACCTTTCCACGGAGATCGGCAACTCATTTCTCACCGACCTGAGTCGTCCTCCTCTCTTGCACTCCGTCTTTGTCTCTCACTCAGGAAACAAAGGCCGGCAAATTCGAGTGCGGTTCCGGCGAAATTACTATCTAGGACCGGACAGAGGGGCACGGGTGGGGGGTAGGGGGGTCACGGGGTTCCTGCGCGAAGCAATTTTATAGCTTGCAACAGCGGAAATCCTTCTCACTCCGCGCTCCGAATAACTCTGCATCTATCATGAGCGAACTGCCGAGGTTTGGCACACAAATTGCGTTCTGCTCACATCAAGACTTCGGCTTGAGCAGTCATCTAATAAGAAACTATGTTTCGTTATGCAATATCATATTATCACGAGACTTGAACAGGTTACAACGCAATGATTAACAGAACGTATGTTCATATTCATTCAAAGTTAATATTCGGAGCTCTGTGTATGATAGCGTGTACGAGTATAGTGTTCTATGGAGCGAATTGCTAGCCTTACAGACTCATGTTTTATAAAACCTCCTACTCCTATATCCACAGTTGGTTGATTTTTTGTGCTGCATATGCTTATGCATTGCTAGTATGTTGTGCAGCACACAAAATCGACCAAATGTGGACATAGGGAGATTTTCTTAGCAGATACGTAAAAGTAGGATTGCAGTTATCAAAAGTAATCAACATAGTAGGGGTTTTTATGGAAAAATTTTCATAGTACCTACATTGTATAAATAAAAAATACTATTTTTACTGTTGTTAGCTCTTCCACTAGAGAAATAGTACTATTCGTAGTATTATTATTAATTTCAATACTTAATACTATTATTAATATAATACTACTAATAGTGTAGAAATTAATCATGTCATATTATTAGATGAGCTGCAATTTAAAATCTATAAAAATGTCCCGGATATTGGAAAAGTGTTGTATGATGAAATTATTATAATTTTGTTGATTTTTTTATAATGTGTCAATGTATATCATAGTCATTGAAACACTTTGTGCTGGAGAATCAAATAAAACCTTGCTTATTATGATAATTGACTTGAAAAATTTCCAAGTTTCCTTTCATAGTTAAATATGGCATCTATAATAGGTGATTGAATCATTACTTTGTCATATAAATTCCATTGAGTTATGCAAGAAATTCAAAAGAATAATAGAATTCTTTCCTCAAGGACCAGAGAGAATAAAGTGAGATAAAAATCACTGTTTCATAATCTATCGTTCTCTTAAAACACTCAAAATCCTTAATGTGAGAGTTCGACTGATAACACAAGATTTAATAATTCAACAGTCAAATTTTGTCAGGAACATCGAGAGGACAGATACAAAATGTCATGTTAATATTGTTCTGAAATTACTTACTAATATCAGCTTGCTTTGGGACAGAAGTCCTGGAATGCCTTCATTCAATGGAACAGAAAAGAGGATTGACTTTCACCCCCTTGCCCCTTCACCATGACACCTTTTCAGCAACATACTAACCGCTATCTCGGTCTTTATTAATGAGCCGGTGGAATTTGTCTAATTGCAACACCAAACATCTTCTTCCTGTGACTAGTTGGTCTCAGCATGTCAAATTGAACAAACCGGAAACCAAGCCTATTCTTCTGCTAACAATGTCATTAACAACTCAATAATTGGTGTATTGTCGTCACAGTGTCATTATTCAACTGAAATAGACCCGCCTCCCCAATATTTTCATAATATTCTTGAGAACATTTTCAGTTGACTAGCGCCTGATTTTCAGAAATATAATTATAGGTGTTCACAACTTTGACGTCTTTGTGACAACTTTACAACTATTCTATGAAGTGGTTATAACCTTTTGTATGGGATAGAAGAGTGAATACGTTATAATATAACGCTTGACATAGTTGTGTCAATCTTGAATGACTGATAACTTGAGCTTCTCCTAATGACTGACTAACTATTCTCACTAAGAATGTATTATTCTTCTTCGAACGTATTTATAATTAGTTTTGGATAAATACTGCTCATACTATTTGAAAATTGAAATTCAATTACATTTCCAAAACAAACACGAAAGCGTTATCAATGCGCTTTGTACATCGCCTATGGACGAGCACACTATAGTTACAGTGCAATCTACACAGAGCTGATTTAATACTGTATATGCTATTTTCAGTGAGCGCAATCAGCTTTTTTTGTAAGAGCATGAAGTTCACTTTACATGAAATTAGCAATATGAAATTTTTTCTGAGGAAAGCCAATTAAATGCATTATTGAATAAATGGTATGGAGTGATGAGACTGACCAGATAAGGGCATAGGCGTCGCGAATATTCTTGAAATATAAAAAAACAATGCTGAGGTCTGATAAAAAAATAAATATGTTGATAATAATTGCTGCTGTTTACGTCTCAAAAAGATTCAAAATGATTTTCAATATTTTATTGAACTAGCATATAAAAGTACCCTCTGGTAGTATGCTTCCTGGCTCATATCACCCTGATTTTGATTTGCGCCCCCCCAAATTCATGGCCCTCGATACGCCTATGGATAAGGGTGCATATTATGTGATCAGAAATGGAATTGCAGTTTTACTCGAAAGCTTGAATCTCATATTTAAAATAAAGTGAAGTGTGAACATAATAATATATCAATTTTTTATCTTGTAGTTTTATTGATTGTTTTTTTTTTTGGAAATGGACATATTTTGATACATTAATGTCTTTCTTTGTTTTTTTTTATTGATTTATGTGCAGTCTGTAATAATGAATGAGAATTAAAAATCGAAATCGGAACGGAATAATAAAGATCTCTGAATATGAAGATGTCGATTATTAATAAGGAGATAAATTTCAAAATACGGTTTAGAATTACAATTAAGTGGGTTGAGAGAGCAAGCTCATCAAATCGTAATGTATCGTGCAATTTTCAAGTAAGACTAAGAAATATTGAGAGAGAGTAAGAATAAAGTATTTCTTTAGAAACTTATCGGAGAGAGCAAACTATAGAAGGAAATGGTTGAACAATTTTTCTCTGCCAACGGAGAGAAAATTGAAAAACTTTACCTTCTTAATGACACAGAGACGCTGGAAGAAGCACCAGGCCTTAATCACCGGTCTATATATCCTAAAAAAACCACCCATCCTCTTACCTCCGACCATGCTCACAGGGATTAATACGGTGAAGCTAAAGTGCCCTGAAACTCTCTTAATTCTCTGCTCCCAATGTTTCACTCCCATTACTGTTTCGTGTATCGCGATTAGGAAAACTGCGAATTATAATGAAGGACGCGAATATAATGTGATGATAAACATTACTGACGTAATCAAAATAAACAAAGTGGTGCACTTCTACAAGTCATTAAGCTTGGTTTCTTTGAATAAATAAAACTCTCCATTCTTCCGAAAAATGAGACTTTCATTAGGTGGAGTACATAGTCCTTGACCATTACTTCAATCATTAAAACTCGCCTGATGTAATTTTTTAAAAGCTTTCTCACTCTCCACTCATTTTATCTTGTGTACTGATCTCATCGGATAATATTTGGAGTGGAAGATGGATCGATAATGCTCTGAATACGACGCAAATCGCCGGATGATGTTTCCTATCAATTCTCTACTTGAATTAGGAAGAAGTGAGTTTTGTTACGTCTATCTGAACCCCCAGCATAAGGCTGTTTTTTCCAATATATTAGATTGAGATTCCATGTTAATGCTGTGACATTCATTACCTGGAACTTACACTATACTCCAGTGAAATTCAATGTTGGACTACATAACCTATATGCTTTCCACATTTCCCATTACGGAAATGATTGTGGATGATTCGGCGAAGCGGAACACCCGGAAGGGTCTCCTCGCTAATAAAAGCTATAAGCATAATAATAACAACACTATACTAATATTTTGTTAATGTGTAACCATCTATAATGAGTATTTACTGGAATTCTAAAATTGTCTGAAACCATTCTTACACACCCATGTTATTATAGATGAAATTCCTCTCCCACGTCTATGTGTTATCTAGTACATGTGCTAATGTAATATTAAAAGTACATATTGTAAAATATTGAATAGGGTGAAGTAACCTCATGGTCTTGATTATGTTTATCATGGTATCCAGTTATATATTTATATTGGTAAATAATCAATAGGCCTACATAATTGTAAATGAGAAAACATTATCTGTAAATGAGAGGAGTCAGTTCTGAGTTTATGCACATTTATTACATGTCACAGTTGCCCATGAAGGCTCATTCCTCTTTTGTGTAAGTAGCATAAAAAATAATATTATTCTTTTTTTTTCTTTTTTCTGAGGGTGATGCCCACATGAGCTCTAGGCTTGTGTGTGGGTAATGAGAGTGCTGATGAGAGATTCTAGTAGAGTATGTATTTAGTTTGTATTATTAAGCTTGTAATTATTTTATATGTAGGCCTACTGTGTTCCAATTGTGAAATTAACGAGATTTTTTTATCTGATTTTCTGTATTCGAAAAGTAATTATTTGGATTCGAGAAAGTATCATTTTAAGAAGTTGTCGATTTCAATATTGAGAACGTAATAAAAATACCATAGCTGACTGTTTTCAAGAACCCATTTTCACTAAAGGTGGTCAAAATCATGATATATTTCCGACGAGTATTCCACAAGTATTTTTAATTAATTTTCAATATTGATATCCTCTTCAATACATTTGATCATTTTACGAATACAATAAACTTTTTTCAATTACATATGCCGATTTCTTAAATACAATGGATTATTCTCATCCATATCTAAATTTTTCATCAATTACAAGCAGTGGTATATTGGCAAATTTTCCAGTGTGGGAACGCTAAATAATAATAAATTTTATCAAATTATAAAGAAATTCGTATTTGTAATTATGTTTTCGTAAAATTACTACAACCTACAATAGCTTTGTATTGTTTTATAATATACAAAAATTATTACATATCAAGCGAGTACTCATTAATAATTTTCACTGAGATATGATCCCACATGTTCCCGCTCCACTACACTACTGATTACAAGTGACTATTCTCGAATATACCGTAATTGGAAAAGGTGTAGCTACTGTTTCACACCAGAATTTTCAAGTAGACTACAATCACAGCCAGTTCAGTTAGTTCAATAATGCAATAGTGCAAGTTCATCGGTTTCGGAGGTGTGGTAGTCAATGTCACTAGAATGAGGAGAGGAGGTGGGGGACGGGTGAGAGAGTAACCCGTTGATTAGAACTGTGGCGGCTGCAATCTCGCACAACGGGGATATCCGGACGTTGAATTAATTGATTGCGAGCATTATTGATAGTGCAAACAGCAAATGATCAGCATACATCGTTTGCTGATTAGAAATCGACTGAATCGATCAGCGGGGAGTGGGGGTCAACACAAGTCGATTGACAGTGCGGTCTCAACTGGAGGGCAGCAGCCCCCCCCCCACCAAACACTACCGGATGGGAATCACAGCCAAACACTAATTAATGGAATTCGAAAACGACAATGTAGAACCTGGGCTTGTGGCAACTGCAACACACTTGAGGCCTCATTTGAATTGTTAAAGAACCGAGCGCTTGCCATGGTGTCCAATGCACCAGGAATTACAACGTTCCCTGGCACTCCTGTGCAGCTAATTCATCCGAAAACCTCTTGCTTCGCAAACAGTACAGTATTATCTATTACAGAATAGTGTACGCTTGAGCGGCTACATTCAATAATTTTCAGTAAACTATTGCAGTGATTGTTTCTGATGGAAATTAACTATTAGAAATTGATATATTCTGCCACTGAGCTTTAAAAATTACACATGGAACAATAGGATGACAATAGATGGAAAAACAGAATCCACCGAAATATATTTTTCCAACAATATTATGGAACAATTGTTCCGTTCGCCGAATTCACGATATTTAAATTACACATCAAGCAGTGCGCGTGGGATAAGAATAGTTGGAAAAGGTTGATTTAGATACCAATTCATATTTGATTATTCAGAATTTATGATTGGAATACAATTCATCAAGTTCTGGAACAAACTAATTCAGGTCCGTACTATTAAAACCATTATCATCAATTCATGATTCGTACTGCACCTGTCCATGATCCATATTAAATCTACAATGAAATTCAACGAACCAAACCTTCAAAATAGAAATAATATCAAATATAATATAATTTATATAAATAAATTTTGAAAAATAGGGAGAATCAACTGAGAATACGTTTTTCGATCCATCGATCGGTATTGGTTCTCTATTAAAGTTCAATTATGAAACTGCATGATAACAATGTAAATCATACACTGTAAACATTATTCTCTATTCAAATTGGAATGCATTTATATTAGAGGCATTGCATTTGTTACAAGTAACAGTCACTAAAAACCGTTATTCTGCATTTTCTAGCCCAAATGGTATTTTCTCGATTAAATTCATTAGTTTGGATTATTGTATTTTATTATTGGATACGCTACTCTATTTCATTGTGGAGGGGAAGAATCAATGCTTATTTGAATTCATTAGATATATAGTATGGAATGTATGATTCCCTTCAATTTCCTTTTAATACTCTTTTTTATCCACAGTCACAATTGAGTGCAACAGTACATTATATTTCACAATGTATATTTCTTGCCAGCGCAGTGAGTAAGCTCTCGTACAGTTCTGGAACTCCTGTTGGAAGGGTGACCGTTTGAGGCCAGCTTCACTCTGATAAGACTGAAAAAAACACTCATCGGTGGCACCAAAGCATGTATCATTAGAAGCATCATCATCATCTTTGATATTACCCTCGCACAAGCCTAGGTGTATGTAAGCATCACCTACAGCGAAAAAAATCTAGTTAAGACTGAACTTTATGCTGGTCTGGAGAAAATCCACTAATAATTACTTGTGAAAGGCTATGAAAAGGATGGAATCATTCTATTTCCGTTTGCTGATAGAGAGTAAAACCACAAATGTAAGGACATATCGCAGATGTCTTTACCAAAGACGTTTACCAAATGATGTCTACAAAGATGTTTTACCAACATCTTTGTAGTCTATTTTATAAGACTGATAATATATCAGAGCTAGTAAAATTTAAATTGCATGCATTTAGATCTCTGCAGTTCTTTTTTTTTATTTATCTGTGAAATAGAGTTTATCCTTTAAAATGCTAAGATTATGTGCAGAGTATGGATAATGAAAATAGAATTCGACTTTTCGTCCATTGGAGCCGTTTCGTTTTCGTCCGAACTGCCTAGGCTAAATCAAATGGCCGCACGGATGATTCGGACAAAAACTGGTTCAGTGGACTATGAGCCATCATTGATTTATAAAAATGCGAGGAAAATAGAGTTTCCTTCTCATCATTTTTGGCTTAGTACTCGAATACATGAGATTCATCTTCAATTTCGGTTATAAAAGATAGTTATAAAGATACGAAATGAGGTACCGGTAGCTTGAATTTGTCTACTGGGAAAGTTACTAATAATCTCTCAAAGTTCAGTGATTCCATGCTTATAATTTGTAAACAGTTCATAAATCCAAAATAGTTATTCTCTTATAATATTCAACGAGGATTGCTTCAGTATAGTCAATAAGGCATTGATCTGTGAGCCTCTGATTTGTAATTTTCATGCATGACAAATCATTGTATGAAAAAATCTTCCAAAAGATTGATTAATGTTTGAAAATTAGATGGATTTATATGTTTATCAAATTTCAATAAACAAATTAAAGGCTACTTCTGAGAACAATCTCTCAAGTAAAAAACTCATTTTCTACACATAGTAGGCCTACACCATTATAATTTAAATCCATTATTTTGGAAAATAGCCAACTGTTTGTTCAGTTTCATGAGTATAGAATTTTTTCATCAACATGGAAAGACCTGACAGGTATTCTAGCTGTCAAGAAGATCACCTGGAGTTCTATGTAGAATTAAAACTAGTTTTAAAGAGTTTTCTCAATATTGAGAGGATTTCTTTATCTAATTTTCTCTCACTTGGTACAATATAATGATAAGACTATATACAAGGTTCTGCATACCCTGCATACACAATCAAAATTTTTATCAAATTCCACCCACTTAAATATCCTAGAACTGAAAGGTGATTTTCTGATTAGGTAAAGTATTCATACATGAGACATGGCTTGCTATTAATAGGCCAGAAAACTGATATGGATGTCTTGAGACTGGGAACCTTACCTGAACTAGTCCAAGGTTATTTTATTACAGTGATATTCATTCAATTTGACGCTTGGAATTAGATAGATAGAGAGATATTATTTCTTGCAATCATACTCCACGGTCATCAGCAACGTCGAAAAACGATATCTATCTATCTATCTAATGTCAAGCATCAAATTCATTGAATGTCACTGTACTTTAGATTAAAAATTTCAAATAAAAATTGGATATGAAAAATTGATCATGTACACGGCTAAAGGCAGATATGCCTAGCTAAACCTTGAATATAGACTGTATAAATATTGACCTGAACCGAAATTTCTGACTAAATTCCAAGTACACTAATCCGAGAAGAATATTCCTCTCTAAATAGAGAATTTTTCTAGATGATCAGCTTCAATAGTAAACTTGGGTGAAAATGTGACAAGAAGTTAGAATGGTCGCTCTCCTCGATGGCTTTAAAGCCTCAATGAACACAGACCAGTAAACTATAATATTCATTGTATCAATTCATTCTTGATTCTAAACGCTCTTTTGGTTATTTTCAAAATCAAAACCTGAGTACTATGAGTGTTTTCTGATCTAAAGAGGAAAGTGTGAAGATTTTAAATATTGATTGATCACAGTAGTTGTGAATGAGTTCTGCGATGTGATGAATCCCAAATAAGTGCAATATTGCTGATATCATTGATTTGTATAGAAGAGGCACCAATCAAGTGAAAATAAAAACTCAAACTGTCTATTATAGAACAAAAGATTTTAATTTTCTGTTTGATATTCAATCTCACATAAATCTTCAATGTCTTGTTATAATAATGATTTTTTGGTATCAAATTCATGTTTTTTATATATTTTCTCTTATTTCTTAAATAATTATAATAGTCAAAAGATAAAAGTTCAGTCTTTGCATAGCTATATAAAGAACAATCAAGTCCTTTCATTATTACTTTGGCTTTTCACATTAAAAATCAATACAGGCTATTCATATTTTCACTATACAAAGTCCCCATGTTACACAAAGTTGAAAGGGATCGAATAAGGATTCTATTTGCTGGAGCACACAGTTATTCCGAAAGCTGACCAACTGCAGTTAAACCTACCATTACGATATGTGTCTCATTTATTTGATGCAAATAATGTGATACTGAATACATATATGATTTATTGTGATAATTTTCTAGTGGTGAATTTAAAATATTTTTTATTGTAAATATTGCTCAAGTTTACCTGCAATATTAAAATAGATGATTTTCAAGATTCTTCTATACAAAAGTTACACATGATAAGATTTTACTGCAGGGAAATTGGATATATAATATACGATATGGTGAATGATATTTTTAAAGTTATTTCTAGTATTGAGTTAACCTATAACACTGATGTGATCGTTTTATCTATTTATTGGACACAATTATGTGTTTAAATAATGAGAACTCAACACATCAACATTTATTGAATATTATTGTCTATGTATACAGGTACGATGTAACACCTTTCAAATACAACTTTCTTCTCAGTTTCAAATTGTATAATCGTTTTTCTATAAGCAATTGCCTATCTTTCTTGAGGGAGAAAATATAAATAGGAATAAATCAACTCAAGTTATTGTTGAAGGGCGTTTCCTGGCGTATCGATATAAAGAGGTAAAGTGGAGTAGAGATAATTATTCTTTTATTCTACTAGTTTATAATCTGTCGAAAATTTCATGTAAATTGATATGTGATAATTCATCATAATGGAAAAACCAACTCAATTACAACAGATCACCAATCTTCTAGTCATCTAGATTTGGAGGAAACATGAATTGATGAATATAATTGATAATACACTTGTTCTGGTTGAACTTTCTTTGGAAATTTTTGGTATGAGATAATTTTAAAGAATTTTAGTTGATCAGCTTTCGAAATTTACTCGATAGATACATCATAACGTTCCTCCAGTTGTTACGGGAAAATTAAATTGAAAAATACGCTTTATATATACATTAATTACATTACAAAAATATATCTGTACACTAATATTATCTTCCCCCCCATTTAAATACGTTAACTTTACAATCATATCTACATAATAATAACTCTCTGTATCGACAAGAGGTATAGAATCCTTAATATTGGACTAAAATTTTCAGGATACGAAAAGGGTTATTTTTGTAAGGACTCTTGGTAAATTACTTATTCGTTATCTAGAAATAGTTTTTACACTCACAAACAAAAAATCTCCGTACACAAACAATTTTTATCTCTAGACACACTGCAATTTTGATGTCCAAATCTTTATTTTTGAACATGTTAGTATGTTACACATAGACGATGCGTAATTTTTAATCGATAATTTCATTTATAAATTCATAATGTCATCATGAAAAATGTATATGTATTCATGATTACTTTTTAATATGTTCTATAAAGTCTATTAAAAATCGGTACTATTTTTTACAGTTCAAATGTAGAAGTAGGTGAGATCTCCCATATAAATCTCTAACAAATACATTCTTTAAAACATATTGTTTACATTATGTGATGTGAGAGATCGGCTGTGTCAAATAATATTATTTATGCAAAGGGTGGATTTGAATATATCGAGGGATTTGTCATCAGGTCAATAGAGGGAATGATAATCGAAATGTGATACGTAATAGAATGTGAATTTCTAATATGAATTATTCCTATTAGAATTTGAGAAATGGTAGAGAAATAAACTAAACGTAGTTTGGAGAGTGAAATCATTCCTTACCGTGTAGTAGGATCTAAATTGGAACAATAATTCTGAAAAAACTAAGAGAAATGTATTCGATAGATTGTATAGAAATGTATTCGATGGATGAATGTATTTGAAGAGCTGAGAATGGATAAAATCCCCAAAAATAACTTATACCTAAGATGAGATAGTAAAACACAAATAGTGGGTGTTTTGCCCAAAAGCTTTGACATGTGGCTCAAATTCTCAGTATCTAATACTAGATCTTTCATAATGGTTGTCATTGAAAATAGTAAAATATAATTATTAATTTGATTACCACTTACACTTACAGATTACCACTTACAGGTATGGTAGATTGGGGAAACATTTTGAGATTGAGATTACAACAACTTTATCTGCCTGAAATGTTTTCAATTGAGAATTTATTGAAGTTTGATTGAAGATAGCACTTCACACAAAGATTGGACTTCAAAATTGCAGGACTAAATTAAATTTTCACGGTTCATCATAGGAGCTTTCAATATTTACGACACTTTTCGAAAATCATCGTAAAAACATAGACTGGTACTACATTACCTTGGGCATGGCAGTCTACTCCATTCGAAGTAGAAGTTCATCCGATGTGCCTAGGCCAAGTTTCACTTGCGAGGATCACAACTAATAACACAACACACTTGTTATCACTGGCGATGTTAGACATCGGTGCCACAGCCTTCTTGATAGCCTTCATCAGGCGAGTTCCTAGAGAGCACCCGCTTGAGGGCGGTGACGGGCGGAAGGACGGGAACCCCTCGCTGCCAGACTCGCAGTGTCTTGGCCGAAGGATGTTGCTGCGTCGGAGAGCAGCCACCCCCGCCTCCGCCGCCCCCTTCACTCGTTGACACCGACGGCATGATGGGCAGGCCATAGTCGGCCGGGTAGCCGCCTCCCTCGAGGGCAGCGCGGCACGAGTACTCCTCGTCCATGATCGGCGTCTTGTCGTTCGTGTCAAAGCAGAAGTTGGTCGAAGAGCCGTCGCCTCCTCGCCGCAGGTCCACCTCCCAGGTGCCGCCTCCGCCTCCACCCGGGTACAGGTATGACTGCGGGTGACTGCCTCCACCCACTGCTATCACCACCGGCTCATCACCCTCACCATCAGGTCTTGTTTTTGTATCATTTATCAGATCTGGATTGGAGTCGGGAGGCTCGCCGGGCACTCTTGGTGGCTTCTGTACAGGATTCAAGTTCAGTTCACCGGGCACCGGCTTCGTTCTCTCAGAAAAAGACGACGTCTCAACTCCAGTAACAGGTGTGGCCACTATCACCTTATCAGGACCAGCAGCCGCAATGACACTGCCTCCATTTGCTACAGCATCTATTCGTCCAGGTGTTTTTGTCTCTGTTGTGAACGGCATCCTCCTCAACCGCACCAGCAACAGTAGGATAGCAAGCAAGATGAATAGTATCAGGACGACCAGAGCCGCACTTAGTCCAGCAATTTCTCCACCATTCAGAGTTGCCATGCCTACCAGTCGTGGTGATACATACAGAGTGTAGTTACCTTCGGCGTTTCCAGCTCTATTTTCAGCAACACAGAAGAAATCACCCGAATCAGCTTCTTGGGCATTAGTCAGAACAAGCGTACTTTTCTTTTGAAAACGCCCACTTTCATACACATACACTCGTTGGAATGAGCTGAAGGCCGAGTTATTAAGTAGCAGACGTCCGTTCCAGTACCAGCTGATGTGCGCTTCGGGTGTTGACTCGACACGACACACGACGCTTGCGTTGCCTCCAGAGACGGCCTCCACTCGCCGGCTGTCGCCCCGCACCACCGGCCGACAGGCAAAGTCATCCACTTGCAGTTCACTGAACGAGCGGTCGAGCACGCGGTCGGGTCCGCCCCGACACACTGGTGCCACCGGGTACGGAATGTTATTGCCTACCAACCACAGTTTCACAGCTCGCAGGTGACAATCACAGTGCCATGGGTTATCATGTAGCTCTACACCATGAAGCCTACTCAAAGTTTCCACAGTTTTATGTTTTAGTTGTGACAGCCGGTTACCATTCAATTTCAAAGCCTCCAACAGTTCAACACCATCGAAAGCCATCGGTGCAATGGCTTGTAGCTCACAGTGTGAAAGGTCCAATTTAACTAATCCTGGCACAGTTCTGAATGCATGACTGTCAATTTTTTGAATGGGATTGTGAGCAAGGTTGATGTCTCTGAGCGAGGGAACGTCACGGAACATATTCGAGGGTACAGCTGTGAGCAGGTTGTGAGAGAGATCAAGTTCTACAAGGTTGGATAGGCCGAAGAAGGCGCGATCGTCCACTTGGCCAATTTTGCAAGCACGAAGATAGACACGCTGTAGATTCAGCAGTTCAGCTCGCACAAACATATCAGCGGGCAGGATTTGTAGGTTGTTGCCGGACATGTCTAGTACTTGGTTTTCGGGTTGAATTCCGGGGGGAACATTGATGAGACCGCGGTCGGTGCACTCGACTGTTTGTTTGCCACTTTTCCACTTGCAGACGCAGACGGGCGGACAAGGATCGGTGGGCACGACGCCACGCAGTCCGCCGCAACCGGCCACCAGCACCAGCCACAGCCACCGCATCATAGCCGCTGCGGCCGCCGTCGCACCAACGCCACTGCAGCACAGCCGCCGCCACCCCTATCACTCGAGAGCATCGACTGCTCTGCACTACAGCAGCTCGACAAACACCACTAACTGTAATCGATTATTGATTCCAATAGCACTTGTCTAAAACACACTTTTCGATCGCTAAGTAACTATGTGATCAACACGACAGGGAGCGCGTATCCATCAGGTACCGACACTAGGAAACCTTCATGTGCTTTCACAATAAAGTAAATAATAATTCTTCATCTATTTAACAACTCACTGATTTTACTGGACAAAAGAGTAACTCACTGTAATGATACAAAACGTCAAAGATTAACTAATTTGAATGAGCCACGCTCGATGCGAGTAGCACGAGTACAACCGTAACCTCGGGCGCCTGCTAACGGACTGACCGAATCTCCGCTTGTCGGCGTGAGAGAGAGTCGCCGCCTGGCGGCCGAACGCCGAACTAACCACTTCGCGACCGCCTTTGTTCGCTCCTTCCCCTGCTCCAGCCTTCTTTCCACCCACCCACTTCTCATCACTCTTTCTTCTAACCGTTCTTACTACGTTCATAAGAAAAAGGATGTCACACTCAGATTCTGTCTCTCTTGTTCTCGGCGACCAATTTTTCACTCCAAAGTGAGCTGCGATCAATGACGATGATGACGACCGGATACGGGAATGTTCAGTACTGTCGTGTGACGAGGGGTGTTAACGGGCATCAAGTGCTGAAATCATCATCATCGTTATCGACGAAGCCGTGTCCTTTCGATAGCAAGCCACAAGTAGTTATTAATTACACTTCCTACACTTGTCTCCTCTCTCACCTGGCTCTGGCACCTGCATTCAATTCATATACAGGCCATCTACAACAGCCATACTCATTCATATCAAGAAATAACGTCCTTGATTTCAATACAGCACTTTATCACAAGATTATTCGATGATTTCGAGCTCGTTCCATTTCTAAAGTCAGAAAGGCACAATTATTAATGGTCAGCGTGCGAGAAAATTACGAGTACTGTATATGAATTTGACAAATTTGTCAATACTAGATAATATTTATTCATGTATTTCTATGATGTGCATGCACTTTCAAGTAAGCATAAAAAGAAATGATTTCTAATCAATTGAGGAATTATTGATGCTAATAACTAATAAGTAAGTAAGCAAGTAAGCATCAAACGAAAACTCGATTGGTGCATTCTATATCGTAGCCTATATAATGTGGTGGGTAAAGATGGTTTCATTCCTTTCCCAGCAAAATAATTTTGAATTTAATTTTGAAGTACCTGAATAAAGCTGGATTATAATTGATAAAATGTGAACTTAATAATTAAAATCATCGACCAGTTCGATAACATCATTTCATTGTATATCTTGAATATTCAATAGAAAGATTTTTTTGGTTTGATCTATGTTAGTGCATTAGTGATAATTTCCACACGACAAAAAGATTGAGAAAGTCATGCACATAATATTTGATAACTAATTGTCAATGGAGTTTTAAAAGGTTGTGTGGAATAAAATCGTATGACCATCAATCGTAAAAATATGTTTCTTATATCAATCAATAAATTTTACGAAATTCATATTTCGTAGTACGAATTTTGAAGTATGAATAGGTATTGAAATGACAATTCTTATTTTTTAATGACAATAATTGATGAGAAATTAAAAACGCTGAAAGCAGCAATTGTTGCATGTCGGAACTGAAGAGAGTTTTCACCTTGCCAGCACATAACTTTATAGACAGCCCTTGGGGCATTGAAGTGATACGGCTGTGTTGTTAAATATGCATCAAAATGAAAAATAAATACGTTACTCTCGCTTCGGGTGAAGCGTGAAGGGTGAAGCTCTCGCTTCATGCTTTACAGCCATTTTCCATTCCAAATAATGACAACGAGCTGCTCAACTGTGCATTTGCAAATGAAATATTTTTTAGCCCGGAGACCTTTTGGCTCCCTCTCTGTAAGGGATGATATATGCTTGTGCGAGGTGCTCAATTACTCGGAGATTCGACAACAGTACTTCGTTATCAATGTTGAATAATGTATACAAATAGAGTTTTACTGCTTTCCAAATTCCAGGTACAAAATTAGCTGGCTGAGTTGTGGAGAAGAAATAATCAATCTCTCTTTTCATAGTGTTGACATCAAAGTATCTATACTTTCAATATTATGTCGTCATGATCTTCAGTCAAAGTTGAGGATCGATTCACATGGTTCATTCTGACCTCTATGTACAATAAAAAATGAAGATAATAAATAATAATTTTAGATCACAGTTCCCAAAGCTGGCAAAATTTTAGGAAAACTCGAGCTTGTATGTAGCTGAAGCCTACATAGCAATATATAGTTCTATCGTGATTTTTTTCAAACCACTATTTGGTTTGCGTAATATTATGTATCAATGTGCTACAATTTTCATTGCATAACTGCACAGTTAATCATGGAATTGGAACTCTTATTCTTCAAACAACAATATTTTATCCTCTAAAAATACACTCTTCTACCCAAGCACTAGTGGTGTAAATTATTAAGCATCACCAGGTTAATCAAAAATAAAAAATGTAGTTACCCTGAACGATTTTTTTTCAAGTGGATTGAATGAAGTGGATAATCAACACGTTGACACTTCAAAAATAATTTCACTGTCTAATTATATCATCTGTTCCATAATTTAACAATCATTCAACGTCTTTATTACATAAACGTTACTTCTACATCTCCCCAAGCGTTTTGGGGAGTTCGATCTACCCAGGCGTTAAATTTGCCATTAAGTAGTAGAAATCAATTTAAAAAACCAAAAAATTCTTAGCAAGGACGGCTTTGGAGAGTCGGTAAACAGTAGTGTTGAGCATCACTAAATTTAGTTCACCTTTTTTTACAGCCTAACTTTGCTGGAAATCATGTTGCAGATGAGTCTTGCTTGGCATGATACGATTACTGTTTTGGTTCGTTTCAAATTTGGTTGAAGCCGGTTTGTGGAAGGGTTGAGGGGTCATATCAGCACTTCACAGAGCACAGATTCGACGGTATTGGGCACATTTCGAAGGCAAGAACTTTTGGTGGCGTCGCCTGGTATTTGCTCGTCAGCCGTTTGGGATTTTCTGAATCTTTAAAGGACATAAATTTATTATTCGCCACGAAAGAGAAGAGAGGGCGCACTGCCACTGATGCTGCTTGCACTGCTGCTGCCGCCAGTTGATTGCCTAATAGGATTTGCGAACAGGATCACTAATTGAATGTAACGAGCATCCTTCCTGCTTCAAGCCGGAAATTGATGGGCTATCGCCTTTGATTAATGTTCCTTTGCCAATCTACGGCATTAGAGCACCAGCACCGTCGGCTCACAGCGCAACTGCAAAAACACTTCGCAAGAGTGCTTATACTCCGAATAATATTGCTAATTGATAATTATCACCAGCTACGTGCAACAAAATCTCCCAAGCGATTTTAAGCTTCATTTTCCAAAGAGAAAAGGTATTCGGTGAATCGTTTCTAAAGGGCTTCGAGGGATTATTATCAAATGAATTTGCAAGTCTCGATAAATCGGCCAAGGATGCACAATCGCCTTTGAAAATTCAAATTCGTATTAATTTCGAAGCGATGAGAACCATAAGTGGATTTTAAAACTCCACCCGGGAATTTTCTAAGCATATAGGTTAATGACGCAGTTTTCAACTTCAGAGCCGAGAGGCATGTTCCATAAACGTTTAAAGGTTCTGTATAACATAATTATGAAAAGGCGGATACACACTAGACATTCATAGCACGGCCTCGTATGTAAAAACTTGAAAATCAAGTGTTTGTTAGCCTTATTCCTGTTCTAAATGATTTCTCAAATTCATGAAGGATCCAAGAGGTGGAATAAGTTTCAATGCAATAAACCTGGCTATGACTTAGCTAGTAAAGCATTAGTAGAGCTACTAGGTAGCGATAGCTCTACTAGCTACTACCTAGTAGCTCTAATACTGTACCAGCTCATAAAAAATATGCTGTAAATTCATAAAAAAAGCCGCTGGGGGATGAAATACATCTGAATTATAGCTAGAAGATGTATAACATATGAAAGGCGGATACACAAATATATTTAGCGACTAGGAGGAGAGGGTTATATACATCCTATAATTATATTGGTAGGTAGGGGGTGAAATATAGCTACTATATTTCCAATATGGTCTTATGTGGTCGGTGGATAATACAGTCGACATTGTTACCGGAGACAATGGATATTGATATGGCATTGTTTTTTATGCTTTCCAGTAGTAGCACAGATATTCCAGAGTACTCCTTTCCTGTGGAAATTTAGACCTCGCTTTTCCTGTGGTCTGTGGTAGTAGAAAATTGCAAATGCTGTGGAAATGCTCTGTCATTGATAACATGCATAGATAATGTGTGAACATTTCAATTGGAATTATGTCGATCCTGTCAATTGTTGACATTCTAAAAGACTGAAGACGGACATTCTAAATAGATTAAGTAGATTCCAAGTCTAGTAGTCCACCGGAACCGTTTTTGTCAAAAAGCGTCCGATGTCCGAACAGCTGGCAATTTTATTCAATGTTAGCATTTCGATTGATCGGTCGTTTTCTGACAAAAACGATTCTAGTGGACAATCAAGCTAAATCACTGCTTGATTAACAGATTAGAGAAACTCTGATCCACAATAAACATAATGAAGAAGATGATAGAATACCTAATATTAACAAGAGAAAATTTATGAGTTATTATTTTGAAGTGCATTTCTTTCTCAATATAAAAAAAAACTTATCATCAATATCGTCTACATATTTGACCAGTTGAAAACCTACAAGGTAAGTTTTAAATTACGTGTAATTATTAAACTTACATGCTAGTTTATCAATAGCCTATACGAGAAATAAATCAATTCATTCTAGATGGATAGATAATATGAGCAAATTCATGTTTAAATACAATCTTAAGTTATTTTACCTCGGATGACAATTTCAAGTGACAGTGTTGAAACCAAGTGCTGTACACTGTTAATCAGTGCATGTCCGTCCGATGAGCAAATGCTCTTCAATTACTCAAGACATGACAAGTCATGTGAGGTCAGTGTCTCAGCTGTCCTCATTGCTCTAATGGACATGCTCACTGTACTGTTGTGACTGCTTAGTTTCCACCCTTATCTGTAGATTGAATATGGACAAGCAAGAAGCCTATTCTGTTGGTCTGATGAATTATAATAGACTACATTATCTTTACTTATTTTATAGCCTATTTTGTGAATACGCGTGATCGTTCGTTCGCTCGTTTGGCTAAAATGCTTACAGTTTTAAACCTGGATTCTTAGATAACTATGTAACTAAGATAACTAAGTCAATTCTTTTTAAAAAAAAAATATCAGGTCACAGATCATCGTCAATATTTTTTGAATACTCCATTTAAACATTTATACATTTACAGTCAAACCGATAAAAAGGACACACATACCACAGTCTCAATATCAATACACATAATATACAGGTATATCACAGTTCAATTCGGAGCTGTTTCAGCCACTCAATGGCTCTGTCCGTGGTTTCATGCAGCTCCTCAAGATCCCCCTGAAACGAGTATATTGGGCACTCATTTATTATGTGGCTTATTGTTTGCGTTTGGCCACAGTCACATGAATCCGACTCTAACATACCCCATCTCTTCCTCTCATAAGCGCACTGCCTACGCGGATCCGATTGAGAGCACTCCATTCTCCGCTGGAGGTTAAAACCATGAACTCTGCTAGTCGGATCCGCAACCAGGTGGTTATTTGTGGGCGCACTTTGAGACCAAATCGCTTTCCATTTATCCCCAATGGTGCCACTCTCGGCAATTTCTTTGTATTTCTTCCACGGGGGATTTCTGGATTTTAGTCTGCATAGTGGAAAGGATGGTATGTCTTGGAATATGCCAGTGTTCGGATTTGCCAAGCACTTCTCCCACTCCCGCCTCAGGTGTTCTTCTCTACGGAGCTGCGGTGGAGCTATATTTGCCAGGACTGGCAACCATGGAACAGGAGTAGGTCTAATTGTACCTGAAACAATTCTCAAAGCGTTGTTAAGTTCAGAGTCCAGTTTCTTTGTGTGGGAGCTGTTAAGCCAGACTGGTGAGCAGTACTCTAGCAGTATACTAGTGCTAGGGTGGATATCCTAAGGCAGTCGGCCCCAGCTCCCCATGCAGTACCAGCCAGTCTACGAACCAAGTTCACTCTGCTTCGAACTTTTTTGCATACATTTTGTATGTGAGCTCTATATGAAAGAGTTCTATCAAGTAGCACTCCCAGGTACCTTGGATTACTACTGAAAGGTACTGCTTGCTCACAAAAGTTGATTCTAGCTTGTGTTTGTGCCATGTGAGTATTAAGGTGGAATAGGGCACATTCAGTTTTCTGTGGGTTTGGTACTAGCCTCCATTTTTTGAAATATTCCTCCATAGTCACAAGGTCATTGTTTATTAAATTCTCGCAGCTCTCAATGCTCCTGTCCTGGCATGCAATGGCAATATCATCTGCATATTGGAAGATGCGGCAGGTCAATGGGGGTACATCATGAACATATAGGTTGAACAGAAGTGGGGCCAGAACTGAACCCTGAGGAAGGCCATCATTTATAGTCCGCCATCGGCTGTGCTTTGCCCCCATATGCACTCTGTATCTCCTGTTGGATAATATTGAGTCAAACAGGTGGAGCAATCTTCTGCAAGGGATTACTTGGGACATTTTGAGTAGCAATCCCTCTCCACACTGTATCATAGGCCGATGACAGATCTAAAAACACAGCAGCTGTTTTTTTGCATCTCTGGAAGCCACTCTCAATGAATGCTGTCAAAGCCATAACTTGGTCACAGCATGAGCGGTCTGGTCTAAATCCAGCCTGCTCCTTTGGTATCACATTCTCTACAAGTGGTGATATCCTGTTGTACAGCAGGCGCTCAAAGAGTTTGTAGGTGACACTAAGGAGTGATATCGGCCTGAAATGTGCAGCTTCCTCCCCAGATTTTCCTGGCTTCTTTATTGCAACAACCTTCGCCATCTTGAACTCTTTTGGAAGTTGGCCAGTCAGTAGGATGTTATTGAAGATGCGCATCAGATAGTTTTTAGCATTCTTGCCAAGGTTTGAGAGGAACTCTGGATATATGCCATCATACCCGGCTGCTTTTCCCATTTTCAAGGTCTTAATACCACTTTCAAGTTCACCCAGTGTAAATGGGCCAGAAATGCCATCATCAGCTGTCAATGTTCTCCTCCTCTGTTTAACAACTCTTCTTACCTGTTGTTTCCAGTCAGTTGCAACATGAGCTTTTGAGATTTTGAGCAACCGGTTAGCAACTTGATTAGGCGTTGTATTGGAGATACCAACTTTTTCAGAGACATCAGATCCCAGCTTCTTGAGTAAGTTCCACGCCTTTCTACTCGAATGAGTGAAATTCAGACTGGAAACGGTCTCAATCCAACGATCCCTTCTTCTCTCACCAAGTATTCTCAAGATTTCATCTCCAGCCTCAGCCTGTCCAGTTGTCTCTAACTGAGTCAGTAAAGCCTCACATTCATTGTCCCACCCTGGGACATAGTCTTCACGTCTACCTCTAGGAACATAGGCTTTGGCTACAGCTATAATTGCTTTGGAGAACCGGTGATAGGACTTGGCATCATCTGGAATCCATCCCACTATACTGTCAAGTTTAGCAGAGTACTCATGCCAGTTAGCTTTTTTGAAGTTCCAGCGTGGGGCATCAAGTGTGGTGATTTTCTCCTTCCTAATATTGGTGTCAATTGTCAATAAAACAGGCCGGTGTTGACTGTGTGGAAAGTTATCCAATACTGTTCTGACAGCATTAGTCTGCCTTCCTGATGAGTCAGAGATAATGCACAAATCCGGTGTGTAATCCCTTCTCCACCTTGCTGAGAAAAATGTACCCTTATCTTTGGCTGAATAGATTAGTTTCATGTCGTTGTTCTCGATCCAATCACACAAAGAAGCTCCATTCTCGTCATCAGAAGTGTATCCCCACATGGTAGAGTGGCTGTTGAAGTCTCCCATGTAAACACTTATAGGATTAAATATTTCTACAGCCGGAGTTGGCCATTTCGCACTTGGAGGCTTATATATGTTGATAACATTCACACCTGCAATCTCAATCACGATACAGAATATATCATTATCACAGGACTGATGGATAACTTTCACATCTGTAATATTGTTTCTAACATAAGTTGCTATGCCGTATTGTCGGTGGTTAACTGATGAAGCCGTTTTGAAACCACGGATACTGCCTCTTGGCTAGCTCTTCGTTATTTTCTGTGTGTGTTTCTTGAAGGAGCACTACATCTGTGTCCTTATGTCTATTTGATAAAATCCAGGACAAGCACTCGCACTTTGCCCAGGATATTCCTTCAATATTAAGCTGGAGTATTTTCAGTTTGTAGCCCTTACAAGGGCTTTTTTGGTGTGTAAGCATTTCTTTGCTGGGAGTTCAAGTGAACGTTCAGCACCAAGGTGAAAGAATTCTCTATTGGAGACGCCGGCTTGGTGTTATATGTTGGCTTCTTTCTTGTCCCTATTACCTTCACGCAGTTGATATGTGTATATATATTTCCTTCATTTGTGCAATTGCCAATTTCCAACTTTACTTTTACCCCGCTGTGTTGGCTAAGCCTCACTCATTCATGATCCATGGAATCATGAGTCTTGTTCTATTTTGGCTGATGTTATGCACTGTTCCGCCATGGCATCTATTTACTGTGATTGGATAAAGGGGGGTAATAAAAGGGAATGCTGTCAGGGAGGAGAAGTAGGGAATTAGTATGGGAAGGGATTCATGTTATTTAGTATGAGGATTGGGAGAAAGGTTACCTGGATTTTTGGTGGGGTTTTACCACTCCAGCACCAGGGGTTATGGGACGCTGAGTCTGCTATTCTACCCCGGCAGATAACTCGGGGAATACGCGTGATAATTTATCGCTATGAATTAGTGTTTAAGAGTGTCAGGTTGAAAATTATGGAGGATATAATATACGTATAATAATTATTATAATGTCTACTATTTCCATTTTTTAAGAAAATAATATTTTAGAAGAAATGTAGAGGATCTTCATCATCGATTATTTTCAAAGTTCCATCAGTCTAGTTCATATTTCTATGAAAAATGTTTTCATCAATGACAGGTATACATTCTCAAAGTCATTATTTGCATTTTCGGTCACAATTTGCAGTGCATTCGAATGCACTATCTGTATTTAAATCTCTGGAAACAAATAATTGTACGTATTTAACAAGATTTGAGAAAGATAACTTGATTTATTTTAATAATTTAGATTTGAATTTTGTATAATATTATAATCATGGATGAATGATATTAGTTACAGTATATTATTCTGTGTTCACTTTTAGTCGTCAATATAATGCTTGAACACGTTGTTCGAAAGAAATGAATACTTTTCAGTGTATAAAATTATCAAGAATCATTATTAATCAATAGCTTATTTGAGCTTATTGTACAAGTTGTTCCACGCTCTACCAATTCTATTGAAAATCTATCAGCATAATGGAATATTTTTAGAGTTATCCACGAAAATAATCTAAGAATGGTACGTAACATAATATTACTTCAGTGTAGCGTTGACAGGATACTAATAAGTAGATTGTAAAAATCCAAAGTAATGTCACGTAGCTCATGTATGAGAAGGATATTAATTTTTATGCAACGTTTTCACCAACATAGGTGACGCACATCCAATGAAGTTGCATTGTGAAAGAATGAGACTTATGGACGACACACCTATTAGAAAGAGCAACAACGAATGCTTTAAGAGAATCCTATTTAAAAATTGAACCCTGTACAACGTACGCATAGAACTATAATATTATTATATCCTGATAGTATTATGGAAATATATATCATAATACATTATGAGATATTGAAAAGTATTACTATGTATAGGCTGACTTCTAGTAGTAGTAGTAGAGGGAGATGGACAAAGTCCATGTTATTCATTCTCTCACACTCTCTTGAGGGACTCTTGAGCTAATAACTCGTTCTCAAGCTTCTCGTGTTCTGTGCCTTTGTCTCTGTGGAAAGATATCTTCGTGGTATAACATCAACTTCCTCCTGTTTTTCGAAACCTGGTTTAACCTTTCAATTGACTCAGGTTGAATTTGAATTGGATACGTTTTAGTTTTATGGTACAAAAATGAAACTATTTTATTATTATTCTGACCAGTGTTTGGTATTCTTGTTATTGGCAGGAAAGATGAGAGCATTCAAGGTCATTGGAGAAATCCAATAACTATGTCAATAATAATTTTATATAATGGATGTAACAGGTAGAACACCATTTTGCCTCCTTCACACAATACAATATTCCGTGGTGAAGCGTGGTATACTTATTTGGTATACTTATACTTCCTATAGGAAATATACCCGGCGATGAACAAATAAGTATACCACGCTTCGCCACTAACAATATTCATTTATAAATATACAATCTGGGAAAATCAATCAATAATAAAATAAAACAAACAAATTAATTCATTACAAAGTATGATACAAAACATATCAAACAATGATACTTCAAAGCAACAAATGTAATCTCTTTCACAGGGTCCGGTAAAGTACAATTCAACTGAACTTCCCAAGAATAACAAAATAGAGATAGCAGGATGGCTTTAGTACATGACTGCTTCAAAACCAACTCTCCTAGAGAACTTCTCTTATATGTTTTAACAAGAAGTGTAAGATAATTATATCCAGAACAATGGTAAAGAACAGTTTGGAAGTGCTAGTGAGACAGTAGGTAAGTAGATGTGATAGATTCAGCTATGTTCTTCAAGTAGACATTAAAATTACTGCTGTGACAATGCTGCCAGGGATGTAATCTCTTCTTTACACGCAATCGTGGTGCGCTTAGTAGGTCAAAGGGTGGTCGCAAAACAGCTGTTGTTCCGTTGTTAAATGATACTAGGACATGCTTTAGGACTTAGGACATAATATTCTCATAATACCAACTATAGCAGGAATAATTTAATTTGGCGAAAACTAGCTGATTAGGCGACCGGTATCACAATACTTTACCCACAAATGCTGAATCTCGCAGATCATTGAAAAGGTATTTTAAAAAGGTATTCTTTAAAAATTCCTTTTAGAGACTTTCAAGTTTTTGGAGACTTTCAAGTCAATAATTTATTCTTAAAATTTATTGAAATCCCTACCAAATTGCATGTTTATTTTCTATATTTGAAATGAAATTTGAACTCACTATGACTGCCTTATTTTTTCTTAGACGGGATCAATAACACTTATCCTAACCTAACGAAAAAATATTTTCGACCTTACATTTCACGTTCCTCGCTTTGAAGATACCTTATAAAGACCAGAATATCACGTCCGATTTTAAGAACGTTTCTAAAATGTTATATCGTTTTTAGACACGTTCATGAAATCGGACGTAATATTCTCGCCACTATAAGGTACTCTCCAATGCGAGGAACGTGAAATGTGAGATCCATCTATGAAAGCCCCTAAAAATACACCACCTTCATTATCATGACTACGTATTCTGCAATATTGGATAACTAGACGGCAATTGAAAAGAACAGAGTCAAATCATTGAATTTGGACGAGCTGCACATACTTATGAAGTAGGTCATCTAGACACAGATTCACGAGACTTTCTAATGAGTGCATCACCTCGTATTAGTCAAATAATTGACGTTTGGTGTTCCGCTCCACTTGTTTCTCAATGCTCCAGCAATTCATTAGAACGTGTTCTCTAGCATTCGTTGTAACTCCAGAACAAAAAGGTTACGGATTGAAAAGCACATGTAATACGATTGAGGCTGCATCAAATTGATCACATTCATCCATCTCGTAAAGCCTAACTGACTTTCCCAACTGGAGACTAGCGCTTGGTTGGCTGCTCTTTCGTGGAAAATCGTTCCAGGCGAGCGACAAACTTCAGACACTCTACTGGACGAAGCTGATTATTCGAAACTAACATGTGCAATTGCTTCTGACTGAAAACTCAGACATCATGTCTGCCTTTTAAGTGCTACATGCGTCACAAGTCTAGACAATGAAATAGAATTAGTAATAGATGGATGCTGACTGTACTTGGTATAGTTTTAGATTTTCCACTTGTTTGCATCAACATTATGCATGGCTCTGTTTCAAAATGAATGTAGGCCTTTTATGACTAGAATGGAAATTGGTAATATAAATTCAATTCAACTTTGAATTAAAAATATTGATTAGAACAAAATAAGTTTCCCCTCACTAATCGTGAACAAAGTACGGGACTGAGAAATGAAATGAAGCCTTTTCCGATATCAACCTTCATTTTCTGAATTATGTGACAAAGCAGAAGAACGTATCATAGGTCTGGGTTCCCATAAAACTGTAAACAGAAAGAACAGAAAATTGTGAAAAGTTGATATGAAGATTTTTTACATACTGCATGACTTGTAATACGATAAATTTCCACTCCACAATAACATATGGATCTCAGAATTTCTTAATATCTTGCAGGAAAGCGTGTTCTCCATTTATGAAGTATTTTTGTGAGACTGAAATAATTGTATTGACAATGAAAATATGTGACTGCATAATCTTTTTAGTGACTATAAACTCATCAGCGTCTGCTTCTCGGATACAATTTTCAGAGATCAAAGATGAGGACTTAGAAGCATGAGATGAAAAATTTCCTCTTCCGAGATTGGCGTTTTCAATCAGTTTTCAAGAATCATAAGCTATATTTGAAACAAATTGGTTGTCAACAAATCTGAAGAATGTTGTGATTATTGTCAAAATGTACCCTCAATTATAAGTATAAATGAATTTTAAAACTCAATAGATTTTTCATCGTCACTTGGACTTACTATCTTGAAAAAAATAATCAATTAAGCTCAGATTCTAAACCCAGATAAAATAAAGTGATATTCAAAATTGTACCAAATGTTGTATGTATTGTAGCGATTTCATACAATGAATCATTGTGAATGTAGGATATATTATGACTGTAATACAAGAAATTGGATCTGATAGTCGTTCATTAAAGCTTAACTGTAATCTGTGTAATTGTGGCTTGTTCTTGGTCATTACTTGTCATTCAGAACTGTATTGCAAGTATGAATGAGATCGATTTTGAAGGCAATATCCATTAATTCGTAAATTACCTTCAGAAAATTGATAGTGTTATTAAGGCTTGTGGAATCCCGTTCTTCACTTCTCCAGTTTTTGTCGTCATTCTATTGACTTCTACAATTGCTGAAGCCCAGTGACTCCCAACTCAATCATCAGACATTGAGCGAAAATGATTGGACAACAAATTACTCGACAGTGGGTCTATTAAAGTAACGGTAAAGCACTGATATTGATATTACAATCTATTGATTTCAGGTTGCGCGGGCCAACAGACGATTGGTTACATCAAAGTGGCCCAATTAAACGATTCGCTGTCGGTGTCCATTGAAAAATCATGAACGATTAGGTGGGTACTTCTAGCAATTTGCCAGAGAAAAATGGATAACGGACTTCATTGCTTTCAAAACCGCAAACCACAGAATTCGATACTTGTCTGATTTAACCGACACTAATAGCTAAATATATTGTTTATTTCGGAGAATATGAATGAGGTTGAATGAATCATTCAATCATGTATGGAATGAATACGGAACACTCAGGCCATTATTTTGCATTCAGATTTACCAGTTTCATACTATCATGTCTGCAGTCGAACCTCGTTAGTATGAAACGAGTTCCTTGATAAGACAATTTTTTCAAATATTCAAATCCCTTTGAAACTAACCTTTTTCCTTGAAACCTTGAAACCTATCTGGTAAAACTACCCATTTTTATTTCGAATACCTCATAAGACAATTTTTTTCCTACGCCTTTTAAATTCGTCTTATCGAGGCTCGACGAGAAAGCTCAAGATGTCGTTTATAACTGTACTTTGAAAAATCGAAATATCTCAAATCATAAGGAATCAGACTGAAATTAATGAGACTCCACTTCCCCTTCATGTTTGAGGAATTTATAAATTACATTTACTTATAATTTATAAGTAATGTTATCAATTGGTTTCATCCCAATTTTACCACAAAAAGTAAACAAGGAGTCCTATTCTTCCAAAGCCCTTGAAGCTCTAGGATTCCTCGAGCCCCTGGATACTTCCACAAGAAAAAGCCTTTAAATAATAGAAGCTTATAGAAATAAAGGAAGTGGATCTTCATACTTATTTCACCATTATCTGTAGGCTGGAGAATTCGATGTATCATGCCTAGAGAATCAAAACGGTTAACATTGACCATTTAATGAATTTTGGAAACAGCAAACTGTCAATTTTAAATGTTCATTAAATGTTGGCAAACGTATCACGTACTTTCAAATAAAACCAATTTACAATCATTTTTATGGGGAAGACCAGGAACTATATCGAGTCATAGAAAACTCTAAAATGGTCTGATCTCTTTTATAAATACTGAAAACTAGTTTCCTTCATAGTAAAAAAGTGCAACGGTTGAGATGTTGAATTCGTACTCTAGTAGTTTGCTTTTATTACAATATGATTATACGATACTCTGAATATAAACAAAGAAAATTTCAATTGAATGAACTTGTAATCTAAATCGATATATTGAATAACAATCCTATGCTTTGTGAAACGTCCTAAAAGAATAACTTGGTGGAGAGGTTGAATCAATTTTCCTCTATTTTTATTATCATGAATATTCAAATCTGCATTATTCTGAGCTGAGCGTGCTAGTGATGGATGAAAGAGTAATTGGATTTATAACCATATTGGCTGAAAGGGTGAGTTGATAGGAGTTTGCACTCAATATGAACTTGAATGTTGGAAAAGTATGAAGTAATAAAGTGAGAAATAAGTGGGAAAAATTCTGATGGAACTGGAAAAGTAGGTGGTCGACTCCGGCTGGTTTTCACCTTGGATCGATATGTTGGCGTGTTGAATGCTGGCTGCTCTGTGGCTGTGGCTGGAGTTCCGAGACGAGAGCCCCAGTCGGCTTCCAGCCGATTTCAATATAAATGTGTAGCGTCTGGCCTGTCCAACTTTATTCTTCATGTCTGCTAGTTGAAATGAGTTCTGTTGGAATGTTCAGTTCCAGAAAGTGGAGATTTATCTACATTCTTCTAGAGCTTGAATACTTATTACCCTCACGTCTGCGATACCTCGTGAATGATGCATTTTTTCCATACTGAATTTATTGCGCTTCACAAATAGAAAACATTGATCTCCTTTCAAACTTATGCAATTCATTACTCTAAAAAAATGAATAGTCACAAAACGATCTACATAATGGACCCACAATATATATTATAGCCTATATCAGGCTGTAAGTGTGTGCTCGAATTCTACATAATAATTTATTGTCAGTGATGGTTGAACAAATGAATCAATTCAGCTAATTAATTAGTTTTCAAATATTTATTCAAATTCAGAAGGTTATAGAGTCGATACACTGCCTACTGAGAAAAATGATTTCAATAAATTCAACCAAGCATACTGATTATATCTATGATAATAAATATGATACCCATACAAGTTTTTGATGACATTGAATAGACAGAGATTCTCATAATAAAAATATACTGTATTTTAATTTTTGTGGAAATACTATCCTATTATCAAGTCTTCATAGGAAGTGGTTTGGACTGAACATGAATACAATTTCCTCACTAATCTTCATTCTAATTATTGTTGATCCTTCGTCGAGAAATTTTGACACTCATATTCACTTCAAGTTATAAAGTTAAAAATTAATGAAGTTAAGCACTTCAATATTCCACAATATCAGTCTACGTTCTATCATAGACTAACTATACTTGTTGTCTAACTAACTGTTGTCTGTGGTTCTATTTATGATATATTGTTCACGCAATAGAAATGTTCCTGTTCTTTATAGCAAGGAAAAATGAAATAATTTGATGCTAATGTGATAAATTATATCTAAAAATATGATCATAATATACTATTATTATTATATATATATTGTGGATAAATTGATTCAAATCATTGTGGGGTAGAATATTACAATAGAATCGACACTTCTACAATTTTTTTTGGTATTGTAATTCTTATGAATACATAGAGGAAGAGGGAATAGCGAATACAATAAAATATTCAGGGAAAAACAAAACACTCGACTATTATTGTGAGAATATATTACAGTGAACTGATCTATTCTATGGTTCACAACTCTGGCATGTTATTCAGTGTTGGTACCGTACATTATTTATTGTTTACCGGCCACATGGAACTTTTCTTGTGGAGCTAGTCTGGCGAAAATAGGATGAGAAATCGAAATCCCTGACACGCAACTGTTGAAGGCCCGAGGAGGTCTCGTCATCTATTTTTACACAGGGCTTCTGCACTCTTCCTATATATGTACTATTCAATATATGGTTATAGAGAGCTGTTTACCGAAGTCACGGCTGAAAATTGGACATGAGACACGAGACAATGCACAAGAAGCATGATTAAGTAGTTGGCCCAACTGTGAACGGAAAATAAATGACATGATAATCACAACAACCGCCAACCTGTAAAATCATCAAATCATCAGATTGTCTTTTACCCCACTTTCAAATGTCGAGAGAAACTGATTGATTGGAAATGAGTGTATTGGCTATTATAATCAACTAAATTATGTATTTTAACTGTAAATCATCACATCTCAAAACTATAAATAATTTACGAAAAATTTTGTCTTGTGTCAACACTCGTCAACAGGCTTCCTAGTGCACTTCAGATGTTAAACTGAAATACTCCGGTGTTCGTATATCTATCTATAGATGAACCTATAGTGAAAGATTCAGTAGAAACCTACTTATTAAAAATTTATATGTTTTGGCTCTCTATCTCTGTCATTTGTTCAAGTTTATAGAAGATAATACAATATTAATATCAATATTAATACTCTGCTGCTATACTCAGCACACACAAATAAAATTCATTTTTATTGGATGAACCCTTCATGAATATTGAAATATTGACAATGATTCAGCTCTCAGCATGGAAACTTATTGCGTTACATTGGCGTGATGCTCTGAATGTGACGCTCTCATGAATCTACTTATGAATAGAGAAATCATTTCTGGACAATTTGAGCATCCTGGTACGATGCGAGTGAGTAACTCCGTTAGTTTGCACAAAAATAATAGAATCTAGATAATGAGAGTGTGACATCTTTTCTCAGTGTATTCTAATCTAATATTGAAGTAATGTTATGTAAAACAGTACTTCCTCGCCTCGCAATGCAGTTACACGCTAAACAAAGAAACATAGCAGTAACGGCAATTTTCTACCGGTTTTTTTTGGGAAAATGCTAGTACTGTAGGTTCATAAGATCGGTTTTGTAGATTCGAAAATAACTATTGACGTGACAAGTTTATGAGGTACGTTACAGAGTTCTATTTTTCCTGAGGTATTTTTCCTCTATTGTTTCTGAGGTACGTTATAGAGTTCTATTTTTCCAATTCTTATGTTCAAAATTCATGCTATTATGGTTCTCGGCATACAAGTACTATACACAGATTTGGTTCAACCATCAATATTTCATTTTTGGTGACCTTGAACCATCATCATTACTTGACTAAACTTAATTCCATTACATACAAGCATAATATTCTAATTGTATTGCATCTCTGAGTAAACTACACTCTGATAGTTCACTACACTTGTGTAATATTTCAATATTAATATAAATTTAATACTATTTTGATATTTTATAATATGTAATACTGTATTATAAAATAATATTTTACTACATTAATCATCACTAAACTTTGCTTACTGTAATTGCTTAGCTAATCATGAAACAATTTTTTAGTCTTGGAATCCAAAATTTAGTATGGTAAATCAGTAAGAATTAATGAATATATATTGCCAATAATCCTCTTCCAAGAAGCTGTCTTGAACCAAGACAGAAATAAGCCTATAGTGCGATTCACGTCAAGAAGTCAGCATTGCTTAGATGGGAGTTTGCTATCCTTGTTCACCATAAGGCAGTTGCTGATGTCTCTATCCTATTCGCACTGTGCATAGTTGCCGCACTGTGCATTGTTGTCGCACACAGTCCCAACTAACACGTTTGGTGCAGTTTTCTCTTTCTCTCTCAATGAAACTTGGCATCAATGCTCCTCATATAAACAATGCTGATTTCTTGACGTGAATCGCACTATAGGTTTTATGACTGAGATCATTCAAAAGAAGACAAATGGAACAAAAATCATAACCACTCACAATAATTATGTTGAATAAAGATCAAAAGTTTCAGTAGGGTATGAGAGCTTGCGTGTGTCCCCTGCCTTGGAACAGGGTAAAGACGTCTTCCTCTACTAGATTCTTGAAAATGGATCAGAGGCATTGCATGGTTGGGGCAAATGACATTTTCCGGAATTTAACTATGGTGGCCATGTTACCGCAGGTAGAAGTCAGGAGTTTGTATGTGCTTATGTGGCCACGGTTAAACATTACACAGCCGTTCAGTACACATGATTGTTTCCAGAACAGTTTACCAATGTGTTGTCCCCGACAGCGTGGGTTACATAGGCGGCTGAAGTATAAGAAAGGGCTGTTTGGGAGCTTTGGTACAGCCAAGTATTCAGGGGCATTTAGCTTCTGTTTGAGATCGATATGTTAGCGTGTCCAGAACTATCGTTGACTACCGCTCTGCATGCACCTTGACGTTCAACCATCTTTCTCTTTCACCTTTCTCTCTGCAATCCCTATCACCCTCTCGCTCTATCCAACCAACCACATAGCACACACATACCACCACAAACACACGGTTGACTTGGCTTTTCGCAGCGCGAACGTTCGGCATAGTTTGCAAACAAACCAACCCAAGTAGGCTTCAGCATAACCTCAAAGTCGACCGTATGGATCACTTACGTGTTACAAGCCAGAAATCGCAGGTTGATACTTTGACTAAAGGGAAGCTGAAGGAGAAAGTCCCTTTCAATCAATGAGCACTGACATACAGCTATGAGGAGTAATCTTGCATATTACCATAGCCTCCTCTAATACAGGAGGCTATGTATTAGAGGAGGCTATGATATTACCTGTGATTGATTCAGAGCTGTCAACTAAATTTAATCACAAAAGTTGTAAAATAAATTGATTGGTTTCGATCACAATCAATTGTATAAACGTCTCTATTGTTATCATTGTTGTTATCAAAAGACAATGATAAATCCTTGATAGAAAACGACAACAATGACATAATTTCTTATCATTCAATTATCAAATGATTTCAAAAATTATTGTAATTGAATAATAACACTTGAAGAAAATTTTTAATATCACAGCAAAATTAGAATTTACTCCTTTTGGCCTTCTTGTGGAATGTTCTTCCTCTAATCACAGGAGGATTGGAGGTCCTCATTTTTATCAGACTTTGGAAATTTATGTATTGAAAAGATTTCTTGAATTCCCTACGATGAAAGTCAGGATAAAATTTTTCCAAATCTAAATTATTCATTATTGACTCAAACTGAACTCAAATTGGCCTTCTCGCGGAATATTCCCGCTCTTATCACGATGAAATGAATTTTCATAGAAGACTAACTTGAAAACTCATTCTTTAATAAGATTATTATCAAAGTTATTCATAATTATTATTTTAAACTAACATTTTTAAAAACTCAATAAATCCATTATCGACACTTCTTGTTTAGAAAACTATTCTTGAAACTGGAGACTCATCAAAATATTGTTCAGAGATGTATAAGAAAGTTGCATCAGTAGTTTTTTTTGGGTTACATCCATTTTCTATGGTAACAGGCAAGAAGCTGTTTATTTAGATGTCGGATTATTGCACCTTTCAAATTGAAAATTTAAAGAAAGATTCATCACCATCAATCAAACCTTAATATCACAATTGCAACTGAAAATTTAAAAGGTAATATCATTACAGTCTTGTAGGCCTACGTAATAATAATTTCATCATACAGTAATTACAATTACCAATCATAGCAGATGTGGAATACATAATTATAATGATTATAATAAGATTCATTGACTGTAGTTTGATGATTGTGATGATGGAGAATCAATCTTACTTCAAAATCTGCGGAGTGGTTATGAGAACATGGAATGTCTGCGCTAAAATTTATTGACTCGATCCAAATTAAATTGTATTTTTCCAGGAACGTTTCCTCTTTCCCCATATAGCTTTGCACACTGTTCCTTTTCTATCACTTTCTTAGGCTTTCCACCCAATTCCCTAGACATCCAGCCCGGGTAGCTGAGAATGATGTTCTTGGTCGGAAGAGCTAAGCTTCTTAACGGTTTATTGTTAATTGAATTCCAAATTAATTAGTTAGCATCATGACGTCAGGAATGGCTTATCACTTATTACTCTCATCCCTTGAAAATACATCGAATTAGCTTTCTTGTCTGTATACTCCCTGGATATCGAAGGTATAATCCAGGTTGAGGTCGATCAGAACGTTGGATGTTTACAAGTTCCAATAATACTCATACTCGTATATTATAGTAAAACAAATTTATGAACACAAAATACACTTCAGAATTTTCATGCTTTGAGATGTGTCTTGACTTTCCTGTTGTTAATGGTTGATGATTGATTAATCAATGATCTAAGTGGAATGTCTAATGATTATCAGGAAGTATCAGATCGATATTCATCAGCTACTCTTGTATTGTCATTGACTCAATGATGATTATACTCTTATTCAAATGGTAACGATGGACGAGCTCTCTAGGCTGACTGTTTAACCAAATTATAATGTTTCAAATCATTAACAAGATTGATCCGTTGCACAGAGCAAGAACACACATCACAATCTTGCAGGTTAAATCCTGAAACCGGCCGTACAATACACGTTAAGGTAAACCAAAGAGCGGTAACTATATTCATAGTTACCAGTTACCTTGTTACCTATAAACATAGTTAATAGTAACTATGAACATGAACATGGAACATAAATCGCCTACTTTTTTCAATCAAATAGACCAGTCTATTCGTATTGTTCTATTTGCTTGCATAGAGTAGTAGATAGATAGATTAACTTACTATGTATGTTCCACGCCGACGATATACCGTAGAGTGAATGGCCGGCCTGATTGAAATGAACCCCGCACAAATCAATGGCACTTCTAATAACCACATATACCGTAGAGTGAATGGCCAGCCTGATTGAAATGAACCCCGCAGAAATCAATGGCACTTCTAATAACTAGATTCCCACATAGTTCTTACAAATCTGTGAAAAGTGAGTTTGATTGTGAATCAAGGATTAGGAAGAGATTGAATGATTGACAATGCGATTATAGAACTACTGCTTCATAGGAAATCTGTGGAAAAGAGGGTTGGCTGGGGGAAGTCTTTGTTTTGGTCTTTGGATGCTGTAGAGTACGTGAAAGGAGGGGGCGGGGTAGGCAGGCAGGTACACAATGGAGCCGATTCAAGTAGAGTTCACGGTGCGCTAGGCTTCACACACGCGTAGGCGCCCGCGTGCGAAGGGCGTCGGACAAAGGACAGGAAATCGGAGCACGCCTGAATGAGCCGTCACAGGATGCGGCGATAATAACTAAGCGGTAGGTCAAGCTATGCCAGGCAGGTAAATCGAACCAACTCAAGAACAGCTCGACACACAACAGCATCAGCATCCCAGAGAATCTTGCCAAGTTGTTGCTCATTTTGGAACAAGCCAGCTGTTTGCCTCACATCAGGGCGGCCTTTTCAACAAATACTGCACTCCTCCCCCTCATTTTAGTCGAAGGAATGCGCCCTCACCACCCTTCTATTTACAACATTCGAAAGTGAACGTATTTGCCAGCTGACAGCTGAACGATTAGTACAGGTAACCGTATCCTGCATTTTATCTCGTTCACAAAATCAAAATATTTTGCCCTTTTTGGGATAGTCCATCTCCAATGTTTCAAGGGGGTCAGAAATTCGTTACCGTACCGAAAACGATACACAAATAAGATTTTATCTACTGACTTCAACAACATTTCAATTCAAATATTGAGACAAATATCAGTCTAATTAAGACAGTCAAATATTAAGACAAAGATACGCAAATACGAGTAATATATCACTGGTAAAAATAGGAAATAGTACCTAGCCTATAGTTTTTGGCGAGGAAGAATAGGAATGTAAATGTCAGGGAGTATTTATAGCTGTATAGTATAGGTCATTTTTTTTAATTTTTTTTATTTATATTATCAATCAAGAATGATTAACAGAGGGAAGCAAGGATAAATTGTATATGGATGAATAATTTTAACTGGTTATGAAGGGCCAACTTGTTGAAGCCCTGTATAATAGAAATAGGTTAGAATTAGAAAGCATTATTCACAATAATGATTGGAATAATCGACAATTAATAAATATAATTTGATACACTATAAATGCTTTATTGCACTATTAGATACGTTATTAGGCCTATTACTTTTGATAGACTATTATCATTGCCATTACCGATACACAATTACTATTGATAATAGTATAGCTATTTTATAATAGCTATACTATTGTGGATAATATATTATACAGATCCAGTCAATATGAGTAAAAACTATCAAAAATAATATAAGTATTTAATAATCCTATTTGGTCTTAATTCTGTAATAATGATTGAAGCAAAATAATAAATGTTAATTATTTGGTGGGAACAGGTGTCCACAATCAAAACTTATTCTCAGGAATGATTAGCAAATGCCTTTAGCAATCAGGTAATTCCCAATTTGAAGAAGTCAGCTGCGTGAGTGAATGAGGACACTCGAAGTGTCATTGCAGTTGACGTTAAGTTTAAAACTTTCCCGAAAAGCATTAATCAATCGCAAGCCCTTTTCACACCACCATACACTCTCAATGAGAACGAAATGACGTTCGTTAGGCGCGATGGGGCGGAAAAGGTAAACGACTTAATGATAAGTCAATAGCCCTGTCGCCATAAGTAATAGCAACAATTTTCAAGTGTCAATAAATCAATTTTTGAGCACTTATCCACAAGTTTTTCTTGTATAACTCTTGAAAGAACGTTTTCTTGACACTGAGGACTTAAAGCCCTCATTTAACAAGTCATTGATTTCACTGCAGGCAGCCCATAAAATGATAATATTTAACAATCAGAGTAAAAACTTCCACTTGGAGTATGATTGAGCATCATCGCAGTGTAAGCAAATTGCATGACCCAACACTCTACATGATAATCATTTGTTTTGCAAATCGAACAATTCTCCTCTAATGAGACACATGATACTTTTTAAATACTACAAATCAGTCAGTTATCACTGGATTTCCAGTAGGACTTCCTAGTAGGCTATTCATCCAGCCTCAATGAAAAAATTCTCCATATTGTTATGAACTATTATAATAAATTACAGTATATAGAATTCATTATTCCCAAAAACCCAAAGTTCAAATGACTGGTTTGAATTTGACAAAAACTCTTCCATATTGCAAGCAGTTCGACTAGAATTTGAAAATAGCGTCTTCTTGGATCCGAATCCTTTGATTAACCAGTAGAGATTTGAAATAATGATAATGGGTATCTGACGAGGAAATTATCAATAATGCTGCAGTTTTCAAACAAAAACAATCACACTGCAAAGTATATCTTCCCAATCTCCAACAGTAACTCCTGCTTACGAATCGAATTCCTTCAGGGGTTATACTTAAATATATATTGTATAATACAGTATATGTATTAGAGAGAAGCATAGACAACTAATCATTCCTTCCCCAACCAATATCACACATTCTAAAACGTTTCCAGCGCATTAGATTGATACTGTTCATAGTGAATCTTAAATTGGAAGATAGCATTAATATATATTGCACCGCTATAAAATTTTTTATTCTAATTCTGAAATAGCACATTCTATTGATGGAGGTCACATCATTCTTATTTTCGTCAGATTATCCATTCAGGCCCGTCGTTAATATGCTTCAGTTGGCTGGAAAGTTGAACATGTTCACCCCTTCTCGCTTTCCATAACTAGTTCATATTATGAGCGAGCATTAGTCGACACGCAAGCTCCAATCATTGATTAACCCGCGCTTGAATAGCTCGGCATTCTGGTTTTATTCGCAGATTAATGGCTTGATAAAACCGGCTGATATTCAAGCGCATATTTGTATGGTCGAATTTCCTGAAACTTGGAACACAAACACCTTCCAGATAAGAAATGTTTCTTCCATAATTTGCACAGATAAATAATTTACGTTGAAGAAAAGAAAAAGTGCTAGAAATTTTCACATTCTATAGTTAAGAAACTAGAAGATAAATTTCATGAGGAATAAAGTGGAATAGAGATTTCAAGCTTACAAATTATATGCGCAGTTTTGTAAAATGTTGAGAAATAGCCCAGCACTTGTTACTCAATCCAAAGACTGTTTAGGATAACACTATTTTGAAAACACTTTTAAGTAGAAATAACTTGATTTTCACTTATCCTACATAGTGACGAACGTTTCAACAGAGTTGAACTGTTCAACTGCTCAGTATGATGATGTCCTACACCAGAATGAAACGATCGTCACTGTCACTATGTAAGTGGAAAACAAGTTATCTCTACTTGAAAGTGTTTTTCAAATAGTGTTATTTACCAGTGAAGGAAAAGTATGGATTCCCAACTCAATAACTGTTTAGGATATTTCTACGAATAAAGGCTTGTCAGCGTTTTTATTCCTTCGAAATAGTCAACCAATTTTTTAATTCACACTCTCACATAAAGCTGTAAAGCCTGGTTTTCATTAGTAGAGTTAGTGGTAGAGTTCCCTGGGCGAGTACTAACTATCTTCTGAACTCTCCCAATGAAAACGTTCGTAGTAGAGTAGAGTGATGGTAGAGTACTTGTTTTTGATAGAGTAGAGTGGGATAGCACCGTGGGAGAGTACTCTACCACTTGCCTTCCCCCACCACCGCTTCTCACTCTACTCTACCACCTAGACTGAAAACATTCTCGAGCTAGTAGAGAAGAGTTTGCTAGTAGAGTAGAGCTAGTAGAGTCATTTCAAGGTTAGATCTGTTCACTAGACAACAAACACACTTTACCTTCTCAATTGTAGTGAAAACAGCTACTCGACCAAGTAAGTAGAGTAGAGTTAGTATGCTAGTTACTCGACCACTAACTCTACTAATGAAAACCAGGCTTATCGGATTTATCTGTCTGCGATTGAGCTTATGTAGCTATGAATTCTATTTCAGGATCAAATCAAAAGTTACTATAGAACTATTTATAATATTTTGGATTTGTGATATTGTTTTGTAATATGATTCCATATTGTAATATTAGTCAGAGATTGATTGTGATTGATTGATCCTAAATATCCTAGTATCTTACAATCTTTATATGGTATAATAGAGCAGAGTCCAGTGATGTACAATAATAATAGCAAGTGTGTATTGTGTACTGTGAAAATAATATTATTATTCACATTGGTGTACGTGTCAGACAATGATGATTTGTTGATAGCGAGAAAGTCAGGATAAAAGAAAGCCATGATTATTTCTACAACCAGAAAGAGATGCTTCCGACGGAGCAAAACGAAATCTAGGGTATAGAAAAATGAGCACGAGATTGAGCAGATAATCCTCTTCATCGACATCTTGAAGAACAATGATCGCCTCTGACTCACCTTGCTTACACCGTACTGGGATCATTATTTTCTGCGAGTAATAATTATTCTCCCATGTTAACAATGAACCAGCTCTTGCTTGATGTGCTTTCTTTTTGTCGGATTTTCTCACTTTTCTCTCTTTATGATCTCTCTTTCTCATCTTTCCTACTTATAAACTTTTCTCATCCAATTTAACTTCAGAATTAATAGCATTCAACAATATCTTCATCGACTACCGGTCTCATTACAAGTATCCTCTAACCCATCATTGGTTTCTCATCTGGTCAATATTGTCTGAAAAAAAACCAGCTCGATTTTCAAATTACTTCAAATTATTAATACTCGAGTATTAAAATTATAGTGAATCCCCGAATAACTCTTATATAGGGTGGCGGAGACCAAATGACCACATTTGAAAAGAACGCCTTACCTTTAATTTAAGAGGTATCCAGATGAAAAAAATCACAATTCGTATATGAAAAACGGAAGTTTTATTGTAATGTACAAGAGATACAGTATCAATTCCTCAATTGTGGAAGATAATTTCTGATAAATGCTGTCCTTCCCACGGTTACGCATTACTGAAGACGATCTTTAAAGTTTCTCATCACATCGCCCAGCATTTCAATCGGTATTGCCCCGATTTCACGTCTTATGGTTTCTTTTAATTGTTGAATAGTGCGTGGTTTGTCTACATACACTTTTGACTTCAGATACCCCTGCAAGAAGAAATCACAGGAGGCAAGGTCGGTGATTAAAATGTGTCCGGAAAGCTCGACACGTGGCCTAAAGAGAATCATTTTTACGAAAAAATGCCTCCACGACGAACGATCGGCATTGAAGGCTTCAGCGAGCCATGGCAACTAAACTTCCCTATATGGGTTACAAAATGTGACCTTGAACGGTCTTCCCCCACCATCCATTCATAAGCCAGCCGTCTTTCAAATGTGGTCATTTGGTCTCCGCCACCCTTTATAACATTTTGAAGAGCATTTCCAATTCTTGGTGCATAGCTTAACACTATTAAAGGTATGCTAACATAGCTATAACATAGCTTTAATAACAGTATAATGCTAACATAAAATATGAGATTTTGACAACAACAAAATAATTATCATGGGCGTGCCTTTCTCAGTACAGTATTTTGATTGTTATTTTCATTTTCGCCATGATAACAGTCATCAGATTTTCAAATTGTTTGGATAAATTGTTATTAATGCCATTAAACTCTGTTAAATTATTTTGTAACATCATCACTAACATAACACTTTTGGACATCTTCATGATCGTTCCTCTCTCAATAATTCGATTGTAATTTTCATGTGACGTACAACAGTCCTCAGATCTTCAAATTAGCTGTATGGATAGGCCATTTAATGAATGTGTGAGATTGTTGGGAGAGCAAAATAATTGGTGAAAAAGATTTCGAACTGAAAAGCAGTTCCACAAATAACGATGAGGAAACCTTCTATTCTGGGCCAGTGTGTTGTGAATGTTTCAATGGATACTATGCCAAGAAAAGGAACTGTCGTGAAAAATATATGTCAGCGAATAAAGCGATTCGAGCATTCTTCTTGCCTACCTGGAGTCTGACCCACGCTGTCGCTTTTATGCCCACTTTTCTCCTCCATATATGTCATTTCCTCATCCTCTCACACCACAATCCAGCACAGCCGTCGAAGAAAATGGGATAAAAGGTATTACGAGTCGGCAATTTGACAGCAGAACGAACGCCGACAAAAGGGACCAAGATTCCCCCCTCCCTTGCTGGCAGATGCCAGAGCACCATTCAGACCTGCCTGCCATCACAGGTAAATAACAGGCAAAGGACGGAAACCAGCTAGAAAGAAACGAAAACACATCCACTCTAATGAACGTAGAACACTCAGAAAAAGGATATAACTTCGTATATGGCTGCACTATTCCAGTAACTTCTGATTTGATGAAAGAGTCTATAAAATTGTAAGCCATATAATGCTATATATTGAATGGAATGAGAAAATAATATTCACTGGAAATATAAATTATTAAGTCGTGTGATGTTTTATTTTACATTATGTCATTGTGGATTATGGTTAATTATTATAGATAATCATTGTAATGAATTTATGTCAGGTCTTTTATGTAGTGGATGTGTGATGTGATATGTGAATTTGAATGTAAAGTGATGAATTTTCTGTCATGTTATGTATAAAGTATAAAACAGTAAACCATTGCTTTGGCCAATTTTGCCTAATGGTCGAAGGTTCTATAGTTTGGCCCATAGCACTATTTCTATTTGCATGAAGAGTGTGCACTCTGCACCTCTTCAGTTATTAGGATCTCATTGATACCGTTTCATATAAAAAATACTTACGTTGTAGAGCAATCAGCCATGAACTGATAGAGGTTAATTATTTTTTGCTCTCGCAGAGGATTTGATAAGAACAATGCGGAATGCAATAAACTCTGTTGATCAACTTCATGGGAGTACTACAAATGATGAAAATGAAAATGAGAATGATGATATTTTATGTGGATGACATCAATAACTGAGCGTTTGAACTCCGACTTTTTAAGAAAATCACCAGTTTGAGTAAGAGACTTCCATTTTTCGTAGACAATTTAATGATTCAGAGTAAGACGAAGTGTTTCAAGTGGGAGGCGTTGGCACCTCTATCACTCTTTCTTCTATCACTTATTCTGTCTCTCTTTTTCTCTCCAGAGAAAATGTATTGTTAGAGCCGGTGAAAGGCTTGTCTCGCTGTGGATTAACTGTGCAAAGAACAATAAATTGCTTTAAGGGAGTAACGTGCATTTTCGTAGGCTAATATCAACAAGGCACGCACACCGGACCGATTCACAGCGCTTTTTCGTGCCAACATTTGCCACAGTTCTTCACTTAAACGGCGAAAAAAGTATCGCTAATTGTTGCATTGTTCCGTGGCTGATGGAGACCGATGAAGCTCCTGGGAGCGAGGCGCGGGTTGAATGACTGCCGAAGAATGAATGGGCGTTGTCGTTTCTTATAGGCAGATAGCCGAGCGTCATTGTTTCGACCGGATGCTCGATTAGATAATCAAGCTGACTTTTTATTATCACCGGGCATGGCATCGTTCACCACTGTGAATTATGCAAAGTGCAATTTGAAGCTTGTATGGAAATTTTGAACGAGTTTCAGTAATTATCATACAATAATTAGGAGTTGTTGTTCACCTTTCAGAGCAATTACAGTCTGATTCTCAAAGCTGCCAAAAATAGTCTATAATAGGCTACTACAAAAGTCTATACTTACAAAAATAGTCTATATTGTTAATTAAACAAACGTGAAAGTTGCCCCAAAGATGACAATCCAATGAATTCACAATTATATGCATACAATGATGGAAAAGAAACCAGCAATCAATGGAACTCATGGATGTCTTGTTGATCAAGCTCCCAAGCTCTTGAACTCAATATCTCAAACTATTGTTCTTGAGTTCAATATATATATCCTTGTCATCCAATTATTTTTTTTCTAATCAATATTAATTGTTCTTCATCTTGGCTGTCTATTATTTTTTCTTCCACTTTCTCAATAAAAATTTATTCGTTCACTTCCTGTGAATTCAATATGGTAGCACAAAATGATAGCTCGAAGACTATCAAGACAAGAGGACAAGAGGAAGGTTGTGTATTCTGTGTATGACTGGCATTGTATTTTGGGGTGAAAATGATAACCACAAATTCCTGTGAAAGATGCAGCACAATCATCGTTAAGACAGCAATGTTGGCAAAGCATGAAAGTGTTGAGTACTTGGCAGAAAGAAGTTGAGCGACGACGAATTTTTTCTTCCAATTAGTGGCGAACGAAGGCTGTTCTTTTTGGTGGGGTCTGTTTGTTTTGCTTGTCGTCGGCACCGCGGAGGCGGAGGAAGCAAGGTGATTTCTTGGTGGCTGGGAGGTGGGTGGTTGTTGTTTGGTTTGGAGGTTATAATGAGAGTGAGGCCGAAAGCGTAAAACGTTAATGATATCTTGGACGAGGCAAGTACTGAAAAAGCGACGGCAGATCATGTTGTGCCTGAGACAGGACGACGCCAAACGACCGGTAAGCCGTGTTTTCTCGACTGAGGTGAGGGTCGGTTAGGGGAGGAGAGGGGTTCTTCCCTGGGAGGTCGATTGCAAAGGCAGTGAGGAAGGTGTAATGGTTTTTAGGCGAGCAGAACTGACGATGGATGAATCGACAGTGGCCCAACTGGCGAGGGGGATTAAAGGAATACCTTTCGAGAGATTTGGCTCCGCAGCCCTTGTTAGCACGTCGCCCTGTGTAAACGTGCGCACACACGCACACACGCCAAGCGCAGCTTACCACTTTTTTCACCTACCTACGCCTCCATTACGTTGCCTGCTTCTGGCAAAAAATGAACAAGCTAGGCTCAAACAGACGAGAACACTAATAAATTCTCTTCATCAGCGATCTGCCACATTCTCAAGCACCGTTCTCGCCCATTAACGACATTATTAATTTCCCGTCACCCAGTTCTATCATGAGCTTCAATCGCTCATTCAATGGCGGGTTGATTTGCTATAATTTGAAAGAGTTTTTTGAAATGTAGAAATCAAATTGAAAAGACTTCTATCACACTTCTTACATGATCAGCCTTTTCGCATGAACAGGCTTCCCTCGTCAGTGCAAAGAACTTACATAGTATAGAACACATACCTTTTTGCGAGATTTTGCTTATACTGGCTAAAAGAATATAGGCTAACAGTAATAAAGTGATTCTCAAGAGAGAAAGAAATCTTTCAATAAGATATGAGTGTTTAGATGATAGCCATCCATCACTATTTGCAACAATGCATTCAAGACAAAAATACAGGAACACTGAGTTATAAGTGTAAAAACCCAATAATACGAGTATTCGTGGGAGAATACGAGTTTGTGTGAATATAGAGGATGTAGCGGGAGATGTGAGAGGCAATTCAATGAAGGATCGAAAAGATTACTGTCAACTTTCTCATTTTAAGCTCAAAGATGTTTAAATTTCAATATGAATTTGATTTTTGATTGACGTTTCGGATTCACTCCATTGGAAAAATTTATAACTTATACACTTTCATTGCTATACACTTGGAGAAAGTACTCATGTTCATTGTATACAGATAAAAGGACTAATGATAGTTTCTTTAAAATAATCTATTCCACGACTGTAGGCCTATACTCAGATGATGGTAAACACATGGATGATATATATATATTCAAATTAAATTCAAGAGGGATGATATAAATTTCAGAGGAATGGAAAATTTTGATATGAAAAAGAGGAACAAAACTTTTTTTCAACTTGTAGTGATGGAACCCACTAAGATAACATTGTTGCAATGAAATTAAACGATTGTGACTTCATTTAATGCAATTTATTGTCCATTCACACAAGATACTTCACACAACTGTGAAGAGCATAGGCATTATCTATTGTACTTAATCTATGGACTACTCTGAATTTCAATAATAGAAGTATGGGGAAGTATGTCCTGTTCAGAACACACTACGAATTCAAACACTATTCGAGAATGGATTCCATTTGAAACTTGTAAAATCGAGAACACAATTCATTCAACCAAAACCATTTGGGAATTTAAGAGACAACTGTTTGATTTGCTACTCCAATCCCATAGGACGTGGGATGTGATGATTAACATTGTGAGCCTGAATTCACATCATCATGTCAAGTGGTGGTGTGAGCTGAACAGTTACCAGATTTGATAATCCTTTTGAAATATGTGAATTATGACGCTTATATCTGTCAAACGTTGGAGTTTTGAGGGGATACTTTGGACACAAGCCTCAAGGGAAGTGGGCCTATTTGTTTTATATAAGGTGTCCGTCCACAGATAGCAGCGGAGGAAACAGTGACTGCTGACGAAATAAGAGAGTTGTGAAAAGAGAGAGATGATGAGAGAAAGAGAGAGAGAGTGGAGAGGAGAGACGATGTGACGCGCGTGGGATTAAGCCATCACATCGCAGTTCACAGAAATTGTTCGTTTAATACCAGTTGACGCGCGAGTTGCACTGAATGTCGCACATGTGCAGCTATTAGAGTAGCTGCCGCAAACATTTCGGAGCTTGCTCGACACTCGAATTTACTGAAAAAATAAAGGATTACCTACCTGTCATCGAACCCATCAAACCATGGCGGCGGGATTTGCTAACTCGCTTGTAAGTATTGGTGTGTGATTTATTTATTCCAATAATCCTTATTCCCTATATTTCACAGCTCCACTCTTGTCACGGTGGTGTGTTACATATCATACAATGTTCCAATTTGTTTTTTTCTCACGATACAGGATGATCGTAAACAGTTGGGTTGAAAATTCACATTATTACTATTATTATGCTTATTATAGCCATTTTTGGCGGAGAGACCCTCTTGAGTGTTCCGCATCGCCGAGTTATCCAATAGTATTATTCTGGATTTTTGGAATATGGTGAGTACGTTAAGTAGAAGCTGACATGAGGCGTATGTAGAAGAGTATCATACATTAGAATGATATATATAAGAGGATATGAAAATTTCTCAGAAATGGTAAAATAGTTATTTCATGTCTCTCATAAAACAATTGCAAATTCAAAATCCAATTACATTTTACTGTCATAAAATGACGTCATTCCACGGTTAAATCAAACTATTAAAATATTCCTTAGTATTAAATTTCACAGAATATTATTCACCTAAGATCAACTGATAACGTACGTCTTTGATTTGTCTGTTGAAAGGAGAACAGAAACCCAGTAGTGTTAAGTTGACAGGTATGAAATAATAATTTTAAGCTGAAATAATAAAATTTACAAATTATAACTGAATTTGATGAAATGCTGACTGATACTTCGATATTTTTAATAAATCTAATCAAATTGGAATAGGTTTTTGGATCAGGTGTGTCCAAAAGCTCCCTTCCATTTTTCATATTCAGCAGTCTTTCACATTGGTTTCATCATCTTGATAATAGCCCTTTTTGGCGGAAAGCCCTCTTAAGAGTGCCCTCTTGTTTGAATGATCATCACAATGATAATAAACAACTTTCTCCAAGTGAAGGTCAAAACTGAAGATTTATTGGAGATGAATTTGTTGGGAGTAATGATTTTTGATAAGCTTGAATGGTAGGTAATTCTATTTTAAAATGATAGTAATTAATAACTTAACATGATAATCATAGAACTGCACCGTTGCATGAATAGAGAGCGAAGGATTGACTACGTATTGATGAGAAATGGCCGTCTGTACGTAAGGAGGGGAGCATATTAATAGATGTATCATGTCATGTTCCAGCATGAGGATGGTCAACAAACGGTAGGTCTAGGCAAATACATCTTCCATCTTACGCTTGTGTTTGTAACCTGTTAATTATGATTAAACTCGACTCGATAACATCCAATATTAATCCATCCTCCCTGTCCTGTACTATTTCCTCATTGGTTTCGCGAGTCCACTATCCACACTATACACCAATCACAATATTAGGCTGGTTACCAGAGGGAAAAACAACTGAAAAAGGGAAAATGATTGTTCTATAATACTCATAGAGTTTTTTTGTCTTGGAATAAAAAAATCCATGTTACTCGTTTCAGGTATAAAAGACCTGAAGGTATAAAAGACCTCAGGTTACTAGTTTCAACGAACAGTTGCAATGAAAAACTAATTAAATTCAACAGCCGTAAAATTATGTCATCAAACGGCAGTTATATCCAATTAGATTTTTGTAAAATCGAATCCGATAATATTAGGAATGCAAAAATGTTACCTATCGTTTTTAAAGTGAAACTAGGTAGTCGATCTTAATTTTTGTTTATTGCCATGTGTTAGGTTCTTTCCCGATCTCAATTTTCAGTTCAGTTTTGTGTATGAATAACTCAGTGAACAATAACATTCAAGTCACATCAGATCATATTTTTACCATCGTAATTTATTGTCCCTATTGAAAAAGCTATGCCAACGAGTGAGGATTCATAGGCCTGCACTTACCCACACTCCATTTACAGGAATTCAAAGAATTATAATCCACCTTTAATCTCCACCAAAACAAGAATCAATATGTATGAAGCACTCCACTTCCGATTTAATCATTATTATGAACGTTAATTGTGAATAAACTTCAGCACTTTTGCTTGGTGAAGCATGATGCAGAGTTGATTTGTTTTTCAGGAACTCATTCAGCCAGTGAAAGCCTACTAACCCACTCGATTGTCTCACGGGGCATGCATAATTATTATGGAAAAGCAATATTGCTGTGCATTTTATACGGCACTTTTCATTTGAGCTCTGCAAAAAATGTGTGATGATTTAAAACTGATATGATTCTGATCGAGGTGCAATGATCTGAGTAAATTGGAAGAAGGACACCAATTTTGGCTAAAAACAAGGAGAATGCTTTGTTTTGTATCACATTACTTTTGTAATTGAAAATAACTGTTCCCATTAGCATATAAATAAAATGCGTTGTCGGACGCGTATACTTTATCCCAAAGCAAGGCAAAGAGGGAAAAAGAAGAGCTCGTTTAAAGCTTGCAATTTACCAGAGAATTAATTGAATCTGTATGCTAATACCGGTCTGCTTTATCGTGTGCAGCTTCAGACTATACTTCATATTATTCAAATTCTCCATGACCATGTTTACATCCAGTAATAGAGCGTTTTAGAGCATTTTACTCATCGGGAATTTTCAGTTGGATGGACAAGAAAAAATTACCACTCAGTTGATGACAATACAATCTTCTGACAATTATCTTCTGCCTTGTTCCTATTTCAACATGGTTTCTTATCCAAGTTTGGAACCAGTCACAAAATTGGATAGAATCAAGGTATATTGAATACAGAAAATGTTTTCCAATTATCTTGTTTGGAACCATTGGAAAATTTTTGTTTCATGTTCAATCATCGAAGTGTAATTATTCATGAAGAGAGGGTTGTACTTTTTTTATCGTATGGTTTTTTATCGGTGGGGAGACCCTTACGGGTAGGTTCCACCTCGCTTAATTGCACAATTTTTTTGTGTCGGTCACCCATCCGAGATCGGTCTCGAATGTTTGTTACTTAACCACATAATGACTCAGCAACCGCTCTCACTGAGTGACCACTGATGTTACTAGGGTTGTAATATCTCTTTTTTAATCAGGAGATACAACACTTCATGATCACTTCAGATCACCCAACACTTCATGCCAATCATCAATAATTTTCCTGCAATAATTATCCACAGTGTAATTTTCTACGTTGCGGGTTCATTTGATTCTTTTAAGTTCTGACTTGTTTGTGTAGATAAGATGTACTTCTAAGTGGGAAAAAATATTCACAATTTTGGAAAAACATTATTGAATTTCAAAAACTTGTCTAAATTCAATACATTTCAAAAAGTACATCATGGTCGACTGACTTTATTAATCAATCAAATGAATTGGAATTCACAGATGAGAAGATTAGCCATATCAATAATTACTCCATGGATTGAATCGAATTGAATTGAAATTCAAGGAATGTTGTTTCTGTTGTTCATATTGTTGTTTCACGTATGTTTTTTCTTTAGATATCTCTTCTGAAGTTGTAATAAGGAGATTTAGTCAGCCAATACATATTCTTACCCCGGATACCAAACTAATAAGTTCAAAATTTCGAAATTTACTAGATCCCAAAACTAGTAAATTTCATAATTAATGACGATAATAATTTATACTCAATTTTGAAGCCCATTATCTCTAATAGTTAGATATTTATTCCCATATCTTCTGTATCATATCTATCATACCTGCAAACCAAACTCTCACTTCCTGCTCTTTGTAACCAGAATATTTACTATTATTTTGATTTCCGTATTTCTGATCCTGATCACAGCCAAGTTTACTCCCTTTCTATTATAATAGCCTAATAATCTGTGATCACGAACGTCTTGAGATTACTAGAAGATTAACTTATTATAGGTGAAATCCGGATTTAGAAAATAGTACGTGCTACCATGCATAATCACCCGAGAGACTGCACGTGAAGGAACTCGAAAATTTAGTATACAACTCCATGGAAAAGAAGTGAAGAAGACGAAGAAGAAGAAGAAGAAGAAGAAGAAGAAGAAGAAGAAGAAGAAGAAGAAGAAGAAGAAGAAGAAGAAGAAGAAGAAGAAGAAGAAGAAGAAGGAAGAAGAAGATGACGGAGAAGAAGAAGAAGAAGGAGAATAAAAAGAAGGATAAAGACAGGAGGTGTAGGAAACAGTGACAGGTAGATTTTTTTTCAAATGATAGTGTTCAGCAGGTAGTAGAAGGGCCAAGGTCGTAGGGGAATGATAATGGCAAATCATACCAGTGAAGGATAAAAAAGAGACAAATGGCTTCCTGCGAGTTTTCTCTTCTCGCCTTATCTTTTGTTTGTGTCACGTACGGTTCTCACCTGTATCCATTCATAAATTCTCTCACCTGCCTCTTTCAGAAGACTCCCACATCTTATCAATGGAAATGTTTAGTGTGAAAGCTTGGTGGAGATAAAACGAAAACAAAATGAAATCGGTCCATCTGTGATCCACAAATTCAGTGAGAAACCTATCTCAGGTTTGTGCTCAGACAAATGGCAAAACTTTTAGAACAAATGTTGATTTGTGGAATATTTCCATGATTGAGAGATTTGACAATTTCAAAAATGTTTTGCTGAGAATGTGGGAGAATTCAAGCAGAATATAAATACAGTGATATCAATTCATTTATGTAATTGTGACTTCATTTAGGTAGCCTTCATCCATCGAGTTAAATTATTTTCTACAGTTATTCTGAATACTGCTGTAGTTACTCGCTTCATTTTTCTCAAAGATGATTCTGCACAAACAACAATCACAGCTAAGAAAGGGACTACTACTACTTCATAGCATCTACTATGAAGATGGTATGATGATTTTATATTCTACGTCACATACTACTTAATAAGGTGTGAGGGATTGGTAATGATGTAGATCAGTTGATGATGGAAACATTCGTAAAATAATATTAAATTAATATAAATTTCATACTGAAAGAAAATGCGAAAGTCTATTCCAGATATTGTGATGGAACACAATACTGTACAATACCGAACTGAGTACTGAATGTACAATACAGTATTGTGATGGACAGATATTCAGTAATTCGTCAACTTAATCATATTAATAATATAGTTATATTTGATTCCATATTTTACAATTATTGTTAGAGTATGGTTTGTATTTGTTTGTATGAATATATACATGAATCTGTTTTTCTGAGATCTAATAAGATTAAATTTAGTTCAATTATATATCCTCTCGATTTGATTTTTCAATTCAATGGAATTAAATTCTTAAGTTCAGGTTAATTATTTATTCTAATACTCTCAACTCAGCATTGAGGAGCTATTCTTCCTAAAAAATGAATTTCTCTCTGAAGAGGGATATGGAGAAATATTGTAAATCAAGGTGAATCTTGGTGCCTGAGGCCCCTTCTCCTATCATTCATTATTATCTGCGTTGCCACCGACTCCCCATTTCCTTCTCGTTGCGGGAGACATTCACTTCGAAAGTTCGGCCATAAAAATATTTAAATAGTGCCTTAACTGCACTTTACCAAGTTTGTCTACTTTTCCGTATTCTTTCCCCGTCATCTGTCATCTCGTAAATTATTTTTAGTGTAATTTCTGCTCTTATCCGCCAGATTTCCAGCATAAGGTTTTTTGGATGTCATCTTTTACATTCGCGAATGAAAATTCATAATCCGCGCCTTCAAGACATTAAAATTATTGTACCTTAATCCACCATGAGGCCTTATCAAATTATCAGTTTAATAAGTTATGTTTCACCTTTCTAATCTGGAATAAATTACAGATCAATCTGAACAAGAGATTTCAATACAGTAGCACACTGATCGATAATTCGAGCTGATTGAGAACAAGGGTAGTTCCGATTTTTCAAATATATTTTTGGAAATTTCCAATACAGTATCTTTGAGAATTTTTTACTGTTGTGCTAGAAATCGCTGCATAATCCCATCTAAAAAAACATATCTTTCCATATAATTAACAATTACATCAATTATGAGTGAACAAATCGTACATAATATTCATATTATTCATAAATGGAGCTTCTGATAGGAATCTGATATGATTACCCCTTGAGTATTGTGTAGTCGTTGTGCTTATAAACGTGATTGATTGAGTTTTACTAAACATTTAGGAAATAAATACAGCTCTATCGAAAAAGAACAATAATGAAGAAGGTTTCTCATATTTATACAGCTCTCAACTCTTTCTAGCAATCCACAATGAAATGTTTTCATCCCCGACATTACAGTCAAGCTATTTAGTAGAGCCCGATAGTACTCTGTTCATGTAATTAGATAGATAATTATTCGCCAAAAACGTTATATTGCGATAACATCAATGCATAAGGAAGCATTCCACTGTGAATTAATGTCGAGCAGTCTAGACAAGGAGAAACTTGAACACAATCTCAGTACATAATGTGTTTTCTCCTAATCTCTAACAGTCTAACGTTCTATTCCATAAATCAATAATATATAATTATACTGTATATCTCATAAGTTTGGCAGATTTAGAAGCAACTTCCGTTTCACATTTTACTTTTTCATGAGAAATAAAATAATTAACCGTTATGTAGGGGGAATATATCTCCAAAGGACTATGAATGCAATAAGAATGAGGGACACTGTCAAAGGATAATTATATCAGGTGAGGCAGCACTTACGGAATAAGCTTTTCCCCTACACTCTTCTGTTACAATCTGGGAAGATTTTCTTTGTTCCATAACTCGCTCTACTAGAGAAGTTTTATTTACCTGTTGGGCAAACATTTAGAGGAAAATGAAATATTAGTCATTTCAGATAATTCTAGAATATATTTTAACATGATATCTCTTTGGATCGCATTCTATCTCTAATTTGATTGTATCTCTACTTATTCAATTAATTATTAGCTTATTATAAATTATAAGCTAATATCAACTTTTGTACAAGAAAGACAGTTCATAATGGAATTTACTAGAAATTCTTCTTCCCTATGTGTTCTAACTATTTGTTACACACTTCAAAACTGTCATGATTGAGGGTGATTAAAGAAGTTTACGTGATTCTTTCGAACAAACTTGAAATTAACCAGTTCCCTATAAAAAAATCATCCTCTCATGATCGTCGAATCATTATCATCATTGAATCATTGTCATCATTGCAATTATATCTAGTGGAACGGTCGTTCCACCACCCGTCCCCCCCGTGATACGAATGAAAGACCGGGACCACTATATATTCTGAAACGAACTTCCCTTTGATGTTCGCATGCCGCCATCTCAATTTACGCGGAAAGTAGTGAAAATTTTAAAATGTTGTAATGACATTATTTTCTTAGATTTTTGAGCGCTTTCATTTAAGATCAGAACGAACTTTCTACGATATAAATTCGCGGAGATACTATATGCGGGTATTTTGTCATTTTACTAATTTTGGGATTTTTCAATTTTTTTCAACTTTGAGCACTTGATGTGAAAAATTTGTAATGAGTTGAGATTTCGGACTACCAAAAGCGATTGAAGGCATGTTTAAACTATTTACATTTAAAATTTCAAATCATTTAATGTTCGATTAAGCTCTGTAGCTCTGTCCGAATGAAAATTAAAGTTGCAATTTGAAGTTAGAATTTGAAGCTTTTTATCGAATGTAAACAGAGCCACCCAGGAACAAGGCCTAGACACTCGAAATGTGACGTCACGGCTAAGTGGCCTACTACTCCACTATACTGTTCATAAACAGTCACTGATCACAACCAAGTTTGAATATTTAAATTTTTATTATTTGCAAATAAATAAATAGACCTACTCACCCACCAAAAGGTAATTGTGCAGTTGAAATGAACTCAAGACGAGAAAAACCAAACACGAATTCCAATTTCAATGGAGGCATGAGTTGTAAACATCAGTTCTTATGGACACGATGTGATGACGTCAGCTGCACGTTTAAATTCAGTGTCTAGCTAGACCATGTTCCTAGGTGGCCCTGATGTGAATGTCGCGATCCTAGCGGTTAAAAACTAAAAGTGATTCACACTGTTGCCACAGCCAAATTCGACCTTTTCAATAATAGCCCAGTAAAATTGTCATCAATTAATAGGGTCTACCTTGTATGAAATGGGATAGTCGGTTTCTTTTTTAGTAATGTTTATCTATGGTAGTCCTGGGATGCTAAATCCAAGTTTTAGACCTCGGCAAACTACCGGATCATCTCCAAAAATCGTACAAAATGGCGGAATTTTGCACTTTTTTTACATTTGGCTAATTTTCACCCTAAAGAATCTGTTTTTCATAGAGGACATTGTACATTTTTCTTGAAGTATATCAAATTACCTTCAATTTGAGACCAAATTTATCATTGTAGGCCCAACCGTTTGCGAGATACAGCTCTTCAAAGTTCATAAAATTAACGAAAATTTACCCTTTTTTCAATTTTTCGCAATTTTGACCCTGAAGAATCACTTTTTCATAAAGGACATCCAACATAGGGTTGAATGTAAATTCGAATACCTACATTTTGATACCTAATCGGTTATTGTAGGCACAACCGTTTGCGAGATACAGCTCTTCAAAGTTCATCAAATTATCGTAATTTTTCACTTGTTTTTACATTTGGTCAATTTTGACCGTGAAGCATCACTTTTTCGAATGTGACTTTCAGCAAAGTTTTGAAAGATAATTTGAAAATCTACAATTTGAGACCAAATAGATTATTGTAGACCCAATAGTTTGCGAGATGTAGGCCTTCAAAGTTTATCAAATTGTTGAATTTTTCCACTTTTTCTACATTTCTTCAATTAAGACGTCTGAAGAATCATTTTTTCATAAAGAACATTCAACATAATTTTGAAAGCTGATTCAATTACCTACAATTTGAGACTAAATTTGTTATTGTAGGCTCAACCGTTTGCAAAATACAGCTCTTCAAAGTTCATCAAATTATCATAATTTTTCACTTGTTTTTACATTTGGTCAATTTTGACCGTGAAGTATCACTTTTTCATATAGGACATCCAACATATTTCTCAAAGTATATTAAATATATTTAGTATATTACCTACAATTTGAGACTGAATTGGTCATTGTGGGCCCAATAGTTTGCGAGATATAGGCCTTCAAGTAGATTAGTAGAAGTCTACTCACATTTAAAATTTCAAATCATTCAATGTCTGATTAAGCTCTGTAGCTCTGTCCAAATGATAATTAAAGTTGCAATATTTGGAATTTGAAGTTTTATCAAATGTAAATGTCGCGATCCTAGTGGTTAAAAATTGAAAGCTTGGCAACATTCGACATTTTCAATAAGCAGCATAACCAGCATTTGAAAATAACAGATCAGGTTATGTTTACAATTATCTGGGCCAGGCGGAGGCCATGTGAGAAAGAGATAGAAGTGAGAGGGTATTAAGGTGTTTACGTTCTTTATTTTAATTTGTTGATTGATAAAGTGATAGGTAATGTTCAACTGTTTCACATTATACAAAATCAAGTGAAACCAAATAATTGGTGGAGTATGCAAAATAATTTTTTGCATACTCCACCAGAGACAGTGTTTGACAATAGGTACACTGTGTTATCTTCACTTCAGTTCATTTCATTTGTAGATCAACGAAATAGAGTTTTTCTGCACTTAAGTTGCAGTAAGTACACATAATTTCATTTCATAAGTGGTCATATGATCTATTAAAGTGGGTTAAAATTCACGGAGAAAATCGAATATTCCAATGAAAATATTTTTTGAGACATTATCATTAATGGGGAAAATTTGAGAATTTTGTTCCTGGAATGTATAATAATGATGAAGGCAAATTTTTACAAGGATTTCACTTTTCGATTACAAAATATTTTTTTCATTAGAAGTGGTCATGTGACCTATCGTAATGGGTTAAAACTTCAATCTAAGTTCCAAATCTCAATCTTATTTAAGAAACTTTGTGGATAACTGCTTATACATGAATTAATGTTGCTACAATGATATGTCGTTAAAGTCTGGATAGTAAATGATAAGGTGTGATGCAACAGACACTGTCACAACGTCTTGTTTGTTCATTCAGCATTAACCATAACTGGCTCACTTATAGCTAGAATAATTTTGTAGCACCCAAATAGTGAGGATAAAATATCTTTTATCAAATAACATAGCATTTCACTTTTTAAAAAAAATTAACTCTCTCCCCATCATCAAATAACTCACTGCAAAGTGTTTGCAGTGTTTTACCTCCATAACAAGAAGGTGATTAAAAAAAAAAACTGATATCCTCTCCAAAAAATTCTCCAAAGAAGAATTCGTCACCCGTCCCTACCCCCGACCATAATTGAAAACGCTGGTGTGGAAACTAAAACTTGTGTACCAAAGAAAAAATCCAAAAAAAATTTATAAGCTTTCAGTAAGAAAATGTTTTGATATAGCCTAAATAAGAAACCCGTCTCCCTCTGCAATATACATTTATACATACAATATAATAATTATGTGTAGCCAACCCAAACAAAAATGAAAACTCTGTTCTGGAAGCCATTGACATTGAAGAAAAAATTTGGAAGAAATTTTGGGGGAGGGCGAGGGCGCTCTATAATTTAGAAAATTCATAAAAACTTGTTAGCTCAAACACTGAGAGTATGATTCCTGAAAGTTTACCATATTATTTCTAATTCGTGATTTTAAGTGGATGAGATTGAGCGCCCTCGCCCTCCCCCAAAACTTCTTCCGAATTTTTTCTTCAATGTCAATGGCTTCCAGAACAGAGTTTTCATTTCTGTTTGGGTTGGCTACACATAATTATTATATTGTATGTATAAATGTATATTGCAGAGGGAGACGGGTTTCTTATTTAGGCTATATCAAAACATTTTCTTACTGAAAGCTTATAAATTTTTTTTGGATTTTTTCTTTGGTACACAAGTTTTAGTTTCCACACCAGCGTTTTCAATAGGGTCGGGGGTAGGGACGGGTGACGAATTCTTCTTTGGAGAATTTTTTGGTGAGGATTACGTTTTCTGTGAATCCCCTTCATTTGAATATATCTTTCCTAATTGCAACTACATATAGTTCGCTAATTGAATGAACTGAATTTCAATTCTAGAAGGTAAATGAATATTGTAACCGGATACATTACTAGGAATAGGTAATAAGGTAATATACAACAGTAGAATCACTATTATATTCTTACCACTTTATCTATAATTACTACTACCGAATATACTGGTATATTTTTACATTTCTGTTGTTGATGATCTAAACTCCAGCTACAATCAACCAGTTCCACAAGACCCAATGCACGTGTATTTCATAACATCCACTCCAGAGTTTCAAGAAACGAGATCGTAAACTAATATAATACACTTCAGTGGAACTTTAAAATGGACGATAGCTTGATATTCGAATCTCACGTATTCCTCGACATTCCAAGCCACTTCAACAAATTACAGGAAACATGAAGTTTGCGCTGTAATGGGAGGATTTGTGTTCTGCAACGATCATCTTTGAATCCCTAGAGTTACCTCAGACGATCTCGTCTCGTAGACGTAGCACGGGTTTTCGGGAAACAACAGTTTTCAGACCGCAACTTCTATTCGCGTTGGTTATGTTGAAGGGCACGAATGGGGGGGGTGGTGGGGGGTGAGGGGAATTGAGGACGAGATGAAGGGAGGGGGAGTGCATAGCAAGCGAGAGATAGAGCCGGTGATTAATTGTATCTCTTGCAACAATGTGATGTTGTCTTCTCTTTTCTGTTTTAAGCCAATTAATACAAAGTTGTTCAGCAAACTTACTTCGTGGCTGGGCCAACGGCGTGCTAAGATTCACAGCGTCTATTAATTATTGTATTCCTTACGCCTGAAACCGAATTACCGCGTCAAGTTCTTCAAGTTTCGACTTTTCATCGTCCCCTTTCCTTCTAAACCCCTCCCCCAACCCGTACCTGCATGACGCCACCGCTTCTCCATCAATGTCAACCACGCTTTCCCCAGTTCGTTTCACAATCCATCTTCGAACTGTCTACCCAACTCTGAGTGGAAAACAATCGGATGTTGACGTGGGCGAAATTTGTGCCTCAAATATCTCTTTACCAGATATCATTGCAATTCAAACTCATTGCCATTCTCAAAACACAAGAATGAACCTCTCAAAAAGAATTTTCATACATCATATTTTCAGAACTCTAATATTTTATCATACAGAATCTCTCATACCTTCAAATGTTACGAATTTCATTTAATATGTAAAATTTTAATTAGTTTGTGATTAAGACAACTTCGAGACTTTTTATTTATTATGTCATGGATGCTATTTGAGCATCCATATTGAAAATAATTGTCATTCTCTAAGTACAATAATGATTCTTCTGTACTTTTAAAAGTAGTGATTTTTTAAACAACCATATCAAAATACAATAATGAATTACCTATACCTTCAAAATAGTGATTGTTTTTACACATTCATATAATTATAATACACTTATTATATTGAGAATAATGAAAAACAGTTACCATATTAATCGTTTGAAAGATATGTCATTCGTAATAATATAGCTGTTGAATCTATCAGAAACAATAAAACTCTTAAGTTGATTAGAAAAACAGTCTTCAGATATTATAAATCACCTAAAAAATAATATTATGGTTGATGATGACCAGTTGTTGTGATAGTTTATGAATAATCTTAATAACTCGATGGAAGCCCTTAAAAATTTGAATGGTAGCTTAATTTTTCTCTCACTTCAAAAAACGGAAGGCACTATCTCGTATGCTTTCTTAGGGGAACATTGGTGTTCTTGAACTTGAATATCTAAGTCAACATTTTCACTGTAAATTGGAAAGAAAACATTCCTCTATTTGAAACATTCAAGCATTGAACACACGCAAAAGATAGTTAAAGTATAATAGTACAGGAAACGCAGAGTTACTTGTTTGACATACGACCAGTAACTCACATGGAAGAATGGCTGGGCACACAAGGTGCCTTTTTCCAGCGGATCCTTACGAGGGTAGATAATGAGAGTGTGTCTTGTTGGGCGTCCTTAAAAATAATTGAGTAGAGACGAAACGGGAAAACAAGCGAGAAAGACGGGTCTAGTGAGCTCGAGGGCGTCTAGAGAAGGAATAAATTTCGAAAGGGGACAGGAGACCTCTTGTGTTCTGGAGACAACAGCCGCGTACGGGGTAATCAGAACACGAAGGAGGCAGACGTACCACCGCCAGCGGGGAGGAACCGGAATAATAAGTGCACACTTGTGGCTACTATATAGCAGTGTAGTTGTCTACGAATTGTGAGCGCGCTCTCACACTCACACCCGTACGCAAGTGCGCAGACGCTGCTGGCGTGTAAGTCGCGGAAGGCGATGTTTCATTCTTGAAGCGTCTCTCAAACAACATTGTCCCGGCCAAAATAGTTAGCGCTCACCTACAATTGTTACTACCGCTGGGGCGAAAGATACTCGTACAAGTGAACTGTTCCACTACCACCAACACCAGCATGTTTCCCGTTCTTCTTTATTAAAACAACTCCTTGCTTTCCTCCTGCAATTCCTAATGAACCTCCTCTCTTCTGTTCTACGCCATCCGTTTCACAAGGCGCCCTCAGCTTTGCAGTCTCCCACTTTCTGAGAACTTTTCCTCATTTTTATATCTTTCCCAGCATCGACCACACTTTCCCTCCCTCATCACACTCCCATCTCCCTTCACTATCTCTTTGTTTCCATTCCGCGTTTTTCGACAGTCTTCCCTTCCCATTTTCCCCCTTCTCTACTCCAACACCACTTCTAATGCCAGTGACTCTTTCCAACAATCTCTTACAAACACTTTTGCAACCTCTCCATCCCACCTCCACCACAATAACTCCTTGACCTCAACAGCAGGCCACGTTCCAGCAGGAAATGAAAACGAGGAAAAAATGAAAGGGGATAGAAGTTTAAAACTTACATTAGCTCCCCTCGCCTGGTGCCTACTTGAAGACTGTTTGGTGTTACTTTCTTACTCTCAAGAATCGCCTCTCCCCAGAGAATGTCTTGCTGCAAACCAAGTATTTATTACACAGAACGGACAACTGAGTTCCATTTTCAACTTTTTCGTTTGTAAATTTTTAAAACACAACTTTTCACGCTTCTCCTTCTCAGAGTAGCAAAAATTCTTTGTTAGCTATTTTTTCCCTTGAGTCAGCTGGAATCCGGTCTAGAACGTCGGCGAGTGTTAATGGGAGTTAAGGCATTGCTGAAGAGCTTTCAATGTTATGGAACTTCGTCCTCTGTTGGTCTTAGGAGACATATATAATAGAACTCAGGACCCAGAACATGTATTGTGGAATTCTAGTAACATCCAACTGAATTTCATCCATTTTTTTTCTAGAATGATGCCCACATGAGGTCTAGGCTTGTGCGTGGGTAATGAGGGGGATGATTGTGAAAGATGACGATGTTTTTAGGTAGTCGGGACAGGCTGTTTTTCGTCTCTTGCAAACTGATAAATCATTGGTTTGACAACATCTTGTCTTTTCATTTATTATGGATAACTACCACAATATCACCTTCACAACTACTCAAAGAGTCTTGCAAAAGACATGAGTGGTATAAAGACGGAGTTCGTAGACTATTAATGTTTTACATCATATTTTGTGAAACTCGTTTATAGTTATTATAAAAAAATATTTTTTCCTCCACCCACTATCTAAAGTCGCACTTTACTCCCAGGAATCGAATACTAAAGTATCACTTTTTCTCCCTAGGGAGTAAAGTGGTCACTTTACTCCCTAGGAACTAAAAGTAACTCCATTTAAATAACATGGGAAGCATCTCTATGATATTTTGCGACTAATGTTAGAGACTCAGCCATTTGAAATCAGTGTACTGTAGAACAGTACACAGTATAGAGTACACTGTTCGGAGATAGAAAGCTTGGTTATGTTGGTATAGGTTATGTTGCAACCCATAGCGGAAACGATGGGAACAGCAGCAAAAACGAAAGAAAAACAAAATGAATTGAAAACCAAGATGGGAAGAAACAGAGAATAATTCAGAGAATATCCAAAAAATAAGAAAAGATAGTACATCACAAAAATAATTGAAATAACAATACTGAAAATTGAAACGACACGAACAAAATGCGATGCAGCGACGAAACTCACAGAGGCAGTGGCTACACAGAACACATCCGCAGCCGGTCAAAGCTAACCTAAAAATCAAAGCATTGCAGACGAATGCATTATAAGGTGAAATTCAATTATATATTCCCTTACGTAGCCTGTTAATGTAGGTGGAGGAAAAATTTTGTGTGCATCACGGGACTAAAGTACTTTTTCTCCCTCAGGAAATTGCTGCCCTCGGCTACGCCTCGGGCATCAACAGTTTCCCTCAGGGAGAAAAAGTTGCACTTTAGTCCCTAGACGCACAAATAACTATTTTTGGACTATTCGACTACTGTCCACTTAGACTTCTAGTGAATTCAATTGACTCCCATAATAACGAAATACAGCAGAATGCGTCAGAAATACTATGCATACATGCGTCAGATAACACAGACAAAACAATCTATGAGTTATGCTACAACTTGGTTGAATGATTTGAAATTCGAAAACCTAGTTTCTAAGTGAATTCCAAAATTCATTAATCACAAGTTATATCTTGAATTCCGCCATTCTAAAGTCAGCAATCCTGAACAGGTTAAATATAGTGTGAGACGAAATCGATCAAATATGACTGAGTGGAAAAATATTCCAAATATAATGAATTTTGAAAAAAATTGTTACAACTTGTTTACTCCAATGAGAGATTCAACTCATTGTTTATTCCAAGATTGAGAATCTGAATGGAAAATGCACTTGAAAACGGCACACTGAGATAATACTTTGGAAAGCACTAGATAATATCACCATCGCACCAACAAAAGAGAGTTTTGAACGAAAAAAGGCATTGTATTGTTAAATTCATTTAATTAAGCGTGGTTCTGAATGAACTTTTCTACTAGATTGAATTGCTGCGCTCAACATCATATTTTCGACAATTCTTTTTATTCTTTATATTTCCATCATACCCGTCTCAGTGTTCGTACTTTGTTGGTCTTTTTTCATCACTCATTCCCTCTATGTTGAAATTTAGGTTCCTTTTTCAAAGCTCTGTCTATGTTTGTTATGATCGTCACTATGGTTACTATCATAGTCACTCTTTCACTCTTTTCTTCATTTCAATAATCATCAGCAGGACTTTCCAAACACAATTAATTTCTAGTCACTGTTGAGACAGTTATTGAAAATATTGTTGAAGCACCAAATTATATTTAGTTTTCTTTAGTAACTATCTTCATGAAGAGATAATTTTGATGTCAATCAATTTCACTCATGTACACACCCTCAAATCATGCCCAATGAAATCATCATATCTGTCTGTATAAGATATAGAAGGGAAGCTTAGCCCAAAACTGTTTCTCTTACGAATTGCAAATGAATGAATATTTAAAAATAGAATTAATTATCTCTTTCATACAATGAATTATCATCTGCTTTGTTCGGAAAAGAAGATTCTTTAGTCTGAAATTCAATCTTAGTTTACAATACCTAATATGTAACGAGGAATTCACGTTTACGCCAGTCATTTTTTTCAAGTGCTTTAAGAGTTGGTTTCTGAATTGGATTTCATCTATTTTAATTTGAAAGTTGAAATCTCTTTAAATGATGAGTTTATTGATGGGATAAGGTAACTTGAAAATGATGATGTGGAAAAAAGAGTAGTGTTCCATTATCAAATCAATACGAATATATCAACGAATACAAGCCGTAAATTTTCGCAAACTCATTTCTCTGGATGGAATGGATTTGATCTTCAATAAGCAAGCTCTCTTTCAAATTCACTTTTTTGTTTAGCTCATCTGAATTTTTTTCGAAACTTATGAGAGCCATTAACAAATCCTCATGATTCGTTATTTTGCCGGCGGGTGCAATCCTATTGGTCGAGACGAAGCAATTAAAACCGCTACAGTATTTAAAGGAACGGCCGGGCAATCAAAGGATAAGCTTTCGCATTGCATCATCTCAAGGGATGAAATGTATATCCTGATTAATAGACAGTGTGAGATTGTAGAATCGCAGTTGGGCGAGAGCTCTCTGTCCATCACTCTCTCTCTTTCTGTCTGCAGATCAGGCAGATACGCACAGCATCAGTATCATCATCGCAGTAATCAACATCATCACCGCTCTCATTAAAACGCAATATTCTTTTCCTCTCTGCCTTTGAACAGCATTATATGAAAGCATTCATCCAATAATTCCGTCGTTCAAAAGAATTTATTGAGTTTTTTAATGGACCTCCGCATCCTCAGTACAATGCAGTCCGACCTTTGCCAATAACGACTGTATTACACCGCATTTCACATACCACACGCTTTTGCTAATACTTTGTGTGCGCTTGTTGTGTTTTGTTTCAATGGAGAATTCAAACAGCGATTATGAATTAACGAATTTCCTCTGATTTTCATTTCTCCGGGTGATTAACGTTCTGCCAGATCATCCGCCGAATATTTCGAATAATTCCGCTCTTCATTGAAACATATTAGCCTTGAAAAATATGGATTGCTAACTGACTGAGCGTGTGATTTTCCCTTACCAAAGAGACAACGTCTACTCAACATTGTATTATTTGTTGCATACTTTGAATTTCCTGCCCATCTCATGATGATGATCTCAAACAAATGAATGATATTACGTTGTTAGCTTTCAATTTTCTATAATTATAATTCACGATAATCATATTGTCATAAATAAGAAAACTATAGTTTTCTAATATTCTTGAGATGCGGAAATATTTGAATTCCAGCTTCAAATACAGTCATGATTATTGAGTATTATTTTTGTTTATTAAAACATCGTTCATAGCACAAAGTGAAAGAGAAACTGACTGGTTGTTTGAATCAATAAACCTTGATTGCACGTGAGTGCATTGGATGGAGAGCGCACTTGTTGTTAGTTCTGTATCTAATGCATTCAACAACAATAACAAAGCTAATTCTTTTTATTAATAAAAGAATTTATTATTTTACTATTATTAAAGTAATAATAATTATATAATTTATCATATCTATTGTTATCTTATTACGTCATTGCCAAGGCTACTTATTAAAATAAATTTATATACTTTCATTTATATCAAATAAATTATTATTTCATTGTAATAAATAAAATTAACACATTTAGTAATTTATTATTCGACATTTATTATTTATTATTAAAAACCCCACCGTTACATATTTGGTGGAGGCTTAAAGGGTTTTTAATCCAGCTCTAAAATTTGGACTTTCCCGGTAGCCTTTTAAAAAAAGAACATTGTGGTGTTTAGTTGTATGGTATGAATGTTGTGGATGTGAGAGATATTCGAGTGAAAGAATTAAATCTCCGGCAAGCACTCTCCATTGCTGAACAGTATAGGTTGTTTATTCCCCCTAACGCCGATTTAGATTTCGTGAGGTCACAAATTAGGATCCTGAAAAAGAATCTTGTAGAACCAGAAAATCATAAAATCAATCAGGAGAAAGCTATTAGTTACATTCTAGAAGGTGTCCAGTTATCGGAACAATTAACAATACAGTATCCCAATCTTGCCTTTTAGAACAAACGTTACGACGAAAATTCGTGCTGGATACTAAGGAAGAAGCTTCACTCGAAAATAGGGACGTACAAACAGATATCCCAATAAAAATAGACGAAGCAATTCAAACTTTATCTCAAACATTCGAAAATAGAGAGGCTCAAACTAATATTCCAATAAAAGTAGACGAATCAATTCAAACTTTAAAATCAAAAATTTCTAAACCAGTTACAATGACTGATAAAAAACGCCCATTTTTGGCTCCCAAAACCTTTGGAGGAAAAAAGGAGAGGATGTCACGGATTTCTTTGATTATTTTGATAGGGTATCATCTGCAAATTCGTGGGATGAAAAGATAAACTATTATATCTTCCCTTCTACTTGGAAGGTAGTCCCTTAAAATACCTTGAAATGGTTAGGATTATATTGGCTGAGTCAAATAAATTAGATTATAAAAATGTGAGACTTGAATTGGAAAAATATTATCAACCCATACAATTGGATAGGTATGAAATGGAGTTGGCAAACAGTAAAATGAAACCGTATGAATCAGTGCGTGAATTTATGGCCCAAGTCCTATTCCTGTGCTCTAAGGTAGATCCCCATATGACTGATGGTAGGAAAGTAAAATATGTAATGAAAGGTTTATTGCCTCACATTTTGGACAAAATTGTAATGCTACCTAATGAGACCCTTGAAGAATTGGCTAACAATTTGGAACGATTTGAATTGTCAAAATATATGTTAGAAGATAGGATGGCTGTAAATCACATAGATCATTCGTCCAACCATCAAATAATGCAAATCAGTAGGAACATTGACAGATTGATAGATCAACAAAATAATTTCCAAAATAGGGCCACTTTCAAATCTAATAACGAAAATCGTGAAGTAACAAGAAATTATGGAGACAGAAATCCCAGATTCAATAACAATCGAATTGACAGGAACCCAAGATTCAACAATAATAACAGATTTAATAATAACAACAGAAATACTAGTTTTGAACGTAAGGACAAGGAATATAAAAAGGATAGTACTCAAAACAGATGGTGTGGAATCTGTAATAAATCTAATCACTCACTTGCTGATTGTCGTTTTAATTTAAAGAATCAAAAGAAAGAAGAGCCTTTTTGCGCTATTTGCGAGAAAAAGGGACATACTATCAAAAACTGCAAATTCAATGGAAAAATCAATTCAAAAAACGAGTAGAAGGGGTTCAACACTCTTTGTTAGTAGAGTTAGGGGGCCCCTCTATTAAAAATAATCGGATTAAAGAAGAATCTTTAGAAAAAGAATTTTCTATCGAAGGAAAAGTTAAAGTAGATAAGGCATCCGAAATAAGAAAATTAGGTAGTAATGTTGTACAAACGGTTACAGTTGATAACGCATCTAAAAATGAAACTTTGTGTAGTAATGATATAAAACATATTAAGGTCGATAATGCATTAGAAATGACTAAATTGTGTAGTACTGTTGTGAAAACGGATAAAGTCGAGAGCATATTTGAAAATGAAAATGATATAAAACCAGTTGAAGTCGGGAAAGCATCTGATAATAACAAAATTTGTATTGATCAAGGTATTGATAGTAATAAACAAGATATTTCAATTTATTCCAATTCATCATGTAAAAGTATGAGTAATTCCCCTGTATCAATCACGGGCGAAATAAATGATAAAGAGGTAAAAATATTATTCGATTCAGGTTCAAGTGTTTCACTAATAAATTTCAATTTGATCAATCATTGTCAAGGTCGGATGTTGACCAAAACTAATTCTAATCTTATAGCTGCTAATGGTTTACCAATTAAAGTGATAGGTAAAGTTTGTTATGAATTCAAAATTGAGAAGGTCAATGTTACTTGGGAATGCATTGTTGTTCATTCAATGTCAATCGAACTGTTATTAGGAGTAGATTTCATGCTGAGTCATGGAGTGTGTCTAGATTTTTTAAAGCAAGAGATAGCTTGGACTATTAACAATAATGATTATTTTGTTCCATTTTCACGCGTTGATGACATCACAGAATCACATTTCATCAAAGTAATAATAGATGAGCAAGTAATAATAAAGCCTAAACAATTGTTAAATATTGCGGTGAGTTTTGAAAAAGAATTGGACGATAGTAGGCCAGTATATTGTGTAATGCAACACCCAGAGCTAGATGTTATTAGTTTAAAGACCATAAATGAGAATAGTAGTGTTTTGGAAATCGCAAACGCATCAGATTCAGTAATTCAATTATTAGATCGTCAATCCATAGGCAGCGTATCGATTTCGCAATCGGCTGAGAATGCAAGGTTGTTGAAAACGCGCAAATCTAGGTCGACTCACGAAACACTAAACGTTTATTTATTAGATGATATTTTTTTGCAAGCGGGAAATGAAAAATATTTTACTATTCCAACGACGGAGTTTGATTGTATACTCAGCAATTCCAAAGTTCGATTCATACCTAATGAAAATTATTTGGATAGTCAGTGCGCATTCATTGAATTATTGTCACAGAGTAAAGATGAGTTCAAATTTATTGTTCGTAATATTGGTTGTAAACCAATTCAATTTGAAAAAAATGTATGCATCGGAGAATTTATTCCGGATAATAGGTATGGAATGTTATCATCAGTAATTAATTTTATTAATGAAGATATTAGTATAACTAAAAAAATTTCTATTAATGATAATTTAGAAAAAACAGAAAAAGAGACATTTTACACTATGGTTGAAGAATATAATGATATTTTTGCTAAAGATAAATATGATATTCCAGTATCTAAGTTGCCAGCAGTTTCGATTCAACTAGTAGATGATACTCCTATTTTCAGTTCACCTTATAAATTTGCTCCTAGTGAAAGGCAAGAATTACAAGAAATAATTGATGGCTTATTAAAGGCTCAGGTAATTGAGGAATGTAGATCAGGTTATGCATCTCCAGCTTTTCTAGTAAGATACAAAAATAAACCGCCGAGAATGGTAGTCAATTATAAGAAGTTGAATTCAAAAATTATCAAAGATAGGTACCCATTGCCAAATCCTGGAACTATCTTAGAATCTTTGAGTGGAGCTAAATATCTCACAACATTAGATTTAACTTCAGCTTTTACTCTATGCCCATAGCTGAGGAATCACAGCATTTAACAGCGTTCACAACACCATTGGGATTATATAAGTTTAAAAATTGCCACAAGGATTAGCCATAAGTCCCAATACTTTTCAGATAGAAATCACAAGTCTATTTAGTGATAAATTGTATAAGAGTATGTTATTGTACATAGATGATCTTTATATCTATTCAGAAACAGTAGAAGATCACATAAAAGAATTAAATGAAGTTTTCAAGAGGATACGAGATTGCAATTTGAAATTGAATCCAGACAAGTCAAAAATATGTTTTCAGTCTTTAAAAATTTTAGGACATTTAGTGTCAGACAAAGGGATAGCCCCGTTAGCTGATAATGTAGAGTCTATAACACAGTTTCCAGTTCCTACTAAAGTAAGTGAGTTGAGAAGGTTTTAGGAGCTGTTTCCTATTATCGTAAATTTATTCCGTGTTTATCTAAACGATCTTATGTTCTAACACAACTAACTAAGAAAGATACGAATTTTGAATGGCTAGAGACACATCAACAAGTATTTGAGGAGTTGAAGCAATGTTTAATATCAAGTCCGGTGTTAGTTCATTATTGTGATAATAGAGAAACCTTTCTATATACGGATGCTTGTTCGGTAGGCATTTCTGGCTGTTTGAGTCAAAAATTAGAAGATGGAACGATTCATCCAGTTTCGTTCGTGTCTAGAAGATTAACTAAGAGTGAATCTCACTGGTCTGCGACAGAACTAGAACTATTAGCTGTTACATATAGTATTATGCATTTCAGATCGTTATTATTGAATAAGAAATTCACTGTTATAACAGATCACAGTAGTTTGCAATATTATAGGAATATTAAAGAACCGAGTTCACGTTTAGCTAAATTGGTCACTAAATTGGTTCAATTTGATTTTGATATTAAATATCAGCCCGGAAAAACACTTCAATTAGTAGATGCATTATCACGTGCTCCGGGTGACAAAGTTATTGAAGAAGATTGGCAAGAATACACATATTTGATTAGTAGTGAGGCAATAGACTTATTGCGGAAGCAAGTTATTGAGAACGAAGGGCAGCAGTCCGCAAATATGATTAGCAGTATAAATATAGGATTATTGCAGAAACAAGATCCATTTTTAAAACAAATATATGACGCTTTGTTAGATTTAGAATCGGCTGAGAAAAGTGTGGCGAGGAAAGCTAGAAATTATACATTGAGAGATGATATATTATATTACAAGGAATCCCAAGTGAAATCGGCAGCTTTATATTTATTAGTAGTTCCACAAAGTTTGGTACCCACTGTTTTGAAACAGTTTCATGATTCATTGCAATTTGGAGGTCACTTAGGTATAGATAAGACCTTATCAAAAATTAAAGATAGATATTATTGGCCTACGGTGAGGAAAGATGTAATTGAGTATGTAAAGTCGTGCGAGATTTGTCAGAAAGCGAAAGTTTCTCGTTTAAAACCATCTGGACTACTGAAACCTATAAAAATTTCAGACGAGCCTTTTCATACAATTTGTGTAGATGCAGTTGGTCCAATTTCAAAAGTAATAACTGTCAGTATATTTTGGTAGCGGTTGACAGAACAACGCGTTTCGCATTTTGTAAACCTGTGAGCTCAATTGATGCAAAAAGTACAGCAAATTTTATATTAGATTTCGCTTCTTTGTATGGTTTGCCGAGAGTTATACATACGGATAATGGATCCAATTTCAAGGCGGAAGTTTTCAAAGATTTTTGTGTATCTTTGGGTTTAGATCAGAAGTTTGGTTCTCCATATATGCCATCAACTCAAGGAGTAACTGAACGGTTTAATGATACAATTATTACAATGTTAAGGTGTTTCATAAATACCGAACAATCTAATTGGGCTAAGTGTGTACGACATTTGTGTTTTGCTTATAATATTGCGGTACAAGAGTCATTAGGATATGCACCTTTTTATTTAGTATTTGGATATATTCCTCGTAGTCCAGTGGATATTGCGTTTCTTCCTTCTTCAGTATGCAGAGATAGGATTGAAGATTTGAAATCATTAGCTAAAGTGCGAGAGAGGTTACCTGAACTCCTACAAGGAGTACAAGGAAAACAGAAAGTTAGTTTTGATAAAAAGCACAGAGTGGTATCTTTCAATAAAGGTGATAAAGTTTTAGTTTGGTATCCCAGATTTCAGACAGATACTTGTAAAAAGTTCAATAATCCTTTCCATGGGCCATTTGTGGTTTCACGAAAACTATCTGATCTAAATTATGAAGTTTTATTAGAGAAACGAGGAAAAATCGTACCAGAAATTGTTCACGTTCGCCGTTTGAAGCTTTTCAATGAAAGAAAAGATTAGTATATTAGGGTGAATTTAAATTTTTGATTTATTTATATTATATGAATAGTTTTATCTAAATTAAAGTATAATGATATTATTAATGGTAATGGATAGTGGTTATTGGAGTTCAATGAATGTGATTATTTTGAATTATATCATAAGTTCTATATTATTATTATATTACATGTTATATATAAAAAAAAAAAATAATAAATAAAAATTGGGGAATTATATTTATAAGAACCAGACGAATCATTATTGTTCAGTATATAATTTTTATTAGGATTATAGGTTTTAAGATAATGGACACTAAAATTTTTAAAAATTGGTTCAGTTAGTGATTTTGATTTTTTTTCTCGAGTATTCGTTATGTTTTCATATCATTGAGTATAATTTCAAAAATCAATAAAATCTACCGAAGGGTACGGTTAGAATTCAAGTTTTTCAAGCGCAAGTGTTTGAAACTCGTTTAGCGATTAATTCGGCTGAGCGTACTACAGGTTCACCAGTAGCTCAACTCAAACTAAAAATTTTCGTCATTCCAGGAAAATGATTCTCAGAAAAAGTAATTAAAGTACCTTTCTGGGCATTTATTGTGTTTATAAGGTTAATACCAATCGATTTTGTTTAGTATATCTTTTTGATTGGGTCACAGGGTTTCGAGATTAATGTTTTTAAAAATTTTAAAAATTTTTTCTATCAGGGTTTCTGTTTTTAAATTTAGACATTTCGATTTGTTTTTATGTATTAGAGCACATTTTAAAAAATCAATGAAATTCACTGACGTGAACAGTTGTAATTCAAAAATGTTCAAGCGAGAGTTGTTAAAACTCGCTTAGCGGTTACAAACGGTAGAATTCCATATAGCTGCGCTAAGAAGTGTAGATTTTCAGCGAGAACCAGGAAAACTTTTGTTAGTGAGAGTAAATTTTGTGATTTTTGAAATTTGTTTTGAGTATTTGTATTTGTCAGGATGAGACTGATCAACTTTGTTCAGTAAAAAAATTTTGATTAGGGCAGAGGTTTCTGCGATATCTTGGAATTAAAGTAGTGAGAAATCATAAGGTCACCAACAGAATTTTTTTTTATTTTTTTAATAATTTTTTTTTGATATTTCGATTTGTGTTTGTGTAATTGGGTATGATTTTGAAATTCACTAAAATTCACCGAAAGGGACAGTCACAATTCAAGTTATAAGAGCGCGATTGTCATAAAATCGTTCAGCGCTTGGAATATTGAGATTTTCGTTCATAGCGTAGTAGACAAGTATAGTGTTCGCCGCGCTATCGGCTAAACTACGAAAAATTTCTCGTAATGAGTAAAAGTTCAGATATTCGAAATTTTTTTTTTCGGGTATTCATGTTGACAGGATGAAGTTGTTTAACCTTTTGCAATCAAAAGTTAGTTTAGGGAAAAGGGTTTTGAGTTATCAGCTTTTAAAAATTTCGACCTTCTTAGACTTTATAACTTTATATTAAGGTTCCTAATTAATTTTTTCGAAATATTTTCATTAATTATTATAGAAACATATATTGTTAATCATTTGTACTGAGAATATAATAGATTCTATTATTCCATGGTTAAATATTAAGAATTATATTGGTACATGTACCGTTTGTGGATAGGATTTTAGGCTTTATATCCTTATTTTAGGGTTTTCAGTGAATATTATATAGAATATTTTCATTAATTATGGAAGATCCATATGGTATTAGCCTGTTCCACAGATAATATAAAAGGATTTCATTACTCATTCATGAAATAAAACGGATTATAAGTGTACTTTGACAGTTGACGAAACGGCATTTTTATATTTTAGACCTTTATATTAAGGTTCCTACTAAATTTTTCAGCAATATTCTCAGTAGTTATTGTAGATCCACATCATGTTAAACATTTTTAATGATAAAATGAATGATATTATTATTCAATGGTTAAATAATACGTGTTATAATATCACATTGACCAAGCAAATATAGGATTCTAGAGTTCATGCTTCTATACTGAGATTTCTAAATAATTTTTTAGTAATATTTTCAGCAAATAGTAAAGTTGAAGATACTGTTAATCATTTTTGATGATATTGTAAATGATATCATATTTCAATGGTTTAATAATTATGGTTAAAAGGCAAATTTGACCTTCTGAGAATTGAATGTTGAAGTTTTAACAGTTATATTAGAGTTATTGATGAATTTTATGAAAATATTATCAATAGTAATTTATGATCTATGTATTGTTAACCAGGTTTAACAATAATATGAATGTTTTATTTATTTCATGATTTAATAATAATGGTTACGATGAAAAATTACTTTTCTGAAGACAGATTTTTGAGTTTTATACTCTTATATTAGTGATTTCAATTAATTTTATGAAAATATTCTCAGTAATTATTGTAGAATTATACAATGGTTAGCAGTTTTCATGATAAAATGAGAAGTATATTTATGTCATGGTTAGATAATGAACGTTATTTGTTAAATCAATTCTTCGAAGACAGGATTTTTGCTATTTGAATCGTTATTGTAGCATTCCTATTGAATGTAATAAGAATATTTTCAGTAATTATTATAGGTTTGAACATGGTTCATCTGTTCTAGTTGTAATATGAATCGTATTTTCAACAGCTAATTGAATAATAAAGCTTTTATGTTGAGTCGATCTGTCAATGAGGACAGAAGTTTTCTATTAGCGCACGATATTAGCGGCGCGAATTTTAAAAAAATATTCATCACAGAATAATTGTTAGTGATATTTTCGTAGAACAATTCAGTTAGTGGATTACAAGTGTGGCATACTTGCGAAAGTTCAGCTATCTTTGTCGTTAGTTTAAATTATTATGAAGGTTTTCACGGCAAAGATTATTATTTAAAGTTTAATAAAAAGAGAGAAACAGAATTATTTCATTATGGAGAGATAATAAAATATGTACAGCATATTATGAATCATTGTGACGATTTAAAAGTAAAGTAAAGAAACTGTAAATTAAAGGAAAGTAAAGTAAAGAAAAAGTTTATATTCATTCTGTTATATTGCTGTCATTATAAAGATGATAGTATAACTAACATCAAGAGTCTTTGATTGAATAAATTGACATAGATTGTATGAAATATCTAGTGGAACGGTCGTTCCACCACCCGTCCCCCCCGTGATACGAATGAAAGACCGGGACTACTATATATTCTGTAACGAACTTCCCTTTGATGTTCGCATGCCGCCATCTCAATTTACGCGGAAGGTAGTGAAAATTTTAAAATGTTGTAATGACATTATTTTCTTAGATTTTTAAGCGCTTTCATTTAAGATCAGAACGAACTTCCTACGATATAAATTCGCGAAGATACTATATGCGGGTATTTTGTCATTTTACTAATTTTGAGATTTTTCAATTTTTTTCAACTTTGAGCACTTGATGTGAAAAATCTGTAATGAGTTGAGATTTCGGACTACTAAAAGCGATTGAAGACATGTTTAAACTATTTACATTTAAAATTTCAAATCATTTAATGTCCGATTAAGCTCTGTAGCTCTGTCCGAATAAAAATTAAAGTTGCAATTTGAAGTTAGAATTTGAAGCTTTTTATCGAATGTAAACAGGGCCACCCAGGAACAAGGCCTAGACACTCAAAATGTGACGTCACGGCTAAGTGGCCTACTACTCCACTATACTGTTCATAAACATCCACTGATCACAACCAAGTTTGAATATTTAAATTTCTATTATTTAAAAATGAATAAATAGACTTACTCACCCACCAAAAGGTAATTGTGCAGTTGAAATGAACTCGAGACGAGAAAAACCAAACACGAATTCCAATTTTAATGGAGGGATGAGTTGTAAACATGAGTTGTTATAGACACGATGCGATGACGTCAGCTGCACGTTTAAATTCAGTATCTAGCTAGACCATGTTCCTAGGTGGCCCTGATGTGAATGTCGCGATCCTAGCGGTTAAAAACTAAAAGTTTCACACTGTTGCCACCGCCAAATTCGACCTTTTCAATAATAGCCCAGTAAAATTGTCATCAAAAATAGGGTCTACCTTGTATGAAATGGGATAGTCGGTTTCTTTTTTAGTAATGTTAATGGTAGTCCTGGGATGCTAAATCCAAGTTTTAGACCTAAGCAAACTACCGGATCATCTCCAAAAATCGTACAAAATGGCGGAATTTTGCACTATTTTTATGTTTGGCTAATTTTTACCCTGAAGAATCTGTTTTTCATAGAGGACATTGTACATATTTCTTAAAGTATATCAAATTATCTTCAATTTGAGACCAAATTAATCATTGTAGGCCCAACCGTTTGCGAGATACAGCTCTTCAAAGTTCATAAAATTAACGAAAATTTACCCTTTTTTTCAATTTTTCGCAATTTTGACCCTGAAGAATCACTTTTTCATATAGGACATTCAATATAGGGTTGAATGTTAATCTAAATACCTACATTTTGATACCTAATCGGTTATTGTAGGCCCAACCGTTTGCGAGATACAGCTCTTCAAAGTTCATCAAATTATCGTAATTTTTCACTTGTTTTTACATTTGGTCAATTTTGACCGTGAAGCATCACTTTTTACAATGTGACTTTCAGCAAAGTTTTGAAAGATAATTTAAGAATCTACAATTTGAGACCAAATAGTTTGCGAGATGTAGGCCTTCAAAGTTTATCAAATTGTTGAATTTTTCCACTTTTTCTACATTTCTTCAATTATGACGTCTGAAGAATCATTTTTTATGAAGAACATTCAACTTAATTTTGAAAGCTGATTCAATTACCTACAATTTGAGACTAAATTTGTTATTGTAGGCTCAACCGTTTGCGAAATACAGCTCTTCAAAGTTCATTGAATTATCATAATTTTTCACTTGTTTTTACATTTGGTCAATTTTGACCATGAAGTAACACTTTTTCATATAGGAAATCCAACATATTTCTCAAAGTATATTAAACATATTTAGTATATTACCTACAATTTGAGACTGAATTGGTCATTGTGGGCCTAATAGTTTGCAAGATATAGGCCTTCAAGTAGATTAGTAGAAGTCTACTCACATTTAAAATTTCAAATCATTCAATGTCCGTTAAAGCTCTGTAGCTCTGTCCAAATAATAATTAAAGTTGCAATATTTGGAATTTGAAGTTTTATCAGATGTAAATGTCGCGTTTACATTTATCTGGGCCAGGCGGAGGCCTTGTGAGAAATAGTGAGAAAGAGATAGAAGTGAGAGGGTATGAAGGTGTTTACATTCTTTATTTTATTTGTAGATTGATAAAGTAATAGGTAATGTTGAACTGTCTCACATTATATCATACAAAATCAAGTGAAACCAAATAATCAGACTATTTTTTGCATACTCCGCCAGAGACAGTATTTGACAATAGGTACACTGTGTTATCTTCATTTGTAGATCAACGAAATAGAGTTTTTCTGCACTTAAGAGGTGTTGGAGTAAGTACACATAATATCATTTCATAAGTGGTCATATGATCTATTAAAGTGGGTTAAAATTCACGGAGAAAATCGAATATTCCAATGAAAATATTTCTTGAAACATTATCAATAATGGGGAAAATTTGAGAATTTTGTTCCTGGAATTTATAATAATGGTGTAAGGCAAATTTTCACAAGGATTTCATTTTTCGATTACAAAATATTTTTTTCATCAAAAGTGGTCATGTGACCTATCGTAATGGGTTAAAATTTCAATCTAAATTCAAAATCTCAATCTTATTTAACAAACTTTGTGGATAACTGCTTATACATGAATTAATGTTGCTACAATGATATGTCGTTAAAGTCTGGATAGTAAATGATAAGGTGTGATGCAACAGACACAGTCACAACGTCTTGTTTGTTCATTCAGTATTAACCATAACTGGCTCATTCATAGCTAGAATAATTTTGTAGCACCCAAATAGTGAGGATAAAATATCTTTTATCAAATAACATAGCATTTAACTTTAAAAAAAAAAATTAACTCTCTCCCCATCCATTGTGTTTGCAGTGTTTTACCTCCATAACAAGAAGGTGATTAAAAAAAACAACTGATATCCTCTCCAAAAAATTCTCCAAAAAAGAATTCGTCACCCGTCCCCTACCCCCGACCCTATTGAAAACGCTGGTGTGGAAACCAAAATTTGTGTACCAAAGAAAAAATCCAAAAAATTTTCATAAGCTTTCAGTAAGAAAATGTTTTGATATAGCCTAAATAAGAAACCCGTCTCCCTCTGCAATATACATTTATACATACAATATAATAATCATGTGTAGCCAACCCAAACAAAAATGAACACTCTGTTCTGGAAGCCATTGACATTGAAGAAAAAATTTGAAAGAAATTTTGGGGGAGGGCGAGGGCACTCAATAATTTAGAAAATTCATAAAAAATTGTTAGCTCAAACACTGAGAGTATGATTCCTGAAAGTTTACCATATTTCCAATTCGTGATTTTAAGTGGGTGAGATTGAGCGCCCTCGCCCTCCCCCAAAATTTCTTCCAAATTTTTTCTTCAATGTCAATGGCTTCCAGAACAGAGTTTTCATTTTTGTTTGGGTTGGCTACACATAATTATTATATTGTATGTATAAATGTATATTGCAGAGGGAGACGGGTTTCTTATTTAGGCTATATCAAAACATTTTCTTACTGAAAGCTTATGAAAATTTTTTGGATTTTTTCTTTGGTACACAAATTTTGGTTTCCACACCAGCGTTTTCAATAGGGTCGGGGGTAGGGGACGGGTGACGAATTCTTTTTTGGAGAATTTTTTGGAGAGGATATGTTGTTCTATAACTATAGTATGATTAATAATTGTTCTGATTTCAGATATTGATCCAGTATAAACTGTGCGATTAAATTGTCCTTAATTATAGATATTTTTTTTTTAAACAATATCCAACCAACCAAAAGTAGAGTTTTTTTTTTATTATTATATCATTAATGTACATGATTATTGTTGTATTGTAATTTCTATTAGAGCCTTTTATTATTGTATAATTTAACGATTTTTTATAAATTTAAATTCAAGGATTCAAGTGGTTATACTAAAAGTAGAGTTTTTATTATTGTACAGAGGTTTCCTTTCCAATTATTATTTTTATTTTTAACATTCAATCATGAATTTCCCTTTATTAACCTTCCTTATGCTGCTTCTCACAACGCACACACATGCAGTTAAGATCTTCGCGGGAGTATTCTTCAAACAGTTAGAACACGGAGTGGCGTACGAGTCATCAGTTCCATTGACATATGAGGCGGATTTCCCGGAAACACAGCAGGACGTTCTACAGGCTGAATCTGTGTTCTGGCCAACATGTCACCAAGCAGATTGTAATATGGCGGATGCTGTACAACTCTACAAATTCAATACTGATGAGTGGTCATCAGGCAATGGAATCTTCACTTCATATGGGACCTCCGACCACCCGGAAAACTCGAGCGATCGAAGCGTTGGGCGACTTCTTTCACTTCTGCTGTTCAGTGGCGACCGACGGTGAGCTTCACAAATTGGAGTTCAATGAACAGAAGGTGACTGATCATCTAAATGCTTTCCAAGGATTAGTCTCAGACGATCATAAGGATTTAATCAAGATTTCCAGAAACTTGAAGCTGTTTGCAGGGAATTTTTCACAACAATTTCACGAAGCCTACACCAAGTTAACAGACAACGTGAAGTTATAAATTCAGAAGAATCAACATCAAGATATTCACAAGCTGTGTAAATTGGATTGCATCCCAGCGGGAGACAGGATGGAGATCGTTGAATATTCGCCAACGGAATTCATCATATCCAATATTCAAGAAAACTCAACGGTAGAATGCAAGGAGGGGTCGAGTCATCAACTGCGGAGTCATCCAGGAGCATCGTACGTGGAGCTACCGTGCGATTGTTCTATCATGGAGAGACAACGTGAGTTAGTTAGAAAAACCTTCCCTTGTCATTCTCAAACCTCTATTAGTTTAAATATTCAACATTTTTTACCTTTGAATTGGGTGAAATTTAATTCATTGAAGATAGATGTCTTAAAGCCACATTTGAATCCGAAATTTTCTAATATTAGTGAAATTCTCAAAGATGAGATAGAAGTACAACTACCTGATTTGATGATACATGATAGAATATCTTCGAATATTTTTGAAAAAATAGAGTTACCCAATGATTGGGGTAGCATTGTTAATTCAACAAGTTTTGTATTCTATATCGTTTTTGGTTGGTTGAGCATATTATCTATTTTGTGTGTTTATTTAGCAATAAAATTGTATATTTTAAAGTTATCAACACTTAGGGCAGAGAAGCCAACTATTCAGATAGTAGATCGATAGTTCGTATTCAATTAAAATCTTAATTTTTCTCTCAATGTTATAAATTGTTTTGTTTATCATTATTGTATCACTTATTGTTTATCTTATTGTAAATCATAATTATTAGACTATTTTTATCACAATTATCAAATGAGTAGTAATTGTTTGTTTTCATTTTGTTTTCTATGTTCATTAGAGAGAGATGTATTCTTACAAGTGAACTAAATGTAAATATTATCTTCATGTAAAGTTCATTGATAGATATATTTTTTTGTTTAAGTGTAATAACATTTATTGTTTTGAGGATAAGAACACCAGTGTTAACGATTTCTGCTGTAAAATGTTTGTAATTTCTTTAATGAGGTCACTTTGATGCGTGCCACTTTTTGTTTACTGGTGCAGAAATATTAATCTGTCATCATTATAATGTTGAAATATAGCCTTCAGCTCATTATTGATTAGCACGTGGTGGTGTATAAACCTATTGGAGGTTGAGTGTTGTTGTGTATCATTCATTGGGATTTGGTTTTAAGTAATCAGTCAGATTTCATTTTTTTTTCTTTTTTTTTCAATCACTAAAGTGTGTAAATTTTATTAATTTTTTTTAAACGACAGTCATTCACCCTGGGTCACGACTGAGGGTCCAGTCTCCCAGTTGGGTGGGTGATATGTCATAAATAAGAAAACTATAGTTTTCTAATATTCTTGAGATGCGGAAATATTTGAATTCCAGCTTCAAATACAGTCATGATTATTGAGTATTATTTTTGTTTATTAAAACATCGTTCATAGCACAAAGTGAAAGAGAAACTGACTGGTTGTTTGAATCAATAAACCTTGATTGCACGTGAGTGCATTGGATGGAGAGCGCACTTGTTGTTAGTTCTGTATCTAATGCATTCAACAACAATAACAAAGCTGAGTTTGGTTTGGCCGCGAAATATCACGTTCAAGGTGCTGGTCCTCACATAAATAGATGCTTTAATTTTGAATCGAGGCTATTCACCCTTTATAGATTTTTGCGGTACAAGTGTACCATCTGTGTGGGATAGTCAGTCTGAAAAGAAGAATTGGGTTTTCAAAGATACAGGAACTGTTTCAGTACGGGCAGTTTTAAATTCTTGTTCTTAGGGAATTCAATCCTATCTATAGACTGAATAACTCACGCAGATTTGGGTAAAGTAGGTGTGAGGCCAGTGATAGTGGTATATATTCTCATGAATGTCGATTGTTATGTATTATTTGTCATGATAGGTGCATCTGATATTCTTCTGTAATGGCAAGTAATTCAAACAAATCTACACTACAGAATTGAAATTGGGAGGAAACCGATTTGAAATTAAATAGCTTAGTTCTGCTATATGAAAATTCTTGAAAAGATTTCAAGAATTGAAATTGGGAGCCTGGGAGGAAACCGATTGTAAATTAAATAGTTTAGTTCGGTTATGTGAAAATTCTTGAAAAAATTTCAAGATTTCAAGTGTTTCATTTTATATAAGAAGAAGATCTCCTTGTTATAAGAATAGTGAAAATTGAGACTAATGTCAAAAGTATAGAATTGCAGTAGAAGAAACTCTCCAACACTCAACACATAGATAGGCCTACGTATATGTGGAGAGGAGACAAGTTGGGCTGCCTTCATGTTCTCACCCATTCTGAGTCAGACATTACAATTGCTAAGTAACTTCCACATGCGGTCAAGCCCGACAAGAGCTTAAAATGTGTAATCCCATTAGAACATCTATTTTTCCTTTGATAACATTTTATAAATAAAGCTTATGTTGGGTTGGCTTATGTCACCAACCAAGATTAACTATTCAATGAGAACAACTAACTTAAATAACTAACTTGAATCAGCTGATTTCATTTTTTTTTTAGGGTGATGCCCACATGAGCTCTAGGCTTGTGCGTGGGTAATGAGAGGGGTGATGATGAGAGATGATGACTGTTTTCAGGCAGTCGGGACCGACCCAACATTAGTGTTTTTCTCTTATGTTTATGTTATTGTTTCTGATTCGAGTTGTATGATATTTTTTTATTCATCAGCAAATATCATTATTCCATACATAACGTTTTGTGCTTTTCATAATCTCTGAAATATTTATAGTAGGGAAGTATTGGTAGCCACTTCAACAATTTCTTTTCTATGAAGAACAAGTGAAACAGCGATACAGCTCTGAATAGTAATGAAAGTTTATCTCACTCAGGGTAGGTCATTTGGAATTTGCTACGTTCATGTCAAAACCTTCTCCCCTGCTCATGGTGGGATAAATTGTTCTGTCAAATTCACTCGAATGAGTTTGTCGGCAAAACGAAATTCGGTATCGGATTTAGGAACGTCGGATTTCGAAGGCCGTGTTGGGGGCAACGCTTATCAGGTCTGCATGGCAATTTCTCCCAGCTACATTATTATTTAATTGTTACACGAAAGTTGGAGGAGCCTCGTATTACAGTGGGAGAGATTTTGAGCTGTGAGAGGGAGGGGAGTAGTGATTTGTGGAAGTGGGAAGGTAGTCGTGGATATTTAGAGAACTGCTCAGCAGTAGTTGGGAACTAGAGCTTGCCCTGGGTCGGCAGCAGTTTGTGGAAATGATAAATGCTTGATGCCCCGGACTCTCTCTCAGTTTAACGGCGAGAATTAATTCCTCGGTTGACTTAGTTTCAGATCGCAACCACACCCCCAAATATCACTTGTCTCCACCACCGCACTGAATCACAGTGCACACTGAATCCGCACTTTTCTTTCTATAAATCATTTATTTTGTTTTTACACGTCAATTTCAACCCTTGTTTTTTCTATCAGGGTATCAATCTACAGAGAAGCTTACAATTTCAGTTTTTCTCACATTCAAATACTTACTCCAGGCTACATACGGTTTTCTTTCTTATTTCTCCGTTTTTCTTTCATCTTATTTTTTTCAAAATCACTTACTCATTTTTTCTAGATTCGCCACTCTTTTCCTATCAGTATGAAATATAATTTCACTCTCCCCTTGTCATTTATTTTTATTTTTAAAACATTACGTCAGAATTAAAGCTACTTGAAATATCACCAATCAATATTCGTGATAGGAGTGACACGATTCTTGTAAGGGAATTCTTTAATTTCCTAAAAAATTTAAATTTCTTTAAATTAAGGAATTCTTAGTCTTCATTTAATTTAGTCTTCTACCGTTCAATTCTTATTCTTCTGATTGCAAGTCCGTCTGTAACTCATGCTTCTTAATATCATTATCTCATGAACACAAAAAATAAATACTGTAGCAAATTTATTTAATTTTGAATTTTCTGATTTAACACAATTCATGAACTAGATCATGGGTGTTGATATGAAACTATTCTCAGACATATCATTTCTTTGACGGAATATTCTCAATCAAAGGAATTTCTCTGTAAGTTATATTTGAATTCATTTTGGAATCAAAATTATATTTGGAATCATTCAGTCAAAAAGTTATAGAAGGTTTTCATTACAAATGTCATGATTGGATTACATTAAATTTCTTATTGTATTTTCTAATCATTGTATGGACTAGAAACATAGTGTTTGACTTTGTTCTATGACATGCAAAAATTAGGAAATCAAAATAGATCGACCCAATTGAAAAAGGGTCTGGAGAAAATTCTTGAGAAAATTTAAAGAATCAGAAATAGTTGTGAATAATAACATCAGTCACGATGCTTCCAACACTATCAATTATTAAGCTGAATCACTTTTTGCAAAATCCTGACTTATTTCTTGCTGAATCTAGAAATTACTTAGCAGTCACTTATGAAATTATTCAGCAGTTACTTAGCAGAAATTACTTACTCTAGCAGTTACTTATGAAACTTTTTAACGTGTGCAAGGTTGGATCATGGAATGCCCAAGCCATTGACCACTGACAAGCCATTGACAGACCGTTTGGTCTGTTAATTCGATTCGAATAGCATTGTAGTAGCAGTTTCAAGCTTTCCATTGAGTTTCTTATCTTCTGAGATAACAAGTGATTTATTCTACCCTTTCCATTGGAAGATTTCACTTGTGGAACGTGGATGTTGAAACGGCGGCAGCTTGAGGCAAGTGGATGGCTTTTGCATTGTGCTGGCATCGAATCGGATTGCATGCAGGCATTGATGCATAGCAGCACAAGCAAGGCATGTGAATAAAGAAGACAACAGGCCGCGCTGCTGTTGCTGGGCTGGCTCTCTATGGCAAGGCACGGCTGCTGTCAGCGGCAGGATGGAAGGCTTCATTAGAGTCTAGCTCTTTGTTTTCTTAATTGAACATGAAGCTAGATTAGATTCAACTGGAAGCATGGCCTCAAACTGTGTTTGCCGGTAAAGCCGAAAGTGGTGTGAGTCTTACGTTTGCCTCAGTTAAGCCTTATTATTTTCTCTTGGCTTGACTTTCTCATGCCTACCTCAAACGCGATCACACAAATTGTATCAGACTTTGTTCTCCGAGTAAAAATCATGTTACAAAGGCCGTTGACGTTGAATGAAATATGGCTGTTTTTGAATTTTGTCTCGAAAATTTCACTTGAAACTACTACATTCTCCAACCTCTCTGAGTGAGTTGACTATCTATATTCATTCATACGGTACAACACTTGAAAACATTGTCAATAATTATAATGAGTTATATGCATCTCAATAATTCAGTTAAAGAAAGCTTGAAGAATATATTCATATCACGGAGAAAGAAAATGAGTTGAATAAAAGAGTTGATTTTATTCATCCATACAACACCTGAAAATATTATTTAATACCAAGAATAAGTAATACTGAGAAAATTTGAAGTAAATATACGTATGAGGGAGGAACGAAGGCATCCTAGTGAAAAAAAGTTTTTTTATACAAAAAAAAAAACGTTTAGAGGAAGAAAATGATGAGTTGATTAGCTGTATAGGTTGTATAGAAATAATCATGAGATATCAAATTTAAGAGGAAAATTAGAAGAGAGTTAATTAGTAGAGTGTATCCGATCAAAAAAATTGCTTGGAATACTTCTGTAGTTCATAGTTGATTGCATACATTAGTTTATGAGATGAAGGAATATTACCATAAAAATCTAAATAAGTGGTCAATACAGTGTAATATAATATTGGTTCATTACATGAATATTACCACGGCTAAAGAATATGGAATAAAGAATATTGACTATTGCTATTTATGGTGTGTTATTTCTTTAGTAATGATGATTTTCTCATCATAACTAAATTAATTACTAATTTTTTATCCATTACTATTGTTTTCCATTCTCTCAAGGAGTATCGAGCTCATGAGAAAAGAAAGAATTGTTTCAAACGAAAGAATATCATTCATTCAAGAACTGGAGATAACTTCTCAGATATATAATGGGCTTGCATGGCTCCAAACATGTTCATCTAATTGGACAAGGTACTTGTTATAGCAGAGTATGTTATCATATGAGTACGCCTATCCTACTCATTTCTTTCCCATGTACTAAACATCACTTTCTCCTGCGACTTTCTCTGTTTTCAGTCTTCTTTAACATTTGATCAATAAAATTTTGCAGCAACTATCTTTCTTCAGAATTCCCTTCATCACTTTGACAACACGCGATTCTCTAACATTATCTTATTAAACTTGTTTTCTATGCAAAAAGATAGATCAATAATTATAATCCTGGATCAGCACATTGCTTAAAAGGAACTATTAGCTGATTCAAAATCTTGGATCTTGGTTGGTCCGTTGGCCAATTAATGTTGAGCGTACATTTACATTTACAAACATGTCCAACACCAGTATTTTATCAGATATAAATTTGAATTACTGATTTGAATTTATTCTTTCCATCAAAGTGAAAAGGCTTCTACACAAATTATTAAGTTACATAGTGAGTAGAAGTGCAAAATGAACTATCAATGAAAAACCACGTTTTTATCGTGTCAAGTAGCCAACTTCTGGAATCAAAATATTTGTATCACTGGCCAATGGCGGGGTTATCCACAATGGACTTACTGTATTTCTTCTGAACCTGCCATGTATTATTCGTAGTTACTATGATCTGAGATTGGTTATCAGTATCACTAAAAACATATTTGATCCAGTCAGAATTTTATCCAATTGAATTGAAGTAGTCAATATAATGAATTTATATGTCTATTCCAATAAGCGATTGATTACGAAGTCTTCTTTGCGCTTTGAAGAAGTTTCAATTCTTGACCAATTTACATCCAACTTTTATTTGTGCAATATAAACGCGTCTTTGTGGTTCAGGACCTACAAAAGTATATTCATTTATGGTTTATCTCATTATATCAACGCCCCTTTTTTAAATATCTTCATTTTTTATATATAATAGACTTGGGCTTGGAAACTTTGAAGCGGATCTCTTTTTTGTTCAATTTGTTTTTGCCAAAATTATCAAATTTTGAACTTGATGAACCCAGCCTTATATTTGATTGTAAATTTGTTAAAAAATCTATAGATTTATTCAGTCATTGTATGTGAAGCTTATGTAAACTGAAAATGGTTATAGGCCTAGTAATGTGTCTCATCAACTCAACCCATTTGTATGGTTTTCCGTCTACAAATAAAATGATAATATATTATAATAATTATTTATCAGCTTATTTTTCAAGTCTATAAAGATGATAGCAGGTATAAGATGAGGATACAAATGACTTATGAAATTTGATCTAGGACTCAAATTTAGAATTTGCTGTATTCATTGGATCGTGTAAAAAAAATAACCTATTTTAGTGAACACACATGGTGTAGTATATAAGTGTTTCATTTATAAAGGGCCAAAGAGTAATTGAGAAAACAACAGTGTAAAATTACTTACAGGATTCGCAATCCTGATTGCCTGACACTATATTACAGGAAATGAGGTGACTATTGAGTAATGATTATTGATTGATCATTAGAGCGACATTTGTTTTGGAATGACAAACTTCTCTGATAATTCCAATGTTTTGGTTGTATCTGATCCAGTTGACGTCCATTTCATGTTGACAAACCATTCAACTGTGTCGTAATGACTCCATGAGAGTCAAAGACCTGATAAGGCGCTGAATAATTTTCCCCAATCAGAAATTGGATACTTAATGCTCTCGGCTCACGAATGTATTCAAACACCGCCACTTGGAAACTTTCGCAAAATTACTGGTTTTATGATTTGTTTAATTGCTTTTTTACACTTGTTCAATTTAGGCACTATTTTCAAACATGATTGCTCAATCCTTGCTGTTTTGATGAGGAGGGGATACACGATTTTTTTTCTAAAATCAGTCATGAAATCACTTCTTATTTTTAGACTCTGACACACAATTTCCTTTTTACATATTTTATTTTCCAACTACCATAGAAAGAATCAATAACTTTAATGATTTCAATTTCAGAAAAGTGGAAACGTTCGGAGTGGTCCGTAGCCGAGGGCGATAAGCGCCTGTCTGATAATCCAAAGGTTCCAAGATCGAATACAGTTGCCGGAACGGATTTTGACAGAAACGGCCACTCCCGTCTTTCGGAGGAGACGAAAAGCCGTCGGTCCCGACTGCCTAAAAACAGTCGCCATCTCTCATCATCACCCCTCTCATTACCCACGCACAAGCCTAGAGCTCATGTGGGCATCACCCTAAAAAAAAAATAAAAAAAAAAACGTTTGTTTAAACTAACAAGGAATTGATAATTATCAAATAATAAGTTATTGACATAATAATTGATATGCGGAAGGAATTTGTATTTTTGATAATTACTTGATGTGGATCCATATTTTTTCACTTGTTCAAAATTAACTTGAAAGATTAATTACTTTAAAAAGTGAAATTTTAACTCACATATTAGTGTTGATGGCCATTTCGGACTACTGTTTGTCCATCTTCAGAGCACAATGTTACACAGTAATTAATCTTTCAAGTTAATTTTGATAATTGTTGTTCCAGAAACGTATGTTTAGAGTAGTACGAACTTCACAATTATGAAAGCATGAATTTTGTTCTATGATGAAATCTGCCTACTTATACGAAGTGGAATCAAAATTTTGTATATATACATATTTCATATAGACTATTAACTTTCGATGTGAAGTGAAACTGAATCTTTTATTCCAAGAAACATAGTTCAGTCTAATGGAATTATTAAAATGATTATGTGGTGAGTAATTTGAAGGGCTTGTGTTCTACAGAACACAATAGAATGTGACATCTTTTCCACACATCTGTGACATCTAGCTACATTTCACTGAAATTATTATTGGTGGGGCTTGTATGAGATATTTTGAGTTGGAATATGAATTGAGAGGAGATATATCAATAAGCACCGTCTATACATGAATTTATATATTTTATGTAAATTACATAGGCTATTTTATTTTATGTACTATGTTTACTTAGATGCTCTTATTTGTTTTACAATCAAACTTCTTATTGACTAAGCAGCACTCTCTGAACTGGAATGTAGTCCTCATCATAGAAGCACTAGTTATAAACACTAAATTCACTTAGAAAGTGAGATACTCACAAATTTTGTGTTGACGCACATTTCGCGGTGCTGTGCCGCATCGTCAGAACACGTGTACAGGTGAACTCATGTTCATGTACGTGTACGTGTGCGTGTACGTGTACGTGTGCGTGTACGTGTACGTGTACATGGGGATCCACAACAACCCAGAAGCACTAGATTAACCTCAATTAATACGTTGAAGCAGACATTTGAAAAGTGTCTGTATTTTTACTTCTAAGAGAAGGGTGAATTCAAAAAAAATTAATCAGAACAAAAGAAAATTTAGGACAACAAGTAGTAAGTGTATTATATACTACTGCTTGCACGCTGTACAATTTTTATGATCAATGATGTACTCTTTCCTGGTTGACTAGCTTTTGAAATATTGATTTTGAATTTCCCGTCCTTGCCTCTATAATACGACTCCATTGTAAAAGCATCGTGCAATGCTTGTGAAGTTATTAGAGCAATTCAATTAGCCATCGAATATACACGTTGAAATGATGCTCTTTTGAGAGATTCAACACATCAACAACTATTAATAATTGATGATAATGAAGTCGACTGAAAAATAATGATTGGGAACTGGCATCCAACAATAGACTCCAGTTCACGACACGTGTAATTTTTTTGAATGGTACTTATCAGTCCCTCTCGACGCTAATTAGAGTGAACTTTATCGATTCCCTCAACAGTTATTGACAAAAGGGTTGCACAGGCTCAGAGCAACAATGAGCTCTTATTTGTGATTATTGAGAGCGCGTGAAAAAATCCTTGATGCAATTTTTTTCCTCCTACTGATCACAAAACAGAGTAGGGACCTAATATGATTCGTTTCCAGAATAAGATACAGTGGAAATGATTTTCACCTCGAATATAAATATAATGTTACGGATGTTATGATGTTATAAAATTTATAACCTCATCTAACTATAATTCAATCATATTGTTCCAAAATTCTGTGTTACTGTATTTTCCGGGGATTATTCAAATTATTAATTATTCATCACTTTATCTTATCGAAAATACAATATAAAGCAAAGAAAAACAGTACTTAGCCCAAAACTTCTTCTCTTCCGAAATTCACAAGACGAATGCTGACGTACAATGAAATGAATTTCATTTCATATCTCGCGAAGAGAATTTTCACGAGAATATTTACAACAATTTCGTATTTTTCGAGTGAGAGAACCATTCACGTTTAAAAAATCAATTTTATATTTTCGTTTTATAGCTATAATCAGAGAATAATATTATAAGATGGAGTGGTCCGTAGCCGAGGGCGATAAGCGCCTGTCTGATAATCCAAAGGTTCCAAGATCGAACGGATACAGTTGCCGGAACGGATTCTGAGGAGGAGACGAAAAGCCGTCGGTTCCGACTGCCTAAAAACAGTCGTCATCTCTCATCATCAACCCTCTCATTACCCACGCACAAGCCTAGAGCTCATGTGGGCATCACCCTCAAAAAAAAGATCGAATTTCAATAAACTTCCGGAAAAAATCTCGTATTTATTTCTTTATTATTACTGACCTCTACTATAGATCTGAGTTTGCAGATTAATAATCAATATGCAATTTTTATTCTTAATCTTCATGAATTTATTGATACATAGATTTCCCTCTCAATTGTATTCTCAAACTCGTTTGCTTCTTGATCTAGATTATTATATCTCTGGGTAATTTATTGAATATTATTCTTACAATACTATGATCTATTGTCGGTGTAAAAGTCCAGGTCTAGGATTTTCGGACGCGTATCAGGCAAGAGCAGCATCAGGTACTTTGTGCACCCATCAAGTCGTGGAAGCACGACAAATAAACGTTTAATGGGATAGTCGCAGCTCGCAGGCCGGATGTTCACTGTTTTCTTTTTGTCGGTCTTTGGTCTTGCTCTCTTTGTTATTTCTTATCACCGGCAGCCCACCCTCTCTCTCCACCACATGGAACAGTGACAAAGAGAAGTGTATGTTGGTGCAGGAAAGGCCTTTGCCGGATAACCGCCTACTAATGATCTTCGTCTCTTGTTTATACTCGAAGGATTCTGGTCGTAAAACATTTCCGGCTTCACGGACCGAGTGTTGTTGTTCTTTTCAGATCTGTGTCTTCCATACAAGAGACAGTCTCCTCTTTTTTCCAGTCAAACCACATTAATTTATTTTCCCTCATGTGACACCACCCCTATAACGATACTTTGAGAAAAGGAAAACAAACTGCATACTGAATGATTTGAACTAAGCTATGGATTAGATAGATGAGAGGTTCCACAAATCACATGAAGAGAGAAGAAGAAGAAGAAGAAGAAGAAGAAGAAGAAGAAGAAGAAGAAGAAGAAGAAGAAGAAGAAGAAGAAGAAGAAGAGAAAGAAGAAGAAAAGAAGAGGACGAAAGAGAATATTCAATTCACTCTCCACAATTTGGATCAATCACCTACAGTTACTGATAGAATAGAAAAAAGTATTAAAATTAATTAAATGAATAATGATTGAATATATACATTTTTATTGGAAGAATAAAACTACAATACAATGAATAATAATAATGATAAAAATAATCATCATTTCACAGCCTCATTTGTTTTGTCATTTGATTTTTTGTCCATTTGAACTTAATTTCTTCTCGCACTCCACTAAACATAGTTTTTGCAAGTTCATTTCACTTTTGTCTCTATGCTACTATTTTTCTGAGTTTACTGATACCATATATGCACTGCACAGGCCTTTACGGTATAGGTCCTCTCCGATTTGAATTTTTCCTATTCAATTTAGCTCAGAAATATTGCAGAAACATTTGGTAGATGGAATGTCGTGAGAAAAGAACCTGTTATGAATCATAAATCAGCAGGAATGGTGGTTTCTTGGAGGTTGAACGATAAGAAGGGCTGTAAATTGTTACTGGAGACAAATCCCAACAAAGCAACTTGTAAGTCTGAAACATGGTAAGTGCAGAAAGCCCTGTTCAATAGCGTTGCACTTCGGATTATCTGAAATGTACGATGACACAGTGCTTTCTATGATGTGATTCATTCACGCCTTGATCCTTGAGAAAGGAAATGGGGTTTTCCAAAGTGTTCTACCTCTTGAACTGATTATAGAAGTTTTTAACCTATGATCTGTGAATTTCTAGCAGTTTCTGAGCTATAAATGATCTGCTGAATTGATGAAATGATAGTAAATTATTCTTATTTTTATAGCCTATTTTTATTTTGAAGTGAATAATCGTATAATATTGAAGCTGATAAACTATGTGTATAGAATGGAATATTTTGATCTTTTGAAAAGGGGAGAACAATTATTACTTTCCTTCATAAGTAATTTTGATAGATTACTCCGATTCATTGAAAAACAATATTTTTCATGGTAAGAGAGAACTAAAATTCAAAAATCATTTCACATCAATGAACAGAATATATTTTATGCTTGTGACTAATTATTCAGTTTCTGCTTTACAGATTTATGCAGTGCCAAGTCCAGTTGAATATCTTGCTCTCTTCATTATTCTATTTCTAGCCTGGTAGGAAGGACATCCCTTTCTAGTATGGAAGGACAACCTGGATACATTCGAATGCGATAATTCAATCTCAGCCTCAAATTTCTTCCTCTACTGAATAACAACGTTCATACCTTTATGGATAATTATTACAATCAACCCTAGAGTTTTTAATTGGAAGAGATATTTTCGATAGAAATAAGTTCGAGAGGTTTCGAACCTATTGTTGATAACAGTTTGTATTTTTAGCTGTAGTTTAACAAATGATTATTTTCCTATTGTGTCATCTCAACCAAATAACTATTGAAGCTATGAAATGTATATTCATCTTCATAACAAAATTCAAATGAACTTTGGGTAGGATAAAAACATAATATTAAGGAAGCATGATAAGACGATTGAAAATGGAATTTAGAAAAGTTTAAGAATATTCGATCTTTATAAGGAATCCGTATTATACCGTAAGATTACCACTTTCTACACTTTCTAATTCTATCTGAAGTTCAAAAACAAATTCCAGCTACTCAAAGATCAATGTAACGCACGTTGGATCAATGCATCTAGATCTAATTCTACAGAGCCAGTTGAACCAATAGCTCGTTACCTTGGAGCACAGATCAAGGTATTTGTTTGTGGCCTGATTAGTTGGCACATTAGTTGAATGGTAGAGCATTCGCATCGTTATGGTTGAGTGAGCTGGGATCAGATGGGAATAGATCAAGCATCGACCTGAGTGGGAGGCAGCCGCTCAGTGTCACATCTCTGAACAAGAACAATAGCGCTAAGAAAACCAACCGGCGGCAACATCTTCCTTGTAGACTAGTGGTAGTAGTTTCCCCGCTGAAGGAATTTCACACAGGGTGTGCTGTTAGTAGCGAGAGGAGGCAAGCTGCTTTGAGCAGACCCATCTGGCGACCGTTGTGGTGAGTGTTGGTGTGGAGGGGGTAAATAGTGTGAAGGGGGGAAGAGAGAAATTATCAGCACAGCGAAGGGTGCTGCTGCACCTGACACATCTCCACCCACCCTAATAGCTTCACTCAGCCCCTTGGCAAGGTCGATCCTCCCCTTTCGTGTCGCTTTGCGCGTCATTTTTCCTTCTTATACTGGCAAAAGACTGCTACTGCTTGCTACATCTGCCGCCAATGCGAATTTCTTAGCGCCACCACCCGCTATCAATAGACAATTTATCTCAATACGATGATAACTAGAGTGGAAAGTTGGGACCGCGCGCTCTGGCAACTGCAAAGTGTCCTCAGCCTCAGCCGCTCCTCCTTCAAAACTTCTCTTTCAGAAATATCGATCCGCGATAATCATCTTCCGCCGCCATTCTTACAGTTCCTGGCCAACTTCTACCATTTCCATTCGAAATTTATATCCTGCAGAGATCCTAGATTTCCATGGAGTTCAACATTGAATCATACTATACCGTTCCAAAATATATTTTCTTGCACGCAGAATAATATTTCCCTCAATTTTAATATGATATGTTATTTGATATGCTTCAGAAGGTATCATAAAATTTTATAAATAGAATATTCCTGATAAATTTGCTACTATGTTGAACAACCTTCAGGTCCTCCTTTGGGTTTCAATGAAACCCCATTTTCCAGAGCCTTTTTTAAAAATAAATTGATAATGAGCCTGAGAAATTCCTGGGAGGCCACCGTATCATCAACAAACGTTAGCCTCGACACTATGTACTTAGGAGGTGGCATGGGCTCTCTATGCTGCTAACCTTCTAGCGAGGTTAGCTACCAAGAAAGGTTAAGACCGGTAAGAACCTAGAGAGCTAACCTATCGTTTTGTCGATTGCCACCCGAATCTCTGTGGAAGGAATTCTAGAAAAATCAATACAGTTTCACAAGAATTTATTTTCCACACCTACAAATGGAAGAGATGATTAAAGAAGCTAGAAGCGTAGGGGGAATTCCTAAACAGACCCTCATTAATCCTGTAGTACATTAATTTTATATTCAATTAGTAAATTTCAATTCTGTAATTTCATTTCAGTGTATTTTCTGGTTTACATTCTATTATCAAGGTGTAATATTCTTGTTTAAATTGTATTGTATTGTACTGTAAAAACTAATATTCAGACAGAGTAAATAAAATGTTTCACTTCAATATTTGACGTTGTAGTTGAAGAAAGCTGAACATGATTATTTATTCATTACCCTGTCTCAGTAAAGATTATGAGAGACAAAGCAGATTATAGATTTCTAACAGAACAATAATGGACACATGATAGATGAAAATCATAATCATATAGCAAATGAACTGCATCCAAAAATAGTTTGAAATTTTATGTTCTAGAACAAACTCCGGATAAAGAAAGAGCTCTCGTCCATTTTGATATCGATCACTACCTTCGATGCGGTGAACTACATCTTGTGAGATATTTCGTTAGGAGCTTGTTTCTACATGCAGCTCCCTATGCTCGAATACCGCAGCCTGGTTTTACGAGCTGTGGGTTACGAGACGCTTTTAGCATGTCACTTTGGTAAAGATTCATTCTTTGCTTTCGGAAGTGCGATGCTCAGACATTAAGTGCAGGCAAGACCTGTTCCCAGATGGTGACACCTCATTTGGGTTTACGACACTTTTCCTATGCGCCTTCGATGATACTGACTCAACTTTCATGAAAGCCTACTCCGGCATAATCAAATTTAGCGCTTCTCACATTGAGTGAATGAGAGATCTTGAAATATGAACTGGAATTAGAATATGTGTATGTAATTCGGATATGTGTATGAAGTTTTTGTTAGAATTTGATAAAAAATCAAACAATTTAAAGAATTATTGAATTTCATCAGGAATACAGTAGCCTATATTGTTTGTTATCATCAATAACCTAATGAATGAAACCTACGTTTCTTCCTTCCTCAAGAATTAGAGGAAGTCTGAGTCTATTAACTGTAGATTATTTACAATAATAATAATAATAATAATAATAATAATAATAATAATAATAATAATAATAATAATAATAATAATAATAATAATAATAATAATAATAATAATAATAATAATAATAATAATAATAATAATAATAATGATAATAATAATAATAATAATAATAATAATAATAATAATAATAATAATAATAATAATAATTCTGTCTGGGTGTGGCGATCCCCGGGTTCCTGAGCAAGTGGTTGATGTAGACTGGTTGGCAACTGAGACCGTTGCGTCCCAGTTAGTAGTGTGTTCAGTGGATAGATATGATGAACACATGAAGCATCAACCGCGTAAACCAGAGACGTGTGTTAGCAGCTCACGTTATCTGAGATAGAATTGCTCCAAGAGGTATAAGAAGCAATAATAGGGGCGGGGCAGGGGTTCAGGCTGACTCTGTTCGGAACCGTCGTTATGCCCAGCCTGCGGGGGAAGCTATAGGTGGACCAAGTGGCACCTTTCCCCCGACCGGACCCACAAGATGGCAACCCACTAATGAAGTGGAACATGCTGGAGATGACTTGGTGCCTCCTAATGAGGTTCCCGTCGCTCCAGCTCCAGCAGGACATCGCATGAGATGGACAAAAGAAATGAATATCTCGATCATGCGTGCCTATTACAAAAGCACCAGAGTGGAGACAGAAAGAGAAGGCTACCGGCAGAGAATGTTTGCAGAGTGGAAAATAATATATCCAGAGAGCACTCTGGATGAGCAAAGGATATGTAGCCAGCTCAACTCCATCCAAAGACGAAGAGTTATTTCAGAGGCAGAACTGAACAGACTGAAAAATGAAGTGAGGATGGAGCTACAAATGGTGCAGAACATAGATGAAGGTCAGGAAATGATTGAAGACCAGCAAGTGGAGGAAAACCAGCCTGTTGGGAGAGAAGAACAAGTTGTTGTGAATGTGAGTGAAGAGGAAAGAGCTTCCTCCCCAATTGCAATCCCTGCTGAGACAAATCCCCACATGCAGAGCCTAGGTGAAGGGTACAATAGGAATAAGATGTTGTATGAAGGTATGAGCATCAAGAACAGACCTCAAGTGCCCAAGAGTTTCTGTAACTCAAAATTCCGTGAATTGTGCCATACAATGGACCTTATAATAACACAGGATGTGACTCAGGCTGAATCCCTAGAGGAGTTAGTAGGAATAGTACAGATTGGTGCATTGACTGTCTGTTCTGCTTTGGGCCTGAAGCTCAAAAAACCGAGAATAGATTCAGGTGTAGGAAGATCAGGAGCTCAGAAGGAAGGTATCTGCCCACCTTGGAGAAGAAGGATTGAGAGCAAAATAAATCAGGCAAGGCGAGTGATAAGTCATATAGCAGAGTTCATCACCAAAGGCAGGCAATGTGGGAAAAAGGCCAGAGCTGGAGTGAAAACAGTAGCACAGAGGTTACAGGTCAGCATGAATGACAGAGATCTACTGAAGAGGTTGAAGGAAGAGGATGAAAAACTGCGTCAGAGGGTAGCTGCCTTGGGTGCAAGGATAAGGAGGTACAATGAGGCAGCAAAGAGAAGAAAGGATGATGCAGATTTTGTTGTGAGGCAGAAAGAGTTGTATCGGCGGTTGGAAGGAGATGTTGAACAACAACAACAGCAACAGCAGCAAGTTCCAGACAAAAATGAAATGCTTGGATTTTGGAGAAACATATGGTCAGTTCCAAAGCAGCATGATGAAAATTCATACTGGCTGAGAGATGAGGAATTGAGCCTCCAAGATACACCTATGATGGCAGACATTGTGTTGTCAATAGATGATGTTGAGACAGCCATCAGGGGAACTCAAAATTGGAAAGCCCCAGGTATTGATGGAGTACACAATGTTTGGTGGAAGTATTTGCCATGTACACATCAGGTGCTCACTTCTTTGTTTCAGAAAGTAATTGAAAATCCAGAGCTACTGTCTGGAAGCTTGACAATGGGAATAACCTACATGCTTCCAAAGAAAGGGAATTTGCAGGATCCTAAGAACTTCCGGCCAATAACTTGTTTGCCAACTGTTTACAAGCTGCTGACCGCAATAATTGCAACCAAAATCTATGATCACCTGGACAGGAATAATCTCCTAGCACCTGAGCAGAATGGTTGCAGGAAAGGGGCCAGGGGTTGTAAAGAGTTGCTTGTGGTGGATGGCATCATAGCTCAGCAAGTGAGGAAAAAGTCCCACAACATTTCTGTGGGGTGGGTGGATTATAAGAAAGCATTTGACTCTGTCCCCCACTCTTGGTTGAAGCATGTACTGAGAATGTACAAGGTAAGCCCTCTTCTTGTTGATTTCTTGTCAAATACCATGGCTCAATAGAAGACCACATTGCAGGTGGGGTGGGGGAGTCAGTTATACAGAACACAGGAGATCCCTGTTAGGAGAGGAATATTTCAGGGGGATAGCCTCAGTCCACTGTGGTTCTGCTTGGCCTTGACTCCTCTCAGCAGAATGCTTAGAGCCTCAGGTTATGGGTATGTTCTAAAGAGGAACCCAGACACTAAAGTTTCCCACTCATTCTACATGGATGATCTCAAGGTATATGCTGCAAATCCAGATCAGCTGAAGAGCATGTTTGAGCTGGTAGAAAGCTTCAGCAATTCAATTTGTATGGACTTTGGCCTGGACAAGTGTGCAGTGCTGCAAGTTAGAAGAGGTCAAATTGAAAATGAAGTTGATAGGCCAACACAGATGAGTGAGGAGATGGTAATACAGAGTCTGGGGAGGACAAGTGACTATAAGTATTTGGGTCTGGCACAGCTGCTCTGCAGGGCTGATACTGTAATCAGGAGAGAAATAATGCAAAAGACTGTGCTGAGAGTCGAAAAGGTGTGTAAAACAGAACTCAGCTCAAGAAATAAGATGTCAGCAATAAACTCCTGGGCTGTCCCAGCAGCAATGTATACCTTTGGTGTGGTGAAGTGGCCAAACACTGCCCTTCAGGAATTGGATAGGAAGGTCAGAACAACTCTCACAAGGTATAGGTTGCATCACCCCCGGAGCTCCAGTCAGCGGCTCTATCTCCCAAGACACATGGGTGGGAGAGGTTTACTCAGCCTGGAGACTGTGTGCAGACAGCAAGAGGAAAAATTACGCCAGTACTTCCAGAGCAGTGATAGTCAACTGATGCAAGTCATCTGTGCAGTAGATAAGGAGTACAGCCCATTAAACCTGGCTCAGCAGGCCCAACAGTTGGAGATTGTTACATTGGGGGAGAGGATAGAGGATTGGAGACGAAAAGAGCTTCATGGGAGATTTGCTGCTGCAATCAATGCAGAGGTCATTGATAAGAAGAGTTCCACAGAATGGCTACAGACTGGCAATCTGTTTGGTGAAACTGAAGGGTTTTTGTTAGCTATCCAGGACCAGGTGATTGCAACACGGGCTTACAAGAGGTTCATTATGAGTCAGGTGATAGACAGCTGCTGTCGCCTGTGTAGAGCAACAACAGAGTCAATCCAGCACATTTGTGGTGGCTGCTCTGCACTGGCTGGAACTGAATATCTTCAGCGCCACAATAATGTTGCCAAAGTACTTCATCAGGCTCTGGCAAAAAGATGTGGACTCATAGATAATGAGGCTCCCTATTACAAATGTAAGCCTGACCAGGTTCTGCGGAGTGAGACAGCAAAGCTTCTGTGGGACAGTGCAATCGTGACCGATAGGGCAGTAGAGGCTAATCGCCCAGATATTGTACTGTTTGACAGAGTATGTAAGAAGGCCTACATTATAGATGTTGCAGTGCCACTTGATGACAATCTAGTTAGTACTTTAGCTGAGAAAAAACGAAAATATCAGCCACTCTCTGTTGAATTGAAAGACATATACAGATTGGAAAGTGTTGAAGTAATACCAATTGTTATATCCACAAATGGGCTTGTCACAAGGGAGTGGGTACAAGCTAAAGAAAAGCTGGGCTTGAACAACTGGCACCTGAGAATCATGCAGAAAGCAGCTCTCCTGGGTACAGCAAACATTGTACGCAAGTTTTTAAGTCTGTGAGTGAGTAGTAAATAATTCTAAGTCTGTGTCTCTACTCTTGGTGCTGGCTCTGTAGCCTTGGGTCTCCAGTTACCCCGGCTGCTAGAGATTATAACACAGAGAAAAAAAAAGAAATAATAATAATAGTAATAAGAATAATAATAATAATAATAATAATAATAATAATAATAATAATAATAATAATAATAATAATAATAATAATAATAATAATAATGTAGTGTTGAAAAAGTAGTGATTATTTACAATTATTAACTTTGGACTGATGGAAGGTATTCCATAAGGTATTGCACGTATTCAACTGTTATTGAATGAATTCTTGTAATTGATGCTCTAAGAACTCTGGAGACTTCCTCCACTGCGAACAAAAACAAGAGATTTATATAATATTTATTCGGTTTTTAATGATTCATAGCTAATATTCATAAACGAAGTGGTAATTTTAACATTTTTAATTTTTATTTGAAATTCAAGTTCAAGTTGAAAATAAATAAATAAAAACTTTATTGTAGTAGCACATGAGAACATCATATTATGCATTACAACGTCACGACAGGATATAACAGAAACAAATAACATACAACAAATAATCAATAATAAGAAATAATCCACCAACAAACTCTAAACTCTATCATCCGACCCGTGAATTCATTAAAGTATAGATTGAATTAAAGGATTGATTGAAGTATAAATTTGAAAGTTTGAATTTGAATTTTCAATTTGAATCAAATACCTGTTCTGTAAAAGAGGATTTTCAATAATTATGAATAGGCTTTGTATACGGTATATTGATAGATAACTTCGTATTCCATCACTTCTTATGCAAGATTGTGTACTATTTTATTTAGTGAAAACTATCAAAATTATTTATTGCAAGCTCTATAATAACACTATAATAACTGACAGAATAGGACACATATTCACCTAGCTCTCACCAACGAAATAATAATTCAAACTCGAATATTTTGACATTTTTCTACATTTTTCAATATTGTTTTTTTTTTAAATAAAATAATACAGTAGTGCTGGTTCCACAAGCATAGAAATAAATATCAATGATCTCCGTCAATATACAAGAATTGTATATGAAGAATTGTTACGGAACTATTAGTGCAAATCATACTTTAATGCTCCATACCCTGACTCCCTTATTCTTCATCTGATCAAGCAATAATACAATTAAAGCAATCAAATCGCTTACTATATCAATTTATCACTGATATTTGTATAAAATTACCAGAATGTTTCATGTATATTGTACAATGGTATCGATGATGAATGATATTCATTTCATAACATTTTTTTCAGAAGAATGGATGCAGAAGATGTACGGGTTCTGTTTGAGAAGATTATCTGGACCAGGGAGTTACACGAGTTTGCATGATCAGCGATCAACACTGTTGAAATACATTTAATACGGTTATGAGAAAAACTGAGCCAGGAGGATTAAACTCTTCTCTCAGGGTTTGGGCCCCCGGGGCGGTGAAGAATGAATACTAAGCTTTGTCGATTCCACGTAACTAATGACTGCCGTTCTGAAACAGACTGGATGGATAATTTTTTGCTCTCTTTCAACAAATCATTCTTCGTTTCCGGCGAGGCGTACTGCTGCATGGATTCACATGGCCCTTTCAAACCTTACGCCTTGCAGTTGAGTAAACCGTCTCATCTCCTGTGCTCTTTCTTCGTCAACAGTATGTGATAAATCGTCTCCACCCTCATATTATTCAGCTTCTGGTCCATTGTAGCATGAATCGATTCATTTTCCAGCCACAAAATAGAGGACCAAGCAGGTATAAAAAGATTGGGCGAGAGCGGGAGCGAGAAATATAGTGATAAAGCGAGAGATGAAGAGAGAATGAGAACAAGAAGTGGGGGAAAAAGAGTGAGAGAGAAGCAGTCATCAGCGAGAGAGCAATTTGTTACAGTTGTCATCCAGAGAGGAAATGGGTTGGGAACCGACGATGCATGTCATAGGAGGAGCTCACCACGTTGAGTTTCCATCACCACTCCCGCTCATGCCGATTGTCACTCAACTATCACCAATTAGGTCACGAATTCATTCATAGAGCAAAGCGCGTGGCTTAGTTTTTCATTTAAAAATATTGAACTCGCAATGGAGTCATCTCTGAAATTGATAAAACGTGCCACAATAGCACCCCTAGAAGTTCGCTAGTTTTAAGGTCATGTGAATTAGCAATATAATGAACACAGTTGCTCTTCTTGCTCTTCAGTAAGTTTGACGTTTAGTCATGCTTGTCATTTGCACAAAGCGTCAATAAATCAACCATGGTTCATGATAACTCAAAATTTTACACAGGCAATATGAGCAAGTACCGCATTCTTAGTGAGTTACGGATGCGGACCACTGTGTACGTATTGAAAGGGCATTCGAAAGCCTCCAAGTCAAAATCTATTATTGGATTGAAGATTTAAAATAATTTACAAGATCGATGAGGTATGCATTCTGTGTAGAAACATGGAGAGCATTGATCAAGATAGAATATTCTCCTTGGATTCAGTTTTCATTGAAGCCTGATCATGAAATGCTTTCAGCTACACTTTAATTAAGATTGAAAGGTTGACCTATTCAAAAGGTGAAATAGATCCCTCAGATTTTGATTTGAAGAGGTTAGAATAGGATGACAAATGAGATACAAATGAGTTTAATAGATGCACAACAGGTAATACAGATGCATTTGATGAATCATATCACAGATTATACAAATAGAATCCATATACTTGTCTACAACATTATGTACTTACATTCATTATTATTTGGGGATTGAATCAGTACATAATTTAGAATTGGATGCGAAGTTCTTAAGAACTGAATTTTAAATAGAAACTACTGTTTTGATTTTTTTAGATACTACAGTATTTTTCGACATTTATCAGACAAAATACAAAGTGAAATATCAATGAGTCACCATAATATAATAAGAATAATATAAAAAAGTTTACAATAAAAATATAATGGAAAAAGCATACGCAAAATATCAACTCATGTCCCTTGTCCAACGTTTTTCAAATTGAATACAGTACAATATTTCTTGTTCCACAATTATTGCATATATTCCAATAGATCAAAGCTAATTGAATTACTCCCTTAGGGAAGCAGACGATCACATTTAATTAAACTCAATTAAAAAAGTATCATTCCATTAACTCTCAGGGCTTCCAAATACGCTCCATAATGCCCAATAGAATTTTTTATATATTTTTTAGCTCCAATATTTCTGGCTGACCTCTATAGATTGGACCATGCTCACCTTGATAATGATCGTATGGGTAGGCCCAAGTTCACTTAAATCCACCATGAGAAAGAGTTCATTTTCCACAAACCTGAAACCTCTATTGAGTAACAGGTTACCCTTAGTAAAGAATGGGACAGGCTCAAAGAATTAAACAATCCACTTGATGGGTTGCAAAACTTCATGTGGATTATGATAGTTGATTGTGAGAAATCTTATTGATATTTTTGCAAGTGGTTAATAGTATCCTGTTCTGTAAATTTATCAAGCAAACATATTCTGAATAATAGAATCAAAGTTTTTCAATCTGAATAAAGTTGAAAATCTCAGTAATTTCTTCCCCGATAACTTAAACCAGAGTTTGTTGAGCTGAATAGAATCAAACATCTAAGCAATTTCTGTAGAGCACTGCTGTTGATTTTAAACGAAATCAGCTCTCGAGCTCAAGTCGAATTTTCCAAATTCGCCCACGTCTCAACCATGCTCAAGAATAGCAGACGTCGACAATTGCTATTGCATCCAGTCGGGGTAAAGTGAAGCCCGTAAATTTTGAAAGTTACCGAGAACGTAAAAGGAAGCGTGTCTCTTGTTGAAAGTTGAAATTGAATCATGAACTGGCCTTATTCGCGGGGCTGCCGAGACTAAAGAGAAACATTGCCAACGTAAAGCTGGCTGGAGGGTGGGGAGCGGTGCTACGAGAAAGATTGTATCTTGCAGTTGACACAGAACGCGTCTGTTATGAATGTATTTTCATTTCCGTAATTCCAACTGTTTTGTCCGCTTGCAGGAGTGTCTCGCTCTCGCAGTGCGTGTGAGATTAGCGATTGTAATATATAGGGATAAATTCATGCATGCACTTACACACACACAAACACAATTTTCATGTGTGGATCAAGACTACCATTCACACTAGACATATTGTTGTGTGTCGTTATCTATTTGACAAAGGCTAAGTATAGTATTAATAAGTCACTAAAAAGCAAGATTATTGTGGATGGACGGAAAAGTGAAGCAATATTGTAAGAGCAGCAATCGTTTTGAACTTTCCATGAACGCAGTAGATGCACGTGAATTTCTCCGAGAAAAACCGTTCTTTGAGGGAGAGAAAACTCATGGTGGCATACGTTTTGTATCACACCGACTTTCTTGCTTCTCCTAATACCATCTCAGCCGCCAATACCACTTTTCTTTCTTTCTGTCATTCTCTTGTTCAATTCTCATTCCAAGCACTGCACGCTGCGACCCTATGAAACATCGCTCCACCGTCGAAATTGTATCAAACTTTATGAATCTTCCAGGGCGCGAATAATTGGATTAGCATCGGGTAGTCACTGTTTGAAGCACATTTTTGCTGTCGTTGGTGAATGGAAAAATCGCACAAAGCTGCAGGAACGAGTCGGGAATAAAGCTTCTCACTGTTTGACAGTTACTGCACGTATTCATGTCAGCGATTTTTCTCTCTGAAAAAAGAAAACATTATTAGCCAGGAATAGGCTACGAAATAAAAATTGAACAGAGGAATCAAAATATTTGTCTTTATTATTTAACTAACGCTTGCATTCATTTCATTTCTATTGTTCACGTTATCGAAGAGAAAATCAATTTCAAAGCTTTTGGTTCAAAGAGTGATTTGTTATTCTCGAATACTAAGAAAAAAAGAAATATGAATTTCACTCCCAAATGCAGAACCCAAGGTGTATAGAATAAAAGAGCTGGGTTGGAGTGCAGCTGTTTGCTGAGAAAGAAGAGATAATCTTAACATCACTGCAGTACCGTAGCCACTGGTTTTACATCAGTATTTTTAATAATAGGTTGAAAAACACATTCATAAAGATGCTAGGAAGATATCCTCCAAGTAAATTGTCAAGAAAGGTATAAACTATTATCTCCAACTGGAATTATTTTTTTGCAATCTGTTATGGCTCAAAAATAGACATTTTTTTCAGCCTACTCTTCTCAAGTTTTACGCCAGCATCATAGGGAAGTTTCCGTGAACACTTGAGTTTGGGACAGGAGTGACGTCATTATCATGACTTTCCCAGCAAGCCGCTTCACTCCGACCACCTCTTTTATTCTATACACCTTGTGCAGAACCTACTTTGAATGTTCACACCTGTACAACAGAAAATGCAATCTTTTCACTAGTAGCAGTAGCAGCAGTAGTAGTAGTAGTAGTAGTAGTAGTAGTAGTAGTAGTAGTAGTAGTAGTAGTAGTAGTAGTAGTAGTAGTAGTAGTAGTAGTAGTAGTAGTAGTAGTATTAGTAGTAGTAGGTAGTAGTAGTAGTAGTAGTAGTAGTAGTAGTAGTAGTAGTACTTTTCACTAACATCTCAATAATATAAAGAAAGATCATAATTATCAAAAATCATCGACACGTTAGATTTTTTTATTTTCAATTTGACCTTGTTTTATTAAAATGTTCCATGACTATCCAGAGCCAATCATATAATTCATAGTAGTATTGCTTTTGGTACAAAACAACAAATAAGGAAAGACTTGGTAGATGCTTAACCAGCTGCGGTGAACCTGAAGTACAGGAACAACTCGATCGAAACTGGTGATGAGATTCGTAGATAGTGGGAACAATGGAAGTGATTGATGAGAAATTCTGTTTGTCATTATCTTGGAGTAGAATTGTCTGTAGAGAGCTACTAACCCGTTGGCGTTGGGCGAATGGTGAATGCCTCCTGGGGGACTATTAGATAGATCAGAGCCAACAGCCCAGTCGTCGCAGTTCAATTAGAACAGATCGAAGTCAAAACATTAACCTTCATCGGTCCCATCCTCCTCACCAATGCTTACACTTCTAGCCAATACTGAAGGCACTTTACGCAAAGGACTTAGCGACCGGTGGCTTAGTAAGCAGGCGTTAGCGGTGGGCTTGATTTCACCCACTACTCAATCTCATGTCACCTCCTCTCGTGTGTTTCTCTAATGTGCTCCCTGGTAAGGCAAAGTGCATGATTGGGATTGAGCAATTTAACGTACATTAACATTGCGATTACAGTGCTCTCTGCGCCCTAAGCCGATAAAAGTGATGGCGTTGGTGCATTTCCAAGTCTCTCCATCAAGATTAGTCACAACCCAATCAGAGCTTCCTCGCCGTAAACTACGTATCCAATGCAGACAACGATGCAGTTCATTGGTGTCAGACATTTCCAACATGAATTTTCAAAGTCAATAACTTGTTTTCCCAGTTTGAAAAGATTCGAAAATTATATGAGTTCTCTAAAAACTACAGATTAGGATGTTGTCATCAGACGAATTGAAATTAAATAAAAGCACTAATGTATAGTCAAATGACAGTTATTTGAATATAAAACACTATTTTTTAGTCAAACATGACTCATAATTGTGAATAAGTGAAATTCAAATTATGTGTTATAATTATGTATAGATGTTACATCTCACCAAATACAGTTTTAGAAATGAAATGAAATACAATTGAAATATCGTGCATTAGGAGGAGTTTGGGCGGGAGAGTTCTTCCTATTACTCAAATTTGTACTTCAGGATCTTTAAATAACAGAATACCATCTTTACTTGAATTTAATTAATTAATTCCAAATTTTCTCTAATAATTATATCAGCTATCAAGAGCGTGTAGAATATAAGAGAATTCTGATAATAGATAATGGAATCCTGTAAGAGATGCAGTTCTTGAATCAATGTGGTACCAATAGTACATTAGTACAATAGTACAATAGTACCAGAAGTTAATTTTGTTCTCATGTTAATGGAAATGATGCTTCTGTCCCCTTCTTGATGACATATCCGTCTCATGCGTACCACAGTACTCACTAAACAGAATTTATTACAGCCAACAATAAGAGTTTTTTGAACTAAATTGGATCAGGAGAAAATCATTTCGAATGGGACATCATTCTATTTACTTTAAGACTGAAATGAGTATTGATTTCTGACTATGAATAGGAGTATGAGCATTAGAAAATTAAGAGCATTAGAGCCTTATGAAGTATTTGATGAGAATCATTTGTAAGATAAAGGGATGTGACCCCTATACTACATTTATTGAATATACTTTACATAACTATATTTTGAGTATATTATTTTTGAATACTAGCGTAATCCAGATAATAGAATTTTTCCTCCACACATTATATTTTCCATTTTCACACATTATAAAAATAATAAAATAATAAAAAAATAAATAAAATAATTGAATTATATATAGATGGTCATTTTTGAATGGTAGAGGAATCGATAGCAAGTCGATCTGCGCGCGTATGGCAAATGTATAGCACTCCTGCAGTGCGGATTGCCTACCCGACCCCTTTCTAAGAGCGCCTTCGAGACCAACTAGCAGCTAATTATATAACCCGTTTAGTGCAGGTAATTTGTCAATCCACTGTATACACTCGATACTCAACTTTGTGATTCTTCCAGTTTAAAGACATTGCATACAATAATTAGACCGAATTTTCACGTGCATAACGTTTACTTTTCGCTCGAACCTCTATCTCAAAATAGAGACATTAGTTTCAATTAAAACATACTGTTTCATTTCGAGTCCATGTTCAAAATGTGATTGGATTAACCATATTATTAACAAGTTTGTTTACCACTAGCATTGTGCCAGCTCAATCCACAAACATTAACATTATAATTCGACCATCTATGATTTCTTATGTTTTTGTCAAAAATTGGTTTATGGTGGAATAACAACCATCTTTGATTCTTGATGGTTTTAGTAAAATATGATTCCTGTAGAAATAAGAGAAAGAAGTGATAGTAGTCTGTTCAGATGTCGTTAAGCATGTTGAAGAGTTTGTGAAATGAAAGAACGAAATTGCCGAGTAGTCACCTCTCTGTGACACATCCTTTCACCTACCCTATTCAACGCGCACACATACACATCTAGTAGGTTGACACAATTTCCGTCCTATTTACTGGTGGTCATTTCCGTTGAAGCTCGGACCCTTTTTACGGCAGTTCTCGTTTGAAAAGGGACTTATTTTGAACTTTCGGGGTGTCTCTTGTGACAAGAAACGTTCGAAGCCAAGCTTTAGCCTCCTTTATTCTTTCTCCGCTCGTATTATTTTGTTCTCATTCTTTCCTGGTGAAATGTTTCCCAGCGCTGAAAGCAGAAAACTTTTCAAATCAACTCCTTTATATTTCCCGATACGTCAGACAACAACAGAGCCTTTGCTGTAAGTTTACGCACTTCGGTAAGTAGAGAACTATGCAACGGAAGAGCAAGTTTCCAGATTCTTTGCAACTCATCCGGCTATCAAAGGAAAATCAATCCCACCTTTTTGATGGGTATGGGAAGAGCTTGAGCAGACTCTCCGCTCATTAAAATATCCGATACCGATTATCAATAGCGGGCGAATGGGATCATTTTACTTAATTTCAAAAATACTTCCCGGAAAATGTTTTTCATCAGTGATCTCCTTTTCCACAGTGGAATTCCAAGAATTGTTTGTATTTAAATGGAAAGTATTTTTGGAAACATTAATCCGAGAGCTTTTCCGAATCAACCCTTTATGATCGCCTCGTGCTACTGCGTTGATGGAGATGCTGCTATCAATATTGCAATAGAATAATAGCATCAACGTGCCCATTTATTATGCAAATGATTATAGAATTCATACTGTGTACATGGCAATATTAATCTTTATTATTTTAACAGATTGAAGAGGAATTGATTAGAGCTTGGGCAATTGCCCAAATTTTTTTTCTGAATATTTTTATTTTCATCGATCAAATAGAGAATGAAGAATAATAGAGGATAATAATAATATAAGGAAATTAGAAGATCATTTGTAAAACTGATGAATTATGGAATACAATATTGTTTTCAAGTTTTGAAAATGAATCGACACTGGGAAAACAGGAAAAGTCATCTCGAAATTCTGTTTCTCAGCACGGATTTTGTCCAGCTTCTAATCGTTCGTCCAGTCACTCGAGTTTCACAATTATCTGACTGCGGTTGAACCATTATTGACTGCATGGTGAGCCGCAGAGATCAATTTTGAAATAGATTGGGCTGAAATCTGTCAATTGGATGTCAGTAAGCGTTTGTATTAGTTCGCAAAAGTTCATTGCTGACTTCGATTTCAATGACCAGAATTTACAGTAAAGTGAGTAAAGTAGCAGACAAGTTTACCACAGTATTGTAGCAGACTATTCTTGTCACAACAAAGGAATCTCTGAATTATTTCCTAGTCCAACGGTTTTTGTTTTTTTCCTGATTTATATCAGTCTCATCAAAGTTTTGCATCTCATAATCCCTCTACCGATTCCCAGTGTCGATTCATTTGTAAAACTTGAAAACAATACTGTATTCCATATATCATCAGTTTTCCAAATGAAACGTTCTTCTAAATCTTTCAATTCCCCTTTATATGAATCTGAATGTTTAGTATACAATATCCGAAGTATTATTAACATGTATTACATCGCGTTTCGCGTTTCACGCGTTTCATCAGGCAAATCAAATTTTGGAAAAGCGAACGAACATGAAATAAACAGTTCATTCTAGATAAGGCTTGTGTAAGTCAGAAGTCATTTCAACCTGTAACAGTTCATTACTTCTAGCTTCTCATTTCTTTTTACAGACCATTTCTATTTACATCCCATTTATTGGTCATGTTATACGGGTCGTTTCAGTTTCTTTACAACAACATTTTATAGCTTGCAGCACCGTAACGATTGTTATGACTAGCTACAACATAATTTGATTGAACCTTATGATGGTGTGACATCTTAGACTTTGTTAACTTATAGGCTAATTAAATTAGTAATTGAAAGTCAAACTTGGTTTGGTTGTACTAAAAGCTCACTAATTTACAGGAAAAGCGGAAGTTACAAGTTCTATCATCAGCTATGATATATTTTCAACGAAAAAATTTCTATTTAATGTTCGCGTGACTCAATAAACGTACTATGCTTGGCTCACTTCAACATTATTCGAACATTTAACAATACTAGGCAATTATGGAATGAAATAGCATTCATCAAATAACATATAAACGATATTGGTATTCATTTGAAAATATTTTCAACTATTTTTTCCATGTAATTGATAATTGTAATTATAATATTAATAATAATTATTATAATTATCATCAAGTACAGACTTGATAATAGTAGTCTCCCTTAGAATGTACGTTGAAAGCAAGCAAGATGCATTAGGAACCCAATTGCGCCAACATTGGGCATTCTGTGAAGTTGAATCAATCACAAAATAGTACTTAATCCTATCCTGATACAAAGACAGGTTTTATAGAAATGTAAAAGTCCACTAAAACAGGTAAAAAGCAGACATACACTAGACATCGACAATGCGGCGGCAATCTATGCAATTAACTTGTAAGTCAACCTATAGGGTAGCCGCCTTTCTACTGTATCACAGAGCTTATGAATTTTTATAAAATTAAAATTTTTTATAAAATTAACCTCTGTTCTGAAATTAATATGAACCCAGCTTAATGTTTTTCAATAATTCAACTCGGATTCTATTCAATTCATTTATTGATACAAGAATTTAATTTGATTGGGAGAGAAACAACAGGCTCAGCGCAAAACTGTTTTTCTTCCGAATTTTTATAAATTCATAATGTAATATCGGGGTACCGAGCTCTGCTCGGGGGTAGGCCTAGAAAGGCACAGGAATGGAAATTTTAAAGGAAAAAAGGAATGAAATTAAACAATTTTTTAAATACAGCCATCAGTCTTATGCACTGAATCATCATTGCAATATAAAAAAATTAATCTCAGCTTTCAAAATATTATGAATAACCGAGTTTGAATGCATATCATTTGAAAAATCGCACTTACAAAATTTTGCTTCATAGAAATAATAATATGGGTTGATTTTTAGTTGATTAATAGAATTCGGGTCCAATTCACCCCAAGAAAAAGAATGCCGAGAAAACCACCAGCAGTCCAAAAATTCAATCTGAAAAATCTTGAAGAATCAGAAACTATAGTCAAATGGGAAACAATTCCTGCAGTCAACTGGGAAGAATTCAGGGAGAAAATAACAGGAATAGCCAAAGAAGAAATACCATTGCAGAAGAAACAAAAACATCCTTGGTGGAATAGGGAATGTGAAGAGGCGGTTGAATCACGCAGTAAAGCTTTCCTGAAATACAGTTCAAATAAAAGCGAGGAAACTCACCAAAACTTTCTAAAAATTCGTAAAAATGCAAATAAAATAATTAGACAAGTGAAAAGAAAATACATAGCTCAACAGTTGGAATCAATAGAATCAGATTTTAGAAACTACAACACACAGGGATTCTACAAAACGTTTTCAAACCATATCAGAGGTTATACTCCTCAAAATGTATGCTTTCGTAAACAGAATGGAAATCTAGCATTGAATGATGAAGAAAACTGTGAGGAATTAGCTAAATATTTTGAAAATCTCTTGAACTGCCCAGAACCATTAGAAGCTCTCACAGTATCCAACAATGTAGCCCCACAACAGGATTCTACTACACCAACTGAGGAAGAAATTGTGAAACACATAAAAAATTTGAAAAATAACAAAGCATCCGGTGAAGATGGTATTGTAGCTGAGTTTCTGAAACACCTAGGGCCCAATTCAAGAAAAGAGTTGGTCAAAATTATACAGAATATTTGGGTCACTGAAGAAGTACCAAATGATTGGAAATGTGCTCTGATTCATCCATTACATAAAAGGGGACAAAACAAATGTAAATAATTTTAGAGGTATTTCCTACTTCCTGTAACATATAAGATTCTATCAGCTTGTATTCTTGAAAGAACGCAAAACAATTGGAGCCCAAAATCTCTGACTTCCAAGCAGGTTTCAGGCCAAACAGATCATGCTCAGAACAAATATTAAACTTAAAATTAATTACAAAGTTGAGGAAAATGCGTAGAAAACCAACAGTTTTCATATTTGTTGATTTCAAGAAGGCTTATGACTCAATCCACAGACCCACACTTTTTAAAATTCTTGAGGAGAAAGGACTAGATCAGAAAACTCGGAAAATCATTGAACAAACATTAACAAATACAATATCCAAAGTAAAATTCATGGGAAAACTGTCAAAACCGTTCGAGATAAAGACTGGCGTCAGACAAGGTGATGGATTGTCTCCGCTGCTGTTCAACATAGTTCTGGATAGAGTGATGGAAGAGTGGGAAAAGAAACTTAAAGAAGGAAACCTCTGGAAGCCAATCTCACTTGGGACCAAGAAAAATAATTTACAAATACCTTATTTGGCTTTTGCAGATGATCTTGCAATAATGGCAGACTCAAGCGAAGTTGCAATAAAACAGATAGAAACTTTAAAAGAATGTGCAGAAACAGTTGGTTTACAAATATCTTTTGAAAAAACAGTATTCACAACCACAAACCTAGAAGTTACCAGACTACAAACCAAATATGGAACGATCAACAGTGTGCAATGTTTTAAATATTTAGGAGAAGTTATTTCAGAGAGATTTTCACAGCAGGATAGAATAAAGAAAACTCGTAAAGGCCTAGGGCTGGTGCAATTTATTTATAACAAAAAATGCTTGTCTCTTCACACAAAAATTAGACATTATAATACAGTGATCAAACCATCAATGCTCTATGCCAGTGAGACCCTGAACCTCAACAGGAAAGCTGATTTAGAAAATTTGAAGAAGGAAGAAAGGAAAATAATTAGAAAAATTCTGGGTCCAAGATTAACTGAGAATGGTTATAGATTACAAAAAAATAGCACAGTTGAGCAACATTCAAATATTGTAACAGATATGAGAAAAAGACGTCTAAAATTTTACGGTCACATTATGAGGCTTCCCGATCATAGAATCACAAAAAAAATAGTAAAATATGTAGCTTCGCTTGCCAATGGAGGGGAATGGATTCAAAACGTTAAGAAAGATCTAGTTCTAGCAAAAATTACTGATGATGAAATTACAAATCGAAATAATTTTAAAACAAAAATAAATAAATGGGAAATTATTCCAGAGGTAAAAGCTCCAAGAGCTGGAATGAGATGGAGTGATGAAAGAAAAGCGGCTTTTTCGCAGAAAATGAAAAGCTGGTGGGCGAACAAGAAAACCGCCAAGTCAAATAAAAGTCAACGACCATGATTCAGACTCAGCGTCTTCCACTTCGGGAGCTATACGGCTAATAATAATAATAATAATAATATGGGTTGATATAGTAGGATCATTTTAACTTGTCAGAAAACAGCTGATTTAACGTCAGTAAACGAGCGTACATCAATCAGCTGTTTTCTGACAATTTAAAATATTCCTGTTACAACAATTTTTAGCTCAGCTGTTTTGATGAACTCTTGACGATTTTTCTCAAATAAATAAAAACAGATCACATGGCTAACTTCATGCCTCAAATTTAAAAATAACAATACAGTACAATATGGAATATTTTCAAAATTTCTAATTCCTTTTAATTTTCTATAGATAAATGAAAATCAGAAATTAAAAAGGGAATAGGAGCAGTTTATGTGTTTCGATATTTCTCTCAATTCTAGTAATAGAACCGCTGGTTTTACCAAAAAGTTAGTGTAGTTTTCACTGGTGATCATGTGATTGGAATGCACTGTCTCAGCAGCTGAAATAATCTTGTCTCACTCACACACTCACTCGCTCTCACTCTTTCTCATCATTTACAGCCGACGGAAATTTCTTTCTTCTGTCAGCTGATTCTTAAAGGATCAATTTCTCCTTTTTTAGGTCCTTCAGCGAGTTATCCCAGGGATGAGACCCGGCGCAAACGAATTTTTGTATCACAAACCTCTTATATTCCAAATTTCGTCAAAATCGTTAGAGCCGTTTTCGAGATCCGTTGGACATACATATAAACATATAAACATATAAACATACAGAAATTGCTCGTTTAATATAATAGGATTAGGAAATAAGGTTGAATTTCCACTTTAGTTGGACACAAAAAATTTAATTCCAGTCCAAAAATATAATGCATTAGTGAATTAGTACACATTGAATACTTGAAGATTTTGAAAGATTAGTATGAACTTGAAACCATTCTAGGGAACTATGTAATTAAATAGCTTGAAAACCATATTGGGGAGTATGTTTGAATAATATTGTTCAGATTGCATGAAGTCAAACATGAATGGCTGACTCTACCTCTACGTGTTTTCCGCTCAGGTCACAGCTGAGCATCAAAATGTCGGTCAGTTGTCGGTGCGACACGACGCGGCAGTTGACGGCAGCGGTTGTCCTGCTTCTGTAAATGACAAACGCGGTGCGTGACCGCTGGCCGTTATTTTTCAGGTGTGCGTGTGAAGACCGATTTGGATGATAAAAGAGGTCGAGTGAAGCACCCCTTCCACCCCCTCAAATACCCTTCCACCACTCACCAGTCCCTCTCTCACTATTTTCCCTTCCTACCATACTCTCTCATCCTTTCTTTTCCCCTCTCACACTCATTCTCTTTTTCTCTCTACTTTGCTGTTAATCTTTCTCTCTCTCTATTCCTTTACAATCTTATCCCACATTTTCTTACACTCATTCAACCTCTAGTTATTTCATTGTCACGATTCCTTCCCTTCCCTCTACCAATCTTCACCTCTCACGCCCTCATCTCTTCTATTTTTTCCGCAATCACACTCTCTCTATCTTCTTAAGCTTTCTTATTATACTGTTTTCACCCCCATTCAGCCTCTACCTCTTCAGTCTACTACCACTACCTCCACCTCTACCTCCGTGTCACATTCCTTTACACCCGTTTACCAATCTTTACCTGATTACCTCTCACACACTCTCTTCCCCTATTTCTTCCTTCATCTCTTTCTTCTTACACTCTTATATTCTACTTGTTCACCTTCTACCTTGTCACAATTTCAAAACACTCCCTCAATTTTGCAACTCTCGCCAGACTTTTCCCTCATTACTTTATCAGTCATTTCATTTTCTACTGATACTTCCAGATACTTTCCCCATTATATTATTCACCCTCTCCCTCTACTGTTCTTCCATATTTTCATATTCAGTGGATACTGCTCAAAAATGGACATTGAAACATTATATCTTATTCTCTCCTTCCATATTCCATAATTTATCTTCAAATTCCCCAAATGTCCGTTTTCAAGAATTGTGATTGGAAAAGAAAATTGAAAAATCTCAGACCTAGTGATCTGTTCAAACTCAGTAGTTTCCAAGAAGATACATCGCAATCATATAATCGTTATCATATAGCATCTTCTTCTTCTTCTTCTTCTTCTTCTTCTTCTTCTTCTTCTTCTTCTTCTTCTTCTCCTCCTTCTTCTCCTCCTTCTTCTTCTTCTTCTTTTTCTTCTTTTTCTTTACTTCAAGGATTAGGTCTATTGATTAACCTGTTCCGGTACCCATCTTTACCTCGGCCTTCCTACATCTCATATAGAAAATGAGTATATATTCCTACATACAGCATCTCATCTCCAAATTATTAAAAAATCTTCCAGAATCAATCTATTTTTTCCATCATCCTCCCACTTTTCTCTTCTGCACTTTTTCTTACTCACTCCAAAGATTTATCTCTGCCTCCTCCTTACCCCCACTGACTTTCTCTCCTTTTTCTCTCACTCTCTTTCTTTCTCTCTCCTTTTCTTACTCTACCTTTTCCCACATTCAAAGCCTTCACCATTTTGCTCTCATCCCCTCAAAATCTCTTCACACCCACTCATAAGCAAACCAAACCACGTGACCAAGACAGAGTAGCCAATGTGTTAACTACTGCCATCCATCCTGTCGCATCACTGAATGTTCCATGACCCCTCCCCCATTTCTCCACTCCGTCATTACCCAGTGCTTGTTGAGTCCTTTCAATAAATAAATAAATAAAATAATAAATAATAATTTATTTCCTTTTCAAAAACTAAAGCCTAAGAATACATTAATAAAATTGACTACAAAAATATAAAAAGAAACATATAATTTTTATCAAGAAAAAAACTTCATGGAAATTAACCCACTCAACTGTGGAATTCCATGTACTAGAGTGGGTGTGAGTAGTATTTGGGTGGGGGGTGCAAATATACTTGGTAAGTGAGCTCACATACTATTATTTGAAATGATTTGTTCTATACGTCGTCTTCCTGTATGTATTATCCAGTTTTGAACAGCATTTTGAATTTTCTTTGGTGAGGTATTTCCTTAATATTTACGGAAGCAGATTGTAGAGTTTTGGTGCTAAGTGGTTGAACTGTCTGTGATACAGTGCCTTCCTGGCAACGTTTGTGATGAGAAGGTTCCTATTTCTAGTGTTGTGATGGTGGTTCCTATTTTGGAAGTTTCCTGTGTTTTTGTGTAGTCTGCAGATAATTTCCTGGGAGTAGAGCTGTCTTGCATCCAGTACACCAAATTCATTGTACAGCTGGTCTGATGGGTAGCGAGGTGGCTTCTTGTTGATGATTTTCATTATTAATTTTTGAACTTTTAGAAGTGGGTCAAAGTGCGAGTAGCTACATCCACCCCATACTACAATCCCGTAGGTTAGTAGTGACTGTACCACGGAATAGTACACCATCTTCAAGCACTTCTCATCTATCAACGGCCTCAACATCTTAAACTTGTAGATTGTTTTCCTCAGTTTCTTGCAAAGATCATTTATGTGGTGATCCCATCGCAGAAAACAGTCCAGTGTAACTCCAAGATATTTGATTGTTGTTTTTTTGTGTATGGTGTATGATGTGCAGTTGGAAAGGTTGACTGACAAAAGGTTTTCTGTGGGTTGTCCATGCTGTATAGCCGAGAGAGTTAAAAAGTGTGGCGTTGCATAGTTGGGGGTTAACAAATTCTGGTTTAGCCAATGTGAAATTTTCTGCAATCCTATTTCAGCCCTTTTCCATGTTATTGACCATGTTGGTCCCGAAAACAAAAGTGCAGTATCATCAGCAAAAGTGGTGATATTTCCTTCAATTTCCATACTGCAAAGAGGGTTTATGTAGATAAGGAAAAGTATTGGACCAAGAACGGTTCCTGGGGTACTCCATATTCAACTTTGAGCTTGTTGCTTGTATGCCCATTAACTCTGACACACTGTGTTCGGTTTGATAAATAGCTTTTGAATAAGTCCCATGCTACTCCTCTGATTCCGTAGTTATAGAGTCTTCCTAACAGAATATCATGTGACACTGTATCAAATTCTATTTTCAGGTCCAGGAATATTGCCAAAGGTTTCTGCTCACTGTTGATTTTCTCTGAAATTTGTGATATAACATTGTGGATTGCATCATTCGTACTACAGTTCGATCTAAAGCCATATTGATTTGGTGACAGAATGCTATTCTTTTCAAGGAAGCTAATAAGTCTTGTTTTACACATTTTTCAAATATTTTAGTTAGAATGTTTAATAATGATATTGGCCTATAACAGTTCAAGTCTTTCTTATCTCCTGTTTTAAAGATTGGACAGATAACTGCTTCCTTCAAACACTGAGGAAAACACCTTCACCGAGAATTTTGTTAGCAATCAGTGTCAGCGGTCTAGCAAGAGCTGTACTGTTTCGTTTGAAGAGCTCTGGTCTGAAGTTATCAGGGCCTGGCGCACTATCTGATTTAAGGCTATTGATTATTTTTATTATTTCTTCTTCATCCACTGGTGTGAGAAATATTGATTGGCATACTCTATTGTTGGTGATTATAGGTTCATTTGCATGCTGTTGACTATTTAATATATTTTGTGCTAGCTCAGATCCAATGTTTTTGAAGAATTTGTTGAAAGATGTAGCAATTTCTTCATCATTCTCTCCTGATTTCAATGCTCTCCCTTGTACATTCAGTTGTTTTATTTGTGTTTTTGGTTGCTGGGCTTCAGTTATTTCTCGTATCACCCTCCATGTTTGTTTTGAGTCTTTGAATCTCCAAGCATGTGTGAAAAATATTGTTTTTTTGCTTCTTCTATAACTTTAGTTAATAGGTTTCTGAATCGCCTATAATATTCACACAGTTGTACATTTGCCACATTATTTTTACATTGTCTGTGCAGTTTGTCTCACTTCCTTATAGATGTTATTAATCCCAATGTGATCCACGGCTTAATTTTCTTCTTCCTATGTGGAATTCTGTATGCTTTTTTACACTCTACCATGTGTTTTTTAGTTATTGTCACAAACTCCTTCAATGCACCTTCAGTACTATTCTGCGTGTAGACAGAGCACCATGTTTCCTCCATAAGCAATGACGAAAACTTATCTTTATCAAAAATGTCTTTGTGCTGATTCTTCATTTCATTATTCAAAACTTCAATGCTTTTTATTCCCAGAATAGTAATGTAGTGATCTGTTATTGAATTTTGAAATACTATTGGCATAAGATAGGGGAAAGTCGGGCACTACCGGACAGCGGCTGACATCGGACAAAGCCAGTTCTTAAAAAGTGCCGCAATTGGCAGCACTTGTTATGCTGTCAGTACAACCAACTTAAGTAGCAAGACTGCCCACAGCAGTATTGCGCATTTCACGTAGCACGTTTTCGTAGTGGCTCCAGTTTTATGTATTTTTTACGGTTGACAAGTGCACGGAGATACCTTTAAAAAGCTGCTGCATCAATTGAAGTAATTAATATTAGTCATAGTTGGTCTTAAAATACTTAGTGTACTTTATATCAAGTGAATACAACGTTTAGCTCCAGTCACATGACTGATTATGGCTTGACAGCCATTCTCACCTAGGTTGTCTGGCGGCAGGTATCGGACAAAGTGCAATCGGGCGGTATCGGACAATGTAATGACCACTTAAATTCACGGATTTTAATAGATTCTCCGGGTTTTTCAGGGATCATGGAATAGAAAAGAGGAAATTGGACAGAAGAATCACTGAAATTGGCTATTGAAAAAGTGTTATGTAATGAAATGACTAGGGGAAGGTCGGGTACTACCGGACAGCGGCTGGCATCGGACAAAGCCAGTTCTTAAAGTGCCGCAATTGGCAGCACTGTTCATACTGTCAGTACAACCAACTTTAGTAGCAAGACTGCCCAAAAATGTATTCATTTGTGTGATTTAATATCCCTCAAACATAATTTCAGTACTATTTTATGTCTGTCCGATACCACCCGCCATAAATTGAAAAGTGCGTTTTGTAGATAGTTGGATTTTTGAAAAAAAAAGTATGTTGCTATTGATATTATTTTATATAATTTACGCCAGTTATAGATGATATACTGTAGTATTATTTTACGCATAAAGTTGGCATTTATCATAATCCTTTAACTGGGTACTTGAGAAAAAGCTAAGGTGGCCGATATCACCCGACCTTCCCCTACACGTCCGCGGGCACGCTTTCCAGCGATTTTTCATCGGCATCCGTTCAATTTACATCATAATGGAAAAGAAAAGTGAAGAATCTCTGACCCAGTGACCTTTTACCTGAGAGTGTGATTAAATTGTTGGGGATTAATTTTCATAAATGAATTGATTAATTTTCATGAATCATCATTTAAAACTGGAAGGTATAACATTGAGTTCAACGAAATTGTATAGGAAAACAGGAGTTTACTATTCCATGTAATAAAATTGTGGATGAAATGTGTAGATTCTTACTTAGTGAGATAGACTCGGAGTAATTTCTTCTCCAAGGGGATCGACTTACCGATTCGATCGCTACAATATTATAAAAATTCTATTTTTGATACCTACCTACCCGTGAGGGTCTCCTCACCGATAAAAAGCCATACAATGAAAAATTTATTTTGGTTATTCATAATCAAGATCTATAGAGGATAGATGAAATAACGTCGAAAGAGGAATATAATGAGTTCATAAACAGGGAAACAAGTATCTAGAGTACATTCAGTAGTATCAGTCTCTAGAATACATTGGAGCCGTTAAATAAGTGGAAGCCTTTGCAAGGAAAACCCCGATTTTCCTTGTCTTCTTCTAAGGTAGTGAATACAAGAACATTACAGCTTTCAATTTCCAATTCAATTTCCTTCCATCAATGAAAGGAGCTTCAATTCCGATAAAGATCTTACCATTCACTGTCGGAACATTTCATAACTTTTTCAAATACATTAAGTTTTGATATTATTGTTGGACATTGAATACTCTCTGTCAACGACAACTTGAAAATTCAATTATCGAACACTTTTCTGTTGAAAGAAAGAGGTGATTCATTCTCATTTGCAGCTGGATCTTTTCATTGAATAGTGGGAGGAAACAGGATTTCTTCTACACAGTGTCGAGTTTAAACAGTTCAGAACGTTTCACTGAAAAGTAGCAAATCTCTACTATTACTACTTAAGACTTTCACCAATCAACAGTTTTTCAAAATAATTTCCATACGTCTCGTCCAAGCACAAGCATTGTTTGAAATGAGAAATCTTGGTAATCATACTCCCCTATTAGGCATTGATCGGTGAAATGAAAGTTGTGTAAGTTCATGGAAACATCACGGGTGGAATATTCTAGAAAGATTGAGAAAACTTTTATGTGAAAACTGAGTTCTTGTTTTAAAATATCACTCCTTAATAAAGCTTCGATGTTCATCTGTTACGTCATAACGTAATAATATTCAATATTTATCAAGTCTCTCACACAATAGTGATTCATGATTTCACTAGAAACTTGAACTTGAAATCTTAAAAATTTTACTACTTATCAACATGAAATGTTCACAATGCTTGAACTAAGTTATAAAGCTATGCTGCTGAAACCGCCTGATAAATTCCTCTGAAATATTGGAAAATAAATCCTGATAATATTTGGCCTATATTTGAGAAGTGAGATATTATTTTCAGGTGTCCCATGCCAGATCAGGTCAAAAGTCCACAATATAGGCATAAGCTGAAGTAACTGGAGAATTCTATGCGAAAGGAATTTTGAAATGCATTGTTAAATCTCCCGTAAAATAAGACACTGGTCCAAGAGATTGCTCGGATTCGCTTGCGATTTTTCAATAGAATTTCTTCCATATAAATGTTACTGCAGCACAGCTTCGTAGCAAGAGAATCTATTCTGCAGACCTCAAGCGTGCTTCTCCCCATATCAGGTTATGCATAGTTGAGTAGACTCAAATGATTCTGAAATCTCTGTGAGAACTTTCTGTGTAGAATGAATTGGGGAGTATTTATTTCAAGAATGATAAGCTACAAGAAATGTATCTTCTTATAAGTCTATGGAAAGTATGGAAGTATTCAACCATTTTTTATATTGGAAGTTTTCTCGTAGTTTTGAGCTTGTGTTCTAGTATTGTCAACGATTTTAAGATTTTCTTAAAATGCTATGTAAAGATTTTTGGTAACATTTTCTAATGATAAAGATTTTTCCAGAATCTATGCTGAATGGATTGCTTGTTGTTTATATAATTAATCTACCTACATTACTTTGCAGCAATGGAGTATTTTGGATTATTCACACTAGCTACTCTGCAACAACCATAAGATTCAATTGATTAATCTCATTTGAACGAAAGATGAATACGTTGCCGTATATTGGAGATGAACTAATCATGAAATAGGACAAGAATCAAGCTATTCCATGGTTGTTTTGAGTAGTGTAGTGAGCGAGCACTGAATCGTTGGAGAAGTGACAGACCGGGTTCTTCAAAAAACACTACAAAAATAATCAACTATCAACACTATGAGTCCATTATATTATCAATGTTAATATAATTATCAATTATTATAAATATTTTATCCTTCCATTACAATGATACAGATGAGATAAAGAAATATGTTCGTATTTTTTTTATCTGTGGGTAGATCCTTACCAGTAGGTTCCACCTCGCCTTATATTATTTTGTGTCGGTCACCCATCCAAGAACTGCCATTAGTATTTGTGACTTAACCTCATGATCACTCAGCAACCACTCTCAGCAATCGAATAAACACAGGTGAAAATAAAACACCAGAAAAAAGAAGAAGCATTATGAAGAATCAGTGTTTATTCATATTTCATCTATTATCAAATTTAATTATATTATTAATACAATATCATTGATGTAATTATTTTATTATAATGTGAGTGAAGAATAGGAACCATTTCTAGCACATTTAGTATATGGATTATTTTACTTTGCATTTCTGCATTTCATATATAATTGAAAAAGCTTTGCACATTAATTAATAGCGGTAAGTAACACAAAATATAGATTAGAAATAGTGATTGGAGACAAAATATAGATCAGAACCAGTAATTAGAGATTGGATAAATGGAGAGATTGAAGTCAGCTATTCTTGGTTGGCTTGTTGCCTTGCTCCAATGATATGACGTGAGTATCAGAAACCAACTATACAAATCGGTTCAGCAGTGGAACTCGATTACAAAGTACTACTTTCGAGGTAACTTCTCGCTTCCTGAAAGTTCAACGGAACGTGGAACAGTGGAATATCGGCTGGTTATTTTCTCAAGACTAGCAACTCTATTCCAACTTAGTTATCGGTTGCCACTGCCTCAGCACTGTTGTGCAATCGCATTGTTCCTAGTCAGGATTTCTCCTCCTCGCGCGATTAGACGCGTCGTTTCTGAGGTCTGTTTCGAGGTCGAATTCACCTCGCGAGAAGTTGGAGTTGGAACTGGCAAACTACTATGAACTAGCGAGTCAGTGTCGTCAGCAGTGAAGGTAAGCTTGGATTTTGGCCTGGCTTGCGTCTCTAAGCTCGGCTGACGATATCTCGTTCTAAGCCGTTCTCAGGATCTGAACCAGCAGCAACAGACGATTAGCAGAGAACTGCTCTCAAGATTCAACAGCGCTGTGTGAGCTAATTCTATTTGGATATCCCCTCTTCTGTGTCTCGTCAAATTTATCTACATTCAGCCTGTCTGCAACACCTCTACGGGACCTATGTTTTGCTTCATTAATTCCAATTCCGGCTAATTTCGGGCAGCTTTCTAGCGTCAGCTGGAAAATGTCCACCGCTTATCTTTCACCTGAACCCTTCTATTCTATTTCCTCGCCATATTAACTCCTACATGGCCCTTTCACCCAACTCCTAAGCTCTGCTCTCGTTTCACAACCCTCATGGATGCAGTCACTTAATCCTATCATATACGACTCGCTACGTTCGCGTACAGCTACACTTTAGTACGTATTCAGAAGATTTTCCGAGCCACCAACTCCTACACAGAGTTAGTTCACTAAGCACTTGACACTGCGAATCACCTGGATCAACTACTAAACGTTTTTGAATCTTCATCTAGATACAGAACGACATGGGCTTATTATTGGTATTTAATGAATGTTTTGTGTTTCATTTCTGTGTTTCATAACTATGATGTCATTAGTTTTTTATCTACTTCGTATGATACTGTAAGTAAAATTGTACCCTGTCAAAAAAAATGTTGTAATGTAATCTTTTAATTTTGTCGAAATAAATATGCAATTCAATTCAAATTCAAGAAAATTCAATTTCATGGCAAACATTTTTGAAGACTATAAACTTAATAAAATCATGGACTGGACTGGATTAAAAACCATGGACAAAGTAACTGCGTAGGTAACCTAATCTAATTATACTTAGAACTGAAGTGTTCTCTGAGATGCCACTGTACTACCAGTATAATTTTTTATTAGTACCAAATGCAATAGATTTTTAAGTGAAGATGCATCATCATTATGAAACACGAACCAAGGTGAATAGAATTCTAATCACCTTGATGAAAAATACTTTAACTCTATTTTCAAAAGTTTAATTTTCTATCTTTGATGAGAGCTCATTTTTCAATATAATTTTCATGCTCGAAGGCTCTTTAGAATTACACCACGAATTGATTATTTATTTTGTATTATAATTCTTGAATTAATCACTTTAGACTTTAGAGTCATTCTTTAGTGGCATTGATTATTATTAGCAAGCGTCTCCAATTTATAATTTCTAATCAATATCACACCAACAAAGATGAATTTATAGGCCTAACCAATCATGCAACAATTGACGGGGTGCGACGATGATAAACACCCTATCACATGTGGCAGTGACAGCTCAGTGTGAATAGATAGGTAGCAGAGCAGACTCCCATCGCGCGGCAATTTCGTTGTCGGCATTGTTCAGCAGCTGATAAGGCAGCTGGGCCATCTGCGCTGCGCTGCGCCGCGTATCTGAGACTGAGGCAATGATTGCGCTTGTCAAGAGGCCTCGTCTCGAGGAGGTGCAACATTCGAGTTCTCCCTTGAAGACACATCAAACTCCATTAGAGAGTGTGCAGACGCGAATTTGCAACGGTGACAGAGATGAAGGGCTCTTGAACGCCCCCCAAGGAGAAAGGGGGGTGCAACATCGACAGGGAGGGAGCGAAATTGAGGCGAGATTGACAGGAAGAGGAAATGATGGCACTGAATCGTTCCCATGTAGCCAACTGACTATCGACTGTTTGCTTCATTTTGCCAGATCGATGCCTTGTTTGAGCGAATCAACGTCTACTACCTCACTGCTAAATACAGCTAAATCTTGAATTTGAAATGAATATCTGTGAGTAAAAACATTTTCAAGGATATATCCTGTTGTTTTCTATCATTCCCCATAGTTCATCATTCAAGAATTGATTTGAATATTATTGTGTTATATGGATCCATTTCTCTCTTCTACTGGCTGTTATATAAATAGATAAGAACTTTGAAAGTGGGAAACCTATGACTAACTTGCATATTGTTACAATTATTTCGTCCTGTTGTAACAGTATGTGAGTTAATCCTATGTTTTCTACTTTTCAATTTCTTTTATATTTCAAATCTGGGTTATTATAATACAAATTTGAATATTTGATGAGTGAACAGATGCTACTTGTCTGTGTATTCACACTGCCCCATTTTTTCAGGTATAGATTTTATTCTGAACACGATTTTATTCAATTTCCACCATTAAACATTTTTGATATTTGCTCTGTTTGCAAATATTAAACATTTTCAATGTTTGCAAAATTAATTCATTTCACTTGTTATTCATTCAATTCCATTTTTTATCTCAACCATAATATTTCATTCAATTTTTCATTTCAATTACCTCTCATTTCAAATTTTGGTTTGATTCCATTGGTTGAGTCGAACGCGACCTGCTAGAGCTTTGATTCTACAGCCTCGTACATCATTATGAGGCATATTCAGAGCAAAAATCAGGCATCTCTGCTGAGTAGGTAGTTCTATTCAGCAGGTATAATGAGCCATTAGTGAAATAGAGCCAAGACGGACTGAGTACAATGTTGCCTCCAGAAATAGAGCAGGCAATAGCTTGGAACCTGGTGCCGGTAGCACCGTGGGATCGGCTGACATCCTTTCTCCGGCAGTAATTGGGAGCGTCAAGAGATAAGATACCCCTTTGGCGTTCTGCAAGACGCAAGAGAGAACTGAACAGATCTTGTTCCTGGATTTAATTATCGGCTACGTCATGTGAAGCAATTAGAGAAGCCAATATCAAAGATGGCAGCGTGCATTGTATGCGAGGAAGGAAGATGAGACGGCGGATTGCACCTGAAGAACATTCCCTCTATTGACGACTCCGTCTGCACTAGTAGTTGTAGGCCTAGCTCGTTCCACGCTTTCCTTACAGCCCGCTAACGCTTAGCTAAACGCTTCTAATGGCTTTTATTCGGGCAGGATCGGGTTATCTTATCTCTTCCTGAGGATTTACTCGGGGATCCGTCTCTCGCACATGATTCAACAAGCTCATTCCCTCTTCCCAAACTGTGCTGACTTGACGCAGCATGTCAAATCCTCACCTCCTCCCCTACAACCAGTCAACCTCTTTCCGTTCCTTCATCTCAGTTCTCTCCTCCCGACCATAACTTATGCTAATGCGCTAATGGATCTAGGTGTCGTCAAACTGATGAATAGCAGTGATTGATATACGTACACCTGAAGTAATTAGTCTGGGTTCACAAGTAAGAAGTGTCACAAGAAATTGGATTGAAACTATTTGTAATACGTTTAACGTACATCTGCAGTGAGAATTCCACTAGTTATCTCGCTCACAATTCCACCACACATTTTATAATAATGAATCTTCTGTTTATCTCAGCAACGTGTGTTTACTATCCATATAATTATGAGTTCAAAATGCTCAAAATTCAAAAAGGAATTCAAATTTCACTCATATTTAAATGGTCTATCATGATTTCAATTTATCAAATTGATGGAAGAATGGAAAACTCAAAATTACTTTACTTTTAATAAATTATAATTATAAGATACACCTGAAATGAGAATAAGTAAGGGTATAAGTATAAGAAAAGACAATTCTATGTTAATAAGAATAGAATAGAATATTCACTTCATTCATGTAGATTACAATGTATGTCGCTTAAATTCTAGGTCATGATAGTTATTACAATGAACGTAATTTAAAATAGTTATTACAGTATCGGATTCACTGAACAAAACATGAGATAAGGGAGATTTTAAATGAAAATATATAGGTAAATCTAGATTGTTGAATTCGACTTGAGTTCTAGTTTATGATATATTTATGCTGAAATGAACGTCATTGAAAATAAAACTAATAATTGCAACATGGCTTTGTATCTACGAGAAATGGCGGAGTTTGGACATATAAATGTCCATTCTTGGAGAAGGATATGCAAGGACATCCTTCCTATCAACACTCAACCGTAAGTAAGAAATGTACGTGATGAGGGGATATGAAAATAGTGTGGGTATGTCACATTTAGAAAATAGTGTTTGCCTCTCACGTAATAATTTTCAAATAAAGTCACCCTGTATGATTTAAAGTGATTGAGTTCAATTCATCTTATAACACAAACATTAATTTTTGAAACAGTGCTTTTATCCATGGATTATCAAACATTGAAGATAGCTCACATCAAGTGCTTTTTTATATTGTTGGTACAAGCTCTGCTTAGTGCAATAGAGAAAAATCAAGTCAGTAAATTCAGTAAAGTAATGGCACAGTTGTGCGTTCTATAATACCATTCTATTTGTGGGAAGCAAAAGGATAGTTGATTCTTAATGGAGTGGAACACTTGGAATGTGCCCGGCAATAATGCAGTCAGAAGTATTTATTGGCTGAGACAGATAAGAGTTACCGTACAGAGCAATGCTTCAATCCACTCCGTTGCATGTAAGTGAACAACTAGTTTATGGTGTGCAAGTGCCAGAGCAGCGAGAAGCCATAGTACAGACTATACGAGTTTACAACAACCCTTATGTGATAAATAACTACACCAAACGATTCAAAAAGAGAACGGGGAAAGCTGTGAGTGGAAAAAGGAGATGTTTCGTGAATATTATGGTGTGAGAAAGTAGGGAGAGGGTGAGAGGGAGTATGTGATTGAGAGTGCGCGTGAGAGTATCCATGAATGAGAGAGTGTTTGTGAAATCGAGAGCAGCACCATTCCCTATCAGCTGTAGACCACCCTAATGAAGTGCGCAACTCACCCCTCTTGAAATTTACAAACGAAATAGTTTAACTACATTTCCCTCGCCCTTCCCGTTTTAATTGATTAGAACTTGATTGTTCGCTTGTAATAAACGACGCAGCGTGTAACATAGATCCTCTTGACCCAACCCCCTCCCCATCATAGACCATACTTATTTCTATATCATGAAACATTTCAAATCACTCACGCACACAAGCACACAAAGAGTAGAAGTGGTTGCTAGGGTTCTGTGGCAGATTTATTGCAAGGGGAGTTTGAATAGTTTCGACAGCGAAATGCTGGGACAGAAGGGGTGGGAGTGTGCTACGGAAGAATAGAGTTATTGTTGCAAATAGGGAGCGTCCATTAGTCATAACTGTTGTTTGCACGGCCCAGTGCTCTGCTCCGTCGCAGCCTGCAGTCAGCCAATTTCGGGGTGCAGATGGGTAGAATGTTTTATTTAAACCGACAAACAAGGGGGTACTCTTGATTTCAGACCGAAACTTTCAAGTTGATTGAGTTTTCATCAGGAGAAAATTGAGAATTATAACACTCTAAGAAATGAGTTATAGTGTAATCCATTAGAATGGATTTCAATTTTCAGAAATGGTTTGAACCGTTATGCCCGGTTGAGTGATAATAATATAGTGAGGCATAAGACTAGAAAACATTCCTTCCACTCAATTTATTCCAGACATCTTTATAAATCATGAACTATCAATACTGTTTTTCATCGTAAACTACATCCTTGGCTTTGGAAACTTAGCAGAAGACTTCATGTTGGGTCTCATAATTTATCAATGTTTTCCGAAATGAGCTTGAGTCATTTCATCAGTACTTATTATGATAGTGAAGAATAACAATCTTTAAGACCAAATGGCCAATGGGATTTTCCCCTACAGAAGCCCATAAAATTTCAATATTTGATTTCTTGCGATTTTTGCAATCGTGGGCCACTCATAAAAGAAACATTGCCTCCCGCGCAAAGCTCCCAAAATCAAAGTTTCGGTTTTTTGGTGCGGATGATAACCACAAAAGTATAATAATGATTTTATCATAATAGGATGATAGTTGTGCATGAGTAATGGAGGGTGAAGGATAACACGGAAAAAATACCAGACAGAAGGGGAATCGAACCTGTGACCGGTGCAGCGTTAGAAAACTTAAGGTCTTCTGGAGGTGAGCTACTGCTCACTAGTCTACGCCGGCTCGCCATTCATTTCATTCATTTCATTCATTTCATTCATTTCATTCATTTCATTCATTTCATTCATTTCATTCATTTCATTCATTTCATTCATTTCATTCATTTCATTCATTTCATTCATTTCATTCATTTCATTCATTTCATTCATTTCATTCATTTTATTCATTTCATTCATTTCATTCTAGTACCATGTATCATGGTGAATATCGGGGTACCGAGCTCTGCTCGGAGGTAGGCCTACAAAGGCACAGGAATGGGAATTTTAAAAGAAAAAAGGAATGAAATTAAACAATTTTTTAAGTACAGCCATCAGTCTTATGCACTGAATCATCATTGCACTATAAAAAATCAATCTCAACTTTCGAAATATTATGAATAATCGAGTTTGAATGCATATCATTTGAAAAATTGCACTTATAAAATTTTGCTTCATAGAAATAATAATCCTCTCCAAAAAAGAATTCGTCACCCGTCCCCTACCCCCGACCCTATTGAAAACTCTGGTGTGGAAACTAAAATTTGTGTACGGTACCAAAGAAAAAATCCAAAAAAATGTATAAGCTTTCAGTAAGAAAATGTTTTGATATAGCCTAAATAAGAAACCCGTCTCCCTCTGCAATATACATACAATTATAATAATTATGTGTACAAAAATGAAAACTCTGTTCTGAAGCTATTGACATTGAAGAAAAAATTTTGAAGACATTTTGGGGGAGGGTGAGGGCGCTCAATAATTTAGAAAATTCATAAAAACTTGTTAGCTCAAACACTGAGAGTATGATTTCTGAAAGTTTAGCATATTTCTAATTCGTGATTTTAAGTGAGATTGAGCGCCCTCGCCCTCCCCCAAAATTTCTTCAAAATTTTTTCTTCAATGTCAATGGCTTCCAGAACAGAGTTTTCATTTTTGTTTGGGTTGGCTACACATAATTATTATATTGTATGTATATATGTATATTGCAGAGGGAGACGGGTTTCTTATTTAGGCTATATCAAAACATTTTCTTACTGAAAGCTTATACATTTTTTTGGATTTTTTCTTTGGTACCGTACACAAATTTTAGTTTCCACACCAGAGTTTTCAATAGGGTCGAGGGTAGGGGACGGGTGACGAATTCTTTTTTGGAGAATTTTTTGGAGAGGATATCAGTTTTTTTTTTTAATCACCTTCTTGTTATAGAGGTAAAACACTGCAAACACAATGGATGGGGAGAGAGTTAATTTTTTTTCAACAGAGAAATGCTATGTAAGGGCCCTATTAGCCGAGAGCGACCAGGTCGCCGAGACAAAGTGTCCCACGGCTAATAGGGAAGGACACCCAGTCGCTGACTTCGTTCTCGCTCCCTCCCAAGTACCTCTTTCTCGCTCTTCCTCTGTGCAACACATTGTCAGCTGAACTCGATACGTATCTCTATTTGATACATATTACAGATTTCTTTTATTCACATATCATATAATATTTTATACTACATATCACATGTAATATTTTTTCTAAACTAATTAAATGGTATCAAGTGTATGAAATGAATCGTAAGAAACTTACATTAAGTCAATGACTCTATTGATCAACAAAAACCACACACACCAGTCTTAAATAAATAATTATTATAGTCTCGAAGAGATCAATTAATATTTATCTTGAAAGGTCTGGAAGCTGCTATCTACTATGTAAACATCTAGAATCATCAGGAAGGCTCAAGCTTTCAATGAAACAGCAATATGTAAACAATTTAATTGTCAACAACCGGATGACTGACGCCAATTTTCTGCCTTGCAATAGACCCTCTCTCCTCCATCCTTTGTTCTCTCTCTCCATCATATTTCAAAAGTAAAATTAATCACAAGTTTCTCAGTCAGTCAGTGATGGTGTTGACAACTACAGAGTTCGTTCTTCTCAACCTTCTCTTGAAAAAGAGAAGGAAGAGAATAAGAAAATAAGAAGAATAAGATATTACATTACACTTACAAATGAATTTATTAAATTATTCTGAAACAATTCACGCAATGAGTTGTTGAGGTTGTACTTCGGCAAAGGATACAGAACAACTAATGCTGTAAGACGGAGAACTGAAGTGGAAGGGAGAAAGAGATAAATGGCTGTCCTCGTCACTCCCGCGCATGCGCATTGGGTACATTTTTTGTTCGAGTCGGCCGACCTGGTCGCTCGCGGCTAATAGCTCCCATATACTCCAATGCCCAACGACCGTTGTGGGACACCAGGTCGCCCAGAATCGGTGTCCCACTCGGAAGACAGCCCGAGCGACTTTTTCTGTCGCCGAGACTTGTTTCCGACGGCTAATAGGGTCCCATCTAACTCAATGCTTTTTGGCCCCCGGACACCGGGTCGGCCGACCTGGTCGCTCTCGGCTAATAGGGACCTTATTTGATAGAAGATATTTTATCCTCACTATTTGGGTGCTACAAAATTATTCCAGTTATAAGTGAGCTAGTTATGGTTAATACTGAATGAACAAACAAGACGTTGTGACTGTGTCTGTTCACACCTTGTCATTTACTATCCAGACTTTAACAACATATTATCATTGTAGCAACATTAATTCATGTATAAGCAGTTATCCACAAAGTTTGTTAAATAAGATTGAGATTTTGAATTTAGATTGAAATTTTAACCCATTACGATAGGTCACATGACCACTTTTGATGAAAAAAATATTTTGTAATCAAAAAATGAAATCCTTGTAAAAATTTGCCTAACACACCATTATTATACATTCCAGGAACAAAATTCTCAAATTTTCCCCATTAATGATAATGTTTCAAAAAATATTTTCATTGGAACATTTGATTTTCTCCGTGAATTTCAACCCACTTTAATAGATCATATAATTATGACCACTTATGAAATGAAATTATGTGTACTTACTGCAACACCACTTAAGTGCAGAAAACATCTATTTCGTTGATCTACAAATGAAATGAACTGAAGTGAAGATAACACAGTGTACCTATTGTCAAACACTGTCTCTGGCGGAGAATGCAAAAAATAGTCCGATTATTTGGTTTCACTTGATTTTGTATGATATAATGTGAGACAGTTCAACATTACCTATTACTTTATCGATCTACAAATAAAATAAAGAACGTAAACACCTTCATACCCTCTCACTTCTATCTCTTTCTCACTATTTCTCACATGGCCTCCGCCTGGCCCAGATAAATGTAAACATAACCTAATCTGTTATTTTCAAATGCTGGTTACGCTGCTTATTGAAAATGTGGAATGTTGTTAAGCTTTCAATGTTTAACCACTAGGATCGCGACATTTACATTTGATAAAACTTCAAATTCCAAATATTGCAACTTTAATTATTATTTGGACAGAGCTACAGAGATTAATCGGACATTGAATGATTTGAAATTTTAAATGTGAAAAGACTTCTACTAATCTACTTGAAGGCCTATATCTCGCAAAGTATTAGGCCCACAATGACCAATTCAGTCTCAAATTGTAGGTAATATACTAAATATACTCAATATACTTTGAGAAATATGTTGGATGTCCTATATGAAAAAGTGATACTTCAAGGTCAAAATTGACCAAATGTAAAAACAAGTGAAAAATTATGATAATTCAATGAACTTTGAAGAGCTGTATTTCGCAAACGGTTGAGCCTACAATACCAAATTTAGTCTCAAATTGTAGATAATTGAATCAGCAACAAAATTATGTTGAATGTTCTATATGAAAAAATGATTCTTCAGGGTCATAATTGAAGAAATGTTGAAAAAGTGGAAAAATTCAACAATTTGATAACCTTTGAAGGCCTACATCTCGCAAACTATTTGGTCTCAAATTGTAGCTTTTTAAATTATCTTTCTAAATTTTGCTAAAAGTCATGCTTTTGCGAAAAGTCATGCGAAAAAGTGATGCTTCACGGTCAAAATTGACCAAATGTAAAAACAAGTGAAAAATTACGATAATTTGATGAACTTTGAAGAGCTGTAACTAGCAAACGGTTAACCAATAACAATAACCATAACAATAACAATAACAACATAACCATAACAATAACCAATTAGGTATCAAATTGTAGGTATTTAAATTTACATTCAACCCTATGCTGGATGTCCTATATGAAAAAGTGATTCTTCAGCGTCAAAATTGCAAAAAAGGGTAAATTTTCGTTAATTTTATGAACTTTGAAGAGCTGTATCTCACAAACGGTTGGGCCTACAATGATAAATTTGGTCTCAAATTGAAGGTAATTTGATATACGTTTAAAAATATGTACAATGTCATCTATGAAATTCAGATTCTTCAGGGTGAAAATTAGCCAAACGTAAAAAAGTGCAAAATTCCACCATTTTGTACGATTTTTGGAGATGATCCGGTAGTTTTCCTAGGTCTAAAACTTGGATTTAGAATCCCAGGACTACCATAAACATTATTAAAAAAGAAACCGACTACCCCATTTCATGCAAGGTAGACCCTATTTTTGATGACAATTTTACTGGGCTATAATTGAAAAGGTCGAATTTGGCGGTGGCAACTTACAGTGTGAATCACTTTTAGTTTTTAACCGCTAGGATCGCGACATTTACATCAGGGCCACCTAGGAACATGGTCTAGCTAGACACTGAATTTAAACGTGCAGCTGACGTCATCACATCGTGTCCATAACAACTGATGTTAACAACTCATCCCTCCATTAAAATTGGAATTCGTGTTTGGTTTTTCTCGTGTCGAGTTCATTTCAACTGCACAATTACCTTTTGATGGGTGAGTAGGTCTATTTATTTATTTTTAAATAATAAAAATTGAAATATTCAAACTTGGTTGTGATCAGTGGCTGTTTATGAACAGTATAGTGGAGTGGTAGGCCTCTTAGCCGTGACGTCACATTTCAGTGTCTAGGCCATGTTCCTAGGTGGCCCTGTTTATAGCTTCAAATTCTAACTTCAAATTGCAACTTTAATTTTCATTCGGACAGAGCTACAGAGCTTAATCGGACATAAAATGATTTGAAATTTTAAATGTAAATAGTTTAAACATGTCTTCAATCGCTTTTGGTAGTCCGAAATCTCAACTCATTACAGTTTTTTCATATCAAGTGCTCAACGTTGAAAAATTGAAAATCCCAAAATTAGTAAAATGACAAAATACCCGTATATAGTATCTTCGCGAATTTATATCGTAGAAAGTTCGTTCTGATCTTAAATGAAAGCGCTCAAAAATCTAAGAAAATAATGTCATTACAACATTTTAAAATTTTCACTACCTTCCGCGTAAATTGAGATGGCGGCATGCGAACATCAAAGGGAAGTTCGTTACAGAATATATAGTGGTCCCGGTCTTTCATTCGTATCACGGGGGGGACGGGTGGTGGAACGACCGTTCCACTAGATATGGGTTGCTATAGTAGGATCATTTTAACTTGTCAGAAAACAGCTGATTTGACGTCAGTAAACGAGCGTACATCAATCAGCTGTTTTCTGACAATTTAAAATATTCCTGCTACAACAATTTTTAGCTCAGCTGTTTTGATGAACTTTTGACGATTTTTCTCAAATAAATAAAAACAGATCACATGGCTAACTTCATGTCTCAAATTTAAAAATAACAATACAGTACAATAAGGAATATTTTCAAAATTTCTAATTCCTTTTAATTTTCTATAGATAAATAAGAATCAGAAATAAAAAGGGGAATAGGAGCAGCTTATGTGTTTCGGATTTTTCTTTCAGTTCTAGTAATGGAACCGCTGGTTTTACCCAAAAGTTAGTGTAGTTGTGTATTTCACGAGTGATCATGTGATTGAAATGCACTGTCTCAGCAGCTGAAATAATCTTGTCTCACTCCCACAATCACCGCTCTCACTCTTTCACATCATTTACAGCCGACGGAATTTGTTTCTGCTGTCAGCTGATTCCTAAAGGATAGTTTTTTCCTTTTTAAGGTTCTTTAGCGAGTTATCCCAGGGAGGAGACGCGGCGCAAACTAATTTTTGTATCACAAACCTCCTATATTCCAAATTTCGTCAAAATCGTTAGAGCCGTTTTCGAGATCCGTTGGACATACATAAATACATACATACATAAATACAGAAATTGCTCGCTTAATATAATAGGATAATAACGTTTCTTACGTCTGCAATTGCCATAATATAATCTGCAAATTCAAGTTAAGTTTGAGAATACGATTTTCAGAGTTTGCATTAAATAATTACATCCTAATAAACTCTGAGTTCATTGGAATTTCTGAGTGAAGCTCATCCATTCTTTTGAAATACTGTAGCGAGAAACTAAGAAGCTCTCGACCGGATTTGAATGAGCTGAAATAACATGAGTTGGGAATTGAGTCTCTCCCCCAAGTACTTGACCTGCTAGACAATGTGACCTACTTGGGAATAGTTTCATCCATTATTGTGTGTATAACAGATGTTGAAGTTCTGCTTAAGCAATCTTCTTGTCAAGTGATACCATAATTCAAAACAAAGAGGTATTAAGAACGTGGTTCAAGAGAACTGAAAATTAAAAGTTGTTTCCTCCAGCTTCTATAACTTATTTTCTCTATTCTACTTCAAAACTTCAGTGAATTAATTCTATGAATCCACTTCTTCGTTCGTATTTGAACGCGATTCAAACTGTAAATGTTTGAACACTTTCAATTTTATTCTTTGAATTTGGTAATAACGTTAAAATTTGAGGGAATATATTAGTCTACAAGACCAAGAGATAACACCATAAAGAAAAATAGTCATCGAGCCTCTTGTCTCTACAGGTCCTGCACATATACCGTTTGCACTTGCAAGAGCTGCACATTTATCAATTACTCTCTAACAAGACAAAAGAGCCAGGGAGACTCCTTCAGGCGAATTACTCTCACTCTCTTTCCTCTCTCTCCTTCTATTTTACCTTTCCATTCTCTTCCTCCTCCCTTTCTCCCTTTTTCTCCGCCTGTCTATTCCTCTTGTTCCACTATTCCACCACTCCTCCAATACCTATCCTCATTCTCACAACTTACACTCCATTAATTTCCCCCTACAAGACTAAACGGACTTACCGGCTCAAGTCTGAGAAGCCCTAATTCTACTTTTCTCCTCCACTCCTAATTTCTTTCCCCTTTTTTAATTTGACCCCGTGGGTATCTTCTTGTGTGTATAAGTCCAACGGTTAGTGAACTAGTTAGAGGCCCACTCATGGAGAAAATACCCACCACAAATGTTACGTGAAAATAGGCTGTTACACAATCTTTTCCGATATCATTGTTCCCATCAAACAATAGCATGTAGGACTCCTCCTCCGTCTCTGAAAAAGAAAATACTTCATCAACGTTTTCTCCCTACAAGTAATTACAAGTGATCATCGTTAATTGGAGAGAGAGATTCCTTATTCATTCGGTGATGTATGGAAGAGGGTTCCACCCTTCACACTTGTGTTCATTGCCAAACCGCAAAGGAGCACACATTCTTAGCATTCCCCTTCAAACTTCCCCTACGTTTCACATACAAACGGCACCGTGAGTACCAATATCACTCCTTGAGCTTCAGGCAATTGTCAACCATCAATGATTGTGGGCTTCAGTGGATAATAAGATTTAATTGACTTTTATTGGAAGGGAGACCCCTCATTTCAAAAGTCCATTTTTTATGAATTTTCAACTTAGATGTTCATTTTGTGGCATAGCATCTTGTAGTATAAAATTTTCAATTTACAAACATGAAATTTGTGTGGGGGTTATAGAAAATGTTAATTCTTATAATTTTGTCTGTTCGTACAATCGTTATCTATGGATAATTTTCCACGAAATATTCTTACCTAATATTACAAACACCTCCAATTACGATTATTAATATTATTATTATTTCACTCACACTCATGGTGTCGATTCAAGGAATTCTAGGTTTTAGTAGTTCAACAAGAGTAGGCTAATATCTATCGAAGTGATAAAAAGCATTTAATGCTTTATCGGAGAACATGATATGAATCACGTTATTCGTTGACTTAGGATTCGTAAAACCAAAGTTTCACTGTGAATCTTTTGAAATTTACTTATTGTTTGAATTACAAAAAGAAATAATTTGGAAAGACCTTGAAAATACATCTGATCATAAATAAGGAATAACACTTGATATGGGGAAAGGAATTATATTAGAAATATTATAAGTTGAAGAGTAAAATGTGTAGGAAAATTGACAAGTGGCTTCTCAATCACAAATCTTTACTGAACTGTAGTGTTGTTAATCAAGCTGTGCATCTTCTTCACTCTTTGGTCTTCTTGTAGCAAATGAATAGAATTCAATCTGTATCTATATATATTTTTAAAAAGTTTGCAAGTAATCATTTCTATTTCTTAGAACTTTCAACATCCTCAAATAATTTGCGTCATAGTGGCAGCGACGTTGTCAAACCGGAAGCAGAGAGAATCAAGCCAGAATACAGCTGGAGGGTTGTAATGGAAATACGTGTTCGCTTCTCCCTCTTTTTTCTCTGGTTTACTTCTTGGATCCACTTTCTTGTTACTGACTCGTCTCATCTCATCGCTGTCAATATTGTCTCCATTAAGTATTGAGTTGGCAAAATTGCTTTTGCCACAGGCTGAACTTATCCTCTCTGTATAAAACGCGCCCGGAAGGCTGAAGAGCACCGAATTCGGCAACACTCCAGTAATCACAGGGGCCGACGCGGCATGCATAGTGCCATCTCCGCTGAGTCATACCACCCCGAAAGCCGCCGCTTTTTAAAATAAGTCTCGGAGGGGTTGTTATCATCACGAAATTACCCCTTGGCATTCGCCGTCCCCAATTTCCAATTGACAGAGTCTTCCATATGCATGCAGATTGATCATTTGCGGTGAACAGTTAGCGTTCGCTCTAGTTGGCTCCAATCATCAATTCGAATTCAAAAAGTTCCCTTCGTGGTGAAACAAGGGACAGGATGTGATAATAAAGAGAATTCAAGGTAATTTGAGAGGACAGAAAGGGTGTAGATCAATCAAGTAAGGTTGGAATCATCAGTGATAATACCTAATAATATGGATTTTTGTCTTTGAAAAGGGTGAGCATGAGACAGGACAACTCTGTGGAAATCATAATTATTGAATCTTTCATAATAAATCAGCAGATTCTGCAAAAAGGTATCAAAAATATGAACAATTTTGGACAGTGGGAGGGTTAGTCGTAGATTTTTCCCAATAATATTACTGAGTGAAATTGAACACATTATTTGCCATCAGAGTTAATAAAGTATTACAGATTTATATTGCAGATTCCGGGATTGTCTTGTACTTCTAATGATGAATAAGTGATAATGCTGTCGATTAGGTCATTTCGATTAACCAGGAAAATGGTAATAATAATATTTTTTCTCTCAATAATCTATTATTATTATTGGCCTACACTTATTGTACACATACAAAAATACATCATGATGAGTTTTTTTTTAGAAATTAGAAACTACTAAGAGATTGAGGAAGATTTTAAAAGATTTAGGTGCGATTATAGTGAAAGAAAATGAACAGTGTATGGGATCCTGAAGACTACATCATTCCGTGCTTCATTCCGAGTTACTATAGTCTGGCAACAGATAAAAGAACCTTCGCGCATCGTATCACTAAAATGATACAGTATCACATTGATAGTACCACTACTCTAGTGAGCGAGTGAGATAAACTGCTGCATTGCATAACGTGCGCTCTCTTTGCGCAGTAGAGCTCTTATTTTGGAGGCTATTTTGTCTGTTGCCAGACTATAACATTTAAATTTTTAGTTATGACATAAAAAAACTAAAAAATTAATTCCGAATATACTTATTTATTTAAGATGAAAATATAGCCATATAGAAAATATATGCTGTGTGGCGTTGAAAAAATGTATTGGAAGAAAAAACTTGATATTTTCTGTGGATGCGAGAAAATTCATAGGAAATATCCTGATGAACGTCAACGGTAATAAAGATAACCATAAACAATGTTTTACGACAACTTCACATTTTAAAAGCAGGTAATATGGAGGAATGTAATAAATGGAGGAGTTGTATCGATCACTGAGCCTAAAATATTACTCGACATCTTCTTTGAATATTGTATCTTCGGTAATTTAGTGAGTGATAATAAATTACATCATAAGCAATCTCAATAAACTGGAATACATAGTATTTTCTTCTTGTATTAAAAAATTATTTTCTTGAAACACCAAATTAATGTTCCTGTATGAATTCACATTACCAATGATCAAAAATTGTAATTTATAACTTCCAGCTCAATTGATATTGAAAATGGTTCTGTTTCATTGGGGGACCGATCATTGCCAAAAGTTCATTGGAAAATCCTATTGATTTCCAACCCATCAATCTGAATGAAATAATTGATGAAGGATACTACTCATAAGTCTCTCTGACTAAAAGTATTCCACGTTAAAATTCCTGATTTACATTCTTGAATTGAATTTTATGAACAGCATTGAGTTCAAGATACTTGGAAAAATCAAATTTCATTTCAATATTGTAAGTGGAATCGAATTACATTCGAAATCGCATGCTGATAATTTGTATCAGGAAATAATATGAACCGTGTTTCAAAATTCAATTGAGTTGGGAATGATGTTTAAAAAATATCAGTAAAAATCAATCACACATTCATTGGAAAATCTCGATTTGTGTCTCAATGCTTTCGAATCATAATGAATCAATAGATTAAACTCCCAGAAATTCTGGGCCAGAATCACCTAATATTAAAATGGGGAAGTGGAAAAGCAGGGATACAGATATAAAGAAAAGTTTTTCGGGGATATGTGAATGAGAAAGGTATTTGAACCGATGATGTGGGTAATAATTCTAATTATTTGATGAATAAAATTTGCTATTTGTACCGAGTAAGCACTCTTACTAACAGAACTTGAACATTGGAAACAGTTTTTCTTCTAGATTTAAAATTTAATCTGAGGGTACCTATTTTATGTCTCATTAAATACAATTGAATTTATGCACACACAAAAAATACAATGAAATACAAAGCTACAAGAGTAACAATAAAAAAAATACAAAAACAAATATGGGCTATTATTAAGACTATTTATTTCACAAGGAAGCAAGAATACATAATACAAATATAATAATTTTAAAATACAAATTTCTACAGAAGCAGAAATCATCATTAACATAACTATTATACACAGGAGTGTATGGAACATAAAAATCATAGACAATAGGTCTCATCAAGATTTTCTAGGTAAGTATAGGCCATACTATTGAATGGCTGATACCCGATATAACACAGCAAACTTGGTTATACGGTCTATCACAAAACAAACACAACCGTCTATCTCAAATGCACACACACGATATTGAATAGCCAGCGACGTATGAACTCAATTTATCATCAGCAAACACTCGATGTAATTCATTTGCTGATATGGTGTGAACCCTTTGTCATACTATCCCTATGTAAAGGAAATCGTTCTTAATTACATTTCCCTTCCGTTTTCCAGTTGACAGACAACTTAGTTCTCGTCGAAAGAAAACAGGAATCGAAGTGGGAAGAAGAGAGTAGGAAATGAGTTAGGAGAGGACATTTGATAGAAGGAACGAGGGTCCATTACAATGATGGCTAGTAGGCAGTGTACTGTCGATATGACCGGCACACCAATGTAGATGGACAGACCACCCTTCCACGCTTTTAATTGATTCTCCACCCTTGGTGGGAGCAAAGAGGGTTGCTGCAGCCCTCTGTGGCTGCTAATGGCATCTGGGGTGATGGATATGGCCGCTGCAACCCTCCGGAAGAAGGCAGGGGATTGCACGTCGAGCGTCTAAAACGTTTTTGAGGGAAGCGCGTGCTGATATATCGCTGCGATATTGGCGTCCCATGTCGATTCCGTCCAAGACGCTGACCCCGTGCATCACTCACCAGCTCAGCTCGTCAAATTCCTCGCGTATTCTTACCTTGAAAAATAGAACATTTTATTCTCTTATCATCAAATTTGGAAGAATCCCGCTATTTTCCCACTTAAATTCAGGAGGAAAATGTATTAGTTTTTCACTTTGAACGCTTTCAAATCTTGTTGGGGTTTTCTACTTTGAACAACTTCCATTCGATTTTTCCCAATGTTAATAATTATTGATTCTCTTGTGCTCTTCTTGTACATTTCATGTTATTTCTGTTGGAGAGAACGAATTTCTGTATTATTATCACTGGGGAAGACTATTTTGGAGCTACCAATTAGAGCTAATTATGGTTAAAATTTTTTTGTTGATTTGGTTGATATTGGATTAGTTTTACCTTTGAATGCTTTCAAATCTTGTAGGCATTTACAAGCTTCCAGCAAATTCCAACCGATTTTTCACTGTTTAATGATTGATTCTCTTGTGTTCTTCTCCTAGATTATCTTCAATGTCTATTGGAGAAATCAATGTCTGTTAGAGTGTACAAATTCCTCTATTATTGTGACAGGGGTGATTGTTTCGGAGCTATCAATTAGAGCTAATTGTGGTTCAAAATTCATTGTTGATTTCTTCAAAATCTTTGCATTACAGAGAAACTGCAAAGTAAAGTAATTACACTGTTCACTGGAAACGGTGAGCTGTTTGCTGGTGAGTGGAACGGCGGAGAATTGTGATTTAATCTGCGAAGTCAAAGCCGTGCAGGGGCTCAAGGAAGATTAATACGCCAAGTTGAAATTGATAGAAGCCAAAACGGTAGTTTCTGTTCCAGTAGAGAGACTATTAGGTGTGGAGTGGTTGAAATAGAAAGGGATAGAGGTCGCTTCTATTCCCAAGTAGATCGTATCGGAGACGAAGAGAATAGGAGGTATAACGATGATGCTGATAGGGTGTGAAGGAAAACTTACGACGTACAGGTGGGTAGAGGAAAGAGAGAATTTATCGAGAGTTGGTGAGGATTCGAGGAAGAGTGGAACATAAGAAAGATGAGCAGAATTCGACGACAGGGTGAGAGAAGGTGAGCTGGTATCTATTAAATCGAGAATGGAAATCAATTAGCGAGAAAGCACAGTGAGCTGGTGGCTTAGAATGGGGAAAGTGGCAAGTTTTAATACGATCCTGGACAGGAACAGTGGAGTAGGTCATCTATTGCTCTTGTGGTTCACAAATCGGTTCCATAAATGGCTCACGCTCATGCAGGTTTCTCAGCCTGATCAGCTCCAAGGAAAGGGTTCGAAGAAGGGGTTTAGCCGGCTTAAGGCTCTATTATCGCCTGCAGCATGTTAAGTTTCAGGTACAGTCATTAGAAAGTTGGTCGCTCATATTTCGTCAGTAAGACATGGCAGCCTGAAAGATGGTTGCTCTTGTTTGAAATATCTCTTGAAGTCAACAGCATATCTAAACTTTGAATAGTCAAGTAAATTGTGAACAATGTCGTCATTGACTCCTAGTGATTTCTTATAGCTTTCAGCGACTTCTAGACGACTTAAATAATATATATAAATAATAATGCTCCTTCTAGAGAGATAAATAACGCTCTTGAGTAATTTTAGGAATCGAACCAGTTCTATTTGATGTGTCACCAACATCACCAATATAAGGAAACTGATCCGTATTTTGTATGCGATTCAACTTTAAAAGTGATGATGTTGATGCTTTTCAATCATACAAGGCACAAAAATTCGTAAATTATTTAATTCTAATTCTAAATTTATTTTTCCAAGTTACATTGCCACTTGTTAATGAGGTTCAAAGTAGCCTCAAAATCATCAAAATTGAATTTGAGTTTTCTTGATTATTGGAATTCTCTAATTCTAGATGTTCCTAACTACTTCCAAATGAATTATGTACATTGAACAAGAACTATTCAGAGATTCGTGCGCTGTCGAATAATATATAGATTGGTCCTAGGAAAGGTCCAATACAGGCTCCTAATATAGAAAAGAAAAATTCAAGCTAACATACACATACTATGATAATTAATTTTCAATTTCCATATTTGATATTATATTAATGATTCATTCTCCCCTGGTGTTGTTCTATTGCCATTCTTCAACACTTCCCAATGCAAACAATGAAAAAATCTTCTCGAGCGATGTGGAAAGGCGAGAGCTCATAGATTTCTGTAACGGCAGACAATAATGTTGGGGTCATCTTTATCTGAAACCCGGAAAGTTTTGCACCTTCTGCAGAAGAATAATCGATAACGAGATGTGTTACAAGGGTCACCAGTCCTTGTAAAGCTGTTCGGTAGTTTTTCAAATCCGCTTTAGATGACAGTGTGAGTGATGTAGGGGAGTAAGAGTCGAGGGAGGGGGCTTAAACTTTTTATCCTGCAATCCTCCGCCACCACCGTCTTCCTATGAGAATGCATTATTTACGATCAGAAGATACACGTTTCTTCCCATTCCAGCTGCCTTCCCTTACTAGCCCGAAGTTGGCATGGAACCTACCCTACCATCTCAAGGAAGGTAACACACTCAGAAGGGAACAAAACAGTTCGCCAAGATAATGGCTCCTCTGAATCCCTTCTCTTAAAAGGGAAATTTATACCTAGGAAAGGGGACCCCATTAGATGAACCCTTTATCATCTCTTACCGTTTCCCGCTGCTATTTTTCAAACAGGCTTCAGGCAATAAACGTTCCACTTATTCTGCGAGAAGTACTTCTGAAATTGAGGCGTCTCGAATTTCCTTGCGTGCTTTTTGACGGTGTCGTTTTCTACGATTTTGGTTCTGGTTCGATGGCTTCCAGAACCAAATCGCTCCTCGCCACCACATCACCACCACCACCACCGCTCTCGACAAACATTATTCCTGCAATCATTCAATCAATTCTCCGATAGTCAAGGAGATAACGACTGCACATTTGCCAGGTGTTTTCAGCGTGCCTGTTTATGATCGATTTGAATGAAATGACAGCTGCCTACTATTAAATTGTAGTTACTCATCTAAATATATCAGGATAAATTCAACTTGTCAAGAAAATAGCTGTTTCGGCAATAAGTAAACATTGATTTTGACACAATAATCCAAAGGCTTAAAAGTCTTGAAGACCTTTAAAGTCTTTGAAGGACCTTTTTTGAAGAAGTCCTTACAAAGAATACCTTTTTAAAAAACCTTTTCAATAATCTGCGAGATTCAGCATTTGTAGGTTAAGTATTGTAATAATGATTGTCCTAAACAGCTGTTTCCTGACAAGTTAAATTGATCCTGCTATATGTGTGTTGATGACAACGAATCATTATGTGAAGCTCATTATGTAAAAAGAGATCTGCGAATATCACTGATCGTCATCACTCATCAGAAAACATATTCGCTGTTAGGATCTCCTAGTGGAGTTCCATTGAGAGTAGATCAATAATCTTGGAAGGTTAGAAGAAAGAGGAAATTAATGAAATATGAAAATGATTCAATGCAATGATCCATGTTCAAATCTATGGATCTAGTTGATTAACCAGAAACTAATGATATCTTCTCTTCTATGATTTAATTTCTTGTAAATAATGACAAAGTTCTCTTGCAAAGTTGTTTTACTCTAATAACAATATTAATCATATCGAAATTACAATTAGATCAATTAGATCTAAAAATCACAAGTATGCCCTGTTGTTGGGATGATTAACATACTCATAAGGTTGATGTTAATGAATCTCAGGTGTTGAACCAACATTGACACATAAAATAGAGCGTATTTTTGTTTCCGCTCAGCTATTGCGCTAATTTCAACGTAAACGTGCTAACAAAAGCTGGATACGAGTGTATGATAAAAATTTCAGGTCTTTTAAAAAATTGTTATCAATATTGTATCATGATACCAAGTGATATGAGAAAACCTGACGGTCTAAACATATATTGTCTCACCCTCCAACATAGTTTTGTTTGCAAATTATCCCATTGAACTTTCCCTGGCAGAACAAACAATTCCGGATAAAAATGTTCGTCGGAGTCAAAGTGCACAAAGCAGGTCGAAAAGTTGCGTCGTCTCTTGCTCTCCGCGGTGTCATAACGCCTTTCTTCTTCGAACAACTTGCAAGAAGTAGTAATTATTTCGAGTGTGAGAAAAGTGGAAGGCAGAGTATGCTCAGCTTTTGCCAATTCAATTCGAGAGAACAGTGAGGCGGTATCTTGAAGCCGGCTAATTGAAATAGATCCCCTGCAGAAATTCAGGAGCAGAGTGCTCCCTCCTGATGCCAAATGCGATATTCAGAGCGTAAGCCGGTTTTATCTTGAACAATCCCTTCGTTTCGCTGTGAGAAGTTTACGCGCCGAGATCAGGCCGCCACGGCGACGGGCGACGGGCGACGGGCGACGGGCGACGGGCGACGGGCAACCAATTTGTTCGCATGCACAACTTTTGAAAGTTGTCAGGCTTTCTGTCGCCCAACCGCGCTGCCGTGACGACTCCAACTCCAACTCTGCAGCCGCTGCGTATCACTTCATATCTCTCAATAGACTTTCAAAAATACTCTATCATCTCCTTTCAAAACAAACTTTCAATACCTCTGTAGCAGAAGTCGTCTCTCACAGATTCACTTCGGTGTGAACTTTCGAAATATATGATCTCCTCATATTGTCGATATCACTTTGTATCAATTCCTGTGCTTTCAATCCAGTTCACGATTGTACTGCAAGATCTATTGATTCATAATATTGAAACTTGGTTCTAATAACTGAGATTACCAATAACTAAGATTAATTAGTTCAATAAAGAAAAGAAGAGATTAATTGAATAAGAATGAAAAAGAGAGACTACATTAGAAATGTTATAACTAAGAAAATAGCTATATTATCTCCACGTAGATATTGATTCATATCAATCCCTCTGCTTCCAACTCGAGATCATATACTGCATGTTGTATGAGTTAACTTTCGATCCAAAAAGTGATATTGAATCTTAGTTTTATCAAGTATCCAATAGAACTGAAATAAGAAATTTAGAAATCAGAAATTTTATTGAAAAAATTACACAGAAAAAATTTTTTTATAATCATGATAACGCCACCAAATGCTCTAGTGACTTTAGAATAATTGTGCATTGTTATGAATATTGAGAATAGAAAAACTAGCTTGAGGACGAACACTACCACACAACAATATTTATTTAGTCTAGGAACCAAACCTAGCACCTTCCCTCGATCTTGTCCCATATTAATTTGAAATCTCATTTACTGTATGTCAAAAAAGTCAACTTTCAATATTACTACTGAATCTCCTTCAACGGCCACTCCATATTCAAATCGCAATATCAATAAATTCATAATTAAAGCAATATTAGTGATTTTTTTCACTTTCCTCCATGGTTTATTGGATTCATCTACTTGGGAAAATCAAATTCTGACCCAAGCAGAGTTGAGAATGGCTTTGATTTCAAGAGTTGCTGTTTTGAACAGAATAGAAATATAATTCAGTACATTGAATCTATAGATTTATGCTGAATGTGGAATAGGGTGGATCGAAAAAAATCAAATTGCGATTTCGGAGTTCTAATAGTGCGGAAAAGTTGCGATTGGTAAATACAAGTAAAACTCATTCAAATTGAAAAATACGATTTTTTCCAAAAATCATATAATTTTTATTTTGGTATTTTTTCGTTTGCTATAGCAATTTTTCTCTACTTTAGGCTTAAAAATATGCTCACAAAAATAATTAGTCCTCTAGAAGTATGTTTTCCGATCGCGCAAACACATGAAAGTTTATAGAAAATCACCATTTTTTGGCAAGGATATGCACTTGAAAAATGTGTGTGACAGGCTTTGTATCAGTTGTGCAATTCTTAGCTTGTCAAATGTATGTTTAAAATCATTATCATCTAAACAACTGACCACGTGGGAAATTATTAGAATTATACAGTATAATCATTGTGGAATTTGTGGAATCATAGGGAATTGCGTTAGAAAACCAGGCCCTGTTCCTCCACAGACTCTGCAACTCTTCACTCTGCACTCTGTTCCTTCATTATTTATTTCTTTTGCAGAGATAAAGTGAAGTGCAGAGTTCCAATTGAAGAGTTTCTAATAAAAATTTAGAAGAGTTTATAAGGAAAGGTTAAACTAGCTTTTGTGTTACGAGAGATTTTGGATTCGAGCAGGCGTTCAGGTTAAATCGAACACAACCTGAATTTGTTATGTCCATTGTTAGTTTTTACTCAAATCATCATCATCATGAAAACTTGCTTGATAATGATGATTTTATAGCAACTAAACATTAATAATGGGCTATCAACGTATAGCCGTGTGATTAGCCTAATATTTTCAAATTAATGTGTGAGGTTCAAATAAAATCTGCAACTCTGCAAATCATAGCTTTCATTTGAAGAGTTCCTAAAATATTGGTCTAACAGGTTTACTCTGCACTCTTCAGCTGTGACAAATACAGGGTTAAAGAGTGGTGTAATTAACTACGGGTCTAAAATCATTCAGTGGATCAATTGGTCAAAAATTATATTGTTGCGACAAACTTCCAGTTATCAATTCAACCCAAAGATTGCGATAGATTGAATCTATCTGATGCTCTGAAGGAGTTGATAAAATTCGTTTTCCTCCACCTACTATCAATTTATTGCTCACCCAATTATATTTGATAAGAGGGAGCATATTTTTTAAACTTCATCTGGATATGAACAATTTCAGTAAGATGAATCAACAACATAACCTCTGCACTATATATGAAAATTTGAGAAGAAGCAGTTTTCGACAAATGTCTGTTGATTCTTACCACATTGTAATGTATCTTGCCAATAAATGAATAAATTGATTGATTGGACCAAAACAAACGATTCCTCTCCTCCTCTCCTTCGTGATGTACCTGATGACGAAATCTCAAACTTCATCCATAGTGGTGATGACCCTGATTAAGATATGAGAAGAAGATTTCCATGTCATACACTCAATAATAAATCTGCGTGTGTGGGTCTCAGCCAAGAGATGGCTACATCAGAGCCACAATTTAGTAAGTACAGGATCCATGTAATAAATTCAAAGTGCATTATGTTAAATTTTATAAATAAAATGTGATTATTATCCATGTGGAAGTTTCTCATTGAGACTCTGATATGATTATATATGAACAGTAACATTTGAATGATAAATTAATTCATTAATAATCCATCTCAATAAGAAAATTGAAACAGTTGTCATGAAGCTTTCCACTGTAATTGCTGTTTATCGAATTGAGGACGATCCAACTGCAGCAATTACAGTTACTACAGTATTTCTTTTGATAGGATATAACTGCCTTATTATAATTAATTCATAAATCCATCGAGATAGATCTATGATAACGTTCTTGGATTATTTCAAAGCTCTGAGAACTGCAGCAACGAAATCTTGTGCCAATTTATCTGGCGATCCCCTCGAAATAGATCACTGCCAAAGAAAGAGGGGTTCCCAGTTGAGCCGACCATGCACAATTGATCGAAATCCATCTTTGTATGGCACGCCAGGCCGTCATCTATTCTTTTTCAGCCTGACGACCTGATTGAATAATTCATAAGAGAGAAAATTCGTGAATGAGAGGGATTGAGCAACGACAATGGACCGCCAGCTACGTGAAGACAGTTAAGAAATCACGACGTTAAGTCAACTGATGTGAGCAATGAGCCTTCCTTATACGGACAGTTTCATTATTGCAACGCCATTATGAATCATATGGATTTTGTTGAAGGGAAAAGCCTGTAATCGTACTCTGTTTGCGAATACATCAACTTGCAATTGAAGGATTCCATCCACATATCATTTCATACAAAGTTCAAGCCCATATTATAATTTTTCAAAGATGTTTATTTAATTATTCGGTTTAATAGGATATAACGTTCCAAGCTACTCAGATAATTATTCATATTTTTAAAAATATGTATCTTCTAATTTGGTCACTATCTAGTTTTTGCTGAAGCCAGAAATGAATTATTCCGTGATTATGCTCAATTTATACAGTGAGCAATTGCTTCTCCAAGATCATTTTCTAAAAGTTTCAAACCGAAAAAATTATGTGACATAATATAAAATATTGATCACTATACTTTAATGTAGGTTTTACTGACTGATACAATACAATTATTACAAAATTGATACCTTAGTTTATTATTAGAAAATCTAAATTGGGTGCACCACTTATAATTGTGGTACTAGTGTGATTTGAAATCAAGTGTATCAAGAATACCTTCAGCTCTCTTTCATATTTTACTGGTGAAAACTAGTTCTTTCTTTGCTGATCACAGTAATAATTTTGAAGTAAACAACATGGAGTAATCAAGAAGAAGTACTGTGGAGCAAAGGTGGGTTTGTGGCATTATTTTCCTCGACGGATATAATTCGCTGTTTGTTGAAAAAGTGAGATTTCTCATTTGAATGAAGAAGAGCCAGAAAACGTGTTCTAGGCGGGTGTAGTGGTTTATTATCCGAGCAAGAGCTTAGCATTAACAGGCGAGCGGCTAGGCCAGGATGAGGATACCTAGGGAATCTGGCAACTGTGGTGGAAAGTAATTGTGAACACATCCAAGACGGAGTGAGACCGAGCCGAGAGGTCTCATTCGCAGCCCGAGGGAGTAGTTTCAGAATTTGCATACAGTAAGAGTTTCACGACAGAGCCCTTCGCACTAACATTACCCTCTTTCTCATATCTGACGAATAAATGAGATAAAACCAGACTTGTTTCACTTAGATTCTTGCTCGTTAGCTTGCTCTGTTTCTTTTTCTCCATTGGATGACTGTATTCATTACTCCACCTATATTAATTTCATACTAATTCACATTTTGTCTTCTTCTTATCACTTCCTATATTCTATGAGACTTCTAGAACATAATAAGTATAACTAGAATATAGGTTTCTTCTTTGAAGAAAAACTTACCTGAATCAATAAAACGTGAAATATTACACTTCAACAGAATGGCGAGTCCGCTGGACAAAGGTAAAGATCATTTGTATCTTTAAAAAGCTTCAAAAATGCGTAATCCATTCCAGTATGATTCTGATTGATTATTTGTTAGAACAATTCATTCAAAACAATACATACAATATTATTATTCAAAACATACCATTAGGTCTTCTACATTACCATAATCTTATCAATAGAAAGAGATACAAATTCAGGACTTTCACAAAAATGTTTACACTATTACGAGTAAAAATGAAACTTAATAATTTGTTTATCAAACGAATGATTCTAATATTATAATAGCAATGTTTTCTATCAGTAGAACAATAATATTGTTGTATCTACAGTAATATGATCCTATTCCACAGCTCATATTATATCTACCTTTGATCGGCCATTACTGTTTAACCATGGAAAACACTCATTTTGATAATCACATGGGAAGACGTTAAGCCTGAAGTAGGAGTACACTGGGTACTGTAGTAGCTGTGGTTACACAACCTGTGTTATTGCTTTCTCCACTTGACTGGGGCTTTTCCTTAGCACCCTGTCCCCCCGCCCCACTCCTAGACGCACCAAACACAAGACCTCATCGACTGAACTTTATTAGCACTCATGTTTGCCTTGCGGTTGCCTTTATTGCTTCTATCTTCTCATATATTATTCTCTTCTCTGCCCCTTCCACAAACAAACCAACTAGAAATACTTGACATATTCAACCGGGTTATAAAATACCTTTGTTCCTTTAAACGAAGATCTAATGTGAATTTAGCTAAACAACTGGGGCGTGTTGAGTTTTCAATTGAGACAGACCAAACGCTCTTCCAGCTGCAATAATAAGTTCATTGTTGAGGTTTCTAGAATATTCATTCAGTTATCAATTATTAGAATTCGGAGAATATTTCAAGATATGAGAAAATGTTGGACAACCACGTCCAGTCTATCTGAGCAGTTAACTCATATTGAGAGACCCACATGAGATAGAATAAAGAGCAAAAATTCACATATGATTTATCATTATTTGTCAGCTCATCTTATCATTACGTGGTTCAGAGCCCACCTGGCGCTTTATAGACTTGAATCACATCCTTTCAAAAAGACTTTAATGATTGGTTCAATAAACTTCTTATGCTCTTGAGTCTACATGAATTCAACGACTTTCTAGCACATGGGAAACCATAGTTGAAGAAGTGCTAAATTTCTTCCCTTCTTTTGCTCCTGTTACCTTCTCTCAGCCCCTTGTTGTTGTTCATGAAAGATGTAGGTATATAATATGTATATGCAATATGTAAATATTGATAATTAAATACTTGTTGCTTGTTTTTTTATTGAGTGTGCGAATAAATCATCTGAGATTATAAAAAAAAAATCTTGGACTATTCATTACCCATTACACTACTTGTAGTAGCCTACCAATAATCTCATACTTATGCCTTATAAACCTTTAAAAAAAAAAAATACTTGAGAAAAGTTGGTAACTGCCAAGGTTACAGACTGTATAGTAAGTAACCTTGGGTGACTGCGAGTTAAAACTAAAAGCTTGAATTATTTCCATTACTTTTAAACTTCTCACCCTCCAGTCTTTTTACAGCTTTGTTGTATAATTTTCCTTTTCCTAAGGGGATAAAGTAATTTGAATAATGGTACACGCAGACAAATTATGATAATGATGGATCACTATTGATGGAAAATGAAGTATTCATTGGAGTCAAGCACCCAGCTTAGCGCTGTCTGTCAACAGATACATGTACTCCAATCGTTATCCGTATTCCAGGTGAACCGCTAAAATTGTTGTCAAGGGTGGAGAAGGTGAATGGAGAACTGCCAGTTATTCAGATTGGTAGTAAAGAGCAGCGTATTAGTGGCTGCTTGCATGGGCGCGAGGTCGATTTGATACGGATGACCTGGTACGTTTCAACCTCCCGATACACTCTGATAAAATACTAGTGGCAACGTGTCGTTTGGTGTCCAGGGGGATGGAATTGCTGAGGGGTGAGGGGTTGCAAAATGGACTGGTTTAATTCATAAAATACAGTGGCCGCTTATCACGCGGGACGATACGCTCGCGCACTCGCACACACCGGAAAAAGTGTTTGGATTGGCTCAGATATACTCGGCTGGTCGGAAAGTTCACTGCAAGCCGAAATTCCCTACACCGTCGTAATTCAGGATAAAGGTTTAGCGATTTTTAAACCGCTCGAGCCGCACCATCACACTTGTGTGACCCACAACTGGGCGCACAGCACCTATCTAAATCGTAGGCTTACACTAATTGCGTGATACCGCGCCGCCGAATCATTTGAATTATGGTTCCCCGATGGTGCCCTATGCTGCTGCTACTGCTGTTGCTGTTGCTCTTTCTGTCTATCGGTGGGACTCACTGACCCCATCGCTAGTAAAGTGAGCACTTATTGAAAACAAACCCATTCCCAAACACATTTATCGACAGGGGAATCGACGTCAGTGTCCCTTCTTCAACATTAAACCAACATCAACTCATTCCCATTGGCCGGACGGATTAGCTCATGTAGTACACACAATATCGATATCGATATTAGAAGGTTAGTTATTTCTCTAGTTCCAACCCCGCCCGATAAAGGATATTTTAATTTAATTTTCACTTGTCATTCCATTTATTCAACAGCGATAAGCAGTGGAGAAGATACTTTATAAATATGATCAGGTCCAGCTGTAACTTGTGAAGATCTAGTTGAAGAAATTTAAAAATTTTCGAGCAATTGACCACCTCATTTTGAAAATGAAAAATAATTATTACTTCAAGTATTTTACTCAATTACTCATAATCATTTTACTCGATAATTTTTAAGAAATGAACTCTATGAACTCTTGTTCTGATAAAGGGACCTTCAGTTTTGAAAGTCCACACATGTTTCATCCACCATCTACCCCATTACCAACATCCAAACTTGATGAGATGATCAAACTCATCCATAAGATATGCTTTATCCACAGTGGTGAAAACCAGAAAGAAAATAGGGGAAATATGCTTCACATTTTGACAAGCACACACCTTGAATTTGCTACTTGAGCACAACATTTTCATAATCATGATGAATTAAAAATGCTTCTCATGCTTTAAACTTTTATTTATTTTCACAGAGTCCACTGATAGCGATACTGTTTTTAACAAAACTTTATAAAAATATAGTAGGCTACATGGTAATTCAACACAAGTAGTGGTATATGAACAACTATGCATTCACCTTTATTCATGCCTCTTATCTTATCCAATACTTTGATTCAAAACTACTTAGGGCCGCTTTCCCCTGCTTAAGCAATACATCTGGCTTAAGCCTCATTCAGAGAATAGGAAAAGTGTAGAAAAAAATTGAGCGTCAGCTGTTATTACTTGAGTGCGGTGTTCTGCTCTATCCCTTGTTTATTCGGTAGCAGAATATTGTGCACCTGTGTGGATTAATAGCCCATACACCAAGAAAATTGATGCTCAGCTCAACATGGCTATGAGAATGATTACTGGGTGTATAAAATCAACTCCTGCAAATTGGCTTCCTATACTAAGCAATATTGCTCCACCTCCCTTACGGAGGAAGAATGCCCTGGTGAAGGAGTTCAGAAAGATTTCTGATAACCCAATGTTGCCAATTCATGGGGACCTTCCTGACCTTGAAATAAATCGCCTCAGATCTAGGAGGCCTCCATTGACAGATGCGAAAGACCTGGTTAGAGCCAATTTCAGCATAGATTCTGAGTGGAATGCTGCCTGGAGTTTGCAAGCACCCGACCCACTGGCACAGCTTATCAAGCCAAATAAAGAGCCAGAAGGTTTCAGCCTTCCCCGACACCTTTGGAAGGGTTTAAATAGGGTCCGGACAGGGTGTATGTGGGGACAGTCTCCATAAATGGGGAATCATTCCATCACCTCAATGTGACTGTGGAGCTCCGAATCAAACTGTGAGACATATTGTTGAGGTCTGTCCTGTAAGGTCATATCCCCACGCTGCCGAAGATTTTGTTAATGCTGCTCCAGCAGCTCTTGAATGGCTGGCCGATATAGACTTAGCTTTCTAAATAATTGTTGCATCCATTAGTTAATTTCAACCCTTGACTGTACTACCATATACGATAGACATTAACTGTATGTTTTCACGGAACTTCTAGTTCTTTTCATATTTTTATTTAATCTAACAACAATCAATTATTATAATTGAGCATATAACTTAACAATTATTCTTATTTAGGTGAAAAGTGTGTCACAAAGCCATACGCTATATATACTTGAGTGGCGTTGGGGAAAGCGCCCAAGAAGCTCAATATTCTAAGCTGTGTTTGTGTAGCACAATAATCATATATTTCTACCACTATATTGGTTCAACAGGATTGAATGGAATGAATTAATCGATATGCGTTTATGAACCTGTGCTGCACAATTCCACTGATCTGATTTAAAGATACTTCGAAGCTCCACACTTTATCATATTTGGATTCGGCTGAGACTGGAATTCGGTATCAAACACATCGCGGTGTAGGCTCAGTCAGTGCATCAAAGACCGATTTCCAGCAGCTACGATCATGTCGCATGTTGGTAATTCTGCAAATGAACTTTTGTGAGATCAGATAGTGCTAGGCTAATACAGCAGGCCGACTATAGGGGCGTGGTAGAGTTTGTTTGATTTTGGATGTTGGCGCAGTAGCTGACAGACGGCTTAGACACGGTTAGCAGCATGTTGCATGTTGCATGTTCCTGATAATCTCTGGCCCATTGTCGACAGCTCTTTATGAGTGGCGCGAGGTGATACCTGATCCATAGATCCAAGTGGCACTGGCATAGCCTCCATTATCACTCCATCCTGATCTTGGAGATTATATCCACGTTGGCGATGATGATTATTATGACGCGGCTAATGCTTGCTGGCTGCAATAATCTGATAATGTAGGCACACACCGCACACCTCCCATCAACGCCCTAGTATCAGATTATTATCATTCATTCAGACCATCTACAGGTGTCTCTTGTATCTGCATTTAGATGCCATCATTCAATGGTGAATAGTTTACCAATACTCAACTAATTCATAGTTTCAATTTTGCAATAAGAAATGCTTCCTGCTAAAATTCATTATTATAAGGTAGATTACCTTCTCAAGAAGAATAATATTATTTCTATCTCCAAGGGAGAAGGAGCAAATTAATGATAAACGTTGGAGTTTAGTTGATTTTTTCCAAGGTTGATGACCTCATATTCAAATACAATAATTATTACGAATCTATAAATTCTCTGTTATGAATAAGAATGAGCAAGAAGTGTATCATAGCCGTGTAACATCTGTGGTCACTCGGTGAGAGCGGTTGCTAAGTAATCATGTGGTTAAGTAACAAACATTCAAGACCGCTCTCGGATGGGTGACCGACACAAAAAAAAATTGTGCAATGAGGCGAGGTGGAACCGACCCGTAAGGGTCTCCCCACCGACAAAAAGCCATACGATAAAAAAAAATAGTCGTGATATTTTACATGTAAGGATGTCATACGTCAAGGTTCAATGAACATGAAAACTGTACAAATATGTGGTATACCATAGGTCTAGGTGATTCAATCTCTCATGAATCGTTAACATATTTGATAACATACGAGTATATTCCTCATTTTGAAACATAATATTCCTCTATATTTCTCCTACGACTATATTTTGTTAGGTGGAAAATAATTATAAGGTGCAGAAGATCAAGTATACTATTCAACAGAAGAGATACATGAATAGTGAATCAACAATATAGTCCAGTCACATGACGCTTGAATGCTAATGCTGATAGGCTACGGTAAGACAAATCTTCCTCTTTCAGAAAAGCATATCAAGCATACCGGTATGACCGAATAAAATTATATGAGTATGAGTATGGCAGGATCCAATTAACTTGTCGTAAATCAGCTGATCCAGTAATAATTAAATAGTGATTTCGACACAATAATCAAAAGGCTTGAAAGTCTTAAAGACCTTTAAAGTCTTTAAAAGACCTTTTTAAAGGAGACATTTCAAAGAATAACTTTTTAAAATACCTTTTCAATAATCGGCGAGATTCAGCATTTCTAGGTTAAGTATTGTGATTATATCAACGAGCTAAATATAGTAAACCATATAACATCGTTTACTATATTTAGCTCGTTGGATCCTGCATATCCTATATTTAGTTAAATGGATCCTGCTATAAATAAACTATCTACTTCCCAAAAGTCAATACATATTCTAAAATATTCACAGTTATTAATTTATTACTCATTGTATAACCGCTATATCACTCATATCAGATACATTAATTTATAAATTGTGGTAAAAAAGTGATTGTATATCACTCATATCAGATACATTAATTTTTAAATTGTGGTAAGAACGTGATTGCATAGTACAAATTATTTGCTTTATACATGAGTATAACAAATGTATATTATTTATTTCAATATTTCCACCCACATAGTAAAAGCTCCTCAACCAAATTTCCTTATATTTTGGACCAATTTTGTCAAAAATGGACATCCACTCGGTTTAGGATACTGTTAGACCTGTTGAAAGTAACCTCTCTTGCAATGATGTAAAATGTGATTAGAATAGAATGGAATTGTAATATCAGGCCATGATTGTATTGTTGGTAACAGTGGTGAGGTGCATATAGCCTTGCAACCGCAGAGGGTGTGGTGGCCCCTACAACACTGAAGCACACTGTACAGTATCTGTGGAGTTTGTGAGAATAGGTTAATGGTAAGGGTAACATGGTGGTGTGGCCATGTTTTGGACCTGCCGGTAGCAAAGGCAAGGATTAGTGATAGCAGCTAGCAAGATTGCAATTTCTATCCGCCTTACTTGCGGTTACTAAGACTACGCATCCTATCAACTGATATGCGGGCTAAAGTTTGCCTCTCCAATAATTACACGAACAGGTTCTCACCGAGCTTGAACACTCTACTGAACTTGCAATCACTTTCTCAGCCTGAATGTTGTCGAGCCTCCCTACCGACCAATTTATGGCCACGGTCGTCGTCGAGTAAATTGCATGTTCAAGTCCAACCACTCTCAAATCCTAACATTATGAAAAAATTATTTCATTAAATAATTTCACCAAGTTTGACTGTGAAATAAGATGACTGTGTATAAACACTATTTAAAGTAATAAATTATCATAACAATATTTACATAACTAGTTGAAGCTTCATGGATTCATACTTATTCAATTTACTTGTTTAAGAAACTCAATCATGATCATTAATAAATTATTTTAAATAATTTTATTAATGGAGACAACAGGTAGAACCCATTTTGCCTCCTTTATACAATACAATAGTTTCAACGCAATACAATTTGAAATGAAAGTTTTATTTTTACTGCAGTTTTAGGATTTCCACTGGAAGTGGAATTTATCTCTGTTATTGGTCATTAATCTTTGGTGTTGGTCGCTAATCTTTGGTATTTTATTTGTTAGGTCAATAATTTTTGCTTAGGTCAATAACGTTTGGTGGTGACTATTTGGTGGTAAATTTTTTAGGATTGAGAAAAATTTCCACAGCATATTGCTGTATAGCTTTTTCCGCTATAAAGCAGAAAAAGTCAAAGAAAAAATAATATATGGCTGATATTGATGGGGAAACTCTGGTACGGGAACTGAACAAAGAAGAGTTCAAGTGGGAATCCTAAAACTGCAGTAAAAATAATACTGACAGCAGCAGATTGATGCTATGTGTAAATATTATAGGATTTATCGGCCAATTCAATACAATGTTCGCTTGAAAATTCTACTGTTGTAATAATATTTGAGAATGTGAAACTCTTGTGATAGCCTTTTCGCTGTTTTCCTCATTCCCAAAAAAACCATGCAAAAATAATGGCATTGGCCTGCCAAATAAGATTTTAGGGTACGTGAATCACCATGGTAGGTATAATTAACTGCACGCACACTGCCCTAACTAATTAACACCAACTAATTGAAAGCAGCACGGAGTTCAGCCTATATACTACTAAAGCACGGCTTTGCTTCTAGGCTGCGTCCGTATGTAATTCAAGCATTATGTATACAGGACAAAGCAAACCAAGTAGATTGACATTTGAGGAACTTTGAACATTAAGTAGTAGGGTATAAGCTACATGTAGCTGCTGTTTGATAGTTGGAACACAGGCGACAATTAATTTATTGCGAATGTTGATCTAATGCCTGTCCAAACATTGAGAGCGTGAGCGAGATTGAGGGAACAGTTTTGAAATTGAGGGCTTTGATTGAGGGAACAGTTTTGTGTTTTAAAAACCCATGAGTTGAAAGCTTAGGGCAGTGAAGATGAGTGTCAGAGACAATAATTATTATGGTTTGTAAATATGGAATCATGTATTTGAATAATCCAATATCTTACAATCTCACGTATGTAGCCCACGTATCAATAAGTGCTGTTTGAAGAAGCTACGTTCCATTGGACAGTATTATTATCAATTTGATACGACCGGTAAGCTTCATCCACTCAGCATCATCAATTCCAAGATTGTTTTCAACTCTTTCAAAGTGAATTAGAAGGAGTTATGTACGATAAGTAAGTATCGTTTAGTAAGGGCCAGTTTCTCCAACGACGATTAAACCAATTTTTAGATTAATCTTAGGTTTTACCACTCACTAGAAACGTTTTTGTCAGAAAGTTGGATGTCCGAACAGCTGACCATTTGATTCAATGTTAGCATCATTGGACTTTCTGACAAAAACGTTTCTAGTGAGTGGTAAAACCTAAGATTAATCTAAAAATTGGTTTAATCGTCGTTGAAGAAACCGTCCCTATCATACTTTCGTAAGCAAAGGAAGAAATACAGTAGGAATTCGATCCTGGATTATCTGATTTCGGTTCTATTGATCAATCAAATTTCTCGTATTTTCTTGTTATTCAGGCTATTGCTACATTGAAAATAGTTTTTTTTTCATAGAAGAACCATTTGAATGATGATGTATCGATGGAATTCATTTCAGAGCATTCTCAACCTGCATTCCAATATACTCATTGCTATTGAAGGGTTATAAACAGAACCATCTCTAGAGATCTGTTCAAGACAAAATTTACTGATCTTCCAGGCCTATGGGTTATCAATAACCAAGTTTATAGTGAAGCGTAATTGGTTGATCACACAAGCTCGATGATAACAGAAGGGGGCGGGGAACGGTCTGGTTTGGATTGTCTAGGTTGCGGATGGGTGCTGCAGATAGATTCGTGGTGCTGGCAAATGAGTGAGCGGGCTTGGTGAGGGGGGTTAAACTCTCCTCCCCCCCCCACAGGGAGGCACGCGCGGGTCTTCACCACTCCATAAATTCAGCGTACCCGCTTGCAGAGCGGCTGAATCACGTCCGAACAATGAGACAGTGGGCTTGCATGCGTTTGGATTGGTTTGCAGCGTATCTTGAAACATATTACTGATGACCCACTACTATGTCGCTCTGTCTATCTGCACCATTAACTCAATTAAACTTACACAAAGACTTGTGTGGCACCCGTTTAACGACCCCCCTCTGTGCCCCCACAGAGCCCTCACTCTTCTGCTCAAACGACCAATGCACAACAATTCACATGTCCTCGCACATAATCTGTTGCATTCACGTTGTGAAATCGAACACATCTGTAATACATTGTCTGAAATTACAACATGGCTATGTTCAATCTTGCGTTTTTTCAGTAATAAACTCACAAGAAAGGAGATTTCTTGTACATTCACCCTCAGTAGTATCTCATACTGATTTTAATATATGATAAGTAAGATATTAATCATGGAATCAGAATTAATTTTTCTGATTCCTGATTGTACACGTCTTTCGAAGTCAACAACAACGTCAACGACTTACCTGATAGATTAATTTTTAATCTCTATTCAAGTGATATTATTTTATCCGTGAAGGTTTAATCCCTAGTATCATAATGTATGAATTGAACATCAGAATGGTTCAATCACTTTGAACTAGGCTACCAAGTAAAAAATAATAAAGTAATAATAATAATAATAAATAATAAATAATCTAGTTCTAGCAAAATTACTGATGATGAAATTACAAATCGAAATAATTTTAAAACAAAAATAAATAAATGGGAAATTATTCCAGAGGTAAAAGCTCCAAGAGCTGGAATGAGATGGAGTGATGAAAGAAAAGCGGCTTTTTCGCAGAAAATGAAAAGCTGGTGGGCGAACAAGCAAACATCCAAGTGCAAAAAAAGCCAACGACCGTGATTGAGACTCAGCGTCTTACACTTCGGGAGCTATACGGCTAATAATAATAATAATAAATAAAAAATAACCAAGTAATAAAGCAAATGAAAAAATAACAACATACATAGTAAAATACAAAATGAAACTTTATATTTTTTAATACAATTTCATAGTCATTTATTGTTGATTCGACATCTATAAATTGAGCAATACGATTTAAAAATTCGATTGAACTCAGCCCACCAATATTTCTCATGCTGTGAACTTTAACAAGGACTCTGAAACATTTGAGAAAAAAGTTGAAAAACTAGTTAATCATTTAGTTCTAACGAATACTATAGTTCATATCTGTAAGAACGTGTAAATAACTGAAAGTGTATGTGTACATTTATATCAGTATCTTTTGTTATTGTAGGATTCGGATCAATGTATTCCAAGATTGTCAGTGTAGTTTCAAATCTGAGATATTATTTAAAAGTACAGTATAACCTTCAAGGAACAAAATATTTGTTTTAATTTATAATAAATCAAAGCGCTAACAAATTGGTGAACTTTTCTTCCCAAACAATGAATGAACTTTTCTTCTCAAATAATTAATGGGATGAATGATGAATATTTTCATTGTATTTGAGTTGATTCAACAGTATTGAGTGAATCAAAATTGCAATTTTTGGAAAATGATAATTGATCATTGAAAAATTGATAATTTTTGAAAAATGATAGGTAGTTTTTGTATTTCTCACATGATTCTGTAATACTCATTTCGACAAAAGATTTTAGTTTAGCTTCAATCAACCACTATTCCTACCTTTTATCCATAATCTTATTTTTCACCTACTTTCTCATATCATCGCTACGCAAAAAGATTATATTTGTTTTGATTTGTAATTGAATTCTCGATATTTCATCATTTCAGATTGATTCTCTCATCACTACCCAATCATTTAATTTTGAATTCTGAATTGACTTTCTCAAACTCACCTTTATCTCGTAACGATAAGACTGTAATTGACCCAGATCTTCCTTTGTTAAGCATCCTTCAATAAGGCTACAAAGCAGGTGATAGTCCGCAAATCCCGGAGCTGTTTCAAATCTATAGGAGTTATCGATTTAAATATTATTTTATGTTCTTTTGGGTATTTGATAATGAAAGTTCATTAATATTTCCACTTGATCGAGAATATTCTCCAATCATTGTAAATCAAACAAAATAGTCTACGAATAGAATATTCTTAAAACAAAAATTAATTAATTGGAAAAAACATTCTTATTTATTTCATCAGTTTTTGTAAATATCAATTTCCTTTCTTTACTATGTTAGTTGTTTGAGCCGCCATTGCTGTGATGATTGTAGGAACCGCCCATTGTGGGAGGAGCTTATCTAGGCCAATGGCAGTCGTTTACCTTGATAGGCCATTCAACTGCCAATCACAGCGCTCGGTCACGAGTATAAATTCTGCTACACTGTTTCTAGGTTTAGTTTACCAGAGATTGATAATGGTGTAACAACCGAAACTGCAGTACCTCGTTGTTTTATCGAATTTGTAGTTTTGACTCTTTATAGAGACACTGTAGTATGGATAACTACCACAACATCACCTTTACTACTACAGAGAAGGAATAAAATATTCTAAATAATCTCTACTTTGAAACTATATTATCAATATGATTTCATTACAAAAATTAAAAGTAGATATAGATTTATAATGGATATAGATTTTTACAGACTTAACACAATACAATTTTTCAACTTTTAAACAATAAGTTGGTAATACCTGACGTACTTTGATTTAGTCACGAACTAAAAAGTTTTTGTTGAAAGTTGCATTATTGTACATTGAGTAGTACTGTATCTCTAAATGACAATAGAGGTCGCATCTGAATGAGAAATTTCCCAACTTACTTCTTGAACAGGAGATTGACCTCAGGTTGTGTGAGATTTAGTTTAGGATCAAAAGCACGATGAAAGTCATTTTTGTCGATTTTTCTGTTTTTGCGGTAGTCAAACTGACTTAGCTGGCCACGCAAGTCTATCCTTTCGCTGATAACCTGAGAATTAGACAAAATATTAAAACTTTTCCGGTTTAGGAATTGAATGCGAAAAAGAAATTAGCCTAATCCAATAATAATATTTTAATAATATAATATAATGACATACAAATTAAAATTTATGTAGCTATAACAATATTGATAGTGTGACTGCCGTGTGATTCACCGTATCCTACTTTCAAAACTACTATTTTTATTGACTCCAGCTTCTATCTTAATCATTAATTAACTTATTTATTTATTCAGTAATGTACACATAATACTAAATGAAAGGTTCAACAGGCTTAAGTCCAAAAGTGTCCCTCTTCAAATTTAGAAAAAAAAGTCCAAAATTTAGGTTATAATGATCCATATCTAACATAATTATATTATCTCCATATCATATTAATTATTATTGTCAAGCAAAAACCATTTGAGCTGGTGCTTATGAGTTTGGCTTCTCTTTATGAATTTATGACAATGGGGAATCATTGTTTTGAGATCTTAGAATGGGGTAGTTCATCTTACAAATATTATCAATTGTTCAATTGGAATAGAATCTCAAATTATGCTTACAAGGGTCTCCCGAATCTTTTGAGTATGATAATTTAATATTTTCGGAACTTTTTGATTGTGGTTCAGTTGAATAAATGTGAATGTTTTACATTCTGTGAAAAATGTATAGCTTATGAGGAACTTGGAAACGAAGAGCTCAAAATAATAACCTAATTGTGCCATTATTCCAAACTCAACTCTTCCGAGTTCAAAATACACTGTGTATTAGTGATTAAAAGTTTTGTATTCGGAGTTTTTTTTAATGATATTGTATTATTGGACAAAAAACATGAATGACACCCCATGGAAAATTCCTTGAAAAAAAACTATGATTTTATTCTATTTGAAAATAATGATTGTACTGTATATATTTTTTTTTTATCGTATGGCGTTTTATCGGTGGGGAGACCCTTACGGGTAGGTTCCACCTCGCCAAATTGCACAATTATTTGTACCGGTCACCCATCCGAGAGCGGTCTTGAATGTTTGTTTCTTAACCACATGATTACTTACTGTATATGTATTACAAAAAGTGCACTGAACCAGAAAGGATCATTAACTCACCTTGTTTCTAATCCTTGTCAGCAATTGAACTAAATCTTTCTCTCCATTCTCCACAATTGAGGAAAATTCTCGGTTTTTCAGCATTCTCTTTCTCTCACGGAATTTGAAGAACTGTGAATACGGTGATTGATGTGTATTAGAATTCGAGTGTTGAAATGTAAAATTCGAGTAAGAAGACAAAATATTAGTGCGGTGCTAAAGATAGATAAGCTTAAAAATGAGAACAAAATATTATTCATTCACTTGACTTCTCAACCTCTTGCCTAACTTGTTTCTTTGTGTCATGATTTTCGAAATCCTTCAAATTCAAGAGAAAACTAAAATATATTCACTTCTCTAAAATAATTATCAGAAACAGTGAACTGTTGAGATGGATATAAGCTTGCCCGCCTTTATTATATAAGTTATAACAACTGTAGTTGTAACTACAGTTATAACTAAGCTATAACTAAGTTATAACTAAGCTAATTCCAAGCTATAACTAAGTTATAGCCTCTAGCTATAAGTTACTACAACTGATTATATAGTATATATACCACTAGCAGTATTTCAAGGATGTACTTTTCTACAAGGAGACCTTCAACTTTCCAAAAGAAAAACCTTATAAGATTATTTTTCATGGTAGAGCTTTACTATTCACCCTTACTCCTCTAAATGTAAATTTTATTCATTGGAACCTCTCTTGAACTATTGAACTCTAATAACATGATATAGAAAATCGAGCTTGAATTTTTCATGAACTAATTCCAGGAACCCCTTCTCATTTGCCTGAGAATTACTACACAAAATATTCGTAGAGATCATACGATGATGACACTATGCTTGAACAATGTCAGGCTTGATGTACGCGTAATAACATCATTATTCTCCATGGCCATTGATAGCGTACCTTCAGAGAGGAATAATTCGGACAGACTGGACAGATGTTTTATCATCGCTACCTACAAAAATGAACATTTTTCATTGTGCTCAATGTGCAATATTCCCAACAAACCACCCCCCCCCCCTCCATCCCTCCTCACCCACCCCGTCGAACGCCACCAACAACTGGTCATCATCGAGGACCTGACTGACATTGATTAATGTTCATCACTACAATTTGTTTCACCCATTATTTGTTTTCGCTGTAAAAAAATTTCACAGTATTCCACGCGGATAAATTCAAAATTGAGCTATCCGAGCAGATCCATACAAGCGGTGGAACGTTTTTTACAAGCTGCCCACAAAATTGCATGTTGTTCAGTGACCAATATTTGTACACGATTTGGAAAATAGAACGAAACGAATCACAAATTGACCTGCATTATTGTGAGAATCACTGATATTTTTCCTCCTTTTTAGGGATTTTCTTTCTCTTTAGTCAATAGGTCAAAAAAAAATTCATTTGGAAAATAAAAGATTAAAATATCAGATAACGTACGAGTACCTAAGTTTAGTTTCACCTAGTTTATAAATACATTAGCTCAAATTTTAGATTATGACAATATTGCAAATAAAAGTAACTATTAGATGTTCACTGATATTATTCCTTCTTTTTAGGTCTGGTGTATTCTCTTTTATCAATCATTATGGATCAACAAAGTATTTGAATTTGAAAGAGAATGGAAGATTACATCAAATTATAATATTGTATGTATAAAATATAAATTCAGATAGATTGGAAATACATTGGCTCGAATTCTAGATTATGACAATTGCAAATAAATGTCATTATTCGATGTTTCAAATTAACAAAGCATAAACTTGAAAGTAATTTTACGATACGAAAATAAAATTCAGAAAAAGAAACAGGGGCTCATCTACTATTTCTTGTCCTATATCTCGTAACAATGGAAAATAGTATAATCCCAGGTCGTCAGTATAGCGCTGTTTCAAAGCCCAGATAATAATGTTCGTGATTTATCTACTTGAAACATCGGCATTTGAACATCAGGGGCACTTTAATGTTTAGGAATTATTACTCTGTATATAGAGATTTCTAGCTTCTAGACCTGATAAAACTGTTGATAAAACTGAACATAGTTCATTGAGTGAACTTAATTTATGCTCATGTAATTGTGAATGAAAATTATTTATCCAATTGAGTACGTATTCAATCTTATACAATATAACATTGATACAAAAATAGTTCATGATAGTCCATGAATAGTCTCAATACATAACAGTAACTCAATTGGATTTATTATTATTAATATTATTATTAATAAATCCAATTGAGTTACTGTTATGTATTGAGACTATTCATGGACTATCATGAACTATTTTTGTATCAATGTTATATTGTATAAGATTGAATACGTACGAGTACCATGCCCGTTTCTTCGTGTTTCAATATACAAAGTATATTGTAAAATATACGATAATTGTGTTTAAATGAATTTTACACTTCCACTAGCTGACAAAATATTATAAATAGTATAAACAGAATAATTTCGGTTATAGATAATCTAGCTCACAAATGACTAGTATAATATTGATGGAAAAAATTCAAAATTCATAAAGATATTGAGAATGATTCTGTAAAGTGATTTGATATTTATTTACCAGGGGCTCATCTACTATTTCTAGTCCTATATCTCGTAACAATGGAAAATAGTAGAATCCCAGGTCGTCAGTATAGCGCTGTTTCAAAGCCCAGAACTGTTTTTTAGTGAGATGTATGTCATGGCTCTCGAGCACAGATTGTAGCTGATGCTCAGCCACATGCCCGTTTCTTCGTGTTTCACTGATCTGTCTATCGAACTTATTTCTGTAGTTACTCCACCTGAATTGAATAGAATAAATAAATCAATTTATTCTATTGCTATCAAAATATAAAAATGTTTATGAAAACATCAAATAATTAATATCCATGATAACTGAACGAATTCAACTTCTGAATTCGATAAAAGTGACACACTGTCGATTTTTTCAAAATCAGATTTGATGAAGTACTGCATAGTGTATTTTCTCCAATTTGGCGGATGAAGAATGTTTCTTATTGATGGTTTTTATGGTGACATGTTGTTTTTGCTGATTTTTTTAACATATACTGTATATAACAAATTATATGGAACAATAACAATATATAGAAATTATTCGAGAAAAATTCAACCGAACATCACCCACCCATTACCATGGAAACGTTAAATGACAGCCATTCGCCAACAGCCAAAATCTACTGCAGTTCTTATACAAGTAAAGAGGCAATTAGTTATCGATAGGTGTCAAAAGGTTTTGATTGAGTATTTTCTTTGATCTCAAAATTATTGTTTGTACAGTTCTTAAGTATTTTATTTTTATTTTCCTGTTAATCCTCTCTTACACCCAAAACGCTTCTGTTGGATATCGGTTATTTCTACTACGCTGATGCCCGGTTTTTCATTCGTTCAATAAACTTATTGAATCAATAACTTATTTTTCATTCGAAAACACATGGTTATTGATTCAATAGTGCTATTGGATCCATAAACTGTCTATTGAGCGACTGAAAAACATGGCATAACTATTTCAGTTGAATAACGTGGAAACTGTTCATGAAGGAACCTAATTTTATGAAGTCCCGCGAAACTGGTAGAAAACAATCATAAACTAGACTTACAGTTATTATATTCTACAGTAGACCGTACTCTTCATTTATGTCTAGCGAGTATCCGCCATTCTCTTGTTTTACAATACTTATGACAATTTTTTTAAATAGGCCCCTGATTTTACCTTTCCCACTATTTCTTTTGCAGGACTATGATAGAAATAAGAAGCTATGAATAGAAATAATAATTGACTAGGATTACTTGTCATAATCAACGAAAGCTCGTCTAAGGTCCAACGGCCTGATCTCGACTGCTCTCCGTCTCATCACTGTTAGAGCCTCTTCTAGAAGATTTTTTGTGTTTTGATCTCGATGCTCCCATAAACTGCTCAGTCCCACTTTTTCCATTACGTCCACACCTGGCGTCTGCGGAATAGCTTCTGGTCGTGTTTCCAAATTCCGTTCACAAAAAACTGTTAAGTGAAGAAAATGAGGACGAAAATAATGTTTTTGTTTGCTGTGGTGATGCTCACATAAGCTCTCAGTTTGTGCGAGGGTAATGGGACGGATGATGATGAGAGAAATGATGATGATGATGTACAAAATAAAATTAATTATTAGGCTTATAACTCTGCATACATGTGTTCTAATAATATGGATTACATCTGTAACGTTGTGAGATATTTTCTAAATTGTTTCAATCGTACTTGTAGGCCCGAGTAAAATTCTACTCTTAGCGAGTCCTCAACTCGCTTCCAGTTCCCGTGTTACTGTAGCCTGATGCTGTTGATGTATCTCATCCATAATTCTGATCAGAATAATTACTTTGTTTATGATACATCAATTTGAAGCACCCCACACACACATGAAACAAAATAATATCCTTTTACCACATAAATAAAATAATAGACCTGTGTAACTGATCTATAATCCTAAAAGTATTCAGTTTTACATAGATATTTTAACATGTGTATGTGTATCCTTCATCATGTGTCATGTACAGTGATATTAATTTAACACTTTAGGCATTTGATAGATAGAGAGATATTATTTCTTCGCCGTCGTACTTCTTTTATTTCTTTGTCGTACTCTACGGTCATCAGCAATGTCAAGAAATATCATTCTAATATCTAATATCATATCTATCTAATACCAAGCGACAAATTGAATGAATGTCACTGTAATAATTTCATGTAGACAAGTTTAACGTAACGTTTCAAATTGAACAGTTATTAAACAAGTACAATAGTATATGTATCTTGTACTATGGGAAATATTCTTATTTCTATCATTATAATTTTTCAAATTGATAGAATAATTCAAGCCCCGATACGATCGAAGCTCTTATCATCTCAGGTAGAGCAAGGAATAATCAATTTTGAGGATTTTCCAAATGCTCATGATTCCTCAATTGCATGGTTCAAAAACATTAATTTGAAATTTCTTTATTCTGTTAAACTTTGGAAACTCAAAATTATTAGGCCTAATACTTTAATAATAATAAATATCGGGGTACCGAGCTCTGCTCGAGGGTAGGCCTACAAAGGCACAGAAATGGAAATTTTAAAGGAAAAAAAGGAATGAAATTGAACAATTTTTTAAAGTACAGCCATCAGTCTTATGCACTGATTCATCATTGCACTATAAAAAAAGTAATCTGAGCTTTCGAAATATTATGAATAATCGAGTTTGAATGCATATCATTTGAAAAATCGCACATGTTGAAATGTAAAATTTTGCTTCATATAGTAGTAGTAGTAATAATACTTCATTATTTTCATTAAAAAATATTTTACCACTATTATTATTTCTATATGCTTCATATAGAAATAATAATCCTCTCCAAAAAATTCTCCAAAAAAGAATTCGTCACCCGTCCCCTACCCCCGATCCTATTGAAAACGCTGGTGTGGAAACTAAAATTTGTGTACCAAAGAAAAAATCCAAAAATTTTTAATAAGCTTTCAGTAAGAAAATGTTTTGATATAGCCTAAATAAGAAACCCGTCTCCCTCTGCAATATACATTTATACATACAATATAATAATTATGTGTAGCCAACCCAAACAAAAATGAAAACTCTGTTCTGGAAGCCATTGACATTGAAGAAAAAATTTGGAAAACATTTTGGGGGAGGGCGAGGGCGCTCAATCTCACCCACTTAAAATCACGAATTAGAAATATGGTAAACTTTCAGGAATCATACTCTCAGTGTTTGAGCTAACAAGTTTTTATGAATTTTCAAATTATTGAGCGCCCTCGCCCTCCCCCAAAATGTTTTCCAAATTTTTTCTTCAATGTCAATGGCTTCCAGAACAGAGTTTTCATTTTTGTTTGGGTTGGCTACACATAATTATTATATTGTATGTATAAATGTATATTGCAGAGGGAGACGGGTTTCTTATTTAGGCTATATCAAAACATTTTCTTACTGAAAGCTTATTAAAAATTTTTGGATTTTTTCTTTGGTACACAAATTTTAGTTTCCACACCAGCGTTTTCAATAGGGTCGGGGGTAGGGGACGGGTGACGAATTCTTTTTTGGAGAATTTTTTGGAGAGGATATCAGTTTTTTTTTTTAATCACCTTCTTGTTATGGAGGTAAAACACTGCAAACACAATGGATGGGGAGAGAGTTAATTTTTTTTTAATGTGAAATGCTATGTTATTTGATAAAAGATATTTTATCCTCACTATTTGGGTACTACAAAATTATTCTAGCTATAAGTGAGCCAGTTATGGTTAATACTGAATGAACAAACAAGACGTTGTGACTGTGTCTGTTGCATCACACCTTATCATTTACTATCCAGACTTTAACGACATATTATTGTAGCAACATTAATTTATGTATAAGCAGTTATCCACAAAGTTTGTTAAATAAGATTGAGATTTTGAATTTAGATTGACATTTTAACCCATTACAATAGGTCACATGACCACTTTTGATGAAAAAAATATTTTGTAATCGAAAAATGAAATCCTTGTAAAATTTTGCCTAACACCATTATTATACATTCCAGGAACAAAATTCTCAAATTTTCCCCATTAATGATAATGTTTCAAAAAATATTTTCATTGGAATATTCGATTTTCTCCGTGAATTTTAACCCACTTTAATAGATCATATGACCACTTATGAAATGAAATTATGTGTACTTACTGCAACACCACTTAAGTGCAGAAAAATTCTAAAAATGAAATGAACTGAAGTGAAGATAACACAGTGTACCTATTGTAAAACACTGTCTCTGGCGGAGTACGGTATGCAAAAAATAGTCCGATTATTTGGTTTCACTTGATTTTGTATGATATAATATGAGACAGTTCAACATTACCTATTACTAGAGCCCGGATGTTCAGGCATTTATAATACTTGAAATAGGCAGGCAAAAAGGCACTATAAAACACAAAAATAGGCACTTTAAAATCGAAAAAAGGCATAGTGTAGTCCTATTCCTATTATAGGAATCCTATACAGTTATATGAAAAAAATAATACAAGGAAATTGAGAAACTTATATTCCACTGGTTGCACATGATTAATGTATTTCTTGAAGTTTTTTGACTCTGAATTTTGTTTTCTTTCTGAAAGAATATTTTCCAGTATGAAGAAAGACCTTTCTACATCAACTGTTGTTACTGATGCATATCTAAAGCACACTATCGTATTTGAACTGAACTAGATTTAATAAAAGGGTTACCTTCAAATAATATATTGAATATAAGCTTTATTCTTGCAAAACTTTCGTGTGAAAAAATTAATTATGTTAATTCATGGATTTTTAAATATTTCAAATGAAAAAATTGGTAATCTTGTTGGCAAAACATATTAAATAGGATAAAATAAGCAATTGATATTGAAATAGGCACTGACACCCAGAAAAGGCAGAATCCGGGCTCTACCTATTACTTTATCAATCTACAAATAAATAAAGAACGTAAACACCTTCATACCCTCTCACTTCTACCTCTTTCTCACTATTTCTCACACGGCCTCCGCCTGGCCCAGATAAATGTAAACATAACCTAATCTGTTATTTTCAAATGCTGGTTATGCTGCTTATTGCAAATGTCGAATGTTGCCAAGCTTTCAATTTTGAACCACTAGGATCGCGACATTTACATTTGATTAAACTTCAAATTCCAAATATTGCAACTTTTATTATTATTTGGACAGAGCTACAGAGCTTAATCGGACATTGAATGATTTGAAATTTTAAATGTGAGTAGACTTCTACTAATCTACTTGAAGGCCTATATCTCGCAAACTATTAGGCCCACAATAACCAATTAAGTCTCAAATTGTAGGTAATATACTAAATATATTGAATATACTTTGAGAAATATGTTGGATGTTCTATATGAAAAAGTGATGAACTTTGAAGAGCTGTATTTCGCAAACGGTTGAGCCTACAATAACAAATTTAGTCTCAAATTGTAGGTAATTGAATCAGATTTCAAAATTATGTTGTATGTTCTATATGAAAAAATGATTCTTCAGATGTCATAATTGAAGAAATGTAGAAAAAGTGGAAAAATCTCGCAAACTATTGGGTCTACAATAATCTATTTGGTCTCAAATTGTAGATTCTTGAATTATCTTTCAAAACTTTGCTGAAAGTCACATTCGAAAAAGTGATGCTTCACGGTCAAAATTGACCAAATGTAAAAACAAGTGAAAAATTACGATAATTTGATGAACTTTGAAGAGCTGTATCTCGCAAACGGTTGGGCCTACAATGATAAATTTGGTCTCAAATTGAAGGTAATTTGATATACTTTAAGAAATATGTACAATGTCCTCTATGAAAAACAGATTCTTCAGGGTGAAAATTAGCCAAACGTAAAAACAGTGCAAAATTCCGCCATTTTGTACGATTTTTGGAGATGATCCGGTAGTTTGCCTAGGTCTAAAACTTGGATTTAGCATCCCAGGACTACCATAAACATTACTAAAAAAGAAACCGACTATCCCATTTCATACAAGGTAGACCCTGACAATTTTACTGGGCTATTATTGAAAAGGTCGAATTTGGCGGTGGCAACAGTGTGAAACTTTTAGTTTTTAACCGCTAGGATCGCGACATTTACATCAGGGCCACCTAGGAACATGGTCTAGCTAGACACTGAATTTAAACGTGCAGCTGACGTCATCACATCGTGTCCACAACAACTGATGTTTACAACTCATCCCTCCATTAAAATTGGAATTCGTGTTTGGTTTTTCTCGTCTCGAGTTCATTTCAACTGCTCAATTACCTTTTGGTGGATGAGTAGGTCTATTTATTTATTTTTAAATAATAAAAATTTAAATATTCAAACTTGGTTGTGATCAGTGGCTATTTATGAACAGTATAGTGGAGTGGTAGGCCACTTAGCCGTGACGTCACATTTCGAGTGTCTAGGCCTTGTTCCTGGGTGGCCCTGTTTACATTCGATAAAAAGCTTCAAATTCCAACTTCAAATTGCAACTTTAATTTTTATTCGGACAGAGCTGCAGAGCTTAATAGGACATTAAATGATTTGAAATTTTAAATGTAAATAGTTTAAACATGTCTTCAATCGCTTTTGGTAGTCCGAAATCTCAACTCATTACAGATTTTTCACATCAAGTGCTCAAAGTTGGAAAAAATTGAAAAATCCCAAAATTAGTAAAATGACAAAATACCCGCATATAGTATCTTCGCGAATTTACATCGTAGAAAGTTCGTTCTGATCTTAAATGAAAGCGCTCAAAAATCTAAGAAAATAATGTCATTACAACATTTTAAAATTTTCACTACCTTCCGCGTAAATTGAGATGGCGGCATGCAAACATCAAAGGGAAGTTCGTTACAGAATATATAGTAGTCCCGGTCTTTCATTCGTATCACGGGGGGGACGGGTGGTGGAACGACCGTTCCACTAGATATGGGTTGATAACTATTTTTAGGTCAGCTGTTTAGATGAACTCTTGACGATTTTTTTTTCAAATAAATAAAAACAGATCACATGGCTAACTTTATGCCTCAAATTTTAAAATAACAATACAATATGGAATATTTTCAAAATTTCAAATTCCTTTTAATTTTCTATAGATAAATTAAAATCAGAAAAAAAGGGGAATAGGAGCAGCTTATGTGTTTCGATATTTTTCTCAATTCTAGTAATGGAACCGCTGGTTTTACCAACAACATCAAGAACCGACGGAAAATTGTTTCTTCCTGTCAGCTGATTCTCTGTCACTGTCTCAGCAGCTGAAATAATAATCTTGTCTCACTCACACACTCACTCGCTCTCACTCTTTCTCATCATTTACAGCCGACGGAAATTTCTTTCTTCTGTCAGCTGATTCTTAAAGGATCAATTTCTCCTTTTTTAGGTCCTTTAGCGAGTTATCCCAGGGATGAGACCCGGCGCAAACTAATTTTTGTATCACAAACCTCCTATATTCCAAATTTCGTCAAAATCGTTAGAGCCGTTTTCGAGATCCGTTGGACATACAAACATATATATAAACATATAAACATATAAACATACAGAAATTGCTCGCTTAATATAATAGAATAGTAATAAAATAATGAAATAATAAAATAATAGAATAATAGAATAATAAAGTGATGGAATAATAAAAAAATAATAAGATAGAATTAATAAAATAGGAAATACTTTACTAGTTTGATCTTACAAGATTAATATTGTATTGATGATGGTGATCAATCCAGTTAGTATTACCGAGTCTACATCGTACTCTATTAAGATAGCTCTATTAAGTATAGCTCTATTAGGCTATATAGCTGATTACTAAATAACTCAACTGAAATTCAAAAAAACAGTAGACTACCTGTATCTACGTCATACATAAAATCTCTCCACAGAATACTGCCAGGGTTTTCAGGATCCCTGTAAAGGCATACAATATTTTTCAACTCCTGAGGATACAGAAACAGTTTGCTAGGCCACGTCTCGCTGATGCCAACTGCTTCCAAAGCTCGTAGAAAACAAGTCTCTGTTACTCTTCCTGAATTCAAGAGATCGTAGTCCTGAAAAAAAATTGTATACTCGTATATATCACTCTTCATAGTTCTACTGAACAAACTGGCACAATAAATTTCGACAATATTTTTTGGCTAATAAATTGATTGATTTCATGATCGTGATTTATCTTTGCTTTGATCTATCATGCTCAAATGATTAATTACAATTTTTTTGCTGTGGTGATGCCAATTTCATCCATCACAGAAACTTTCTCGTTCACTCTTACAACCATTCAGCCTCAACGTTCAACGAAATTGATATTTTTGATGGATCAATTAAGATTCGGGTTTATAGGGGCCCGTGAGGTGATAGTTGTTGAACTATTATAAGTTGATAGTTTACAAATCTGTTTCAGGGTGAACTAACAGATGTGCGACTTGCTGAGAGGCTTCGAGGTAACAATTCCTCTTCCAGTTGCTTCAATCTATGAAAAAATTTAATAATTTGAATTAAATCAGTATCATTCCATCTGTTATTCTCATCCACGATTAACACGCTACTATTTGAAATTGGAGGTACGAAAGTTCAACACCAAATATTATATTAGGTTTTTCTCAAATATATTATAATCGTACCAATTCTTCACCTGTCTTCAAGAATGATGAACATGTATTCACATACAGGATTGATATCATGAACAAAACGATTCACATACCTTGAGAAACTCACCAATTCTAATGCCATGAGAAAAGACAAAGGCTTGCAATCTGAGAAACGTCTCCTGCAGAGTTCGGGTTGGTGATGATATCTGAAAGCAGAAGTAATTGGTTTCAGTACTACAAATAGTATGGTACTACAGTACAATGTATTTAGTATTGTACTATTATAGTGCCTACTAGTTGATCAACTTGTAATATCAGAGGTAATCGAAATCCAATATTTAGTTAGTCTACGATAACATACAACTTAGTCATGACATATCGAGAAATAATTAATTATTTTATAATGCATTTCTTCATTGGCTATATTCATGATATAAGAAGAAAACTTACTAGTGATAAGAAAATTCAAAAGTATAGTGTATGCTACTCTTATCTATATAATATAAGACTTCTAAATTACTTCGAAACATACCCTAAGTGTAGGGAAACACATAACAACACATTTGTTTCGAATACTCATCAGTGAAGAGTAGGCTATCAATGAATACTCGGAACACCTGCCCTAAGTAGATTAGAAAGTGATATTGATAAAGAAGGGTGTATTTAGAATATTAAATAAGTGAAAGAGGAAAGTGGGAAAATGAAGAGCGCCGGAAAGTTTGTACGTTTGAAGTCCAACGAGAAAGGGCTGTAAGTCTTTTTTACCAATTTCAGCGGAAGTTCAAGTTCTTTTTAGTGCTTTGATAAGTAGAGCGAAGCACCGTATCATAATATTCTCTTCTCTTTCGTGGACAAAACTTTGTTTAGCCCTTGAAGTCTGGCTCAATTTTAGAGCACCTTCATAGCTGTGTGCGGTAATCCCACCACCATCATCCTTATCCCTGCTACAGTACTTTCAAAGGCTGCCTCTTCACAACACAATAGTGGTGTAAGTGTGGCTCATAACTGTCGTTAGCTTTTTGGAGTCATTCCAAAGAGAACAAGTTCGGAGACCACTCTTTGTAAGTAGAATACATATCATCTAACATTACCTTCACATTCATTTCACAAAAGAGTATCAAACGCACATGGAAAGCTTTCACACAACGTATATTAGTGATATATTTGAAAGTAGAATACAAGGATCTTTGCTCATAAATTGGCATAGATTAACCAGTGGCCTGTATCACGAAAATGTAGGAGTCCTGTAGTACATGAATAAGGTAATACTCATTAGACGCATGAATTTATTACATACAACTTAATAAAGAACGATTTATTATTCATTTATTTATGCCAAGTGTAGGTCTGCATCCTTTTTTTTTTTTTTAATTTATAAAATTTTTTTATAGCTTTCATAAAATTTTATGAAACAGGTCCCAGATATCTCAATTGGATGTCTGATATGCCTTCTTTCTTATCCGTGCCTCTGGGCATAATTTTTGAGAACCACAGAACTTATACTCTTCCCAATTAACAATCAACAATAAAATTAGATTTGAGATTATTCTACAAAATATTTCATACTTCAACCAGTTCAGATCTCACATTTAAAAATGGGATCAGATCTCCATTCAATAGGATGGTAGATTATAATTATTCCATTTAGTTGACTCCCACTGAACGAACGAAATAGTTTCCTAGATTACGTACGTACGGTTTCCTAGATTTCATACTATTCAAATTCCATAATATGGATACATACACGAATATTACAATCATTTCAGAAAAAAGCCAACCTCCAATTGATAACCATTTAAGAAAACTATTTTAAGGAGAACTATTTGAATCTAACAGATTGTAAGCCACTTCAGCGTTGTGGATACCGGTTGCAAAATTTCTTGAACTTATACGAACAATAGTATGAATTCTTACAAAGGAATAATAATATTCCATCGAAGGAAATTCCTTCAATACTGTATATGCAAACAATTATCCAACTTTCCACAAAGGAATTATTTGAACAATAAGGTGAAGTTGAGAAAACATACGTGAAGAGAAGTTTGCTTTCTTGAGCACTCGCTCTTTCATGCAGTTCATCATATCAAGAAGAGACAAAAAAGATGGCCTTTGCTCTACCGCAAATTGTAACTGAGAGATCTCTTGAAATTTTGATCCTGCTTATAAATGTGAAGACAGTACAAAGACTTGGAAAGTCGAGATAAAGTTTACTCGTAAGGTAAGAGATTGTCTCGTTTCGTGTCTAAGTCGATTCACCCTTGTCGAAGGCTGGAGAGAAGGAACAGAATGAAATCAAGTAAGTGTTGCACGGAAGGAACTTTGTCGAAAACCTCGCCGAGGATTACGAGCTGGGGACCTCGTCGAGAAATCCGAGTCGGGGATTACTCGATTGAAGTTCGCAAACGAAATGTTTCACAGCGGAGGAGAACGCTAACGAAATAAAGCAAGCCTGGATTCTACAATGACGACGATCATTGTTTTCTTCTGCAGTTGCTACCAGAACAGTATCTGCGATGGAGAGTCTGGAGCTGGAGCAAATGAAAGGCGACTATGGGTGGAAGGCTCTTAACGATGGAGCTTTCTCCATCATAATACCGGCTGCAAGTAACAACAATAATTGAACTGAAGTGGGAAGTTCAGCTTCTTACAACTGGCACTTCTGTTGTGTTCAACATAATCAATTACGCCTTCACTCTCCTCCAATCTTCTTACATCTCAGTGAATCAAGGGGATGCAAAGTATGGTGCGCAAAGAAAGATTGAGGGAGCACTCACTACGTTTGGGAATGAAACATTGTTTTTACTGAATTATTTCTCGCATATTAAAAACAATGCAGATACATTTCAACAAGGTAGTAGGTAGTAGGTGTAATAACTGTAATACTGGATTTTAATAATAACTCCATTCTAGTTGATAATGATATTTATTGTACACTTTATAATAAAGACATTATTCAAGACATCAAGTCAAGTCTACTCCTAGCCAAGCATCTAGCCGCCATTTTCTCTCTAGTCTGTCGATGTTCACAATCGATACTCAATACAAATCGATAGTCTCAATAATCGATATATCTATTTATGACATCCCCCTTTTTTTCAAAGAGCAATTCACAAAGACTCAAGTGAATACAATATGCAATAAAATCATTAACAAACTTATAGCAAAAATCTTAATAAACTTCAATTAATCAAGCAATAGTAACATAATAGTGATACAAAAATTGTTAAGATACATTAGTACATTCAATAGTAGTGCAAACTCAATTCAATAGTAAAGACAAGTAAATTATTATAATCCTTAATCCTAAGCTCTGAAAGTAAACGAATAACATAATGTTACTATAAACATAAGTTATTTATGACATTATCATATATAGCAGTTATTTTAAACATAATCACACAGTTACAGAATGAATAATCAAATGAATAACAGAATGTTATAATAGCAGATATTTTAAACATAATCACTCAGATACAAAATGCATAATCAAATGAATAACAAAATGTTATTACAGCAGTTATTTTAGACATAATCACACAGTTACAGAATGAATAATCAAATGAATAACAGAATGTTATTATAGCAGTTATTTTAAACATAATCACTCAGATACAAAATGCATAATCAAATGAATAACAAAATGTTATTACAGCAGTTATTTTAAACATAATCACTCAGATACTGAGGTCTCTTCACTACTCTACCTGACCTAGTGCATACATTATTTCGCCTGTTTTCCATTACTACATTCCTTTCATTTATATTTCCATCCACTCTGTTTCTGTTTTGAATACTTTCCCTTCTAATACCTTGACCTTCATTCCTATCACCCCTGTCAATGTATCCTCCTATATTATCTTGAGCTACAATTCCATTATTTATGTCAAAATCATTGTATTCGTGTCTCACAGCAAATCGGTAGTTTGGAGATCCTTTATAAATGTGTCTCCTATTTCGACGAACAATATTACCATTTTCCAATTGAACCTTGAATGAACGAGGACCCACTTCGTTTCCTCTGACTTGTGCATGAACTAATTTGTGTGACTTATCCGGAATAAAAACGTTCTCACCATCATGAAAGTTTTTTCCTACCCTTGCAGTTCTATCAAAATAGAATTTTTGTTTTTCTTGTCTATCTTTCAATGTGGACTGTACTGCATCATTAGGCATCTGTTCTTTATTGGTGAAACATGGCAACAACCCATTCAGCTTTCTTTTGAATACTATTTCAGCTGGTGAGGGAAGTTGTTCTGAAATTGGTGTGTTTCGATATTCCAATAGAGCCAAATATGGATCTTTATTGTTGACTCTGCTCTTATGTAACATTCTCTTGACTGTTTGGATACACCTCTCCACCATACCATTGGATTGGGGATAGTGAGGGCTAGACATTCTATGCTCAAAACCCCATTTTTTCGAAAAATCTTTAAATTGTCTACTAGAAAATTGTGGACCTCCATCTGAATACAATAAGTTGGGAATTCCATACCTAGCAAAACAAGATTTCAATGCTATTACTGTTGTCTCACTGGATAGATCAGACAATTTGTAAAAATCAACAAACTTACTGAAATAATCAATTACCATTAGAAAATTATTATTCTGAAAGTGAAATAAATCAGTTCCTACAACTTCAAATGGAACACACGGTATTTCTTTGGGCATGAGTGGCTCTTTTTTATTACTGACTTGAAACTGTAGGCATGTATTACAGTTTGTAACCATATCTTCAATTTGTTTTGACATACCTGGCCAAAATATACACTCCCTTGCTCGAGCTTTGCATTTATTCACTCCTAAGTGATTGTAATGTACTTTCTCAAGCATGTCTCTTCTCAAAGAGTTCGGTACTATGACACAATTATCTTTAAATAATAATCCATCATGAACAAAAATACTATCTCTCAAACTATAATAAAATCTTAAACTTTCCTTAACACTGTGTTTTTGTGGCCAACCATTCGTTACATATCCTATCATAGTCTGCAAATCATTATCAAGTAGAGTCTCTTTTTTAAACAATGCATATTTCTGATCTGTCATAGGCAATTGAATAACAGTAGAGATGTGATACTCAATATCTTTGTCAAATTTGTGGTCTTCAACTTCTTCCAAAAAATTTCTACTTAGTGCATCTGCAATATATAATTCCCTACCTGGTTTGTACTGAACTTTCAAATTATATGGTTGTATACGAATTATCATTCTCTGTAATCGAGCTGGACACTTATGTAAAGGTTTATTAAAAATATATTGAAATGGTTTATGATCACTTTCAACAGAGACATCTGACTTGCCATAAATGTATTGGTGAAATCTTTCAGTGGCAAAAACGATTGCATACGTTTCTTTTTCTATCTGACTATAATTTTTCTGAGCATCAGTCAATGCTTTTGAAGCATATGCACACGGTAAATTATTCTGCATAAGGACAGCAGCTACTCCATCCTTTGAACTATCAACTGAAAGAACAATAGGTTTATTTACATCATAGTATTGTAAAACTGGGTTTTCTGTCAATACTGTTTTTATTTTATTAAAACTTTGATCATGTTCTGGCAACCAATCCCAATGACTATCATTTTTCAGCAATTCTCTCAGCTTTGAAGTAAGTGAACTAAGATTTGGTATAAATTTAGCTATATAGGTGACCATACCTAAAAAAGTTTGTAATTGTTTCACATTAGTTGGTGGTTTCATTTCCAAAATAGCTCTTACTTTATTTTCATCAGGCTCTATACCTTTTTCTGAAAACTTGTGACCAAGATAAATTATTTCTTTTATGCAAAACTTACATTTTTCCAAATTGAATTTAACATTAGCCTGCTCTGCTACCGCTAATACCTTGCTAAGTGTTTCAATGTGTTGTTCCATATTATCTGACCATATAACTAAATCATCAACATAAATGCCTACATTCTCAATATGACCAAAAATATCAGCAAAACATCGGTTAAAAACTTCTGGTGCTGAGCACAACCCATACGGCAATTTTAAATAGCAATAACGTCCATAAGGGGTGTTGAACGTTGTATAGACAGAACTTTCATCAGTTAATTTGACCTGATAAAAAGCAGATTTAGCATCTAATGTGCTGAAAATTTTGGCACCTTTCATTTTGGCACTAATTTCCTCAAATGTGGGCATTTTGTAATGCTCCCTCAATATACAAGTGTTTAAATGTTGTGGGTCAAGACAAATCCTTAAACCTTTTGGCTTTTTTACAATCACAAGAGAACTCACAAATTCTGTTGGTTCATGAACCTTACGAATGACTTGAGCTTTTTCTAACTTATCCAGTTCTACTTTTAATTGATCCATATAAACAAAGGGAACCTTTCTGGGACCTTCAATCTTACCTGTTGCATCTGGCTTGAGTTGTATTTTATATTCAAAATTATTGATTGTAGTATACTCACTAGAAAATACATTGATATGATCATTAACTAATCTGTTACACTCATCATTGTTGGAAACTTTTTGGATTATTCCTACTTGTTTATGTAATTTATATTTATCAATGGTGACCCATCCTATAACAATAGGTGTATTTTTCATGCATTTCACTACTTCAAACTCAATAATACACTCGCCTATGTTTGAAATCTGACAAGCAAGGTTACACTTGCCTACTACATTTATTGCTGAACCACCAAAATTGGTTAAGTGAGAAGTTGATCCAGTCAATTTGTCTGGCATATTCAAAGATTGAAATATATTCAAGGGCATGACATTAACATCAGCGCCTGTATCTAATTTTGCAATCAATTCAAAATTATTCACTACAAATCCAATTTGCCACTTGTTGTGTTTCATGTCAGGCCCAGAAATGACGCCCAAAAATTTATCATCTTCATGTGTTACTAACCTTACTGTATTGTTATAAGTATTATGAGAGCTTACCTTACAACACTTACCAAAATGATTGACTTTTCTACATTTGTAACAAGTTTTACCATATGCAGGGCATTTTCGAATCTCATGTTCAAAGCCACATCTTGTGCAGTTGATCACTTTACTCAGTTCTTGACGTTGATTAGGCTGGTTTCTGTATCCATAGTTCGGGTTTTCATTGGTCTGGTTTTGACGTCCATGGTTTGGTGTCGATGGCCATACCTTGGTTGTCCGTAGTCCTGATTTGGTTGTCTATAGTTCTGAGTCTGTTGTCCATTGGTCGGTAGATTTTCTGATTGTGTAGTTTGAAACGGTCGATCTCCAACTGTATTCTGTCGAAATCCATGAGAATATGTCTTTTTCACTACATGTACATTGTCAGCTTGCATAGCACTCAATTGTTTTGCAGTTAACTCGAATGTTTTATAAATTTTTATAGCCTTATCCAGTGTCAAATTTTCTTCTTTCAAGAGTTTGTCTTTGATTTGTAAATTATTGATTCCACTGATAACGCGATCCTTAATGAGGCTGTCTTTGATGGATCCAAAATTACAGCTTGAGCTGAGCTTTCGTAGGTCGAGGAGGAACTCTTCAAAACTTTCACCCTCTTGTTGTATACGACTAAAAAATATGTGACAATCAACACTTTCATTCGACTTCGGGAGACAATAGTCCTCTAATTTCTTCAACAGCAGTTCCCAATCGCTATTTTCGTCCTCTGTGAGTCCCAAGGCTTCTAACCTCTCCTGTGCTTCTAACCCCAATACGTGAAGTAACACTGCTACTTGAACGTCTTTTGATTTCTTGACCACTCCTGAAGCCGTAGCATAGATAATATACTGTTTTTTCCACTTTAAAAAATTGTTCGCCACATTGCCTTCGAAAGACAATGGGTGAGGTGGTTTCAAATTTTCCATACTTGCGAGTTTGTAATGTATAGCCTACAAGCCTACACACGATATTCCGCACTTGAGTTCACTTCCGCAGCGCCATGTAATAACTGTAATACTGGATTTTAATAATAACTCCATTCTAGTTGATAATGATATTTATTGTACACTTTATAATAAAGACATTATTCAAGACATCAAGTCAAGTCTACTCCTAGCCAAGCATCTAGCCGCCATTTTATCTCTAGTCTATCGATGTTCACAATCGATACTCAATACAAATCGATAGTCTCAATAATCGATATATCTATTTATGACAGTAGGTAGTATGTAGTATGTACATACATGTGAACTGTGTAGTAAGGGCTACACATTGAGAAATAGAGTAAATTCATACTCACAAACTGATAAACAGTTGAGGAATTTCCTGACCTATAATTATTATTCCTCTATATTTGAAGACAGAGAATAGAAACAGCAATTTAAACCATTTGTAGTATCACCTAACATAGAACTCATACACACAAGACACTCTTACTGATTTACTTAGTACTTACTTATCTTTATTTATTCGTTCACAAAAATTCAAACCTACTCTAGAACATGGCTTAGGTCATTCTAGTGGAGTAGGTCAATTTTCCACACTGAAACTATTGTATTATAACACTTCTTTATCTTTTACTGACGCATTTCTGTATAAATAACTTTAATGTGGATGTTTGTAAATTTGTATTTGTAATGGTATTAGTTTTTTTTGAAAAATAAATCATTTATTCATTAATTTAACTATATTCAAGTATAATTCTATGTATTATTTATCGAAGACTGTTTTTCGTTCACAAGTCCGAAACAGCAAACTCTCATTCACAACAAACATATTTCAATAAGGTTCTAATTCCTAATCTCATCTTAGAATATATAACATTGAATGTTTTTACGTTCAAATGGGAAATTAATAAGATGTAAAGTTGAACAATTCAACTTTTTCAAGAAAATAACTGGACTCACCTTTCTCTCCATCTTCAAAGTTTTCTACTAGACTTTCACCACGAAGGTCTTCAAATTTTTTAGATAGCAGAATTAACAGAACTGTAAAAGTTGAAAAAATTGTTTCAGAAGATAACTTCTTCTCTATATTAGGTTACAGACAAGTCTTCTGTGGAGAAATTAAAAGTAAGAACGTCTATAAGATTAACCTATTCTTTATTGAGAGTCGTTCTTGTGAATCTGATTTCCTATTCACATGAAATTCACCCATCGATTGGATAAATTACTTTATGATGTAATAACATGCATCAAATTTATTTTGAACTAAATGCTGAGCTTAAAATGTGATAAGTCTTATAGTACCGTAGAGAATCTTTAATAGAAGAATTAAAAACTCATGATACTATATATTTTGTGGAAGAAGGAAGCACTGAATAATTACATGTTTTTTTTGGATTGAAGGTCTTACACCGGCTGTTAAATGGAGCGACACTATGAGGAGGAAGTCTTGCTGATACAATGTCAATTGACCGCAAAGCAAATGCTCAAATTCTATAGTGATGCATCTTAACTTAGGAAATTCATGAAACTCCACATAAATAGGATAAAAAATTCAACTGCAAGATTTATCTTTATGGTTCAAGATTATTCAGTTTTGAAAAGTTATTAATATTAGTTTTTATATCCGTTCTGGCTAAAGTGCAGTATATCAGCACATTTTTTTCTCGGCTATTTTTGAAGATATCGACTCAAATTTTTTTTCAAATGAAACTAGAGACAAAAATAAAGCGCGCTAGCACAATTTCAACTTCATTACACCTATTCTAATATTTTTAATAATACTTTGAAATATTGCTGTTACTAACCTGTTTTGGAATAACACTGACACAAACTTACATAGGTAAATCAATATTCAGTTATTTGTAGATGAATTCAATGCTAAATTTATTATTCTTATGATATCTGATGTGAAAATTCAGTTTCTTTTTACTTGAAAAATTATTCAATACATTAATTACGATCACAATATTGAATATCGGAATCACGGAGTGTCGAAAATTGTCAGCCATTTTGCTATTGATATTTTAATCTTGATATTTATCGATACTTTGTAATCGATGAGCTGTAGAGTCAAATTATCAACTGATCAACTATCGATATTGGACTTATCGACAACTTTGTAACCAATATTAAAAAATTACAGTTTTTTTATTATTATCATTTCAACTGAAAAATATAGAAATACAATCAAAATATATATTGTATTATATTTCTTACATATTAAAGTTTTGATAATTAATAAAAATAGGTTTGTGCAAATATATTGTTGTTTCTGTCTTACTTGAACAAAATTATTTCAATGATACTATTAACTTTCAATTTATTTGTGAGTTGATGATGGCTGGAGGAAAACAAAGCTAAGTAGCCTAATCCTAGAAGTGTGGAGTGATTTATTTGAGTCATAGATTGAGGAGTGCATGAAACGGGGAATTTTGAACATTAAGTGAATTTCAACTTTAACTAACCTAACCTAAGCTTGTACTAAGACGAGCTCAAATATACCAAACTTTGTTGTTGATTTTAAAGAATTGACAAAAAATATGGCGAAAAATTGAGATTATAGCTACTTTTTTCAATTTTTTTCTGCATCAAATTGTACATAAAATAAATTGTACAAATATTCATATCATATATAAAATTTGCTGATAAGTACAATGAGACCAGTTCGAAGTTTGTAACTTTAGTAGTTACAAATTTGTATGTAGATTTTGTAAGGTTCTCACCGGTCTCAACCTTTTTTCCCTAACCTTCGCTAACCTCGCTAGTGGGTAGCAAATCACCTTGAAATTACCTCTCCTTCAAGCTAAAAAGCCTATGATAAACTTAGTTCGCGCTTCGCGCGAACCACGTCGTATTCAATTCGAATTTTAACATTGATACCGTAGTCGGGACAAACGCCTCGACAGGTAAGCTCTCTTGGTTCCCACCGGTCTTAACCTTTCTTTTTTTCCTAACCTTCGCTAACCTCGCTAGTAGGTAGCAAATCACCTTGAAATTACCTCCCCTTCAAGCTAACAAAGCCTATGATAACCTTAGTTCGCGCTTTGCGCGAACCACAATATAGTCCCGACTACGGTATCAGAGTTATAATTCGAATAGAATATAAGTTTATCATAGGCTTTGTTAGCTTGAAGGAAGGTTCAGGTGCTACTACTAGCGAGGTGAGGAAAAAAGGTTAAGACCGGTGGGAACCAAGAGAGCTTACCTGTCGAGGCGTTTGTTCCGACTGCGGTATCAATGTTATAATTCGAATAGAATCAATAGAATACAACGTGGTTCGCGCGAAGCGCGAACTAAGGTTATCATAGGCTGTTAAGGGAGGTATTAAGACCGGTGGGAACCAAGAGAGCTTACCTGTCGAGGCGTTTGTCCCGACTACAGTATCAATGTTATAATTTAAATAGATTATGGTTTGCGCATAACGCGAACTAAGTTTGCATAGATAAGACTGGTGAAAACCTTACAAATTCTACATTCAAACAGCTGTCGAGCTGTCATTAGATGACTTAACATTTTCTCTTCAGAATTTAATTTCAATGAAGAAAACCTACCTGTTTATCATGAGATAAACAAAATAACCTACTTTGAACTAGGAAAAACACTTTTTTAACACATCTTTCAAAATATCTCAATAACTACTGAAGTTACAAACTTTTAACTGATCGCATTGAATTTCTCGGCAAATTTTACATTTAATAGGCTTTATTAATTTGAATTTAATCAATTAGACAATAATTAAGTAGTGAAATTGTCTTTGGCAAATGAAATAACTGTACGTTTTTGGCTGTTGGTTTATTGAAGTCTAATCTCGAAGTTATCAGTTATCGATATTGAAGAACAATCGATAAAAATTATCAATTACTTTTACCGAGATTAGGGAGTAGGCGTTCGTAAACAAACAGTCAAAAACATGGCTTCCAGCATCCAGTTCATACTACAATTCAAAAATGAACTGATTTTAATAACAATTAATAAATAAATAGCCTACTGTAATAGTCAATATCGTAAGTAATTGATATCAATTATTCAATTTTCATATTGTGTCCACACGGAATAATCAATTCAAGTGATAGAATGTTGATGTTTCAAAAGATAGGTTAGAATCAAAGCAATATTTCGAACCGATATTAAAAATATTAGAGTTAGTGTAATGAAGTTGAAATTGTGCTAGCGCGCCTCAATTTTGTCTCTAGTTTCATTTAAAAAAAAATTTGAGTCGATATCTTCAAAAATAGCCGAGAAAAAAATGAGCTGATATACTGCACTTTAGCCTTCGTGGTTCTCATACAATCAGTTTATGATCGTCATATTATAGACCAAATTTCCAACGACTAACCAAATAAAATGGACCAACATACTAACCTAATCATTGTCATATTTGCCATTATACATTATCATTCATCACTATCAATAGAGAAGATCTCATCGAGAGAATTTATCATAATTCTATAAAGTAGATGGAGCGTTTTAGATTTGAGATCCAATATCATTGAATATAACAGGTTATGTTTACATGGAAACTTTATTAGATTGATGCCCGGTTTTTCAGTCGTTCAATAAACTTATTGAATCAATAACTTTTTTTTTGCATTTGAAAACACATGGTTATTGATTCAATAGTGCTATTGGATCCATAAACTGTCTATTGAGCGACTGAAAAACCAGGCATGAGTTAATTTAACTTGAACTGATCTTACCAAATCACAGTTCCAAAATAGAATGGTTCACTTATTTCTTGAAATATAATAACATATTGATGAAGTAGAATTTGCAAATCACTTCTTCCAAACAATTTTATTTATGCCATTACCAAACGGCTAGCTCAAAAAGGAGTTGAAAATAAATTATTCACCTATCCAAAAAATTTACATTTTTGAACATTTGATCAATTCATTCAGCTGAGCTACAGAAAAGGTGAAATAGCTATCGAGTGATCGATCACTAATCAGTTGGACTATTAATAGAGAAAGCATTAAACTAACGTGATGCTTTCTCTATGGATGGACGCACACGCGGGGCGATTATTTGCTTTTGAAAGCACCTCAAATAAAGTGGTTTATATAAATCTATGGTTTACATGCAAATAATGCCGTTAGATTTAATAGAGATATCACTCTACATGAATGATACAATCTCTTGAAGAACAAAACTTTTTTACAATTTCTTCATTCTGCAATGAGCGGAGAATAATTCTAAGAAAATTATTCCCTGTGCAGGCATCCATGGAAAACTTCACGTCGAATATATTGAAAGTGAATATTTTCAAAGATTTCTTTTCAAAGCTTTTTTACAATATTATTTATTCTACATTCAGCAATGAGACGAGAATAAACAATTCTAAGAAAATTATTCCCTGTGCAGGCATCCATGGAAAACTTCACATCGAGTATATTGAAAGTATATATTTTAAAAAATACAGTTTCTCAATTTTCGAAAATGCCAAAAGATGACGACTGTTGCTTGAGAGCCCACAGACCGACAAAAGCTGCCGAGATTGAAGACATGAATAATTTATTGAGAGAGAAAAATGCATGCCTTGTACGATAATACAGCAGCAGCACAGAATAGCGCGCCTTTTCCATGTCCGGTGCTTGAATCTTTCGGCTAGTCTCTGCTGAAAAAATTGCAAGGAAGCGTGTTTACTGAAGCTGTAAGAAAATTTCTCTTCGTCCGCTCCTTCTTTCTGAAGGGACCGAGACAAGAGAATGATACCGCCCTCAAAGGATTCATCTTGCTCATTCATCTTTTGTGGCCGAACCACTCATCTCGTCTTTGTTATAATCTTCCCCTTTTCCATTGCTCATCCACTGTATCCATCGCTCCTACCCTTCGGACGCTACTTACTCTTATTAACCATGGCTCTTTTCCAAGCCTACTCCTACACAAGAGCATCAGTGACCAAATAGTCTACCAGTCCTTTCTCATGCTTGAGATGAGAGTAACCACTACACTCTTATTGTTTGTGGCGACCTCAAATCTATCATGATTACATTCTAAGAAGTTCCTGCTCATCGCTCTTTTCATTTAGAAAAGGTGGGTCTGTTGCAGAAATACCCCATAACATTTGTTCATGATGATTTAAATAAATAGTACATAAATAGTACCGATTTCAAAGACTGTAATAATCAGCTGCTACGTTTGAAATACACTGCACTAATCTTCTGGATAAGAAGAAACTATCTAATTCAAGCAAGTTTTGCTTGTGATGGAATAATTACCAACAAATAATGAGGGCTTCTTCTGCGAAACACTACGAATAGTAGTTGATCGAAGATCGAAGACCAAATTCCCATGTAATTCAATAAAATGGAATATGTTTTCAAATTTAACTATTCCAAAATGCTTACACACTAAAAATGCATGCAATAAACTTGATTATATAGCTCATGGATAGCTTACAGCTCAGCTGTTTAATTCAAGGTTTCTCTGTTAGCTGGAAATTAATTGGAATTACAATCACGTAGATACTGTAGCTTTGTTTCATCAATATTGTCAATGAATCACAAGATTTGAATAGCTTTCGGATCAGTTACTTCCTCTGAATATCAGCAATGGATTTGACACAATATTCACCTATTATATCAACTAGTTAGTACTGGAAGTAGTTGGTAGTTAGAACTATCAAATACTTACAGCTATCAAATAGTTATCAATCCAATTATGGTATAATTATAATATTATTATATAAATGAATTAATGTTATAAATATGAAATAGTTGGAACTATGAAGTAGTTATCAATTCAATAATGTTGATACAATATGAATGAGCTATAATGGAATGTGAAAATAATTATAATGTTAAGTGAAAAGTTACTATAATAGAATGGGCTGTGTGCTCAAGGAGCAACTGCTATCTGACTTGCCAGATGATATTTGGCTGTTTTTTGGGTAATCGGGTGATCTAACCTATCAGCCAATGTCATCTGGCAACGCTGGATTGCTGACTGAAATCAGATAGCAGTTGCTCCGTGGGCGAACGGCCTTAGTCCTCTCAAATTCCATTTTTGTCCGGGCACGGTTCGAGATAGATGCAAATATTTTGACTGATGATTTTTTTTGGTGAATTCACCTACTATTGTGTGAGCTCATATTGCAATAACAGTTGCATTTAGATGGAATTTAGTTATTTGAGATTGCATTTAAATGGATTTCAAATCGATCACTATGTATGCAGTAACATGATACTGTTCATCACCAAGGTCACAAAAACTTATGCAACGCTACCGTTTTACATATTTCATTGAAGATCAGTTTTCAGTGATGCTTCACCTCACTATTGATCAATAACGATTGGTTAATACGTTTTGTAACATGGAGCAACTCATGGTAAATAGAATGTATGGTAGATTTCAACCTAGATTTTGATAAGTGTGACGTTAGCCTGAACACTGTATACAAATGTATACTGTTGTAGGATTCGCCTGGCAATTTTAACGTTTTCATGTTAACTAGGTTCTAAGCAGCTTCAAATTCGCAGAAGATGACTGCGCATTCTATCCATTCCCTAGAATATACTAGATACTAGAATACTGTGTAATAAACTTAGTACTGTTTGAACTTAGTAAACTAAATACTGTGTATTCTAGTATCGATGGAGCAATTCATTGTATTATTCTTACTATTTAAATTGAAAGGTTTTCTACGATCAAATGTTGACTTATATTTATCTCGTAATCACAAATATTTATTCGGAAATGATTAATCGATTCATGCAATGAATCAAATTGATTATATCAATGGAAAAGAAGATTGTTCCCTATCAAAACATTTCAACAAGTTCACAATAAATGGAAATAGTATTGTTGTCAGCAATGTAGTGTAAATTGTTTTAATAGATTTTAATTAACAACGAACAGTTACAATTACAATTGTATTGTAGCTGGAATATAATAATGGAATATACATCAATCATTTTTCACAACTAACTTTTTTTTCAAATCATGGTTACTCTACACATATTATATAGTGGTTGAAAGTAGTTATCAACTATGCTGATTGAACTCAGTGAAGTGAGAAAACTAACAAGTCATTATTGTACAGTATTTCATTCTATCCTGCACTGGTATGAAATAAATTCCCCACGCACTAAGAAATTCTACAAACACTTTATTACCAATACTACAGAGAGTATAGTCACTTACTATACACTCTCTGTAACCAATACTATCTATTTTCCGATAATTATCGTTTGAACGATACATCCATCCAATTTTAAGATGATTTCTCATAAATTGTGTGCTTAGCTGGTACGGACCAAAAACATTTAAAATTATTCAAAAACATTGATAGGTAATGTTTTCTGAACAGCCTACTAGAAATGCGGTTTCTATTCTCGATCACCTTCGCAACGTTCTCTTCCTATTGCATGATGAAAGACATGTGGACTATATGGGGACTGCTTACTGTTCTCAATCTCCTTCCCATACTCCATAAGCTCTCTCATCTATTCAAACTGAGATTGCTTATTCAGTTGAATATTTCATGTAGTTATTCAATATAAATCCACGTTTGCTGGGAACTGGAAGAAGAGTTAGGCGTTGCACCTACACGCCTTCAACCTCAACAATAGCTATTCCGAAAAATAGCGCCTGCTTCATTCTTTTTCATAGCATATTGAGTTGATTCCCTAAAAAATGCAACAGCCCCAGCTGAAACAATAGCCTGCCACACCCAGGAGACCTTTTCTATTCCCTTGGAAAAATCTGATCGCCTCGCAACATCTTGAGAATTGGTAGTTTCCTACTACACGTGGTCGTATATATTTCAGTATATTGACTTCCTTGCCTGTAAATGTGAGATGGAATCGACTTCACGAAACAGGAAAATGAAATGAAATAGCCATAGACTTAAAACTTGAAATTCCTGCTCTGCCTTAGTGAAGGAACCTGATTCTACCACAGAAAGTGGAAAATTTCAATGAGAATTTAAATGAGATTTTTGAAGAAGAAATTCCAAAGCATGCTTCAGAAAGAAACTAATATTTCTGATTCCAGAAGAATTGAGTAGATTCCAATTCCAATGACAACTACAGTCTACTATGTTACAAACGATTTAAAGCAATCCCATACAGGAAATATCATTCATTCTGTCAATTCTGGATTATCGATGTCTGACTGAACAAAATAATCGACTGAATTAACTGAGACAAGATAACTGAATTGAGCCTTTCATGAGCCTTTCGTTTTGAACAAAACTGAATTTTAAAGCCGTTGAAAATTCAGTCTATCAGTAGAACTTCCTAACTGACATCTGACAAGTCATCTAGTAGCCTACGAAAATAGCTTCGATATTTTGATGCTAGTACTGCTACAGGCGATGACAAGGTGTGTTTGACAGGTATCAGATTAATTTCATCTACAATAACAAGATAGTCTTGATCGAAAATTGATACAATTCGTATCGAAGTTGTTTCTCTTGCAGTTCACTTCTAAAGTAGAAAATGTTTGAAAATCTTGAAGAGAATACGATGACAGGTGAATAGCCTGTGGAGATGTTATTGAAAAACTCATACAGCTGAATGGATGTCAAAAATGAGCTGCTATTATTTCAAGCAGAATTGATAAAAATAATCGCATGCCATTTTTTCAACAACGATATTCAGCATAAAACAATCGATTATCTAGGTGCACCATACCCTGAATATCCAAGAATAAGGAGATTTTAACTAACCAGAAATAATATAATTGGAACCTATTCTTGAATAATGATTTCACATGAATCCTCATTACTAACAGTGCTTAAAATATGAAGTAACAGTGTTTTAATTGAATTTGACTTACAATTTATATAAACTTGGGTTTCCAAGATTTATTTGGTTTTCCAAGATTTTCGACTGAAGATTTGGATTTCCAAGATTTATTTCCAAGATTGTCTCAATTTATGTAGTGTGAGTAACGTAATGACTTAATTGGGCGTCCAGACTAATGCCCGGTTTTTTAGTCGTTCGATAAATCATTCAATAGCTATAGAGTCAATAAATTTATCCATTCGATAAAACTTATTGCGTTTGTTAAACATTTTTATGTAATCGATAGCTATTGAACGATTTATCGGTTCAATGAATCTCGCAACATCGCAAAAGGCTTTATTTTGTAAACAAATGCCACATTTTGTAGGTTAGGGTACCTGTATCCCTTCATCTGTTTTATTCTTTGTCAGGAACTATTTTCTCTACAGTCTACTTTTAGATTGCGTGTTCCTTTTCTATTAGCCATTTGAGAGTGAAAGTATTGATATGAATTAAAAGAGGAGAATTTGTTCTTTCATTGGTCACCTTTTCAATTTTTTTACTCTCTCATAAAATTTAGGAGCGTCCTCAGTTCATCATCCTTGAAGTAGACAAGATAAAAATGCCTACTTGGTCTCAAATTGTAGAGAACTTTGATGGACGTTTTCTCACGTTCACGTGGAGAAAAATATAAATTGTGATTATTTAAATTGAAGATAATGGAATGCTCTACAAATTTTATATAAAACATTTTTCAGTAAAACAATCATGTAAACGTTTATTTGCAGAAGTAAAAAATTTTTAAGCAATAAATCTGTATTTTTCTTCATTCTTTCACAAATAACTATGAAACTACTAGAGTTAAGAGTAAAATGGTAATGAAATAAATTATAGAAAAATTAATTTTGTAAAGAATGAGAAAAAGTTTGAATTGATATCTCTATTGGAAGCCGAGATACTTATGATAAACGGAATACAAACTAACCTAGATAAAAAATTGATCAAAATAATCGCCAGCTGTGCAGTTATTGGTTCAATAAATATTTATGTGCTGGATTTTGGCTCTATAGTTTATCGAGAGATTTATAGATCCAATAGCGTTATCGAGTGTTCAAAAAACGCAATTCTCATGTTTATCGAATCAATAGCGCTATTGAATCGATAAACTATTTATTGAACGACTAAAAAACCGGGCATGAATCAGTTAAAAAATGATTTGATTGAAAAACTTGGGTTTTTAAGTTACTGATATTCAATATACATTCAATAGAATGAATATATAGCCTTTATAATATTCAATATATCATATTGATATATTCAATATATCAAACATCTAGTTGAGTACCCGTGGCGAAGCGTGGTATACTTAACCGGTCATCGCCTATTACCTTTTTCCTATAAGACAAATACCCGGCGATGACCGGTTAAGTATACCACGCTTCGTCACGGTTGAGTATTTTCCTTTTTGAATACATTCTGATGATCTAGGAAATGATTGTGTCTGTTCACTATTCAACTCATAATCCTGGAACTTGAGCGAAAGAGACGTTTCTATTGAATAAAATAATGTATCCATCCATGCATCTGCACAAGACAACTCTAGTTATGAATGTATCACGGTAGGCATTGTGGACGACTTGTATAGAAGTTGGAATCTCTGTGGGCGGAACTTTTCTACTGAAAGGCGAAGTTACTGAAAATGATTGAGTTCACGCAAGTTGTGTAGATCTGTGCACGCACGCACATGAATGCAGCTCACAATCGCTCTTGAGTTGTGAGATTACTGTCTTTGGTGTGAGAAAATCAGCGTGATTTAGTTGTTGCGCGGGTAGGTGTGGTGAGGGGGTGGGGAGGGGGTTGAATGAGGGGGTAAATCTATCTTGCAGCTGAGCTCGGTTGATTGCTATTCAGGGCAATGTCACTTGCACTGCTCAAGTCGCAATTAAACAGCTAACCAGCGAGTTGCAATAGCAGAAAGGTAGTGTGAGAAGTGCGATGGGGGGAATGCTGGGGTTTGAGGAAGAGGATAGGAAAGGGAAATAGGGTTTGAGGAAGAGGATAGGAAAGGGAAATAGGGTTTGAGGAAGAGGATAGGAAGGGAAATGGGTTTGAAGAAGAGGATAGGGAATGAGAAAAAGGGGTTGAGGAGAAGTTAGAAGAGAATGAGCGGATTTTGAAAAGGGAGTAAAGGGTTTAGAGAGAGACGTAATAAGGAGTGAGAAATTATTTTAGAGAAGCGAGGAGAGGAATAAGGGGCCCGAATGAGAGAGGAATGAGTTGAACTAAGAAGGTGAAAAAAGGTTCGGGAAGTAGAGGAAAAAAGATGAACTGATTAAAAAAATGTATAAGAAGAAAAGAAAAAAAGAGTGTGTAGAAGGGAGAAAGAATGTGAAAGAAGAAATTGATACTTATTGAGTAGAAATACGGAAAGATTTAGAAAATAAATTGGAGATCAAAATGTCAAAGGGTTGTGATCAATAGTCAAGAAGTGGAAAATTATTTTATATTATTTTACACTGAAGATGGCACAATGATGACGAAACATGTTTGTGATTCTTTTATATGAATACAGTGATATTTTTGACAACATCCAAGTGTTTTCATTATGTATTATGGATATCACAACATCTCACCAGGCACTGTGACAGATTAAAAATGATTTTATATCGGATAAAGGAAGTAGTTGTGAGAGTTTTCAATTGAGGGCAGACAATAAAATAAGAAAGTCATATGTGAAAAACAGGCGGTAAGATGGAAAAGGTTTGAGATAGAACAAGACAATGGAGAGATGTGGAAAATAGGAGAGAGCACTGAAGAAGATCAAACGGAAAATTGGATAAAGTGAATAGGAAAGTTAGTGGAGCAAGGGAAGAATAAAGATTTGTTTGAAAGCAAAAGGAAGCGAAAATATAAAGAAGACTAATGGGAAAACAAAATGAATTAGAAAAGGTTAATAAGGAGGTGGAAGGTGAGTGAAGAGTACGAAAGTGGAAAATTGAAAAAGGGGATGGAAGGGAATGAAGGCGTAGGTTGTAGGGAAAGGACGAGGGGGCTGTGTTTGAGCGAATGAGTGAGCGAGAAGCAAGATTTGAGGTACGTTGATGGCAGACGGAAGTGAGAAAGTTAGGCCTGTGAATGAGAGCCGGGTTTCACGTCTAAAGTTGTGTTGGTCGGGACGGAGACAGCCACTGAGAAACTGTTATGTGCCCTATCAAGTGAGAAGCCCAACAACATTCACCTTGTTATTTGAGTTGTGTTTCAAATTCACAATCACTGTCTAAAGAATGAAGCCCGACTTTGTTGAGTGATCTGAAGCGTGAATTGATTACAAATAACTGGCTCTGAATTTTCAAATCAATTCCACACGAACTTTCATGCCATATCAATAGCCTACATATTGTATTTCAATTCATCATCACAAATTAACAGGCCCGAGAAAGACCGTTATTTTATATGGAGTGGTAGCCTCTCAAAATAAACGTCACCACAAACGAACCCTGTTCTGGTCGTGCGCTATTGCGATTGTGATTTTTTGCAGCAGAGCAGCATCAAAGCGCAGAGCTTTATTTTGTGGAGAATTATTCAATGGAAGACCTCTTCATGTGATGCAACTGTGTTTGACAAATGTAATGGAGAATTTGTCAAACAACCGTTCATATCTCGATGCCATCGACTCATCCGAAACTCACTTTATTTGCGATAAGTTGAAATACAATACGAACAATGTTTAGTCCTATGTAATACGAGAGCAGAGCAAGTTTACTATCATTCCAATCATATTGTTATTATGAATATTATCAATGGTTGTCCTATCAAAGGTTGTGGGTTAAGTGGAAGAGGGGGCTTGTATGCCTCAACTTCGCCCACAGCACTTTTGTAATGTGAAAGTGAAAAATAAAGTCATCTATCTATCTATCGACCTTCTCTCTATCATCCACATTATAAGCATTGTCATATTCACAACATTTTATAACAGGAAAAGTAATGCTGGGGACCAACCGGGATCAGCTATTTTGAATCAGCTCATCTCACGTATTTTGTGCATTACTACTTACCTACTTTGTGATCCTGGATCAAAATTTATCTCGCTTGATGTAGATAAATTTTGCAATTATATTACCCGGCTTACGTGATCATAACCCATAAATATATATATATGTATTACTATGTAAATCTATATACTACATATTATTACTGATTATATTATCATCCTGATATTTTATCATTCCTTTCAGACTAGCTTACTCCGAAAAATCACGCTATGGTATTGATCGTTAGTGTACTCCTTAGAAAGGTATAACACTAGGTATTGATCGTTGAATTCTCCATAACATAAATAAATACAGTATAATAGAGAATTGAGATCAAATTTATATACTGGTGATTTATAATGGTTCAACTGAATTCTCATTTCTATTCTATTTGATAGCATCTCATTTATTCAATCATTTATTTGGAACGACAAACAATCTGTGCCTATCTGCTTATCTAATTCTTATATTTTTTCAACCAATACATTTACATGAATCAAATATAGTCATAGAAATGGGAGTCTTACATTATATAATATACTGGTGAATAATGAGAGTTTAACCGAGTTTCCATTTGTTTTCTATTTGATAACCTCTCATTTATTTAATCATATTTGGAACGTGAAAAAATTTGTGCCTATTTGCTTATCTGAGCCTTATTTTTTTATTCGATCGAATCAATTTACCTAAATCAATACAATCATAGAAATAGGAATAAAGATGAATGGTGATTCAGACACGGTTATTTGAGTAAGTTTTATTCGAAATTTCCAAGGCGAACCCGCTCAAAAGCGATAAGTGTTTGGGAAGAAGGGAGGTGAGCCCTTAATGGATGCATTGCACGCATGAGGGAAGCTGTATGGACTTACAGGTTCTTAAATGCTGCGAAAATGTGTTGCAGAGCGATTTTCAATATCGTGTCTAATAACAGAGTCGAGAGAAACTGTCAACTTTGATAAGAAGAGCTATAGTGCGTGCCAAAAATTTTCAAGATGAAAATATTGAAACGAGCTCCCTTCTTTCTGAGCAAATTCCCTCCAAGAGCATGAAATCAAAATATTTATAAGAGATATCAATGTTGTAATATTCAAAAGAGGATTTTGCATGTTTCTCCTTCTCAGGCGACATGTTTCCATATTTTCAAATACAGTAGTACTGTAATTTTATTCACCTAAAGCTGTCGCATATGAAATTCATTTGAAAGAGAAAACGTTCGAGTGCAAATTATCATGCAATCTCATAACAGTCTAATATGGAAGAGCTGGGTGGATCCACAGAGAAGGAGGAAACTCTCTGAGGAGGATCATGAACAAGATCCTTAACATAACATAACAGTTTGGTCAAGATATTATTCAATTAGAGTGGTATAAACTAGGTTTTTGATTCTGAATACAACGAAGATTTCGAGGAATTGTTTATTTGAGCGGATTAAAGCTCTCATTCATCCGATAATCCAGCCTTAGCCGAAACCCTCCAGTCTTTTGATACTTGATACGAGTGTCGCTTCTCGAACGCTTTGGTAAAAAAGCTAAATATAACAAGTTACTAGAATTTCATTCGAATATAATTAGCGTTGGCACAAGCTGAAATCGTAAGCCTCTGAACAAATCCTGGGAATATGTGGGAGTATTATCCTTATTCTGTCTAAAATTTAAACTTTTTTGTGTTCTTTTGAAATGCGGAAAAATTTGCAAACCCTTCAGAAATGTCATAGTGTAAGTATGGATTTCATCCTTGTATTACAGAAGACCATTATATTGAAAAAGAAAAAAACATACTTCATGAAGCATTGCATCTTGCATGCAATCATTCTCACCATAAGACCATTTACACCCTGAAAGTTCATAATATCACTCTTTCGCGCTTTCATGGCTAAAATATTTCAAACCCTTCAGAAATGTCATAGTGTAAGTATGGATTAATTTTCATCCTTGTATTCCAGAAGACCATTATATTGAAAAAGAAAAAAAACAAACTTCATGAAGCATTGCATCTTGCATGCAATCATTCTCACCATAAGACCATTTACACCCTGAAAGTTCATAATATCACTCTTTCACGCTTTCATGGCTCAAATATTTCAAAATCATTCATGGCTCGATTCATGATAGAATTAGAAGTTTTGTAATATTGGAGCAGCTGACATCAAGATGACTATAAATTTCACAATATTATTGTAAATTCATGAATGGAAGAGTAGGAGAAATAATATATGTCAAGTACTCTGTTTCTCATGAGGAAATTACTTTCCAATGAATTCATTAATTTATTTCCATAGTATTCTGTATGTTATCTTACTGTTCAAATCAAACAAATGTCATTCAGACAGTCATGTATCAACCCATCTCGAGATTTTGACTCAGACTTTGATAGGGAAATTGGTTTGCGAGTACGTGTACTATTCATCTCACACTATTCAACTTTTCGTACTACCCATTAAAATTGAAATTTTACGCATTCCAAGATGAAATTGCGAAGGAATCAGGTTTATGAAATTCACATGGATACTAGAATTGAATTTATATGTTAATAAATCAAGTTGTATTCCTGAACACCAATAGAATAGTATTCAAAGAATTCAATTAAACACACTTGACCATTTTTCCATTGCTTTGACTTGAATGAGGATCACACCACGACGATCATTGCAAAAACAGCTTCTTTTGCTCTCAAATAAAATATCAAGACTTTGTCAAACAAGGGTCAAGCGAGCATCCACTGAGCGGACAGATGTTGCGTCAAGTGTCTGCTCTGCTCCCTTTTTGCATTGCAAATTCAGGCTACAACTGGACGCAGTGTTGGTTCCACCGTTCCTTGTTTTAACAGCGGGTGCTCCACAAACAATTCCACTAGTTGACCACTCTAATAGACACGCCGGCCAGCAAACACAACTGACAAATCATTTCATGCTCACAATCCACTAACTACCTACTCAGTAATACTTTTGGTTCTTTCATGCTCTCTCAACATTCAATCACCTGTGTAAAATTTCATTGCTTTTGTATTGAGATTATCATTTGCTATATATATGTTCCTTACAAAATCAAAATCCTGTGGAGTTTCCCGTCTTTTGGAGAAGAAGTTAGGCCGTCGGTCCCGGCTGCCTAAAACGTTATTTATTGAAGTTTTTTTTCAGTTTATAGATAGATTATATTTGACATCTTGTGAGACGGGACTCCCCGGTAGTAGTCGTCATCTCTCATCATCACCCTGCCATTACCCACGCACAAGCCACAGAGCTCATGTGGTATCACTCTCAACAAAAATAACTATCGTGAAAATTTGTCCACTGGGAAAATAGAGTAGAATTTTTTTTCCGCCAGGTTTTCAAAATCAGTGAAATAAATCCTGTGGAATGAGGATATCAAAATTTTAAACGATCATGATTGTTATTTCTGTACATTTTCAACATGTTTATAATGATTGAATAACTGAGAGTATTATTGTTGGAAGAGTATTTTCGTATTGTATTTCTCATTATATTCTTCCTACTGGCATCATTTTTTAGTGAACACTTTATGAGCATTCTTCTTCTAATATTGACAGATGAAATATAATCTATCTCAACAGTCCGTTTTTCATTTAGGTATAATGAGCTCCCAATCAACATTCTTTGAAGAATATTTCAAAAATATTCTACTGTCCGAACCAATTTCATCACAAGTCCAATTGAGCGTGGAACAATCGAGTAGAAAACATATCATAAAAACAATCAAGCATAGAGATTTAACTAGATTAGTGATGGTAATAGTGGCGGTTCTGCTATGAATTCTCATGAAATCAATCTCAAATCACAATACAATGGAGCTCGAACAAAATCCTGAGAATCATCGTTAATTATTATCGATTTTATATCAGGTAATTGGAAGCTGAACCCATCAAATCAGTGTCAATAAGCATACATAAGTTTGAGTATAATATAGGGATAAAGATAGAAATGACGGATAGGTGGTCTGATTGGGAAAGCTCGTTATTGTGTGGTTGATTGAAATGTTGATTGTGGAGGTCATCCCGTCCAGTTGAAGCCTCGTTTCGGTCATTCATCGATGAACGGCAGTGAATTGATGAAGAACGAATGAAGAGCTGGCCTGTTGCTGACAGCAGCTCAATATTTACTCCACTGGACTCAGAACAAGAATAATATTAATTGGCAGTGGACTAACATGCTCCATGGTGATCAATATACAACTTCAGTTCATGGAAATCGTACGTCAAATCAAGTGAGTCTCGATAGGAATTCTCATTCCATAATAATTATCTCATTTTATAATAATTATCTAGCTTGAAAATTCTGAATTTTGTGGCGAAGAATATGAGTTCCAGGTAATGCCATCAAACACTTTCGGCGTTTTTCAATTTACGTCTTCCAACATCTGTTACTGACATGTTACGATACATATAATATTTTTGTGAATAATTCGAGGAAACATCACGAGGAGTATTATGAGAGAGAGATTGCGAAATGACTATAACTCTGGGGGCTCTTGCAGAGAAGTTCCACATTTATTTGAATAAAATAGTTTCGGTTTATCCAGATGATAAGTTCAGTGTATTTGAAAAACATAAGAGCTGAGTTGATGCAGTGTATTCCTATTAATATTCAGTCTTATGTTTTTGAAATCGGTTGATGTTATGTAGTGGTATCGAATGTGGGCTACTTCTGCAAAAGATCCCAACTTACTCTGACAGCATTCATATCAGAAATTACCTCTATATTATTCGAAATACATTATTTAGCCGAATTTCTGGTCTGGTATGAAGAAAACAAACACGTTTGATTCTTGTCAGACCATTATCGAACATAAATATGTCATGCGTCATGTGCTTGTTTTCTCCAGACCAAAGAAGACCAGATCAGAGAAATTCCGTTTCAATGTAAATGTGTCCCAATAGTGGATTAAGTCTCTCTTATATTGTCTTTGGAACAGCTTTGAAAACTGGAGAAAATATTATTCTCAGCGGAATTTTGGTTCAGCGGAATATTATTTTGAATAATTGATAGTAGGTGCATAGTGGAAAAGTAGGCTAATCGATCAATATTTACAAAATACTTAAGACATAATATGAAAGAGTATTTGAAAACATAGGAAAATGTTATTTCAAAAAAATTCAAATAACATTAAAACAGTCAAGTTTAAATGCTTAAAGTCCGGCCACTCTCTGAAAAAGATATTCTCTCTCAATATACTAGACTCTCACTATAATCTCTATAAACTAACAATATAAGACTGTAAAAAGATAGGCTTCCACAATATTTTAATATGCTGTATCCTTTTTCAATATAAAGCTGTGATTTGAGATGCATTAATATTAGCTACCCAACAAATCCACGGAAACATATTGAATAATTTTAAACACTTTTAAACAGGAGCTGGAAAATTTAATTGAATTTTCCTCCGCGTAATTAAAAGAATCAACAATTTGAATTTGAACTGACAAAAATAATAATAATTCGTAGTCAAAAGGAAGATATGGGAAATGAGAAGGAGTGGGACTGAGTGGAAGTGAGAAGCATTGCATGGAAGGAGAGAACGCCCATGTATTTGTGAACATCTTGTGTTTGTGTTGGTGGTTATGGTGGGGAGAAATATTTTCAAGATCTCGAATGGAAGGGGAGGCAAATAACAGAAAAGCATCGACATGAAATGAACTCAGAAATCCAATTCTCTTGACTCCTTCAACTGCCGAATTTCAACATCGATTTCCTCACTAATGGAAACAGTCTGCGCCCTAACCCAGCACTTGCTCTCCCCTTTTAATAAATTTCCCAAACTTTTCCCCATGTTTGTAGTATCAGCCATATCTTTGTTTGAATGTTTTCGAGAAAATAATTTTTCAATGGTGCTCTTAAAGCTGTTATTTACCGCACAATCCGATAGACTAGGGGCCAGTTGCACTATAATCCAATAAAATTTAACCACTGTCAAATAACGTCATTGCATTGTCTTGAGAGCCAATGAGTTGGGTCATTGAACCTACTTCTCGTTGGCTCACATTGCATTGGTAAAATTAGATTAAATCATTCTACGGTGGTCAAATTCTATTTGATTTTCGTATAACTGGCCGTTAGACCAGTTTTGTGCTCTAACTCTCAAATTCATTCATCTGAACACTTGAATCCAAAATATTGTATTTTTGTAGATCCATTTCTTATTAATAATATAAAACAGTAAACTAAACTCCTCAATTTATTCATATAAATACTGTTATTCTTCATTAGTCCATTCACATAAAATATTGTTTTTTTTTCGAAAAGGGAAAGAAAACTCTCAAATTCATTAATCTAAACACCCTAATCCAAAATACTGTATTTTTGTAGGTCCATCGAGGATGAAGTCATCCTGTTCATTAGGATCACGTCATCGTATCACTTGTAATACAAAGTTGTCTCTGCAAATTTACGAGACTATCTTTTATGCTCTCGAGGATATACAGTATCAGATACTCTTCAGCGAATATCTGTGATATTCTCCAGTTCCCCAGGGATGAGCACCGCATCGCAGCCAACAGACTCACTGCGAAAGAGATTTGCTGAAGTTGTGGCATACCAATGTCGGCTCAGCGGACAGCACTTGCGAGAAAGGGATGAGACGCGATTTGAATAAATTTAAATTTCATAGAGCGGTGATTAGCGCGCATCAACTGGTGGAGGAAGGCTGCTTATCCTTCGCCAAACTCCCCCAACCCCCTCCCACGATCATGACTGTCCGCTCTTTCAACAAACTTACATTAAACGGAAGAACTTTGCATGGTCGATAGAGGTATTTCTTCTTCTTCGTCTTATTCGTCTTCTTTGTCTTATTCGTCTTCTTCTTATTCTCCTTCATCGTCTCCTTCTTCTTCTTCTTCTTCTTCTTCTTCTTCTTCTTCTTCTTCTTCTTCTTCTTCTTCTTCTTCTTCTTCTTCTTCTTCTTCTTCTTCTTCTTCTTCCTCTTCTTCTTCTTCTTCTTCTTCTTCTTCTTCTTCTTCTTCTTCTTCTTCTTCTTCTTCTTCTTCTTCTTCTTCTTCTTCTTCTTCTTATCCTCCTCCTCCTCCTCCTCGACGACCTTCTTCTTCTTCTTCTTCTTCTTCTTCTTCTTCTTCTTCTTCCTCTTCCTCTTCTCTTCTTCCTCCTCCTCCTCCTCCTCGACCTCCTTCTTTTTCTTCTTCTTCTTCTTCTTCTTCTTCTTCTTCTTCTTCTTCTTCTTCTTCTTCTTCTTCTTCTTCTTCTTCTTCTTCTTCTTCTTCTTCTTCTTCTTCTTCTTCTTCTTCTTCTTCTTCTTCTTCTTCTTCTTCTTCTTCTTCTTCTTCTTCTTCTTCTTCTTCTTCTTCTTCTTCTTCTTCTTCTTCTTCTTCTTCTTCTTCTTCTTCTTCTTCTTGTGTGTCTTAGATGCGCGAGGGTGTGGGTGGATCGCAACAGCCACTGAATACGAGTTGCTCAGTAGAGCTTGAACGCATTCAACCGACCTTCACGTAGCGGACGTTAAAAACGTCGCTTTGTTTTTGTTACATGCAGACGCTGTTCAAACTTCCACAAAATCCAACACGTGATTATGCAATATCTCAATGGAGGACAAAAAGCGAGCACACCTAGCTCTGAAGAACAAAATCAAACGAATCGAAATGCATTGAGAACAATCAATAAAACGTTTTCTACATACAAAACATTATAACTCCACTTTAAACAGTATACTGATTGATGACCGACTATCAATAATTTGTGTATGAATAATAAGAGTATGAGAGTATTGAGTATGTATTGTACAAAAAACATTCAGGCCCCTCGTTTTCAAGGCCCCAAATTCTACGGAACTTACTCTGAACTTGGTTCCAACTTTAAATATTATGTTGGTTCAAGATAAAAGGAAATGGGATATTGCAACTATTGAATTGCTTTTTAAATCATAATAATTCATTGATCGAAATTTCTAATTAGTTGGATCAAGCTATGAATCTACATTTTAAACCATGGAGTGGTCCGTAGCCGAGGGCGATAAGCGCCTGTCTGATAATCCAAAGGTTCCAAGATCGAATACAGTTGCCGGAACGGATTTTGACAGAAACGGCCACTCCCGTCTTTCGGAGGAGACGAAAAGCCGTCGGTCCAGACTGCCTAAAAAAAAGTCGTCATCTCTCATCATCAGAAAGTATTACCCACGCACAAGCCTAGAGCTCATGTGGGCATCACCCTCAAAAAAACCCAGGTTTTTTACAGCTCCGTTTAGACGGAGATGTTGCAATCGAGCCCAAGTATAGAAAGAGTAGTATTATGTCAATGTTTGCAATAAATTCCTGATAATGATCACAATATTATTGCTGGCAAAATACTTTTTCAAATTTATATTGATGCTTTCTGAGAATAATATTGAATTATTTATAGTTTCTCTTCATTGATCCTGAAAATCCTTTTATCGTATTAAATCTGTCAGCTGATACATATCAATATCAGCTCATTAGCAAGTTCCAAGAATTCAATTACAACTGATGTATTTCTAGGAAGATTTATTTTGGACATTCCTCAACATGACATGTCAATATTTAGCTGATTGAGTTTATGCAAGCACTTTGAAATTCTAACACCGTTATTTGGCCAACCAGACGTAATATCTATCAGCTCATGAGCAAGTTCTAAGAATTCAGTTACAACTGATGAATTTCTAAAACTGTTGAATTTCTACGAAAGTTTATTTTAGTTCATCATAGTATATCATACCGGACACGGAAAGTGAGTAAATAGGTATAGTATATCTTAGTTCATGACTGCCAAATGAATAGAGACGTACATAATACAAATTTATAAGCTAGGCTAATACGTACTAATACAATAACAATAGCTCATGAGAAATACATATTCATTGGATGCTTGTCCAACGTCCATTCTCATAACGAATGATCAGAGCCCAACCGTATTAAAGGTCATGACATATCATTGCTCGACCTTGTCATGCAAAATTAAATCGCAATTACCAAATAATTTAGCGCACTTTAAGCTTGGTTGTGATGCAGATAATTAATTCCATATGAACATCGTCCATGTATAATTAGTAGTGAAGTGTGTTACTCTTCAAAAATCCTTTTGGAGTTTTATTTTGCATCAAACAAATCAATCATTTTTATTGAAATAATACGTGTCAAACTATTCTTGCAAATCTATGGATTCTATACTCAGGTAACAACTTCTATGCAGTAGGTATAGGCTTCTTAGGCTCTGATTTCAATCATGAATAATTATGACTTTCATATTTTTTTCTTCTCAGTAATTTTAGTTATTTTTGACTGATTTATTTTCTCCCAATCCACCTCTTTTCTGAATTCTCTACCGTTTCCGTATTGCACAAGAAAAATGAATCTGAAATCCAAATTTATCGGTTAATGAATAGGCAAGAGACGGCTGGCTGGATCCTTAATAGTTTCCGAAAAGCTATCAAAGAAAATACTGCGGTCTAACATTTGAACTTTGATACCGCTGATCAACATACTTATTTCGAAGCTTGTCAAACTGAATTTAGTACCATCAACAACTAAATCCACGTTAAAATTGAATGTTTCATAGCATCATTGAGGCAGAGTACCTCTGTTGTGATCGGAGTCTTGATAACTCAAGGAATAATTAAGGACAAATGTTTGAAATCTACTTTTTTCTCACCAGAAATTGGACCGTGTTCATCGCATTATCCTCACTTAACAACCGGAATTATTTATTGCATTCTGTGTAGGAGTGTTTGTGCAATTTCAAGAACACCAGTTAAAGGGGGGGGAAGCGTTTCAGTATTAGTGGAATTCCACCAGCCGGGCTTGTTTTTTAATGCTCTTCCTGACAAGTCACCACACCACTGCTTCGTACACAAATGCGCTATTCCTCATTTCCAAAGCGGAGACTCCCAACCACTCATTACCACAGTCGAAGGCAGAGGCAGGAAAATCGAGTAGGAAATGCTCTGGCACAAATGTAGGGCAATTAAAAGACCCTTCAACTGTAGGGCCCAAAGAACGGGAAGTTTGCCAAATACCCACTCTGCGCCTTCACGTTCATTCACACCCCCCCTCCCTCCCACCAACACACACCATCCTTAGAACAAACTAAATGCACTATAAAAAGACGACCTTCCAACTCATTCTAATAGAAGTCGAACTCACCCCTTCATTCAACTCCCCCCGCAAGTTAACCCCACGCTGAGAAGTTCAGGCGCTGCTTTTAAAACTCTCACATCTCCACAAAACAATTGATTCTCAGTTCTTCCGCCGATATAACCCGATTCCAAGAACAGTTGATTACAACCCAGCCCTCGAAGTTTGGATACACTGCTAAGTTTTATTCTGTTGGAACGGGGTACTTATACTTTTCAATTAAAGTTCCAGCGTTCCACTTTCTCAACGGCTTACTTACCCTGCTTCGGCTGAGTACGATTGGTGCCAGAGCCAGTGCCAATCGCAGAGCACAATACACCGAACTTGATGCACACACTGCTAGGCTTCAATCATTATCACATCCACTCTGTTGAATAGTGACGTCGTTGCTTATAACAAGCTACTTAGCTCTGAAGTTTCCTCACTTCACTTCAAAAATTCGTTACTCTACTGTCGTTGAAATACATTGATTATTAATCTTCTCTTTCTCCGTCAAATTCCGTCGAAATTGGTTGAATAATTTTAATAGTCTGGCAACACCAGACATGTGCTGTGTGAAGGAGCTGGCCAATAGAAAAGTGTGTGGAGATGATGAATGAGAATGAATTACTTGATAGTTAGTGACGAAGCGTGGTATACTTATTTGGTCATCGCCGGGTAGGCTATATTTCCTATGGGAAATATACCCGGCGATACCAAATAATTATACCACACTTCGCCACGGTTGATAGTATTTACTTGATAGTATTGTTAGTGAAAAAATATTATTGATAACATTGAGTAATTGGGTTTTCAAAAATAAATTAGATCTTAGAAGATAATGTTGAACCCAAATTGATTTACCAATAATATTCTCATATTTTCGAAGAGAAAATTTGTGATTAAGATAAGTAAGATACAGTATGACATAACCTGAATTTGGACTGTCTGTATAAATTGGATGAGAGATTTATGACAGTTTTGGGCATAATCCTGTTGTACTATGTAAATTATTGAATAAATGATTGATTAAATTCTTTTAATTTATACATAACTACTGTAATGGGTATGAATGAGAGGGATTGATACAAACCAATTATTCAGTTTTCCTGGAGTTCAAAATTGATGAAAGTATGTGTTTTCAAACATAATTGTTTTTCAACGGTTGTTCAATTATAGATTCCCAGAGATGAAGTTTTCTGATTTGATGAGAACATCTAGAGAAGAAAATGAGATAGATGTTGACTAGTAGTCACCGATACTGGCTAGGAATAATAGCTCCAGTGCGAAACTTCATCACTCCATCTCATGTACTACAATTTTCGAGGTGATGGCCCACTTGTAACATAAGAGCTTTGAACGGGGTGGTATTTTGATGCTGGGAAGTTGGGGGTGGTGGAAACTCTCCCCCCCCCTCCAGCACCAGCGGAGGCAACGTGGTTTCTGAATGTAATTGCCGCAATATAGTACAGTGATTAATGTTTTCCCGCACTGTCGGCAAACTTAACCAAAAGCGTGGAGAAAGCGTTGTTTGGGGCGGCGGCAGGGGAGGGGGGTAAATGGGGTACGGGAGGGGGGTTTCAGCCACCATCAACAGTGACGCGCTCTTCCAGTTATTATTAACAGCGCGCCTAGCCAAACTTCTGACGCCGAGATGCTGTTGATAAGCAACGCATCGCTCGCTTGTAATAATGATAATAATTAATTATACGACTTGCAAGTCAAAAGTCTAACCGCCGAAGATTTGATTCGCTCTGTGCGCCAACAGTCTTTCACTAGTCGTGATTGATTGCTTGCCAAAATGTCTGAGAAGACTTAAACATAAAGCTTAACGAGATCAGGCCTCTGGTTTTATCGGAATTTATTTTCATTTAGGTCTACATAATTTATCCACAGCCCGTATAAAATGTATAGGTCAAAATTGTATTGTTAAGCATTCGATTCACAATACATTGTACTTGAACCATTCAATCCCAAATTCTTATAAAACTATTATTACATCATTCAATCTCTACTGTTAGTTTCTGAGCTAAAGACAGATCTAATTGAATTCATAACTGGGTAATAGAAAATTAATTTTACAACTAGAAATTTTGAAATTTTTCATTGAAAACTCACATTTGATTTTTAAATTTAAAACTACAAATTTTAATTCATGTAAACAAACAATATGTTGTATTAAATACACCTTGTACTATCTAATATTTCAAAATCCTTGAACAACTATGTGTTACAACTGAACAACTTGAACAACTATAGTGTTGAACAACTATGGGCACCAGAGGAAGCAGTCGCAGAATATGAACAGACGTCTATGAATTTATATAAATTTAATAATTTTTGTAGTATGGCATTTGTGGTTTGCTATTCCATAACTAACATCATATTGAAAATCTTATTACGTTGTATTTTTACTGTGGATAAAGGACATAAAGTGATTTAACAGAAAAATTTCGAAGGAATTAGGTTTAACAAGTTGACTCAAAAATGAAAGAGTCTGATTCAAAGAATGAAGTGTTGTGGAATAAATCAGGATTAATCACAATAACACCACGCCTTTTTGTATCGATTTAAAAGAATTTGACCTCAGTTACCCATAAAAGGCGATTGAATTCTGAAATAACGTAAAAAAAAATACGTTCAGAAAAGAGGACTCAGATCTGTCAGGAATGTTCACAAGATTAATTAACTTAGCAATAAAAGCCATCAGTATACAAGAATCAAAGATCTAAGAGTTCATTCAGGGTACAATTGTCGGGAGAGGCAAAATACTGAATTAGCTGTGAATGGGAGAGACAGGGTATTGGAGAAGGTCGCAAAGAGTACTCTGACAAGGAGAGAAATGACAGCTGAGAAGGGCGGAACAAGAAACAGGGCAAATCGAGAAGAACGCAAAGCAAGTACTCTCAGGAGAAGAAATTGAATTTTTATTCAACAAAATGGCACAGCAAACAAGACCGCCTTTCCCTTATTCTCCGTCATCGTGATTTCGGATTTAATTTCTGTCATTCTCCTGTCATCTCTTTCTCTCGCGCCGCTGTAACTCTACTCTTCAATCATCCTTGTTCAAAATGAATCAACCGAGAAACCGTGCTCTATTGACACAACATTGTCAAGAAGCTTCTTCGAATAGCGACTCTTTCGTTCTTTACTCAGTTGACTTCAGAGCACGATTCAACTGAAATCACGACAAGATTTCGCTTTCGTTTTCACTTTTGCTGGATGATTGGAGTGCAGCGCCCATTCTCAACCAAATTAGAAACGTAATTGAGTGGAAAAATCAATACGAATGGAACGAGAATTACTATTAGGCTACTATGTATTAAACACGTGAACTTTCGTGAACTGCGCGATTACATTTTTTAAAATGTGGAGAAATTCAATATTCAAACCTTCGAACACTGAATGAGTTTGAATACTTTCTAAAACAGATTGAAAAAATTGGGATTATTGAAATAGCCTACTTCGTGATGCTAAACAAGAAGCTTCTCCGAATAGCGATTTTTTCGTTCTTTATTATTTGTTCATGATTTTGTCAATAGAATTCAGCTCCCTCTTTCATTATAATCCTGGCATGTTCGACAACCTAAATCAGAAATAAACTGAATGGAAAAAATTAATATTCTGTAGTGATTGGATCCATATTACTTACTACACGTGGATTCATGATAAAAGGACAATGCTAAAACAAAAATAATTAGGAATCACTGCACGTGTACCGATGATGAAAGAGCAGTGTTGAAGCAAATACAAATCAATGAGCAGGCTTCATGCAGGCTTCAGTTGAATGTTTTCAAATAACTCGAATTGTCGACTGTCGACTCCAAGAATCGGGGATATGAAAAGAGCAATGGAGTAAATTTTATGGAATGCGAATTATTATACATAGCCTACTTTCGCCAAAATGAACGGTGAAATTCCGATGAACGAACGGTATTAATTTTCTGATTTTGATGTTCTAAGAACCAATCACGTCAGAGCTTCTCACAAGCATCTCTGGACAGAGTTTTGTGAATATTCTAGTATAGGCATGAACTTACCAATGATAATATGAAGCGAGACCTTCGATACTACACGAGTCTTCAGTTCTTTATGAGAATTATTATGAATTTGAAGCTATTTTCTGCTTGGTTTTTCTCTATTCTTCAATACAGGGTCAAACAGGAGTCACTTCTTTCCAAAACAACCTTTCATATCATTTTTCAGAATAATTAAATTTTAGTGGCGTATTCTGCGTAGCACATTATGTTTTAATATCAACACAAGAGTAGAGCTGAGACTAGATAAGGTGATTTATTCTAGTTTTTTTCGTGATTTGCATTCCAAGATAATTCTATAAGGACCTGGAATATTTAGACATCTTTCTAACCAAGGTTACTAGAGTCATTCTAGTAACCATTCTAACCACACATGAGAAGGAAATAATCGCTACAAGTTCATCAAGTTTAGAAAGATGCACAAAAATACAAAGAACATTCCCTACTCAATACTTTCTTTCTAAAATAAGGAAATAATCTCTCAGACTGGAAATACACCGATGTCCACAATGACAAAGAACTTTTCATACTCAATACTTTCTTTCTAAAATAAGGGAGAAATATTTCAGACTGAAAATACACCGATGCCCAAAATGACAAAGAACTTCCAGACAAATACTTGGGCACTTTTGAATCTGCAAGTAATTATTTTGGCGTCGAGCTGGTCGCTGATTATGGAGACTGGGAGGCGGCTGGTGATATTACATGGAGTTATTGTTGTGTGCAGAGGTGGGTGATGTTAGTGAGGGGGGGGTTGGTTAGTTCATTTGGCGTCTTCGGGGAGTGACGAATAGAAGTGCAGCAGTAGACTATGCTTGCGGCGGTGGATGAGCAGGCAATATCATCTTTAGGGGGCTTCCCTGGTTGCTTCAAGGAGTCAATTATCTATCCTATTTTCAAGAAGGGAGACAGCAATGATCCAGCAAACTTCCGAGGAATATCATTCTGCAATGCAGTGTATAAGCTGTTTACTGGAACCTTGCTTGACAAGTTGGAGAAATGGATGACACATCACAAAATTCTGCGAGAGTTTCAGGCTGGCTTCAGGAAGTCCTATTCCACCATAGACAACATATTCAATATCATGAGTATTGTTAACATCAAACTCTGTGGTCGGGGGAGGAAAGTATATGCCTTCTTCGTCGACTTCTCGGCTGCGTTCGACAGAATAGATAGACAGGCGCTGTTTTATAAGCTGTCAGTACCAGGAGTGTCCTACAAGATGTTGAATGCACTTCGAAATCTGTATGACATGTCATCAGCTAGAGTTTGGGGACATCAGGGACTGTCGGCGGAGTTTGAAACACGCACTGGCGTAAAGCAGGGTTGCCTGATGAGCCCCTTGTTATTCTCGCTATTTGTGAATGATTTGGAGGATTGGCTGGATGGGGGAATCAATGTTGGAGGCATCTGTATAAAGTTGTTAGCTTATGCGGATGACATAGTTCTTCTTGCACCAGACAGACTCTCTTTGAAAAAGATGATAGCAGGCTTGGAGGGGTACTGCAAGAATTGGAACCTCCAGGTTAATCTCAAAAAATCAAAAATAATGATTTTCAGGAAAGGAGGTAGAACAAGCAGACATGATGTTTGGCGGTACAACAATGAACCAATTGAAGTGGTGAACAGCTACAAGTATCTAGGAGTAACCTTGACGTCCAGATTGTCATTAACAGAGCATTTCAGGGAGAGATCATCAGCAGCAAGGTTGTCATTGAATATTTTCAATGGTCTGTTTTCGCAGAAGAACATTCCCTTCAAATCAAAGCTAGGAGTCTTTGAAGCAATGGCACGATCTACAGTGTGTTATGGAGCTCAAGTATGGGGAGGGAAGATGTTTGAGGAAGTAGAAAAAGTGCAACGTCTTTTTCTCAAGAAGGTTTTCAACCTACCTATGTGGGCGCCAAACTACTGTCTTTTACTCGAAACAGGACTGCTACCACTTTTCGTCTATACTCTGAGGCTTCACTTCAAGTACATGAAGAGATGCATCAATCTACCCAATAACAGGTACCCACATATTCTGCTCAAGAAGGCTATTGAGAGGAAGGTGTTTGTGTACAGAGACTGGATGGATATGCAGGCGGCTTATGGAGTCTCAGCAGCAGAATTCCTTGCAGGCAGTGTTGAAGCGCTTGTCACCAAAGTCACTGAGGGGTTGAGAGAGGGACTCAGGGGCAGACTACAGAGAAGTCAGAGATGCTCCTTGTATCCAGAACTGACTCAATTCACCAACTACGTGTTTGAACCAGCCGATTTCACTGTGATTAAGTGGTTCATGAAGTCAAGGACTGAGCTGATTCAACTAAACAAATATTCCTACAGGCAGGATGCAGTAAGACTCTCTGTTCTCTCTGTAATATGAAGGAGGAAGAGGATGTTGTCCACTTCATTGCCAGGTGCCCGGTTCTGGCAGAAATCAGAAGGCGACACTTCAGTAAGACCCTGCTTGCTATCGCTGAGCTGAAGTCGCACCTAAATGGGGACAACTGGAAGCTAGTAGGACAATACTGCAAAGAGGCCTGGAAATATAGATATTTCTTGACTCAAGAATTCAATTTCTAATTCAACTGCACAAGATGTACCATTTTCTATTTATTCTCATTTTTTGTAAAGTAACATTTTTCTCTATTTCTTGTTATTATGTAAATTTCTATTATAAAAATATATAGATAAATAAAAATTAAAACAAAAGCTTGCCAACTCCTCCTGACGGCACTCTGCCATGGAGAATACGCTGACGATGAAGATTTGTTATAATACTTGATTATTTTCAAAATTGTACCGTTTCATTTAATAAAGGCCATTATTTATTTATTTATTTATTTATTTATTTATTTATTTATTTATTTATTTATTTATTTATTTATTTATTTATTTATAGCCTACTTTCGCCAAAATGAACGGTGAAATTCCCATGAACGAACGGTATTAATTTTCTGATTTTGATGTTCTAAAAACCAATCACGTCAGAGCTTCTCACAAGCATCTCTGGACAGAGTTTTGTGAATATTCTAGTATGGGCCTGAAGTTACCAATGATAATATGAAGTGAGCCCTTCGATACTACACGAGTCTTCAGTTCTTTATGAGAATTATTATGAATTTGAAGCTATTTTCTGCTTGGTTTTTCTCTATTCTTCAATACAGGGTCAAACAGGAGTCACTTCTTTCCAAAACAACCTTTCATATCATTTTTCAGAATAATTAAATTTTAGTGGCGTATTCTGCGTAGCACATTATGTTTTAATATCAACACAAGAGTAGAGCTGAGACTAGATAAGGTGATTTATTCTAGTTTTTTTCGTGATTTGCATTCCAAGATAATTCTATAAGGACCTGGAATATTTAGACATCTTTCTAACCAAGGTTACTAGAGTCATTCTAGTAACCATTCTAACCACACATGAGAAGGAAATAATCGCTACAAACTAAAAATTCACAAAATGTGTGTATTTTTAGTTCATCAAGTTTAGAAAGATGCACAAAAATACAAAGAGCTTTTCATACTCAATACTTTCTTTCTAAAATAAGGAAATAATCTCTCAGACTGAAAATACACCGATGTCCACAATGACAAAGAACTTTTCATACTCAATACTTTCTTTCTAAAATAAGGGAGAAATCTTCCAGACTGAAAATACACCGATGCCCAAAATGACAAAGAACTTCCAGACAAATACTTGGGCACTTTTGAATCTGCAAGTAATTATTCTGGCGTCGAGTTGGTCGCTGATTATGGAGACTGGGAGGCGGCTGGTGATATTACATGGAGTTATTGTTGTGTGGGTGATGTTAGTGAAGGGGGGTTGGTTAGTTCATTTGGCGTCTTCGGGGAGTGACGAATAGAAGTGCAGCAGTAGACTATGCTTGCGGCGGTGGATGAGCAGGCAATATCATCTTTAGGGGGGGAAGGGGGGGCGTCGGAGGCTGATTTCCCTAGGACCCGACTCTCGCGGCGGCCAAGGACCGCTTTCAATTAATCACCCTTAAAACTACCGTCCAAGTCTCCAGTTGCCAGCAAACTCACTGCAAACTTCCCCGACTGACCCCTCTCCCTCGAACCCCCTCCCCCCATCTCGCAGAACCCGACTGAAGACCCGTCACCATCCGACCACAAACGCCAAACCTGATATTAGTTCTGCAATTACGTATATATTATAACCTTCTCCCCTTACGTTCATGGAATCGGATTTGGGAAGTTTATAATGGTTCCGTTCATCAACGTATGACGCTGATCCACTACTATTGAAATAAACGTACTCCATTCGCTGAATATTGTTAAGTTAACCAAATTAGACTAAATTGGCGGCTCGTGAGGTGAAGTTCCCGTATCTTATACTATAGGAACACTTCACCTATTTTGTCGGCACGAGCCGCCTGCGGTTAACTTAGATATATTTCGAATTCCAACATGGCTAGAATTCCAATACTTGATAAAGTGGTCAAATCTAGTTCCTGCAGCTCAAATAATTTTGAGCCCGACTTGATTTCATGTATGCTTTGTTAAGGAATAAAGTTGATTATTTCATTCCATTTTATTGAGCAAGTTAGACTTTGAAGTGCAGCTGGCTCATTTTTTTAAGGGAACTCGCCTGAGTTCACCACATTAGAACTTTTTACAGTGTTCAAATTGACGTACACGATAGAACGTACACGATACAGCGATTAAGATGGCTGTATAATATTGGATGGATTCTTGAAATCTATGAACATTTTTTTTTTTTTTCGAGGATGATGTCCACATGAGCTCTAGGCTTGTGCGTGGGTAATGAGTGGGGTGATGATGAGATATGACGACTACTTTTTAGGCAGTCGGGACCGACGGCTTAATGTCTCCTCCGAAAGACGGGAGTGGCCGTATTTGTCAAAATCCTTTTCCGTCAACCAGGCTCGAACCCTGGCCCAATGGATTTTATCTGACTGCTGATAACTTAATCAGTCTGACGCCTTAGCCGCCTCGGCTACGAACCACTCCAATGTTTACATAACATTGTAAAGAATATCGTAATTAAATTCGAATTTCAGGTGCCTTAGCAAAATTAACCAGCTACACATGGTAGAATTGGATTCAGGGAGACTATAATGATCTCCTTTATCATCCTATGAAACGTTCTTCTGCTGAATATTTTTGATATATAGATATTTTCAATATTTTCTATTTGATTCCATAACTTGTTTGACTGTCATTACTGTTCCGATCACGCTCCAGCACAATTCTTGATAACAATTTTCGAACAGACAAAGACATCAGAAACTTAAAAACTGAAGTGTAAAGCTGAGAAACCTAGATCTCAGGCAGAAAACTCTCATGAGCTTCACTAATGAGAAGCTTGAATCATGATTATAATTACGATTTTAATAGCAGATTTGACTTTATTGATCCTTCACAAACTGCGATGTTGAACAACTAGGAACTCCAGTTTTTAATTGTATTGGAAATTCTGGAGCGCTTTTCAAACTTTGTGGGATTAATTTTCAATAGTGCTGGAGTTCAGTCTTCCAAGGTTTAATAGTGCTGCAGCAATGTGAGTACCAGTTTTTGTATTTCATCTATTTTCATTTTTGAAGATGCCTTTTGCTGACAATGTGCAAAAATTCATTCAATCTTGTATTACTGATCAATATGAGACAGATGTCACCCAGGAAAGATTTCTAGTTCCTGAGAGAAACTGGAAGGTTTAATAATAATCCAAGCTTCCCAATGAACATTTTCAATTGTTCAAAGGTGTGCAACTCTATTTCTAAATTCTACCTTTCTGAGTAGAAGTTTTTGGCTTCAAATTTTCATCTATTTTAATTTTTGGAGACTGTCTTTTGCTACAAAGTGCAAAAATTGAATCTATCTTGTATTACTGATCAATATAAGACAGATTCAAAGACCCAGTATAGATTTCTAGCTCCTGAGAGAAACTGGAAGGTTTATTACTCCTAGCTTCCCAATGAACATTTTCAATTGTTCAACGTTGTGAAACTCTATTTTTAATTCTACCTTTCTCTAAGAAATAAAAAGTGGTAAGATCTTTCTGTGAGTAAAGTGGACGCAATCAACAATGAGCTTAACATCTCCTTTTTCAAGTCGTAGGCCAACTCCTATCGGTTGCGTTATTTGAAACGGCAGGCCCACACTCTTGTCAATACCCTTCTACCCTAGGCCTGAACCTCCTCTGCTCATTCCTATCTTTGCACAAGTCCCACACTCGAAAGATACCCCACACAGTCTTAGAGCTATTTTTCTCCAGCAGAAAAGAAGCGATAAGACCACGACCAAGTCTTGATTCAATTCCAGTTCTCTGCTATTGAATCGATGGGCTCCACCCTTTTTGCCTTGCAAAAATCATTTCCTCTGTACACATTCATCCTCTTTCAAGGAGGATCCATCCAATAGGATCGATGGCAGCTCTCTGGTAAGTATTTGACTTCTATAATCGTACCACACTAAACTAAATTAAAAATTTACTGGAGATACCAGTTCAACAAATGAATAATATCTAGTTTCGAAACGATTTTACTGATATCAGAGTGTTCGATTGACGCTGTTTAAACGATAAAAAATTAATGAGCAGGTATTTGAACAACTTTTTCAATTCATATTATCCTATTTTTATAATGATCTCTGGAGTAAATTTGCTTTGTTAGCTATGTAGCTTATATAATTATAATATTGAACTACATTAGAATCTACTTATGTAATATCTATTCACATTAAAATTTTAATCTAATTTTTTCATCAAAAATTCAATTCAAAATCAATTTGCTCAAGAAATCACTTTGAACAGGGAAAAAGAAGTTGACAAAGTTGTTTCCAAAGCATGGTAAACTACAAATCAATAAATCATTAACTGATCAATATTCTCGCAGGGTTAACTGTTGAGTTGTCCTTTCCTCACTTCTTATAACATTACAAACTTTCTTGTTGATTCATTTTCATTGTTGATGAAAACGAAAGGAATAAAATATTAATGTATTAATTTGCTGGATAAGAAGTTGAAGAGCAGGAGCTGCAATAGTAGCCTATGCTTAAAGTTCAAGATGTTGGGCAATTAGACATAGAAGAGGGAGAAATAAGAATTAGGAGACAGAGGAGAGATAAAACAAGTGATATTGAATGAATAAGATTTATTGAATGTAGAAGAAAGGGAGCAATCCCAATGGGGAAAGATTTGAAGGTTATAGTATTGAGGAGTATATATAGATTTAAGGAAGAATAATATTGGAATTTGAACGATGACAGATGAAGCTGTAAAAGTTTCTTCAATTCATAGAACATGTCATAATCAGGCGAATATGATCTCAAGGATTGAGAGAAAAAAAAGTAGACACCAGTTGAAGAACAAGACTATTTTTTCGATCATGACATTCAGTAAGTAGCATGCCATTGAGGAGAGCGCAGCCCATCAACCAATGTTTCCCTTGTTGGGAGTGAGAACTTTCGTCTGTCTGAAAGAAAGCTTTGCGATTCGAGTCGAAGGGATTGTCTGAAAAAGCCTCTATTCCCTTGAGCCGGCCTTCGATTGGGATTTCCTTTGAAGGAAGCTTACAAATTCGGCAAAAAGCCGAAGTGGGATAACCCGCAGAAGAGAAGAGTTGAGACAGTAGAAGAGGCCGATGAAGATGAGATGAACAACAACAGATAAAGAGACTTTCAAAAAAGTTGTATGTGAAACAAAAAGATCGTGTGAAAGCGAAATCGTTCAACTCACTCGGACTAGTGTAGGCTAAGTCTCACTGATTGCTTTCTACAGGTTCTAGGTGGATTGAGGTTGCCCACAATACCAGACGCCTGCCTTTAATTGAAGGATTTAAGGGCCAACCACTGATCGAGATTGTAATTGAACTCGAATTTGCTCAATTCTATTCAACATAAGCTAGAAGATAATACGATCAATGAATACAATTATTTCTTATTTATGTACTGTAGGCTTCTTACTCTTCTAATGACCTACTCTTTTAAATGATCCTTGAATGGTTTTGTGGAATGAACATGCTGTTTTATGGAATAAGAAACTCCTCTATTATGAAAATACGAGTCCAGTGAGAATAATGATAAAATAAGTTATGTGGAACTCATTTATCTAGTCATGAATTATTAAATGTTTGAAGGTTTCGTGAAACTTATGAAACTTATTATTGACTTATTATAACAAAAGAGACTGTAAAATAAAATATTGAAAAGCACGAAAGTTTGTTTCCCTCAAAACATTAATGTTACGGTACCATATTCGATTATTGTGGACTTTGTTAATTAATTGCATTGTACATTTAAAAACATACAAAAAATAGCATATTTTAAAAATTAGTGTTTAGATCAGAAATATAAGATTTTAGAAGTTTGAGTTATAGACAATCAAGTGACTGAAAATTTCATCTCAACTCTCTAACTTGTAGAGAATTGAATTCTCTACTAGTTTTAATTTAATGATCTAAAATACAGGTTCATAATAGCATATTCTGATTGTATCCCTTTGATGTTGATAATTCACATTTATTAACATAATTTGCTCTTCATCTCAAAAGACCTATATTTATTAAAGTTACAAACTTATCTGTTTTATTCGATTTCTCAGCTAATTTCACTTTACCAAGAAATTGATCATTTTTGTATCCTTATAAGGCCACCACAGAATTAAAAAATCATAAATTTCAAGAGAAAGGTGCAATTTTCCGTAATGTGTGATCAGTTTGGTAGTAAAGCAGTTTAAGACCCATATTTGTATCGACTTTTTTGATGTAAGGAATTATTTTTTTTTTTTGTGTAAGGAATCAACCTGAGAAATTTGGCAGATTCCTCCTGAAACACCCTGAATTAATGAATTAAACAATAATGAAATCGTACTACCATAGAAAAACAATACTCTCTAGTACTAAGTCTGTTCTCTGTGGTACAACATTCATTTTTTTATCAAAACTATCTTATTATTTTTCATTGGTATATTTTCTATATTTTACACCAGATCAAGGCGCTATTACTAGCGAGGGTATAGCCCTTACTTACTATCACATACTATAGCTATTACTATTACATAGGGTATAGCTATTACTTTTCTTCGGAAGATACTTTTCCATACTTTCTGGTAGCAACCTTTAAATAATAATTATGAAAATAATAAAACTCAATAACCTGTGGTACAACAACTAAACAACAATCATTACCTTGTAATCATATCGGCTTTAAAGAACCTCAAGTTCTTATCCAGTTCATGTTCTGTTTAAAGTAGAATAAAGTTGATCGCTGTTAGTAGAAACGCTCATAATTCACGTGAAAGCTCTCCGACCTAATAGTGAACCTCAAAAAGCTGTGTGTCAGGGAGGTTTTAAAAATTTACGCTCAACTTCGGCTTTGCAGGAATTGAGAAAGTTTAATCGAAGTTTTGCTAAATGCTAAACTCGTAGCTAGAACTTAGCGAGTCCATAGACTGGAAAGTGAAGTAGGCCCTACCTCCGTTCCTGGCTGCTTCAAGTTCCCTGAGTGCGGCTGTAAATAAGGTAATGCAATTTTTATGTCTTGTAATATCTGATCATTCCAATGAAACCTCCGGCTATATGAAGAGTGTCCGCAGCTCACTACTTGGAAACTTTGAATTATTAAACTTCCAACGACAAAGTAGGGTCTGTAGAATAAAGGACACATTAGATTTAACAGAAGATTGTCAATTAATGTCCGTTTTTAATGAAATGGGAGTATAATGAGTCAAAACTAACGATAATACTCGTTCCTTATAAGTTTGTCTCAGTACCTTAATTTAAATATTGAATTTCGGTGAGAAGAATGTTGAATATTTCCAGAAATCTAATATTTCCAAATGTCTCATGTATTATTTCTACAGTGTTTGACTAAAGCCTACTAATAAATTGAAAAAAAAGAAATATTCACACAGTATTTTTTATTGATATTCCAACAATAAACATCAAGTGAATATAATTCATAGACAACATGTATGCAATATTATATTAATAATCAATTATTCATTAATCAATTAATAATTATATTATATTGATAATATCAATTTATCTATCTATCAATCGAGACAAAATTTGTCTCCTTTACATACATTTTTTTATAAGACAACAAAATATTATTTATAGAGAGTACAAAAAATAAGGAAAAATACAATGAGTTCAAATAATTATATAATAATTATGGATAATGGAAAATAAAACCATGATTGAAACAAAAGATGACTAAAATAAAATTTCATACCACTGAACCACGTGCCAAACCATATGCACTCCCTCACTTATATAATATAGTGGATTATAGCTTAAATTAAATTATAATATAACATTTTTCGGAATCCATCACAAGAGAACTGAAAGACATCTAAATATGAATAATAATAGCTTGTAATTAGCAATAATAAATACAGAGCAAAGTGACTATAGATGAATAGCAAATACACAATAGAGTACAGTATGAAACAAATCAATAATTTATTTGACAATACAATACTCAATTAAGAAAAAAATAATTCAGGCATATTATTAAACAGTTTTTAGAGATATTGTAAATAATTATGTACATACCCATTATGGATATCATAAAATAATAATCATTGCCAATAATTATTTGACAATATCGATGGTAAAAGAATGAATTCAATTAGTTTGTCTAGGCACAGCAAAGGAGAGGAAAAACTACTCAATTATCTCTGGTCTAGGTCTAGACACACTTCCACCATCAATACCTGGAAGTACATTTCTCATGTCCCCACTTGACTCCCAGTTGTCGAGGGGTCATCTTATTTCTTCATTTTTCCTCTCTGGAAACGACATAATATCAATCTTATCTTGCCGGTCACGTGGTCATTTCCCGTTGCTGGTTGAGGTCTACTCTAAAGCCCACGACTGCCAATCCTGCCGACTTACAAATCGATTGATCCGATTTACTTACTCAGCTAGAAATACCCTCGAAGATAATATCTCATTTTGCCTTGAATTGTATCCTCTTTCCTGAGCCGTCATCCACTTAGAGTTAGGAGGTAGAAGCGTTATCTATCTACAGGAGCTGATATAGCCTACTTACAACGAAAAAATAAGTATCGATTGATACAATAATATAATTAATTTCTTTTTTCGTGCCACCTCCTTTATTTTTCACATCCACTCATCATTCAGGCCTCTCACTAAAATAACAATTCAATTTTTCGGTTACATCATAGTTTCAGCATTTTATTTTCAAAACAATACGATACGTAAATGAAAAATGATAGGTTGATACCGTAAAAATTCACATACATTCACATCAAGATAATTGATATTGGCGATTGAATTCAGCTTTCGGCTTCTCACAAACTTTGGGTTTTTAAGTTACTGATATTCAATATACATTTAATAAAATGAATATATAGCCTATATAATATTCAATAGCCTATATCAAACATCTAGTTGAGTATCCGTGGCGAATCGTGGTATACTGACTTAACCGGTCATCGCCGGGTATATTTCCTATAGGACATATTATACCCGGCGATGACCGGTTAAGTATACCACGCTTCGCCACGGGTGTAGATGATATTTATTTAGATGATACAAATGTTGGACTGTATTGGCTATTAATTTTCACTAACTATAAAATTTGTGTAGATGAAATTTATTTAGTCATTGACTTGAACTTGACTTGATAATATACCTAATGCTGCAAAATTATTAGATAGTGGACCACCGAGGCCTGAGTAATCGTAATCCTGACTGCTAAGTAATTCAATTTGCAGGACCTTGATCGGACAGAGTAATGAATGGAAGACTGCTTTCAGTGCAGCTAAGTGCACAGCACAGTTGTTCTGGATGAGGCGCAATCTTGGAGGATTATGCAGTGGGGTGGATGAATGACGCAACGGCGTTGCTACCCTGATGTCTGCGACGAGCTTTCAGTAGCAGCCTGGAGAAGTCCATGGAAATGCATCGAGGCAAACGCCGCTGCCGTTGTTAGCTTGCCTAATTTCATTATCCGTGTGAGTGCTAGCACTCATCAGAAGTGTCGCTGATAATAAAATTGCTGAGCTGGCTTCCTCAGAAATGATGGCATTGATGCTCATATAACTGATGGAAGAAGAGTAATATATAAGCGAGGCAGTGATGAGAATAAAGGGTTATTGCTATCAAGAAGAGGCAGGTAAGTACTTTCACAGATCAACAAGATTACTGGTAATGGAGTTATGATGAATTATTTCCGTTTTTTTATGGTGTGGTTGGCAAATTAATCTGATAACCTTGACTTCTTTTTTGGAGGGTGATGCCCACACAAGCTCCAGCCTTGTGGATACTGGGAGGGTGATAATAAGTGTATAATTATATTATAATAGGAATTATATTATAAAATGCCTACTTTATTTTTTTGTTAAAATTTTAAACTTATTCCTACTTCCATTCCATCGTTTGGTGACAATAGAGCTGAACAGATATTGAATTGAATTTTCCAATATTACGACGGATTAAGCCTTCTATACCGTACCAAAACACTGACCATTCCTTGTACGTATAATCATTAATAGTGGATTTACTGTTGGTTTTCGTGTTTTTGTGTTGTGCTTGTATTCCATGAAGTTTTGGACTTTCATGTATCAGAAATAACTTTGTCAAAATTTTAAATCATTCTGGAAAATGTATGAAACGTAATCAGGCCTATTCCTAAGTGGAAATTATACACGGCGAGTTATACAAAACCTTCGGGTCTCCCCATCGACGAAAGCCATACGCTAAGTATAATAAATAAATTTGGAGCATATTACATTCTCCAAAAAAGTTATTGATGATTTCTTGTAGTCCATTTTGAATAGCACCAGATTCAAGCCTAGTTTTATTCAAATCATGCTTTATCCCATTAAAAACAGCGTAGAAAACTAGCAGATCAATCAAATAGTGTTTTCTCCAAAGTTAGTGTTCAGTCAAACAGTGCTTTCTCCAGCTTTGACCAATCGGAGGGGTCCTTTGTGATCAAATAACTAGTTGGCATTACGCTGTTTTACATAATAGTGGATTTACTCACATTATATGAATCATTTTAATTAAAATATTAAATTCTCATATAGAATAAAAGTAGGTAGATGTTATTGGTTTTTTTTATTGGTGATAATCATTTATTGTTTTGTCAAAAGAATCAAAACAGGTTGTTGAGCAGCAATAAGGAATATTTTTTCATCTCTTAGACAATACATCCAATGAGGATAACAGCATCCAATAATAATAACAATAAGAATCGAGCATTGTTTAATCATCAAATTCGGAAAGATTGATATTATTGTAAAACAGTTTCAATAAGGTTGATTGAGAAGCAATCGAAGGCAAAAATTCCCATTGAACAGTAATACAAAAACATAGTAATGTCCGAACACAGTATAGCCTACTAAAAATCACTGTCCAAACTTTTTGAAACAATAAATTTTTCCCAGAAATTATTCGAAGTAAGAAATCCTGATTTGAACAAGAGTTAATTAATCAGACAGAATGCATCAATATATTAACTGAGGAAAGTTTAAAGTTTCAGTTACTAATATTAGACCTCCCACATATTTTACTCCATCTCTTTCTTCTATCGGGGTTGATGACCAGAATATAATGACCAGACAACTTTTCTTTCCTGGAAACGGGCCTAAAGTAATTATGCAATCTGGTTTCAAGGTGGAGCTTAGTGTTGAGAAGAGTCGCTTTCAAGTTAAAAAACGAATTTCGCAGAAACCTCGCTGACAAAGTGACTAATTAAGAAGTTCTGGCAGGAAAGCCGCTCGAACGGTCACGAAAAAAAGGTTTGATAGGAGAAAAATGAGAACGAGCGATTTTTGAAAGTTGAGACTTTTGCGGAGAGGGTGTAGTGGAAAGAATGGATAGGTTCAATAGCAAACGGTGTTAACTTGTTGGTGTTGCTCTGATGAGAAATTGGGAGGTTGTGGGGGGAGGGGAAAGGGTTGTGGCTAAATGAACAAGCGCCCGATATAAAAATTAAGACATAAAATAAATTGGTAACCTGATGAGACAATGCTGCCGCATGCTATAGCATTATGAAGCCACCTACCATCATAAAACTTTCATATCGAAGCGAAGATGGGGGAAGCTGAAATTACTTAGCGCTGAGTGGTGGATAGTAGAGTGGTGGCGGTGGAGAGGGAGGGGGAGAATAAATGACTATAAGAGAAAACTCTAATCAACGGCCTCCGCGTTTTGTGCTTGGGTTCAGCCATCGATAAGAGAAGCACTTGCTTTTAGTTTTTGGCCACCAACTTCGCAATCTCCACTTTACAGCCGCGCACTTTCTGATCATTATTTATGTGATCGAGCTCTCTATTATTCCTACTTATTTATCGCTTTCCTATGTTCTAAGAACAGGAAAATGTCGAGGAAACTCAGTTCGGGAATTATTGACCAATTTACAAATAATGAATGACTTGAGAAATTATTATGAGATTATTGTTGCAAATGGTTGACAGTCACCATACATGACAGAAGGGAATAATGAGTAGAATTAATTTATTTAATTATTAAAATAGTATAATTAATGAATCCAATCAATCAATTTCCATTCTTCCAAAATATTCACATACAATAAATTGAACAAAAAAATAAAATAAACAATACAGGAGACATACTAAATAAAATACAGATGAAAAATATAGAAGACTGAAGAATTAATTAAGTCACTAGTTTTCTTCAAATCATAGAACCGAATAAATAATTTACAAAATAAATATAGTAGCTTATGAGAAATAGGTGCACTTGAAAAACAATTTTTTAAATTGCTCCATAAATATGTCCTTACATTCTATAGCATATATTTGTTGTATCGACTCATTCTAAAATGGCATGACATACCAAAGTAGGAGTTCATCGTGATCATGAACCAATCCATCCTATCATCCAATGTATTTTGCATCATTTTCAAAACTTTTATTTTCTCAATTCAAAAAGATATATTACAGTATTCCCATTTATAAAATTATGGAATTTTGTTGATAAATGAAATTTTGAATCTGCCGTACAAGAGCAATACAATACAACTTTTATAAAATATTTTTATGGGATCATTCAATCATAATGTTTAACATACTCTTCAATAGCCAAAATGAGTAGATCAATAAACCCGTTGATGATTTTGATTGCGGGCATAAATTTTGGTAATTTCTATTATTAAACCATTTATTTCTATCAACATAATATCATTTTATCTTCAAAATCTCACTTTAACAGCGATAAAATGACGTCGTGTTGGATAGAGCTGAATTTTTCTTTTAATTGGTTCAGACAAATAACGTAAATTTTCGCAAGAACACTCTAGCAAATAATTTATAGATTTATTTTTCAAATAGGTGCTATATGAAAATATCATAGAAATATAAAAGTGAGTTTTATTCAAAACAGGTCTGCAAAAGGGTATTAATAATTATGAACATAGTGAGTTGAATTACCTTTCAAAAATATCTTACTAAAGAGAGCCTTTCAAAATATCTTCTATTTAAATTTAAAAGATAGCAATTCAAAGAAAGGTAAGAATAACTTTCCCATGTTCTACTGATTAGATCATAATATAGTGTTCAATACAAGGCATGAAACTAAGAATGAAATATCAAAGATCTGTATTAATCCATAAACAAATAATTGAGATATTCCTTTGTTAACTCTTGTTTTCGAAAATGGATTCATGAATAATTCATTTTTGATCACTCCAACTATAAATCAGCTAGAAATCAACTATTACTCGCTTCGATTTGAGATAAACAGAGTTCACTTCCAATAAGTAGGGCCTATTGACAGAGGAAGAGCACTGAACAGTCCTTCCTAATGCCTGAAGGAAACCAGAGGGCCTTATTCCTTAATACCAGGCAATCTCTTCTTGTATTTCTCTAGAGAATCAAGAACAATTAACTATTATTAGCCAACAGACCAGGCACAAGAGAATTCCAGCCCTAAGTTTGAGCTGAGCTTGCTCATGAGAAAATTCATAGTTGGCTTTAATCTATTCAAACAAAGGAAATAGGCATTGAAACAAGTTAATAGGCTGTCATTTGATAGAGGATAGTAGTTAAAGATGATTCTAGGATCATGCAAGGCCACTTCCATGAGTGTTCCATCCATAGAGTGACCATGCGGATTAAGCTGAATAGGTACTCAATATATTATTTTGAGTTACTCTTAATATGTGATTATTCATAATTACCCATTCACAATACCAGTTTTTAATTAATTAACATAGAACGTACTTTCTAAGTAATTTATAGTACCCAATGATAGTTGGGCTGATTATAATATATAATTAATGAGAATAATTCAGTTTAATATAATAATAATTCAGTATAACTTATAGTATGAATAATAATTAGCTGAGAATTATATATCAAATCATGAAAATTCTCGATTAAATAAATAATCATGTGCAACATTGAGGTTGGATGGAGGAAACAAAATGAAAGATAAATCACGAGGAGAAACATTAAGACAAAAACATACAGCTAAATTGTAGGAATTGAAAAATAGGCTATACGTTCAATTTTAACATCATTGATCTCTTCATTAGCAGATTTACTTGGAAAAATAAAGTCCTCCCACCTATTTAAATACAGATTCTTATTCAACAATAAATATCAATGTGGAATAGGGATGTAGAGCTGTGTGGATTGAATAGGAATGAACTATTGTATTCTATATTCTTGTGCATGTGTAGAAGGAGGTGAACGCCCTTCCAATCGAGCCCTATAAATCAAATCGAAATCCGCCTTTCTGTTTGTTTCAGTAGCGCGCTCATAAACCAAGCCAAGGGGCCACTGTGTCATGCTGTAAATCAATCGGAAAAATAATACATTCATGTCTGGCCAATATCGAACTGCTTCCCTGGAAGGTGGGAGGAGGCAGGAGCTTCCTATTGTCTACATGAAACGTATTGCTGCTATGCTCTATAAACTATGGCTTCAATGTTTACACATGCATAACCACATGGCAAAAAAGAAGTCACAATTTTTGCATTGAATAAACTTTTTATTCGAGTCGATTTATTGAAATTCATTCAAACCACGAGACCTATACTATTCTGAACCGAGGGTTCATCCCATTAAAAAAACATATCATGAGTTTTATACTGTAGACCTATTCCCATTTTTACTGTTTTTATACTTGTACGTTTTGAATGTATTTGTATGAGTTATATGAATGTTAAAGTTCCAGTCAATAATGTATTGTATAAAAATAAATCAATTATTTCCAATTATAATATTCAAGATAGATAGATTTAGGACCACTGATAAATTAAGTACGGTAACAGATATTCCAAATCAAATAATACGTTTTGTTGAATTTTATGTTGAGGAATAAAAGATTTCATGTACACCGTACCCTACCTAACTCGAAAAATTGAGAAATTTAAAAATAATTGAGACAAACTAAGTTATTAATTTTGTAAGAATTTAAATTGTAAGGAGATGATTATAATTTTGTAAGGAGAAAATTTTAAATTGAAAAATGTCTATCGATGAATTTTAATAGACTCTGAAATTATAGTTCACTGAAAAGTTTTTTTGAATACTATTTAAGCTAATCAGTTTTGTTCTCCATATCCAAAATAACCAGTGAAAACTCCCCACACACCATATACTCCATTTTCCACCTGTAAAACATGAAAAGATAATTAGAGCAATATAGTCAGTAATAGAACTTGAAAGATTTTTCATCAGTGAGCAAAATGATAGGATGGCCAAGGAAGAAGTGAAATGACTTATTGTAGGCTACGCTTGGCAGTTGCTAGGCTGTGATTTGGTGGTTTTTGTCACATCTCAGTCTCAAACCTGCACTGTTTGCGCTACCCAGACCCCTTCCCGCAACCCCTCCCTTAACTCCATTCTGGGCTTCGTTAAGCAATCATACTTTGAAATCAAGCCAGCATTTCTGCTTTCTTCTACCCTTCCATTTTTATTATGTCATTCGACTTCACTCGTCCAGTAAAACATTCAGAATCCGAGATGAAGTTCAATTTTCATAGAAAGATGGTTGGAGGCTGCTGTAAGCTCTGAGGGGACTGCAGAGAATGATAATGATGATGATGAAGAGGGGAACTTGTGGGGGGAGGGATGGAGGGCACAAGCTGAAGAAGTGAAAAACTGCATTTGTCTGTGCCTCTAATTTGGCCTCAACACTCTAAACAATTCATTATTTGCCTTTCGTTTGAATTTCAAGCTTGAGAGCAAACCAACAGCCCAGCTTCCTGCTTACTGTGTTGTCGCCAGTCGGATTTTTCATTAAACAAACCCCGGCTCCAGATAACAAGACTTGACATGGATAATGCTTCTTTTTACACCAGCTCCGCCATTTCCTTTTCCTCTGTGGGGCCTTGTGAAGTCGTATTATTTATTCTCATTTCATGAATCTCTATTTCTGACGACACCATATTATTCAAGTGGCAACAATGATTGTTTAGTATGTATTATAATAACCATTTTATTACAAATACTTCATGGAAAATTATTGTATAGCCTAATAAATGATATTCACTATTGAGACACAACTTCTTATACCAATACCATGATGATTTAAACACCTTACATGAGCACTTTTTTATTTTAAATACACATTCAATAAAAAACAGCAATACATGTAATTATTCCACCCTCATTATTGGGATTATTCGATCACCATAGCATGGTTGGAGCATAGTTGGCAATGCTATAACAAATCATAATAAACATAGAATTATTTCAATTGAATGAACATTATTTTCTTCTTATAAAGAAAAAAAACACTGATTTAGAAAATATAAATATATTTTCAAGGTATTATTTATATCGAAGTTGATATGATGACACTGATTTGAAAAGAAAATAAGTGAGAAACAATCTTAACTTAATGTTATTATGGTGAAAATCGTCATTAATGAAACAAGCATCATTAAATTTTAATGCTGCTTTGCATTTATGGGTTTTCAATGTATTATCAAGCTGTCATCATTGTTGCAGTATTAATTTTATAGGCCTACGGTACGAGGTAGGCTATTAAATTACTCAACCGATCCTTAAAATAAATAATATTCTATGAAATCAAGTTCAGTTTCTTCAATAGCTGATACGGTATATCATAGACTAATCAAATAAAATGTCTTATCTGTGCGGACATTTTTGTACTAAAACTATCATCAACGGCTTTTGTATATCATCCTACTATTTTTTTTTCAATTAAAATCTATTTTTATGTCGATTTATAATCCTCATTCAACATAGGGCCATTGATTATTATTAATCTTCGATATTGGACTCTTATTTTATTTCGTAGATGATCTCAGTATCATGAATATAATGAAACAAAACAAAATACAGTACCATTATTTTATTGATCGATGTTAGCAAATTGTGGATGTTGCTTGGATAAACCCTTCCAATTGTAGAGAAATGTTTCCCTATTATTTTGGAATAAAGCTTTCCTAGCATTTTCAATTGAGCAATTGCGCTCGGCAGAGAGTTTTCAATAGGTACCGTACGGTACGGTAACAGTATACAGCCCGCGCTCGAGGCAAATCACTGCATTCTATTGAATCTCATTCATCTCGCCGAAAATATTGCGAAAAATTTTGTAGCCACTGCCAGTGTTTATAACTACGTTCAGCGACTCACATAAAGTACAAAACTATTTGCTGAATTTCCGCTTGAATTTCGTCTCTACTGAATCTATTCAGGTAAGTTAGACTATTCATACTTTCACTTGGTTAGCGAGATTATACTTTTGCAGAATATATTAAAGGATTTTTGTGAGTTTGTGATGTAGAAAAAATTCATAGAATATTGGGTTTCAAACGCATCATAGCTGCTCCAATTTTTGTAATCGAATATCGGTTTGCACCAATTCGTCTATAAAATTGCATAAAACTACAAGCTGTGGGTGAATACTGGAAATTGGAAGAAAAAATGTTGTTGAATATCAACGTTTCTCTTATATCGTCATGTCAATCTACAATATAGGAAGCGAAATGTAATCAATCATTTCATTTCACATTAATATCATATCAATTATCAAATTAATGCTTTCTTCACTAAAGGTGCACAATACTTTTTTGTACGGTATATATTGAGGAAGCAAAATGCAATTTTGAAAGCAGATCTGTTTTACAGAGAACTCCGATGGTACTCCATTTGACAGCCTGACAGGGAATATATAGAATACATTTAGTTTGCTGCTTGATAGTGTGTAGCGTTCTCTACGCAGTTACTGAGGATTATATCATGATAAGAATAAATTATTGAGAAATGTTCAAAACGTGAAATTCATGTTCAATTTCATGAAACATATTCAGGTATGATTTTTGAGAACATTCAGGAATTGATCAATCAAAACAACGGTTCTTCCTAACTCATAAATTATACTGATATGCGTGTTTGCATGTAGAACTGTACACCTAAACTAGTCATTAAGTTTTTGATGCAAGGAAAAAATCCCAAACCAAGCAAATTTTTTGTCCCTGTGTCTGTAGACAACTCTAATACAGAAATTTTCCTGCTGAACCTTTTGCTTGATACTTATTAGTGCTTAGTGCTCCTTCTCCAAAGAAGCAAATTCTGGTTCTGTTTTCAGTTCAGTGCAATCTCTGTCAAACCAAAAAAAGTATGACAGAAGATAAGATTGTGCTAGCTAGTTTCCTAGTATGATAAATTTTGAAAGATGATGTTTGGAAAACTATTTATGTTTGATGAGTACTGAGTTACAGTTTTCAAAATGAATTGTAGCCTATTAAAATTTTTGATGATAATTATTATCTTTCATATTCCAAGTTGACCACAAACACTGGATAATGTAGTCATATCAATGATAGTTCCTGATATTTAAATATAAATTGCTGTATACTTTGTTTCAAGAAATAATAAAGTTCATTTGAATTTTTCAGAAGTAAGCTTTTTTGTTCACAAATAATGTATTTCTTTCTCATACATGGAGCAGGCAAAAATAATATTATGTCTGAATTTGAATCCATCATTGATGATGGAGAAATGTGATTAGTCTCAAATTGTAAAACATAATCTTTTCTACCATTTTCAATAAATAACTTTCAAGATAATTATGTTTGGTTAGCTATATGTCATGGTAAAAATCCGCAATTCTTCACAACTGACTTCAGATTCATAGGCAATAGAGGCATTATAAAATGTTAAATGTACACTCTGTCGTAAATGTGAAATCGACCCACTTTGTCGGCTGAATGGGAGTTGACTTACTTTGTCAACTTCCTGAAATAATCAATGACATCATGGAGGTAATTCAGAATGAATAGATTCATTATAGGGTTTATTTGGATTTAATATTGATTTTTTATCTTACATTTTAGATATTTTTCAGACTTTGAGCAAGAATCAATCATTTTCGAATAAAAATGATCAAGCTCACACAAGTATCGAACATGAAATTTGTGTAGCGGTGGTCTCCTGTTCTGGCTTTGGCTTCTGCTGCTTGTACAGTATTTTGGAAGAAAAGTAATTGAATGCCCTTCAATTTATAACTTGGTGTGAAGTATTTTGTATTCAAGGTATTTTGTTCAATTTCATTTCATAGATTCATTTATTGTTCGTTCAACTCTATTGCTAATTATTAGATACTAATACGCTAGAAATATCGATACTTTTCCTACTTTCAAAGGCCATGTTGGATTAGGGTCAAATCTAGCTTTGAAATTTATTTTGGATCTACTGTTGCTATGATAAACACTGCATTTTAATTTCTCAATTGATACAATTTTCATAGTTTATAAACAAGATTAGAATAATGAATTAGTTTGTTAAGACTCCACTTTCCCTAAGGACAAATTTGATCTTCATAATCCTCGTTATGTCCTTCAGCTTTCTGACTTATTCTTATCAGAATGTATTGCCCATTATAGTTTTGTTATTAATGATATTTAAACAATTTTTCAAGAATTTTAGGTAGGCGAAATCAAAACAGTAGGCCTGTGTGAATGGGTCGTGGGAGTGGGAGCCTAACCTTAGTTTAGTTTTATTAATTTGATAATCTCACTTCTTTCTTTAAATATTTCTTAATGTAAGAATTACTCGAACCAATCAACAAAATAATGAATTATTTACATTTTTCGGCTATAATAACTTTAGCCTATGCCGACCAATTGATAGAACTGTGTTCTATTGCCATATCAAACACCCTCTGAATTTGTGGTCATGAACATCTTATTGCTCTTTTCTAATTTGCTGTGTCGTTACATTTTATTTGGAACTTGAACTATAATTGTAAATTATTATAACTTTGTGGAAAACCTTGGATGAAGTAAGATTCACCTTGATGGATGTTCAAGTTAGGTTATGTAGTAAGGACTAGCGTTATTTGCTTGACAAATGGAATTTCCGTCAAAAATTTTATACTCACTCAAGTTAACTTATATCTCTTATCATATTGTGCTAAAACTGGATTTATAGTAAAGAGGGTGAAAACTGATCCAGATAATTCTCTTTGTGGAGTGTTACCTGATTCATATGTAGGCCTAACTTATATTAAAATGAAAAATACGGCAACCAATATATCAAGCTTGAATTTTAGGTATTTGTATGGTGGAATTCGCAAGTACTTGACATTCAAAAGTAGGCTAAGTAGGAAATAAAAACTAGGTTGAAGTTGGATCCTCAAATCAGTTGGCATTATGAGGGGGCTTGCTCTGTCATCCTTTTAGAACTCGTAATATTTGGTACTTTCCTGTTATAGGACACGTTATCGACTATTGATATCTCTAGATGAGTAATATTTTTCAACTCAATGAAAGTGACGTATCTTCCATTCTCCATTATTTTGAATTCTCCAAAGCGAGTTGTACATGCAGTTCTATCAACCCTACTTTTTGAAGTTGATTATCTCGATACTTACTAGATAATAATAATCTTCATGATGATAATAATCGAGATAATCTCGATATCTATTCTTCTGTAATCTTGTAGGCCTTTAATACATTCGATTCTTGTTTTTTGTTCAGTTGTCTAATTTTTTATGGGAATCCATATACGAATGAATTTATCATATCAAACCTTGTCTATGATGCAATTATTGATACTAATTGGGAACATTGTCTATGTTATTTAGTCTATGATATTTAGCCTATGTTAAAAATTGGAGTTCAATAAACACTAGATCTGGAGAGTTTAACTGCATTAATATTTATAGAATGAAACATTGCAACACTAACTTACAATCATAATTATTGAAAGTTTTTACTACCTACCTTGGTCATAGCATAATGGAATTCATTTAAAACTTACCAAGAAAGGAACAATACAATAATTTTAAAATCATTATTTATCTTGCTCTGAAAGTATACCGGTACCTCTGAATTTATCCTGTGCTTGTGCATCCATTTCTAGAAATATTCAGTTTACTTTGAACTTATGTTGGAAGTCAGTAGTTGATCTACTATTATGATTGATGATAGATATCTTAGTTTAAAATATTCTTGAGCTGTTTGTATATTGTTTTTCTATATTGTGTGTATCATTTGGAGGCTATTGAGATGTAGATTGGCAAATTCAAACATTTTGATAAGAATTAGTAAAATTCAACGATTTATTCATGCTAATTCTCAAGAAAATCAAACGACAATACATTGTGTTTATTTACTGTGACTTGTGACATATATTATGGCTACCCTTTTTTTTAAGAATATTATTACGCAATTGTGACTCCTCGTGTGTGTAGAAGCATTACAAAAAGACAATATATTACGTCAATTCACTGTGACATATATAGCTATTATGGTTTTTAGATATAATTCTCTTATAAAGAGCATGATTACTCCTTGTGATATTACTCCCCGTTTGTGTTAGAAGGGACGTTTTTATGAAATCGGGAATTGGAGACAGATAGCAAGGAATTTTATTGCCTCAGCTCAGAACTGAAACCTAGCTTGTCCGTGGGTTTGAAAAACTTTGACCGATGTGAAAAAGCTGCTGAAAACTTAGACGTGGAAGTTGTGTTGGTTATAGGTGAGAGGTGATCAGAGGAGCAATGGTCTATCACAGGTCGAGCAAGCCTGAAGCTGCCAGCAGCAGTAGCAGCAGCAGTAGTGGCGGCAGCAGCAACCGAACGCAGTCGACACAAAATGTATTCCGCAACGATGGCAGCTTCCTTGAGATGTTCAAGCGAATGCAGGAGGCGTCCTCTTCGGCCTCCACGGCGACAGAGGCCACGGCCACACCGAAAACTTCAGTTAGTGCTGCTGCAACTGACAGCAAGTCGGTGCCAGTACCGGACAGTGAAGGTAAAAAGTCGGGTTCAGTGACTGCCAAATTACCAATGATCGGCAAACGGCGGGGCGGACGCGTCCTGCCCACCGGTCAGGTCAAAAAGGTCAAACAGGAAAAGCCGGAGGTCGAAGAGGGAAAGCCGAAAGATGCCTGGTCCCAGTACCTTGCCGAGGTCAAAAAGTACAGGGAGACAACTTGCGAGGAGGAAGGTAAAACGCGGCCTCTCGTCAAGTAGACTCCTCGGTGTGTTGTTACCAGGTCGACTGTTGTTTGTTATCAAGTGTACATTTTATGAACTCTGTCAAAGAACCGATCTTCACGTGAAAACTGTATGTCCATCAGATCCCGACTACGTCTAGAATCTTAAGGTTACATGAGGAACCATATGAAGTAGTCTAACTTATGTTCAGAAAATATATTTTTAGACTCGCATATTCTTGTGATTATCCGCTCTCCAACCAAGCAGTCGCTAGTAAACTTTACATTAGTGAAACTCATAATTAGTCATTATTAGATTATCGAACTGTTTTTCTAGTGACTAGTGAAAACTTTTATGTTGAGTCGATCCCGACTACGTCTAAAATCTTATGGTTGCATAAGGACCATATTAACTAACTTAAGTTTGCAATATATATTTCGACTCGTATTTTCCTTTATCACAGTCATGCTTCCATGATTATCAAATTTTACGTTTATATTCTTGTGATTATCTGCTCTTCAACTAAGCAGTAGCTAGTAAACTTGATATTAGTGAAATTCATGATTATTCATTCTCATATTATCAAACTGATCTTCTAGTGACTCCAGTGAAAACTAAAAATCTAGTATGGTCTCATTTCGACTATCAGAAAAATTGTATGGTTACATAGGGAACCATATGAACTAACTAATGTATGGAAAATAATCTTCAGACTCGTATATTACCTTATCGGAGTCATGCTTCCATTATAATAAATTACGTATATTCATAAGTTGATCATAGAGTTATTTTAGTCTGATTATTATAAATTGATGAATCTTGTTTTAGACAAACAATATATTGCTATATTATTTGTAGTTTGTAATTTGCTATTGTAAGTCAATGTCTCTTAACATGATACGTTAGTGATAGTAAAACTCAAAATGCTTTATCAAAGCATAACTTCCATTTTTAAATAAAGCCGAAGCTGAATATTTGCAGTTTAATGTGATAAAATCGCGGGTGTTGTTAAAAACCCTGCTAATTCTTATCAACCCAATATATTGGTCTCTATTCTCATGTATTTCATTGTTAGCTATAGGCCTACTTCTTACAAAATAACCATTTTTATTCAACTTGAATGTTTTGTAAAATTGACATAATTTGAGTTTATTTCCACTATCATTTCAAGATATCTTGAAAGTAAGTTTCAATTTGTTATTAGATTAATCTAATCATAATCATATAATATTAATATTAGATCTCACATTGGTAAACTTCATCAAGCTAACCAAGTAATAAAGAAAAGAGATTGATCCATTTAATCTTCAAACTGATGAATTCCTGCATTGGTTCTCTTAAATAGAAATTGTTGTTAATCAAAGTTGTATAATGAGATGATAAAGATTGTTATTAATATACATCAGCAAAGACCCATAGGCTTACCAGATGTCTTGTCTTATCTGTGACATTATAATAGTGTGTAATCGTATATGCCTTATTAGCATCTTCGTATCCGCTATTTAGTTGTCATATTACCACTCTGTAGAAAAGGCTGAAGTGATCAATTTAATCTATTAACTTTGGCATAGGATAGTTGTTATGTTATTAGATATTTACTTTTACTAGAACTTTGAATATCCTATTGATCAGTACAAATTTTAAGCTGTAATTATTGAATTACAGTAGATTTTGTTGCATTTAAATTAACTACCTTTTACAAAAATTGTCTCGAAACTGCTTAAACTTACCATTTATCTATGCAATTAACTTCTGATAATTGTCACACTTCACATTCTTCCAACTTTTCTAATTCAATTCAAAAATTTCAAGAAGTCTTTAAGCATTGTTCCGAATAACTTGCTTTTTCATTCAAAAGTGACAAACTCATCCACTATAAAATTGTTTATTTCTGTTATGAGATAGATTGTAATTTTTATTCCTATTTGATTAATAATTGAGGTAATTCTTTCAATACTAGTAACTTATACAAAGTAACAACTTCTTAGCCTCATATTTGAAATGAGAGTTTTATCAGCTCTGTTAAGGAATTGATATTGGTATTTTAAATGTTCCAGTTGAAATTGATAAACCTTAGAGAACTAGAAGAGTATTTGTTGTAGATGTTGACAGTGATTCTTCAAATTTGAATTAGCGGTTCAACACACCTCCGTTATCCAGCATGGAAGTTGCATTAAAATTTCAGTTTATTACATGAATCAGAAGAACTGCTCCAGTTCAGTTTTTTAAAATGATTATTTAGTGAACTGTTTATGGGAACTTATTTGTAGAATTTCCGTTGAAGTTTTGGAACTCCATGATGAAAGAATACACTGAGTTGTGTTCTACTATAAATTAGATGACAATTCCACTACTATAAAGTGGAATTATCAGCCACTGTTATGATACTTGAACTGAAATTGCCCTAGTATAAAGAATTGTTGCATAGTTGAAATATACATGTGCAATCAGTAGCTATTCTTTTTATACAACATAATCATTGGACATTTATCATTAGTTCCCAATACTTATTTTATTGAAATAAGTAATTAATAAATAAGTAAATAATTTGTTCATTAAAATTATTTTTCCTATTGGAATACAGTAATAGCTTACCATCTTTACATGTCTTACAGAAGTTAGATTAGTATTCATTTTGATATCTTGTATAACCCTATTCACATAGGCTACATTAATAATACTGCTTGTCATGTTAATCAATTATGACTAGAGTAGTCACTATTTGTTTTAAAGTTTCACATTATTTGACAATAGCTATTAGTATCCAATCGATATCTTGATTGATATATATTGTTAAATTTGTTACTAAACTTTGAAACATTGTTATCATTGTATATATATAGTTTTTTTTGTATTATTGATATTATTCATATAAGTAGTAAACAATACTACAGAGTGATTCAAAAAGAATACCACAACTTTAAAATTGTGTATTTAATGAAAGAAACATAATAGAACCGTCTGTTATACCTCATTACAAAGAGTATTTAAAGAAGTTTTTTTCACTCACAAACAAGTTCAGAGATGTTCAATATGACACCCTCCAGACACTCGAGCAATATCAACCCAAAACATCCCTCAAACTCGTTCCACACTCTCTGTAGCATATCAGGCCTAACAGTTAGGTAAGCTGCTGTTACACCTGATATGCTACAGAGAGTGTGGAACGAGTTTGAGTACCTATCGGGTTGATATTAGTCGAGTGTCTGGAGGGGGTCATATTGAAAATCTCTGAACTTCTTTCTGAGTGAAAAAAACTTCTTCAAATAGCCTACGCTTTGTAATGATGTATAACAGAAGGTTCTATTATGTTTCTTTCGTTAAATACACATTTTCAAAGTTGTGGTATTCATTTTGAATCACCCTGTATTTTGAATAAAGATCATAACTAAAAGTTGGAAACTATTCCGTAGATCATAGTCAAGTTTTAACAAACTGAATGAATGTATAGACTATATTCAATTGTAATTTTTTTCTAAGAGCTTAACATCCTTGAAAAGCTCTACTACTGAAGTGAGTTAGAAATTAATTTATCTTATTTTAGGAATCCTGATGATTTGTAAATAGTTGTATTTTTTTCTAGTAAATAAAGCTCACAATTTACATGGTTCAGTCAAAGTATTTATTACTTCTTACAGTCCAATATTACAAAAGCTCAAAACTCTCACTTGATAACGGAAAACCACATTGATAGTCGTGATGCTCATTCATGATATTTTCAACTGAACTTGTAATAATAATAATAATAATATTCAGTAACTTTATCCCGTAGTTACTTTAGATCTTTGTAAGACTGTTGTTATTTTCCAGTTATCATGTTCATTGGAAAATCGTCAAGAGTTCTTAGTTTGGAAGATTTCAGAAAGTAATTGGAAACCTTTTTTTCTATTTTTGGTATAAATTTATTAATAGTCACTGTCTTAGCCTTTTGAATCAATCACTTCTTCACAAGTCTGCATAGTCTTGTACCACTACACTAACTTGAAGAAATAAAATTTTAATAGATATGTAACGGTCTTAATCAAAATTTTCTTCAGTATTTTTCCAGTTTTCTCTTGAAACTACCCTGAAATTTTACAAGGAGTTTGCTTTGATTCTCATTGAGAACAAATATTTCCCCTGATTATTCCAAGCATTACTCTGTTAACTTTTTCTGTTAATAAACGAATAGCTAGAAAATAGCGAAGCTTTTGACAATATCGTAGATTACTAACGAAAGTCTAGATTGATTTATTGATTGGCTGCCTTTATTTCCTGGGAGGGCGGCCAAAGATTGAGAGCTCCAAAGTTGTACAAAGTTCAGAAATTCCTTTACACCATTATTGGTCATTATCGTATCTTGAAAAAGTTCATTTTCGCAAATTTATTTGCCTAAGAATTTTGAATGTATTTAATTGATTAATCAAAATCATTCTCGCACTTCTAGGTGAGTTTCTTGTTTGAATTTCCATGCCATGCGGCATTTGCCTCATTTGAATCTCAATTGAATCAATCTTATTCCATATCCTCTTGGGATTAATAGCTATGAAACATGTATAAGTATTACTTATGAACAACTCCATATTATCAAAGAAAATAAGTTCTAGTTCTTTATTCTGTGATTGAGCGAGACGAAGTCGAGCGAAGCTCAACTCAGGCAACTTGTGTAAATAGGTTGTGATCATACTCCTCCTAGACTACTCGGCCGATTTCCATGAAATTTGGTTGGAACATACATATCAACGATGGGAAGGTTGTAAAATGATTAAATCTGAAATCAATGGTACCATGGAGGAATAATCACCGAGAAAACCTGGTAATAAAATCGCAGTCAAATTGGTGTCGAATTGAAGTCAAATCGGAATTTTGGAATTTTCGAGTTGGGAAAAGCTCAAAGTAGTTTCTCCTTTAAATGCTAGATCGAGCTGAGTGTTTCTCGATGATACAGAAAGATACAGTATGATGGAAAGATGAAACTGAAAGATAAAGAAAGATGAGGAGGAGAAAAAGAAGAAGACAGGTCGAATTGACGGCATATAAATCGCTGCAGACAAACGCCCCGCTCAACATTTGCAATAGCAGCATTGTTCATATCAGCATCTTATCATGGAGATATTGAAAACATCAATATATTTGAGAGACTTGAGTCAACTTCAACTCAGATGTGAATTTTCTTTCTCTAGTTTGTACAATTTTTTAGAGTAAGTGAATTCCTGCGTATGATTCTTATTCATGGAGCTTGTCATAACTTTATTTTTATTAATATTATAGAACACATCATGATGAATAAACTCTACACTAAAGGTAAATATTAAGAACAGAACTTAACTCCTTGCGGTCAAGTTGTTAGTGAATTAGCATTTGTTATCTGGTTAGTTTATTCTAATATTTGTTGGACTGTCGTTTTCCAAGGATCGGTTGTTTTAGCTTTTTAACTAGTTATCAAATCTTTCAAGTTATCCCTGGATTATAGACTGCAGCAAGTGTAAGGCAGATGCTTACATAATTTATTATGTCCCATTTATCTTCTCTTGCTTAAATAAAAAGGAGATTGGAAAATTTATTATAGCAGGAGGCTCGCTCTGGTATTTTTTTGTTGAAGTGGTCCATGTCTTGGAGAATGAACCTTTGGGATTATAATGATTTTTCTCTTGAAATATTTCAATTCTGCTATGAATACAGGTGATAAAGGCTCGTAGAGCAAAGTGGACCACTGAAGACCTTCAGATGAAGAAAATATATAAGCAATAATTCAGGTCAAGCTTGAATTTTGTCGAGTTAGCCTCAATAGAATTATTCAAGCAACCTATGAATGTTGATTCACGTCTGAAGATTACAAGCTTCAATAATTGAACATCTTTCCATTATTGACTAGGCTTGCGTGAATATTTGTTGCAAAAATCGTAGCTTCTGAGTTCTGTTATTCTTTTTTCAAACATTTTTTTTTCATTTTTCAAATATAGGCACTGCACCTCAGCCACAATAGCCACTTATTATATTATTGTCATGATAATAAGATTCTTCTCTCAATAATATATATTTTTTTTTATCTTGTCAACTTTTCATAAAAAAGCTTCTGAATTATTGTAAATTTTTCCAAATATATTGTTTACACTTTTACAATGCATAATTTATATTGCATTTTGGCACTTCAATCAGAAATGTATTTTTCGCTAGTACTGTAATTTGCTGGTCTAGATTCTAGGAGAGAAATTTCATTTTGGTTTGAGTGAGCAATCTCGTATTTTAGTACCAGTTTCCTAGTGTAGACTGTTGATGAGTATTTCGTTAAAAAAAAGCATTTTAATTTTAAATCATTGAATTGAATAAAAATTCTTTGATTTGAAGAGATTACTCTGTCTTAAACTATAAAAGGAGTTCCTTTACTTGTTGGCTTCAATTTATATGAATAAATTATGTAAAATCTATCAAAAAACTATACATATTTATTTTAGATGGGTCTAAATATGAGAATGAATAAATTAATTTATTATGGACGTCTAATTAATGATTCTTTTGTATTTTCAGAACTGTAATGCCTACTGCTATTATGGCTGCTGCCAAGAAATCTGCCCAAAAGAGTGAAGAGGTACTAGAAACTGCCCCCTTCGATCCCAGGTTCCCAAACACCAATCAGACCAGGTTAGTGCAATATTTATTGAATTTTGAATTGTCTACTAAACATTTTACACTTTGGGTGATGCAATTATACCCATGAGACATCTGAAATAACAGTTTTTAAATGAACATTTAACTTTGTGGATAAATTATGAGCTTATATTATATTAGTCAATTGAAGGGAACCTACTTATCTGTCAATATGCTCAGTCATGCTATTGTTTTTCCAGTAGGCTAATCAATAACAAGATCGAGAAAGATTCTATTGACATTGAATTTATTTATTATTTAACATGGTATTAATGCATTTCCAACTGTTGTGCAGTCTCCTAGCCATTTAAACGAATTACTAAGTATTATTTACAAGAATGTAGATTTGCTCTGTTCGAATAAATTTTTTATCCTCTGATATTTTTTCGACTTGCTGAAGACGCAGTCACTCCTACTGGAGGCAAGCTGGACTCCAGCTTCGTTTCCAACGAATACTGGGTTCGATTCCCAATAGTTTTGTACTGTATTTCAACTTTTTCTTTTAAAAGCTGTAGAATATCAACTTTTCTATGATCAATTATTTACTGATTCCAGTTGTGTATTGTTATTTACTGTTCCATTAGGTATTTGACCCATTGACTCTCCCATTGGTGACCATTGTCATCCCATAATATTTTTTGCTGGGGATGATGTCCACATAAGCTCTAAGCTTGCGCGTGGGTAATGGGAAGGATGATGATGAGATGAATGGACCTAAAGATTTAGGTGGGTTCCGAACCACCGGGAAGCGATAATGAAATTAGAGTTGTGTCATTGGACGGCAGACTATGTTTTGTGACCAGTCTCTAATTTGTAAAACCCGTATTTGAGTTGAAAGAACTAGATTTCTCTTTGGATTATTATTATATCTTGCAATTTTCATTGCTGTGTGATCCTTTTTGTAGTTTCACTTGGTCTCTATGTTTCTTTTATTGGTGGATACGATTTTTTTACTACAAAACATTTTCAAGTCAGGGTTCTTAGAAGACGTTTTGGACTCTGTCTGTGTTTTCATCCTACAAGTTATATATATATATATTTTTTTGTTCTTAGCACAGACAGCTTGTATGATGACTCGACTGTGGAATAAGCAGCCGTGCTATATCTTACAAACGCACCATTCCACGATTTTGCCATGAAGTTTGTTGTGTTATCGGAACTTTATGATCGACACAAATCGACATCTAAGAAATTGACTTTTGAACCTTGATTCCCAGTCTATTCATCTCATTATTGATTGTTCAATCAATCTATTTGATTGAACCAGTCTTTTTGATTGTTCAATATTGCATTATTGTCAGTATTATACCAAGTAAATAGTAGTGTGTACCAAGGTAAATAGAATGCATGTACTCTATTAACCTTTGTGTGTACTTTGTATGATTTGTATTTTTGAACACTTTTCGAATGTACCGGTAATGAAATAATTAATTGAATTTATTTTTTATAATGCAGGTACTGTTACCAGAGCTACTTGGATTTCCATCGATGCCAGAAAGTGAAAGGTGAAGGCTATGAGCCCTGTGCTTACTTCAAGAGGGTCTACACATCGCTGTGCCCATTCGAATGGGTGGAGAAGTGGGACACCCAAATATCCGAGGGCAATTTCGCTGGACACATCTAAATCTTTCTTATCATAATAATTCTAGTAAACTAAATTGGTGTTACATTAGAAATTATTCAATGCTATAAATAGTTTCAAATTCCGAGTGTATTATTTCATGCGATTGGTGTCTCCGAGATCCATAATCACCATTATTGTTCTTATTATCAATAAAATAATCTGTTAAAATTTTATGAGCATTTTCTTAGAAACTTCACGATTATCAGCAGCACATTTTACATCATTGAATGGTGGAGTGATTCGATTATTTTCTTGAATTTGAAACTGTTCGCTTCAAGTGTTTTAGCCTGTTTAGGATCAATAGTCTACAGCTCCGGTATTTGAATGTATAATTTGTCATAACGTTTTTATTTCCGAATGGAACAATATTTAATTTGTTCAGTAAAATGTTTTAGGTGTGGCTGCAATAAGAAGCGGTGAGCTCAAGATAATATAATTAATTTTATCGATTATAATACTATTCCTCTTTTGTCTTATATTATTGCTTAGTTCCATTAAGCTTATCTGTTTCCAAGACAGTTGAAGGAATCAAAATGCTCTAGTAGCCTACATTCTCTGTTTTATATACATATAATTATTATTGGATACGTCGGATTCATTCACGGTTTGATTAATTCTCATTCATTTCAAAACAATCGAAATACTGAAGTTATATAGCCTAATACCTGAAATTTCCAAGGCTATAATATTTCATTCCCATTTGATTGATCAACAGTATCACATTATTTATGAGATGTGAAGGAGGAACACATACGTGGATTTACGGAGGTGTGCAACAACCTAAGACTTTTGTAATTTATTCTCAAAATTCTTTAAATTTTCTTCATGGTGAATATTTTCATTTTATTGAACCCAGATTTATTTCATGATTAAATTAATTTACTACATTAAGGATTTTACGTTTCAAGGGGACTTGGAATGAATAATACAGTTATTAATAAATATATAAATAATCATAATGAATGAATTGGAGTTTGTAAAGCCGGGGTTCCACTGAATAATAGTAATCACGTGTGTAGGAATCCAGTTTCTTCTTACTTCAAAATGACATCAGTGAGGCTGAAAATGACAGCACTGGATAGGATTAGGATGCATTTTAATTGAAGCAGTTATCAAGTTTTCAATAGCTGTGTGAAAAAATTTATGGTATTGGGTTATAAAAATTAGTTTTATAAAAAACGCCTGTTAATTTTAAAATTTTCTCAGAAAATAAAATTCAATACAGTAACTTTGTTTTCAATCCATAGGCTATGAGAGAATAGAAGCGAATAGAATATGAGCGAATTGATTATCTTCTGTAAAAGCGATAATAACATCATCATTTTTTTGATGATACAGTATGAAGTTTTTTGTTACCTTATCCAAAATAAATTTTCTCACCAACTTGACATTTGATTAGATAACTGTTTTATGAACAATATTTTTTTCAAACTACAATAATTCAAATTTCGAGGCACAAGTCATGTTAAGCAACCAATGTCTTTTTGTAGTGGCAGAACTGCACTCAATCAATATCAATAATATGGGACGTTACCAAAGTGTACTAACTACATTCTTGTTTATTTACACTGACTACAATATTTGTATCACATTCCTGAGTTGGACCAATATGTCGGCTGTGTGCAACATTTATTTGGTCAAATTTATATTCCTTCACCATCCGACAATGTGTACCAACAATCAAGTGTACCACATTTTGTGTTGGACCAATAGGACTATATCGGCTGCATGCAACAAAATTCTGGTTCAAATTGAATAATATCCCTTCACTTTTATGACGATGTGTACCAACGACAAGTGTACCACATTCTCGAGTTGGACCAATATGTCGGCTGCATGCACGACATCTTGGTTCAGAAAATGGACCAAGCTGTCGTTGGTTAAAAATGTCGCTCTCCTGATTATAAAATTCTTTACAAGGAGATATAAATTTGTATCTTCTTGTTTTTGTAATAAAAAAATTATCTTCACTTTTTCCTCTTATTATTCAAATATTTTTATATCATTTGACAATTTCAGTTGAGATAAATATACAGCACAGATCAGGTTAGATCGATCATGCGCAAAAACAGATTTTCATTTTCTGCTTCCATCTGTCAGATTTGGCTTTGGGAATAGTTCCGTTATGTCGGTTCTCGGGTGAGGTTGTGCTAATTCTTTTTGAAATAAATGTGAATTATTGTGTGAAATGGAATATAGTGCGTTTAGATTAAAATAATCTTGAAATTCCGTAATCAGTGTTATTTTTAGCAATAGTGCAGTTTATGAGTGAGAGTGGTTTGAGTAGATTCCTATTGAGGCTATGAAGAGTTAGCGGATACTTGACAAAAGGTATTGAAATATTATCTGTTTACTTGCATTACGGTACTTAGATTTCAGATAAGGATTTTTAATCAAGTTTAGTACCGTTCATCATGACTAACGTGATTCTTAATAATGTGATATTTAATGAATAAACATGAGCTTAGTTCCAGATAGGTTTGATCGATTGAACACTGAAACGGGTCGGGGTCAAGGGAATTCTTATAGATTGGGTCAATGATATCTGACAAAGATCATTGCTTTTGATTCGCGTGGATTTTATAAAATTGACATTTGCAGTTTTATAATGTAATTGACAAGAACAGTTTTATCAAATATCTCTTGATTGATTTAGCCTTCAATATGGAACTTGAGAACATATGTTAGTTGAAGTAGCATAATTCTATGATCAAATATTTTGGGAATCTTTCCAGTAGTAGAATAATATGATTTTTGATATTTTGGAGCAAAGATCGATACGGTATTAAAAGCGAGCAATAAGTTATTTTCTAATTAAATACCTTTTCTTTGAACCGTTCTGCATCCTGGACACCCATTTAATAAGTTGAACCCATTCAATTGGTTTACATGGTTTTAATTAATTAATAAATTAAGAGTTATATATTTATTCAGAGGCCATAGCTAATTGGGTTTATCACTGATTTGATAACCCATAGCTCCTGGGTTTGATCTTCAATAATTAGGCTATATTCCTTTCCATTACGAATAAGAAGGCATGTGAGTATCATCCTCAGGAAAAAAATATTGTAAGGGTTCACCATGTTTGTTGGAACATCAAAATTGGGGAACATCAAATGTTATACTACGAGTTGGAACTCTTGTTTGAATTTCTTCATAATAATATATCATAGAATTCAGTAATAACTTACTGAGAATATTGAAGCTTGAATCACATCATAGATTTTTTTATTGATATTCCATATTATAACAGACTACTTCTGTTGTCAAAACTAGGCTACTAAGTACTATGGAGGCTCTTCCAGTGGCACTTCTGTGGTGGCATCATAGTAATTGAAACACCAGTACAGCCACCAAAGCTCCCAACAATCGCACCGTCCAAATCGCCATAGCAATAATCACTAAAACAGAAATGGCAAATAAGATTCATGCAATGAAGTGATGGGGTGGAATCACGGAAGATAGAAAAATCTGCTACACTGCCATTACACATTTAGTGGAGCATTTGATCACGCCTCCAACACCTAATGTGTCATGCTCTCATATGAAACAATGATACCATGTGGTGGTTCCACCATAATGGAGGCCTAGTGTGGCATTGGCGTTATAGACGTTTTAGTAAGTAAATTGGATAACTTATCACGTTTACTACTACACAAAAATTTGAATGATTTACTGCTCTCAATTAGCATTGATTAACAATGTCTCGCATAATAATCTTCCTTCTTGCACTCGTAAAAGTGTAGCCTATTCGTAAATTATTTTTATGAACATCTTGTTATCAACTGGAATTTAGATTAATTTAAATAAATTATTTAATATCTTGCCTTCTAATTGATGTTATTCTTTTCAGTGAACAATCTGAACTGATTAGGATGATGATGAATGTGACAAGTGGCGCGAAAGACTCTGCTAGCTCGCTGATAACACACGCGATGACCGGAAGCAGTACCGAGCCGTCTCCGGCTGCCGCTGTGTCCTCGACAAGTGAGCCACTGTGGTCCACCGTGGGACCAGTCGCTGATCCCATATTTCTGCAGACCAAGCTGGCGCAATGCATCGCCGGTGCTTTTGTCTGGGTCGCTCTCTTCCTAACTTGTCAACAGGTAAGAATAAATTGTATTTTCTCACAAAAAATGGCATTTGTACTAAAAATAGCTATAAGCTTATATGGTATACAATAGTCAAATACTATTTTCTTAATATCGGCTCATCCCACAATATTCAATGAAGTTTTGAATGAAAGGGAATTGGATATTGCCAAAACGCTATAAAATACACTGAAATAAAAACACTTATTTTAAATAATTGAGTGAAAATACTATTTTCTTTAATATCAGCTCATCCCACAGTAGGCCTACAAGCACAGACAACAGTATAGTTAGTCTATGTTACAAGTTTGGCTTGGGTAGAGATGGTGACTATTTTAAACCCAGGCTAGGTGAGACTATTTTAAACTAAAATAAATGGAAGTTTTGAATGAAAAGGAATTAGATATTGCCAAAGCCCTATAAAATACACTGAAATAGAATCACTGATATTAAATAATTGATGTGGGGTGACGCTTGATTGAAAATAGCCCTATTTTTTTAAAAGTTGAGAAATATTAAGTGAAATAACTTTTTATATTTGAGCTTACAACCACCAACAGAAAAATAATGGAACTTGTCATTTATTTCTATAAAGGCTTCACATGACTGAGTTTCAAGGCTTTAACTAGTGAAAAGTTTATTATGGAGAAATAACACAACAGTTCAGAGGGCCGGCTGCGCCCTAACTTCGCACTTCTAGAAAATGAGCAAAGACAGCCGATCAGTCAAACACATCAGAATTTTTCATTACGATTTTATATTGATCATACAATAATGTAGGTTTTTTAAATTTGGCGAACCGGTATCTCGTTGTTTTAATAAGTTTGTGGTTTTGACAAGTCTTTATTGAGTATGCATAATTACCACTTCACCTTCGTTACTACAAACAATTTAATTTTTTTGTTTGAAACCTTTTGAGAAGATATCCTGTTGGGTCGGGGCTGTGAGATTCCTTCTTTCTACCCAACTGGCCTTCATCTTCTCATAATTATGATTGAAAACACTTTCTAGCATTTCTTCTTGCATGTCCATTCTGTCATATGCAGTTTAGGCATGCGCATCATGATCTTTTAAACTTAGCTTGAAAGATCATCTTCATTCAAGGAAGAACTAGATGAGGAAGATGAGATTTGTATAGTTTTGTAAATCTATCTAATGTTTTGTAGCTATGGGTCCCTTTCGATTGTAGATTTCAGCACCATTTCAACCATAAAGCCTGGTAGCAGTTAGCGGTACTGAGTAGTGAGGTAAACTAACTCTCTACTTCACGAGTAGCTGTTGAGGCATACAAATTTAACTCCACAAGTGGAAGGAATTTTAAGTGAAGTGTAGGCTACGTCTTACTTACAAAAACAAGTAATCTACCATCACTCTACTTACGTTTTCATTGGGAGAGTCTTCACAAGATAATTGTACTCGCTAATGATAACCAGGCTTTTAGGTAGCAGTTAGCTACTGTTTGTTTTCTGTCGAACTCCTGGAACATATAAAAGCTGTAGGCTACATTTTTTACAGATGCCTTTTTTCACGCAAATGAATGTTTCTCTTTCCAAAATATAGTATTTTTCTTGAACTAATGTAAAAATATTATAGCCTGATATGACATTTGTCAGTACCATATTTTTATTATTTGTTAATATTACATAATAATAAATAATAATAATAAATAATATACAAAAGCAAATTAAATAACCACATTCAAGTTATTTTTTGCTATTCTACTTGTCAATTTGATTTGAAACGCTCAACTTGCATTCACAATTTACCAGAATTTATTGAAGGTGATCAAGATTGAATGCATCTTGCTATTTGCTACCGTAGCCTATTGAGAATTGAATACATCACGCACAGTAATTGAAACTATAAAAATTCAAGTGTTTCTTGAAATCAAGTGCCTAACAACATTTTCCATAAATCGGTTGTCGAAAATTGTACTTTTCGCCTCTCTTGCCATAAAATTAATGTTGCTGTTGAACTTGATACTCAGATTTCTGATTCAACGATTGCCGGAATCTTCTGAATGGAATTAAGATTTCTTTAGCTTGGCTCTTTCGCCTTGCGTTGTGTGTGTGTGGCTTTTCACCCTCACCTAACAGAGATAACGTTTCAATAACGTCAATTTTCAAGTAACCTGATATCATATTTATGCTTTGACGAGTATAAAAATTTATATTTTTTTCATTTCCTATGCTAAATTATTACGAAATTATTACGGAAATACAGTAGTGATGCTGCGCTTCTTATCTACTCCTTCACGGGTGTAACGCTTAATCTACTTGAAAACCAAATTCTGCATTCCATGCTGCAGAATTCCATCCCAAATTTATAGATGTAAAAAGAATCGTTACACGTAATTCGGTTGTCGATACAATACCTACAAAAAACTGGAGAATTAGAATACTAGATCATGAATCACGGTGCCTTTTTGTTCCTGCTCAGTCTACTGTAACTGTCTACCGCCCTCTCCCTCTAGCCTCTGCTCTGATGCTATCCTGATAATATCACAGATATAGTACGCATGTTCAACCATAGTTTATATCTATGCACGATACTCACTCCAGTGTGGATGCAGAAAAGGTTAAATCCAAGGTAAACCGGTTCCATAACTCGCGATTCTTTATTCTTAGTGCAGCAATCGTGTTGCCGTCGTCCCTTTCATTCAATGGCCTTTCCTGATCAAAATGATCGTGCGTTGAAAATCGCACTACTCAAGATCTCTGCTGAGTACAATGTCATGGGTTGTATTGGAACATGCTAAACATCGTTTTCAATATCCCCCGGATCTAGATCAAGGGATTATAAAATTGTAAACATTTTTATTTAGTTGAGAGTTCTTCTCACTCACAAAGAACAGCTTGTTTCTTATTTTATTGATTCAACAAGATTTTGTTTAGAAGACTATTCTAAATGTAATTAGCCTATACTCAATAATTTATTTTATCAATAATTCTGTACAAATACAAATTCGTTTGTAAAGAATTTCGAACGTCTTTACAATCGAGAAAATGTTGTCATTACATAATAATAAGGAAATATTATATTAAAAGGCAGTCTAATATTTACAGCATTAAAAGATAAATAATTGAATCATCTAGAAAATATTGCCAGTTATTAGTTTTCTGCTTCAATTGTCGTAACTTAGTTTACTTACAATAGTGTTTGAGGGTTCATACTCAATTATTATTATCGTAATAGGTGAATTTTAGTGTAATACATCTCTGTATTATTCTCACCAAATCAATGGTTAATTTTGATATGATGTGGCTTAATGATAACTTAATACTCTCAATCGCGGCTTTTATTTCTAGCTGTCAAGCTTCCTCTCTTCCTTTCCCTCAAAAACACATTGAGCTGATCATCGATCCATTGATCTAAGCATTACCTACATGTAGATAGTATTAGGGTAAAATGGAACACAAGATTATTTCCTTCTGAATAATTTTTATTTACTCTGGGTTCCTGCCAAAGACATCGTATCTTAATATACGTTGAACTTCAACTGTTCTATTTGATTTCCCATACGTTCAAGTTGCAATAATCAATCACATTCTAAATAAATTAGTTAGGCGTACACCGTTAGTCAAGACAAGACGAGATTAGTCACTTTTAGTTAGCATCATTATTAGTTGCTTATGAAGCCACACACCGATTAGTCATTGCATCGGTGTGTGCTGCCAGCAACTATGTGAGTTATTGTGACCAATCGTCTTGTCTTGTCTAGACCAACTGTTGCATGTATGCCTCACTCAAGATTCTTCCATCTCAGAGGTTAATAATAATATTTTATTGATTAATACAATTTAATTTAGGTTTCTTAACCTACTGACCAATCTTAATCTATAATCATCTTTTTTAATAGAAAAATATTAATAGGTTTGAAGAAATTTAGGTACCGTGTTATAGTTTATCAATAATTCTGTACAAATGCAAATTCGTTTGTAAAGAATTTCGAACGTCTTCACAATTGAAAAATTTTGTCATTATATAATAATAAGGAAATATTTCAGGTTAGATATTTTCTTTTCTGTATATTACATTCTTTATGGATAGTTACCATTCTCTTTTATAGTAGTCACAGCCTGTTTGAGAAGAATTGCAATGAAGGTAATATCATTAAGGCCGTGATTACCATTAGGCTCGAATATACTCAGACTTTTTCAACGTCACCTTATACATGAAAATTTTAGATCATGCTATATAAGAATTAGAAAGCATGGCTTGTCGGAGAAGTCGCAAGTGGCGGGAATAATAATTATTGTTCAGATTGTTTTAAAGAAACCAAATGATGGGGAATAAATGTTATTCTATTCCTGATGAACGCTAATTTTATGCATAGATGCATTCTGCTTGATATAAACATAGATATTTTCAGTAATCCATATTTGTACAACCATATTTGGGGCAGTCCGTTCTCTCCATTGATAAATAAATAAATAAATATTAGGCTATATATCTGTCAAACAGCATTACAGTATATATCGGTAATCAGCAAATGATTTTTCTAATGAATTAAAAACGTATCAGGATACACTTTTAACACCAGGTGCCTTCAGATCGCAAAATGAACCAGCTATACTTTGAAAGCCTTTTTCTGTATTAACGTTCAGAAAAATGTCTTGTCAGTCATGTCATTCTTGTGAGGTACTCGTTTGCGATCTGATGAAAATTTTTGCAATTGTTGGAAGATAAACGAGGAAGAAGCTGAATCAGAGTTCGTTCACTCACTCATGACTCCTCTTACCGAAGAAATATTTAGTGCGGCATCAGTAGACGTTCCAGGCTCTATTGTTGTCATGCGCAATGGAGCATGAAATTTGAACGGACCTCGTGAGTGATTCACACGACTGGCTTACTAGTGAAAAGAAAGCTGGCTTCTCATGTCTAACCAAAACTAAGTCTAACCAAACTTATATTTTCTTGTCTTCACACGAGATCATCTTCATGAAATTAAATGATTGGTGACAGATCTGAAGAGTACAGAATTATGTGGGTAGTCATATTGAGATTTTTCAACTGCTTACATGCTTAATTTTTATTTTCAGGGACACATCGGGTAATTATGATTTTATGACTGCTATTTTATTGTAATTTTATCGGTGTAATGAGTTATGAAGTATTCACAGTATATATTTTTTTGCAGGTGAGTTGCTCAACCATTCATAAAAAGATATTTCAAGAAGCAGAAACTGGTAAGGAAAGATGTGCGTTTTCTCTTTAAGCTATTTATCTTAATTTTAGCCCTGTTAATAAATCATTCCTACGAAGTTTTTTGGATGCATTGTTGATTAACGATTAAATTCGCAGTTTTTTTTAATCAGCTTGTTCTATTTCTATCCATGGCTCACCTGATAGAGTTTCACTGAGCATTCATTGCTATTATACATTCATGTATTATTATAATTAAAAAAAAATTCGAGATACAATTCTCTTTTGTTCTGTCTACAGAATATTGTAATCAAATTTAGTCAGTTATATGAAACCAATGTTGAATACTATTTAACAATTCTCTTACAATTAAATTTTGAAACAATACTTCTTTCAGTCATGAGTTGAGTAGTATGAAATGTGATAAATTCAAGAACATAAATAAAATAGATCGCCCAGATAAGTTAAGTTTCAGAAATTTCACTCAAAATGTACTATTTAATACTATTACTATTCATTTTTCAATAGATGATACAACTCATTCGAGTTAACACTGTCTTTGGTTACAATGAAAATGAAACCGAGAGTCAAAGTACGATTATAGAAAAATCAAATCGTCTGGCATAGTAGCTTCGTTACTTATAATTATTTACTAGAATATCAGTCTATAATATTATTGAAATATTCATAAATAGAACATATTTTAATTCAAATTATATAATTTGTGATACAGAAAATCACAAGATCATATGACTTCAGGGGGTTACAAGTGATGTCATATTTCTATGATAAGATTTCAGATCTATCATAAAGCCATATTATTTCATAATGATTGAACAATTCCACTATAATTATTGCTCAGTGTTGCATTTATTTTTCCTAGATAGATTTTCTAGCAAGATATCCCATGTAGTAAATTTATTCAAATAGCAAACATTGACCTTCTATTGCTTCGCTCAATTCCTTAAAATTCAATAACGGCGAGCATTGAGCAGGGTGTTTAGCCTCGATCTTGCAGGTGCAAGGCCGAAAATGTCCGTCTATCCAAGCTTCGTGTGTATTAAGGGGAACTGTTATAATCTGCTTCCGGGCTCAGTAATCCTTGATGCATTGCAGAATAATTCAGTCAATGATAATGTTATTAAAATTCAAGTGTGTGGATTGCTCGTTCGAAATTGTTTGGTAACCATCTTATACATGAAAATAATTTTGTGTCTGACTTTGGGAAGTTCGTGGAGAAGATTGAGTGGACCGATTTTGATGCGGTTTGCGCCAAAAGATAGATAAAAAATCGAAGTTTTGCAGGTTCTATTTGTTTTTCAAAAATAATCATTTTAAATAGAACTTTGATAAAAACATAAAATAGTTTCCTGTGGCACTATCTGTTGGCATAAGTGTACTAGTTATTGAATGTATTGAGTTTAGTTTGTTGAATTCCCCATAGATAGAGCTTAGAAAGATTTTTCTAAAAGTAGTACAGTGACCAGTAATCACTGTACAAGGTAGGTTTTAATTGGTACGACTGAGCTGCTGTCAGCTGCAGATAGTTAAAATAGCAACAACTGTATTAAGAACTAAGAATATTTAGAAAATTCAAGTGAGCGGCGCTTTGCGCTGCACGGGGTGAACTCGTTTTTATGAATTTAAAAAGTACTATTACACTGTATTTTGTTATGAAAACTGCTCCATCTTATTTCAAGGTGTATACTATGATATGTAAGATGAAAATCTTGCATTAATTTTTGAGCTCTGTGAATTATTTGAATTTCAGTTTAATTATAAAATATGAATTTATATACATTCACAATATGCATTGGATATTGTGTGATGTGTTTAGCAGTTGTTCAAATTATTTCTCTTATCAATATGAAAATGATATGCAACTCATATTACTCCACAGTTTTATTGCAAATTTGATGTGCCACAATGATGTTGAAAGTTGTATGGGTATATAAGTAGTTATTATAGATCAATACTGTTCTTGTGATTATTTTGCTACGTCCAATGAAAAAGAAGGATATAAGATATAACCTATATATTAATAATGGGAGAGTGTAAATTCATCTCGATAGACAGAATCAAATTTTAATAGATTCAAGTGTGTTGAGTGGAACTAAACTGTGCTTTGAAAGTTGTATTAATAGACTAGTTTTTATCTTTGAACTACTTTCTATTATGTAGGTACTCTACTTAACCTTCTAGTTTGCATTCAACAATTTAGTCTCATACAAAATGTCTTGATGTGGGTCGCTTGAAAAAAGCCCGCATCATAGTATTGACTATTGACTTTATCAATATGAGAATAAAATTTAATTCAGATCACTCCAATAATTGCAAATTAGATGTGCTACAATTGAATCTTAACAAGACGATATTAGTCACAGACACTATTAAACACCGATGCAATGACTAATCGGTGCGTGTTGCTTCTATTGAAGCTGTGACCAATCCTCGTCTTGTCTCTTCTTGACTAACCGGTGTACGCCTAAACTCAGATAAATGAAAGATCTTCATTAAAATGGTGTTTTGCGCTTAACCTGTCCATTTTTTGTATTTTCCAACTTTGAAACTTCTAAATCACATTCATTTATTGAATAGATGTCGATTTCTATTACAATATCGTGGGTTTTGTTGAAAGACAATTTTGTAATTTAAAATTCTGTGATAATCGAAATCAGTATACTTTGTTTAAAAACCGAAGTTGAAACATATTATAGATCCTTAATACTTGTGTTTACTGCAAAACTATTGAATAACCAAGTTGAAACAATATTAGGCTATTGATCCTTTTACTTGGTGTTACTGTAAAATTTATGGCAATTACTACTCGCTCTCTGTTGGAGCTACTTATTCAATTCTCACTAGTTGTTTTAATAATAATTAATTAGACGATAACTAAAATATTGCTATCAAATACTGAAGACTTTTGCAACCGTTAATGCTGACAGCTGAATAAATAGCTGTAGGAAACTCGAGGTGGAGGTCGTCTAAATCTCTTTCAGTTCCTATTAGAATATACAAGGAATTAGTTCCTTGAGAGATGATTTTTGCATGGCATATAATATAGCACGATCCATTTACATTAGAGCATTGAAGATCCATCCCCTGCCAATCCGATTATTGGTTCTCTGCAATAAAAACCAGAAGTTTTAGACCTCTCATAAAATTCTTTATTCATTTTTTATATGTACCTACTTGAATAAAACATATCGAGTCATCTTAACTGTGCATGCCTTGATGGCTTCCACTAAAATAGTTTTTTATTCAAGATGTTTTATGTTACGCTTTTCCTAAACCTTTTTCCAGCGACCGTCAACAATGGTGTTGTCACTTTTATTAATTAGGGCGTTTCCGTCGGACCAGTATTATATCACGGAATAAAAAATTTGCCCCGAGAAAGGCACAAGAAATGGCTGTAGCAATTTTTTTGTCTGATAAAGATTGCAAGACTGATGCAAAGAGGAGTTAAATTTTCCCAGTGGTGTTTTCATCAGAGGTTAACGGGGTAAGGTAGGCTGGGTAGGGGAGATTAGTTCCGTAGCGTCAGGTCGTTCAATTAGCGTACATCATTAGGCTTAGTGCAATCAGCTTGCTAACCATCAATCAAGACACAGCGACAAACAAAACAATTAATTTTAGTCCTGATAACACGCGCACGAGAGCACTCTGCTTTTGTCTTTCTAGATCCTGTCTCACTGTGTGGGTGTAATAAAATATTCTGGTCCATTCGTTTCTATTCTATTGTCTTGAAGACTAATCAAAAATACTCTACCAATTATTGATCTCCTACAAATGGATTCAGACCTGGTACCTTGGAGTTCAGGATAGTATTTCAAAATATACTCCTCATATTTCTGCTACAAAAGATAAAAACATGAAATAAATTTATGCTCAATATGAATAACCTTGGAACTAAATTTTTTGTCAATGTGTTTTAATGATACTAAAATTCATGATCGAGTAACAGTGTTACCAATAAAAGATTTTTGTTTATAAGAATTGGTATTTGCTGAAGAACATTTGATTCAACAAACTTGAAAGTTAATTTAATTATTGGTTTTTGGTCTATAACGTATTAAACAAAAATGAGTCCTCCCAGTATTTAAACCCACGAGCCGCCACTGATTTATATGCTGAGATAAAACTACTTGTCACAAAGATTGTGCCAAATAAAGGCACAATTCTAATGCAATCGATGCTTGAGAGAATTGCACTAGAATTATGTTAGTTTGTGAAGAGTTTGGCAATATTCAAATATTTATCTCATCATTTCCCATAAATTCGTCAACCATCAACTCATTTAAAGCATGAAGTCAAGTAGAAGCTCTGATTTGATTTTGCTTCACTGTATGAGCAAATCTCATTAAGTCTTCTAGAATTCAGATGAGTGTTTAACATTGTTTTGATGAAAAATAAAATAATTCTGTAAAATAACAGCTTTCATTGTGGTTCTGGCAATTAGAAAAGAAAAAGGGAAGTAAGTGTTATGGTTATGGATCTGAATATTCTAACAACATTATTTACTTTGTATGTACAGTATTATAAATATTTGCAGGTTGTTATGTTGAACAGTGAGATTTAGATCAGCATCAGCGCATAGAAAAGAGAAGTGAGACCTCGCATTATGAAAGTAGGCCGGCTCCGGTATCTTGTCTCAGGAGAAGACAGGAGAGGATGAAATTGGCGAATTGAAAAGAGAAGGAGGAGAGTGGAAGAAGAATGTCTGGGATGAGGTTGTTGAGGAGGAGGAGGTGGTGGTGGTGGAGCGGGAGGAGGAGGTTTATCGATTTGTTTCCTTTCTACCCTTGTTTCTATTCTGGCTCCAGTGTAGTGCAGTACTCTATACTCAATGGTCTGTCTCTAATATCTTGGAATGAGTTTTTATTTATCATAAGCCACCGGTTCAGGTGGATTAATAGTTATTGTCCTTCGAGTAAACTCTCATTAAGAGTTGTTAGTATGTTGCCGACTTTTGGAAATCATTTTGATTTCCCATAACTATGATTTTTGTTTAATTGAATGTGATGGGCTAAAATAATAAGGATAATATTCTATTTATTATATAATATAGCTGTATAATACAGAAATAATTATTATGAGGAATGAGCGGTAACAGTACTCAACAGAACTTTGACTCAGAAACATTGCAATTGCTACTAATATGAATTGTATTAAACTTACATCTCAATTTTTAATAACTAGTCTCGGAAAATTGCAATTGTTACTCATTCATCTGAATTCATTTTTTCATTCCATTCTTTTTTAACAATATACTGAGCAGATGAAAGGGGGTTCATTTGAATTGCTTCCTGCTGCAAATTTCAATTTCTTTCTCACAGAATTGTATGAATTTGATGATGAATAAATTTATTACTATTCAAGTTTTCCTTCCCTCCTAGTCTATGCAAATTGAGGAGTTTCCTTTCACGATCTTAACAAAGAAGCTTTAACATTCCAGTCTGTGCTTGAATATTCATAGTATGCATTTTCCATTCATGTGGGTTGAAGTTTGAGGGTTGTCGCTTGCTTTTAAATGCGAGTGGGCGAATGGCGTAGTATCAAATCATGTCCCATCCCCATCACTGCCATTGCAACACAAATGACGTCAAACGTGTTTCAGAACAGAGCATCTCTTCTCGTTGCTTTGCGCGGCAAATTATTGCCGCCCTTCAAGAGTTTGGCAGAAGCGTTTCAGACCGAAATGAAATATCGTCTCATCTGACATCTACTTCTATTTATTCTTCTCCCTTCAAGGCTTCAAGTGTCAACAATTCCGTTTCTGACAAGAAATTTGTCGTTGCTGTGCTGTCTGTTGTGAATCATTACTTAACTCAGTTGCTGTAGAAAACATTTCTAGAATGTTCTAGATTCTCTTGTTTGTGGTATGTACATCTCGGGCAGTACTTCTTAATTTTTCTAACTAAGTAATGATGTTATCAGACTAACAATTCTCAGAATTTCCAGGATATTTTTTTTATATTTCATTTCTAATTCTAGATATCTTGTTCGTGTTATATCCATTATCGTGTTTGTGGCAGTACTTCTCCATTTATGTCATGAAAAAATGTTATTGGACTCTCTAGTTCTACGATTTTCCTATATATTTTTTTTCGTTTTTCCCTGTTACTTTTTTATTCTAACGGTTATTCTGATTGGTTGTTTATGCTAGATGTGGGGTACAGCAGTAGAAGTTCTATATTGTAACAACCAAATGAAAATATTGAAGTATCTTATCCAATACTTCCTAGAGACTCATACTGGAACTTTAATTTCAATGGAACTGAATTTATATGGTCAAGATTTAAGTTCATTCTAGATCTAGACCATGTTATTATTTTCTTGATCTACAGTAGTACAATTATGATGTATGAGTACAATCTTGATCTGACTTGAAAGAAATCCAGCGTTGATGAATGATCAAAGAATGTCTTATTCACAATAAAGTGAATTCAACGTATGGTCCGGTCCAAATTTAAAGAGAAGGGGTGTAGGGACCATTAGCAGGTAGTGGTGAATAAATTTTGTCAAAACATCTTTTGTTGTGAGAGCGACGGGCGCCGGTCAGCTACAATAATATACTGTATCTTATGATTAGGATTTGCCTATAACTATTTTTTCCTACTTTTAGGGATGTCCGAGGAATTTCCGGTGTCGATGACCCAGCGTGGGAGCGCTGCCCATTCATCACCAAAAAAATATTTTGACAACAGAACCTGCTAGTGGTCCGGCCTATCTGCACTTTTTCTCTTGAAATCTGGATCGCACTATAATTTATAGTTTTTGGATAAGTCTATGCGTAGAATTTTGGAACTCAAAATGGTTGAGGTCGTTTATTATGAAGAATATTTTTGCGGTAAGTGCTCTAGAACTGAAAAAGAAATGTGAAATGCTTGAAACACAATTTTTCTAGCTCTGTCAACCAACTAGCAGCTCCTGTATTTCCAACAGTGTCGATTCGATCCACTACTTTTTCTAGAGCTAGTAATGAATTCATCTTTTCGATACGCTCAAATTGTTCTGGAGATAGACATGCAGATGAGATGAATAGTATTCACGTTTTTAGAGTGGAAAGGAGGATACTGGCCCATTCTGCTTTTGCTCTTTCCAGTCTTGGTCTGGTGATAGAATAAAATGTTTTGGTCGTATTTGAATATATTCTGCCCAGTGGACTCATCAAATCTGTTTTTCCACATGGTCTGTAACAAATGAAAACAGAATACTTCAGATAATGGTCTGTATTGCAATATAGCCTACATAGTACAATTGGTTGGATATCCAATTAAATCAGCTTCAGTTTTTTTCAATTCTGTAAAAACGTTTGACCCTTTTCCTTCTGCAATTAAATATTGAGTGGTGGGTGTAAATCGAAGTGTGAAATCGATGTTTATTAATCAAAGATCATCATTTTCAAACCTAAAAATTTCATTGTCACTTCATTATTGAGGGTTAAGTGTAAGAGAGGGCCGACTGCGCCCTAACTTCGCCCTCCCAGGTTAGAAATAAAGGCAGTCATTCAATTCAATTCATTAATTGTCAAAACTTATATAATTACTGTAGGAGGTGCCCACATTTGACATTAGCCATTAACATCAGCCTTTGACATTATGAGCTTGGGTAATGAGAAAGATGATGTAGTAGAGTAGAGCTTCATATGATGGTAGTAATTTGTTTCTTACTATTGATTAATATTGACATTATAAAGTTGGAAAATATAAATTTGGAGCTGAAATTATTTTACTGATCATTCTGTTTTTTTTTTTGCAGGAAAATAGCGTCCTATAAACTCATTAATACAAAGCTTGCTTTGCTTGCGCACCTCTACAATCCAATAATTATGATAAAAATTCATTGGAATGAAATTACACAATTCATAAGATCACTTGAAATTGCATTCTGCGTTACAGTTTCATTAACAGTAGCCAAATTAAATCGTTCGTTGAAGTGAAACACAAAAATCCTATTCCCATTCAATTTAACGAGAAATCATAAAAATTAGCTAGTTATCAACTATAAAAAGTCATTGATTTCGTTTTCAACACTTCGTCCGTCGGTTTCATCAGCCAGTTACACAAACGTTGATGAAGGTTCACACTGATCACTGCTCAGAATTGTAAGTAGCAATCGATGATCTAACTTTTTATTAGGCCGCTGTTCACGCAAAAGGCAAAATGACTCATTCGGATCTGGAGCAACTCTGCCACCAAAAGCAACTGAGTTTACAAAAATTAAAATACTTGGTCTCAACATTTGCACGGTACAATATAATTCTATTGTACTTGAGTGATCTTTCAAGTGCTCAGCAAATCTGATCGTTGCATTCAAATTCCTCTTTTGTTTACTATAATCTATGCAAAAATTAGAATGAAATAAACCTTAGAATAAACCGTTCATGAAATTGCGCAACAAGGAATCCCAGATTTCAAAGTAACCGGGAAAGAAATGTCTACCGATTACGTTTTCAAGAGAAACAGCAATAGTAGCTCGCTATCCTATAAAATAACATTGCCATAATATTCGTTGCGTTGAGATGAATATTTTAGTCCAATATAGTAGCCTATTATTATATTGTATTTATTTTTATTCTGTGTCATGTGCAACCTACACTATTTGTGAACTATCTGAAAAGAATAGGCTATATAATTTGAATTCGAATTCTATTACAGCGTTTTAGCGATTCAGTAGCTTCCATTTACTAATAAAGACTAACTCATTGCCTAATATTGAACACCATTGTTTTGCTTAAATCGAATGAAAGTAGGCCGTCACTATCGAAGTAATGCAATAGGATCATCCTTTGTCACATGAAAGTCATCGGCGGGAAATTTGGTACTTTCGTCACAGTTGAAGCTCAGCAGTCGCAGCTATCAGCAGCTGACCGCAGTGGCAGCCAGTCAGCTGAGCTGAGCGAAGAACGTAGAGGAAGATAATGCGCGTGACGTCACTGGAAGAGAAAGTATACACCGAGGACAAAGGAAATGCCATCTTCCTCTCCCTCTCCCTTCCACTCCGTCATCTATCAGCAATAATGTAGTGAAGTGTTGGCTCAACGGCTTCACAAACGCTACAACTACAATCCACGACTTCTTGTTCCCGCGGTTATCTCTTTTTATTCGCTTCTTCCTCCTGAATCCACTCTCCACTTGTGTTGTTAGCAGGCGTCTGCGGTGAGGCCATGGCTCGCACGAAACGCCTCGCTTCTTCACTATCACAATCTAGTTTTCTTCTTCACTTCATTCTTTTTCTTCCTCCTCTTTTTGTTCGTCGTGATTCTATTCGTGTTATGTTCCAGCTGTTTTATTGTTCTTTCTCCTCTTCCTCCTTCTTCTACTCCTCTTCCTTTTCCTCCTCCTCCTCTTCCTCCTCCTCCTCCTCATCCTCCTCCACCTTCTCCTCCTCCTCCTCCTCCTCCTCCTCCTCCTCCTCCTCCTCCTCCTCCTCTCCTCCTACTTCTCCTTTTCCTTCTCCTCCTACTTCTTCTCCTCCTCCTCCTTCTCCTCCTACTTCTTCTCCTCCTCCTCCTCCTCCTCCTCCTCCTCCTCCTCCTCCTCCTGGGCTTCTTCTCCTCCTCCTCCTGGGCTCCTTCTCCTCCTTCTTCTCCTCCTCTCCTCTTCCTCCAGAAAATAGATCTTATTGGAACCGTAATCTCTTTAATATGAAATTGATACATGAATATTTATTTCTATGCTGAAGAGTGGAGAGTATTATTTACTTTTATTGTATTTATTGAAACACTTCTAAAATAAATTATTCAATTGTTCAGCAAAGAATACTTTCATCGCACAATTGAAACTATTGAATTGAATAGATTTTTTGTATTCCCCGCTTCAGAACCATTGATACCTACCGTCGTAGATCATGTCTTGGCTATTTATACTTATAATCAATGGGATACTCCACTCAATCTCTCAGGGAAGCTTCTTACTTCATTTGACAAAACCTAGCTATCTTTGTCTTTTTAATAATTGAAAACTTGAGAAAGTCCATGTGTCTGAGAATTGGCTTAGCCTACTTACATTCGATTAGATCTGTTTCAGCTCTATTTTCCCTTGGAATAACGAATTTAAAATGTAATTTTTTTGTGCTTTTTATCTAAAAAATGTTACTGGACTTTTCAATTAAGGTACTTTTGATCAATTAGAGATTTGCAGTTCTTCATTTTAAATGTGTGATAACTTATTCCTTCCATGGTACAAGTTGATGCTCTTGAATCCTTGAATGACAATTCATTCAAGATGTCATCGAACTATCACCACTTTGCTGACAGAAAGGATAATTTAATTAACCTCATCAGGCAACGACTGTTATTATTATTGTATAGGTATCAAATTTGGTGAGCTTCACGAGATGATCTTGATATTGAACTTGGCTTAGTTCAATCTCTAAAATCTCTGCAAGTTGAAGAAGTTCTTTTCTCTCTGGCTCTGAGAAATTTTTATTCTTATCCATTTGAACTTCAAACATGATTCGGGATTCGGCTGGTTCCGATTATGGTCTACACTTCACCTACATCATAGGCAAATTGAAATAATGAACATTGGACAACAAATTCAACATTCGAATAGTTGTTATTGGGTAATAATTTTTTGCTTATTACTTATTACAAGCATCGAAGTTTGTCCTTCTTTTTCTCATCCTTCATTAAATACTGCGGTCAGTTCTAGAAATGGAATTTCCTTCCACTATTTTTACCTCTTGCAAGTTACGTGTACTGCTGTAACACTTTTTAAGGGTTGATGAAACTTTCATGACCCATTTTCGCCATTACAAGTTATGAGCGCGGGACCAGACATGACCCACTGCGAACGTCTCCCACGCATAAAGTCATCCGGCTGTGCAAATTTCCTCCTCGTTTGCCAAGGGCACTTCGCTCGTTGCTTCTCATGTATTTTTAATAATGATTTCACACGCAACTGCCATGAAAACACTTTCGACTGTTGCATTTCCCCTGGGGTAGCCATCTTGAATCACCTTCTCTGGTGTAGGCAATTCAAAGTTGATATTGAATACTTTATTTATATCAGTTCCTTTTCCATGGTGATTTTGTAAATGTGAGTGTCTGGAGAGAGAAATCATACAAATTACCCAGTACTTGGTCTTTTTGCAATTGAGATGAATTCCTTTTCTACTAGATGCTGATCTGCTATTCTTTCTGTTTCAGATCTATGCACACCTGAGATGGTACACAAATCCTTCGGAACAGAGATGGATTATCCGTATTCTATTCATAGTACCTATCTATGGCCTCCATTCGTGGGTCAGCCTTCTATTTTTCAATAGTGAAAATTATTACGTGTACTTTTTCACTGTCAGAGACTGTTATGAAGGTATGTGTTTCATCAACCTTTGAATCTATATTATCACACTAAAGTGTTCAAGTTGTAAATTAATTATTTGTTGGGCTTTGAAACCTCTTACGATTTATGAGGATTTTTCGTTCTTGATATTGATATTCAAATTTTTTACCGATTCAAAAAATGAAAAAAAAATAGTAAATGGTTCAATTAAAACCATTTACTTATTATAAATTACGAGTATTACTCGTATTATTATTAACTTATTTTAACTTACATAAAACCATTAACTTATTATAAGAAAGAGTTGTAGCAAGTTGGCATGATCTTGCTATAGATGTTGTACTTATAATATTATCATAGATAATTATTATCATTAAGCATCTTATTGATCAGTTGAAATATAAAGAGCTACAAAAATATTTTATATTTATAGCCTCTACTTGCTACTGATTGAACTAATTTTGAGAATTCTTTTAAATTTGCAATGATTATTTAAATTTACTCTGGGGTTACGTCTTTTGATTCATAAATTCTGGAACTTATTCTCATTTGTAAATCATTTTTTCCCGTCTTGCATGAATTAGCCATGAATAAGCCTTATTCGACATTTTATCAACATTTATACTATGTTTAAACGTTTTATTCTCGCTTTTCAGCATTTGTGATCTACAACTTCTTAAGTTTGTGCTACGAGTATCTAGGAGGAGAAGGAAATATTATGAGTGAAATTCGTGGTAAACCAATAAGGTATGTTATTCAAATTTCCTCAATCTTGTATACAACTAATAGAGAACTTACCACTTAGTATTCATATAATTACTGGGAATACTCGAGATTCTCATCTCTAAATCTAAACGAATTCACAATTTGACACAATATAATAATTATGTAGGAGGCTAGTCTATCTTAAACAAAATTGACTCCAAGTGAAGTTTTGAAACCATTGCTATTCCAAATCTATGCAAGATTTTAAATTCATCTATTTAAAAATTGATACTCCAGTAGGCACTAAAATCATTTATATCATAGTGCTTCTTGAATGTAATTTTCTCGAAATCCATTTTGATAATACCATTACATAATAAATAACATAAACTTTTCTCGATGATTCTTTCTTGAGAACCCTTTTTTCTATTCGAACAATTCAACAACATTCTCTTGAATTAAGTAGAGAAGTAATATTCTCTATTATGAAAGAAGTAATATTATGTTCAATTATGTTTTTTTACCTTCTATTATTAATGATCAGCTCAAACCACTTGCTACTGCAAAGGCTTTTCCAAATTCCTAGAAACATCAGTCTGTGCTGGTCTAGTATTAATTTTTTAATTTAAATTCCGTGAATAATATTCTATTTGAAAGCTTGTACCTCAAACTCCGATATTTTTGTTGCAGGTCGAATTGTATCTACGGCTCATGCTGTCTTGTTGGCAAAACATACACAATAGGCTTTCTAAGGTTCTGCAAACAGGCGACTCTCCAGTTCTGCCTTGTTAAACCGTTGATGGCATTTGTCATCATTTTTCTGCAGTCTTTCGGGCATTATCATGATGGAGATTGGAGGTGAGTAATTATTAATAGACCATAAACGTTAAATCTATTATTGTTGATTACTATTTTCCCACTGAACAAAAAAAGAATTGAGTCAATAACTGTAGTTATTGATTAATAGAGAGTTGAGACACTGGAGAATCGTCAAAAATTATTATTATAAGGTGAAAATGAAGAATAGTACGATAAATTGATGGTAGGATGAGCAAATTGTAATAGTAATAATTCTATAATTGAATTTCGTACATACCTTCTCAATAGCATTGCTATTCTCACATTAACAATTCAATAATTTAAACGTGAGAAATTGAAATAATTTATCATTCATATGTATTAACATTACATATTCATCTAAAGATTGTTTGTTAGAATTGTAGTTATGCTTTCAATGCAGTATGAAAATCTACATTAGAATTTGCCATTCTCCGTATGTTGTTTTTTACTGCAATGCTATTGGAGTAATCAGAGGGTTCTCAGATCATTTAGCCTGCTGTAGAATTCCCAGACTATTATATTTGTGGTATGAAGATGGTTATCATGAAAAGAGAAACATTGCGTTAAGTTGTAACCTTCAAAATTCGTGCACATCAAATTATCATCACCGCCGGAGAATCTAGTTTCAACTCAATTGACTCTCATCAGTCGCCATTTTACCGGAGAGAACTAACCTAAGCCTAACATAGGCAGAGACGTGGGCTTGGTGACTTATAAAACCTATATTTATATTCTTGAATAATATTGTACTATCGAGTTCATCACGATACTTCTCCTAGCACAAGTTTTATATATTATACTTTGTATTAAATTCTATTGTATTTTACAAAAAAGAAAAAGGAATGGAAAATTAATTGTATTGAAATCAAATTAGATTGAAGAAGCCTATTAAAGTTAATCATGCCTTCCTTATATTACTAGACAGTGCAATATATTTGACACTATTTTACTCTTGAAATTACCGTGTTACGTCAATTTCTGTTTTTTACAAGATCTACAAAGTCGTAGACCACAATGATTGCGTCACTAAGCCTTAATTTTTCTTAATCTGCTAGACGTTTCATCAAAATAGATATTCCAGACGTTCCAACACTTTCAATTTAGTTAGTAAATGTCTATGAAACATAGAAACTAATTATATGAGGGTTTCACTAAGCTTCTGTGTTCTACAAAAACGTCTCTAAGCCTGTCGCTCATTGTCCTTTTTCCCCGGGCCTGATGAGAACTGAGTTTGCCCTAAGCTTCTCTTAGGCCCATATGCACCATCTTCGTTCAAATAAAGTCTAACAAATCTTAGTTTAAAGTTGGTTTAAACTTGAAATTACCAGTTCAAGGGAAGTTTTTCGATTTGTAAAACATGGTTAAACGAAGAACATACGGGCCATAAGGACGTTTGACAACTAAATATTTTTCAATATGCTTTCTAATGTTAGACTACTAATTTCCAGTCCTGTTCAATGAACCGTTACTCATCAATAATTGCATTTGCTATAGAAATTTTCCTCTCGAGTATTAGTAATTAGTTTGTTTGGTATTTGATTACCCAAAACTCATAGTTCAGGGTTCACATGATTGCGTATTTATCCTAGGATGCTATACAACGTCTTGGCAGATAAGAAATATCGAAATTATGAATGATTGAATGAAGAAATCAATGGGTTTGAAAAATTATTCCTCGTTTCTTGTGAATTTTATAAAACTAGGAAAATACTGAACAAAAAAGTACCTTTTTGAAAAGGATTCAATGCACTTTCAAAATTAATAAAGTTTTACAAATATGCACAAATTACAATAAAAATCAAGATATTTCCTTACTAGCACATCTTGTAATTTGTTCTTTAATTTAATTTACAGAGTAGACGGAGGCTACCTGTATGTGACGATAATCTACAATATCTCTGTCAGTTTGGCTCTGTATGGACTGTACTTGTTCTATTTTGCTACAAGAGATCTTCTAACGCCGTTCCAGCCGGTCTTGAAATTCTGTACAATCAAAGCAGTTATTTTCTTGTCTTTCTGGCAAGGTAAGAGCGTATATTTGTTACTTCGCATCCTAATTCTAATTTTCTTCAAAGTGGATTATCATCTATAATTCGAACTGATTAAGAACCTTTTTTCGCGTAAATATTATAAATACCTATGAATAAGATGCTCTTCTAAGAACATTTAATTATCTAATTTTTATGTAACAGAATAGTAGGCCTATTACTATTCAACAAGGAATGCATGAGAAAGTAAATGGATGATTTTGTAGTTACAAATAGATGTAGTTACATTATTACTGTATTTGTATTGAGAATTGTTTTTATAGATACCAGGTTCAATTTATTTTGGGTGTAGCTTTTTTATACACAAATTAACCGATACAACCCGATCCAAGAATCCGATATGGTATTGTACAGAAGAAAAACAGGACAGTAACCTGCTTTTCAAGATATTTCCATAGTAACACATCTTGTAATTTAACGCATTTTAAATCTTGTAATTTAACATATTTTTCCAACATAGTAAATCTCTTCATAGCAGAGGCCTGAGGCAGATAGCAGAGCAGTTTACCTGCTCCTGTAAACCTGTAAACCTCTTCATAGCAGTTTTCTAGTAAACATAGCAGCAATTTGCTGAAATTTATAGAAACGCTTCTAACGTTTAAAAACAGTTGTCTTCTTGATCATTTGCTTTCCTTGATCGCCGACAAACAAATGCCTTTATTTGTAGGAATTATTTTTGAGACTGATATGTGTGAATCGATTTTTATTCTTAGTTTTTCATGCTACGATCTATATCAGGATCCTTTCAACTTGTCAGAAAACATATGTTTCAAAGAATAATATCACAATACTTAACCTACAAATACTGAATCTCGCAGATTATTGAAAATATCTTTTAAAAAGTTATTCTTTGAAAGGTCTTCTTTAAAAAGGTCTTTTAAAGACTTTCAAGGTCTTTAAGACTTTTAAGCCTATTGATTATTGTGTCGAAATCACTGTTTAATTATTACCGAAACAGCTGATTTCTGACAAGTTAAAAGGATCCTGCTATAGTAGCAGTGTAAGCTTACCCAATAAGCACAATACTGCAACCCAAGGTTTGCAAAGACTAAAGATGCCACTTCTGATTTCAGGTGTGCTGCTGGCAATGCTTGAGCACGCCAAGATAATCGATCCGATCTTGGACAGCAGCGGCAAGGCTATAAGCACGGCGGGTACAGTGTCGGCCGGCTACCAGAACTTCCTCATCTGTCTGGAGATGTTGTTTGCTGCGCTGGCACTGCGAGCTGCATTCCCCTACCGGGTCTACGCAGTCGGCTGCATAACTGATGCGTCTGGCCGCAGTGTAACCATGCAGAGCATATCTAGCAGTCTCAAGGTTTCTATTATTTTTAGATATATAGATATATAGACCTTCCATCTTTATATTATCTGGCTAAATTGGCTAAGTCAAAAATGAATGCTGCTATACAGAAGATCTCCGGTGGTCAAGTGGTTAAGGCGCTGCTCCGGAATACCAGAGGTGCTGGGTTCGATTCCCGCCCGGGGAGAAAGTTTTTTGTGCAGTAGCGTTCATCGAATTTCCTTACTAGCTATTAATCTGTTGTCAATATTTGCAAATAGCAAAGTCTTCAGAATATTATATGGCATTAATTAGGAATTTCGTTCAATTAATTATTATATTGTTTGTTATTAACATTTTTCAACTAAGTAACTGATGGAAAATAGTATGAACATGAAAATGCTGAAATCAATTTATGGAGCGTTATTGTTTTCACTTCACTACCGGCATGCAGTTATGTTTTTTAATGTAAGAAACGAAATTTGTCTACTTACTGATTGGAGAGCTTTCGAGTTTCAAGAAACTCATTGTCAAAAGTCTTGAATCTTTCTTGAAACTTGAAAGCGCTCCAGTCAGTAAGTAGACAAATTTCTTACATTGAAAAACATGACTGCATGTCGGTAGTGAAGTGAAAACAATAGTGCATACATCGCAGTTCGTAATGGATCAAGAAATAATCATCTTTATGGAGCGTGTTTTTCAGGTATTTTCTTGTTCGGTATTTCGTTTTTCTATTGATGCATTTGAATTTTCACAATAAAGTAATAAAACAACAGGATTTAACCTCATACAGCTCAAATTACAAATTTAGCATTTAATGGGGTAAAGTGTGTGTTGGTAATTATGTTAACTTATCGATGTAAGAATATTTGAAAATTTCTATTATTTAAATTCTTGTTGCATAGGAATACGCTTGAATAGCAGTTTAGGCCTACACTTCTTACAAACCAGTGTATTGATAATGTAGTGTAAGCGGGTGCTTTAGAACAGTTAAAAACTGAAATAAAAAGAGTTTCATCTGTCGCACCCCTTTATGAAAAATGTTCAATCAAATTGAAGAAGCTGTTGCAGTCACTTGGATAGATTGCTTCCTGGGAGAATACCTCTTAAAGCTCAACATTATTCATTCTTATATGAGGTTTTATTCCCAACTGGAAAGGCTCATTAGTTATAGAAAGTGGTAATATTAATTAATGTGAACATTATTACAGTTTTCATTAGTTGGCAATATAATGTTTTGTTAGTATCATCAATGTCATTTTTAACCAAGAGAGAGTCCATACCTTCAAGCTGATTGTTCTATTTCAAACTTATCATAAATATATTCTTTGTAAATGCTATAACGAACTATTTATTTTATAATTACTGACTAATTTAAATTGTTTCAGGAAACTATGAATCCCAAGGACATAATGACTGATGCTATTCACAATTTCCATCCTCAGTACCAGCAGTATACTCAATACAGCTCAGGTCAGCTACAATTTTTTACTGTTGCATATTAGAAAATTAGATTAGTTTGTTACAAACCCTACGTATGATTGTAGTGATCCTTCGGACAGTTATTAGCTTGGCATGTTAATTCTGAGAATGCTCTTTAGGTGTCCCTTAATTATTGAATGAGTTTGTTTTTTATTTTTTCCTCGAAATTATTTGATATTTCGTATTCCTCTACCTTACTCATATCACTGTATATTCATATCATTGTTACCCTTGGGTACAACCAGATGGCTTGCAAACTAATTAGAATAATGTTGTTTGTTTCTCTCACATTGTCAAAATGTCCACTCTCAACATTGACCGTTTTCACACTTGACGACACGACACCGACACGATGGCTACTTTATACAAACAAATAGAACAATGAAAATAGATTGGTGTGCATTGGTCCATTTGTTTGTATAGAGTGTAGTTGACCACAGTTTGTACGACCATGTGTTCCATCGTGACGGCGTTGTATCGTCAAGTGTGAAAACTGCTAAGCTGAGAAGCTCTAGTTTTTTGTTGAACTAAATTCATTTTCAGCTGAAAATACTGTATTCTTTGTTAACAGGGGTTTACTTTTTTTAAAGAAAGAAACGTTATAATTATTACAAAGCTGTGATTAGAGCTTGATTGCTTTAATTAAATCTTTCTGTGCTTGATTATTGTTGTAGTAGGATAAGTCACATTCACGTTGTGAATATCGTTGATGCAATTGTCGATATCTAGTAAATAATACTCGAAATAAATGAGCTAAATGCCAGAATTCCATCAGGTTCATCTGTTCATGAACTCATCAAAAAATTGTAAAGGTGTGACTTTCAATTACAATTTTTCAGGGCTACATGTGCTACCCTCTACCTTTAGTATTCAAATAATCTTTAATAATAATAATAATGAATAATGATTTGTTCTAATAAAATAAGATTTGAGTAGGCGCTCTTTGTAATTTTTCAAATATTAAAGCAAAGCGATTTTACTTACACAAAGTGATTTAAATATTTTGTTATCGTATGGCTTTTTATTGGTGGGGAGACCCTTACGGGTAGGTTCCACCTCGCCTAATTGCATCATGTTTTGTGTCGGTCACCCATCCGAGAGCGGTCTTGAATGTGAGTTACCTAACCACATGATTACTTAGCAACCGCTCTCACCACCGACCTTTAAATATTATAACTTCCAATGAAGATGAAAAAAATTTGTCTTGAAATGATCAAAAATAATTTTAACTCCTCTATGATTTAAGATAGCCTAAATGTCATCTTGTGTTTTTTGGTAATAATGGAACTTGAATTTTCCCTTGATTCCATATCAGATGGGATCGGCAAGAAAATAATCCCGCATGTGAGGCTGGAACAAAAAATCATCTTAATTAGTTATTTTATGTGATAACTTTATTTATTTCATTGTTATTCCCTTCATTGTTTCCCTAGAATCATGCCCCATCCTGCTGTAAACATTTGCTTGCATGTTTTATCATCGTTTGTTTTCTTTTTCCTTTGTTTTACAGAAGTGGGTTCTAGTCAGCCATACAACAAGCTGTAGTAAACTGAGATCGTTACGAATGATGTGTTTATTGTGAGCAGCATGACAAGAATTTGTGTTCTGTGTGTTGAATAAAGCATAAAACTTGCGCCAACGGAATACGCATCCATCCCGCAACTAGCATTGACCGTCATCCATCCTAATTAGTTGGACCTCGCATGACTGTGTTTGTCTTTTGTCTTTAATTAACTAGGGTTTGCTTGATATTTTTAATAAAAAAGTGAAGTTCATCGAAAATAGTCTACGTTTGACTGTGATGTGTTTCGATCGCAATATTATTGTTTTCATTAAATAGACTACGAACATTAAGCTAAATATTCAGTATTCTGCCATTTCAATCACATCAGAATCTTTTCGATGTGTCTAACTATTTACTAAAATAATTGTCAGTTTTAACAATTTTTTGAGAATTTGCTCGAATAGTCTACTCTCTTTGTGATTTTGACATTATCTTCAATTCATCGCTAAATTTATGAGAGAATTTGCCAAATATGATGATCAATGAGCTTGGAAAGCTTTTTGAATTCATTCAATTTTTGTTTCGCCCTTTTCTTAATAGCTCAAAACAGATATTCACTGAATGTAGTTCCATCTACTGAAATTCATAATAAACAAGTTGAATAATTTATCTCGAATGACCATGGTAACTCCTTAGATGTCCTAGAACTAGAAGATAAGCATCAGAAAATAAACAGAAATTGTCTCATTAATCATCTTTTATTTCCAAATAGAATTCTACTACATGTTGGTGGTGTTCCCATGGTCAATTACTAAGCAGCTTTGAATGTTAACAACTAAAAAACCTATTATACTTTTCTGTCCCATATTCACTAGATTCTGATGTGACAATATTTCAAATTTGATAAAAAAGGACTTGAAGAGATAAAACACAAAAAATAAGATCAACTAGAGGAGCTATTTTAACTTTCACAACATTGATAATACTGCAAATCTTGTAAGTTATTACAATTGGCCGGTTTAAAAATAATTGATACGACTGTAATTTGTCTACTCTCATCCGCATTTTTCATAGCCTAATTGAATATTGAAGTTATTGATAACAACTACTCAATTTGATTCTTATTATTATTGCTCTTCCATATGAAATACTTTTCAACTTGATTCAAGAATAGTATCAATGACATGAATTTCATTGGAAAAATCTTCACAATCAGACATTCATACATAAAGCAGAAAAATAAACTAAAAAAATAAGTCATTATTTTTCGAGCTGTACAACTAATTCATAAAATAAGGTATTCGATAATACAGATTTAAGTACATTCTGAGAACAAATTTTATCACTTTGAATACTTCCTAATTATTACATAGAGTTTTGTTATATCTATAACTATAGAAAATTTGTACTTTTTTCAAGTAAATCTAATCAATTAATTTTTTGAAAAGCATAGAACATGTATTGATAGAATCTTAGAATGAAGTCATGTAATAAAAGTAGCAAAAACTATTACTAAGAGAAGTACAGTGAAAATAGGATAAAATTCAAAAGGAATCAGATAATGTATTATAGAGACTCTAATCCTTATATCTCAGACAGATTATGTTAATCAATTCCTTAGTGACGAGATTTTTTGCATAGCATTCAACGGACAATGTACAGCGATTTTCGACATCATCGAATGGAATGGCATTTCTCGCACTGGAGCGCTTCCTTTGAGGAGAATCAGTCGGCGATTTCTGCCTCAGTATTTCGACATCGTTGAAAGTGACCTGCGCACCTCCGCACGGTGTAGGCAGAACGTCTGCCTTGTACAGGCGAGTTTCAATATCGCCATCGGAGTCCTTATCAAGTACGTTGGGTGGCAGGTGATCAAGCCATACATCCCCGGGGCCAGCTGACCTCGATCGTCGATACGGCCTGGGGTTAGTGGCCGTGTTCTCGCTACCTCGGCCCACCTTACTGCTCGAATAGGACACTACATTGTCATAGTTAGTCTCCGTGTACTTGCTTGGCGTTCTGAACTGAGAGGCGAGCACGCGGTTTCGCAGCCGCAGCGGCTCCACGTCCGACTCGCTGCTGCCGGTCGCAGTCGACGGCGTGAACCGACGTGCCGGTGCCGATATCGGCCCGTTATCCAGGATCTTCTTCACCTTCCTCAGCCTCCTGTCTTTCTGCCACATCTCCATTTCCATTTGGCTCTTCTGACGTTGCAACTCCTTTGTCAATTTCTCTGTCTTCTGACTTATCTGGTCTTTCAGGCGCATTTTCTCTCTTTCTCGTGCCTCTTGCTCTTTTGACAATATGTTTTTCCGTGCAGACAACAATAATATTATTCGTTTCATACTTTTTGATGTATAAAATTGTTATGTAGTGATACTACAGTGAAAATCCTGTCTATTTCAAAGTAAGGTCTGCAGTGCGCATCATATGGTAGACGGTTCATATTTCTTTTGTAGGATCAGTATCTGTTTTATATATTTTTGGTGTTCCCCTCCCCAGACTATTATGCCAAAACTCATGTGAGAGGCAAAGAGTGAGTGATAGGCTATCATTGCAGTGCTCTTATCTGTTATACTACTTATTCTTCTTATGCCATAGAGTGATGTGGATAATTCTCTACACAGTGGTTCAATTTACTCCTGCCATGTCAGGTTTTTATCCAGTATTATGCCCAGGAATCTTGCCGACCCTGGAATCTCCTCCTCAGTAGGCTCAGCTCCTTGCATTCATGATGTTCCTTGTTTTTGTTTGAAAGTTTACTATTGTACTCTTTGACGTGTTTGTATTGAATTTCAATTCTGATGAGGCTATTTTTGTTGAGGCTATTGTGTTGTAATGTGACTTTACTTCTTCCTGAGTTTTCCCATTTATTATTAATGTTGTATCGTCAGCATTAAATTGGATGAATCGGCAAGGCGGAACACCTGAAAGGGTCTCTCCGCCAAAAAAGACATAAGGTTAATAATAATAATCGTCAGCAAAAATAATACATTCTGAAGTTATTGGTAGTTTCATATGGTAGGCTATTAATATGTGGGTGAGCTCAGCGCCACCTCACCCCCTGCCAGATCTAGAGGCGCCTTTACAAGCCTTATAGTGAAAACCGAGTGACGACGGCTGGACTCTGTATTGAGGGCAGTTATTCGAGCCAAAAGCTGCTGTAACTGTTAATCATAATGTACTTAGTGTCTGCATTTTTTGCTAATATGGGTGTTAAAGTATTGTGTGTATATATATATTTAAGCTAAGTTTAATGAATAATTTAACTCAATTACGATAATATTGGCATGGTACTAAATGAACATAGAACATAGGACATCTTGATAGCAATTCACTCTTCCAAGTACAAGTTAATCAGAGCTTGCACAATGGTTCTATAGCCACTTGAGCATTTTCATATAAATTTCAAGGTATTTCAGTCACACGACAGCACCATAGTACTATGCCGTTTTTGTTCTTTTATTGAACATCAAGAGTGCAATATCTTCTATCGTTTCTATAATATAGTTGATTAGTAAAACCTCACTGTCTAGCTTACTCATAATCTTTATGGAAAAAACTGTTAATTTTCTTGTTCAATGCAGTACTTTTGTCGTCATCAATCGCTCTTCCTTTTTCACGTGATCACCTATGATGATGTAATTATCAATCAAATTCATGTTTCTCTTAACATAAATTTCTCTTTCACAGTTACTTAACAGTTTACACTTTCATCACAATTTTACTCGAAATTCAGTAACTTACTATTTTAAAAATTATCTAAATTCATTATCTCTATCCTAGCTTTTAATGCAAAAAACTGGTTGATTATCAACCTAGTTTTTCAATATTAACAATAGCTCTATATTATAGTGTTTGCACACCTCTTATGATTATCATTCTTGTTAATGTCTTGTTTTCCTATTTTTATTCCTCAAAAATCAGATTCTTCATCATGAGCAATATTCATTATCATTGCCATATTTGGGAATAAATTCATGTAGAATCAGATTCATTTCATTTTACGCTTGGCATTAGATAGATAGATAGAGATATATTTCTTGACGTTGCTGATGACCGTAGAGTACGATGGCAAAGACATAATATCTCTCTATCTATCTATCCATCTAATATCAAGCGTCAAATTAAATGAATCTGATTATACTTAATTTAACTGAAAAAATTTAACAATAACACCTGGTTTAAAAGTTGTGAACTCATTATATTCCTAAGTTTTCTTGAAGTAAGATTAATACATTCCAGCCAATACTCTGTATATTTCTAATTTTTATAGTATTTTTTTTTTTATTTTGAATGTTTATGTATACTCATTTGATAATGTAAAGGTAAAGTATGTAAGTATTATGTGAATTACTGTATTTTCAAGCACAAATTCATTATCTTGGCTTTTAAAATGTCAAACATTCATTTTATGAAAGTTTTTATTGAAGAATAAATAATCTCTGATGCAATTATTGGTGTTTCATTAGTATCTACTGGACTGAAAGAGAATTCTATTTTTGAAAATGTTCTTGAATCACTCACCCCATTTCACCAAAACGCGAAAACTTAGTTTTTGCCAATCTTAGTTTTGGGCCAGCTGACTGAGAGAAATTCTTTATAACTTGAAACCTATACCAGATGGCCCAAAACTAAGATTGGCGAAAACTAAGCTTTAGTGAAGACTAAGCGATTTGTTGAAATCGGGCCTAAGTCGGTGACCTCCTACAATTCCTGTCGCAATTAATATGTCAAATTCATAATCATTATGAATTCAAATTTATGTATAATCAGATTCATTCGATTTGACGAAATCGAATTCAAATTCATAATGTCATAATCTCGGCAATATTATTTCGAGAAACACTGATCGAGTGCAACTTTAATTTTTGGATTAAGTAATTTGTTATTTTGTATTACAATATTTCTCATCACAAATAACATGAATTTGAATTGTTATTGAATAAAAAACTAGTTGCTATCACAAAGTAGAAAGGAATCCTTTCTTCTCTGTGTTGCTATTTTGTTTCATCGACGAGTTTTCATCTCACATATCTACACTTATATTATACTCAAGAACTTTATGTATAAAACTTGCATGTATTACTTTTTTTTAATAGTGATAAAGAAACGAGAAATCCATGATAAGTATATCCAACTTACAAATCTGCGATATCATGTGATAGTACAGATCTTATTGATTTCTAGTTTAATTTGGTAGCAATTGCCATTGGTAAAATATTCACTTCTCTCCCAACATAAAATTCTTCTTTTCAACGCATAACATAACTTATGTTCAAAGTCGGACTGCTTAAAATGGCAGTCTGATTAAGTTACGGCAGGTTTACCTTTATAGAAGATATCAAGGCAATTTCAATTCTCCATTTATTCACGTATCAATAATTATACCATGACACTTGAGAACGTTTAAAAAATGAACCGAAAGGCTGCTGACTGGCGTATATAGTAAGTTAAAATATTTTTCTACTTTATGTATATTTTTGCTTTTAACTGATCAAGTATGTGTCTAACAAAAATCCTGAGTTTTCTTGACCTTGGGAATTATTAAGCATCCCAATTCAGTTGTAATGTTATCACAAGTTTGGCTGCCCTACTTGTAATTTTTTGTTGCTAGCTTTGACAGGTTTTCAAAACAATTATTGAGACTTACTTAAGTTGGAGAGTTTACTAATGATGAAACTTTCAAGTATCAAAAATTGAAGTTCTACTTCTGAATAATATGTTCATGTAGTATGTTATCTCGTTCCAGTATTACTTTTGCTCTTTTGATTTTTGTTTATGCTCCTCACTTTTTTATTTTAACCTCTGCCTGCGCTTATCTAGACCTGGGGAGCTCCGATCTTTTTTTCATTATACAACACACAGAAACTCGTACACAAATACCTCCTGATTTGCTATTTGAAACGACTTTTACAAAACCTCAATGCCCGAGTTTATCGGTAAGTTCTATATCAATCTTATATTACTGTACAGTACTTCACATAGTTGCTTATGAAGCAACACACACTGATTAGTCATTGCATCTGAGTGTACTGCTTCATAAGCAACTATGGGAATTATTGTGACTAAACGTTACTAATCTCGTCTTGTCTTGTCTTGACTAACCGGTGTACGCCTAGCCTAAGATAGCATGTTCGGTTTGAAAATATACTCCACATTCAGCATTCACTTCACAGTAGCATGTACAGAGATTGTATTATACATGGTATAATAGCATGGTATTTATTTGAGCGTTCTATGTTGATTTGCTCACATTTTCTTAAATTGAAATTTATTCAACTTATGCACAAAATTTTCTGTTTCAGAATACTGTGTAACAATGATTTTTGACAATATTGCCTTTCTTTATTATTATTCCCACATGCATACCACTCTTTTCGTTTTGATTACCTTCAATATAGCCTACCTACAGTAATAACATGGAGAAAGCATACGCCAAGTATGCACACTCTATGGCGTATGCTTTCTCTATGGTAATAGTTACTACTACACAGACTGTAAATTATATTGTACAATTATTATACTATTATAGGTTGTACAGTCTCTATAATTACTACGGTACTAATAGTTATACAGGAATAAATATATAGGTTATCATTCAATGACTCTTTCCTGATACAATAATATATTTTTCCAAATTTTAGATCCCAGTAAAAAAAATCATGTACGGTATGCGGTTACATTGGAATTGGAAAAACTTGTGGAATAATATATAATAGATTTATTTTTTGAGACTTGTAAAAAGTATTAGATGGTAGAGGAATGTCATCAAGTAGGCCTACTAGCTATGCATCAAGTTCAGGAGAATTCTATCACAAACTATAACTAATACTGTTAATTTATAGTACAGTTCAAGTAATAAGAGAGAGTTTCACCGACCTCGTCAGGTGTCTATACTGGCGGCCACGAAATAAGGCGGCTGAGACATTTTGAGCTGGTGCCAAGTCTTGCCAGCTGACTACTCTAACATAGCCCCCTTTAAACTACATGGCCGCGGCCTTCAATGTGACAACGTCGCTACATCGGCTTGCATGAGCAATGCAAATCGGTCATGTGCTTTATAAGTCATGTGTTTGTAGTGTTTTTTATAAGTATGATTTTATAATGAAACCAGCCGGGCTTGCGAGGTTCTCACGTTGAAGGCCATGTAGTTTAAAGGAGGCTATGACTAATCATGCAGGGAAATGGACTCAGATGCTCTAAATAGGCAACGCTGGACGCATAGCGTTGTCAATTTGTGATCAAGAGCAAGCAATTTTCGACATTCCCTCGCTTTACCGGTTCCATATCTGACAAGAACGCAAAATTTCTCAGCCGCCTAATTGCGTGGCCGCTACTTTAGTCACTGTCATCGAATTAAGGAAAATTTAATCACTTTCAAATCACATTATCGTTACTTGAACCACGTAAGTGTTTAAAGTAAAGGTGTAAGGCTAGTAAGTGTATATTACTTTATCCGCTCTGGTTGAAAATTTTATGCAGGTGTGGTAGTTGTAAGCATATAATCACAACTAATTCGTAAATAATACGCTTTAATTCTTTTTTATTTCATTGATATTAATGAGATTAGGAACTCATCAATGACACAATCTTAGAACATCGCTGCATGATTTTTTTGTGTTATCATGTATCGCATTGTAATTTTTGATATGTACCTTCAAAAAAGTTCCTGTTCATTACTCACTAAAAAAACATTTGATCTACAAAACTACGTTATAGATAGGCCTAGTTATGTTGTAAATAGGTATTGTCAGGGAGTATTAATGTCTATCACATTTGTGTGCTTTCTCAGGGGGAAATTAATATTTATCTGTGTATTATTATTATTTTGGAAATCCTTGAAATCGCGTACCAACAAAACTTTGATCGTATTTGGACATGTGCACGTATGAAATTTGAAATTTTGGGCTTTGTGTATGATGTTATGGAACGATTCGAACACTTTTATTACTGCAAGTGTGTGTGTGTTTGAAAGCTCATTACTGGTACCTTTCTATTGTCAGATCTGTGCTTCTAATTTTATTCGCTTTTTGTTTGTGTTGTTTTCTGAACAGGAGGTTCGCATTCTCAACGTGGAGGACGTGTGAAGAGCTATGACCCCGATGACCCGAACTCAGGCAGAACCCCCGCACCCGCAGTCCCCAGCCAGAGGGTATCTACCATAAGCACCAGCTACAATGAGAAAACCATGCTTCTGAGCTCAGACGATGAGTTCCAGTAAATCCTGCCACCGACTCCTCTTCTAAATGTTTATACTATTACTTAACCAAAGATATTTATGAATTATAGTGCAATTTATTTAGGAAATAAATATTTTTTGTAAGAAGATGTACATAAAATGTTCGCTGTACAACTGAATAGGTTTCAACCAGTAAGAAATTATAAAAAAATAAGAGATTAAATTGGAAACTAGCTGAAACAATGGGTTGTAGAGCCAAGGAGTAAGTAAGTATGCTGAAACCATAATATTTTTTTAACCCTGATTGTTAATTAACTAAATAAACTCATAAAACATGATTATTTCTTGATCCATTACGAACTGCGATGTATACACTATTGTTTTTCATTTGACTACCGACATGCAGTCATGTTTTTTATGTAAGAGCATGACTGGCATGTTGGTAGTTAAATGAAAAACAATAGTCATGAAACATGTTACAAACTTTCAGTCATACCATTGTCCACAATCGAAAAAGTCAGAAACTTCCATATTAAATCTAATTTGTTTCTTGAGTCATTTATTTGTTACTCATTCAAATTTAGGAACTAACATATTCAAGAAGGAGGATAGAATTTTTTACAGAGGGCGCATAAACCTTCTTTGCTGTCTACAGCAAAATTCCCAGGATTTTCCCATTTAGAATCGGATTTCAGCTAGAAAATTTACTGTAGCTCCTTGTTCCAATTTTCAGAGGCAATAGAAAATGTTCTACAGTATTCAATTTTTGAAGCTGCTTCATCTTCATTGTTATGTAGAAGTGTTTTCTTGCTCATAAATTTGGATATCGAATTGTTGAAGTAAAGTTAAGACTACCCAGTTGAGAAATTTTACATCATTTGATATCTTACTGAAATTCATTATCTCATCTATAAACTGATGTATGTTATACTGAATTATTGAAACCTATTCAGATTATAACAGGTATCTATCTAACTCTATGAAAAGTTATACTTGTATTTTAGTTGTTACAAATTTATATAGTTATTATTATTGTAAAATAAGTAAAACTTACTGTACGAGGGTCAAGTTGCTATTTTTCAATCTAAATGTTATAATTTTAACATTAAAATCATAATATATTACAAAATGAGCACACTTCAGACCTCAATTCTTCCAGTAATTCATATTCATGGAACATTTAGAAAACACTTCACATATGGCCTGAAAATGTGTACCAGTGAGTCACATTTTATCACAATTTACCGGAGAAATATTTTTTTGTAGATTCCCTTTTAGTAGGCTACCAAATAAAATTGGAAAACTGTAAATTTTGAAATCTGGTCGCATTCTGTTCGTTATTAAAATTGATTAATTCTAGAACTACTATGATAGGGTACCTATAATTGAAATTTCATAGCTCTAATATTCAATTATTACATATTTCTATTTCTTCCAGGATAGTTTGTCATCCCAATTTCTGGGTATGTAATTATCTTAATTTTACCGGTATCTCATTTCTGTTCAAGTCACATATTTGACGTGATTGTTATCATAAAACGCTTGTACCTTCAGCTCTCTTAATTTGTTTCTTGAGATCCATTTTTTTATCATCGTGAGTACTTAAGATTTGTAGAATATCCAACTGTCTCGGACTCATTCCATCACTTGCTTTGTGCTAGAATTATAATTCAATTATTTTCATTCAACACAAACATATAAGTGCACAGTTATACCTGAAGTTCTTAGCTATAATCTATGTTGATAACTTTTTATTTTTCATTGATGTTTGAATTTTTAAAAAATGTGACGAAGATCTATGCTTGTGTGTTTCTATATGAATCTTGAGTTGATTGAACATACTTATTTTGAGCTGTTATGATAGTTTTTACTCTAATTAATGGCCTAATTTTTTATAATCATCTAGTGATTTAGTATGGAAGTTTTAAGTGTTGTCATGTGTTATATTGGATCATTTTGTGTGCGATTATTTTGAGACTTTGTGGTATCCTCAGAGTAGATAATTATCATTTTTTAATTGATCAAGTACATTCTATGATGAATCTTGACTACTCATGACGTAACATCAAATAATCACTATGATGCTCTCGTAATTTGGCGTCTTTGGGGTTTTAAACTCCCATTTCAATGGAATACTTTGATTTATTATAGTGTTACTTTTCGAATAATAAGTTTCATCTCAAATTGAATTCTTGAATCCTTTTCTTATTTGCACGTGAAACATTGTTACTTGGCAGAATTTCAAGCTGTGAGTGTACAAAAAAAAACTAAATAACTCAGAAAAGTCAATTCGAGAATCTTCTATTGAAAGTGCAACACCCATCATTTGAAATAATATAGACTTTAAATGAGTATTATTACCCTAATGATATACAATTCCTCGGTAGAGGTTGATTATTAAATATTTGGATTGGGTGCTCAGTAAAGTTTTATAGGATAACGACGACTATATTTTTCTCTATCTGGATGTGACCAATAATACCACAATAAAGTGGTCAAAAATAATTTTCTTGAATAGCTCCGGGATTGTAAAATAGCTGATGGTTCAAAATCATCCAATTTCATCTTAATTTAGAAGAAATGAGTATTAAAGCTTTAGTCAAGATGAATGTTGACTGTCCTTCTCAAACGGTAATTAGCCTTGTATGATGATGGTGCTCTAAGGTCCAGATCAGAATCATTCTCGAAAAAACTACACAATGACTTATTGACACTTCTGATCCACGATGAACGAATACCAAATTTTACATTATTTCTATAAGTTTATTCAGCCTATTAATAATAAATTGATAATTATCGTTCAGTCAAATATAAGGATTACAGTGATGGAGTTTTTGAAATCGAATAAATTAATGTTGAAAAATTACTCGTGACAAATTACTTATTACCGGTATGTTATGTGTAAAAAGCTTCCTTGTATAAATTAACTGGAATCAAAAATGTTGTCTGTTGTTGAATTGTTTTTTGTTTAGGCCTAGCTGTTACTGTAATTTAGTTGATAAACAAGTGCATCGCATAGCTGTTCATTTTTTTCATTGTATTATATTGTTAATTTTTCACTTGAAGGTACAATTTGAATGTAATAAAAAGACATTTGGTTTTTGATAAAATTTATTTATTGATTATTTATAATCCCTATTAACGTGTGTTTCAAAAAGGACGCCCTCAAGATTTGTGATAGAATGTTTTCTGGGTAGGGAATATTTTTTCCTCCAGCAAATATAATTTATTGTCACTACTGGCACACGACTGTCCTCATTATTAACGCAATGTATATAATTTACATGTTTAATTTACATTATTGAAAGTTATTGCGAGTGAAAGACAAGTTCAAGTAAGGGTGGGTTTTCTTTCGTTACTGCGGCTCCGCAGCCCAACCCGACACGACCAGCCAAGATGGCGGACAAATTCGCAGTCTGAAGTAGGCCTATTTCCAACATAGCTTTCTATGCATTATTTTAGCCAGATGTCATTGAAGAATATTGCAAAATCAGTAATATATTTATATATTATATATTTATCAGAAATATTTCTTTATAAGGTTTCATAAATTGAATGATTTTTCAATGTATTATGAGAAAATATAGATTCATTTCATAATCTCACATGCTTTTCATTTGACCACCCTGTCTAAGCCGGAAACCTGCTAAAACGGAATTTTTTTAGTCCCATCGAGTTCCGTCTTAGACAGGTTTAATGTATATCCAAGCAGTAAACATTTTGGACTTTCAGTGTGAGTTCGCCATTCCACCTGTATTTCTGGACTTTATAAAGTTTCATGAAACAGGCCCCAGATTAATAAAATTCAAGAATATTTTTGACGCTGGATACTCACATAATATAATTTAATGTCCAACTTGAAAGTTACAACCAATATTTAATATTAGCAAGAATTAAAAGTATTTTTGATAGTTGAAACTCAATTTATTGTCAATTTAAACATAAAAACTCATGAAACAACTGAATAACATCAATTTTATCAACATGCAATGGAAATTGAAATATGTGTAATCACAAATGTTAAAGGATGATAAGGTGGAAGGATTATTACCTCTACTCATATCAATATCTACATTTACCTCTCAGTTTCCTGTGAAGGGCTGAAAAAGAATATGTCGTGGGATTGACGAAGTTCACTCCCGTTCAGGTGATAGAACCATCTGAAATTTGAGATTTTTCTTCTTCAGAACCTTAAGAACCTTGAACCTTCTCTAGAATCTAAGACCTCACTACGGACGGTTAATAAGAGTTAAATCTAGAGTATTTTACTCAGCATTTTGAGAATAATAAATATGTAGTTTAATAATTATCTCCTAAAGATTATACGTTTTTCAATGAAAATTTATCATCGATTGAGAAATTATCGAAGTATTACGAATTCGAAGACTTCGTAGTTTATGATTTTGCTGCTAGATGGCAGAGGCTGTCCTTCTTGTGAGTGAATGGTTTCCCGCTGCCGGGAACTGTTTCAATTTACGTTTGAATTCTTATTTTTGTATTTCAATGTAATTGAAATTAAAAAAAATATTGTTCCTTAAACAATATTGTAGAATATAAATTATAAAAATTACTTATCAGGGTCATTTCCTCACGGTTAATAAATTTCCATGATTATTGACCGAGCAAAGTTAGTCTATGTCTACGTTTCAGCTCCAATGAATTTTTTCTTGTTTGTCTCAATTTATTCCATCCAATAAATTAATTTGAACGGAGCAGCTGATAAGGTTTGGCAAGGACACTCAAAGGAATGCCACCATGACTTCCGTCGAGAGGATAATAAAAAACAACAATTTCTCTTGTACGCTTTATTAGCAATCGATAAATTGATTTAAAAAACAAACATCAAAGTACACAAATAAATTGTTAATATACAAAATTCCAAGTGAAAGTATTTTACATCTATCATTTCATATAATAATGACAATAGCGAGCGCTGTAACATCATAGTAACAGGATTCGGTTCTGGGTTTAAAAAAGTATTCTATTAAACCCAACTCTTCAATCATTGTTCATTTTACATTTAGCATCAAAATGTAGATACTACAAGTAATTTATAATTTTAATCACTCCAACATTGGATATAGAATTTAGATACTGAACGTAATTTACAATTATTATTACGAATAAAAATATTTTCACAAAATTATTCAAGATAATAATATAATTATTATAGAGGAGTTGCTCCTAGACCTGATCAGCGCGCTCTAGGTGAGAGAGAGTGAACAACTTGTCGGGATTTTAACATTGTGAGATAGGAACAAAACACGATTTTACGATAGAATTCAATTAAATCATTAATGTATCATCAATACGTTATTGCTATCTATTATTTAGTGGTTTCAAGGTGTTTTAATGTATGTATCAATTGGATTAAAGTACTTTTATCAGAATTTTCGTCATCTTGTTGCTAGACTCTTCTTGCTAGGTTAGGTTTTTGAAGTTTGAACTTCCCGCTATGTGTAACCATCGGTATCCTATGTATTATAAACATTATTATTCCAGAGACATAAATTATTCCACACAAATAATATTTAATTCAATTACAACATTATATTTATATCTTATATTTTCCATACTTCATCTATTTACGTTCAATATTATATGTGCAACAATCAATGTAAGGAGTAAAAAAGACATTATTATTCCAGAGACATCAACTATTTTACACAAATAATATTTAATTCAATCACAATATTATATTTACATCTCATATTTTCTATATTTCATCTATTCACGTTCAATATTATATTTCATATCAGTACCTATCTCACTCTTTTTTGGAAAGGAATGCTTTTGGAAAGAGGGTCAAATTAAAATTATCTTTGTTTTTTCTCTCTTTAAAAGGCAACTGAAGTGTTCTTAAACATCCTAGCTTCGATTTTATAAGTTACTGGAATATTTTGGCTGAATATTTATCAAATACGATGGGTTTGAAAACAGACATTTTTACATTTGATTCAATGTTAACCCATCTTCAATCCCGACAAGTTGTTCCTCTGTCTCTCACTTGAGCGCTGATGTTTGGCAGCTACTCGTCTATACAACGAAAAATTTAAAATAGGAGTTCAGAGTATCAGTACAACATTCAAGAACACATACGAAACATTTTGTCACTAATGAAACTGGAAAAATGTAAAAGTAGTTTACGTAAATAGATTGTACAGGTAGTGCAGATTACATATAAATTATTCTTTCATCATATACTTGAAGACTTGCTCACCCAGAATTGAGTATGGTATAGCAGGAGCCAATTAACTTGACATAAATCAGCTGATCCAGTAATAATTAAACAGTGATTTCGACACAATAATCAAAAGGCTTGAAAGTCTAAATAACCTTTAAAGTCTTTAAAAGACCTTTTTAAAGAAGACCTTTTAAAAGACCTTTTCAATAATCTGCGAGATTCAGCATTTGTAGGTTAAGTATTGTGATATCGCTCTTTGAAACAGCTGATTTCTGACAAGTTGAATTGGATTCTGCTATACAATACGAGTATCTTCGATAATAGCTATCAGGAGAGATGATCAATGTCTATTGAAACTAATTTTTGACAACATAAGGTGATGATTCAATTTGGTTGATTCAAGAACAATGAAAAATCTATAATATTGATGTCTCAATAGCTAAGCTTTTGATAATATCCATACATGATTGAAAGTTGGGTGAAGATATTTCAAGAAGCTTGTAATATTGATATTTGAGATAGAACATAGCATTCTTAATGCTGTAGCAACTACTATCTTTTGTTGTTGAGACAAAAAACATTTCAATAGTTGATTGTGAAATATTTTGTGTTGCGTACGCTCGATTACCGTTTTCAGTTTTATACATTTATTAACTAGAATGGGAATGCAGCTGGACTAAAAACAATTATATTATTTTACTGTTAGAAGTTTTTACTTTGGTGTCCAGCTCTCTACACCTGACTCTTCTGTATGTTATTTTGTGTGTCATTCAATTATTCAATATTTGTTTATGCGTGGACTTTTATAAAGGTCTTTTGACAAAATATAACATCACTCACATTTTAAAAACATTAATTCACGGAAATATCTCAATAATTATTATATGATTGTATTTTGCTGATATTGCTGCAAGAATCTGCGCGTAAGGTTGGCTGAACAAGTCTAACCATACCTAGTAAAAGTAAAGTACTATTTCTTTCCTTAATATTTTATTCGTTGATCAAATAAATGGATGAAAGAACCATGCTGCAGAAGCCTAATGCATTTAGTTTGAAATTTTTGTTACTTCTGACCTCACTACCGGCGCACAAGATTATCTTTTGCCGGTAGTGCCATATTAATTGTTAACAATACTGTTGATGGTTTAAAATTTATTCTCAAGGTAATTATTATTTTTTTTTTTTTGTATGTTATGCTAATGTTGTACCAATTTTACTTTGTATTGTTAACCAATATTATTGTTGTATAATTTACTTTTTGGCAATAAAAATATTGATTGATTGATTGATTGATTTTATAGTAACCTCCATGATAAGTCCCGAAATGCTGTGTCCTGTTCGATAAGTTACTCTCAAGAAAATTACAATAATAACAAACAAAGCTATTCTATTGAAGAAAGAAAAATGTATTTTTTATCATTCGCCGTTATTATAACGTTGAAGGATAACGTCAGAAGAGTGGCCTTTCACTATCAGGTCCACTAGACAGGTACACCTGGTCAGTTCCGCCTGTTCTGGTGGACCTGATAATGTGTGGCGGGAATAACAACTAGCCTGTCGGGCGACCTGAAAGCGCCTTATTCCCGCCACACACTATCAGGTCCACCTGAATAGACGGACCTGATCAGGCGTACCTGTCAGGTTGACCTAATAGTGAATGGCGCGCTTTATAATTTCTTCGCATATTATAAAGCAAAATTATGATGTCTTTAAACTATTCGTTGTTTAATTTGCTGTGGTGATGCCCACATTAACACTCTTAGCTTGCGCGTGGGTAATGGGAAGGATGATCAATGATCGTGATGATGAGATGAGTGGACAGCATACAGCTTCAGTTCCGAACCACCGGGAAGCGATTTTGATTCTCATGAAGAAATGACATTCAGCAGAAAAAGGCCTTCACTACAAGTGGTCACCCATACATTGGGAGTAACAGGGAACTATTAGAATCTATTTTATGAAACAAGGAGCCTGAACTGTTTCTTCTCTGAAAGTGAAAATCAAATGTTAGAAAAGATTTTTCATTCTAAACGCTGAATGTCAAATTCAAATAACTTTTGTTCAGATTTTCACATAATAATCGCAAAACAAATGTTCTAAATATTACAAATCTATTTACCTGCAAGGAAAAAACCTGTGCGGAGGTAAGAGTTGCTAATATAATAGATAAATAAAATCTTAATGAACTGTCAAGAAAAAGTAATAAGCCAAAAGTAATAACTCCAAATATAAAGAATAATCATGTTAATTCTTAAAAATTGGCACACTTCAGTGCCCAAAATCTTGAAGAAGCCGTATGACTGTTTTGGCCCAAATAAGTTAGTGGCATCGGTAAATGCAAAAGCGTCGCAAAGGGAAATTTGTGTGTTGGCAGCGGGGGTGTCGGGCACAATTCGGCGGCAAAGGGTTGGCAGAACTGAGCGCGGTGGCGGTGGCGGAATGTGGCAAGCGAAGTGCAGTCAGTTGGTGCGCGAGCCGCGGGCAGACTATGACGATGGAGGATGCCGCCAACTTGGCCGCTCGCCAGGGCAAAGGACGCTCGGCGTCGATCTGCGCTCCGTCCTTCTCCAGCATGGAGGCGGCGCTCGCACAATCACCCGTGCCCGGCACGCCGCCCCCGGACGGAGGCGGTGCGGCCCGGAGGCGGCGACCCGCCACTCGCTCGCAGTCGGCGCGCATAACCGGCACTGCCAAATCGGTGCGACGGCGACCGACTGCCGCTGCCGCCGCTGCGTCCAGCCGCGACGACCTGGGCGGCAGCAATCACAGCATGCGGTCGGGCAGCAGCGAGCCGCGGCTTCATGACTCTATAGGTAGGCCCCACCTGTTGCTAGAAATCATTCATTTTGTATCATTCATCCATTTTATTTCCTCATTAAAGCAATCACAAATCATGAAATAATTGATATACAAAACATAAATAATAAATCAATCATAAATAATGAATATTAACTAAAAAATACATAATGCAAAACAAATCAAATTTATCTTCATGTATTTATGGCATCACCAGCTAAAAGAAAACTTTGCCCGCTGATGACCGTTGCGACGATTGAGTCAACAATTTATCGTTGTTGACTCATTTCCATAACACAGAATTTTTTAAAATGAATGAAATATTTTATTTGCCATTTTACAAACATTATTTGAATAACAATTCACAATACAAATGGAAAGAATAAAAATCAATTATAAACAAAACAAAACAAGAATACTTCTCAAGTGTATTTTTAATGAATTCACTCTATTGCCATTAAAATATTCATGTTCAAAAATACATCAAATAGACCAATTATTACATTCCTTACGGCCGGTTGCAAGAAAATCGAATTGAATTCAACCCTATATTATGATGTCATCCAACGCAACCAATGCAGTGAGAACCAACGAACGAATCTGAGGTCAATGCAATGACTTCATTTTACGAGGGTGAAATTCAGTTGGATTATAATACAACTGGCCGTTGAAAAACAAAAGCATTAACATAGAGAACATAACAGTTACATTTGGTGTACTATTGACATTTTTCATAAGACACGAATGGTCTAACTGGAATGTGTGAAGTTTTCTATTTGAAGGAAATTTTTGGAATGAAAGGTTATTGAAAATGTTATCATTTTCAAGTCTTGTATGTAGTTTCTTGCCTGAATTAAATTAAATTTATGTATATTGAAATTATGTATATATTATATAAGTATGATATATATATTTGGAAAGCTTCGTGGTCGCTCTGGTATCGTTCATATTGGAAAAGAGGCCTTGCCTTCTATTCCTGTTATAAAGGTGACTATTTCTCTGAATATTATAATTTTATGAACATCAAAATCGCTTCCCGCTGGATCGGGAAACCACCTGAAGCAGTAGATCAATTCATATTCCACTACTACTTGAATGTACACTTCTACATACTACTTAAATTTAGTTTCAATTTTCTTTGATCAAACCATTCAAAGTCAAAACACTCTTATGAAATGGCAAACATATACTTACAAACATAACTAGCCTACATGATTGAGAACAGAATCGTGGATAGATTGTGAAAGTCGCTCAAAAAATAATGTAATGTAAGAACAACATCTATTTGACACTATAGATCCGCCATGTTAGAATTAATAATCTTATATCCCTATAATGACTGGAAATTAAAATGACTAGGAATATTTATTTTTTCATTTATCACTCCTAAAATGTGGTTTTGGGAGGTGGTTTTTCATAATAATTTATTCCTGAAGAAAACAATATGAAATATGGAAAGAAATCAACAACAAATGAATTAATTTGGATCAAGAATTATTCATGATCTGAGTGTTCAATGTAGTTATCGTGTTGAAAATATCTTTCAGAGAATGCAGGCTATACCAAATTCTCACTGCTGTATTGAACATGGAATCATTATCGGATGTTATTGGGTGCTTTCCAAAATATTTAAACTAGCGGTCTAAAATATCAAACTTTCACTACATGGGCGGATCGTTTAGGTGGAGTGCTGGTAGAGTCAGCTTGGCCTCAGCGTTAAACTTGCCAAAAAACTTTTTTTATCAGAGTATTGATTCTTGTTTCAGAAGGGACACGAATATTCCAACCTGCTTCTCAGTTTTGTCCTTCACCTTACCTTTTCCTACAACGGGTATGCCTTGGATCACACTTAATGTAGAAATAGAACAACAACAACACTCTAATAAAGTGAATTAATCTGGATTCTATCTCACTGCACAAACCACATAATAACTGAACAAAATTCCTTCTATTCGTAACTAATTAATTTGAACAAACGTATTGCAGTATCAAGCATTGAAGGTAAATACTCAGCATAGTTTTTACAATAATTCTATTCTGCAGTTTTGTGCTTGAATCTCCGGCACTATTCAAGATAAAATTTCAATCTTATTATGCCGGGTTTCACCAACCTTGGTGAAATATTGGACCGATATTGGTGAAACCCAGCATTAGTCATTAAGATGACAGGTTACTCATATCATATCGAAAGATTAGTATGGGAAAGAAGAACCCTCTACGTTTATACCACTTGTAAGGCTAGGCTTACACCGGTTAGTCAAGACAAGACAAAACGAGATTAGTCACGTTTAGTCACAGTAATTCACATATTTGCTAATGAAGCAACACATACCGATTAGTCATTGCATCGGTGTGTGCTGCTTCATAAGAAACTATGTGAATGACTATGACTAAACGTGTCTAATCTCGTCTTGTCTTGTCTTGTCTTGACTAACCGGTGTACGCCTAGCCTTAGGTTTTATTTAATCAGTTGGTTTATCTTAGAAATTGTTACTTCATATTTCATTTTATGAGCATTATCAAGTATCGAGTATACCTTTCAAATTCTTTTAAGTCCAATTCTAGTCTAGTCATTCTATTATTCTTATGACAATCCTCTTCATCTTCAGCACTGGTTTTATTTTTTATTCGAAGGATAGTGACATAAATTTCTATCCTTGGCGATAAAAACTTCATCTTCTCTCAAATTCTTCACCTCTTGAAACTGAACTCTTTCATAAGTTGGTGATAAGTTCCTGTGAACGAATAAAATAATACATTTCAGGAAAATCCCTCAAGTACTTTATTAATCGTTGAGTATCGGTTAGAGCTGCAACTACAGGTGTCAAAAGGTTACCAGGAATCTCCATTAATCTATGACAATGAGATTAAGATTTAATATCAATATCTATACTGTTATGCTTAGCTGATACGACTATGCTTTAGCAACTATTACGTAATACTCAAGGGTCACTACTGTAGGTCACGGGTTTGATTCCTATTCGATCAATAAATGGAGATAATTGAAGCTGCGCATGATGCAAGTGGACAATTCAATTCTAACAATTAATTGAACGAAAATCCTAATGAATTGTTTAATACCTTAGTTACATGAATTTGGAGGAGGATTTTCCGTAGAATATAATACTCTGAAGACTTCCGCTACTGCGAATATTGGCAACAGAATAATAGCTAGAAGGAAATTCGATGAACGCTTCTGTACAAAAATCTTTTTTATTATGATAATAAGCAATTGAATACTGTAGTTGCAATATCTTATTTCCTTCCATCAATTTAAATTCCATTCAAATGAAAACAATATGATGTTATGATCATTATTATCCATCACTTCAGATATTGATTCTAGTATCAGTGTTTTAGTTTTATGTGAATTATGGAGAAATAATTAAATGGTTGAAAATTTAAATAAATTATCAAGTGAATCACATCAGTTGGAGTTGACAGTTCAGAAATTGGATGTTTGAGATATTATTAAAATACGTGAACCAATAAACTTCATTCGAAAGGAACCAACTCGATTAAAATATTTCTCAAGTCGTACCTTGACTGAATTCAATACGGTCCGTTGAGTCCGTTGTCATCTCAAGCATCTCAATATAGGAATAAATTGGTCATGGAGCTCCGATAGGCCTAATATGGAATTTTCAGTTGAAATAATTATTTGATAGCTAATCTATCGAATATTAATGTGTATATTATTTAAAAAGGTTATCAATATCTAAATTAATTTATATCTATATTGTTTTTAACGGTAAGTGAAGTAAAGTTAGCCATCTTACGAATTGGGAATTTCAATAAGTACCGGTAGTTAGATATTTTCTTTCATTTCCACATTGATTTGTAGTTGACCTTGATTTGAGGGTGGATTCACAAAATTTGGTTCCAATATATTGGTTACTTGGAGAAGATCTTGCAATAATTGTTTCTTATTGTTGTCTCCAACTACAATTCTTGATTCCTTCTTAATAGCAGTTTTTAGACTTATTAATCAATGTTGTTTTCCATAACGGAATACTTGTGGAATTTTTATTTATAAAGTTACTACGTTTTTTTCACTGAAAATAATAAATATTTCACCTACAATATTTTGGCAAAAGTGGGATGCATTTCACTCTTTCATCAGCCTGTAATATTTACTTTTTCAGATTTTGAAGAAAAGATTAAGATCTAATAGCTATATCTCTAATGTTATGGTTAGCCATCAAGGTTAGTCTTGAAGGCGCTAATTTTTAAGGGTTGGACTGTGACTGGCGATGATTTATGAAAAAAATTTACTTGTTTTAAAATTTATCTAGTCCTCATTAGCTGTTGAAGAAATATCCACAGTAATTTTCTAATAATTCATGAGAATTGTAGAACCTTGATTATTGTTGGATGTGACGAGACTCCATCTGTTTTCCAAAAGTTTGTTCTGTTTGTTTGGTCTTGTCTCCAGAAATAGGTTCCGATAACATTGCAAGTGGAACAGTGTGTATGTGTTCTCTCAAAGATATGCAACTACCACATGCGGAAACTTTCAAACTTTAATACTACTAGACAGTCCTACCACAAAACAAACTCCAAATAGCCTCTTTAACGGGAGGATCAGGCAATTAGGCCTATCTAAACAAGTGTATAAAGTTCTCTTGTAACGTTACAGCCAGAGCTTGATACTTTCTCAGTTAAAGCCAACGTCCAACTTCCTGAAAGTTCTCATTTCAAGTTGGGCAAGTTGAGAAAGAATTTGTTCTGAGTTCCAGTTCAGTAGGAAATCATTCATTCCATTTAAATCTCCAGTGTTGATCTCGAGCTAGCTGTACGATTTTCTTTTTTCGTTAACACTTAAGATCTATGAAAGTAGCAGAGTTGGTCAGAGAAAATCTTTTCAATCCGTTCTGCTCAGCCCTCCTGATCATTCATTCTTTGCCTAATGAAGACAGGATTTTCATAGTGCACAATGGGATATGACCATCTTTAGTGAATCTTGACCACTTTCTAGTGAATTCTGAAGAGTGACTTTTGTGAGAAGTAAATTTTCTATGGAGTAAACCTTGTAGATGGAGAAACTTTTTTATTCTGTCACATTTCATGTGTTGATGGAACGACTTCAAGTTCTTCAAAGCCTAATCCACATTTTCGAGCAAATAGAAGAGATTTTCTAGAATTTCCTTCAAATACAGCACTCAGACTCCTCTTGTCGCTTGAAAAGTGTTTCAGGCTTTGAACTCGCAAAATGCATTGGTGAACGTCAATATCGGGTATAATCCAATGCATTCTGAAAACCCTTTTCACATACACTTCCAATACCTCAGCTGAAACTGAGTGTCTAGTTTGTACTCTCTTAGCTGGATCATTCGAAAAAGCATTGAGAACTAGGAAACGTTCATTTATGAGGTATTGGAAGTATGGGCTAAAAGGATTTTGAAAATGTCAAAGTCCACAAATTAAGCCCGATAACGATAATTTCAGTATCTTCAAATTCAATCTCTTGCGTTTTCAACGCATTTTCTTAGCTCTTCCATGAACGACTTGAACAGTGAAGTATACAAAGTCTCGGTCTTAATTTGGGGACATTCTCAAAATCATCCTAATCCAAAATTCACCTCAGTATCAATTTTTCACTTTTCACATCAGTTGTTCTCGAAAAAGGTGTTGGGAACAAAGAAATTTCTCTCAAGCCCTTAGCTGAACATGTGCACCAAATTTTAATTTGTTGGAGTCATTTCCAACCAAGCTTGGAAAAGCAAGAAGTTGTTGATTTTGCGTGTAACTATAGGAATTTTCTTTAATCAACCTTTACCCTTGCTAAACAGTTGTTCTGTTTAGTAGTGTTGTAGTTCTGCTGATAAATGAGAGAATGAATGAATCAGTACCATTCCTCTTTTATATTTCAATAGATAGAAAATCCGATTCCAAACTGTTTATCAATCAATTCAATCTTGAAATATCAACGATCCCTGGCAATAAATCTGTCGTTTGAACAAAGAGAAGGCCGTGATTGACGTTGCAATGTCATTGAGTTGGGCTTTGCTGTCAAATAGCACTCGAAAACTGATCACTGGTCAATGAGAGCGGGAGACGAAGAGGGGAGATGGAAGAGAAATGAAGAGAGTGAGAGAGAATTCAGGTGACTGTAGGTGTTGGGGTTCCGTCGGCAAACAGACTGAGAACAAAGTAGAACGCGTGAGCGCCGGCGTTTATCTTGACAGTGGCTGAAAGGCTTGAAATATTCAATGCGTCGCCGACCAACTAGAGAATGGTAGTGATAGAATAAACAGAAAGAGAAAGAGGCTGTAATGAATGGTTGGGGAGGAAGTAGTGAAGCAGCAAGGGAAAGAGGGAGATGTGATGGAGGAAGAATAAGGAGGAGGAGAAGAGAAGAAAGAAAGAAGGGAGAATAGGAATAAGGAAGAATATGAATAAGAGAAGAAGAGGGAGGATATACATAGTGAATAGAGTATTTTAAAGAGAAAAAGAGGGGATAATGGAGCGTGGAAATGAAAGAGGACAGAAAGAAGAAGGAGTAAGGGAGAAGACGTAGGAAAAAGGAAAAATAAAGAAGTGAGAAAACAGAAGAAATGAGAAGAAAGGAAGTAAGATGTTGAAGTAAAAGAAGAGAATAAGGATGGGAAGGACTTTGAAAAAAGCAGAGAAGAAAGTAAAGAAGGAGAAGAAGTGGCGAAGTAAGGAACAGAAGAAGAGGAGAAGAGAAAAAAAGAGGAAGAGAAGAAGAGAGAAATAGAAGAAGAGAGGGAGGGAAGAAGAGAAGAAGAGAGGAAGAGAGAAAAAGAAGAAGAGTAGGAGAGAAGAAGGGAGGAAGAGAAGAAGTTAAAAAAATGAGAAGAAGTAAAGAAGGAAAATAGTTAAAAATAAGATGAAAGAATGGAAATTATCAGGAAGAAGAGAAAGAGAAATAGAGAAGAAGAGAGGAAATGGAGAAAAGAGGAAAAGAAGAAGAGAAGAAAATAAGAAGAAGAGAAGAAGAGTAGAAGAGAAGAAGATAAGAAGAGAAGAAGAAAAGAAGAGAAGAAGAGAGAAATAGGTGAAGAGAAGAAGAGAAGAAGAGAGAAAAAGAAGGAGAGTAGAAGAGAAGAAGGGAGGAAGAGAAGAAGTTAAAAAATGAGAAGAAGAAAAGCAGGAAAATAGTTAAAAATTAGATGAAAGAATGGAAATTAAAAGATAAGGAAGAATGTGAAAAATAGATGAGATGAAAGAGTGGACGATGAAGCGTGTGAAAAATTAGAATTAGAATAGAAGAGGAGGAAGAGACTGAGAGAAAGAAGAGGAAGAAGTGTAATAGACGATGTGGAGGAGAAGTGAAAGCAGGATGAAAAGGAAGAAACAAATCAGTATGAGAGGAATAAGGATAAAATTGGAGGAGGAATGAGAATAAAAGTTGTATGAGGAGGGGTAAGCAGAAGAACACGAAACAGGGTGGAAATTAGAAAATAGGGAAGAAGAAAGAGTGATGCAGTAGGAATGCGGACAGGAAGCAGCCGTGGGAGGAATGTGAGGGAAGTGAATCCATTAATGAGCGGTGTTTTGAGGAGAAAGAAGATTGAGGTAGAATGATAGGAGTAGACAAGAGTAACCAAACCAAGACAAGAGTGAAAGACGCTTATTTAGTAGAGCATCGCGCAGGCAGCTGTGCAGGGATGGATAGATGCATTGTTGTGCCCTTTTCCCCGGATTGGTGCAAGAGGGTGGCACGCGCATGCGCCCCCATCGCACCGCACCGCGTCACATCCGCGTCAGCTGAATAAATTTATTCAGCCGGTACTCAACAGGTGCCTGACTCACTGCCTTTTCATTGAACTTTCCCTACACCGGCAAAACGGCTCGATTCTTGGGAAATGTGCCCCTGTTACAACACTACTCATAATAATATTTATCATTAATATTATATTCTCTCATATTCGAAGCTCTTCATCATTGACCAACACAACAAATAATATTCCCTCATTTATCTCAAGCATTACATTATTGACAATAACCATATTTTGCTGCTGGCATTCTAAATCACTGGAAAATAGATTTCCAATGAGGAAAATGTGCTTCTGTTGCAACATTTCTCATAATAATATTTATCATTAATAATATTTTCTCATATTAAAAGCTATTCATTATTGACTAACACAACAATAATAATATTCACTCATTCATCTCAAGCATTACATTATTGACAATAACCATATTTTGCTGCTGGCATTCTAAATCACTGGGAAATAGATTTCCAATGAGGATATTCTCCCGCTCCGTTCTTGGAAAGCGTGTGTTCTCCCTTCTCTATTATCATCAATATTTGAATGTTGTTTTCACATTGTCTAGATCGATATTTTGATGCTCTTCACTCTAAACTATTTAAGAAAAATGAACTACAAATGAGAAAAATAATATTATCAGGGAATATTCTTCGGAGAAATATAACTCTGGAAAAATATTCCAGAGAGAATATTCCTCTTGGAGAGCTTGTTTCCTTTCTATTATTATAACATTATTTGCAAGTAATAGTTTTCCACATCTTTTCCAAGTATTTTATCAAGGATAATCACGATATTTTGATTCTGCTTCTCTTGGGAACTGAGAAATAACAAGAATATTTCTTGTATCTGATTTCAATTACATTGTCAGATCCCAAAATTCTTGGAAATTTGTAATTGTGGGTAATTGTCAAGGTATGTAGAGCTCTACATACCTTGGGTAATTGTGACCTTCCTTATCAAAAAGGAATTATTGTTTATAGATTATGTACATTATATTATTATAATATATGTACATTGTACAAATCAGTTTATAATTGAAATAGAATTCCCAGTCGCTATTTTTCCTACTTATTGATTGTGGAATTATATTTAGAATGATAAAATGAACTCATCGCATGTTCGTAAAATCAATCTCTAATTCAAGCTTTAAAATCGACTTTGAAGGTTATGTTTCTTGCTGATTGCGCAGACGATATTCATAGCTGAGTTCATTCTCATTGGCATCATGGGCGCGAAACTTCAAATCAATCATATGCTTTTGAACTGGATTTTTCACTCGATTAATTTAAAACTGAGATCCGATTTCTTTGTTGAATCAATTTCTACGTTTGGAAATATGGAAGGAATAGAAGACGGAATTACGAATGCGACAATACTTTAAATGCATTTTAAATGCTTATGCACTATCCTTCCCCAAGTTTTCGCCAGTTTTCAAAATGCTGCCCAGAAGTTATCGCACAAAAACCCCACAGTGAGCGCTGGGGTAAATTTCGAAATCCCCAACACCTACGTGCACACAGCGGATACAGCAGTTCGTGAATTCAAAATTTAAATTGAGGATACTAGAAAATTCGAGCCAAGTTTACGTCAAATTCAACTTAGCTCAAAAGGAGATGGTCCATACGGGCCTTATTGCTCTGCAACTCTAACTTGGTTTTAAAGGAGATGGGGCATATGGGAATTATCGCACTGATAGAAGAATTAATTCACTAGACGTTACCTATACTACCCACTAAGGATCTATAAAAACTTTTAGAAGTGTTTGTAGACGTAGAGTCCTTAGACTCACACTCTTGAAATATATTTCCAGTCAATGGACAAAACATTTTCGGAGCTTTTAAGCTTTCCAATCCCATCTCCCTAGATATTGTTCAACACTTCAAAATCTATCAAATATTCCAAAACTTGAACGAGAATTGATTGTGCTCTGCAGTTGTATATTCATTGAGAAGAGAATGAAACTTTTCCAGCTATGAATCAGTTTGAACTCCACGTTATACAGTACGAGTATTTTAGAGTTATGCATAAAGAGGGATATGAATATGCTGCTGTCCTTGCTGGAAGTGGAAGGATGCTTGACATGGATTCTCCCTCGCCAAGGCACCCCTGCAGTTGAAAGAAAAAAGTTATTTTCGTCCACTCTAATGAGGTAGGAGACGCCACACTCACACTGTCCTCCATTTTTTAAAGAATACAAGTTGAGTGTCAAGCGTTGTGAATGAACAACATTTTTCATCCGAGCGTGTCTCATACTTTTCCCGCTACCAAACATTTGATCATGATAAAGCTTACTTACCTCAGAGTAAGTTGAAGATTAATGTTCGACATCGCAAAGAAATATTACAGGTGAAATCTCCTAATACATGATAAATCGCTGCTTGTCGCGTTAGTGAAATGCTCTTCGACCTATTTCTCATCCAATGTACAACTACAGCGCTGCATTTCATGAATGTAGGAGCCTCACAGAGACTGAAGATTTTTGGGAACTCTTCAGGTTTATCATATTTTCGCATATCGGGAACCAGTTCATCGTAATATTTTTTTCAACTTTTAATTCCCATAAATATGGACTTTTAGATCCGTATTTATGAAATTTTCTTACAATAGTGTGGAAGTCTGACTTCCGTGAGGAAATCCATATTCATGAATAGCACTTGAAACTCAAACTCAATTAGTAGCTCGGCAATAAACAAACGATAATAAAGAAATACTAAAATTTGGATTCTTGAAATATTGATTAGAATGTTTGTAAAAGTAACAATAATTGAAAAACGTATTCAAATCACTTCTGAATTGTACGTTTATTAATGTTTGGAAGGAAATAAAAATCCAATATGTCTCCCTTTTTCTTTCGCTCCGTATTCAAGTGCGTCACTCACGTAATAAACGTTAGAAATGTTCATAAATACGGTCCTGAATGACCTCCAATGACTTCTACTGTATAACGGTGTATTTATCATTCTTTATGAATCTTTTGTCAATTACAACCGAACAATACCTAATACTATTAATTCTATTAAGTCATCTCACTAATAATACCTAGTCATATCAGTCAATGAGAATGGAATTTTATCGGAATAATCACTAGTCATCAGTAAATACTGACAAATGCCTGAACAGTAGTCTATTGAAGCAGGATCATCCCGCTCTAAATGTGCTAATAAACAGTGTTCACGATTGATCTAAAGTTTTAGATCAGGGCTACTTCCACTTTATAGAGTAAAGATGAGAATATGAATTTATATGAAGTAGGCCTACATGTATATAAAGTAAAGTACTGTATATGAATGAATTTTTGAAGAGGATTTGCGTCGTATTCCACCAGATGTATTTCAATATTCATAATTGCGTACTGTAGTAGCATAGCCTCCTCTAATATGGCCTCCATATTAGAGGATACGGAGGCCATATTAGAGGAGGCTATGCTAGTAGTCCTACCTTCGAAAATGCAATAAGTCTATGGAAGATATGAACTACTATGTTCATCTGCACTTTGGTGAATACAAGTAGAAATCACAATCCTTTCTAGAGAGCAGCACCTACTCAAAAGAGCCGCAATAGTGATTATTTCGGAGGATAGCTCAATTTGAATAGGAACTGTGCATCCGAGGGAAGTGCAGTATTTGAGTCCATAGTTTACCTCCTGTACTGACATCATGGTTGACATGGTAACCGAGCTTTGTTCCCCGTGGCTATTCATTTCATACACAACAAGCTTGATGAAGTCCAACTCATAATAGACTGCAAATACGTCGGTATCTCTCCGTGCTCTGCATGAAAAGAGCTGATAGTACTGAGAGCAATGCAAGTACTAACTGGGTACGGGCTTGTAGACCGTGGAAACTGTAGAGACTCTTCCAACAATGAAGACTTGCTTATTGGAGTTTGAAAGCAGTATCCATAGAAACTATTCAAATCAACTGCAACAACCAGTACACAGTTGAACACGGCTGACAATGAATTGGATGGAAATTAGATCTTCGATTCCAAACGCATAGCACATTGGACTACAGCGGAGATATGATAGAATACAACGATGGAATAGAATACAATTTGTACCTCATCTCTACCACAGTTTCATGCAAATAAGGTCTTGAACATATTAATGTTCAAGAGAACTCCCAAGTTGTAAGATAGTTTCTAATAAGTTAGCGAATTGTACAAATAACAGCGGAAATAGTTATGATAGAATTCAATAGTGAAATTGTCTACAATTTGTACCTCATTTCTATCATAGTTTCATGCAAATAAGGTAAGATATTACCTTATTGGTATTGATATTAATATTGACGAGAAATCCCAAGTTGCAAGATTAGTTTCTGGTAAGATTTAGAGACAGTACTGATTGGAAGGAAATAACAGATCATTCTATGTAGATACTGTTCACCAACGGAAAGAATAGAGGACATAGAGGTGCGGTATGAGGTATTGGCTATTGCTTATTGCCGTCGAGAATATTCATGAAGTTCAATTTCAACATTCAATATCCTTCATTACAGAATTCCTCTGTTTTCTCGCAGTATCATCTCAGCCAAAATATGTTCGCTATCCGTTAGTCAGACATTAATACCCAACAACTCCGTATCCAAACGCAACCGCAGTGCTTGAACTATGTTCAACGGAATGCTGGAGTTGAGGTAGAGCTAACATGTATCTCTCAGAGAAAGGTACTCTTTCTACGTCTCTCTTCCTCAAAGGTGAGAAAATATAAATGGGCATGTCTACTTTGATGTATGCTTTCGCGTTTATTCTGAAAAGGCTTTACTCTTATCTAGTACGAATTTCAGGACAACACAACAATTTGTTAAACTAATGCCGACCTGGCTATTCTCGTTTAAAAATGGGATGGTTGGTTATGACGAAGATAACATGAACAAAACTGCAACCTTTTCCTATTTCATAACCTAATTAGATTTCTACTATTCCAGAAAACTGATAAAGTAAATTATGAAATATCTATACTTTTCAAGTAGCCTAATAATAGAAAAACCTCCGCCAATTCTTTAATGGTGTGGTGATATATCTGAGTGTTATGTTCATAAATTTCGCCCGTCAAACCCAACAAAATCTCTTCTAGATTCATTCTAGAATTATTCACTCATTTGATTGGAAGAGAAAAGATTGGAATTGAATATAGAAGAAGTGAAAATTCAAGTGCATTGAAAATTGGAATTCTAGAAATGAGATGAAATTTATTCTCTTAGAATTAAAAATTACAAGATTGAATTTTAAAATAAAAAATAATTCAATCCCATATTATTCAATACAGATTAATCTCTGGACACTCGTTTCTATTATTGATGGATATGATGAGTGCTTTGGAATTGCAGTAGAGTCTAAAAACGTAGACTCTGTTGCTGAATGTTTCCATCATGCTGCAGTCCATCAGAAGATCAATCAGTTTAGCAGAAAGCCTCAAAAACTCATATATTTGCGATCCGTACACGATTCTAGGTGCACTCATGTTCATCTGCGTTCGAAAATAAGTGAGCTCCAGCCTTCCGATGGAAGACTATTACTATATGGAAGAGGGCCGCTAAAAATCCTATGCTCTGTTTTTTTTTATGTACCGTCATCCGTCTTCAAAATCGATACCGCTACTCTCCATCTCTATTCATTCGTTCACTCATCCCCGTTTCTTCATCATCTTTCGACTAAATCTCTCTTCAATGACGAAGAGAGAGAGTGAGAGAGAGAGTGAGAGTGACTGATGAAAAGCGTACTGGATTGCTGTAGGCTACTCGGTCCAATCTACTACACTACCTTCCCCACTGTTATCCGTTTACTTGCAGTCCCGAATCTTCAACCAGAGCTCTAATCTTAGGAATTATCACACCACAGCCAGATGAGCCCCCACAACGCTCGCTGCTTTCTCTATAGCGATGAACATTTTTCAGCCATTCAGAATGATTAGAGGTACTGAAACTTGAAAAAAGTTATCATTATTAATTATTGAAAGCTGCATATAGTCATCAGTGAATGAATAATACCGTACTAGTCAAGGAGATTAATTGTGTTCAACTCAATCACATTTCGTAACTAATCATAACATTGCACAATAAACTAATCACTGATAAAAAAAAGTGAAAAACCCATAATTGGTTGCTCAGGAGTTTAACTAAAACTAAACTCACACATTTTGATAATTTCATTCAATTAATATTAGTATTAACCGTAACTTCCAGAAAATAGAATTTTCTTGTAAAACAGTACACAGCTTTTAATAATAAGTATATAAGTTTAGCTTCATATACGTATCAGTGTGATAGAAAGTGAACTCAAAAAATAACATTCCAAGGTAATAAATCATAAATCATAATGAATGTGATATTCTCATAAATCAAGTGCGTACTTGATAGAGTTCATATCGTTGAGGAATCCCTTATTATGCTTGTTCAAGATGTTATAATTATGAAAGAATATTGCATATTAATTATATACATATTTTTAATTATTATTATTATTACATTAATACATTATTATTACATATTAATATTAATTACTAGGTGTCCCGGTGAACTTCGTATCACCCTCTTCCCCCCCCACAAATGTCCCCCATCTTCTCCCTACAAATGTCCCCCTCTTCATGACACCCCCTAAAAAATGTCATCCCCCAAATGCCCCCCTTTATTCCCCCACAAAATGTCAACCCCCAAAAATCCCTCTTCATTTCACCCCTTTCTTTCCCCTAAATGTCCCCCCTTCATGTCACCCCTCCCCCACAAAAAATGTCACGAAGTAAAAAGAGATTAATTTAATATAATCAATGTATTTTTTATTTTATATAATCAATAATTTTTTTTGTTTTAATTTATTTTATATATTTTTTTCAATTTTATTATTAGAAACAATAAAACATGCATGATACGAACGATAACTCATTTTTATTATTGATGATTCTAGCGTAAAAAATAATTAGAGTAGAAAACCTAGAGCAAAAATTTGACAGTAGCGGGATTCGATCCCGCGACCTCTAACATCAGACGCTGAGTTTTTACCACTGAGCTACCGAGGCATTGAATGAGAGTGCTGTGTTTTCTGATCTTGACCGACGATCATCTTCCGGTAGCCGCTTGGCCGGCAATTTCAAACATCCGTCTGTAAATGTTTGATAGGTTAGGTCATTAGTTTACTAATTATTTATTAATTATAAAGGGATTTTCTTATATTTTAATACATATTATGTTAACCAGTGCTGTAAAAATTCAAACGAATCCAAAATCATCTAAATCGGTTCAGCCGTTCTCGAGTTATAAGCGAGCGTACAGACACCAACTCTCTTTTATTAATATAGATATATTCTAGTACGTCTTCCCTGGTCGAGAGAACTGAATAGATGCAAATTTTAAAAGAAAAATTTGAATGGTTGAAAAGTTTCTGAAAAGTTGATTCAACTATGGTTCTCAATAAAGATGGATGTCTCCTTTCCAGCAGGGGAAATACAAATTTTCTTTTTCTACCACGCTAGAAGACCGGAAAAGCTTTTCAGGTTCAATCCAGCGTGGAAAATTCAAAACCTGATACGGCCGCTTCACCGGCGCATGCTCTATTGCTTTCAACTGGAATGTTTCGCCCGTTTTACTCACCACTCAACTCAAATACTCAATAGAGTTCTCACGACTGAAGAATTTCGTTCAAAGCGGTTGGTCTGTATTTTCTCAAATGCATGCAATGCTGATAATTCTTGTATTGCTCAGGAATTAACTCACACGTGAAATCTTATCCTCGACTGAAATCCCTCTCTGATTAGAGAGACTGAGAGAGAGAGAGCTATTTTGCTCTGGCCACCAAGACGAGAAATATATCTTCCAAACAGGAGTGAGTAAGTAAGAGAATTGTGCACGGTAGTGGTCCAAACGGTATTTTTAGCACCCAATAACTACTGATAATTGCACTAAATAATTTTTAAACTGAGAGATTTGACTCGAGCTGAAGTAGTAAAAGTTCAGGCTCGAAACAAGAAGAGTAAATCTATCTACTTCTAATCAAGCCGTGTAAATAATTTTATGTAACGTTCTGATAGGCTCACTTTTCAGGCTCACTCATCTTTTTGTAATGATCTGCGTTGGTGGTAGCCTAACCTGCGCCTGGGATCTATTGCCATAGTACAAAAACTTGGTTGCAACATGAAGAAAGCATAATGCCGAGTGTATGCTTTAGTGAATGTTTGGGTTTCTATTATGCTTTGTTTATATTATGTTGCCAGTCGACTCATTTTTAAATCCTTGTCCCAGTAAACTATTCTTTTAGAAACTTTAGTTATGATAACGCTCATTTATTCTTACAAACACTATTACAAAGTGATATAAGAGTATTCTGTTATTTACAATTAATAACATAGGATTCAAGAATTTATAAGAACATGTGCAGGCCTACAAATAAATACCATTTATAATGGAATGATATTCTGATGAAACTTATAATGAATTTATAAAAATAAATGAACGTTCTGCACCTAAAAGTTCAGAAATTAAGCATTGGCTTGACTGACATTTGTCAATATCAAGTGTAAACAAGGCATGAGCCCAACCCATCACGAAATAAAAAACAGCAAGTTGTAGTCAATTGAATAGCATTTCAACTACACAAATGATAGAATCCTAGAATGTTTTTTTCAATGATCGTTGATGAACACAAAATTAATTAATTGTTTTTCCACAATCAGAATTTGGTTCAAAATTCGAAAATTATGTCACAGAGAACGCAGCCATGGAAAGCATAGTTGAACTTGTTATTCCACCGTTTGGAAATTTGAACGAATTTCGTCCTCTCAATTAAAGTTAAATCATAAAGCTCTGTCAAATCTCGTGTCAGGCTGTGTCAAGAGTACGTTATGAAAATTGAGTGGGAGGTGAGCTCCATTCTCCACTTCCATTGTTTTTCAGACAGACTGGTTGCATGTTGATTCATGGTTGACATCCGTTATTAGCTGACCTGTGGTTATTTATGAAATGAGTTTTCAGATAAGAATATGTTTTTGTGGACGCTCTCCATGACTGAAATGTTTTCCCAAAATGAAATGTGATAATGTAATGTGATGGAAATGTAGTTTTGAATTCATCGTATGTTTTCTGAGATGCTTGACGCTATGACGCATCAAGAATAACAACAGACTAACAAACTTATTTTCCTTATGAAAGAAATAGAAGAAAACAGAACGATAGTATAGGAAAAATTGTGAATAACTTAATTATTCTCTCACTACGTACCGTATGTAATTAGGGGTATGTAACATCAGAGGTGAATCAATTGTACGTAGACTTTCTTTGTTGAAATATGAGCGTTCAGAAAGAGTAAAGAAGGATATTATGAAAACGACTGAAAAAGATCTTTTAATTGAAACTAAATTGTCTCTCAAATGAAGGATTTGCTGAATACAGCAATGAATTATATCAACCATAATCTCTCCTCTCGACGAACTAATTTACAACTTGTATTATTCATAACAATTGACTCATAACACTTGAAGAACTTTCAATAACATTACTGAATTAACAATATTCATAACATTAATGACTTGTAATTGGTGGAAATTGTATCTATACATATCAGCTTCATCTGTATTTTCATGTGCAGCTTCCCAAAATCTAACTCAATCTTTTTCTACGTAAATTGCACAATAGAGTGCAATTCCATGTAGAACGGAAATAGATAAAACAAACCGGCGCAATGTATGTAGTGGAGGTGAAATTCAAATGCAACTGAGTCAACACTGCTTCGAGATTCGATTACATTCGTTCAAAAACTGTGTTCTGTTTGTGCTAGTGTAGACATACTCAAACTTTGAACTTCTACGCTTTGAGCAGCATGGCTCTTTTCGAGATTCACACAGCATAACTATTTTGTCTGACTCAGCATAATAAAGTTGATTATACTTTTATTACTTTTTCATCAAATGAGTTAGGAATACGAAGTGCTATTTAGAGGGGTTCCAGTGTTTTCCCTAGCCCAGAATATAAAAGAGAGCGACCTCATTTATGATTGATTATAACAAAAATATACCAATTTCATGTACTTGAAGAAAATGTATATAACACTCCACGTTCGATTTAATTACAGCTAATGCCGGAAATTTCTGAAGATGTTTACTAATGAGAAACTGATCAATTTGATTACCTCACAATGTTTCTATTCAGCTTCTAGTGAATATCACTAATTGAGGTTGAAACCGTGGAAATAGGAGTGAATTGTTATTGAAAGCCGAACAGCTAAGCTCCATATTATGTAGAGAATCACAGCTCTCAGCTTCTCATTAGAGCATTTAGCAATGTGCTCACTATGTACAATTGAACATTTAACCGATTAAACGGATCCATCTCATTTGCTAATCAAATAACCTCAAAGCATCTGAGTGAATTAACTAATTATGTACATTTAATTTACATGATACATCAATAATATTACTTGGTGTCCTATTCAAGTCTGATACTTATACTTGGCTTATTGAGTTCACACGTATACAAAGATGAAAAACGAGACAAAAATTTTTCATGAAAGTGATAAAATGTTGATGATTTCTTTGCTATTATTGATTTTTATCAATTTCCACTGTTGATGACTTATTAAAATGAACTAGATTGGTTTTCTCTTGTGAGATTCACATCTCATCTCTTGGAATAGAAACAAGATAGATTCTGAGAGAGGCCAAACGCTTCAAGGATTTCAAGTAAAAACCTTATGGAAAACCTATCAGGGGGAACATTGATCAAGTACCGGGAAACTATGAACTTACTACCATCCATCAAGAGTGGCTTACATTCAAAGGTGCAGGGTAATATTAATTAAAGTACCATCAAGTTTGTATCAGAAAAGACAGATATGAAGCCGTGGCGAAGCGTGGTATGCTTATTTGGTCATCGCCGGGTATATTTCCTATCGTGGTATGCTTATTTGGTAATCGCCGGGTATATTTCCTATAGGGTATATTTCCTATATTTCGCCTTATTGGCGATGACCAAATAAGCATACCACGCTTCGCCACTAATATGAAGATAATTTCAGGGAAAAATAAAATGAAGTTCATTTCATGAAGAAAATACAGTAATTTTAGAATAATTAGGAGTATACGAGCGTCTGGAATAGGGTAATTAACAAATAACCTTGTTAATAATTGATAGATTATTCATATTTGATTCTCTTTTTATCGAGGATGAGCTATTACAAATTATTATTGTAATTGACTGTTCAACCGATTCTTGTTGAAATGCATTTGAATAATCAGTCCCCATTGAAAGCTAATCACACAGCTCTGAGATAATTCTTATCAGGTTACGCTCAGATTTACAGGGAAACGGATGAAACGACGTTACTCTGGGGAGAAATTATAATGAATTGTACAGCGAATCGTGGAACAAATCGAGTTTTGCTCTCTAAACAAGAGATTGGGGAAGAGCTAGACTGTGGTGAGATTTGTACAGTGTTGAGAACGCTCCCCAGGAGAATCAATTAGCTAACAAGAAAGGTTTTATCTCTTGTCCCAAACCCTCGGAAATTCCATCGACAGGCCACTTGTCTAAAAAGCTTGATGTTGCTTTCTCCAGAACTTGTTAGAGACAAAAAAAGACAAATATATAGTTCTTGCAATACTCTATCACCTACTTGTGAATTTTTGAGACAGAGTATGTAACATTTACTTATGGTGTACTCCATTTACTCAACATATGTTCTCCATTGTGTTCTGCACTTTGAAGATCTCAATTCAATTCTTCACAAATGTTAAATTCTACTGAATCCTTCACGAAATAACGAAACTCATAAACAAAATATTCAATGCGTTAATAACATTAATATTTAGTGGTTGCGCTATCAAAATGACTTGTGATGTTGAATAATATTGATAGTTTGAGAAATCTCGACCATAGTTAAACAATTTTTTTTACTTTTGTGATTTTGTGATTTTTACGCCTAGGACTCCCAGACATCGGTCCTGTATCACCTTCTCTATTTAGCTGAACCATTTTTCAAATGAAGGAATTGTTCTTGAAAAATTACTTTGTTAGGTGAGAAATAATTCAAAATTGTTAAGGCTTTGGGAGTCGAACATAGCTGGCTCAAACTTTGATGGACGCTGAAGGATTGAGCCTGTTTGTAGCCTACTATAATCAGAATCACAATCAGTGGTCCAGCCCACTAATATATGGGTGCAACTGTGCATGCATGTATAAGAAATCGTTGTAATCAGTATTATCACAGATAAGAAATATTTGGTCAGTCTCCAAACGTTTTTGATATTATCCAAATATGAAGAACTGAAGTGCTGTAAGAAAACTTATTTCAAGGTTTCTCACCTTTTTCAACTTTTCTAATTCCAGAGAGTATTAATCCAATTTCTTAGAAATGATAATGTAGTCCAATCACTTGTCACAGTGGAATTAGAGAATGGAGAAATTTTGTGTACGCTACTCTCAAAGGGTAAAGAGATTATATTGCTCGATTACGTGGAAAGCTGCAAGTACATCAACAAAGCTTTACTAATGATGTAGCTTCTCAATAGAATTTATTTTCTTCAAAAGACCCAACAAATCCGATTGGTTTAATGCTGAACTGGTTGTATTTTACAGCCTTTGAACGCGCAAATTAAGGGACATTTTTTATAGGGCTGTATAAGGGACAATATAAGTTTACCTTTCCTATCTATTTAATCCTATATTATATCAAAGGGCCTACTTCCCTCCAAAAGAAATAATGTCGCATGTCTTTATTTCATGAAAATTGCCTCTTCCAAAGTTCATATCAGCATGCATGCAAATTGTTTCTCTCTTACTTGTGTGATTTTGACTTATAAAATAAGAATAAATATATTATTGAAGAATATTAACAATAAATCTATATTATTGAAAAATATTAACAATAAATCCATAGGCTACTCATAAATAAATCTAAAAAATAATCTCGATCATGTATTGAAATCTCATAATCTCTCAAGTCCTCAACTGAACACGTTCATCACTTTTTTGGCTGAAACTCTACTACATAGGTTGGGAAATGCATGGAAAAGATTGATTCTGTGCGTAATCTCTGTGAGAAAATCTCTAAAATCTCTCAATACACACTCTGGAGTGTCTAGCTGTGTAGAACGTGTGTACCAAGCTTCAACATTGGTTTGGCTTCAAGTTCTTCTTGAAAACGCATTGAAAATACAAAAGAAAACATAGAAATCTCCTACTGATCAATTCAAATCTTGCATTGTGAATGCACACAGAGCTCGACATTTTCAATATTATTTCTTCAATTTTGGAGAAGAAGCCAATTATTCTCATTCAAATAAATTGAACCAAAGTTTATTCATCTAAAACCATTCACAATATAAAGCGAGAATCAATAACATGGAAGACAAATAGAACAAAGGCATTTTTTGCTTTGACTCATTTCAAAATGCAGATCATTCAATCATTCAATGGATATTGGGCCAATTTTAATTGAATTAGCCATTTTTTTATCAAAATCTTTCGAATTCATCTTGACAACAACTTAACCTTATCAAATTCAACTCGTTGAACTTATTTATCAGCTTCAACAGCTCTTACACATTTTTATTAAAATTCTGAACTTAGCCTAATGAACTACAACCTCATGAACTTATATAGTTTCTAAAGGCTCTTCTGACTGAACAAGCGGTCGTTCACAATTTTATCACAGTGCCAAGGTGGAGAAGCCACCAGTAGCTATCCTGGAAAACTCGATCACGATCGGTGAGTGAGGTGCGATCTTATCATGGTGGAAAAGCGAGACCTTTCGGAAGAACAGGAAGCTGATCTAATAGGGGGGCACGCGGTTTTATCGTGCGATAAAGCTGCTCTTCACTGGGAAGCTGTCAATGGTGCGTGGTCGTTTTTCGATAAGGCCAACAGGCTATTTTCGGTGTCGTCTCTCTCACTTTTCATTCGTCGACTCTCTCACTTCTCCAACGTAATAAACGTGCGATCTAACCGCTGTTGGGCGTGTGGGTGGTCGGTGTGTTGATCAGCGTCTATCACTTCTCCGCTTTGCTTTGCTCTGCACCAGACACCAGCACTTTCGTTCAACAAGTTCTGCTCGCGTAAAATCCGGGTCACCGCTTCATTTTTCCACCACGGCACAATAATATTCTTAATGGTCCGCTTCAAGCGCCATTGTCTGAGACGGCTGCGTCAAGTGACTCTTGACATTCGGCGCCCAAGTTCAATGCTGGATCAAGATGGCGCTTTCTTTTGATCTCCGCTCTGCAGATAACGTTACAGTACCCGAAATTGCAGGAGAATAATCTAATCTAACACTCATTCTATCTCGGTAAAACTCCCATCAACTTGCCTTTTAGTACTCTGAGTAATCTAATAAGCAGAATAAATTGATTTGTAAGATTGTCCTCCTCTCTATTAAAAGGATATGCAAAGTTTTGTGACAATCGGATGTATGGTATTCACACACCGCGTGTAAGACGAATAACATCAGCTAATTAATAATATAGATGTCTCTCAAAAATCCACAGCCAGCCTAAGAATAAAGATGAATTGATTGTAGTGATGCCTGATAATAATGATGGTTGAAATGAGAAATATTGAGATCGAAACTATCTTGATTGTAGTTGTAGGCCATTATCATTATCATTTATGGAGTGGGTAGACTTCTAGAGCATGTTACGGTTTCCGTCTCTTCTAGTAGTATCAGTGTTATTGCATCATATTATTTTTGAAAAAATCTATGAGTAAAATCTATAAAACTCCGAGAACTGAGTAAATTATGATCGTCACTAATCTTCCAGATAGAAAAGAACTTTCAGAACTGCTACTCATCTTTGCCAAAATTTATTGCAATGTGAGATCGTTTCATGGAAATGTAAACATGTGGAATATATTTTTCTGTTGAAGATTTCCTCTTGTGAATTCGTTGAATAGCACATCATTCGCTTCTATTAATAGAGGATTCATGGAATTTATTTCCGAAGTCTCAACGTCGAACTGAAACTCTACCACTTTCATTGGATTAGCCTTTTTTCATATCGAAATTCAATACTGTAATAAATTTTTGTTCTTGTTTAGATTGACAAATTGAAAACACCAAACCATCAATCATACATATCAAATCGATTTCAATCTTTCATCAATAGCATTCTTCATGATTATATTGAAGTTTTAATAAGTGAACCAAGGCAAAGTTTGTAGGCTAACAAACTCATTAGTAAGTTACCTGAACTTAGTGTAGTAACGATCCAAGTTTCTGGAGGTGTAATCATAGGAGAATAGGCTACCGCAAGCTACAAGGTTCAAATTCAGTTTTGTCTACAAAGTGAGCTAGTGTCTGAACGGCTTACTCATTCAAGAACTTACATATCCATCATAGTCATGATAATTGAACTTTTATTTGAATGAATATTCAATATATTGGAGATTCCTGCTATGATTACTCCAAACTGAAACTACAATAATATAATTATTAATATAAGCGATTTGTCAGTTCACTATTGACATTTGCAGTGCATACGGTTCTATGTCTGCTATTTTATAATAACAATTCGTTTGCTTCCAGAAGCCTTAGCATGAATAGATTATTCAAATATGGATACCGTACTTTTAAATGCAGTTTTGTTTTATGATAGAATCCATAACAATTATTATCCTCCAACAATTATTATCAACATAGGAAGTTTGTTAACCGATGAGTCTTGAAAATTTGAGTATAATTATTTGCATCGCTAAACTCTTCTTACAAATAAGAAAATTAATCTAAGAACAAAAAAATGGATAAAGGGAACATGATCTGTTTGTCGTTTCAAATAAAATTTATTCATTTCCAACTTAATATCACTTTAATATAGAAGGAGTAGAATAATCACGGAAATGACTTTGTTGACTTTTGAATTCTATAAAATGATTCTTATAAAACAGGCCTTAGCTCTAAAAATACACCATTCTGCTCCATTTCACTCTTTGTCCAGGTCATGAGTCAAATAAATCTGATAGGTCAAAGAAACGTTTAAGGCTGGGCGTACACCGGTTAGTCAAGACAAGACAAGACGAGATTAGTCACGTTTAGTCACAGTAATTCACATAGTTGCTTATGAAGCAGCACATACTGATGCAATGACTAATCGGTGTGTGTTGCTTCATAAGCAACTATGTGAATTACTGTGACTATATGTGACTAATCTTGTCTTGAATTGACTAACCGGTGTATGCCTAACCTTAAAGTTAGGTTGAAGTGAGTGGATAAATTGAATGATATCATCCAAATAATAGACAAGGGCAGGTTTTGAGTCGAATAAATTTAATAGGTGCATGTAACTTTTTAGAGTGACGTTAAAGTGAGTGGAAAAATTGAATAATATGATGACTGCGTAGAACAGACCCTCCACTCTTCAGCCCTCAAACAAAAAAGGAATTATCGTATATAGGACGAACGTGGAGGCAAAACAATTCCACGCATATGGGAGTTATAATACGACTCTCATGGGTATATGGTTGAATGGGTGGATCAAGTGTGTGAAGCCGATCGGAATAGCCAAGTTTAATATCTCTCCACTTGCCTCTCGACAAAAGCGGCCATAGGGACCAGCACGTTCAAGTTTTAATAGTTGGGCATTTAATTTGCATCTCGGCCAGATGTGGTGCAGGATCCGATTGATGTCAGTCTATACCGCTATTCTCGATGCTGTAGCTTTAGCTGCAGCTCTTGATGCTGTGCTAGAATCTTGTAGCGGGTGACTCGCGGCGGCACAGAAAAGTAGAGACTCTCTGAATTATCTGTGCTCGCGGTCTTTGACCGCTGCGGTGCAATAGCGACTCGCAACTGTGTCAAGAGTATAAATATTGTCGACGGAACAGTGTCGTCGTGGCGTACGACGTTTACAACTGCCCAGACCGCAGCTTCACTCTTCTTGGCAGTGGTTCGCTTGAATCGGCACCCTGCCTTGTGCAATCTGTTATGACAGTTCACAACAGTAGTGTACATAGAGGGGGATGGGGTGGATTGATGTGGTGACAGTGAGAGAGGATAGGAAGCCACAGGAGAGAAGAGGATGGTTGAAGACATAAACACGAAATGAGAATGAGAGGAGAGAAAGATTATGGTTGAAGCCACAAACACGATATGAGAAAGACAAATTCAAATTATTCAATTTCTTGGTTGAAGAGAAATAATTATCTTGTTGATGTCATTGGAGAGGGGTGGAAAGGGATGGGGTGGATTGATGTGGTGACAGTGAGAGAGGATAGGAAGCCACAGGAGAGGAGAAGATGGTTGAAGCCACAAACACGAAATGAGAAAGAGAGGAGAGAAAGATTATGGTTGAAGCCACAAATTCGATATGAGAAGGAAAAATTCAAATTATTCAATTTCTTGGTTGAAGAGAAATTATCTTGTTGTTGTCATTGTGTTCAAATAATGGGGTAAGAGAAAACTGAATGACGAATGAACTGGAAGACTTTCCCAATATAACTCTGCCTAATCAGTTACTGATTCTATTCCACTCAATTCGATCTTTAGAGCTTCAGAAACTCATAAACACATACAATATTTTTGAGTTATATATTGAAAGAACGTTATAGAATGAGAGAAATATGTATGAAGAACAATTGGTTTTAGATAAAAGTCTGCCCATTCGATCACATAATATTATATAACATAATTTGATAACATAATTATATTACATATTGATTGCTTTCAATAGGAAATCTGGGACTTCACAGTTCCTTCAAAACTTCTGTGTTGAAAATTGTAGAGAAGCATTACAAGAGAGCTGTATTAGGAATGATTTGGAAAACTTGCTTAATGTGACCTTACCCAACCAGTTGCTGATTATTATTGCCACCGTAACAATTTAGATCTTCATTAATACCTTCAAAAGAGATTCTTCAGTGGAATTCTGAAAGAATTCTATTCACAAATAATTGGAATTACTAAAGCCTTTGGTGAGGTTTATCAAGGGGTCTATCGAGCCTATCAATTCTACATGGATTCTGCTTAAAACTGAACAAATATTCACTGGAAAAAACTATGAATAATAACATTAAATAAGATATGATTCAGAGTATTATTCTCAACAGAAAAAAGCCCTACGTTCAAGTGGATCAATTCAAAAACAAGATCAATTAAAACATAGGAAGCCAACTGGCAGACGTTATTGGAGACGTTCCATGACAACAGCAATAATTATTATTAATTCGAAGATTGCTTGTTGGAATAACAAGGCATGCAGTAGAGTCGCAGTCTGTGTAGTGGAGAGGGTTAGTGACATTTGACTATGAGCGAAAGTGGCAAATGAATTTATCATGACTTGTCAATGTCCACAAGTGCATGTCTAGGAAGCCGACTCGTGCCAGCAATGCGTGCCAGGAATAAAATTCATCTACTTCAGTGTAGTGGCTCAGAAAGGGCTGATAAAAAGCAATAGAGGCCCCCTACACACTGGCACGATATCATTTCAACACGACAAAATATCAATCTCAACGTTGTTATTTGATCCACATACTGTATTCCACATCGTTCACCTATTCCTTCTCGGTTTTTTATTATTCTATTGTAATTTAGTATCAGAAAGACTGTAAGAAATGAGAATTGAATAATGTAGTAATGACCCACTTCAAGAGTAAAATGAGTGTTTGAATTGAAAATATTAAACTGGGAAGAATGTTAGGACCGAATTTCAAAAAAAAAAAATGAAATTCACAAAAAAATTATTTCCCATTTCTTATGCTGTACTATTCCTCACTTACAATATTACAATTCTCTATTTCTTATAATATACTATACTATTTTCCACTTATTTCTATAGATCCATCTTGTTAACACGAAGAGCTTTTAGTGGCTGGACACAAAGATCAAATTATTGGTAGACATAAAGAAGCCTACTAATGGTTTTGAGTGATGAAGGCAGAGAACAAAAATATTTCAATACAAAATTTGGTGTGTATATCAGATGAATTTGTCGTGTTTCATATCTAGTGATAACCTTAATATTATTTTATTTTTAAGAACGTACTTGTACATTAATTTCATATGAACACATGAAACAAGCTATTTCGCAGAACAGTTTTGATCCTATTTTTAGAATGCTTCTATTTTATTACTTTCTCCACTAGGAGGATTCTCAAATTTTATTTAACTTGTTCAATTGGCTATTGGAAAATTATTTTCAGGAAGAATATTAGTTTGTAAGTATTTTTTTGGAACTCCAGAGAGCCTACTAGTGGGTTTCCAGCGAAGCAAATAGTGAAGAGTTCTGGGATGATCCATTGGTTTAACATTCATTTTCATTTATTCATTACGGATGAAAAATGGGTGGAAATACAGGGATAGAATAACCAATGCAGTCGTGAAAAAATGTAATAAAAGTTTTCTCGTGAAAGCAGAGTTCGAAACAAATAATAATAAAGGTATTCTGAAGCAAGGAAAAACCAACACATCTGAAAAGTTGCCCGATCCCATTTCATGCCATCTGGATTCCAAAAAAAAACTGCTACCCGAAACTCACATGATGTGCTGAGGCACGTTCTGTAATTTCCACATTTTATCACTTCCCAGAGAACATGGTTATATTTTCATATTTTTCCAATTTCCTAGAACAGTTTGTCACTAATACGAGGACAAACGTCCAACCTTATTTCTTTTTTTACTTTTATACATTACAAAGTTGAAATTATTGGAATATTTTCTTATTTTTTTCATATATAATACAACAACGTTTAAGTACAGATACAAATTGTACTCATATGCGAAGATTAATTGTGTCTCTCCACGTCAACAGCGATAAAAAATTAATGTTTTTCATTACCACTAACCGAAGTTTCCAAGAATACTAGAAAAATATTAAGTGAACGTTGAATGTTTAAATCTCTATCTTTTGGATACTATCCTTACTGCATTGAACAGTTACCACCCCCTGTTATGTAGAGTGTTGGCCTCTTTAATATTCTTTGTTGCTTCATCATTGCAGCAAGAACTTCACATTTCACATTCACCTTTTTAATAACCATGAATTCCTAAAGCTTATATTTATCAATCTCTGAAGGATTACATTTATCAATCTCATAACTCATTCCGCAGATCCTCAAACGATACCAAAACTTTTCATAGTTTGGAACATAAAATAAATAATGTATTTCATGTGCTTTTTATTCAGCTGCACAAGAATAGTTTAATTCTTGCCGTTGCTATGTCTGTCTCCATCCATTCATGAACTCTCAGAGGAGACGGTGCTGTGTTAAACCGCACATTTATTCCATGAAATTGGAGGGACTGTCATTCACAGTTTTTCATGAACTCGACTTAATTTTCTTTCTCTGTTTTGTTGACTACAGCACCACTAATATTTTCACACAGTAATTGAATTTCCGTTCCCCCACACTGCCTTTCAAGGTTGTTGACTGCACTGCAACCACCATGATTGCTCGGAAGCTGTTGTCAATCTCAGAGTTTTTCATTTTTGTCCCTGCTTCAAAGTTTTGTATCTTTCACAATATTCCGGAATATTTCCGAATAGATTCTTGTACATCAACAAAAATTCTTCTTTTTTTATAAGAGGCAAATTATATGTTTTTCTTACAAAATCTCAGATTCAATCTCACGAGTTTTTTTTTGAAAATGAAATCCATTGTTTTTGTCAGCACAATTCCCAGGAGAATGTGGGATCACCCTTACTAAATACAATAGATTCTATTTTTAGGACTGGGAAATTGTGATGAAACTGACAGACTGAAGTTGTGATGGAAACTGAAAATATAGCCGGTCTAAGCTATTCAAATACAAAGACCTCATGTGAAATAATATATAATGCTTACTTTTGGGCTTAAAAAACAAACATTCAAAATCTCACACTCAGGCTAGAAAGTCTTCATAAGATTCTAGTCTTTGTATATTATATTTATACTGTATCTTAAAGTATTTTTTCTTTTAATCTATTTATTTCATTAATTGTGAGTATGTATTTCTTGGAATAATAAATTGATAGATTATGCTCCCGAATAGAAGCAAACAACAAGAAATTATGATTATAGAAAATATGGCAGTGAACGTTATTGAAAAACTGAAGTTATAACATTTTTCACGATTTATCTTCCGATCACTGTTCTTGACGGGAAAATGATATATTGATGTTTCCTGTGGCCTGATCGAACAATAATAAATGATTCTAGTTTGGTTTTGAAAGCCCTCTAGTTTTCCTAAGAAACTAGTTCTAGTTTTTCATCTGAAAGCCCTCAATGCGTCAAGGTGCAAACGAATCTGAGTAGCGTATAATATTGTTTGGCGATTTCTTCTCATCCACTGCAAACCGAAAGGAGTCTACTGAGTAGGCTTAGGCCTATTTCAACTGAGACTTGTCTCCTCCAGCTGCTATTCTGAGAGCAGTTTGAGAATACTTCAACGTCCTGTTCGTATTCATCTCGCATCCGTATTTATAGTCGGTCTTCCATCACGTCACAATCTATCTTTACACAGACACCAGGTCTCTCAACTTTCTTGGAATTGGAAACTGAAAATTGTTCATTGAACTCCCCAGCAGAGTTCATTGAATCCATCGCACCCGCTCACATAATCACTTCGAAATGGCTTCGAAGGGAAATATTACCAAAAAATGTTTGTCTGTGATTGCTCCCCCTGCTAAACCTCATCAATAATATGAAATATTTTTAATTGGTGTAGTACCGTATATTATAAAAACAATAACAACAGTCATTGGTAGGATTTTGCATGGATCAATTTTTCATTAAAACTGATAAAACTTGAGAGTTTGCTTGAGAGTTTACAAACTAGCTTTAAAACAGCACTAATGATTCTCTATGATAGCGCAACAGTATTGAAGTGTTGAATTATTATTATGTTCTGTATAAAATATTGATGCTCTAATATGACTCGATTATTTTTTTTTTGAGAACAAGGAGATAGTAGCCCATCTTTACCTACAAGAAGTAGATACTTGTGAAGTCTATAGTGCGTCGACTAACATAGAACAAAAGAAATTCATACGTACTGTAAAATTATAAACCAATACATTCCAGTACTCAGTAAAAAGAAAATATTATTCCTAGGAATCTGTTGATGATAAGAATTGGATTCATATATAGATTTTTGGTTCATCACAGTTTTCCCCGATCAGAAATATTTAATTATTTTTATATAAATAATAGATTTTTTCAATCTATTTCTACTTTATTTCAACAACTTGTTTTGATGGAAATCATGAGTTGAGAGTAGGATAAACTAGAAACAAATTTCTATATTTTCATCCTAGAGAATTTTCATGAATTCATTAATTTGGATTGTTACTGGGGCATAGTCAACTGTTGGCAATGAGAAATAATTCTTGCTGTTGAATTAGATTACAACCCAGTAACCTACTTCAAGAAAACATTCAAGTCAAATTTGAAGACGATTTTTGTCTCACTTCTCTCATCTCTCGCTCTGTGGCTACTAGTTCGTTCTCTGTTCCTCGGTAATTCATGAACGCACACAAACATAGTTAATAAACACACACATACATTCACACAAGCTAGAACGAATAAGCGTTTAAACGGACTTGAAGAAACATCTATAACAGATTTGAGTCTATTTCCGTCTCAATGACCAGACTACGTCTTGAGCAACGCCGTATTGGATCTGCTCAACATCCCATAGCGCCTGATCACCTAAAGAGAAATAATGTTTGTTCTATTTGTTATTAGAAAAAGATTTTCCACGCAAACTGCACCAAGGCGCCAGAAAACATCCGATTTCGAGTTTTCTGGAGATGGTTTTTGCTTGTAGATGGAGAAACTCCAATTGATTGGAATTTTATGGTCTTTTATGGAATTTTATGGCCTCAAAATAAGAAATTCTCAGAAACAAAGAGATTGGTGAACCTGTCGTACATAGATCTCACTATGCAAATCGATTTAGTAGAAAAGGCATAGAAAAATTAAATAATTTTCTAATATTATTCAGGTTCCATTTCAATTCTAGTTCTTAGTGAATTATTTTGGGATCGCAGTGTTTATGTTCATTTTGTAAAGGAAGATAGAAAGTATAGGAATATTTGGAGATTTTACTTTCATATTTCAGACCTCAGATAAATAATATTCAACTCGAACATGAAATTTTAGCAGTCCTAAGACTTCTTGACTGGTTGAAACAGTAATTTCAATAACTGTGATGTAAATTTTGAATTCTAGAGGTGTAGTTTCATATTATTGTGTACGATTTACGAAATAATGATGATATTATGAACTATTCCATTTGTTTTTATCCTCTTTGTTATTCTATCACATTTATTCTGATCAAATGGGAGGGATTTTTCAACTGTATTACTTGTACTCACTTCATTACTTTTGTATCACATGAGTATTCTCGATATTTTATATTTGTGAGGTTTATAATTTAGATATTTGATAGTTATATAATTTTGGTATCTAGAAACGAGTAGAATAAAAATCAAAAGGGCCCATAATACTGATATAGATACAACCTGATGTACGACACAACAATATTGGTAAATATCACAACAATAGCAATATTGTACAATGTACACCAAGAAACAATCTTTTGTGAGAAAGTAAATTTGATTTTCTCCTAACACGAAACCCGTATACTAATAAAAGCTTCAAATCAACACAGAGTTTGGCAAAGTGCAGATGCGTGGATGTTTTCATCTTTTGATGTTGCTGAGCCATGGCATAGAAATAGAAAAACAATCAAAGCAAATTTGAGAACGCCATAGTACTGTTCGTGTCTTGACGTTGCAAGAACGTTCAGCTAAGTCAATACTCAACAATAAATTGAAGTTTGGAAATGTATGCCGGTCACACCAATTTTCTGTTTCTTTCACAGCCATGCACTCAATCAAGTAAATCATAATAATAATATTCACTTTCTGCTCTCAGAACTTATTTTCTCTTAGGCTAGGCGTACACCGGTTAGTCAAGGCAAGACAAGACGATGTTAGTCACATTTAGTCAAAGTAATTCACATAGCTGCTTATGAAGCAACACACACAAATTGGTCATTGTATCGGTGTGTGCTGCTTCATAAGCAACTATGTGAATTACTGTGACTAACCGTGACTAATCTCGTCTTGTCTTGTCTTGACTAACCGGTGTACGCCTAGCCTTAGATCTCATCTGGCCTTCCTATTTAGTCATGGATCCTCGACAAAGAGCTTCCAATTTTCAGAATTAAAACTTGTTGAAAAGTATTAAGAGAGCTTTTCATTTCTCATTCGAATCTCAGAATTTCTCATATTCTCAAAAATGTCTTTAACACTTGGATCAAATAATCGAAAGTTATTGAAAATTCCTAACATTTCCGATTAACGCACAAACATTATCCCCATCGCATTCTTTTGGCATGCAGTCGATTCATAACATTGCTGTGGGTGGTTGTGTTGGTGATAACATTATTCTATTACTCCAACAATATACGTTGAAGTGTGGTTTCAGGACTCTATGACCTTTTTGAAGAAGACAATAAATTAATGCCTATTTAGTAAACATAATTAAAAAAAAAAAAATTATAAGTCTCTGTTCCATAACCTTATAACTAAATAAATACTGTTCTTGTCTTGATATTGCAAGAACGTTGAGCTGAGTCAATACTCAACAATAAATTGAAGTTTGGAAATGTATGCTGGTCACACCAATTTTCTGTTTCTTTCACTTTTTTTTACTCAATCAAGTAAATTCAATCAATAAAGTAGTATTTACTCTCGTAATCGTAGATCTATTGATAAGACTCACAATTTATTGATAAGACTACATTCATACGTCTATAATATTATTATATTCTCTGGAGTTTAAAATTCTCTCATACTTTCATTCTTCTATTAACTCTTAGAATCTATAGAGATATTTGAATCCTATAGACATTAGAATCTTAGAATCTATAGACATTAATATTTTGAGTTACTTATTTCTCATATTTCAACATTTTATCGATTTTTTTCTATGAATATTGAATTCGCCTGTGAAAAATGTCTACTTCGAATCTTACTTCCATCCTTTTTAATATATTTGTCATCCCAATACAGTGGTGTTGAATTTTGTAAGAGGAAACTGATCAATGCAGCAAAACGCATCCTGTTGCTTCATTTCATTCACTAGACGTAAACAGAAGCTGGAGATAATAACCATAGATAAAAGATTGGAATTTTTTTATTCATACTACTATCTCTTCTCTATGTAATAACTCTCTATTTTAATACACGCAGAAGAGAAATGATTCATCAAGTAATCCTCATGCGATGTAGGTCTGTTAGTAGCCAACACTGTCTGTTAATTTGGAATCTTCATTCATGAAGACACTTTTATTGCGTTAAAATGTGAACGCTAAATGGTTTACGATGAACCTACCTACCGATTTTATCTCGTCGACGAACGCTGAAAGTATCGCGAACCTTCGCTAAGTTAATTCAAGTTGAAGAGTCTGGAAGTATTCAAACTCTCATTACTTCCACGTGGGGTAAGATAAGTAGAAATATTCTCTCTCTGAACAAGAGTATTCAACAACGTTATTATAAAAAGTTCAAGGTTGGTTTGAGCTAGGAAAGTATAAAAAACTCTCTGTGCTCCAGCGCTATAAACGACTCAACATTACGTTTACCAAGTGTTCATTAATTTTGTCGGTTCAATCTTCTTCAGAATGAATCTGGAATTTCTGATATTATTACCTTACTTGATAATGTTATCGAATCATGAAATATGAACAGAAAATTCTAGATATAGTACTCCCCTTATGCACCCTCATATATTATATCATATCATAAGTTTCTCATGAATAAGGTGAAATTTGAATAAAATCCAATAACCATCAAAGTAAGAATGTTGATATATGAGAGACTTAATGTACAATACTGTATTACATAATGTAATAAAAAGGAGAATCAATCGATTATATACTTTTATCAAAGACTAAACAAATAACATGTCTAAATGTAATTCTTAACCTAATAATACTGAGTGTGATATTCAATTTAACCTAAGTCTGGTATTTGCTTTAATTCATCAATACCTACTTTGAAAATACCTATTATTCTTGAACGGGAGATAATGGAAGAACTCAGAATAAAAACCATGGAGTTGAGAAGAGAGAAGGATAAGTTAGTGGCCTCATTACATTCATAAGAGATCTTACAATTGAAATTAGTATCTCAGTGAGATAGACGTACCTATGTACCCTGAACCAAGGATAGGAAAATTTGAATATCTAATTGAAAGTGAAAAGTATTATAATACTTAGTCATGATAAAATTAAATTTTTGGAAAGGGAATTTTCTAGTGAAATAAATAATTAATTGTTAATTTCGTGAACTTGTAGAAGTCATTGACCTCACATGGCAGTGTATGGAATATTTATCGAGTAGATTATGTATTACATATCACATGTTATAATAAATATAGGTAAATCATGAAGGTTCTAAACGAGACCATAATTTAACATTTATGGTTTTGATGTCTTTAGAATCCATATTAGCATCACAATGCTGAGAAAATCTGGAAATTTGCTTACTTTTGATTCCTTCAAATTTTATAAATATTCAAAATTTTACAGGTCCGGAATCACCCAGTCCAGTCGGCTTTAGACGGAAAGGATCAGCAAGGAGAGTGAATTCAGTGTACCAAAGAAAGTCAACTGCCTTTTTGGACGTTCCCGAGGCACCTGTTTCTTCCAATTTACAGCCAGAAGATGAGGACTCTTACCGGCTGCGATCTTTCAGCTTTACTTCCAAAGGTAAAACTTGAACAATATATTATTCTCTCATGACTGTATTAATCACCATGAAGCTCGCAAACAAAAGCTCCGTTGAGTTTGCATTTTCAAAGTTCTTGAGTTGGATTTCCATGCACACAGCAATAATATTACTGTATTGTGATTAGAGGTTTAATATTCATTCAATCATTCAGTCATATCATTCCTTCAGCTATTCAAAATATATCAATCGAAGTGCATAACTGTAATGTACCTGTTACACTACATTATTTTACAGTGGAAAACCCTTCACATTGCCACTTTTTTAAAATGTTGAATGACCGAGTTGATACTGTAGTAAATAAAATATAAAAAATTCAACCTATCAGAGTAAGACTATTCCAACGTAATCATTATCTTGAAATTAATATTAGAAATTCAAGCATCACACCCATGCCATGTGATGTATATATAACTCTATTATGATTTTGAAGACAAAGGAGCTTGGCTCAACCGAAATTGATGATTAAAAATTATAACAGTGGTAGCTTTTCAATCATGGAACCAAACTCAGGTACTTTTGAAGTTTGTACTATGTTAGCTTGTCAAGCATTGACATCGATAAGAAAAATATAACATCAATCAATAGTTTTATCTCACTCAAGTCAGTTGATGAAAACCGTTGATGAAATTGGAGCCATATCAATAGAACTTGTAATGTGTTTTTCTATATAATCGAAACTTATCCTTTGGTGTGTTTGAGCATTTTAGTGAAAACACATTTCTATAGTTTAATAATCAATAATAATAGCTCAACTTTGTAGCGCTTTTTCGAGTGCCTACTTGAATTTTTGGAGATCTAGCCTTATATAATCACCCTGAAAATTCTATAGTGTAGCAACATGTTACAGCTATATTATAAGCACATACAATGCACTCAGATTGTCAGATACAAAATTCAATAATTATTGAGTATCATTACTGTATTATTGGTTAGTTAATTTGCTCAAAGGATTCAATATAACGCCTCTTTCCCACATCTAAAACCAGAGCAATCCTTTATAATTATCATAATTGAAATAATTATCATGCAAATGCCTTGGTGCTGGTTTTGTATAGTGAGTCTGGTATTGAATAAAGTGCGACTCATATTTTATCGTAGATACTGAATGCTGGTGGAATTCAGCTTTGAGAATCGAATTACAAAGCGAAGTAGAGTTGGAATTTGTGTTTAGGTTCACATAGCATTGTTAATTCTCTTGCAGTTGAAACTGAATAACAGGTGTATGCGTTTGCAATTGTGTGCTGGTTTGAAAATTGACAAAGAAAAATAGTATCATTGATAAAAAGCTCTCGATACTTGTCCTTCATCAACGTTTTTCGAACGGATCATATTATCATGCTGTCAAACATCAAAAACTCTTCATAATGCATTCGATTGGAATCAATTGTGACAAGTGCAGAGCTGTGAATATTGTTGCTAGGCTACATAATACTGTACCAGTGTAATTCCAACAAAAGGAGAAGGCTCAAGTGACAAGGCAACAAGTGGAGGCTCAAGTGACAACTAGTTTAATTCAAACTATAAAAAGTTCAGATTATTTATCGAGCACTTACCAGGTTCGAATTTTCAAGAGCATCATCATTCAGTATAATAGATTAGCCTGATGTTTGAAAATAAAAATAAAATGTTCGGTGTACTATTATTTGATTTTTAACTGCTTTACTTCCGGCATAGAGTGGTCCACTATTAAAAGGTCAAGCGAGTCTCAATTATAAAGCAGTTTCAATCAGAGTAGGCCTACAGATAACGTGAGTGGGAATTTTTTTTCCAAAAATAAGAAACAAAATTTAAAATTCTACATTGCAGTAGTAACAGCATCCCTTTTCTGTTATAGAAGTTATAGTCAATTCTCACTTTCTATTCCAAAGGTTTGAGACTCTGCAGCGGAGAACTGTAATTGAATCCATCATGTTCCCTTCTCATGTTACATGTTCGTATCTACCATGTTCCTTCTGGCTTCCGAGTGAACTTTCCTTCAACTATATGTCACATTGCTCTTGACTCTGCATACCTTTGTAACAAACAGTGCCCTATTCATCTTAGTCTCTGGAATGTATAATATTCAGCTAATTCATCACTGCTATGTGACTTTCCTTTCCCTTACTCCTGTTTCTCTTCGAAGGTTACTCATAACACCATTGCTGCATATTTAATCATTGCTTTCTCTGCCATCTCAAGAAATTCTTTATTACTCATCCGTATTATATCTCTGTAAACCTTGGTTCACTATATCTGGCAAACGTGTCAAACTCTGTTGGGCATCATTCCCTTCATACATTATTTTCAATTGACAATATTTCTTATACATAATCCGTTGATATTCTAAATAAGAACTATTATAGGGTTACATGTTAATTTTGTCTGTGTAGATGAAACTATTTTATTTGTTGTTTGTAGATAATATGTTATGTTTTCAAGAATAGCCTAAATAAACAATGAATAACTCATGAATAAGATTCAACTCCATAATACTTGGACACTAACTCATTTGTAGAAATCTTATTGATGTTGTGGAAATCCATTATGAAATGAAAAACTAAAAGATATTGTCAATTCCAACTATATTGTTGGATAACAATACTTTGATAGTTATCGGTTCAATAGTTAATGAAAATTTCTATCAAACATATTATAATGGGTGATCTCCACCAAACACTTCACAATGAACTTGATGTGGAATGAAAATAAAAGCCTGTAGTCTGAGCTTTGTTATTAGAATCACATGAAAAAGAGACGTCTAGTCTATAGCTAGAAACAATTCTGTAATAAAAATATATTGCAATTAGAAAAATAATTATTCAGACTAGTCAGTATTTCTATCAACCCAATAATCTTCATCAAGTAGTTTCATCAGAATGTTCATCAAGTATTTAGAATTATCGATCTCATAAAGAGAAATTACTGTAATGGAAATTTTCTCAAAGTGAACCCGCTTCTCATTAATGTGAAAACGTGGCGCTCGTTTCCACTACCATACCAATATTCCTAGCTGCAAAAATGAATTTTGTGAGAGAATAAAAATTACGCTCTTCGGCTCCAATATTGTTCTTCTGTTGCTTTCAATTTTGAATTATTCATCCATCAACAATAGACATCAATCCCACTGGACTGATACTGATGATATTATCATGAAATGAACTAGTTATTGATCGTTGTGAGAGGGAATCAAGGGAGCTTGTGTTCCATATATCAATCATTTTTCATGGCAGGAATAAAGAGATGGTGAATTGACAATTCTTCTCAATTATTTGAGCGGAAAATGCACATCAATCTCTCAGGCCCAACTGCAACCTACATTGTTAGCAGATTCTTCTGCCACACTCGTGGTTTACCTCATTCCATCATCAGTTTACAAACAATTTTTCTCCCAACTCGCGACGTTACAAAATTTGCCATCATCATGATGGAAACCTATTATTTATCATCAGGTTTTTCAACCTCAGCTGTCCTTCCCAAAGATATTCCAGGACTTTTTCCTATCATTGTATGTAATGGAATAACACTCGAAGTTTTACAATATTATTTGCAATAATGAAAGGGATAATCTATTCATTATAGTGATACTGTATATAACGTATAATATAAATATATCAAATAAATTGGTGGTAGGTAATCTAAACATATTCTATTTGTAGAGAGTCCGCAAGTTCAATTCACTCTTTCAACGGTGTATTTATGGTTGCCCAGTGTTAATAAAAATGATAATGTCAACTCATTCATTCACCGTTTTAATATCATGAGATCAATAGTAATAATAATGGTGGTTATTTAGTTAGCTCCTGATCTACAAGGTGAGTGATAAAGAAAATAGTAATAAAAGAAAAAGTAATAAAGAAAATAGAGAAAAGTTGCTCTGCTAGTCACCCATCCATGTGTAATTGTGTAGTCGTGTTACCCAAACAATATCAAGTTACATAGTTTATTGAACAGTGTATTTTTTGTTGGTTTACCACTTTTAATATTATTATTCGTATTTAAAATACATTTCACAGAGTCGGAATAATATCTACTTTGTTTAGATAGTACTTTGTAATGGGAGGTTCAGTTATCAATTACTCCAGTTTTGTTACAACGAAATATCACATTGATGTGGAAATAAATCGGATTAACTTACACATTTATTTTTCACTAGCTGTCCCGGCGAACTTTGTATCGCCCTCTCCCCCCCCCAAATGCCCCCCCCCTTCATGTCAACCCCCTCTTTCCCACCAAATGTCACCCCCCTCTTCCCCTAATTGGCCCCCTTCATGTAAACCCCCCAAAAGCCCCCCTTCATGTCACCCCCCTCTTCACCCAAATGTCCCCTCTTCATATCACCCCCCCCCAACGAAAAAAAAGTCAGGAAGTAAAAATATATTATCCAATCGCTTTATTGATGGAAATTAAAAGAAATATACTAAAATCTGCAATAAAATTAAATTCTATTCAATTTATTAATAAAATAGATTTATTAATAAAATTAAATAAATCTGTATTTATAAAATAAAAAAAAAATCTGTATCTATTAATAAAATTAAAATAAGTTATTAATAAAATTAAATAATTCTGCAATAAAAAAATTAAAATCTGTAATATACTAATTTTTAAAGCGAGTGGATAATAATAAAATTAATATTAATCAATGCTGAAAGTTGCCAAAAAAATTTCACCCGTCTCGGAATCGAACCCGAGAATTCTGCGTGGAAGGCAGAGTCGCTATCCAATAGACCACCGATGTCGTCTTTGGGAAGACGTATATTGTAGCATCTTCAACTACACATCGATTTCATAGGAGCATTATTGTTTGGACTGGATCAAAATGGATGTCATGTTTGATAGGTTAGGTCATTAATTTACTAATTATTTATTAATTATAAAGGGATTTTCTTATATTTTGCTACATATTATGTTAACCAGTGCTTTAAAAATTCAAACGAATCCAAAATCATCTAAATCGGTTCAGCCGTTCTCGAGTTATAAGCGAGCGTACAGACACCAACTCTCTTTTATTAATATATAGATAGAAGAAGAAAGAAGAAGATAGATTATTTCAGTCTATTGATAAGCATTATTCAGAATGTTGAGCAATTAAGTCAATTTCATCAATTTGCTCAATACATGTAATACATCTAATACAACATACGTGTAATGTGCATAATTTATCTTATAATTTATTAATATTTAGTTAATTTCCCTTATCCTGAACTAATATGGATTCCCTTAATAACGTTGGATTGAGATTGCTCTCGCTTTCAGTGTTAATTCGGTTGGGCTTAATGATAGATGAGCAAAGCAGGAAATTTTCCGAGCCACAGATCACAAGAACTAGATTAGACGAGATAAACACGGACGTGAAATTCCGCTGACAAAGCAGGTGAATTTGCCCCAGAATCAGTTTCGTCAAGTAGAAAGACCCATCTGCTTCGAATAAGAAGAATTTTCTGGCTCGAGTCCCAACAAATGAGAGACCATTGTCGTCTGTCTCCTGCTTTTTCCATTAGTACCAAGAAATTGTGTTGACAGAATAAATAAGAGTTGCTTAGTCATTTATCGCTGGTACTTCCCTCTTGTTGAGTTTTTAACTGCTGGCAAGTTTTACTCCTTATTAAATAATGACACACTGGGGTTTTCATATAGCTAATGAATTGAATTATGTCTAGAAGAGGATCGGGAAATAATTGAGTATTCGAAAAAGAGTAAATTTGATGTAATTTGTAATTCCACCGATCTTGTGATGTCATTGAGGTAGACAATTGGAATTCCCAAATGCTTGGCTTCTCAAACCTGTTCGATCACTAGAGGGACTAAGAGGGACACTACTGCGCCACCATCGCGAAAAGTTATTAATATTAGTTTTTTTTTGGTAATATATAGTGTTTCAAGAAAGCTTCTCAAAAAAATAATAAATATTTTATGGTTACACATACTTGAATGGAAGTCAAACTGGAGGCAATATAATAATCATGGTCCCTAGAAGTGGTCTTACAGATTTTCAATGATTAATTTTTTGTTCAAATCAATGGTGATCTTGACATACCTCATGATAGTAGCTGTTTGATGTGAGTTATTAGGGAGAACTATTTCAAATATTCCGTCTATTTTTTAAGTTTAATAGTAATATTTTTAATAGTACTGTAATAGCAATATTTTTTAAAGTTTAATAGAGGATTCGAAGTAGATTATAAAGAATGCACTCTCATTAATTTTAAATTCCAATTTCACTTAAATCAATTGAACTTTACACATGGAAATTTTGATATGGTTATCTATATAACCCATACCCGAATCTCTCGGATATCCATTTTCTACATTTTCTCACAGGTCGAACATTTCAATTGATCATTCGTAATTCAAATCAGTCAAGCGAACGCCGGTTTTTAAATTTCATATTTGTATAAATGAAGTAAGTAAAGTCAATATTTCGATAATTTTATTTCGGAGATCATTTATGTGAGGCTCGAGCTCTTATCAGTTTTGAATTCATCCCACATCCTCTTTGAACGAATTCGAATGTATAAGCATAATTTTATTCTGATAAAATCAAATTTTATCTATTCTCCTATCATATTATTGGAGAGCTCCAACAGCTAGAACAGGAGAGGAGCGAGCTCATCATCACATTAAATAGAGAAGTAGATGCAAAAACCTGGAATTGATTGCTTAAGGTATTCGAGAATTCGAATTGAGGTGGATGTGAGAAGAAAGCATTTTATGCATGATTGAAAATAAATTCACAGGATAAATCAGCATAATAATATATTTGAAGAGCACTCCGATTCATTCGCAAACAAAGAAATCGACGCAGTGATGAATTCAGAGAATGAGTGTGATTCCTAAATTCATGAGAAATGATTCCTCTCATCTTGTGTGTTGATTTTTCAAATCGTAGAAGTTTTTTTTATTGGTGATTGTAAATGACCCAGTTATTTAATCAAGAAATATCTCTACTAAAGTTAGTTCCGATCAATCTCATATTACATTTTAATTAAGCTAGCAGAGACTCCAGCACAGTATAAAATATCTACTGTATTTCCATTTTCTGTAGAATTAAAATGTTTGAGACCGTTTGAGCAACAATATTTGATAAAAAAGTTAATATGTCAAGATCCCATGGCTTTGAAGAGGCAGTTCAAAGCAGCTTCGACCTGCGCATGGAGCATACTTTCATTTTCAATACTTTCTATCATCATATTATATTAAGGCCTATCCTTTGTATCTAAAATATCATGTAGTCTATATATTTATATAGAATAATATACAATGCAGATATCATGCTCAGAATTTACATTCAAGTGATTGCCACATACTCGCCTTTATGAAAACTTTATTGCGATGGAAATATTGGTAGAAAAAATATTCTTCATGGTTGACATCCAACGTCGAAAGTTGAATCCAAACATCGCCAACGCTATCACTTTGTTTTTTTTTAGTGTCACGTCAGAACTGTTGGTAACAAGTGTTTCAAATGGCTTTATTCTAGAAAAACCTCGTACAAAAAGTGTATATGCAGAGATATCGATTATGTTCATATATATGTGTGCGAGTGTGCGTGCTTGTGGATATGAAAGTAAACCTACAAGAGGGTGAGTGGAAGAAATTGACGATGAACCTGATAAGGGTTGAAGCAGAGAAAAAGTGTGTTTCACGGGGAAAGTCCAGCAGATATTTCAGGTAGAAATGCACGGTAACAAAGTCCTATATGGGTCCGACTTTTTTCTTCGGCTTGTTAGAAGGTGAATTTCGCCAGGATATCTAACTAGGTCTTTTCATACAATGTCACACCGTAATTTCTCTCACGTATCAAACGATTCTAGCTCCTGTACCTTTCCATTCTCCCTTGCCGTCGAATTTCAATGCTTTCTTACTCATATCCACTAGAAAAATCTTTGAATTTCTCATTCCAGGAAATTTCAATCTGAGAAGACCTGATGCATAGAAAACTAGATGTCATGTATTCCGTGGCGAAGCGTGGTATACTTATTTGGACGATGACCAAATAAGTATACCACGCTTCGACACTACCTGTATTGCAGTATCATAAGTCTTCCTAACTCAGATTTCTAGTGGAATGAATCATTAACCTCCTGACTGTTTAATCTAAATTTTAATTACTTGTAGAAGTAATTTTGGGCAAATTGTTCTTCCCACATTGTAAAAAGATGTGTTTATTGCCGTGGCGATATTTCCTATAGTAAATATACCCGGCGATGACCAAATAAGTATACCACGCTTCGCCACTAGTTTATTGTTAATAAATAAATGGAAGAATGAATCACATGGAATGGGTCACATACTAGACATTAATAGTCCAGCGTACCATTATGAATTCTTAGTCTAGTGTTTATCCGCTTATTCCTCGTATTAAAAGACTTGTAAATTACCATGAAACAGGCCGAACATCTAAATTTTGTGCGAACGTTTCTTCATCCTTATTATTTCGTATTCATACGTTTCTATATTGTTTGGAAAGTGATTGGAGAGATCTCGAATGCTAAGACTGAGGTGAGGAGATAAACAGATCAATTGACAAACAGATTAGGAAATAAGCAGATTGGTTGGGGAAAATAAATAGTTAATTTATCAATCAACATTATTGATTTTCCCACAAACCAGAAACCATTTTTTTCTATTTCAATCTCGAATTTATTCCAATAGTATTCAATAGTATTGCTTATTGATGATCATCATTGTATTCAGGATAGATTCGGTCATCCAAACCATTGGATGTAAAACTAATTGAAATTCAAATTTCAAGTGCAACTGCAATAGACATAGTTGAGTGGTGATGGAACCCATTCCCCACCAGAGTTCGAGAAGTATTCATCGATTGAAAATTTCAATCAGGGTGACAAATTTAACAGTTGAATTCAGCTAAAATTGCAGCTACACAGGTATTTACTACACAGAGCTCTAAGATTGTTCAATCAGATCAATCTAATATTCAAAATAGATAGTTTTAATCATTTAAAAATATTGGAGGTTGTTATCGCAGTATCGCAGTAAATACGATTCGATTATGTTGAATCGATATTTTTATTTCAACATTGTCAGAAGTAGATCAACCTCGTATGTTGAACTCAATCATTTCGAATTTACAGAATACTGAATTATTTATAATTAAGGTGGTGGTGATATGGGAAGAATGAACCAATATTCCGTCAAAATAATGTGATTGCAATATCCTGAATAATCTTGAGAGAACTTTATTTCATCACCTTTAGAATGAGTGATACATTCGACTACAGCTCTATAATAGAGACGTGTTTATAGAGCCCTACATTTGACAGCTAATAACACTCATTGGTTTGTGATAAATTCGCATGAAAATACACTTATGAGATTGCAATGTTACTACACAGTTTATGGAACATAGCATTAAATCACGCTATCCCCAGTAATATTGCCCTCAGAGGAAGGGGTATATTTATATATATTTATATATTGTATATCCTTATTCACAATTTACTAGAACTCTCTTATGATTTTTCTGTTGATGGAATCCAAATCCAATAATTAACAATGAAAACTATTTTATTCCAAATAGAATTATAGATGATCAGGATGATAGAGTACAGTATTTGATTATAATATGCAATATTCATTCATTAGATCATACTCGATCATCTTGTTAGGTGATTCAAAATGACAAGTAGTTGAAACGTTTCTTCTTGTGTTTTTCTCTTTATTTAGTAACTGTTTCTACTCCAACAGAGAGTTCAAAAAGAGGTTACGGAATAAAGTTTCAATGAGCTTTGATTTCGAAGATGATTTTCCCAAAATAATTCAGTCGAATTCTTTGAACACGAATGATAACGTAACCACAAAGAGGCAACACATTGTAGAATGAACTGGTGGTAATTGCCGGTTACGTCAAAGACCAATACAGCGAATTTAATTACTATCACTTTGATAAATTAATTCAATAGAATCACACACCGTTCTCCTAATTAAACAAGATTCGAGAGAGGTGATGGTGATGGTCCATTAAATTGTTCCTCGATATCACTGAGGTTGGGGAGAGAGAGAGTTTTCCTCTTTCCTTCCAAGAATACGCCAGGAAAATTCTCGAGGGTCAACTCAATCAACTACTCTCTGCTCAATTTGAATCAATATTATTAAGAGTACCTTTATGTCTACGTGTCAATTCTACCGAACCAAATTCATTGGAGCATTCAGTTTATGTAGAGAAAGTTCTACGAATTCAATTAATTCAGAAGAGTTGACAACATCTTTATTGATTCCAATCATGATAATAGATTTTAGAGCATCAAGAAGTTCAACTTTTGAAATTCATCTTCATTCTCGTAACAAAGTTGAACTCCCCTTTCAATCTTTTCATCAATGGAATAAATGAAATGACTGGAATAAATTATGGACATCGAGTAATGAAGTGATGATATTTTAATTGAATTCCTCTAATATCGAAAGAGATTAAATTATGAATAATAAGTTTCGTAGTTGAGGAAGTCGAAAGCTAAGAGCCGTATCAGCCACAACTCTAATAGATGGAAATTGAAAAATGGAATGTGATATTTTATGTTTTATTTTTAGATTAAATCGCATGGAATATGAAAAGTTTGTGAAGAGTATTCAAATAAAACTTCACATCATCATTATTTTCTGAATAACACAAGTAGGCTATTATTCCGAGTTCCTTGATTTATTTTCAGCTTTCAGTAAATGGAGTATATTGATGAGAAATTATACTCATGGAGGGAAATAATGAGAGAATGGGAGATACGTTTAAAATATTCTTGCGAGTGGCGCTCGAAATAATCCAAGAAATGAGCCATTTAGCGAGAAGGCTTTTGTTCTCATCAAACCGACCCGTGCATAGTAAGATTGAATTCGACAAGGATTTGTTCGAAGAGAAATGACCTATCAAGAACAGACGTGAGTCTCGAAATCCCACGGGCTTCCACTATCTTCCCTCCTCCACCCAATAAGAAATGATTGTTGTTGTTCTTATGCAGCCGACTAGTGGGGGGCTTAACACAACCGCGACTTAGAATTCAGGGCAGCCTGCGTTTCAGAATGGGCTGAGGCGAATAACGTCGAAAGAAGCTACACGATAAAATGATAAATGCTCGTCTCACACTCCTCGAACGAGCTGTATAGACGATAAATCGTGTCAGTTCGCCAATGTAATATGCTGATTTCTTCCATGCCCACCAATATATCACCGTGAACCAAATAGAAAATTCAAAAATAGCGCTGATTGGTGCAATTCTTAGCCGAAAATTCCAATATGAGGATAACGAAAACTCTTTGCAGATTTCACTCTCTGTACAATAAATCACTTTACAGAGTTATATCCCTAAATAACAGAATTTAGTTACAGGAGAACTCAAACATTTGACTGAATTGTAGTATTGAGCCTTTGTTGAAGGACTTCACTGCTTGAAGGAATGTGTGAGTTTTACAGTGCACACACTTGGCCTTGGCAAAGCATGGGATGGAGAGCGGTGTGTTTATCGAGCATTTCTAAATACATTGGCCTACCCATCGCGGCGGCCGTAGTATCGGTGGCTAGCCGACTGAGAGCTAAGTGTCCAGACTAATTGCGCGTACTGTATGTATACGGTATGAGGCGTAGAGGTATTTTTTTTATTTTTTATTTTTTTTTTGTCTGAGGATGATGCCCACATGAGCTCTAGGCTTGAGCATTCCACATAATTGTTATAAGATCTGAAAATAACAAAAACAAAAATCTGTAGAGATAAGTTACCTATTATTGAACGTTTATTGAACGTGTCTAGTAGCGTCAGAGAGCTAAGTGTCCAGACTAATTGCGCGTACTGTATGTATAAGGTACTGTATGTTTATGTTGTGTTGAGCATTCCACATAATTATTATGAGATCTGGAAATAACAAAAACAAAAATCTGTAAAGATAAGTTACCTATATTATTGAACGTCTCTCACTCGACTAAGCACCATTTGAGAATAATTTTCACAGATTCTAGTGGAGAATGGACGAAACTGTATTTGTTTCTCAGAGATCATTGCAGTATATTTACCATACCACGGACTTAACAACTATCTTACGAAGAAAATGAATACAATAATCTCCCATTATGAATCCAATTCGCTTTAATTATGATACAAGTGGAGCAGTATGAATAATTATCAAGTTTAATAAAGTTTTGTAGCCAATTTGATTTTATTAGTGGATTTTATTCGAAGGTACGGAATCTTTCCAACCTTTTTTGAAAGATGTGAGTGCACCATAACTTACATTGCACATTGCAATCAAAGTCGAATATCCATGAATTATACTTGTGAAAAAATACATAGATACTTGTTCCTTTGGATCTCGAGTAGACTAATTAAGAGCATCCTGAATAAACCAAAGAACAGTTCGGAAACATTGATGCCTCACGTTCTCTGGTACCGTATCCAATCAGTACTCTGAACTGCATACGACTTCAAAGTACTCGTATACACATCGATACTAGTTGTGTTGATAGGAACAGTATTTCAAAGATCATATGTGATGATACATGATCAAACAGCATGATTTGCACTAGTCAAAGTTATTGGAGCTAGTCAAAAGATCGTATAGTTAGTACGGAACATGAAGCTGAATTTACGGAAAGCTCTCCTATGCTCAAGTTGGGTACCATGGTCGATGATTAATGATGGCCTTTCAAACTAATGACAAACTGTTTGAAACTTGTATAGAGCAGTTTGTGCCTTGGAAACTGGGTCCACTGAGGGTCCAGCTCCACTTGGAAGATAGATATTCATTTTAATTATGCAATAGGTTATCTCGTGTTAGATATTAAAGCTTGAATGATAACTGAATGGATTTCTTGTCAAAGTTTGGAAGATGATCAGTTTTGGGCAGTGCCTGATGTTTCTCTTCTAAATCCTATTGTCCCTGTATTGATGAATGAATGAATAAAGGAATCTTCAAAAGTTTAGCTTTCAAACTAGGAACTATAGTATGGATTTAACAACGATGTTACGAAGAAAATGAATACAATCATTTTCTAAGATAAAATCAAACCGTTTTAAATGTGATACATGTGGAGCAGTTTAAATTACAAGTCTACATATCAAATGAAGCAAACATAACACTGAATGATTTTCTTGTCAAAATTTAGGAGATTGATAGTTTTGGACTATGCCTATTTTCTTCTCCCAGATCGAATTTTTATGATTTGTGTCTGAATTAATGAATAAATGATTCATCTTAGACATCAAATGAAATTCAGAATAGTTCTTGATAATTCAGTTCTTATCACAGTGTACTCTTTATTAGAAACAATTTATTAAATCAATTTATAGAGCTAGAACAACTCGATAATCGCAATAAAAAACAATACTGTAGACTACTAGTATGAATAATTTTAGAGTCTCCACTTTGATTTTTCCGTAGTCTTTTTGTGGAGAAGCAGACAATCTTGTCCTAGTCATAGTTTAGTCTAGAAGCTGCGACATGTAGCAGATCATAAATGTGCCAAGAGTTTTCGACTCACCACCAACTTGAGATGAATAATTCAGAAACACGTGAATTTGGGGCAGTAATTTCCCGGAGCGATGGTTGCAAATGGTGTTCGTAGATAATTTATTCTGCCAGAATTCTTGGTCTTCATTTCGGGAAGCCATCCGGTGGAAATGTTTATACGAGGGATGATAGTGGCTTTGTCGAGTTGCTAGAGGCTGTAATGAGTGTCTCGGTAGAAAGACATCCGAAATACGTATTTTCAGAGGATATTTCCGTGATCCATTAATCACAGAAAACATTGTCACACTTTTCCCTGGCACACTCTCTTGAAACGTTCCTGAAACATCATAATATTAAGTTTTTTTTTGTCACTTTTGTTGTTATACATTTTTCTAGATATATTATACATTTATAAATTGTTCTAGACAGAGGCAAGAACAAGTACGAATTATTGTCATGATGAAATTCCATACTTATCTTATTCCACCTATCAATTCCAGCTCAAAGTCAATCAATGTTACTAGAAATGTTGACAATAATGGATTAAATTTGTGTCGATCAAGGCAATAAGAAAAATTCGTCCACTCAAATATCATAGAAAATTGACAATAGAAAAACCAATGCTTAGTTTCAACAAATGAAAATGATTGATAATAAGTTAAATGGATTGAAAAGATTCATGAACTCCTATTTATGAAGTTATGGTAGTATAAGTAACTCCACTATTATTAAGTAAGCCTATGAGATCCTGGGTGATTCTGGAGTTGAGAACTCAATTTTTATCGACTATCAGCCTCCAGTAACCTAAAGTAACCACCAGGCTGCGATACCTGACATAAATAATCACAGGAACGTACTCAGAGCTATAATTAATTGAAATTACCAGCTGTGGCCAGAAAAGGAAAAGGGAAGCTAACAACCAATTAAATGATTGGAGATGGAAAAAATTGGTAATAGTGAAAAAAAAAGAAGAACAAGAATAAGAAAAATCAAATCGGTTGCAAATAATGCGATAATTGTTTTTGGTTTGCAATAATTGTTCGGTTGTGTTCGGTTGCAATAATTGTTTTTGGTTTTTCAATCATGCTATACTATTGAGAGAAACAATTCCAAAATTGTTTCAAAAACTAAGACTGCTAGGTCTTAGCAATATTGATTTGCTTGACAAAAATAAATAGCTCTCATAAAAATATTGACTTACCTCTTTCTTATTGCTTGTAACTGAGTGTACTTTCAGCACTGTTTCAAGTATTGCCTGTCAATTCCTGATCGAGAATTCTGTTGTGGGAACAGATTGCAAAAAATCCAATCATTGATCGTGTAACAATTCTATCAACGTCACTCACAACGGAGTGACTTCGGCGAGAGTTGAGAGAGGAGCTTTTCTTCAAGAGAGGGAAACGATTTCTCTCACATTCCTCGGAAACACCATTTGACACAGCTGAACCAGACATTCATTGGTCTACAGTGTTCAGAACTAGTAGTAGTGTTAAGTGAGCGAGTAAGAGACTCCTTGCAAGTGGTAGATAAAAGCTGGACAGAGTTCACCTGCTCCAAGCACACATTTCTCCTTGATTGTTAAACTCCTCCTCTCGCCAATTCCATGAAAACACCATTGCTCTGAGCAATATTGTTCATGATAGAATTCCAATTGAATCAAATTGGACTAAAATCAGGCTTCAGTTAGCATTTTACCTTCACGACTTGAAAAGTATCACGTGTTTTCTTTTTCAATGAAATCTCTTGATATAGCAGGATCCTTTTAACTTGTCAGAAAACATATGATCGACGAGCATATGATCACAATACTTAACCTACAAATGCTGAATCTCGCAGATTATTGAAAAAGTCGTTTAAAAAGTTATTCGTTGAAAGGTCTTCTTTAAAAAGGTCTTTTAAAGACTTGAAAGGTCTTCATGTCTTTTAAGTCTTTCGGTTATTGTGTGGAAGTCACTGTTTAATTATTACCAAGACAGCTGATTTCTGACATGTTAAATCGATCGTGCTATAATTGGCAATACATAGATGATCCCATGATCGGGATAATAATAATAGAGCAAAAATTAACAGTTGACCTCCATTCGAAAACTATCATGTGATTTTCAAATAAAATCTTTTGTAATGGATAATGTGATGTGATGTTTGTAATGTTGGCACAAATTGAATTACACATTATAAGATGATAATGATAAACATTTTACTGCAAAATCACACAAATCACAAAATCACAAAAATGAAAATCCTCTCAAAAAATTCTCCAAAAAAGAATTCGTCACCCGTCCCCTACCCCCGACCCTATTGAAAACGCTGGTGTGGAAACTAAAATTTGTGTACCAAAGAAAAAATCCAAAATTTTTTTATAAGCTTTCAGTAAGAAAATGTTTTGATATAGCCTAAATAAGAAACCCGTCTCCCTCTGCAATATACATTTATACATACAATATAATAATTATGTGTAGCCAACCCAAACAAAAATGAAAACTCTGTTCTGGAAGCCATTGACATTGAAGAAAAAATTTGGAAGAAATTTTGGGGGAGGGCGAGGGCGCTCAATCTCACCACAAAATCACGAATTAGAAATATGCTAAACTTTCAGGAATCATACTCTCAGTGTTTGAGCTAACAAGTTTTATGAACTTTCTAAATTATTGAGCGCCCTCGCCCTCCCCAAAATTTCTTCCAAATTTTTCTTCAATGTCAATGGCTTCCAGAACAGAGTTAGCATTTTTGTATGGGGTGGCTACACATAGTTATTATATTGTATGTATAAATGTACATTGCAGAGGGAGACGGGTTTCTTATTTAGGCTATATCAAAACATTTTCTTACTGAAAGCTTATAAAAAAATTTTGGATTTTTTCTTTGGTACACAAATTTTAGTTTCCACACCAGCGTTTTCAATAGGGTCGGGGGTAGGGGACGGGTGACGAATTCTTTTTTGGAGAATTTTTGGAGAGGATATCAGTTTTTTTTTTTTCTTGTTATAGAGGTATAACACTGCAAACACAATGGATGGGGAGAGAGTTAATTTTTTTTAAACAGTGAAATGTCATGTTATTTGATAAAAGATATTTTATCCTCACTATTTGGGTGCTACAAAATTATTCTAGCTATAAGTGAGCCAGTTATGGTTAATACTGAATAAACAAACAAGACGTTGTGACTGTGTCTGTTGCATCACACCTTATCATTTACTATCCAGACTTTAACGACATATCATTGTAGCAACATTAATTCATGTATAAGCAGTTATCCACAAAGTTTGTTAAATAAGATTGAGATTTTGAATTTAGATTGAAATTTTAACCCATTACGATAGGTCACATGACCACTTTTGATAAAAAAATATTTTGTAATCGAAAAAAGAAATCCTTGTAAAATTTGCCCAACACCATTATTATACATTCCAGGAACAAAATTCTCAAATTTTCCCCATTAATGATTCTAAAATGAACGATTCAATTTTTCTATTTCCTGTCAGAGTTTTATTTCTTTTAATTGCTAAAATTGTTGAATTGACGCGACATTTACATTCTTTAAAACTTCAAATTCCAAATATTGCAACTTTAATTATTATTCGGGCAGAGCTACAGAGCTTAATCGGACATAGAATGATTTGAAATTTTAAATGTGAATAGACTTCTACTAATCTACTTGAAGGCCTATATCTTCCAAACTATTAGGCCCTTAATGACCAATCAATTCTCAAATTGTAGGTATTTTAATATACTTTAAGAAATATGTTGGATGTCATATATGAGAAAGTGATACTTCACGGTCAAAATTCAAAAAACAAATGAAAAATTACGATAATTCAATGAACTTTGAAGAGCTGTATTTCGCAAACGGTTGAGCCTACAATAACAAATTTGGTCTTAAATTGTAGGTAATTGAATCAGCTTCCAAAACTATGTTGATTGTTCTATATGGAAAAATGATTCTTCAGGGTCATAATTGAAGAAATGTAGAAAAAGTGGAAAAATTCAACAATTTGATAAACTTTGAAGGCCTACATCTCGCAAACTATTGGGTCTACAATAATCTATTTGGTCTCAAATTGTAGATTCTTAAATTATCTTTCAAAACTTTGCTGAAAGTCACATTCGAAAAAGTGATGCTTCACGGTCAAAATTGACCAAATGTAAAAACAAGTGAAAAATTACGATAATTTGATGAACTTTGAAGAGCTGTATTTCGCAAACGGTTGGGCCTACAATAACCAATCAGGTATCAAATTGTAGGTATTTAAATTTACTTTCAACCCTATGTTGAATGTCCCATATGAAAAAGTGATTCTTCAGGGTCAAAATTGCGAAAAATTGAAAAAAAGGGTAAATTCTCGTTAATTTTATGAACTTTGAAGAGCTGTATCTCGCAAACAGTTTGGCATACAATGATAAATTTGGTCTCAAATTGAAGGTAATTTAATATACTTTAAGAAATATGCACAATGTCCTCTATGAAAAACAGATTCTTCAGGGTGAAAATTAGCCAAACATAAAAAAAGTGCAAAATTCCGCCATTTTGTACGATTTTTGGAGATGAACCGGTAGTTTGCCTAGGTCTAAAACTTGGATTTAGCATCCCAGGACTACCATAAACATTACTAAAAAAAAAAACCGACTATCCCATTTCATACAAGGTAGACCCTATTTTTGATGACAATTTCACTGGGCTATTATTGAAAAGGTCGAATTTGGCGGTGGCAACAGTGTGAAACTTTTAGTTTTTAACCGCTAGGATCGCGACATTTACATCAGGGCCACCTAGGAACATGGTCTAGCTAGACACTGAATTTAAACGTGCAGCTGACGTCATCACATCATGAACTCATGTTTACAACTCATCCCTGCATTAAAATTGGAATTCGTGTTTGGTTTTTCTCGTCTCGAGTTTATTTCAACTGCACAATTACCTTTTGGTGGGTAAGTAGGTCTATTTATTTATTTTTAAATAATAAAAATTTAAATATTCAAACTTGGTTGTGATCAGTGGCTGTTTATGAACAGTATAGTGGAGTGGTAGGCCTCTTAGCCGTGACGTCACATTTCGAGTGTCTAGGCCATGTTCCTGGGTGGCCCTGTTTACATTCGATAAAAAGCTTCAAATTCTAACTTCAAATTGCAACTTTAATTTTTATTCGGACAGAGCTACAGAGCTTAATCGGGCATTAAATGATTTGAAATTTTAAATGTAAATAGTTTAAACATGTCTTCAATCGCTTTTGGTAGTCCGAAATCTCAACTCATTACAGATTTTTCACATCAAGTGCTCAAAGTTGAAAAAATTGAAAAATCCCAAAATTAGTAAAATGACAAAATACCCGTATATAGTATCTTTGCGAATTTATATCGTAGAAAGTTCGTTCTGATCTTAAATGAAAGCGCTCAAAAATCTAAGAAAATAATGTCATTACAACATTTTAAAATTTTCACTACCTTCCGCGTAAATTGAGATGGCGGCATGCGAACATCAAAGGGAAGTTCGTTACAGAATATATATAGTAGTCCCGGTCTTTCATTCGTATCACGGGGGGGACGGGTGGTGGAACGACCGTTCCACTAGTGCCGGGTTGCACCAACCAAGATCAAATCACGGGATCACCAGATCCAGGATCAAGCTGATCCTGGATCAAGTTATTAGTCGCGTTGCACCATTACCAAAAACACGGATGTGATCCCGGATCAGCCAATCCCAGATCATGATCCAGCCAGGCGAATGTGTTTTCGACAATAGTACATTTTCGATCAGATTCTAGTCAACATATTATGAGAAATCCAACCCAGAATACAGCTGGGACCGGGTTTTTTGAACATAATTTTTTGGTTGGAAATTTTGGTGTTGAAGTAGATTTACAGCATAACCTAATTTTGCATTATCAAAATAAAAATCGAAATAAAAATATTATCGAAGTGAAACAGTATTGGGCTGAGTTTGTTTATTTCTCTATCAAATTATTTCGAAATCATTTTTGCATATTTTTGGTGCTTTCTTGGCATTTATATCGACCTTTTTAAATTCTAAATTGATAACTCATAGTTTTTAGCTTCGAAAGTGGAAATTTGTGTGTAATAGTGAATGTAAACATAACCTTTTAAAATAATTACCAAAACATGTTTTGGACTATGTGTCTGTGTTGATTGTACTTCCTTGAATAAATAAATCGTGTTATTCAAATAATTTGTAAGTGTGTATGATTAACTGAATAAGTAATTAATTAATGAAAAATCGTTATTACTTTTAATTAATTGGAGATATGTTTCCGTAAATTTGCATAATTCTTTTTCAAATTGGTTCATCCAAAATCAATGTCTATTCATAATAGACATAAATTGACAAGGTAATATGTTTTTTAAATAGATTTCGAACTCCAATTCAAGAAAATTAATTTTCTATTCTCATTGAGTGTAATCTAACCTAGAAACTGCAGAGTAATCCTACTCTGTCGAGGTATCAGCTTTGATCCTGGATCAATCAGTCACGTGGTAGGATCAATTTCCTAATCCAGGTTGGTGCAACGAAATATCGTGGATTAATGTACCTCGATCATGATCCAGGATCACGATCCTAGATCTGCTTGATCTCGCTTTGGTGCAATGAAATTCCTAGATCAAATATGGCGAACATGGATCACGATCCTGGATCAGACTTGATCTTGGTTGGTGCAACCCAGCATAGATCACATTTTTTATCTTCAATACAACCACTACTGATACCTTCATCATGAATATCATCTTGAACGCAGCTTCCACATAAATAAATGAATAGAAATTCATTGCCATACAATTCAGTGAACAAAAGACGACGTCAAATTTATGTAGCTACAAAGTAGACAAACAAATGAATTACACAAGTCTGACAATATAAAGCTATAGTAGAGCATATGCCCAACGTAAACACTATGCTAATGTATAATTGTGAATCGAAAGAGTTTTTTCAGGTGCGATTACCTTTCTCTTCTATTTTCGACCTTTCGACCCTCTATCAATCTGTACTCCTTTCTTAGAACATTTTTTTGTCTCACGTCTATCAACCTCATACAATAATATAAACGGTACAAGCAACTTGAGATCTACGCTGTCAGAGTATTAAAAGGCGACCCTTGTCCTCCACTCTGAAACATTATCATCCACGTCACATTTTATGACAGTTTTAAGTAGAGACCTCAGGCGGTAAGTCTTCACTCTAATCTCTTAACAGATTTGCATTAAAAACGGTGTATTGTCTTGTTTTTATGATGATTGGAGCTGGTCCGAATGGAGGAACTTTTTGTCATAAAGCGTTCTCTTCTAGCATGGACCTGTTTAACATAGAAGTAGGGGAGGTCACAAACTGATATGAAATATCTATGGAAAATTTGATCTAGATTATAGATTGTTAATTTACCAATTAATGCATAGTATTCATCAAATTGTTCACCTCTATCGCAGCCGTTAGTTACAATGGGAATTTAGGCTTGCTTTATCACTCTAATATCCTCAAATTCTAACATTTTTTACCTTCATCCTTCTACCTCAAAAATTATACCTTTAAACAATAAAATACAATAATTATAGGCCTAGCTTTCACAATAACCGCTACTTCAAAATTTACTAACTTATACAGTAATGAATTTGAAAATAGGGTATTATTGGAGTGATACAAGATGATGAAATAGAAGTAAATCAAATGAGGAAAAAATCAATTTGGAGAAATTTGAAAATACTCGTGATAATTTTTGGTTGAAAATTTATTTTTTCATGTAAAATCTAAAATTAAAATGTGAAGGGGTCTCAAATTTAGTCTCAGTTGCAGTTGATAAAATATATTTTTCAGATCTAGGACCTAGATAGACTTGACAAAAACTAATTTTTCACAATTTTCCGTTCTATCTAGAGTTGACAATAAAAATATTTTTCGACTGACAATTTCCGACAAACAAAGATGACTGATAGGACATTTAGTCGATGAGGAAACATTCTCTCCCAAAGGACAACAATACATGTCCGACGGAACAAGGCCCAGAAATAACACGATATTTCGCCATTTTCATCGTGTCATCAAACCCCGGTGGTTGAGTTTACAACTCTCTCGATAGTACTGATACTAAACTTTTGTATAAAAAAGTTTTGGCTTTGTGCTTTACGTCCAACAATATTGCTCGCGATCAATGTTGTAGTGCCCGTTTCATGTTCCCTTAAAATACACAAAGGTCCCCCTCCCGGTTTTTGGGAAGTCAGACTGCTTCTCATTTTGCTAGAAAGCGAAGAGATCTATCGACAATCATTGGAAGTGAGGTTAGGAAAGAAGTGTTCATGTATTTCACTAGGATGAATAGTTTGGGAGGAGCGAAAGTGATGAAATAATGCAAGAAAAATGATCAGTTCCAGATAGTGAAAGTTAGTTAAGAATCAAAAAAAGTCATCGCCAAATAATCTGGAAGATTTCATTAGTAGACAAGAATATAATAGTTTCACGAACAAGTTCATATTTCATCTATTGAAAATTCGAATTAATTGATGAACATTGTATTAAAGATATCAATCATAGATTATTTCAAAAATTTTCCAACATTTTTATGTGTTACCGTATTAAATTATTATAAGTTCTCATCTTCAATCACTTTAGTTTGCCAATAGAAAAGTGTGAGGCTTCAGGCTTGTTACTAGTATAATTCATAGTTAGTGTAGTTGAGACTAAATTTTCCGAACCACTATTCAACGAGTTCCCCAATACGAATATAACATACATTTTTTGATGTCAATGATGTCCCCCTTGTCAATGATTTTTTAAAGCAGTCAATTTCCAGTTACCGTACCTCGGTTTTAAGAATGTATCGCGATACTTTCCTCTTGGTTCCTTGAGTAACGTTACATCGAGTTTTGTTTTTGAATAAGTTTCCTTCTCAACATTATATTATAATAAATCACTATAATTCATCATCATTACTATAAATCAATTCTTTCATGAGTTGAAAGATCTCATGTTCGAAAAAGAAAGAAAACTATTGTGTTTGTGTGTCTGTGTACAAAGAAAGATGGAATCGTTTACATTCGGATGTTGGTTTCTTTCTTACTCATCGACTCGAGAAAGTTTCTTAACATCTTGCTTGCCCTATCCCATTCCTCGGGGATCCAACCAGGATGTAGAATCCACTCTACTGGGAGCACTGGGATAAGATAGAAAACAATATAATGTAAACAACAGCAAGTTAGAATAGAATTTGTGAGTGTATCTATGTATGAGTATTCAGAATGGATGAATCCACAATCCCTGTAGGGAAAACTAACAACATATGGAAGAATAAAATAGGATGGGCTTCCCTGTTCGGTTCTTTCTATGATATTGTGTGATACGATAAGAGAAATTCCTTGAGTTGAAAAATGCTGATTATTAATACTGATTCAATATTATTGAATCACATTGTAACATTATATTGTTCAACTTCACATTGGTTCTTGAGGAAAGTGTTATAGTTTCTGGCTTCATGACACACTCTTGGGAAATCAGAAATTCACCACTAACTCCCTTTAAAATGAGAATATCAAATTTATACTTTTATTAAGGGGTTTTGACAATGATTTAATTTCCAATTCGCACATGCTTCAGAATAAAAACAACAATATTGAATTGCTACATCTGAATAGAAAATCTTATACACAGGCTTGAATAATATGCGTTTAGGAGTTCATCAGATTGATAATTCTAGACTAACACTACAGATTAATATCATACTGTATAATTATGCACAGACTTATAGAAATATAAATACTAGGCTATATGAGCTCGTAGGGCCCAAGTATGCGAGGCGGCATTGACATTGTTATGGCCGCATCATTGATCAGTGCCGCACTGTGATGCTCTGTGATTGATCCGGCGTCATCAACGTATGCGCAGAAAGTTTGACGCTGCCTAAATGTGTACTTCCTCAATTTCTGACGCCTTCCTCGTGTACTTGGGCACTCAGCCAAAACTTGGGTAAATAGATAAGTGATATTAAATGGAATGAGATGAAGAGGATAAGTGGATTTAAAAAAATAATGTTGATGAGTGAGATGAAGTGTATCACTGCTATTGCTAGTGATAATGATTGGAATACAAGTGAGTATTATTACTTTGAAATATATGGATCATAATCTAAATTTTGGATTTTCTAAGTAGAGGTGTAATTTTTAATTTGAAACGCTTTGAGTTTTTGTGAATGACACTGACTCGTCATGAAAGATACGTTATTGAACATTATTCTTTCATTGATCATCAACTAGACGAAGAAGTTGTTCCATAAGCAGAAATATTTAATATGCTGTATTATTCTATGATTAATAGTCTTCTGTGCGAGATCCTTCACACTGTAAATTATTACTGAATTCGCTTACAACACGTTGATGTAAGATAAGCCTCTACCTGATCCTCTTATCACTATAAGCCAGGGTGCCAGGGTGCTCATCACTATAAGCTATTCAGATAAGCCATTCATCTGTAGATTAACTTGATGTGATTGACAATTTGAAAATAAAAAGTAATCCTGGCTCATTAAAAAGGGGAGAGACTAGAGCTGAATCAGGAATCTATCACAAAATATGGATTCTGTATTTGAAATTCAGGTGATATCTCTCTCAGCTTGTTTGTTGAGTGGATCAATTGACGGGTGAGATCGTTAGCAGCTCGCATGGAAATGTGATCAAGTCGAACGCATTTGGGAGGTACCGGAATTCCGACCCTATCAATTATACAGAATGTAGAGCTTAAAATTTGAGCCGAATGTGTACAACAGGTGTTTGCGCCACGTAACGAGCAAGCACGTAACGAGCCGGACGATGTTCGGCTCGCGTCCGAAACAATTTAATCCTGGAGACCGCATACTTGGGGAGCACATCCCACGGATGTCTGTTATGGAACTGGAATGGATCAATAGGCTGCACGAAGGAAGCGCAATATGCAATCAATCAATTCGGTAAATAGATTCAGTCCTTTAAACACTGGCGTATATCCAATCTGGGCAATACAACCCATGTCCTATCGGCTTCTAGCTGATTGTGGTTCTCGGTCCAGATTCCTATTGCTGTGGGAAAATGAATATTCATTCGGCTCTCTTCCACAAGACTTCCAGATCTTCCATGCAATTAGAATAACATACGATTGAATCTTGCTGATTGAAGGTTATCATGTAAGGCTGACATTCCTCGAACCAAATAAGCCCTTGATTAATAATATCTTAGTAATTTAGCGGTTGAAGGAGATAGAGTCGAATATGAAAAAAGAAGATGAGAAAAGAAAAAGAAGAAGAAGAAAAATGAAAGTAAGACCAAGAACGAGAAAAAGAAGAAAGATAAAAAAGAGATGAAAAAACAAGAAAATTCTCCTGAAAAAATTCCACTGAAAAATTGGGAGAATGAGTTTATAAACATGGCATGACAATTGACCATGACCAATGACCTCATATTGTTAATTTGAATTCGAATGAATTCATTTTTTCACTTGGGTTTGTTAATTTAATTAGATTAAATTCTTTTTTTTTTAATTGATACTCATCATTTGATTTGGTTAGCAGTGACAAAGAAGTCGTCTTCTTACTGAATCATCAATTACAATACCTCAGAATAACCGGCCAGTGTGTCAATAATGTGCTCAATATTACAAAATACGTCTGGGAGGTAGTTCGAAGACCGACGTATATTGCAAAACATATTATTATCATTTGCTTCATATCATATCAAATATGTGAGACCATTTCCTTACGTGGAAAGACCGCATCACATTTTCCACATCGCGACAGCGCACCTCATGTCATATGGATATGGGTTTTATTGTGTGAGACGTCCTCTGAGATTAAAGTCCCACGACTCGAGGCTTTTCTTTGCAGGAAGGGCAGTGTGATCGTGGTCATCTCATCTGGTCCGATGCGTTCTGTCTTCTTCTTCTATGCGTTTTTCGTCTATGAATGTCCTCTTCGAGTCGTCATCCATCTTCTTGCGAATCCCAAGCAATCTAGTTGTTTTTCGTTCTTCCCTGCGGCGTGAGCAATCCATTCAGAAAGCCTCTCCCGCTCAATCTACGTCTACTTAATGAGATGTTTCATTGATAGATGTTGAGTTCTCCTCAAGATCGGATTCAATAGATGGGTTAGCTCTCAAAGAGAATAATATTTAAATGTGAGTTAATAGAGTTTTTGCCGTAAATTGCAGAGCCACTCCAAAATATTGGTGGATTAGTTTTCAAATGTGGGTTAATAGATTGCAATATTGATTTTATAAATCATCAAAGAGATTTGGGTTTATTGTGTGAGACGTCCTCTGAGATTAAACTCTTCATACAATGTTACAAAAAGATACGATACAGTCACATCTTAACACCCTCCTCTCCCACCACCTTCACAAAGAAAGAATAAATCAGGGAAAATTTTGAATCAAAGAGAATTGAGTGAAACCTACCTATTAGTCTTTATACTCTGTCGCTCTCTTCATTTAACCAAGCTTTTGGCAATAAAACTGTGCATTGATGCGAAAAATAAAAGAGGAATAAAAATATTAGAGTTAAAAAAGAGTTGATAAACAAGCATGTTTTAATGCTTATATCCATTTTCAAGCTCTTAAGCTCTTCTCGAAGTAAGTCCACAGAAACCTTCAATCAACAATGGTGTTCTCTCTTGATACTGGAAATTGCCGTACTTCTTATGAATACAACTGTTTCAATAAAAGAATTTTCGAAATCCTAACCAGACATAGTAAACGACCCTCCTCCTTTCTAGGCTCATGATTTTTGCCATTCTACAGAGCCATTCTACCTATAGTCCAGTAATATACAATGCAATAAAAAATATATATGCCTTACGGAGTCGCATAAGAGCGGTTTTGTGGGCTCTGTGTGCCCACTGAAGGCATTGTTCGTTGGCCAGCCGCTTTTTATAAGAGCTTTAACATTGAAATTCACTCTGTCCCAACAGTTTCCGTACGGGAAGCATCCTTTTATCCCGTTTCCAATAAAGGCCAGCTACCTCTTTTCTTCATCATTCAGAAATGGTGATCATCACAATTCAATCGATTGTCGATAAAGGGTCTCTTCAGTGATATCACGGTGTCATATTGAACATTCTGATACATTGGGTCATTGAACTGAAATTAGATCATTTTCATCCCTTCCTAGTAGCCTGAATATTCCGAATTTATACTACCTACTTCCTGATAGCATACTGAAATATTGAAAAATTTCCAGATCATTGGATGTTTTCAAAGTTATGAAGATCTGTAATAGCATAATGAAAAATCTGAAAATCATAAAACAGATCTTCTGAAAAATTACTAAATAAACATTTCTCAGAAGATCATAGCAGCTTCATATGACTTTGATGGACATTTTCTGGAGAAAAATGCCTCATTAATCTATCCATTGATGGAGAACTAATCAACCATGACTTATTTTCAGGATATCTGTTGTTGTGGAAGTTCATGATGGACGAAAACACTATTTGATGTTGTCAATTTCACTACTTCATTATTACAAGTAATAAATTTTGAAAATGTATTACTGTAGTGGAAAAGTTGTGAAATTGACAACATCAAACTTGAATAGTGTTTTCTTTCAATCAAATATAATGAATAGCAAAGAATCTTGGTATACGTAAATCAATCAGGATGCAGAAAAATTTTGTGATGAATCCAAATACTTGATTTCGCTACTTATATCTTACAAGTTACAACATCAATATTGGATGTTTTCCCATTTTCTATTGGGAGTAATGAAATCAAGGAATGAATTTTGTAGTAAAAATGGGACTGTTAGCCTGTATTGACAAATTGAAGATGCTTACAACTAGAGACTAGAGCTTAAAATCTTCTTCCATAATTAATTCTTGGGTGTTTTGAAATTTCAAGAATAATGAGTTTCCAATTCAAGCTGCAGCATCTTAGCTTCTTTTTTTATCGAAAGCAGAATAATGAGTACTGTCAAATTTCAAGACAAATTACTAAAATCACCCTTAGAATTTCCCAGTGACAATGAAACAAAAGAAGTCATTTGGACTCAGAATACTACTCCACCCTTCTAGCATTGCTAGCTGTCATTTGTTCTTGGCTTTTTTCTCCCCAAACCTGTTGGTTATTCGTCATGTATCCCTACTATTCTTCGGCTCTTCTCTCTCGACTTTTCTCTTAATCTTCCTGAACTACAGGATTTCTTCCGTTTCATTAGCGACATTTTCTTAGGAGGAAACGAATCCATTAGTATCAAGCTGCTAAAATGACGAATTTGTAGCATTTCTCTGGTGGCTAATGCGATAAGGCTGTTTAGAGAGTGACAAGGAATATTTCATTCTTATCGGTCTTGCCAGCTTTCTACGACAAGATGAAACTCCCTCCAGACTGATAATGTCATTGAGAAAGTTTTTGTTCTATTTGACAAGTAGGTTATTCGTCACCGACCATTTACCCTCTTTTAAGAGCAACTCTGGGAAGTTCAAATCTAAAGTAGGAGATCCCTTTACCATTCCATTTGTTCTAAGCAGCTTGCTTCAATGTTACAACTAAAATAATCTGAAAAGGAAAAAATCTCAGGGCCCTATTATAAACGTTCCTGACGTGAAATTAAGTAAGTAACGTAAGTAAGTGGAGAGTGAAAGTTACACTTATGTGAGAAAATCTGTATTCATGAATTGCATTTGAAACTTAACCTCAAAAAGTAGCTCGGCCATAAAAAATTGATAATAATTTTTGTAGAAAGTATTGTAAGATTCTTTATAAACAATCATTGTAATTCTAGATTCTTGTAAATATTGATTTATATATTATAACGTGTGTGAAAGTAACAACCATTTAAATAAATTAATATTTAAATCTCCTCTTAAGCGTACGTTAATTCACTTTGCTTTCTTCTTACTCTCCGTATAATGCGTAAGTCACTCACTAAATTTTCTTACATTAGAAGCTTTCATAAATAAGGCCTTCGATCTTAGTCAATATTTCACTTGAAAATTAGTTTATAACTTACATGAATCGCTTTTGTCAAAGTGTCAACTGGGATGAGGATGAGAAAAGTTTTATGGAGAATCCAGTTCGTAAGTCAACTTAGTCACTATTCTCACTTATTAATAAGTTTATTACTGATATGAATCACTTCAGCTGGAATGAGATTGGGAGAAGTTTTATGGTGAAGTTGTAAGTATATGAAATGAAGAGGTGCCTTTATTTTCCATGAAAGTTTGGATTCAGGCTTAACCAACCTTCACTCAAACTCAACCCTTTTATATCACAAGTACGGAGTAAGTGAAATAAGTTTTGAAATAAGAGAATATTCTTGAAAGATAAAACTTCTATCCATAGCCATTGAGAGCTGTCTATACTGAGTGCAGATAAATTAATATTCAAGCATAAGACTGTTTCTCACTACCAGAGAATTGGAGCTTAGAAAGATCCAATCCATCTTTGTCGTAAATCGCTCTCGTTTCAGAATCATTTGACGCGAATGTTCAAAAATTCAACGTGTATTGAATTCGTTTCTGGCTTGCTGGACAGTCCACAGGAGAAAAGCTTCAGAGAACGTGCAAGAAAGCTGAAGTATCACTCAAATGTACGTAGGAGGATCATATGTATGACACTCATGAATAAAATGAACTTTTGAATTCTGGGTAGTAGCCTACCTATGAAATCGCATAGAAGTCTGAGGTATTCTGGAACGGTGTAAATTCTGGATGATTCCAGAATTCAAATAAGAAATTCTTTTCTGCTGAGATTTCCAACATAGTGGTGCATGAAAGTAGAAACACTCTATTTTTTGTCACTTCCCGTTCCATTTTCCAGCAACCTGCGACGTGTTCTTGTATTAATCGAGGTAAAAGCAAGCAGGAGCTCAGAACCTTTTCTAGGCTCATCTCCTATTCAGTCTGCTTCGCTCATAAACTCCAACTATAAAATTTTCCAAAGGTCTTCAAATGGGATACAGCGTTATGCAGTAAAAATTGCCATGATTTTGGATGATGTTCCACAATAAGCAGTAACTGAGGATGCAGAATGCAAAATACAGAAACTAGCTCCCACATTTTCAATCCAGTCCTTGATGGATGGATTGAGGTAAATATCATTATATGTTTCCAAACCCTTTTTTCAAGTATTTTCATTCCTGATATCCATCACGATATTGATTCCAAAAGTTATCTTGGAGAATTCTATGATGAAGGTAACAATATTATCAGCCTACAATACTATCGCCGAAAATGATGTTGCATGATCTTACCATGTATGCTAAGATATTTTAATTATTTTTTATGAATATCTGATCATGTTTTTATAAATTGGTTCGTTAATGATTCATGCAGTCTCATTGCACTGATCACAAAAATCTTGAACTGGGAAGACCTACCACAAAAATGGTCATTGACCTTAGCATATTCAGCATAATATCATTCCACATGAATAGATTGAAATCTTATTTGAAAAATTTGCACGAGTCACTCTTGTTCAGAACGGTTGAAAACATTTCGTGGAGAACCTCATAAAGATGAATTATCATTTCGGAAAAGGAATATTGGCATTCTTCGAATACTCTTCTACAGTGAATGGAGCCGGAAATTCACTCAGAAATAGAAACTACAGTACTTCCTCACTAGCAGTTGAGGTTCTCTTGCATATTACATTACTGTATATGGAAAGAGACTATTTTAAATAATTCAACTTATGTTCAGTTGACCATTTTATCTCTCGCACAATAAGAGCTATCAAATTGTAAATATCGATAAATAACTGTCAACTTTTCTACATTTATAATATTAATGAAGCTCCAATGTTTAATTATGAATTTTACGGTACTTCCAAATTGACAAATATCCTGTTCGATTTTCTATCAAACAACGAGCTGACAGAGAGGGAGAAGAGATTATCATTATGAAAGATAATACTATATAAATGATAAAGGTAATACTGCATTGTGGGAGGGAGATAGATTGAAAATTATATTGGAGAGGTAGATAATGATTATAATAAATTAATAAATTATTCAGCCCTTATAAATGGATTAGTGCGAACCTTTTTCATGCCATACGTTGGAAAGGGAAAATGATATTGGATACTCTGATGATGACGTGTTCTTCTAGAAGGTCGATAATCAGAAATCGATTACACGTCTCGAATCTCAACTTACAGTGAGTGGTTGATTGAACTCAGTTCGGATTGACTGTAAAAACCCTTCGTTCAAAACACTCTGAAGCTTTCTGGTCAGGATAATCTAGGTTACGTGATGAAATTCATTTTGAGGGAGACTACAATCAAGGGTTGAATCATCGAAGAACGTTATAAGATCAGTAATCAATCAGGGTTCAATCTAGTTTTTCAGATCAATATAAGACTCTAAACTTCTGCTTACTCTTTAGACTTTATCCATAAACAAATTATTAAAAAAAAACTATATATAACTATAATTTTTTTCTTTTTTTTTGCAAGGGATGATGCCCACATAAGCTCTAAGCTTGTGCGTGGGTAATGGAAGGATAATGATGAGATATGAATGGATTTACAGCTTTAGTTGGGCTCCGAACCACCGGGAAGCGATTTTGAAGCTCATAAATTTTCGTATTTAGAGGAGCCGGTCACCGATACAACGGGAGTGGTAGGCGCTTTTTCTTATCTAATCTCACCGATTAGCCTCGCCTCTGCCATTGGGACCAACCCGCTTCCGCAACCCGCTAATTAAAACTATAATTCTAAACAAACCATTCTAAAGAATTGATTTTTTGTATAAAATTTTCTTATCTTTCAGACTAATTTACGGTAGTCCCATTTATATAACACAAAAGTCGACGGACATGTAATGTGCTAGTGAAAGACGAAATGTACCTTTCGATACAATTTGCATGTATAATTATTATTCTAACAGCAATTGATAGGGGTGCTACTACAGATAGTGTACAGCAATGGCGATGCGAATAAAATTTGGTAATACTACGTCAGTTTTTGTGATCAGGGCATGTAGATAGGAGACGGGAACGTTGTAGTGGTCGTATGTATACTCAGAGTTAACTTCTTGCAAAAGTCTCAATAGCCTAGTTCCACGACACTTCTTCAGAGTTTCCGGAGTCCGTCGAACCACTCCACGAATGCATCGTCGCGTATGTATTTGTTTATAATTTATGCATAAGTGAATGAGGTTTTCCTTGTTTCAAAGAGTGAATAAGTACTTCTGCTCAATGATTTACGTAAATGAAAGAGGTACCTTATTTATTCTGCATTCATTTCTTTACCTTTTGTATCAAAATCGTAACAGAAAACTTTTGAATATTTAGCTTCAAATCATGAATGAATTATTCATACTTTCATAAGGGTAGTATCACTTTCACCTCACTAGACTGAATTTTGAGATTCACTGCCTAAAAAGCATTGCAGTGAAAGAAAGAGGAAAATTTCATATAGCAGGCTGAAAGTGTAATACAGAATGAACATAAAATGGCAATGAATCGTAAATAAGAAGTTATACGACTTCTATCAAGACACTGTTCCTCTTCTAACGTTTATGTCATTCTATCATTCCTATTCATAGACTATAATAAAAAACGTAGTTGGCTCACACGAAGGACAGTATAAAGTGACTAACATTAATGGAGAGGATATGATTCATTAAAAGTTATGATACTTTTCAAGGGTTGAAATATAAAAATACCGAAATAATTATTCTGGCCTACTAATCAATAATTCCATGATAATAATACAATTAGGGAAGTACCTGGAATCCAAGGATTTAATTTCAAATGAATCGGATTTTAATCTTAATTCTCTCTTTTAGCAGAAATGTATCTTTGTTTCAATTATTACGGCATGTATAGAACTCAGTGAAAAGTCGAACATTTCGAGCGTTTCCCGCTCACCAACAAATGAATTGATGTTACAAAAGGCTGGTCTCCACCATTAATCGTTGTTGCTGCTTGTGGAGTGGCCGGCCAAATTAGCACAATGGTTGCCCCGAGCGGCAGCCCTGTAGGCCTTCAATCAACGTTCGGAAAGACATTTCTGTCGGTCGTATTTCATTTGCGCGATTCAATCGTTTCTAATGAATGTACAGTAATCAGTCACAGCTTACTGAATCTCTTCAGCTATTAAGCTCTACCCTGACACTGCCGGGCAATCAAATCAGCCCAGCCGCTTTACCATGTAGCGGTAATAATATTGTATTCGAATCACAATTATCTTCAGCTCTAGTTTCTGTGCAATACAGACAGTGTGCGAGTGCAGTGTGCTGTCATGGGTGCAAATTGTAGGGGGCGTCGAGTCGACCAGGTGTGCTTCTGTGCTGCAAGCTGAGAGCCACCAGTGGAACCTGGACAAGTAATCGTTAGCTGTTTATTTCGTTAACTGTGTGGCTTGACAGCAGCATGAATGTGTCAGTTGGGCCTCCAAGCACAACAGAGAAATAGCGCCACATTTTGTTGAGAATTAAAAAAGTAGGATGGCAGATGTGAGAGAAATATTCAAGAGACTCTAATGGAGGATTACAGACGAATTCCTAAGAACGCATGAGTTGATGTATACAATTCGTACATATGAACTTGATTGGTGTTCTTCAAGTTGTAAATTATATTCGAACAATGAACATAGGCATTGATATCGACAAAATTATAGGTATTGATGAATTGATGTGTTGTTAGTAAACCAATGGTGTTTGATAGAAGCCACTAATCATTTTCGTTGTTAAATTTGAATTTAATAATTTTTTATAAGCCCTTGGGAAATTAAATTTTTCAGTCTCATTATTTATCATTACTGCTTTCAAACTCTAAATCAAGTGGTGTCAAGTGCAAATGAGTGTAACCACAACATCGTAGAAAGTAGACTATTAATTGATTAATAATCTTGTTTCATCAATCTTCTTGAATGGGAGGATTCAAGTTCGCTCGAAGCTCTGATTGGTTAATGAAAAGTTCACTTTCACTATGATTGGTTGATGACAAAAGCACTTTCTCGCTCTGACTAGTTGATGACAAGTTCACATTCTCGCTGACAAACGCTGTTTTGAAAGGTCAGGCATCATTTCGCATCCGAGAAGCAACAAGTAGTATGACAGGTCAAGTTCGAATTATGTGTGCTTTATTGGTATTTTGATTTGGTGTGTGCGCATGCGTAAGCGATGGAAGGCGCTTTTGTTGACGTAGATGTCATGCAGGTCGCAGGTGGGGACGCCTAGAGCTGCCTAGAGCATTGCACTTGCTCGCTCTTCACCTCATTCCTCCAACGCAAACATTACGTTAACTACCTGTGTTCTGCTGTTGTGTATGTGACTCTGATTCGATCAATACCCCCGCTCTAGAACCGTGGTCGAAAGGGGGGTGGAGGGAAACGGAAAAGTTCTTACGTCGCTTTTCAACGTGCAGGCAGCACGCAAGAAAACGGGACCGCATCGTTAGAGAAGTACAGTCCCTAATTCGGGGAGGTAATTTGGTCTCCCTCGTGAAACAAAGGTGGAAGGTTCACCTAAAGTATCGCTATAATGTTGAACTTAACAAATCACATTCATATTCAAGTGGGCCCAGTAGCTCCACGGCTGTAATTCGTGGAAATGCTGTTATAAAATGAACGACATGATTGTTGCAACGATTATTTAAAATAATTTGAGTGATTCCTAGTCTTGCTCAACATTATATACCACCCTATCAATATAATACTACATTATATTGTGATATAGGGCGGCTTATAATATTGAGCAGGAAATGTAGAATGTGGAATAAGGTTCAATGTCCAAACTTTCACTTCCTTCCGATTAAAAAGGAAAGGACTTTATGATAATTAGTTCTTGTAAGCTTACATTCATACTTATATGAAATAGATATATGAATAAATTATATAATATAATAATGAATACATTAGTATAGTATTCAGATATATATTTTCAGGAAAAAACGAAGATTTTGGGGACCAAAAAAATTCCAAAATTCACAAAGAAAAACTATGAACTACAATACTGTTATTACTTCTGGTTCTTCAAAAGAGACTTCCAAAAGTAGTAGCGCGGCTTCAAAATTCAATTAGTTGCGAGTCGATATTGTAAAATTGAAGAAAGAATTCTTCGTTCTCTGTTACAATTTACAATCAACTGAAGTCTGAACTACAACTAACTGTTATCAAATACTCATCATTAATTTCCCATCATAGGGGATCACTCCTCACATTTCAGTCATTCATCAGCTTCACAATGAATTTTTATCGAATTGTTTGTGCATTGATAATTCATCTTTCGTATTTTCGTAATCGGAGACGAAAAGCCATCGGTCCCGACTGTCTAAAAAAGATCGTCATCTCTCATCATCACCCCTCTCATCACCCACGCTCAAGCCTAGAGCTCATGTGGGCATCAACCCCAAAAAAAAAAAAAAAAAAAATACTGGTCTATGAGATAGCACAGGTTTTGGATACCATTTGTCATCATTCATTGGAAGAGAATATGTAATAATAATCAAAGGGAATAGAGGAGCCAGATATTGGACCATTATTTCTTTGACAAATAACTACGTAGTTGGCCAACCTGTCAGAATTCCTACATGGTGTGCAAAAGTCAATTCCATATGCAACAATACCTAATGTCACATATGGAACAACTCTGAGCTGCATAATGCTATCCTCCCATTCAGAATGATCTGTTTGAATTGTTTCATTTGATTGTGCATCTCGATTTGACAGCCGATGTGTAATGATCCCCACACCAAATGCAATTCGATCAGATAGGGAACAAGCAGTGCATGCGATATTGGCCATCAAAGGTTTATTATCGTTGACAAGCAGCAATGGAAGGACGTATCATAATTATATGCATGGGGGACGTGATTCAATGGGCAATGAAGTTGGCTTACGAGCTCTCAGTCCTCATCTCCCAAAGTTACTTACTAGAAACGAATTTTGATTACAATTTTTAAATTTATAGAAAGGGTTTCATTGAATTATGATAGAAAGTGGCTCTTTCATTACACTGATTTCAATAGAGTTTTGAATACAATATCAAATAATCAAGAAAAAAATATGTGCTTTAGACATCGTGGTTTATATCGACATCGGAATGTAACTTAGATATGAAATATTTATCAGATAATCAGAAAGAGAATTACTTATGAAAATACTTTCAAGATGTAGTTACCTCATTAGTAAAGCATTCGACATTGTTGCATACACAGTTGATAGTAAGTTATGTTTTTAATAGTTGATAGTTATCTATCAAATAATTAGAAAGAAAATAACTTATGAAAATACTTTTAGGGGGTAGTTAGCTCATTAGTAAAATATTCGACGTTGTCGCATATGCAGTTGATACTTATGTTGGAAATAATTTGGAAAATAATAATCATTTCCAACTCATTATAAATCATTTTCATTGAGTTGAATTCCAAGTATTGTATTTCAATTGATAAAAACTTCTCTAGAAAACAGAGAAACCATAACACTTAAATTTTATTGTGAGTTATCCCCATTTCGGAGTAGAATATGCAAATGGAAAATGAAATTGCTTTGAATAAGGACACAAAAAATATTCATTGAGACATTATAATATTTATGAAGAATTCCATTCTAGCTTGAGATTTGAACATAATAGTCAACGCAAATGGAGCATCCTCTATATAATATTTGAATTCTTGATTCACTTACACTTGTACAAAATGTATTTAGTATCAAATCAAACTACATGTTCAACAAAAACATCTTGACTCCAGAGTGCTCAATCGTGTCAGGCCAATTGATGAAAGGCTCGAGGATAAACGATAGAATAATCTAATGAGGTCATTGAATACTTGAGAGATAATAGGTACTCAACGCACATCCTTATGCTGATAATCAAGTTTTAGTTCATTAGTCCTGGATTAGATTTTGAAGAACCTCTCACCTATTGAATGCGTGAAATGTGTGAAAACTGGACAAACATTTGAATTACTCTGAAACGCTATTAGATTTTAATAGGAAGTTCGTCATGGAGAAGTGTGCGGCTAACAGAAAAAGCAGAGTTTGACAGAAGAGAATTGATTTAATCGACTTTGGAAACAAACCAGGCTCGGCTGGATTTCGACTGTCTCAAGGGAAATCACCGCGTTACATCTTTGATCTGCCCTCTGATAGTTATCTTTCGAAGAGCTTAGCAGTCAAATTCAGTTTCTGAACTGCAAAATTGGAAATTAGTCTCAAGGGACTCGGTAATTGGGGTCCAATTAAATCTGCTCACTCTTCTCTCCAAGTTACTCAAGCACAAGCAGTTTCCAAAATCAGTTGAGGTTTCTTCGAACGCTCCTTGATCTAACTAAATAGATGTTTACAGAGTAGAGTGACATTGTATTGAGTACTCTGACATAGAGTGACATTGGAAAAAGGAAAAAGTAGATAGTTGAACAGGATCATAATTATGAATGCATGATAAATCTAACAAACATAGAAAAACATACAATTGAATGGATGTTTATGAGGAACAATATAACTCACATAACTATCTCTTCAACAATGTTAAGGGTATTTGAATCATGTTTATAATGTATTATAAAAAATTTTGGCTTCCAAAAAGATTATTATTAATAGTTATTTTTCCATTTTTCAGGTGATTATAACTAGAGATGGTGGTGGTGAATGGTGAGTGAATTGAGTTACTTGGATCATGGTATACAACTATGGTATCATTAGATACTTCTTTTAATTGAACCTCATTATAACAAGAGAAAATTGAAACTGAGAGTGAAAAAAAATGTAGCTTCATCATACTTCTGTAGAGAATAATATTAACATTGCGGTTAATTTATATACACATTTTTTGCTGAGTTTTAAGCCCACATGAGCTGTTGGCTTCTGCGTGGGTATTGGGAAAGATTGTCTCATTCTCCTGAACATGTTACAGAGTATTATTATATTCACCATCCTTCAAACATACATTAAAATAGTAATATATACATTGTAATGCAACAGCGGGATCTTGAGCTCCAAAGAATGCTCTGATGAACTAAACTTTCATACTTAAAAATCTGAGTATTAATGAGACCATATTAAAGCATAACCTTTGGAAATTTTTTATCACTTGTTACTCTCAATAATTTGTTTCTCAATTATCAGTATTTAGCTTCTCAGAATTCGCCAGGACCATTTAATCAAACACCAACTCTCTCAGGCCAGATATAAGCGATTAGAATTCACAAGTAAATAGTACTGTTTATTCATTGCATGTTAATCACATTGTATGCTATATTCATAAACCATGAATATGCTATATTTTAAACTGAATATCGAACATTAGAAAAGCTGTGAATATTCTAAAAGCTGTAATAATTTAAAAGCTGTAATGTGGGAATACACGTATACTCGTTGATAGCTGGGGGAGAATGATCGGCGCGAGAATTCGATTCAATCAGTACTAATTGCAGATTGTCGCAACTCTAGAATGATCCTACATCAACAAACAAAAGTTCAAACAAAACAGAGCGGTTACAGGTCCACCTTGCTGGTGTTCTAGTTCTAAAATTCCACAGTTCCAGCCGATTAAGCTTCAATCAGTGAGTTTGGAACAGATTTCCGGTTGGAAGGGGCAAGTTGCCCGGTTCGCTCGCAGCCAACGGGGTTGATCGCCAAACTAGTTTGAGGGAGCAGCAGTCTCAACTTGCTGAAATGAGTTGCCTCTCCAACCGCAAACCTGAATCACGAATCCAGCACGTGCTGCAATAGTCACTGTACTGTTAATCGAGTCCTATAATAGCCCAGGCAAATTAGACCAAAAAAAGGGTCTAGGTCCTAAAAAATAACATAAGGCTGGAAATGATCTCAAACCACTTTGAGCATCCCAAAGAAGGGTAATATGAGTTTGCGACGGTTTCTGAGTGCCGCGTAATATAGGGTGCCCAAGAAACCTCGAAATTTTGGTTCCGTTTCTAGTTATCTTCAATTTACGTCGAAACTAAGCGTCGGACAGAAAAACTCATTGAACCTTTTTTCTAGCAAATAAAATTTCCAAGAGATTGGTGCCTAACTCATTGCTCCAAGTTCAATAACCACCGAGTTATGATTTTTCAAAAAAAGGGTAATTTTTGGAGAGAAACTAAAATTCAAGCATTCTAAGTCTTTGATTGTTTATATCTTCCATATGATGTATTAGAATTGTGTGAATCAAAATCCCTCTGGGGATAATTTTCTTCTCTACAATTTAAGACCAAGTAGGCCTTCTTATCTTGTCTACTATTTGAGCTACTATTTGTCTACTAGTTGAGTACATGCAATCTAAAAAAATGAGAAAACCATTTTTCACGTTTTTTCATTATTTTTCTGTTACTAGTTAGCTTCTAAATTGGAATTGATTGAAGTAGAAAACATGTATCTGTGCTCAAATTGTAGGAAATTCCATTCTCCACGTGTATAATTGTCTCAAATACCCATTTAACCCCTTTAGTCTAATGAAAAATTGATCTAAACGTGAACAAGGGAAGAATTCTGTTGATTTTTCGACTTACAAAACGAAATGTTTTCAACTTGAGAATGCGATATTCTGGTCGCAAATGATTGAAAATGAAAGAGGAGAATCTGTTCTACAATTTGAGACCAAATACAATTTTTTATCATCAACGGCATTCGAGATAGATGTATATGAAAACAAAAAATTGCCTGCTTCTCGGTATATGGGAATAAAGTCAAAGGACTCTTTAGGCACAAAATTTTTAATTTTTGACCGAATTTAACATATGATATATGAATTTGAACCGCCTAGATGATCTGAAAACAATGAGCTATTGTTTGTTAAGATCCGTCCACTCATACGAAAGTTAGGGGCGTCCTCAGTTTATCATCCTTGAAGGGTCCTTTCTTACCTCCCACTTCTTTAAAAACTTTATTTTTGGAGTCGCAAAGTAGATATTCTGAGGGAGAATGATCTCAGAAATAATATTTTAATAGGATACTTTAATAGAAGTACATAGAAACGTGTGTTAGACTTCACCACCAAAAATATGGTCCTTTTTGAAGTGCAAGGAATTTTGTTAACAGCTCTAGCTCAAATAGTAGACAAGATGAGAAGGCCTACTTGGTCTAAAATTGTAGAGAAGAAAATTATCCCCAGAGGGATTTTGATTCATACAATTCTAATACATCATATGGGAGATATAAACAATCAAAGACTTAGAATGCTTGAATTTTAGTTTCTCTCCAAAAATTACCCTTTTTTTGAAAAATCATAACTCGGTGGTTATTGAACTTGGAGCAATGAGTTAGGCACCAATCTCTTGGAAATTTTATTTGCTAGAAAAAAGGTTCAATGAGTTTTTCTGTCCGACGCTTAGTTTCGACGTAAATTGAAGATAACTAGAAACGGAACCAAAATTTCGAGGTTTCTTGGGCACCCTATATTACGCGGCACTCAGAAACCGTCGCAAACTCATATTACCCTTCTTTGGGATGCTCAAAGTGGTTTGAGATCATTTCCAGCCTTATGTTATTTTTTAGGACCTAGAAGTCTAATTTGCCTGGGCTATAAGCTCAACGCTAGAGATCAAATCAGTGAGGAGAACCATGTTTCAGATAGAGAAACGACAGACATTGTTATCTATTATCTTTCCTCTTCTATAGCCCATAAAACATGAACTTCCAAATGAGACGTTCGATTATTCTGTTTGAACACAAAAGAGGAGAGCTGGATTGAATGAATTCAAATTTTACCGTGATGCAGCATAAATGAGATGTTTTCAGAAATAAGAATTACCTTAGCTCCTCAAATAATAGAGAATGAAATCCTGACTTCTCAAATTAAACCGTTATACTTGCAATAGTTGCATAACAAGACTCATTTATACAAATATACATTATCATATAGCGAATTAATAAAGAACTGAATATTTCCACTGTCTTCCAATACCTTACAAGATTACTCTTGTACTTTGTCACTCGAAATTATTGTAATGATTATGGAAATTAATTTATTTATTCTCAGAAAACATCAAGGGCTTTGTAATGTTCCAAGGGTGGTGTAATTGGTAAGGCGATTACTATTATCGATGCAAGAAGCCCAATAATGCCTTTCTTGAGAATATTCTCATTTGTAACACCAACCCTTAGCCACAAAATAGCATAGGAAACAAATTGCTGATGCTTAGAGAAGACTGCTGATACAATGGAAAGTGGAGCGCTTGTTCCATTATGTATTTCAGAGCAATCCAGACAATGTAGAGGGAACTGAGAAATTACCCTCGTAGTGAACAATTTTGCAGGAAATATGATTTGCATATGGTGTAGATGGAATCTCATCAGCTGGACAAATATTGCCACATTCAAGCTAGTTGCTCTCATCATAAATATGAGCGGAACATCGTCTGAGGCAGAAATATATCGCTTCTATGCGTTGAGGACTTACTACACATGAGTGCTCAGGAATCAGCAGAAGAGCACTTCACCGTGAGAGACTGGCGAACTCTAGCATTCCTCACGCTTGAGATTAAAGTGGCCCGGAGAGTTCGTGGATGAGAATATGCAGTATGAATATTCGATATGTAGAATAATATATTACGAAAAAATGCAAAGCTTCATTCATTGGAATTTCGCTGCTTCATCAGCAAAGTGCATTATGAATTGAATAAATTAGACCCTGGCGAAGCGTGGTATACTTATTTGGTCATCGCCAAGTGTATTTCCTATAGGAAATATACCCAGCGATGACCAAATAAGTATACCACGCTTCGCCATTAAAATTAGACCAGTTAGATGATTATTCATGCATATTTTTGTATCATATCACTCATATAGACATGCGGCTAAATATTTTCTGCAAATGAAGAATGAGGGAATCAGTATTGGAAAAATATCCGGACTACCGGAGAATAACATCAAAATAGAATTCAAGAAATGTATATTTTGATTACAACAGGAAAATGAAGGAATTCAATTAAAAATAATTGAGGAAAAATATTTCACTGAACGAAAATATCTTATCTCAATTCAAGGAAAAATTCCTACTGGACGGAGAATATGGATAGAATATTGGAAACTCAAATCTTCTCCAGGTCTTACGCGTTATACAGGGTGTTTGAAAAAGAACTCCCTAGTTTTAGGTATAAATTTAATGTGTAAATTAATGAAAAACTATATCAACAAGTACATACAGTGAAAGAGAGAAACTTCAAGTTTTGTTTAACATCAGTAAACTTCAACATGGGATCCATTTGTTGCCCTGCACACGTCGAGGCGATATTCAAATTCTCGCCATGTATTCACCAACCTATCAGGTGCAACTGTCCCAACCGCTGTGACGATTCATTCCCGTAAATGGTTTATGTCTCGGATTTTTTCACTGTACACAACATTTTTCATGTGTCCCCAAAAGAAAAAGTACAGAGGGGTTAAGTCCGGGCTTCGTGGTGGCCAAGCAATTGGGCCAGCTCTCCCTATCCACCTTCCCGGAAAGCGATTGTCTAGAGCCGCGCGCACATGGTTACTGTAATGAGGAGGGGCGCCATCTTGTTGCAAAAACACAAGCCCTTTTTCCTCCTCAATATCTTCCATTTGGGGAAAGACATTGATGGACTGTTATAACAGACTCAGTTTGCACTAACAAATTACACACTGCGCTTTTTGTTGCGGATTAGCCATTGCACGGCACTGCACGCCCGAACACAATGTAGGGAACTGTTCCCTGGCGCCGTCTCAAGGTCAAGCTGGTCTGGCAACTGCAGGGGGACAAAACTTTGAGAGTTGCTGAATCAAACACCACAAACTAGAATTGTGTATATCATTCTTTACAGATTCTATGACACATTAAAACTAGGGAGTTCTTTTTCAAACACCCGGTATAACGTTATATTAACTCGCTATAGAAACCAATTCAATAAGTTACTTATGTTCGATGGATACGTTTCATCACTTGAATATTTTGTGAAAAAAAACAATTTGGTGCATAGAGTGAAACTCATCTAGTGAAGCTGATCTACTAATACACTACACACTAAATACTAATATTACTTTTTACAATTACAATATACTAATATTACATCCATCTACAATATTAATACTTTATTAAAACAGCTTTCATCCTGATGTAAACCATGAATACCTTATGATTTCCCAGTTATATTCGCTTGTCATGGAGCTGTTTTCCAACAAATCGTCTTAATAAACCATTGAACCCGTTCTGAATAGGCGCTGATTCATATGAATACAGGCTTTCGTCTAAATTACGATCCCCTAAAAGCTATTAAATGTGTACAGCGGAAACATTCCCCAGCTCAATATATCAACTCAATTGATGAATTGTAATCAAACTGCATTCAGAAGCACGTAGTGATTTAGATTGGCATGTTAATGTAGGACTTGAATTTATTAGGATGTCATTCGAAAATTTCATGGCTCTTGAAACGATTGGTCTCGAATTTAATTACAGTAATGCAACATGGCCAATACACTGACTAAATCGGAAAAGATAAACATTTTTAAGCTTCACCGAAATAACACACACAGGTTAAAATGGACGTTTTATTTGTGTTTTTTTTGCGTTTGCGATGCGTCTCCTCATCTAATAATTCAAGAATGACTTGAATAAATAATAATGATATACCATTCAATAAGTCATCAATCAAGGTTTAGGTGAGGTCCTGGAGACAAACCATGTATATTTTTCAATACCTGAGTATGATAGATGTAAACAAGATTGTATGGACCTACTTGGTGAGTGTAACATTTTTCAGAATAGAATAAACAGTATTTATGAGATAGATAGTAATAGAATAGACTGATAAAGATTAGCTCAACAAAAATGAATTATCATTAGAGAAATATAATATTTTGAAAACGAAAAATTAGTGAAAAAATATCTTCCAAGAGCAAAATGCATAATAGTGAAACACCCTAAGGGCCGGTTTCTCCAACGACAGTTAAACCAATTTTTAGTTTAAACTTAGGTTTTACCACTCACTAGAACCTTTTTTATCAGAAAGTCCGATGTTTGACCAGCTGACCATTTAATTCAATGTTAGCATCATTGTATCAAATGGTCAGCTGCTCGGACATCGAACTTTCTGTCGAAAAAGTTTCTAGTGGGTGGTAAAACCTAAGTTTAAACTAAAATTTGGTTTAACTGTTGTTGGAGAAACCGGCCCCAAGTAGACTTTTTTCGGATTGAGGACTGATCTGCGGCGGACGATCTGCGGACTACGAAACTGATATGAGTGAAAAATAAGCTGGGAACTAACTGAACTTCGCAAAGAGTAAGTGATCATACATATGCATGTATTTCATGAAGAACACGGATAAATTCTAAGAACTTTTTCCATAGAGATCTTACAATAATTAATGAAATCTACAGAATTCAAATTCAGGTCATACAACTCATAGATTGATTGAAGATTCATAAATCTTATTGTAAAATTTTTCTCAAGATGATTTCACATCTATTTCCTTGTGTCTTGAGATATTTGACATTTCGCAGTGATCTTATTTTTGATGAATAAGCAAAAATTGTGAAAGGAATGAGAATATCTGTCTTGGCACTGATTTGGTCGATGTCATTCAGTCTCGTGACCGGTCATAACAGCTGAGCCAGGAGACCCAGGACTAAGCTAGATGACGTGACACGAATAAATCATTGCGAGAAGTTTTAGTACTTCTCAAGCCCGTAAAATTCTTTAATTATTTCTCAGGATCAGAACGGAATTCAGATTGGAAATGCAGTTAATCCATAGGTAAATAGAGATTCAGTGGTGCTCCAATGCTGGAAAACGTGGTTTGAATGCAAATGTGCTTAGAAATCTAACGTTGGGAGACATTATGGTCTTGAATTTTGAATGCTTCGATTTTATTAATCCTGCGGTTAAAAAAAATCCAGACTTCTCATTGATTGAAACCAAATAAACTTCAGGCGTTGACTGAATAAAAATTCATCTCCGTCTTATTTGAACTTAAATCCTTCCTTATACCTTCTTTCCAAAATGCTTTTCCTAAGTAGCTTCCAGGTGTTAATAATATTGGTGCAGAATCCCTTTTATTAGTGTGGAATCACTTAAAGTTGGAGCATGTCTCTTATATAGTCTAGGAAAACATAGACATATCATTTTAGGTGAGGTTGAAAGCAATCAAATAAGTAAGTGTTGAATTGAGTGGTACTCTCTAGTAGTTATAATTGATCTTGATATCAAACTTAGGCTTAGGTTAGTCAATACAATACAAGACGAGATTAGTCACATTTAGTCATCGTAATTCACATAGTTGCTTATGAAGCAACACACACCGATTATTCATTGCATCGGTGTGTGCTGCTTCATAAGCAAATATGTGAATTACTGTGACTAAACGTGACTAATCTCGTCTTGTCTTGTCTTGACTAACCGGTGTACGCCTGACCTTATGAAATTAGCCTAAGCTCTTTTGAAATGCTTCTCTTTTCCGGTTACCCATCACTCAGTAGATTAAGACTTCGTGAATCCAGTTTTCTAGCGGAGACTTGTGAGAGATGATTGTGGTCATTTTCGAATATTTCAGGTCATATTCCATATTTCTTTGAAGATTATGAATGTGCACTGAACAATCAATACATTGAAAAATCAGAATCCACAGAAGTTAAAGTACTTAACTATGAATTATTATTGAAATCCTGCCATCAAAACAGTATCAAGCTTTTCCCTGGATGATGATATGGGAAGTCTTTGAATAATTGTTTAATCGATTAGAAGCCAACAACTTTGTATGTCTGATTAATAATTGAAATATCTTGAAAACAGAAATTTTCTCTTGAAATTCTGTATCGGAATCATGCACAACATGACTACCATCCCATTTAAAATCATTAAGATAGATTTGATATGGCGGATCCAAGATGGCGGACCAGATTTTTGAAGTCACAGTGTGTTAGTATTTTTCATTCTAGTACAATCCAAAATGTTACCTACCAAATAATCTCTGTATAACACTCATTGTGCCATTTCCAAACTTTTCACCCAAACAGTATAACATTGTCATAAAAGCCTTAATTCATTCTGCAAGACAGCACAATTCAAGAAGGAATGTTCCTCAAATATGTATAAAAAACCATTTGGCCGATAATGCATTACAGATAGACATGAAAATAAAATATACTCGATAAAGGCATCTTTCACACTAGTGCGGTAAGGGCTCAGATAGGGGGGGGGGGGGGGGGCCACGCTTGCAGAAGCAAAAACAGTTTCTTGTCTCTGGCCACGCCCCCTTCGCGAATTCTCGACATTCAACAGGTTGGAGATTTGAGGAATCTCCTACACTATTGGTTGAAACATAGACCACGCCCCCAAAACAATTCATTCAGAAGCAAGAGCTTGCAGAAGCAAAAAAAGTTTCTTGTCTCTGGCCACGCCCTCTTCGAGAATTGTCGACATTCAACAGGTTGGAGATTTGAGGATTCTCCTACTCCATTGGTTAACACATAGGCCACGCCCCCAAAGCAATTCATTCCGAAGCAAGAGCTTGCAGGAGCAAAAACAGTTTTTTGTCTCTGGCCACGCCCCCTTTCGTGAATTCTGGACATTCATCAGGTGGGAGATTTGAGAAATCTCCTACACTATTGGTTGAAACACAGGCCACGCCCCAAAAGCAATTCATTCAGGAGCAACAGCTTGTAGAAGCAAAAACAGTTTCTTGTCCCTGGTCACGCCCCCTTCGCGAATTCTCGACATTCAACAGGTTGGAGATTTGAGGAATCTCCTACACTATTGGTTGAAACATAGGCCACGCCCCCAAAACAATTCATTCAGAAGAGCTTGCAGAAGCAAAAAGTTTCTAGTCTCTGGCCACGCCCCTTCTCGAATTCTCGACATTCAACAGGTTGGAGATTTGAGGAATCTCCTACACTATTAGTTGAAACATGACCAACGCCCCCAAAACAATTCATTCAGAAGCAAGAGCTTGCAGAAGCAAAAACAGTTTCTTGTCCCTGGTCACGCCCCCTTCGCGAATTCTCGACATTCAACAGGTTGGAGATTTGAGGAATCTCCTACACTATTGGTTGAAACATAGGCCACGCCCCCAAAACAATTCATTCAGAAGCAAGAGCTTGCAGAAGCAAAAAAAGTTTCTAGTCTCTGGCCACCCCCCCTTCTCGAATTCTCGACATTCAACAGGTTGGAGATTTGAGGAATCTCCTACACTACTGGTTGAAAAATAGGCACCGCCCCCAAAGTAATCCATTCAGAAGCAAGAGCTTGCAGAAGCAAAAACAGTTTTTTGTCTCTGGACACGCCCCCTTTGCCAATTTTTCGACATTCAACAGGTGAAAGATTTGAGGAATCTCCTACTCTATTGGTTAACACACAAGCCACGCCTTCAAAGCAATTCATTCAGGAGCAACAGCTTACAGAAGCAAAAACAGTTTCTGTTCTCTGGCCCCGCCCCCTTTGCGAATTCTCGACATTCAACAGGTGGAAGATTTGAGGAATCTCCTACTCTATTGGTTAACACATAGGCCACGCCCCCAAAGCAATTCATTCAGAAGCAAGAGCTTGCAGAAGCAAAAACAGTTTCTTGTCTCTGGCCACGCCACCTTTGCAAATTTTCGACATTCAACAGGTGGAAGATTTGAGGAATCTCCTACTCTATTGGTTAACACATAGGCCACGCCCCCGAAGCAATTCATTCAGAAGCAAGAGCTTGCAGAAGCAAAAACACTTTCTTGTCTCTGGCAACGCCCCCTTTGCAAATTTTGGACATTCAACAGGTGGAAGATTTGAGGATCTCCTAGTCTATTGTTTAACACATAGGCCACGCCCCCAAAGCAATTCATTCAGCAGCAAGAGCTTGCAGAAGCAAAAAATGTTTCTTGTCTCTGGCCACGCCCCCTTTGCGAGTTCTCGACATTCAACAGGTGGAAGATTTGAGGAATCTCCTACTCTATTGGTTAACACATAGGTCACGCCCACGAAGCAATTCATTCAGAAGCAAGAGCTTGCAGAAGCAAAAATAGTTTTATTCGAAACCACCTAATCTTCTTGAAGGGTGAAAGGTAGACCTGCATAGTAGACATGCCTAGTCACAAAATTTTAAATTATATGATTGCACTGAATCGTTTTTAAGTCTCGCTTAAGGACATTTATATCCCTTATTTTATTTTCATTCCGCTATTTCATCTATGTTAGTTAAGATAGTTGATAGATTATTTCATCTAATCTTAAGTCTAGGCGCACACCGGTTAGTCAAGACAAGACAAGACGAGTTGAGTCACGTTTAGTCACAGTACTTCATATAGTTGCTTATGAAGCAACACACACCGATTAGTCATTGCATCGGTTTGTGCTGCTTAATAAGTAGCTATGTGAATTACTGTGACTGAACGTGGCTAATGTCGTCTTGTCTTGTCTTGACTAACCTGTGTATGCCTAGCTTAAGATAGTTTCATCGAAGTTTCTCATTAGCTCTTCACCGATGGACTGATCGACTGTAGTGACATATTGTTTGACTGTTGACAGAAATGTATCTGATTCCACATAATAGATATCGTGTAACTTCAACAGAAGTTATTTGAGATCTGAGATGAAATGCGAAGATGTTTTATTCATGAACATGTAGCCACAGCAGCGAATAATGCATTAAACATGGCATTACAAAGATCAAATAGTTGTTTCAGCTGAATTTTTTTTCTCTTTCTCACGCACACATATTCGCAGGCACTTCACTCTTTCCTCCCCCAAAACAAATATTTCCTTCAAAAATCAAGGGTTTCATGAGCAAATATCGTTTTGAAATGCTTGAATCAGCTTGATCTTTCCTCTGAGAGAAGGGTAGCAAACAGAATCGATTTTTGGCCCCCAGTGGGCAAGAACTCAGCAGGATTCGCACTTCCTTCATTACCACTCTTCCTACCATCTGAAATTAACACGCAGTCGCTTCTTTAGTGAACGAATATTTCTTTAGAGAACGAATATTTCTAATTCATTATAGTGGATCTCACTGTTACTTCAATTGTGTAAACCAGTATTTTACAGATTTGATTGAATTAGATGCATAATGATTTGAGTAAATGTGTCAAAGCATAATGATTCTCCAATATAAATGGATTGTTCTGAATAAATATTTGCTCCTCTGAGTTAAATTAATTGGTATAAGTATGATGGGGGGGGGGGGACGGTCCAACACACTGTTAAAGACCCTTCAACCAATGGCCACCCTGCGATTTTCCTATTATTCTGTCACTACTACTAAAAGATTTATTATACTTTTGTAAAAGTATAAAGTATTTGTGTAAAGTATTATACTTTTGTATTTATTACACTCTGATTCTCTGAAACTAAGCTCTGTATGATTTCAATAAATAAGTCACATATAGTCACATAAGTATTGTAAGTCACATATCTTCCAATAACGAATAAATAGAAAACAAAGTTTATTCCACATATTCGAGCGTTTTCGGGAAATTTTATAATTACATCAATTATGAATCTCGGTATCCAATTACTATATGATACCCCTCATTATCTATTTTCTAGGAATGGAAAATTGTGACTACTTCCATGCACTAATACCTTATCGGATTTCTCTACCTATTCTGGACAAAATTCAGATTCGCGTGCTGATTAGTTATGTTTTTTTTTTTGTTGCACGCATGACTTCTTGATAAGTTTAACGTCAAGTATATTTTACACATATTTTCGAAATAAAAACAAGGACTGTGACATGAGATGCAGTCATTTAGATGTTAGATGATGATAACTTACAATTATTTCAGAGTGGTTCCCGGAAATAAGCGCCCCTTGTATCAGTTATATAAATAATCATGATAACTAGAAAATGTGAATTATTGAGAAGAACTTCAGCCTTATTCGAAGTTATGTTCCGAAACTCCTGTAAAATTCGTTTTCTATCATGAATACCAAGAAAAAAGTGGGTACTTCAAAACTGTCTGGAAAAATGTTTTTTGTCTCCCATGGTTGGGCAAGGGATGTGAAAATGGATAGCCAATTTATTGTGTTACTGTACTCATCAACTACTTAGAAACATTTTCTATGAAGCCGGTATTGGGGTTTGACTGCCAGCAAAGCTGATATTTCTACTTATATGAATTGACATCTTTATGAGAGAAGTTTGAATTTTTAAATGTTTAGCAATAAAATCAAATCGTCCACGATTGAACTATCTATGCTCACTAACAGGAAAGGCAGCCACAGAAAAAATTAAGAGGAAGATCCTTTTTGAGATTTGAAAACAAATTACCTGTTTCAGTTCTCACCTTAGAAATTTCAATAAGCTCGCGGAACGTTCTGCAAGCTAGGTTGACTAACTGTAAGCACATTCCAAAGCTCTAATTCCGAAATAGTGTCACGAACCATAAACCTTGCTCTGACAGTTAGAACAGTGTATTTCGAAAGCATATGGCAAGGGTGAGGAAGGTAGAGTAGGATGGCAAGGTAGTCTGTCCTGGGATGGGTTGGAGATTAGCAGAAATCGTGTTCTACTCAGTTTAGAAAGGATCAAGAGAATCTAAGTTTATTTATTCCGGAATAGATTCAGGCCAGAATAAGTATTATCTCAGAAATTGAATAGAAGAGTTTGTTATATGCCAACAGTTGAATGGGGGAATATAAAGGAAGATAACTTTATTCCACCTGAGTTGTTTAGAAAATGTGCCTGATGATCAACTTTATGTAGTGCAGTTATTGAAATAGGTTGAATATTGGTAGAGTGTCTGGTAAGATGTTAAGTTGTGATATCTAAACATAATGAAAACACTAAATGTATGCCTACAGTCAAATATCACTCATTTATTAAACAAAGTCACAAACATGTTTCGGCTCCATTGTGCCATCTTCGTGACAAACTTTAGAACACTGAAGGTGGTGCCGAAACACGTTTGTGTCTTGGTTTAATGGATAAGTGATATTTGACTATATATTAGTGTTTTCATAAGATTGAATGCATAATATTTGTAACAGTGCATTAACATATTTTATAACAACGTAATGCACACAATGAAAAAGGTAGTATTTTGTAACGTTACTTTTTCTCTGCTGTATGTCCCGTGACGTTTGGATCAAGCCAATGTAGTCAAGTATGTCACAAAATAATGGAGAGCTATATGGTGGACTATAGTCATGCATCAAAGACAAAATCTCAATCCACTTATGCAACACACTTGGCTAAGCATACTCCTCACGTGACTGGGCATGTCAAAAATTGGCCTTGCAATGGCTCACCTAAGATATTAATATATCATAAATTAAATAAGCTTGATGTATCTATTGGGATTGCCAAGACAGGTGCAAGAACGACTAGAAAACCCAGTATTTAGGTGAAAAATTCGGAGTATATTCTCCTGTTCCTTTAGAACGTACAACAGAGTTGAGAAAGTATTAACTCTAATAATTAAATGAACTTTTGCAAGTTTCTTTAACGATTGCTAATAATAATAATAATAATAAGTTGATTATTACAAAATCTATATTTCCAGTAGAGCATGGGGTGGGTATTTAGCCTGGAAAATAAGATAATACAAAATTTCTAAATTTATAGGTGTCTTAAATACTAGACCATGAGCTCATGTTTTCAACTTCACGCAGTATGAAAATTTTCCCCACTATTTCACTTTATAAGAGGCTTTTCGCGCCTTTGGCCAAAGGATTAATAAATAACGAATCACTCACAATATTGGCGATGCTTTTGACGTTGATTATTGGATCCTGGTTTAGGCTGCCATCTCAGGGGTAGACTGGATACTCCGTGTGTCATCTCATGATACTGCTTGGCTCTGGACCATGGTTTATAATATTTACGCGACTTTACACGAATTTAATGTATTATATATTGCCACAGCTCAACATATCACAGTTTGAAAACATTAAATTTGAAATTGAAATTGATTACATTTTAAAACAATTAAACTGCACACATGTGCTCAAGAGCGACTGCTCTGTTAGGAGTCTCAAACGGAAGAGAGCTTACCCTTGTAAAATTCAAGGAACAGAATTTTCAATAGAACATTCTAGAACTTTTTGATGAAATGCTAGGTTGTGATTGGTCAGTTTAATATTGTATTCTGACGTCATGACAATGCACAAAGTAGTTCCTACATTTAGTTACAATAACCATTTAAATAATATACGTTATATTATATAGAACACAAAATAACATATAGGATGATAAAATCCTTTTAATTTTTTATTTTTATTTTTTGGAAGATGTCTTTAAAAATACTTTTTACTTCTCAATCCCACTGCCAAACTCAAAGGGTGAACTAAAAGTTTATTGCTAATCTAATATACATTCAAATATTTTATGCCATAAAATAACTGACTCCTAAAATAGTACAATCTCATATACAACAAATATTTCAAAGTATACATTGCTCTGGTCGTGAAACTACCGAAGACATGCGACTTGTATATACATCATTTCACCGGCTTGGGATGATACTTTTGGTGAGTACGAATAATAATATACATTATTTAAGAGCAAGTTAATATATAAGAGTCCAGTATTTATACATTTTATAAGTAATTGATGAATCATAATTTTTCCAATGATTTTACAGGCATTGACATCTTTCAGTAGCTGATTTATATAGGCAGTGGTGTGTTTTGATATATTTGAATAAAGGTTATGGCCATCTTCAATATTTGGATTTTTTAAATTATTCTAAAGGTGCGTTTAGACTGCACAACTTAATACATAAATTTACATCAAGGAATATTAAATAAACATACAATGTGATATGAGTCAGAGATTTTTGGTGGTGAGTCGTAGCTTGCTTTCTTGTTATCTTTATTTTATCGAAACTGAGTACTGCTAAATTAGGTCAGCTTACCGTTAATTATGCTATCTATTATAATACCAGTGCTTAGTAGTCATTGGCAATATTTTATCGAGGCTTTTATTTGGTTGTCAGAATTTGTATCGTGACATATTTAAACTGGAAAGATTTGAAACTTGTATGATCATTGATCAACTTCATGCATCAGTACATAATGAGTTATATATTATGCTGTTGTGTTTTGTTATACCTAAAGCCTTCCTTAGGCTGTCTAATTTGATGGGCCCTGGTAATACAATTTCTATTCCCATCTTGAAAAACTTAAAGATAAAATAGATAAAATATCAAAGTTTCTTTGTAATCACTAGTCACGTTGAATCAGTAGAATTTCATTCATGAATAGAACATCTTTGCATTTCATCTCACTTATAGAAGAGTGATTACGAATAATATACTGCAAATAGGAATCTAATATCTTTATAATTACCAATCACATTAAAGTTTCAATTATGTAATCACTTATAGGAGAGTTATTATCTATAATATACTGCAAATGGGAATCTAATATCTTTACAATCACTAATTACGTTGAACCACTGAAGTTTAATTTATGAAATCACTAATTGTGTAATCATCACTAATTGTGTCAGTATAAGAGTGATTAGGTATATACTGCACATGGGAATCTAATATTGAGTTTTATTATTATTTTGGGAGTATTTCAAAACCCGGTTTATAATATTCATTGACATGTGGCGAGTAGCAGTTCACCCAAGGTTACAGTTTGAGTTGCTCGCACGAACGCAGGCAGACACAGAATCCGTTGGCCATTTATACCTCCAAATGACGTCGGGCTCTACTTACCTATGACGACATTTCCAAATCACACTATGTCAACATTTGCTGCAGGAATAGTTCCATTTATTCTGTCAACGTGTCTTCTCATCAACCTCCATGTTTACTGCAGTGCGGTCGTCTGCTCAATTTAACAGAGTCAAGGTCATGAATTAAGTCTACCAGCCCCCAAGCTTCTTGTGAGCCTTGTAAAATGAGTCTTGTGCTTAATTTATTAAAGTGACATTTGATTAAATCTCAAACCTAATCACCAGTGTAAAGGTATTACTTTACCAACTTCATCTCAAGTTTCTTCTTTTTGCTTAATTCGAATGAAAAATATTTACCTCTGATGTAGCAAACTTTTCTAATGGTTTTGGAAAATTCCACTGGATCTTCAATTATTACCCTAAACGGCCTTTACCCTAAAAACGGCCAATTGCACACTGTATCTAATGAGTACTTGATATAATACAAACAGACTTGTTTGTGATATATTTTTCTCGCTTTAATACTAGACAGAATATTATATTTGTGAATGTCCAATTGACTGTTGAAACCTGTTCCAACTTTGACTGTTCAAGAATATTCAAGCTTCAGGAACTGAAAGCTCTTTCAACCTCAAGAATTCAGAGTTCAGCTCACCTTGATAGTTAGTGATCAGTTAGTAATGAGAATAAATGGATCTTAATAGGTGATAAGGATGAAAAAGAGCTGAATTCTCTTCCAACAGAACTTTCCACTCAATGCCACAAGAATTCGAAAAGTGCAGCAGCAGTTTGCAAGACAAAGAGTTTATAATTAATAAACTTTTCGTGTTATTAATGAGACGACTTCTCTGATTGAACGCGCTCCAACTGATTTTTAAGCCTCTCAACAATCGTCCCACTTGTCCCAAGTTAACGAAACAACATTCATCATTCAATTTCCGCATGAATTGTTTAGTCGAAAGCAACAAGTCAACTTTTCGGTCTCATTAGAATGGAGTCGATCATAAAAAATGAGGCACTTTTCGAATAGGTCTCTCCAAACGCAATTAAAAATTCTATTTCAATAAAATCAAAATTCTGGATTTTCACTTTATGGATATAATTTTATTTAGTCTCCACTTACATCATTAAATTGAGATCTCCGACTATTGATCACCTCTTCATAAAACTACAAAAGTGAGGCTACAATTCATTTAATTTATTTAATTTTGGATATTTTATTTTTTTTAAACTTGACTTGGTGATTCTTTGAAGAATCTATCCTAATTAAGGGTTAAGTGTAAGAGAGGGCCGACTGCGCCCTAACTTCACTCTTCTAGGTCTTATAGGAGACCTAATAAAGGCAGTCATCCCATTCTATCCTATTCTCATCCTACTGCAAAAGATAGACATTGAAGATTAGAGTCATGGGAATTTTTTAAATTAATGCCAAACGAAAAATTGAGTCAGTTGTGCTTAAATATATGTTTTGAGGCAATCAACTCTTGAATCGCTTGTACAGAAAAATACCTGACCGATGTAATTTCATAAGTTACTCGTCGTAGCAAAAACATTTCCTAAACTCTCATTTTAAAGGGATTGGGCATGTTTTTTTCGGTTCATGAGATAATGTGATTAGAACTCTGGAAGTGACAGCACTACTATACGTTTACATTGAAAAGTGCGATGGGCAAAAAACAAGAGAGATGAATTTAGTGGATATTGGACAGTGCATCGCACTCTAATTTGACGTCTTTTTTGTATCATTCTCATTCCGGTCTCACATATTCTATTTAGCCAGTAATGAGCAATTAATATAAAGGAAATTAATAACTTTATAGGTTACAATACATGGGAAATTATTCGATTAATGAGGAACTTCTTCAAAGATGATGTAATGTAGAAATAATTTTCAATGCAATTCAGTATTATGAAGTATAAATTCCAATTATTGAAAGCAATTATTCAGTAATCATAATTGATGATTCCAATAAATTTTTTCTACTGATAATTGAGAATATCGGGGTACCGAGCTCTGCTCGGGGGTAGGCCTACAAAGGCACAGGAATGGAAATTATAAAGGGAAAAATAAATGAAATTAAACAATTTTTCAAAGTACAGCCATCAGTCTTATGCATTGAATCATCATTGCACTATAAAAGAATTAATCTTCGCTTTCGAAATATTATGAATAATCGAGTTTGAATGCATATCATTTGAAAAATCGCACTTGTGGTAAAATTAATAAAAATAATAACAGGATGCAATTAACTTGTCATAAGTCAGCTGATCGACGAGCATATGATCACAATACTTAACCTACAAATGCTGAATCTCGCAGATTATTGAAAAGGTCTTTTAAAAAGTTATTCTATGAAAGGTCTTCTTCAAAAAGGTCTTTTAAAGACTTTAAAGGTCTTTAAGACATTCAAGCCTTTTGATTATTGTGTCGAAATCACTGTTTAATTATTACTGGATCAGCTGAGTTATGACATGTTAATTGAATCCTGCTGTATTTATGGGTTGATAACTATTTTTAGCTCAGCTGTTTTGATGAACTCTTGACGATTTTCCACAAATAGATAAAAACAGATCACATGGCTAACTTCATGCCTCAAATTTAAAAATAACAATAAAATATGGAATATTTTCAAAATTTTCAATTCCTTTTAATTTTCTATAGATATATTAAAATCAGAAATATTATTTGAAAAATCGCACTTGTGGTAAAATTTTGCTTCATAGAAATAATAATATGGATTGATAACTTTTTTTAGGTCAGCTGTTTTGATGAACTCTTGACGATTTTTCTCAAATAAATAAAAACAGATCACATGGCTAACTTCATGCCTCAAATTTAAAAATGACAATACAGTACAATATGGAATATTTTCAAAATTTCAAATTCCTTTTAATTTTCTATAGATAAATTAAAATCTGAAAAAAAGGGGAATAGGAGCAGCTTATGTGTTTCGATATTTTTCTCAATTCTAGTAATGGAACCGCTGGTTTTACCAACAACATCAAGAACCGACGGAAATTTGTTTCTTCCTGTCAGCTGATTCTCTGTCACTGTCTCAGCAGCTGAAATAATAATCTTGTCTCACTCACACTCACTGCTCACTCTTTCATCATTTACAGCCGATGGAAATTTCTTTCTTCTGTCAGCTGATTCTTAAAGGATCAATTTCTCCTTTTTTAGGTCCTTTAGCGAGTTATCCCAGGGATGAGACCCGGCGCAAACTAATTTTTGTATCACAAACCTCCTATATTCCAAATTTCGTCAAAATCGTTAGAGCCGTTTTCGAGATCCGTTGGACATACAAACATATAAACATAAATATAAACATATAAACATATAAACATACAGAAATTGCTCGCTTAATATAATAGGATAGGATAAGAATTAGAATGGTAGAGGCACTGACTAGTTGCAACTCTTCCAATTCATATAACTATTTCTATAAAAATATACTATAAAAATATTATTCAACTATTATAATATAGTCTCCTATTATCTGTGGTGAAGGTGATGATAAGAGAAGAATTGAACGACTGCTTTTAGGCAACCGAGACTGAAAAAAAGGTAAAAGTGTACTCCAAAACACGGGAGAACTTGGAACAAAATTTTTTATTCGAGTTGATGAAAGTATTCGATTTTTTCGCTTTATTGTAATGGCATAACATGATTATTACTTGTTTCAAAAATCGACCTGTAAGATCAATCCTCAAGCTATCAGCAGAGGTTCAAAGAACACCTTTACTTATAGTGATATAAAATTTCACAATTATTAATAATTGCCTTCATCTGTAATGCTCTTACCATTTCATGAGACACATGAAACCGAGAGAGAATAGTAATGTACAATGAAAATCTTCCAAGTATTCAATTTTTTTCATATATATTATGTTACTTTGTTGGCGCTGGTTGATAGCCTTTGTCATCTGAATATTTAGTAAGTATTAATCTAATACATAAAGCGCTGTTCAATGATATGTATTATTATTATTATTATTAGCGTATGCCATAACTGGTGGGGAGTCCCATAAGGAAGTTCCACCGGCAAAATAACCTCAATGTTCCTCGATGGAAAATTGTTGTAGTTCTTGGTAAAATCCACTGAAATTTACATTTTTGAAAGTTCTTCTGATTTAGAATATTCCAAAACACAAAAAATATCACCAAAATCACTAATAAATGATATGTATGAAATGAATGGATGGAATAAAGTTATGAGTCCACATCAATCCTTTGGACTATGGTTACGTTTCTAAAGTTATGAGTCCATCTATTTGGACTATCTCTTAAATCTCGTTATTTGTTTACTTCAAAGTGACATAGACCTGGACTGCAAGATGATGTCCACTTTTGAAAAACAATATCAACATGTTGTACGATTGACATGAGACAGTTTGTCCCTCTACTCTCCTCGTTTGATCATGTTGAATCATGCTGAATCTGTACATGTCAGACTTATGCGTCATGGTGTCCATTGATCAGTATTAGACTACACTCCAATCAAGCGTTTGTCCCTAATATTACGCTGATGAGCTGATGAGCTCCAGACACTGTCCATAGTGTACACAGATTGCCAAAGAGCTAACAACATGCATGCGTTTAACATGTACGGTACATGTATATATAGGTGTATCGACCACTCCAGTATATACCCAGATGGTGCAGTGCTAGTCATTACACCCAATTTACTCTGCAATGAACCACTTTATTATGTAAAATTGACATTCAAAATTGTATCAAACGATTTGCTTGAAGCGTAATTAACTATTAGTACCAATTTATAATAAAAATTTAATAATGCAGACCAAATATGGTAAATTTTTTTTCACATGAATTCTCCCCCTATAATAGACACCATTCATAGACACCGCTTCCCATTAATACCTATTGTGAAAACAACCTATAACCTATATTAAAGACTGGACAATTTAACACAGAAACTTTAAAAATAATATACTTCTTTTGTTATAACTCTGGAGTTTGATGATTCCCGATGTTGAGGGATTGTTATCTTGAGTGGAAAACTTTACTCAACTCAGGTGAAGTTAAAAAAATACTTGATCTCTTGAAATTATTGACTGAATTTAAGCGATTAGACAACGACGAAGCCATTCATAGACACCGCTCCCCATTTAATACCTATTGGGAAAACACGGTAAAATAAAATAGAGTACAGTTTTATGATGTTATCATGAAATTTACCAAAGGCTTCGTAAACGCTCTTTATCTCTTTATGATATAATTGAACTAACATTTTTTTTTTTAATTGGGTTGGGCTATGTAACCCTTAGCCACCGCGACCGCTATTCGATCTTTTGTGGCATCCCCTCTTTGGCTTATGCCATATTCCATAATCCAAGGCCAGAGCAGAATTTACTCAGGGCCTTGAAGTCCAGTTCTCTTGCCTCCTCTGGTAGGAGGGTTGCCTTTCCAAGAAGTCTCCTCCTCATTTGCAAGAGTGCTGGACATTCCAGCAGCAAATGTGCTGCTGATTCTGTTTCTTCTATGCAGAATCTACATTCAACATCCTGACATAGTCCCTTCTTCCGTAACATATACCTGAATGGGCCGTGTCCTGTCAGGAGGCTTACTATTTGCCTCAGCTCCTTTTCCAGGCTTATTACATTGCGGGAAGCCTTTGTTTAGGGTTTAATCAACATTTTGATTGTCGTAGTCCTTCTGTCCTATTCCAAATCAAAACCTTCTTCTTTTCCTCCCATTCTCGGACTTTAGCTTTACAATAGCTAAAAGGAACCCCACAACCTGGTTCCGGTCCTACAAATGGAGGAGAGGCTGTTCAGCCTCTTTTACTTTTAAATTGGTATCCATAAGATTCCCACAAGTAGCTTGAGACTTATTCAGTCACCCTGGGCAGAGCTCCGCGGTCACCCAGGAAGGCTTGAAACTGGAGGTCGCCTGGTATCCAGAGTTCGCATACTCGATGTCAGGCACTCCTGACCATGCAGCCGTCGGCGTATGCTGTTCCACCATATGTTGGCTTGGCTTGCGCAGTTGATGCTTCAGGTGTTCCTACTTGAACACCCTACTTAAGCTGGGACGCAACGGTGTTAGTTGCCAGCCAGTCTACATCAACCACTTGCTCAGGAACCCGGGGGATCGCCACACCCCAGACAGAATAAATTCTGTCCCCCTGCGGGTATTAAACTAACATAGAGGAGCTTATTAATTAGTTCAGGTTTATCGGCTCATGACTAGAGTATGAAATGAATCGCATAAACTTGAATCGCACTATACAAGTGATCACAATTGAGTTTCATAGAATAAAGTAAAAAAAAAACTTGAAAGTTGGAATGAAAAATTCGGCTTTAATAAATGAAAACCAATTAAGGTTTTTATTGGGATTTCAAAAGAATAAAATGTTATTAGGAACAAGTGTTCCAGTTTATCTCTCATATCTCAACTTCTTTGAATCACTGGAGAACTAAAATGGGAAATGAGAAGAGGTTTTTGAAACAAAGAAAAATCATTTTCGTCCCATCGCAAGGAATCTCGTATTTCGTATTGTTGTCTTCCAACAATAGCCAGTCTACACTTGAAAAAGGAGCTCTGTTCCCACCAAGAAATTTCTTAATGAAAGCAAATAATGTCTCCTGGGTCTTATTCAAGAGGAATGCGAATTCAACTCTATCGAAGCGGAGTTACTCTCTTCCACCAGATAAGAATAAAGTTATAGATGGAATTGAGTTTCCAGGAAAATGATCCCATCTGAATTCACTGCGACGAACAGAAATGCATAACCAGAATAGCCTTCTCGAATTGATAAATTTACCAACAGTTCATTTTAAGGCATGAAGTGATGCTTTGGTCCTTATGTACCATCTTAGTTTCATCACAGATAACCAATTCTTTGAATCTACAATTCAAACCAGGTTTAAACTTTCTTTCCGCTGAACTTAGTTTAAACGAAGATAGTACATACTACTAACAGAGACTGTATAATAACAGTGTGGTCATTAGTGTGAAAAGGTCCATAACAACTTGTTGAAACATATTTTCCCGTCTCTGCCGTACTTTTGCCAAATTTTTGAATTTTGGTATTGGATTATAGGCAAACATGAACCCATTCACTCATTTTTTAAATTTATTTTAAGAGAAGCAACATCGAAAATAACTTTTCTAACATTAAAAGTTGTCTGTATAGTCTTCTATTGCTTTAAAGGCTTAAAATGTTGAAAACTAAACACTGGTAAAGGCTAATTGTTAGTAGGAAGTAAATCAATCAACATAAAATTTGTTTTGCGTATCATTCCAATGCATCTTAGAGGAATTGGCTAAAGTATGGCTGGATTAGACCGAGCTAACCAATCAAAAGTTTGACATCAAATGGCTAAACTGTTATTATAGCTTATTAGAAAGATATAAAATAGTTTGGTACAAACGGACCTTTGCGTACAATAAAGTGTACTAAACTTGAGAATAACAGGAGCCCTGGGACTATCGCGAGCATGTTTTTCAGCGAACTAACTAATTATGTTAGTGTTAGGGATGAGACGCTTTCACACAAAACAGGGAGGAATCACGATATTCTCGGAAAATGATAATTAATCTACATGAAGAACAATTTGAATTGCTATGCCAGTGGTGTAACGAGAGACGAGGTCGTAGAATGCGGCTACAATTACTAGGTAGTGGTATTTAACTGTTTGGTAGGGTTGAAGCTTACAATTGCAAAAGCTTACCCCTTCCAAAGGTGAGGAATGTTGGTGCCAAACACTTCTACAGTATTATCAACGAACCATGATGAAATCCTATCAATTGTTTGAACTGTTGTACTGATTACAGATCTCACAGCAGACAGATGGAATCGAATTAAGATATGGGGTTTACAAAAGTACAGATATAAAAGGAGAAAATAATGTGGTTCCAATGAAACTTTGTGGAGTTTGCATTAATGCTCTGCTAAGGCAGTATTCGGTAGAGTGTATGATGGTACTAGCTTTATAGTGCAGTGATAGTAAAATTAAATTGAAGCAGCTAAACGAATTTTGTAATGAGAACATTCCATGTGGTGTTCATTGTTATGGACGGAGAGCATCTCGATATCATAGAGTGCAGCATGCCAAGAAAATAGCAGTTGTCGCTCCAATATTATTAGCGAGTGGAACTTTCGCATTTGGCCGACGATAGCCATGTAGTGCAACTGACAGTGTAGGCTACGTTTCGTTTCTAAATGGAACAACGATAAAAGGCTTGTCGATAACGTTTGCTTGCTCTCAAGTCGACTGCTGCAAACAATTCCGGAGACAAAACAGAAGACGTTCGACAGCATCGGCTGCGTTGTGCCCAAAATTAGATTCTTACTCACTCCTGTAGTACAGGCTAGTGCAGCACATTTGAGTCTATTCAAGGAAGAAGCACCAAATTGACCCGGATGTTGGCTCCGACGAACGCTCGCTTCCAAGAAATGATAATAATCCAATCCATTTGTGAGCTATTACTCAATTACTGCGAACCCTGCTTCACTCGTTGAAGTTACCCCAATGATTGACCCTCTGAGAGTAATTTCAGAGGATGGAATCAATCAAATATAAATTCATTCCAAATCAAACATCAAGCAATGTGACCTTTCTGGTGGTCACATCAACAAAGGTCGAATTCGTTTTACATGCTAATTGTTTCCATACATTGAAGTGAAAATGAATAGAAATATCCGTACTGAATAAAATTCTCTCAAGATACTACTTGAGAGATGAAATAACACTAAAAGAGAAATGGATGGACTATGCAAAATGAAAGATTTACATTTGCATAATGACAATTTCATAAATCAGTAATTTTATCACTGAATAGTATAGGAAAGAAGTAATATGGTACAGCCACCTTCGCCGTATGAATATGGAGAGAATACCGCTGGAAGTCTTTGAATGAACTTCGAACCAACATCATAAGCAAGGTGAGTAAAGGAAAATATGGATGGCCAATGTTCGGCAGGAAATTGAAAGTAGAAGATTGCGAGAGGGGGACTGGACTGAAGAGATAAGGAGCGATGGCGGAAGGGATGCGAGAAGCGACTCCAAAGTTGCAAAAATTGCTTGATGAAAAAAGTAATTCTATTAGTACAAGTACATTGAGATTTTATTGAATGTATTTTAGATATTACCAAGAATGGAGAATCAACGTCTTATTGTTTGCTGGGAATAGAAGGAAATAGACCTTCACATTTTTCGATAGAACAAAGACTTGGTATGATAAAAACTCTTATTGAACTACCTAATTCGCGTGAGATTCGTCGTAATGTAAATCGACAAAGCAAAAGCCCCTCGCCATCTCGAAAAAAAATGAATGGATGAACTCTACAGGACGTATTTAGAATAAATCCGTCTTTTTTTCAAATCCTAGAAATATTTTTTCATCATACTTTTTCTAGTTCATTTCTGCGAAAGAACCAAACGCTTTTGTTTGCCAGAGAGACGAATACAATACCATTGTACTCAGACATGGCTGTCTATTAGTAAGGATAGACAAATAAATCCAAAAGTGAATCAGAAATAGAACAAATTTCAATTCTATTTCGACCTCTGAAAACAGAGCTCTTTTCCATCATTCTGTGTCCCTAAAAATCACATGACTTGCCACTCATTCAATTTTCTATTTCTTTATACAGCCTCTCTTTCGCCTTTCTTTCTCTCTTCATACAGCCTATCTTTTATATTGCTCTTCTCGCTCACCAAAATTGATACGTCTCTCTCCCACCATCTTTTTCCTCTCTGACAAAATTAAACCATTCATCTCTCTCGAAATCTACTTCATTATCCTACATAAAATAGAGTAATACAGTTCCACAGCACGGATCGAATAATCCTTTGATCATCAAGATTATTTATTGATGTATAATAATATCTTTATTTTCCGGTTCAACATTCATTTTTGTTTCTGTTTACGATTCGTTCGTTTTTTATTGTTACAAAGAGTCGTCAACAGTCCTTGATCACCAAGAGAGTCACATGTTGCTCATTACATGGGGGAGATCTCTAAATAAAAGAGAAATCTCTTTGATCTCTGACTCTCGTCTTCGTTATTCACAATGAATCTCTAATGATATAACACGGCTTACAGAATGGAAGCTGAGTTCAATGACAATGTTATTGTTGGATAATAAACTTACCCTAATAATGAGAATGTTTTTGTTTGATTCATCTCTCATTCTGATAATGGTAGGCTGATATTATTTTTTGTTTTCCATCCTATCATGGAAACTTTTGATTGAAGCGTAGGCTAGTATTAGAAGAGAATCATTACAGAGACACCGTCTTTTCCATTTCGGATTTATAGTATCAGAAGAAAATCGTTACAGAGACACCGTCTTTTTCCATTTTGGATTTATTTTAAGTTTGAATTCTTTTCAACTTTGGGATTTTTGTAATGGAAGTCAAACTTAAATTGGACGGCATCAGGTCCTTACTTGGAATTTAATTCTTAGAATTATTATTGAAATTATTGATTAGAATATTATCTGGAGAGAAACAGTTTTGGGCTAAGCATGTTGTTTCTCTCCCAATCATATTCTAATGATTTATACTTGTATCAATAAATGAATTTAGTTTAATTTGGGAAAATATTGATTTTTACTGTGAATTTTGCAGGTGTTGTGAACCGAGGCGACTCGTTCCGGAGACGGCGATCTCGCAGCAACAGCGTGCTGCCCCCGCAATCGCACGAGGGAGGTCCGACCGCCCCCGAGCCTCCGCCGCCCCTCTCGCCTGTTCACTCGCCCGACTTCAGCTCCTACCACGTGGCCATGCTCGGCGCACAGGGTGTCGGCAAAACAGCCCTCGTCAGCCAGTTCATGACTTCAGAGTGCATCAACGCCTATGACAGGCAAAGAGGTAAGCAGACAATCATTGATACAATGATTCTACTCAATAGATCTATATTTATTGAGCCTGTCACTTTCAATCAAATGTTGATGTACATAAAGAAATTAAAATCCGGTAAAGCTCCAGGGGACGATGACATATCTTCTGGACTATTAAAGTCAGTTGCTATGTCTGTAGTCCCAATTCTGGTAGATATATTCAATTGCAGTCTTTCTACAGGTATATTTCCGTCCAGGATGAAATTGGCCAAGGTAGTACCCATATTCAAATCTGGCTCTAGATCAAAATTAACTAACTATCGACCTATATCCTTACTTTCAATTTTTTCTAAGCTGTTAGAAAAGGTAATGAGAAAAAGGATTCTTGATTTTCTCAACTCATGTAACTTTTTTTATAAAAACCAATTTGGTTTTCGTGAGTTGATGAATACAGAGATGGCTCTTCATACTTTCATGACAGCTATATATTCTGGCATTAACTCCAGACCAGCGAACTGTGTTGCAGGATTATTCCTGGATATAAAAAAGGCATTCGACACAGTAAGCCACACAATTCTGCTGGACAAACTATATAATGCTGGTATCAGAGGTGTTGCACATATGTGGTTTTCATCCTATTTGAAAGAAAGGGTGCAATATGTTGTCATAGGAGGTGTGAAGAGTGAGGTCCAGGTAGTAGATTGTAGTGTACCACAAGGATCGGTCCTTGGGCCAATCCTATTTCTTGTATTCATAAATGACCTTTTCTCATGTAACTACAATGGTGTGCCAGTGTCATTCGCAGATGACACTGCTTTGCATATTGTGGGTTGGATGGTTTGGACTTGGAGAGTGTGATGCAGACTGATGTTGATAGGTTGTTGTTGTGGTTCAAACACAATAATCTGTCTCTCAACCTGTCAAAGACCAAGTATATTCTGTTCACACTGTCGTCAAGCTGGAATTTACCATCTGGTTTGAAGTTCCACGTTGATTGTTTGCGGAATAATTGTAACTGTCAAGTTGTCACGCAAATTGACTCCATCAAATATTTAGGTGTTACAGTAGATGAGAAGCTTACCTGGTCTCTACACATACGTTATGTTAAAAATTATCTTTTACATATCCTGAGAAAATTCTATTTTCTAAATAAGATTCTTCCAACCACCATTCTTAGACAGTTATACTTTGCTCTTGTTGACTCTAAACTGAATTATGGAATAAGTTGTTGGGGCTCTACTTACATTACCCACTTGAGACCACTTATAACCTTACAAAAATCTATTGTCAGAGCTGTTAAAAAATCAGGAAGATATGAACATGCCTTTCCCCTTTTTCAAGATATAAAATGTTTGCCTCTAAGATACATATATGTTTTCAAAGTTTTATACCTATTCTTTGTAATGTCAGGAAACAGTGGTCAGGCACTTTTCAGGGAGAGAACAAATTATCAAACTAGGAGAGTCACTTCTGATCTGCTAAGGCTTCCCAGGTCATATACCACTTGTTTCCAGAAATCGTTTGTATTTCTAGGTCCGAAATTTTTCAATAATTTACCTTTTGAGGCAAAGAGAATTGATAATAGGAAAATGTTCAAATATTACATTCTTAAATGGCTTAGAAATATCTTGCCTGATTGTTTAGAACACATGTTTTTTATTCTTTCTTAGCTTTCAACATAATAATTATTATAGTTGTTGAAAATCATATTAAAAAGTAGTTAAGCCCAAACTGGAAATGTATGAGAGGTGAGTGAATGTGTGAGTGTGTGTTTTCATTTTTTCTTGCCCAAAAAAAAATTTTTTTCTTCTTTCTGATTTTATTCAATTTATAGTATAAGCACTCCTGCTTGCACGCGTTAAGCATTATATGCTTACAGCAAGCTAGAAATATTCTGTTTCAAAAAAGCTTTGGTTTTTTTTTCATAATACATCATACACGTAGAAAGCCTTATTACATCATATAAATAAAAGAAGATACGGTTGCATGTGTGTGTGTGTGTGTGTGTGTGTGTGTGTGTGTGTGTGTGTGTGTGTGTGTGTGTTTATTAGCAAGGTGCAAGCTAATTTTGTGGATTGCGTTCCAAAAAAATGAGAATGATCTAGACCTTGAAATTTTGCATACAGCTTCCAAAAATATCAATGTTATGCACCTCGAAGCCCAAATTTCAATTTTCCCTCTAGATTTTTCATAATTGAAGCTCAAATACCACTTCTTTCGGGAAGGTTAAAATACTTGCTACTTCATAATGATTCGAGTTAGAGGTTAGAAACTTTAGTACGCTACCCAAACCGGTGAAAACTCAACGGCCGTTATGGAGTAGTTGGTTAGGGCGTGTATCCGGACCGATGGTCCACCAGTCTCGCTGGGTTCGATTCTCAGTTTGAGCCAATTTTTTTTTGCAATAAATTTTGATCAAAAATCAATTATTCTTTCCTTTTTCATCGAAATAAAACTAATTCTTTAATTTTTTCAATTATTTATGAACCATATCAATTTTTCCCATATGTAACAATGAAATTTATCAAATTTTTGACTTAGTTCTTATTTTGCAGATAATTTTCAACTTCATGCAAGTAAAACAAATTTTTCTAATACTTTTTACGAATCGCTATGATATTACAATGTTGAAATTACACATTGGGAAATAGAACCTAATCAAGCTATTATTGGAATTTGCCAAGTTTAGCGTTCTATGACAGCAATAAAAATTACAAAATTGTCATGGAATTATCTGATGGAATAGATGTAGGCTACTGCAAATTGTGGTACATTAATGAAGATTCGTAATGAAGGAGGATGTATTTACGGGGATCTAAGTTGATTCATAATTTTCGCAATTTAAGAAGGTTTTTTGTATGGGGCATTTGCAAAAGTAATGAGATTAATACCGGGTCTTCTTAAAAAAATGCTGACTGCTAACGGGAATATTGTGCTTACTACAGGTAACTTACTTGACAAATGATGAATGTGTAGCTTACAGTAAAGTAGGGTGAATACTACTTACAATAAGTATACAGTTGTGTATACCCATAAAGAATAACTTGAAGACTATGCCACAATAAATACTTCTCTCAATTTCCTTCCTAATATTTTTCCTGTTAATTTCTGAATTGGCCCAATTTATTACTCTATTGGATGAAATGAATTCCTCAATAAATTTAAACCACTATTTTTGCCTACCTTATATGTTCAGTTTTAGCATAGCATTAAGCTATACAATATTTTAAAGGCCTAATCCAGATAAAAATGAATAATACCTTTGATACACACAGTAGAGAAGAAATTATAATTTAGCTTTGTTTCGTGGAGCTCCGTTGCGAAGCACGGATGACTTCTAGTAAATTATATTTTATACAATTTCTTCAGTGCACTTTGTATTTTATTTCCATTTTTGATGTTTGATGTATTTGAAATTTTGTATTTATTTGATTTTTGAATCAGAATAAAACAATTTGAATTTGAATTTGAATTTGAATTAGAATTAGTATGTTAAAAGTTGTTATTCATATAAGAAGTGATATCCATTTAATTAATAACTCGTACCTTAGACTAACTATACATATGTATAGTTACAACGTATGTATGTATAGTTACAACAACTATATGTTGTCTGTGCTCGTAAAGAGTTGATAAGAGTTTTTAGTTAGAATAGTCTACTATTTGAAGTTATGAAAAACTTGTACAAATTCCCCTTGACACGCTGAAGATTGGAGTACATTACTAACAGTGTAGGTAGCTGGAGGCTCCATCGATAATTTAAGTTGGAGGTTAAATTATCAATAGTTTTGGAAAATATTCCAGTTTATCTATTAAAATTATTAATTTGAGTACGGTAATAGTGTAGCCCTGATTATCTGCGACCGGATGATTCGCGAGCCTTGTCTTTCATTCGATGAGCCATTCATGTCGGCTCGCGGGGAATAACTCGAAGGTATGGAAGACAATGGTTTTGAGAGAATAAAAAAAGTGTCAGAAATATTTATCATTTGTGAATCTTGTTTATAGTTTTATAATATTGCATGCGTTGAATAACTCGGAGATTTTATGAAATGAATCGAGGATAATGATTATATATTGATATATTTTCTTTCCACTTCTGTCTGTAACGCATTTACGTCAAACGCATTAATAGTTTTTCATACAATATCGCAAGAATATTCCTTCTTGAATTGGGCTACGTTAGGACTTTATGACAATGCTATTATATACGGGAATTAACACTATTACCGGGTAAGTTGCACAGAGTCAAGGTCTCATAGAGACAAGGTGTTGTTTTTAAACGATAGCAGTGTCATAGAGTCAAGGTTTCGTAGAAGCAAGTAGTTATAAAAGGAGCAGTGTCACAGAAGCAAGGTCTCATACAGACAAGGTGCCAGTTTTAAAATAATGTGCAGTTTCACTGAGTCAAGGTTTCACAGAGGCAAGGTGCTGTTTTTAAATAGCAGTGTCATAGAGTCAAGGTCTCACAGAAGCAAGGTCGTGTGGCGTGTTGCCTACATATGAACATGAAGGCGTTCCATTTGTTTTAATAAATTGAACGTCTGCTATATTTTAATTATATTTTTTCATATTATGTACCTATATATCAGACCTTTAGACCGAAAAATCATGTTCATATGTATCTATTCTATCTAATATACTTTACAACTGTAAGCACATGTCGTAGAGACGACATTAAAGATAGTGATGATGGGGATTCGTTGGGGGGTGGGGGTGGTGAGGGATTGATTCGATTTTGGCTGAAACCGTCGGGATAAATCTGACATTTTCGAAAAGTGCCCCCCCCCCTTCTTTTATAACCGCGAAAAACCCCATTATTTTTTGTGAAATTTTGATTTTTTTTAAAAATGGAAGAGGAAGCGATTCTCTACAGGTTTGTATTGTTTTATTTAATTTTTGGACAATTTTGGGGGGTACTGGGGGGGGGGGGCTGAAAAAGTCAACTTTTTCAGCTTAGAGATATTTGAAAAATTTCAAATGCCAATCGATTCAGTTTTTCAAAGAAATTTTTTTCGTTTTTTGAAGTTTGCTATATTTTTGATAGATACAGGTTGGTGCGCGAAATAGTGGTCAATTTTTGAAAATCTTTTTCTGAAGGAAATTTCCGGTTTTCTCGACGGGAAATGGTAGAGGAAGTGAGTAGGTGACTTTTTTGAGATTTGAACTTTTTCGGGCGATTGGGGGGTGATCGAGTGCGTCTGGGGGTGAAAATTCTCGACTTTTTAAATATTTGAATTTTAGAAAAATTCTTTTTTTCATTGTATAGAGCATCAAAAGCTGATTCGAATGGTATATGGGGAAGTTTTCAGATGAAAATTTGAGCCGCCATATTGGAAAGAAGCCTCTTCTTTATAAATACGGTAATTGAATGAAATCTTTTTTGCACTTTCTCACATTTATGTAAAAGTTAACTCCATTTGGATTAGATTCTGAGAAAATCACGTTTCTTGATTCAAAATGGCGGAATCTAGAGGGGGTATTTGATAGGGGGGGAAGGGGGTGAATCAAAGTATTTATAATTTCGAAAAATGCTTTTTTGCATCGGATAGAGCTCCAAAAACTGTGTTGAAATTTTTTTTAAATCACGCGGAAAAAGTTAGGGGTGAAAAATCGATTTTTCATGAAAATTGGTGAAAATTTAGAGCACAGTGGGAAATCAACTTTATTGTTTGATGCAAATTTCGACTTTTTCCGATACAATACTTCAAATTATGAAATCAATACTCTCCAGCTACTCCCTCGACAAAGATGCCTGGATGCAATACCCAGTGAAGAATTAAAAAGTATCACATGGCTGGCTATCTAAATAAAAAATATGATTTGCAGTATTGTTGAACAGCCGATCAATAGCCTTCTAAACAACTTCTAAATAGCTTTCCAACATTTTCTAAATTTTTTCATTCTTCTTCTCCAACTTTTTCTTCTTCTACTTCTTCTTCTTTCTTTTCTTCTCCTTCTTCTTCCTTTGCCTTTTCTTCTTCTTCCTCCTCTTCTTCTTACTCTCCTCCTTCTTTTCCTTCTTCTTCTTCCTTTTCCTTTTCTTCTTCCTCTTCTTCTTCTTTTCCTCTTCTTCTTCCTTTTCCTTTTATTCTTCCTCTTCTTCTTCTTTTCCTCTTCTTCTTCCTCTTCCTCTTCTTCTTCTTCTTTTCTTCTTCTTCTTCTTCTTCCTCCTTCTTCTTCTTCTTCTTCTTCTTCTTCTTCTTCTTCTTCTTCTTCTTCTTCTTCTTCTTCTTCTTCTTCTTCTTCTTCTTCTTCTTCTTCTTCTTCTTCTTCTTCTTCTTCTTCTTCTTCCTTTTCCTTCTTCTTCTTCTTCTTCTTTTCTTCTTCTTCTAGAAGAAATAATAATGAAAGCTAGAAGGAAATACGAAATTAAAATAAGATATTGAAATAATCTTCGATTTATAAAGGTAGAAGTCATTTAGTGTATTTTCATCAACTATATGAAATAATCGTAATAGTTTATCAAGGTTATTAGATAACAGGTTGAACCATTCCTAATTCTTTTAAAATCCACAAGCTGTTGTAGTGGGGGGACTGATTCAGGTGACGTCATTTTGATCATTTATTTTGATAATATCAGCTGTTTATAATTGACTGATAATTGGCGTACCGCGAGTGTGACGTTATATGAATCTAGAAATCGGACTTCCCCCACCACTTTGCGCATTACACCAGCGATGGTTCAACCTTCTCTCTAATAACCTTAATAGTTTATTGAACGATATTCCCAATTAATGATGCAGGATGTAAACCAGACTGAAAAGCAAATATTGGCCACCGCCGAAGGAATGCAATATGCAAACAGTGTCATGAATCATAGAATTCTTCTTTATCAGATATCAATCAGGCAGAGTATCTGCGTCATGCTACCTAAATAATGAATGGTCAGCTACAAGAAAAAATTTTCAAGGGACGAGATTAATTTACACTGAACACTTACTTGGAGACATGATTTGTGTTTACGTTTATTCAAAAAAATACAGTGCAATACAATATCGTCGGTACCTTTCAAATTTTCAAATACTGTACTAGTTAAAGAAGGTATGAGAATTCTTCTTATTCTTCAACGTCTTCGTCTTCAGAACAAGGAGTATAAGCAGGAGACAGAAAATTAAGAAGAAGAAGAAGAAGAAGAAGAAGAAGAAGCAGGAGACAGAAGAAGAAGAAGAGAATAAGAGAAACAGTAAAATGATATAGAAAATCAGGTGAAGAAGAAGAAGAAGAAGTAGCAGGAGACAGGAGACAGAAGAATAATTAGAAGAAGAAGAAGAAGAGAATGAGATAAACAGTAGAAGGATTTTTCTTTCTTTACTGTTTCTCTCATTCTCGTACCTTGTTTTCTTCTCCTCCTGTCTCCTGCTACTTCTTCTTTTTGCCTGATTTTCTATATCCTTCTACTGTTTTCCTTATTCTCATTCCTTCTTTTCTTCTTATTTTTTCCTGTCTTCCACTACGTCTTCTTCTTCGCCTGATTTAAAATACCCTTTCAATTTTCTCTTATTCTCATTCCTTCTTTTCTTCTTCTCCTGTCTCCTACTACTTCTTCCTTTTGGCCGATTTTCTATATCCTTTTACTGTTTCTCCTATTTTTCTTCTTCTTCTTCTTCTTCTTCTTCTTCTCTTCTAATTCTTCTTCTGAATCCTACTACAGTACTACTTAATATATTATGTTCTTCTCATATTCTATGTATATTCAATGGCAAGAATATACTCAAGTATGTAATGTTAATTAGTGCATTACTGTATCATATAAATTATACCTGATTGAATATAGCTATGAAGAAACATGTGAAAAATATGATTCCAAGCTCAGAAATGCTAAAAAATGCTTAAATTATCATTTTTAACAAAAATAAAATGAGAACTCAAAGATTAGTACATTGTCTAGGTAGGAGATACGGATATTACTCTATTTTGATTCTAAACTAGCATCGATTTTGAAAAATGCTTATAATTTTGTTAAATTTGGACAGATTGATTTGAAAATTCAGGGAAATGTTAATGGTATGAAGAGAAACGTCCATGATTTCTTGTAGAATTCTCCTATGACTCCTTCCCCTTCCTAAAACGAAAAACGATAATATATGGAGGTTGAGATGCTGGGCAGAATTCTCTAAGTTCGCGCTTCGTTCAGCTGCCGCGCGCCAAGGAACTCGATTGGATCATATTGCTCGCGATAACAACACTATTGGTTAGCTTCTAAACCGATATGCATAATTGCATATAACTTAATTATTTACATCTCTCTATAAAAGTGGCAGCCGTAGATAAAACCTACATGATATTCTATTTAATTCTACTATTAATTCTCTTAATCTCATTTTTTCTTCTTCTTCTTTTTTTCCTTTTTCTCCTTCTTCTACTTCTTCTTCTTACGTTCTTTCTCTCTCTTCTTCTGTTCTCTCTCTCTTCTTCTTTATCTTATTCTTTCTCTCTCTTCCGTTCTCTATTATTCTCTAAGTGGGCTCGTACACCGGAGCAATAAACAACAAGCAATAAGCAACATTTGGATCATATGATCTTCTACTCTATAGAAACAAATAGTCCAATGCACACCTAAAGCAGCTGTTTCAGTGTGTATTGAACTATTGGTTTGTGTAGATTAGACAATCATATGATCCATGTGTTGCTAGTTGCCCATTGCTTATTGCTCCGGTGTACGACCGGGGTAACGCTTCCTCCATCTTTTTTTTTCTCTCTGCTCAAATGCCCTTACCGGTGCAATGAACAATGAGAAATCTAATTTTCGTTTCAAAACAGCTGATCATCAAATCATAAGTTGAAATGTGAAAATTTTCGGCGCCCCAAAACTTTGATCGTTCATTCCTCAGCTCCAGATAATTTTCAAAATGTAAGACAATGAGACGTGAACTAACAAAATCGGTTGAGAAACCACGGAGGAGTTCCGTTTACTAAAAATATGTTCGCCTTTTAACAATATAGAAGATGATTTAATATAGCAGACGTTCAATTTATTAAAACAAATGGAACGCCTTCATGTTCATATACAGGCAACACGCCACACGACCTTGCTTCTGTGAGACCTTGACTCTATGACACTGCTATTTAAAAACAGCACCTTGCCTCTGTGAAACCTTGACTCAGTGAAACTGCACATTATTTTAAAACTGTCACCTTGTCTGAGTGAGACCTTGCTTCTGTGACACTGCTCCTTTTTGAACTACTTGCTTCTATGAAACCTTGTCTCTATGACACTGCTTTCGTTTAAAAACAACACCTTGTCTCTGTGAGACCTTGACTCTGTGCAACATCCCCGTCCCATTCTGGTTTTGAAAATTTGAGGAGGAGTAATGATATTATATAAGTTAATCACTTATATCACATAATAAGTTTCCAAATTGATTCTCGAACAATCTTTCGTCGAGTTTCCAATTTCTCTCTCCAATAGATCCAAGTTTCTAGTATCCCCCTTTCTTGAAAATTATGCATGTGCTTAAACCATCAAAGTCTAGTTTTCGACATCATCTCTCAGCAGTCATTAATAATAATAATTCCGTGTAACCTGGCTGGCTCAGGTCTGGTGTCAGAGTTTTCAGGTCACTCCTGATCAGTTCAGGGTCTCTGACGTGACTTAACAACTGTTTTTAGGCAGCCATTGATATTCAACTAATAACGAATTCTCGGAAGTGAGCTGTACTCTCCTTTATTGCCTGAGGGACTTTCTTGAAAGCAAGTTCTTTCATCGTAAAGTTTTGAGGCTGAGCTTTGGAAGACAATCAACCTGTTCTCTACAATGAGCTTGGCATTAAGGATTTGAAATGCCCTGGAGCCAATAGCGCGTATATTGGTTCTGATAACCGGAGGATTTAATCGAGCCACATCTGTGGACCTCAAGCTGCTGCACTGCCACTGCGAGAGTCAGTCAGATGTGAAATTGATTGGTCTCTCTGCACCCGACTGCAATCATCCGTGATGATTCCCATAACATACGGCACTCTTCAGTACCCCTTCACAACCCATCCATGTTCTCATGATAAGGGATTGCTCTTTGCTTCCAGCAAAGCAATGCTTAGTTGGTATTGATCAGCAATGTAACTGTGGCATGCTGTGTAATTAAACATCATGGTAGTAGAATAGAAGTCATTGGAATCAAGTTCTGACTGTTCGGGAGGGTTGATCAAGATAAGTCTGATTAGATCTCTATCAATGTCTGGGGAGAAAACAAAAAATATCTCTGTTTGAAAAATATGTAAAAAAAAAACAGTTTCTTTCTGACTCGTGATTTTTCAAGAGCAAGAAGAATGCGTACAAATTCATTGGTGATGAAAAAACTGTCTCTCTCACTGACTCATAATTTTTCAATGCAAGACGTGCGCGTACAAATTGATTGGAGTGGAATTTTTTCTAGAGTAGTGGCTAGCATTAAAATTGATGTTCACTAAAAATTGTCGGATTGATATTTGAAATGAATTTAACAGTAGGCTATGGGCTTATAAAACAATTCATTCATTGGATAATGCTTGTTTTGTTTCAGATACACCTTCAGAGCAGGAGGAGTCGGTTTGCATAATGCTCAATGGGGAAGAGTCAGAATTGAAGTTCATCAACATGGAGAATAAGGTGAGTCTAATTATTATAATTTGATTCCAATAATTGTATACTTTAAAAACACTAGGACATCGCGGGTCGCAAAAACTGCGACCTTATTGAACTATAAGTTAGATAGTTTCCAAGCCTCCTTCTCCTCCTCCTCCTCCTCCTCCTCCTCCTCCTCCTCCTCCTCCTCCTCCTCCTCCTCCTTCTCCTCCTCCTCCTCCTCCTCCTACACCATCACCCCAATACCATAACATTTTCAAAATCTAAGAACTTATTATGACATTGTACTCGATTAGATCTTTCAAATGTGAACGAACAAAATCGGTTGAGAAACCACGGAGGAGTTCTGTTAAAAAAAAATATGTTCGCCTATTTCATTTATAATCAAGATTCCTGATTATTGATACCTACCAGATAGTTGAAGAATACCTGAAAGACTAATCTTCCATTAATTGATTAATCTTTCATTTTGTTTGTCTAATAGTTTGTTCCGATTGTGTTCTGGGTTCTAGCTAGCTCCATGAACCTGCTATGATTTATTATTATTATTGAATAGAAATAGGCTAATATAAATAGGTATTTCATTATCATAGCACTTTTAATCATGCAAGAATAAGTAGAGAGTAGTAATAAGCGGAAATGGAAAATTGTGTATGACGGGGAAAATTTTGAAAATAAAGCTATCTAAATGCAAGGACAATTCTATTCAAGTTTTAGAACAGTTTCTGATAAAAGTACTAAAAGTAACTATTTATCTAATAAACCAACAACCAGGAGCTATATAGTATGAAAAGTATGACTTCTCTGCTCATGCATAAATCCTCTCCATGATAAGTGAGACACTGTTGAACAACGATTCATTTGGTTGATTACTCTTTCAATATCAATTGGATATTTGAATTGTACTCTCGGAATTAATTCAATATAAATATTAATAAATTCATTTATTTTCCAGGCCGAGACTGACAAGATTTTCAATGTAGCTGATGCCTACGTTATCATGTACTCTGTGATTGACAAAGCTAGCTTCCAGAAAGCTGAACAAGAACTGAACAGGCTTCTTGTTGGAGACTTTCTGAGATTGAAGCCAGCTATTCTGGTGGCCAATAAGGTTGATTTGGTGCGCACGAGAGCGATTTCGACGCAAGGTGAAAATTTAATTTTTTATTCTCAGATACGAACGTGTATTCCAATGTTATATTACTCTTTGCATAACATACTGCTAATTTTCAATATATTTCTCATATATATAATTTTAAACATTGAAACTACGTAGGAACAATGTAAGGGAACGTTATTGTATTAATCTCATCATTAGTCATAAAGAAAAATTTATTCGGGCTTTTTATCGCTGGGGGACCCTTAGCCCACGGGTGGGCTCCAACCGATTTATTTTTGTGTCCGTCACCCAACCAAAGTCTTGAGCGGTTCTGACTTAAACTCATGATTACTCCGCAACCGCTCTCACCGAGGGACAAATCACAGCTGCATCTTTAAACATAATCAACCCTTTAAAATGAGGATACTAGGTAGGATAAGAGTATTAAAGAAGCTCTGCTTCTTGACCACATTCACAATGATATTATTCTCCAATTTTTTCAGTAACACTCATGGTGAGAGGTGAGAGCGTAATACAACATATTGACATAACACAAGAATACAAATTAATTGATGATAACATATATTTATAAAAATGGATTGAATGAGATGAGGTTCGATTTATGAAAAAATAATTCATTTGATTAAAAAAAGTATAAAAAATAATTTGTAATGTTCAACATGATATCAGTCTGTGGATGAATGAGACTTCAATTTTATTTTCGGACGTTTAAGGACGAAAACAGTTTCATTAGAGGCTCAGAGCCTAAGTTCTGAATAAAATCAGGTAATCCATAATATTGTCATCGAGTTTCAAATTCCAAGAATGTATTAAGTAATGATACTAAATAAAAGGTTCAACAGGCTTAAGCCCAAAACTGTCCCTCTTCAAATTTAGAAAAAGGTCCAAAAGTGTATTGTTACAATTAACTGATTTCCTCAGCTATTCTGTAAGAACAATGCAAAAATTCAATCTGAATTGAATTCTTTGCAAAACTATAGGACTACAGTAGAGCACTGATACGCTGATATCCCAGCTCTGAACAAACCAATTTCAAAGTAAACTTTTTTATTATGAATGCATATAGCATCCATACATTGATTTCTGATTATTTCATTGAATCTGATTTCAGATGGGAAGTGTCTAGCCTGTACATATCGAGCCAAGTTCATCGAAATCTCAGTTGGAATAAATCATAACGTAGACGAATTACTAGTGGGAATTCTGACTCAAATCCGGTTGAAACGACAGCATGGCGACAAAGAAACGGGGGGATCTCATTGGTACAAGAACCGAGGAATGGTCAGAGCCAGCATGAAAGCCCGGCAAATGTTCACATGGATCTTTGGCAAAGAGGATTCAAAGTTTAAAAACTGCGAAAATCTTCATGTTTTGTAACTAGTTTTCAGTTAACAATCACGAAGAACTGTCAAAAATATAATCAAACTAGGTTAATCCTTGGGAAAAATCATATGGATGTATAGAATATTGATAATTAGGTGTTATTCAATCCAAAAATAAACCTTGACAGATAAACAAATTTTGGAGTTGTTACATGACATTGACATAGTAGGCTATCACTCGGGTAGCTGGGCGTTTTTCAATATTTGAGATTGGATACTGAACACAGTCATAATAATAATTCATTAATTATCAACAGAAAGTAACAACTATAGTATATTTTTCCAAATATATATATTTATGTATAACGTATAACATGCCAATCTGTACCTTTCCAAAATTATTCCAGAGTATTTCTAACCTCTGTATTTATTCAGCACTTTTTCATAAACGCTACCCGAAAGTCCAAATTAAATACAAAATCGTGTGCTAAGATATCAAATCAAGTTGTTTCATGAACTTCAAATAGGCCGGTTACCAGGAAATTAATAAAATTGAGCACTTATTCCTTGAGAATCCGCATTAGAAATATTGTATTAAACTTTTAAAATAAAATCTACATATTAGGCTAAGCTTTAATCAGAATATGGAGTGTGGAATAGCAAGTATTTAGTGTTTTCTTTTTGTATAATTCTCAATCATTTAATATGTAATGTAATTCGATAAGTGACTCATGTTTTGAATAAGGGTATAACTGATAATACAATAATTTTTAATAAAAAAACAACAAGGTACGGTGCTTGAAATAATATTGTTTTATAATGCAGTCAGAAAGTACTGTTATGAACTCCAACTACACAAGACACAGGTTACTTTGTGTAACTTCAAGAATATTTATCATATTGTAATAAGTTGGTAATGTATCATATAGGAACAGTTGAATGAGTTATCCAATTATGGAACCAAGGCATCATCGAGCCAAATTAACGTGTCTTCCTATTCATAATATTATTTTGATACATAATAATGTAAGCTAATATAAAAACTGAATTAGATGATTTAGTACCTATATACTTTCAATAAAACAAGCGTGAGAGCCGATGGCTTATCTTTCCAATGAACCCTTTCTTCCAGAATTATTACACTATGTGGATTACAATATAACTAGACCAAATACATGTAACTTATTTCTTGTAATTATTATAAAATGATCAATAAACTACTTCCAATAGTCTGTAATCAAAATTTCTGGGTCCACTTATTCAGTGAAATTCAAATAATTTTACGAGTATAAGACGTTCTAAAATACTAATATTATGAAATTATTCAAATAACTCAAATGAATTGCCTATAATTCGATATTCTTATTGACTATACCATAGACTAACTATACTATAGTATAGTTATTGTTGTCTGTGACTATACCCAGATCATTTCATCCACTTTTAAGAGCATGAAAACCAACTTTCTTCTCACTATGAGAATCCATTTATTTTCTAAGTCAACTTTATTCCTGCGCTTTCATTGATTATTATTATGTAAAGATTATTGTTGAAAATTAAATTTCAATTGTGTATACAACGGATTTTATACCATGATAAGAATGTTCTGTGAATGAGAAACCATATTTACCATGGCGATTTTATTCTTGCGATTTCTTTGGTTATACGGTTATTGTTGTAAATTGAATTCCCAATTTGTGAATCGAAAGCTTATTATACAATGATAAGAACGTTCTGTAATCAAGGAACAAGAGCAATGTAGTCAGCATGAGGAGTACTTGGGAAGATAGAATAGAAGTTAAATCTAAGAAAAGAAAAAATAGCAAAACGTATTTTGTTTATTTGAGTGCGTAGGTGCTGCCTTGTGTTCAGCTCCTGAAAAATAGTTTATAATGAATGTTCGGAAGAAATATCTTAATATAATATATGATTTATGTTCATAAAAATATGGTTAGGTCATTCAAATATTATTCAATACGAGTGCATCATCAATAATAATAAGCTGAGACAAAATAAATAATAGATAACTTTAGCAAAATAGAAAAGATATATTTTGAAAGAACTTGCATTACTCTGAAGTTTCCAAAACTTTTCTAATTGACAATAAAAATGGGGATGATCTATCAATGTAAATAGTTGCATGTGCAATGTATTAAAAAATAGATGTAAATTATATTGATAAATATAAGAAAACCTACAGTGTTGAGTTACTAATGGATGTGAATGTATAGGGTTATTGTAAATTCGATCTAAAAATCATTCAATTGTATTTGTAATTTCAATATGGAAACTACCGTATCATTATATTGATGGGTATGAATATATTTGTATTGTACGGTTTGGCGATATTTGGCTCACCAAAATCATCTGAACGTCTTTTTCGAGTGTTATGTTTAGTCATAATCTTTATTTACATCAGTGCCTTTTTTGAGAATTCAAGAGTCTATGTAGATAGTTATTCATAAGAGATATTCCTGCGTTTAGTATAACTTTATTAACGCGCAATCTAATAAAAACTATAAATGTTATATCTATAATCTCCTGTATAAGCTATGATTATTATCTATGAAGGTATCCACCCACATGCTCTAGTCACTTGATATACAAACTATAAAATCACATATTCTGTAATATAATTATTATTATTGTCTTTGGATAAAGAAACGGGTTATTCTGAATAAGAAGTTTTTTGATCCCCGAGAGACATTAACCTACATCTCAAATCTTTATACGATTAAAGCTATTGATGTGTCACAATATAAAAATTATTCTAATTTATACTCGATGAATAATAAACTTATTGAGCACAATTTGTTTTTGAACCACGAATGATTTTTATAGAAACGTTTTCTAAGTTTGTAAAGTTGTTAGAGATTAGTAATATTACTTGTTTTTTCTTTGTCTCTAATACAGTATATTGATTTTTCTTTGTGATACTTTTTTTGAATACCTCCCATGAATTTTTCCTTTGCCGGATAAAAATTCTACATACAGATAAGTAGTTTAATTGAAAATTTGAAGAAGTTGCAATCTTACACAATCTGACAACACCGCTATTTCCGCGGCTGGAGGCTCAAGTGACATTTTCTATTTACACTAATAACCAGTTGCACGATATTCCTATTAAATTTAACCGCCGTAAAATGACGTCATCTAATGGAACCAATGAACGAATCGAACGTCAATACAATGACGTAATTTTACATTGGTAAAATTCAATTGGATTTTCTTGCAACTGGCCGTAATGGCTGGGTTTCACGATTCCAGTAAACGTTCAGGTTACTGGAGGCAGGTGAATCATATCATCGTTTACTCTATACAAACAAATAGTCCATTGTGCATTGGCCAATTTGTTTGTATAGAGTAGACGATCACATGATCCATCTGCCTCCAGTAACCTGAACGTCTACTGGAATCGTAAAATCCAGTCATAAGAGAGGTAACTGGTCAACATGGAATACAGTATCTCGACAAAATAATCTTCACTAACTAGAAGGAACAGGTTAATGAAAAATAGCATTTAAGTACAAAATTTTATTTTATTAATTTCAAATTTGAAATAATTGAGACTTGATAATGATAATAATGAGGCATGGATGATATGAAACAATTTTTTTTGAGGTGAACAATCAAGGTTTGAATGTACCTGAACAACAGCGTACAATTCACATTTCAACAAACATAGAAGTTGAGCTGCTGCTTAAGTTTCGTTGAGAAAACAAAAAAATTGAAAAGTGAATGCAACTGGTCAAGAAAATTCTCCAGGTGGGAGAAATAATTAATACGGTATGCATAATACAGAATTCAACTTATAACACTGGGATTGTCCAATATAAAAAGGTTAAATAAGAGTAAAATATAATGAGATGGCTAGATGAGACTGAACAATAAGGTCAAAGTGAATTCAACTTGAAAACAATCTTGGATATAATACAATACGTAAGTATATAATGCCCATAAGGTCAATTTTTATCTTATTTCTGCTCATTCAATTACCGGTAGCTAAAATGTATTACGGACTGCATATTCAGAGAAAATTGTGTGAATTCAGACAAAATTTAGTTCAGTGTTTTAAAAAACAAAACTATATTACATTCAAGAGAGCCTGAAAAAAGCTACTAAATAAATAGTTATATTGAGTTCAACAAGGTATCACAAATACGGCGCCTCAATTATTACATTTATATTACTTTTTATTCAAGATAAGGAATGAGCATTCTCTTATCATATTCTCATTTCTAATATGATATGCTTGAACTAGCTCTCTTGAACCATTAGCCGATTAAAAATTGACAGAACTCGTATGTCATGGATAATGTGAATCAGATCATAGAGAAAGCATACGCAAGCTTCTCTATGATCAGGTTAAACAATCTTAACATTTCAGCGTTTAAATAATAGGTCTTAAATTAATTTTTAGCAAATAAATAAATATGTGTCAACTTCAAACAATTTGATTGCACTACAATGAGAATATTATGGTGACAACAGTATTGCCTAGATAGTATTCTAAATATTTAACAGTATTGATAATTATTATTTGTATAACACAAAAAACAAATCAGTTCAATTCAAAAAACCTGGCAATAATATTGTTTAAGAACTAGGAACAATCATGCCACCACATTATTGCAATAAACTTGAAGAAGGTGTTAGTGAAAACATAAAATTTTGGTATTAATTTTTGGCATGGATTATTGAAATAAAAGTTGAACATTTTTATAACGTAACGTAAGAAAGTTGAAATAAAATTCTAAGTTTCCAGGAACAAATCATGCTTAGGCTAAACCATTAAAATTGAGTTAGCAATATGTTTTTGAATGATTGATATCAAGGGGAAATGCGTTACAAAGATTGCTTGGTATATTCATCTCCAAGTACATTTATTTAATGGCATTAGTTCCTATTCAACTTATCCCATAATGGATAATTTGAATACTATACACTATTATTACAGCCTCAAATTATCAACAAGACAAAAATTATGATTCGTTATGAATCATTGTGCTTGTATCTAGTTTAAAGCAAAAATAATAATCACAACTACGAATGACTACTGCCAGATGCTCAAAGCTGTCCAGCGCACTTCCATGGGAGAATCAATCTCAACATGGAATCGCTTCACAACCAAGCTTCCGACTTGCACTTGACCAACAAAAAATGGTAACAAATGGGAAGGAAAACCAAAATGGTATCTCACCTCACCAATACTATAAGGAATCTATTTGACTATAATAGACAGGATACCAGATAATTGGTATCCATATTGTCCGCTCTACAGTTAATAGAAATAATATTACCTACAACCACTAGAGAAACTACATCTATGCTATTTAATAGTAAGACTATTCTTCAAGAATAATCAATCAGCTCTTGAAAAATCCAAAAATGAATCCAGAATTATTTTTTGAAATAATGTTTATTCGACTTTTTCTATAAATCTTCTCACATTTCAATTCCACTAAGTGCACCTTTCTACAAAATCCCACTTTCCAATTAACTCTGACTAAATGAACGGGCATCCCTTCACATCTCATGGAAGAGGAATTAATAGTTTATGTTAATAAAGTTATTATTACTATATAGCACATAGTATTGGAAAAAGCAATGAGTGTGATAGCCAACATTTTTCTAGTATAAACTTTGCAGATGATACCATAATCAGGAAACTATAAACACTATTTGAAGAAATAATTTTGAACCATCAGTGGATTTCAGGATTAATCCATTTTTAGAGCGATAACGAAAAAGATCGAGTTGTGGCTCGGTAACAATTATTATTTACAAACACCAAATTTATCAAACAAAACAAGTTTTAACCTAGTTTTCTCTCACCAATCAACCCATCCATACACAGTAAATTACATTCATTTTTTTACATCGGAACAATCAATCGCTATTAACATCGCTGTAATTTTCATTCATATTTTTATAGTACATTTACATCTGAGATTAACCGGATTTGACTTGATGCTCCACGAATTCGTGAATATAACATCAAACAAAGTAGTAATGAAATAATTATTATAATGCACTGCATTTAGAAGTTAGAAATAATGGTGAGTTAACACGAAAATGGAAGCAGACATAAGTGATGAATGACTAAAAAAAATTAGATTGAGAATCCAAGAATCGAATATCTTTCATCAAAAATCAATCAATTCGTATTTGAATTTTCAAAAATTAACGAAGAAGAATTGATTGGAATTAGCAGTCATAGGAAAAAAATATTGCAACAACTATTCAATAATCCGAATTTCCGATTGATCATAGATAAGCTTCTATTTATTCTAGTCTATTCACTTCCATACACATCTAATAACCGTTGTATATTGCATAACATTATATTGTCAAGAATAAGCCAATTCTTCCAAGGCTCTTCCAATTCCTAACTACTTCGCTTTTCAAAACCAAACAGTCTCACACAGATAGGCCATCTTTTTTAATACTAATCCATCTTAACTGCTAAAACATTTACTACTTAAATAAAAAAATATTGACGTAAATTTGATTCTATGCCGGGAAAAATTGATAAAGAAGGAAGAGATTCATTTTACCACTAATACAAAAAATAATGAACAAGACAATTATAATTGAAAACAAAATTATTTTTTGGTGAGAATCTTCTTCAACATTGGTAGAAGATCTATAAAATGCATATCAAGTTGATGGAAGGTATAATTTACTACTAAAGAGTGAATAAAAATAACGGAAGAAATATGAGAGAGCAAATGGACAAATTAAATATGAAAGTCGAATGAAATTGTACGTTTACAACAACCAATTAACATACTACGTTAATTACTACTATTAAACACTAGTATACAACAGTACAACACGGAATGACAGCTACTTCACACAGCCTTTTCTACTCAACGCGGTCTTTAACCACTGAAACGTTTGTAATGCAAAATACAAACAACCTGAATTGAGCCTAATACAAATGCGTTGAAATAACCGATGCTGCGATAGAATAGTAGCCAAAACAATTTGGAAGATCTGATCTGTACTAAAAATATACTAATCTGTACGAGAAACTATACAAAACATTATATTCAATGTTACTTCCTTACTATGTTTTGCAAACTAGTATTCTCAATCAAGATTATTAAGTAAATTTAATACATCCTTAAGTGAACTAATTCCTAAACCACTTTGAGTAAATTAAATACTCATAGAACATGGTTAAACCTCAATTTGGCAGCTACAAATAACTATATGGCAATAATTAGCAAGTTTTCAAAATCAACACCGAAAATGAGCACAAATTTTGCTATCATTCCATGTGTTTGGCTTGAAAATGGCCATGTACTTGGTATCCAACTGAGAGATCTACTAAACGCACTACGCAGCTTTCAGCTCCTATACTTTACACTTCAAAACAGCTCCTCCCGTCGACAAAGTTATTAGTCTTAATTTCAAGGTATCGACTTTGTTATTGTGTTGAATAATCGCTTCCCCCACCAGGATTCCAAATCAAACGGCGTGAAATCTGAAACGATAAAACATTAAAATCAGTGAGACAACATTCAAATCTAACCAGGGGTCTGTTCCATTAAGTTTACAAGTTATGTAAAACAGGGAAAAGGCGGACTCACACTACCCATGAACAGCATGGCGTAGACTAGCATACTATTCAATAAAATTCAAATAAAAAAATAAAATAAAAGTCTATTTTGTGTTTTTTGCTATGATGATGCCCACACATAAGCTCTAAGCTTGTGCTTGGGTAATGGGAAGGATGATGATGAGAGATAAGTTGACCTACAGCTTTGGGTGGGTTCCGGTACCATCGGGTAGCGATTTTGATTCTCATGAACAAATTGCATTCAGCGGAAATAGGCCTTAAATTATACTATCAAAAAACCAGTACTTTCAATCCATTAAAAAAGAGTCCCTGTATTGCAAATGGATAAACGTAAACATATTCAAATCCTTTAATTCTTTATGTGATGTAGCGCTCATAAAAATTATTAAGAAAGTATATCCTAGAAAAAATCCATAAATACTTTTTTTATTGGTCGATGAACCAAAGAATTATGAAAATTTCAATTCTGAAGATAGAGTGCCAGGCGATGTTCAAAAATGGCTACACAAAAGCCTCAAAAATTAGATTCAAGTCAAAACAGTTAGTGACAGCAAAATTAAGAAATTAGTGTGTTTAGATTGATTTAGGACCAACAGAAGCCTGTTTCATAAAACGAAGAAGTCAAGAAATACAGGTGCAACGGCGAGCTCACACCAAAAGGATAGATCGCTGTGCTAACTCATAGAAACATGTTACAAGTTATATATTCAATATTTGAAAATATTTTCAATTGTTTATGGTTAATTCGGATTGACTATCAATCGATCATAATTTAATATAATCGATAATCTACTTGTACTCAGCTTTGTTTTAGATTGTTCTTAGCTTAGTGTTGTACATAACAACATAACCTAACTTTGGACATTTAGTGTTAGTTCGCCATTCCTCCCGTATTTCTTGACCTTCAAGTTTTGTGAAAGAAACTCCAGATTTATAAGGTTGTAGACAAAATTTATGAATTTCACTCCGAGTTTTTATCAATGAGGCAGAAGGTATCTGGTAGTGAAAAATACTAATGGCATAATTTTTTCAAATATCAGCTGGTTGTGCACACATTTCGAATTGTTGAAACATTTCTACTCCGTTAAAAACAGGGTTAAATTAATCGGTGCTGATTGAGGGATTAAATTTTTCCAGCGGTTAAATTTTTTTACATAGATAAATATTTCAAGCACTCACCTTGCAAATGTGTATTTGGTTCGCTTTCTTCGTAGTAAACAATCGACGGATGTGAGTTGCCATCTAGAAAAGAATATTCATGGTTAGAATATCTTGAGATCAACCGAAAATAGTATTTTTGTCATATTAACATGAAATCGGGAATTAAGGCCGGTCACTCACAGCAACAGTGAAGGCGTGGCAAAACGAATTCAGTTGAGACGTTTGACTGACATTTTCATAAAGCTAAAACAAATGGTAGATGGCGAGGTACCAAAAACACCAGTTTTGGCGCGGTTTGACAGTACAGTTGAGAGTGAATGTAATATAGCAGTTGAAATTATAAATTTTCAATCTTCAATTGTAGCTATCTAGTTTATGGTATAGTATGTTTTATTGTTTAATGTTAATTGTATTTTGTGGTTGATTTTAATCTGTACTTTTAATTATTGACATACATAACTAGTTTGGGAAGTTCATTACGTTCTCGTATGATAATTCTTCACTCGGCTTTCGACTAGTGAATTAACTATCTCACTCGTACGTAATTACTGTTTTCAAAACTTGTTATGTAATATTGGATACTATCACTTGTCAAAGATATTTTTTGTAATCACAGTATTCACTGAATGAAATGTTTACATGGTTCATTGAATATAGATCATGCAATATACCAGACGAAATGTGCTTTCGTCAGATCATTTTTTGTAAGTTTAGAATTCAAACCAGTGAATAGAATACACAATATAATTATACGGTAGGCTATCTCCATTAGGGATTCCGAGTTCCGGTTTAACCGAGGAGCAAAATTTTTTTATATTATGTCGTACAATGCAGTGCTGTGGGTTTCATAATAAATTGACCTTAATAATTATGTTAATTCAATTTTACGTCTTCATTTATCACTGTGTCAACTCCAAAATGTCTTTGTAACGCCCGTAACACAGACCAGCGGCCGAAAACGCACACGCTATCATTGATTTCAATGACAGCGCGGGACGATCTCGTTCGCTGCTCTGTCTGCCCTTATTCTATTCTATTCTGCCAGTGTTATCCGAGTTTCTGGCTATCCGAGGGTCCTCTGGTCCACATTAGCTCTGATAATCGGGGTCTCACTGTATTTGAATTCAGTGCAGTGAGTGTTGTTCTGAAGTCATGTATTTCCAATTAATTCGAGAAAGCAGAGTATCGATTGGTAGATGTATGATTTGTATGTAAAAAGAAATGATTGATAACTTACTGTAGTTGAAGAATGATCTGTTCCATGGTAATGTTGTTTTCATTATTATGAGCTGTAAGCTCATTTCATCAAACTTATATATTTAGAATTAATTTCGTATAAAATTTATTGATACTGTAGTATTAATTTAAAACTTACTTGTGCTGCTCTTGTTTTCTTCATCATCGCATTCCTTCTCACACTCCTTGCATACAGAATTCCAAGCTGTAAAATTAATCACAATGTAATTATACAAATTTAATATGAATCATGTAATAAGGTTCTACATTGAGTTCAAGAATAAATTATAATAACCTGAAATTATAGAGAGGTGAGGAATTAATGTCAGGCCAATGTATACTTTAGAATAATTTAATGGTAGGCCTAATAGATATTTGTCTGATATTTATAGGCTGCAGGCAATTTTTATGTATTTTTCTTTTTGTAATGTATTACTGTTTTTAATAACGTTATCTAAAGTGAATTGAAAAAAATGGGCTTAAAAATGTTAGAAGCACAATCAATAATAAAATTTTGTAGGGCCTAGTGTTGTAGATTTTCGAATACGAATCACTACACCAAGACATAATTGTTTATAGTGGGTTTGCAATAATAAAGAGTTTTTTTTTTGTGGAGAGTTTCAGTACTGATAGTTTTGGTATTGATTGTTCTTATATTTTATCTCCAGATATCAACTAGGACAACAGACTGGACAACCAGAGATAAAGAAAGAATGCGACTGTAGCCGCGGTTGGGTGGCTGTGGGTGAACGCAGTACTTCTTGCCGCGGATCCAAAATGTCATAATATGAACCAGAATGTCATACAAGAAATTTGCTAATCTCTGTTGTATATGGAAATTTATTGTCGAAGAAATAAATTTTTAAATTGATGTTAAATCATCTTGTGACTAAGGCTCAAGATGGAAGCTTCTTTAAACAAAATTTCTCAACAGTTTCAGATTCTTCTCAAAGTTTAATAATTGGGCTATAAGCTTATTTTATATAAGGCTAGCCTATCAGATCCCTACAAGCCCTACACTAGAGTTGGATTTTTCTCTATTGAAAAATCTTGATTTCTCTGATAAATCTTATCATGTTACAAATGTTTTGAAAATAGGAAACATTAACTAACATGTAGGCCTAATTAGTAAGAGGAAAAGTAATCCACACAAAAGCGAACTCCATTTGAATGCGCATTTCCCAGCTTCTTTACGACATGAGAAATAGTGGCGAAGTGTGGTATACTTATTTGGCCATCGCCAAATGACCAAATGAGTATACCACGCTTCGCCACGGATGAGAATGCATGAAATCGTCCAATTATTTGAGAAATATTTGACTTAACTGCGACTTTGCAGTATGGATTCTGACCAATAATGGATCAGCAAATGAAGCAGCAATGGAGGAAGCATGCTTCAAAGTGAGTCCACTCTTATTATTCAATCGCTGGTCCTCAAAATAGATCCTAAAAATCTTGATTACATAATTATATTGGGATAAAGATTTCATTTATTACAAAACACCAAGTAAAGCATTTCCTTTTGAAGATTTCTTGAAAAAATTTCATCGTGATTGGCCTTTTTTTAAAAAAATCTTGATAAATCAATATGACTTTTTAATAAGACTTTACTACAATCAACGAGAAAGCATACGCAAGTAGATTATTTAGGCTATCCCTGTGTTAAATGGTGAACGAAGGAAAAGCGACGTGATGGTGGCGATATAGATCTATGGGGACTCGAGAGTACTTCAAACACTAATTGCTGTGTTAATCAAGTGGGCGATCGACGAAACCTCTGAACTCGCCTGACATGAACTATTTTCGCCGTACAGTGAAAATGTAAACAGCCGTCCCTGATGAGTAATCTACTTGGCGTATGCTTTCTCTATGCTACGATTTACCGCCTGACTGTATAAAATATACAGTAGCCTACTTACATTCATAAATAAATTTGATGATTTCTTCGTGCTGAGGACTGATAGCTTCTTGTTGAGAACGAGAGATACTTGACTTTTTTTGTCCATTCATGTGAAAAATCGGCTTCTGCACACTATAACATGCACAAGTTCAAGTTTGAAAATTAAAATGCAGAACTTGCTGAGAACTCGACAAAATGTTCGAGTTGATAATAACAGTTGATAATATTATTTGATAATAACAGTTTTCATAGGACAGTAATGAAGGTGAGATGACTTACTATAATCTTAAACTGAAAAATGGATGTTAATTGCTAATTCAAAAATTCAATCAACATCCATAAGTTAATTTTTCATGCAAAACAATTGCGTTTATATAGTGATTAGTGAGAGTAAGTAATGCAAAATGACTCAAGAACTTCTTGAAATACTGTAATGCAACTCATCACAGAGGTTGCATTGAACCCATCTTCTTTTGTTTTCTAGTCCCAAGAACTGATGATAGCCTACCGTGAATAATACTCAGTGAATAATTTGTTGAATAATGATTAAAATGATTTATTTCAGTTTCAATGTCAAATTCAAAGTTTACTTCTATTTTCGTAATTAATAAATGGAATGTGCTTTTCAAATAACGTATGAATATGAATGTTGCAAGTAAACTACACTTTAGCGCAAGTTTTATGTAACAACTAGCAATTCAATGTCAAGCTATCACAAGAGTCCTTGCAATCACAACAGCAGATAATAATTATAAAAGTGCAAATATAACGAACTAACCTTATTATTTCAACTTGATCTGTATCTACAGTTTTACGAGCACTGTCTCTCAGATTTTCAAGCCTCTCTAAATTTTGAGTAATGCCTGTAAATAAAAAAATCAGTTATCAGTAAGATACATAACCAAAAAATTGAAGCGATTTGACACCAAATGAATTTGAAAGATATTCGTAACTTACCTCTTCTAGTTTTCGCTACAATTTTGCTAGGACCCTTGGAGACAGTATACATTTTTTAAGCGACTTATTTGATTATAATAAATATATTCTATAAAGAAATCCCGATAATTCAAATACAGTTCACTCCTGATCTTCAACACTTGCACTTCACTGAAATCAGATGTTCAGTTCAGAATTCAGATTCAGAAACAACCACTCTATCATCTACATATCTAAGCTCAAAAAGCTAAACCCATGGAGTGCTTTGTGACATTTTAAACTAATCTATTTTATAAAATTTTTAATTAATAACTTATCTTTGTGAATAATTTACTAATGAATGATGATAATAATAAAATATTACAAACAAAACTAGCTTCATAAAACCATAAATTAATACAGAAGTAATGCACTGTCAAAAAGACTTGATTCAAGCAATGATTGCGCAATGCACTGCTGGTGTAGTGGTATCATGCAAGATTCCCATTCTTGCGACTCGGGTTCGATTCCCGGGCAGTGCAGTATTTTTTTGAACATTATTGAATATTAATTTTTTTGACAATATTGCATAGTTATTTGTTTGACCTAATCTGAATGAGAGTTCAATTTTAATATGGAACAGCATCTACAATAAATCATTGACAATATCTCAAATTTATTTTCCTCCAAGTTACATAATTATTTGCTCTATATTTTCTTATATTTTCTTAATTTTTGTTTTACAATGAGTACAATTTTTGGTTTCTAGTTGATTGGGAAAATGTCCAGTAAAAGGAAAAACCATGAGTAGGCTATTATTATTGATAATAATGACTACATCATTTCTTAATTTACCTCCAATAATAATAAATTATTTAAATATGATGAAAAATAATATAGGTATATATAAAACTTAATAATAATAATGAAAAATCACAGGTAATGGAATAAAAAATATTCTATATTCCATCTCTAATAAAATCATTCAACACAATTATTATTATTAATAATAATTATTATTAAAGCTTTTATTTTTATAAGTGATTCTACCTAGTATTATCTCACTTTGAAAATTATTCTTATTGTTATAAAGCACTACCGTGCCTATTATATACCGCATTTCTATTACTCACTCAAGCATACCGTTTAAACTTTATGTTGATGCTCATTGCTGATCCTAAATGAGAGAGATAAAATCATATACGAAATACCTATAGCAGGATCCTTTCAACTTGTCAGAAATCAGCTGTTTTGGTAATAATTAAACAGTGACTTCCACACAATAATCAAAAGACTTAAAAGTCTTAAAGACCTTCAAAATCTTTAAAAGACCTTTTTGAAGAAGACCTTTCAAAGAATAACTTTTTAAAAGACCTTTTCAATAATCGGCGAGATCCAGCATTTGTAGGTTAAGTATTGTGATCATATATGCTCGTCGATCATATGTTTTATGACAAGTTAAATGGATCCTGCTATACTCATAATATTATTAAACTTATCAGAAGCGGATCAACATGAGAGAGGGTTGGTAAGGGGAAATCCCACTTTACGACAAACTAGATTCACTCTCTAGTCAAAATAGAGAAAATCAATAATTTGGCTAAATTTAGAACCTGCACAAAAAATGAATGTCTAAAACTTCTGAAAATATAGTTTTAGATTAAAAACTATCTCTTTTAATTTTAATATTTCTTTCTTTTAATTATTATTTTCTGGGGAAGGCCCATACCTTTTTATGAAATAACAAAAGGCAAGACTTAACTTACAGGTAAAAAGCTGAAAAACTCTTGTCTACAAAAAAGTTAAGTGAATAACTTATAGGCAGAAATAATATAAAAATGGAACTATTTAAACTAATTTAGGTGTAATAATTTTGCTCTAAGAAAGTGAGAAATTATAAAATTCACCTAAAAACTCATAAGCTTTAAAATCTAAAATTTGATTCTTCATTCTCAACCAATGAAGTATGCTAATGGGGTTTTTGAAGGCTCATTCCTTTTTTATCTAATTCCTTCTTGGGCTTCCTTTACAATAATATTAATAAACTTTTAGTGAGAAGGGATTTTTCTGCTCCATCGTGAATTAAAACGCCCACGAAATGGCTTTTGTCAAACTATTTCTAAATGACCTATTTTACCAAAAATCTCCCAGAGGGAGACCCACAGATCTCTTTTTCTACAACAAAGAAGCAAACATAGGCTAAAAATCGCATCGAGCTAATGGAAAACGGAAATGAGGTTGTAGAGGTAGCCTAAGTACCTTAAGGACCGGTGCACATATAGTACATAGGAAGTATCTATACTTATTATTAGTACCGGTGCATAATAATGTACCTATGCTACTCCGTTTACACAAATTTAATGCATTATTACCGGTACCTACACAATAAATTTTATGTTGACTTCTGTTTTCAAATTCTTCACTCTTCAAGTACGGCACTCAATTATCTGGTTCAGTATAGGTTCAGACTCACCTTATAAAATCCTGGATACCGTACGTGCCTCAAATTCTCTCATAATATCTTCCAATAAGTAGTCTACAGAAGCATTTCTCAATATTGTTCTTGTTTCTTGATCCTCGGCTAAAATTAATTTAAAGCAAGAATTATAATTTGAGAGAAAAGTTTGATAAATTTTTCCAACTGAAAATATCATGGAACAATACGTCATTTTTCATCACGATTTTTTGCTGTAGTGATGTACACATAATTACATAGCTCTGGACTCAAAAGAATGAAAAAATCCTGCTGATTCATGAGTTGATCCTTCTAAATCATGCGAGCAAATGGTATTATTGAAAAAAAGAAAAAACCTTTTGACATTTTCATCCAGAAAATGTTATTTTCTATTCAGAAGAACGATTAATTCTCTTCTAGTTATTCTGAGCTTCTTCTGTTGTTCAAATTGGAGAAGTTAGAGAAGCGTAGAAAAGTGATTAAGTTTTATTTCTTGCACGAAGAGAAAAATTTTTAATATTTTTGTTGTGCTTGATAATCTCAATATTTTAATAAACAACAATAGGAGAGATGAGATAACTCGTACCACAGAGAAGGAAAAGGTAGGCCTACCGGTATATACGTATCTAATAATTTCCCTGAATTGTAAATACTATAATATCCCTTTACAGTTTGTGCTCATACCATGTTAAAAGTAGCTGTGGCTGATTTGGGAAATTATCCATAGAATAAATACCGTACATGTAAATAAATGAATGTATATAAGTTAGGTACTGATATCTTTAATTTTACAAGCACTTATTTGTTAGTCAAAACTAAGAAAAAAGTTCGGCTTTCATTAAAATAATGGAAAAAATGCTTGAAAAGTTTGTATTCCTTATTTCCTTCATTATGATATCTTGTAAAATTGACAAAAACAGAAAAACTAGGTAAAGGTAGGCTACTAAAAATTCAAAACAATTGATGGAGATTTATTTTATTCAACACAATTTTCGCAAATGTACTTCAAATTTTGCAATCAGTTAAGTTATGAAAGTTGAATAGGAGTTTTTCATTTTTTTTCGATTTTTATTTGAATTAATTCTATGTTGATGATTGAGGGGAGGAAATTTTATCCATTTTGTTGATAGCTTCGACAACACCATCTACAACAAGCTGAGCATCCTCTGAGCAAGGAATTAGTGCTCTGTCAGCTATTATGCCAAGCTGAAGACGTCCTCCGTAGCTAAGTATCGATATTCCAAGTCCTGAAAAAAACAATGAATAATTTCTCCAATTGTCTTAACTTGACTAGGTACTCAACTATTGAGTAGTCAACTTCAGATCAACAATGTCACTTGTAGTAGATCAACTGTATTATTAATTGATGACATAATAATACTATACCTATTAGCATAGAAAAGGGGAGGATAATTTACTTAATTATCCCTGCTATTACTAAGTCAAACCTTTCTTCTGATGGATTCAAAAGGGATATTCAGCGGACGTATACTTTCAACGTTATCAATGAATTCCTGAATTGATCTTTTTCAAATAAGAAAGCCAGTTGAAGTTTCTTTTAAAAGCTCTTTTCCTAAAATCATCTTAATGTGAACTTCATTCAAGATCACATTTTTTTGGTTTACGATTATTCCAATTGCCGTGATGGAAATAAAGAAAACATAGTAGGCCTATGTTTATAATACAGTACCGGTATCAATTTTTAAAACCATAAATAATGGCGATAGTCAAGTCTGCTATTCAAAATATTTTGAAAAAATTATAGAATATTTTCTGGTGTTGTGCCCCAGCAGCAGTTTACAATAGAATAACATTTCTCGAATTTGTTGATATACAATTTGATTACTCTAATGTTTTATAATTGTGAATCATTAATGTTCAGCCTATCCTATTGAGAAATGATTATGATGAAGAATGCAGAATATCCAGAACAGATAAAGACTCCTGATTAAAAAAAAAAGATCTATTGTTCACAATTGTTTGAATGATAAAGATAAAGATGAAAAGAAAAGAAAATTTTCAATTTATTAAATGAATATTTTTTTACCTGTTGAATCCCTATTGGGAACCCAGAAGACAATATTGTGCAGAGTTTGTCCAGCTAGCTTTGCCTGCTTTTGTGGTCCTGGCATATTACTCACAACCATTGAGCTTTGAGTGCTTTTTGTTACTTCTCTCAAAATTGGGACGGGGAAAAGAGTAGCAATCACCTTGAGTATCCAATAATTAACAATGTAATCAGCTGATTTTCTCAAAACTCCGGTGCGTTTCTGTACACGCCTCAATTTTCCAAATAATTCTTCTCTGGTGGGTGTTTCACTAGCAATTGGCAATGAGAGGAGAGCCACCGAAAACTTGTTATCCAATTTTGTCTTAGCATCTTCGTAGATAACAGAGTGATTGCGTTTGGCATTCCTGTCCATGTACAGTTTTGTTACAGTTGCTTTAAGATCTTTAGTTGAGAAAACAGCAGATGCCACCTTTGCAGATGATTCACCTTCATCTGGTCTTCCAAGTCTTGCAGGAATTACAACGGTTATATCATGAGGTACTTCATTGAAACGTCTGAAGAAATTCTCCATACTGGTCGATAAAGCTGTTAATAGAACGTCAGAGAAATGTGTACCTGTTCTCATGCGGATGCGTTTGATTTTTGACATGAGTGTATCATCTTCACAGTTTTCATCCTCAAAATACCATCCAACAACTTTGTATCCAGACAATTGAGGTCCGTGGAGAGCATTCTCATCATTAATTCTTGCAACTGACTGATTCATAACAGTTGCTGGTAGTAAAGCAAGAACTCCCAAATGATAGATGATGCCTTTGAATGACTTCAACTTCTCCCAAAAATATTGTTTGATTCCTGATTGCACTTCCTCATCTCTCTCTACAAAGAAGCTTTCAAATTTCCTCCTGTCTTTACGTGATACCAATAAGTTGGTTGGTCTTATTGCGAAACTCTTTTGCTTTTCATTGGTTTCGCTCACTGAGCAAAGATACTCATCAGCAGGTTGATCATTGATGAGAATATTTATATTCTGGAGACTCTGCGTTTGATACTGCAAGCGATTGATCTCATTGGCTTCATCAAGGAAACTGATAAATTTTCTACAGGCGAAACGAACACAGTCTTTCAAACTGGTGCTTGGAGTAATCGATTTCATGACATCGTAGGCTGGTCGATCATCGAAATTTAGAGAGGCGCTCTTCTTCATTTTGAAATCTTGCTCAGGTATGTTGAGAATATTGGACTTGTAGTAATCAGTTTGAGGTGTGGAAGATCTGAGTCGATCGTCGCTCATTGGTGCTGTATCGAACATAGGACTGGGCGTTCTTGAAGGGGTTCTTGAGCAAGGATCAGCCAAAGCATCCAGCAACAAACGGATGAGAGCGACTCCATCACCCAAGGAATGGTGAACTCTGAAAAGTACTGGATACTTGTTATCGACTCGATTTCCAGTCTCCATAGCATCTAAAGGATCACTCTTGTAGTCTACTTTCAAGGGATAACGACTGATTAGAATTTCCCATCCGGAAGCATGATAAGCTGGGAGAGGAGAATTTACTTGCGATGAAACGTAACTTTTCAAAACTTTCTCGGATACCATTTGATCTAGCTGGTCTCTGGGATAATCCATCCAACGAACATGATCCTGAACGTCGATGCTTGGCTGACGTTCCCAGAAGAAGTACCCCATCGCCTGTCTTCTATAGCAGAGTAGTTTTGGGAAACGACATGGACTACTCAACAGCCGTTCTTCAATGAGTTCTTGCACTGTGTTTAGTGGTTCTTCTCCTGTGGAAAATAACAAGAAAACTATTGAAAACCCTTTGCAAACAATAATTATACTGTATCATATAAAACATAATTTCAAATGGACTTTTTAATCTTTCTAGCACTCTCACTAGCTTGCAAATTACAGGTATAGTATTATAATACACCGCCATTACTTTCCGGTTGCTGATTAGTGTGGGAAATCCCTAGTTATGACCATATAGTAAATCATATGATATTTTCCAATATGTAAAAGAATATTTCAATTTTTGCACGAATGTATTATTGAGTACGGTATTCAGAGTTTGGAATAAGTCACACATTCTCTATAGTGCTTTTCATCCTTGAAGACATCTGAGTACCTCACAATTTTCTGAGCTAGCGAATCACACGCCTGTAACGTTGCCACTCAAGTTATTTATAATTGACCGAACGAAGAGAGATGACTGAGCGAAGCTCAGTCATCTACGAAGTGAAGTCTAGTTTCAAGTCGTTCGGCTTTCGTCTGTTTGTTTGTTTGTTTGTGTGTTTGTAATGCATTTACGGCTAAACGCATTGACAGATTTCAATAAGATTTGGCAGGAATGTTCATTTTGAGACTGCGCGACGATGTATATGTAAGGTTTTTTTAATTTTGCATTTTGAGGACGAAATAGAAGGGAAAGAGAATGGCTGTATGGAATATAGCTATATATGAATGGCTGTATGGAATATACAATAGCTATATGGAACACGTGATAGGATTAATTTGGATTGAATAAATGACTATAAGTTGAAAGTGGAAGTTGAAAGTTGCACGAGCATGGAGGACCACAAAGGATCCCATGTAATCTTATTATGATGAGATAAAGACTATAAGTTGAAAGTTGCACGAGCTTGCGTGCGTTAACAGATGATTTTTCAAAAATGATTATTGACAGATGATTATTAACAGTGATCTGTTTGAAGAAACATTTTTATAAAAAATAATGATGATGGAATGTGTCTATGCACATGTCAAAAAACCATTCACAATATTTCATTCAATCCTCATGGGTTTCAATATTCATCGTTAATATTAAGATTGAGAATAATCCTGCTTCAAAGTTTATTCGACCTACCTCTGGTTGTGGAACTGGTGATGTTTTTGAGGTTTTAAAGCATAAAGTTTCAAACGTGTGAATTTTCATAACCTTATAAAATTAAGTGATTGGTTTGAGTTTAAATTTTTTTGTATAATTCAATATTTAATTTGAAATGTGCTTTCGTGAGTATCGTATTAGTGCTGTTAATCTATGAATTGAAAAAATTTTATTTTGAAGATTTTTCGGGACTTATAAGTTGAAGATTCAGTGTTGGACTTAACCTATAATGTTTTCCATATTTTCCATTAGGGAAAACTGGATAATTCGGCAAGGTGGAACACCCGAAAGGGTCTCTCCGCCAAAAAAGCCATAAGCTTAATAATAATAATTGGTTTGAGTTCGAGGGGTCAGAATATAAACATCGTCATATTATGGAATGATCATCAGCTGGGTCAGAATAAGATTTTTTCGCTGCAGTCAGAGGGGCGTCGCGAAAGCGGCGGCTTGTGGAACGTCGCGTATCTTTAAAAAATAAATAACTAAAAAATAAAATAAATAAATGATAAAAAAAGAAATGAAAATTAAAAAAAAAATATATATAGAATATAAAAAGTAAATAAAAATGTAAAAAATTAAAAAAATTAAATTAGATGTACGATTAAATTACTTGTACATATGACATATCGTATTTTGGGGGGCGCCTGACAACATCTCGGTCAACGATACAGTTGACAGGGCCAATTCTGTACACATGGACAAGAAAACCGCTAATTTATAGCAGGATCCAATTCAACTTGTCAGAAATCAGCTGTCTCAAAGAGCAATATCACAATACTTAACCTACAAATGCTGAATCTCGCAGATTATTGAAATGGTCTTTTAAAAAGTTATTCTTTGAAAGGTCTTCTTTAAAAAGGTCTTTTGAAGACTTTAAAGGTCTTTAAGACTTTCAAGCCTTTTGATTATTGTGTCGAAATCACTGTTTAATTATTACTGGATCAGCTGATTTATGACAAGTTAATTGGCTCCTGCTATACGGGTAAACGCATTGACAGCTGATTAGAAATAGAAATAGAAATAGAAATTCATTTATTGACATGTAACATATTACAATGCATGGTCAACGTCATATATTATAGATTATATAAAAATGTAGTACACAAAATCTCACTCTTAACTATAAAAATATTTAAAAAAAACAACAATTAGAGATATTATGACATCATTCAGATATATCCTTGAAAATCAATTTCATAAAATTCTGCCACTTTATACAAACACTCATTCAGTAGAATATTTTTAACTTTTTCTTTGAAGGCAGTAGATGGAAGATCCTTTACAATTAATGGCAAAGAATTATATAATTTTTTCCCTGTATAGAGCCAACTTTTTTGGGATCTTGCACATTGTAGAAATTGAGTTCTAAGATCATTCCTGTGCCTTGTATTATAGTTATGCACATCACTGTTTGTCTCAAACTGTGCTTTATTTCCATGAACATGAAGTAGCAAGTTCAATACATATATAGAAGGCAAAGTCAACAATTTAAGAGTTTTGAACATTGGTTTGCAGTGAGCTCTTTGAGGGGCATTCATGATAACTCTAACAGCTTTCTTCTGCAGTATAAAAATCTCAATACTTCTTGAGCTACTAGATCTCGTACTACTAGATTTCAGCTAGTATGGCTTTTTCGTGAGGTCTACTGTTCACAGAACTACTAGTAGTGATGAACAGTTTAATTTCTGATCATCTGCTCTACTTGTAAATCATCCAAGTTAACACACCGAGTCGTGGTATCAGACTGAATTTTCGGTTTAATACGCATGTGTGCACATGATTGAACAGCCCATAATATAACAACATTGCCGGGCATTCCGATTGAATAACGCGACAAGCTGGCCTGTTGTCTTTAAGGATGGAAAACACTACTATAGTCGACATTGGAAGTGAGTACGGTAGGCCTGGTAATTCATAGCTGTTTTTGTCTCCAGCATTATCATCCTGTTTTATAAGTATTTTTTACTTTCTTCTGCCACAGCTTGCTACCTAATTGAAAGTAGTTGGGAAAAGCAAATTGAGAAACGTTTTATATATGCCTGTAATAAAAATGTCTCATAAATCCTAGTTCAAGCTAAATTGAATACCAATTTGTGGAAAATGTGAAGAAATTATACGATTGTATTGTGTATTTTTTCAAATAGAATATTTCTAGATATACGCTTAATAGTCAATCTCACCTTTCCTCGAAGCTTCAACAATGAAACTGAAATCAGCCAAAGCCAAGATGTTGATAACCGACCGAGACGCATCCTCCTCGACGGCCCAAAAAGCATCATTGCCCTGCATGAGACCGGCAAAAGTGCCCTTTTTGCATTTCACTTTCAGAAGAGTTATTACACATTGCCGGTAGCACGCCAGCAGCAGGAATATCGATCCGATTATTGGCGCAATTACTGCAGTCATCACTAAAGCTGCTAATGCGAATGACACTGACACTCCCTGCAACAGTCACATACATCGAAATTATACATTTTAAAATTATACTGAAATACAGAAGAGTCGCACTCATCCGTCATAAACGGGCCGGTAGAGAGCCGGATATAATCGAAAGTGACGGATAATAGGAAATATTTCAAAAAAGATGTTCATCTAGATGTCATTTAAAATGTTGAAATATTAAATCTTGTGTGTAAAAAAACATTAATATAAGTCCAAACAAGTTTGTATTAAGTTAATATAACAATAATACATTAAGTTAATATTCGTTAATTAAGTTGAAGAAATATGACTCCTACTAAATAAGGTATTCTCCTACTAGTAGTTCAAAGAATTTGCCAAATAATTTGCTTAGTCAACTTCGTGAATAAAACGGTGAGCGCCTTCATTTAATGTATCGGCAACCAGCAATACACGTTTGCTCAAACTGCAGCTAAATTTTGCGATTATCGACTTTGACTTCGATATTTAATCCTTGGTCTCGAGCAAATCGGTCTAAAAAATAAAAGCTGCTTCCCGCGCTAATATGTCTGTACACGAAAATCCTACCAGGCAACCAGGAGCATTGAAGAGATCCGGAGGCCACCGTAGCCTCGACATACACTGAACTCTTTCGCGATTCGCGGGCTGCCTTATTGCCAGAGGTTGCCGGGAAATTCAAATGTTCGCTCAACAGATTTTTGCAGGGAATTTTGTAATCTCATATGAGGAATAATGGATTGGGGGTTCAATGATAAAGAATATTATTAATGCTAACAAAATATTTGAAGAGGACTTGAAAACAAGAAAATATTTTCAGTTGAAGAAGAGGGCCACATTTAAGATAATGAATTTATTTTTGAGGCAATTAAGAAGCATTCACGAAAGATCACAGTTTTGTACACTAAAAATTATATCTCACCGTAACAGTTGATGATGAAAAAAATGTCTCGCCCCATAAGAACTTTCTGAAATTTTAAGTGACCTCAAGTGGAATCTTATTGTCGAGATTTATGAATATTTTTTTTATCGTATGGCTTTTATTGGTGGGGAGACCCTTACGGGTAGGTTCCACCTCGCCTCATTGCACAATTCTTTTTTGTCGGTCACCCTTCCGAGAGCGGTCTTGAATGTTTGTTACCAGTGGCGTAACGTTTGCCAACTGGGCCCCCCCGCGAAAAATAATTCCGGGCCCCTCCTTCTAACACTGGGGGGGGGTCTGGGGGGTATGGAATACCCCCTCACATAAGGGGGTCCGGGGGCCCTCCCCCGGGAAATTTTAATATTTGACAAGTACATAACAATGTTCTAGACTACTTTTTAGGTCTTGCGATAGGTGAAATCCAATAATTTTTCATTTACTATTAAAATTAAATTTCGACAATTTCGGGGATGGGCCTGGGCCCCCTAGGCCCCCCTGGCTACGCCACTGTCTCCGACAACTCTTGCAGTCTGTTTCTATTATGATCAGGAATTCGATGGGTGAAACAATATATTTGTGTAAACAGTCTGGGTCTGGGAACCGGATGTCTGTCTCCATTCAATGATTTGTAAACAAAATTCATTATATCCCGATAAGCTACTTAACCAGCAGACCTTTTGTTAATTGTACAACTATTCACATTCTTCCGTCATAAAAACTCTCTTGATGACAATTTTTAACCAACTGACATTCTAATTGTTGATGCATAATTTTTTTTACAAATAGACAATTAAAATTAAATTTCGACAATTTCGGGGATGGGCCTGGGCCCCCTAGGCCCCCCTGGCTACGCCACTGTCTCCGACAACTCTTGCAGTCTGTTTCTATTATGATCAGGAATTCGATGGGTGAAACAATATATTTGTGTAAACAGTCTGGGTCTGGGAACCGGATGTCTGTCTCCATTCAATGATTTGTAAACAAAATTCATTATATCCCGATAAGCTACTTAACCAGCAGACCTTTTGTTAATTGTACAACTATTCACATTCTTCCGTCATAAAAACTCTCTTGATGACAATTTTTAACCAACTGACATTCTAATTGTTGATGCATAATTTTTTTTACAAATAGACAATTATGAATTATTGAAATTTGTGTTTATGGTTGTTAATTGCACAAAATGAAACTTTTGCTTTAATTTTATTTCTTAAAAATGTGATATTATTTCAGGCCCTGGCCTGGGCCCCTGCGTTTGCAGTGTGTTACGCCACTGTTTGTTACTTAACCACATGATTACTTAGCAACCGCTCTCACCGAGTGACAACATGAACTATTATGAATATTAACAGGTAATTTTTGTTGAATGGCCTGAAGTTTCATCTTCAAAAAGAATCTATTATATCATACAAATATTATGGCACAGCATATACATCTCATAGACACATAAAAATCGATAATAATTATACCAACTAACAATACACAACTAATATAGTAGTTGAGAAATATTTGGATAATATTATAACAGTTGTGGCATTGGATTGTATCTGGTAGGATAAATTTTAGTGTGCTTTTGGAGGAAATCAGAGGATATTTATGAAACACGTATTTCATTTCATGAATAGTATTTCAAACAAACTTACTATGTTGTAACGTTAGATCTTTAAAAAAATGGTAAACTAACTGCATATATATAAATACTGTTGGAGAAGATATTGCTATTCCAATTTTTAGTGATGATATTGTATAACTTTTATGATTATTATTTTGTATCTTACTGCTTTTCTTGAGTGACTAATGTATGCATGCAACAGAAGAACTACAGCAGCACCAATAGCAATAGCCGAATTCGTCTCAACATATTCCTCTGTTTCATTAGACTGTAGAAGTATTGGCTCCTGTTGCGTCTGAGAGCTGCTGTTTGTGAGATTTTGAAATAGAGCATCACCCAAACGAAGCCATCCTGATACTGCTGATTGTTTCATTGTTCGTTAAAAAAATTTATTATTCTGAAAATAAGGAAGCGTAATATGAGTTCTTGTTGGTGACGTCTGGATAAAAAAATTGTTCAATAAAGAAACATTAATCAATAATTTCTCATTTTTCAACGTTAGAGAAATTTTGCATATAAATACATCCAGGCATACTTTGAAATAAAATTCGAAAAAATGTGGAAATAAAATACAAAAAAATTCGGAAATGACACTGAATAAATACACAGAACAGATAAATTGAGAAGGAAATGGAAACTTCTTGACAAGCGGAGAAATACTTTATATATCAGATAGTTGTTACTCATACATGGTACCAGCTTGTATCTATAGGTAGAAATGCAGTAGGGAATTATTATATTTCCAAATATGAATATTAATTGTTGTAAATTTAAAGTAATTAATATTTTATTCTGAAATAAAAGATTCTATTTAAATTCGAGTAGTAGTCAATTAAAAGAGAAACTTTAACATACCTTGCTCTCAATATTGGATGGTCTCCTGGTATTGTACACTTCAAGTGCAAGCGCTTTCTTTGTATGGTAGGCCTATCGGTAGTTGAAATTTCAAAATGAAAATATTTCTCTAGAGCTCATTTGAACAAAATCAAAATTGTTATGAATTTCCACTGAGAGTATTGAAATGCTTGAAGGAAGTGTACCAAAATTTGAGTTGATATTTTTAAAAGTTAATTTATTATTGTTTGTGATCAGAATTTAAACATTTGTAAGGAAAGCACTGGAAGGGAATGATTTAACTTACGGTAGTGTCTTGCGTGAAATGAGTTTGATGTGAAGTGGTTGAGCGCTGAAATGAAATAAACCAGAGTAGAAGAAAATTCTTTCTAGAAATTATCAAATCGAATTAGTCGTTTAGGGCTTCTTCACGGTAGAAAGTTCTGTAACATTTGAAATTCCCTTATCTTGTTAAATTGGCTAGCAGCTAACGCTTGTTGAAACACGTGGTGAATTTCTCCCTCGAAGAAAGTATTAGTTTTTTTCCTAGTAGAATTGGGTCAAGAAACACGGTTGACTTCTGATAAATACGCACAAAATGTATCAAACGTAGGTCCACTCTCCTACTCATGCAACACAAATGCCCCGACAAAACTGTTGCAATCCACGTACCTTAAGCCTATATGTTCTACTTCCTTGTAGGACTTACCGTAATCTTGTTTACAAGCAGTTGACTTCCTCTATTCTTATTGCTTCCTTAGGCTCTACTGCATCCTATTTGATTACTTTATATTATTGAACAGTGAACAGACCACTTTATTATCGGATACTTGCCACGATTACTACGTCAAAAGAGAGAATTACTTATCTTTCAAAAATAAAAGAGATTACCGTATTGAAAATAATACGGTTACATTATAGTAGATTATTATTATATGGACTATCTCCATGCATTTTCCCAGTAGACACAGATTTCAAGCATGGATATATTGATTTCAATAACACACACAGAGGAAGTTTACGGGTAGGTCTAGACTGCATGTTGTTCAAAAAATGTGAAAAGTATCATTTTATAAATACCGTACGAAGAAATAAAAATATTATAAACATGAGAAAAGTATTGAGAATGACGAAGAAATCGGATTTTGTCAAAATACTATTGAGATTGGATTCCAATACTAAACACATTTTTGAGCTCAAGTTCTTGAAACCCTTTTTTGTAGTAATGACAGACAAGAGTCAATAACGTAATAACGTACGAGTCACAGATGAAGTTTCTTTATATACCGTACCTCTTTAAATACTGTATACTATGACAAAATACATTATTGATTTAAAGGGAAAATGTGTGGAAAAATAGAATATTATGGCTGTAGTGCTGTATAAGGACTTCTTTCAAAGTTATATTTTAAACAGTTCAGCTGTTTAGATTGAAGATTGTAATTATGAAAGACGTCCATATTATAGCCTACTACACTTTCTCCAATATTATATTAAAAAACTGAAGGAATGTGCTTGATATTTGACACAAGAAAACACAGTGAAGTTTCAATAATTTGTAATTAATTTTTACAAGCTTATCATAATATTTACTGAGATAAAAAATGAATAATTCCATATTGCTTTTCAAATGTCAAATGGAAATCAATCGACAAAGATCAATGTGAAACAAGTCACACTTTGAGAATAATCTTGTAAGTTATAACTGAATTTACAACAGAGATCAAAAAGAAGTGGAATAATGGAAAAATAGGGACCTTAATAATTATCCCATTGGAAAGTAATTGAATTGTTAGATATACAATATTCATAATGCATCACATTATTCATTCATCTATTAGGTGGTCAATGAAACTTATTACCGTGTATTATCACATTGTATTCAATAATGAATATTACCTATTATTCGAATAAAATTCACATTCTAACACCAAGAGAATGTGATAGAAATGAAATTTCAATTTATTTACTCCAGTGAAGCCTATGGTTTCTGTAAATCACTGATAAAGTGGGTTTACCAAATCATATCAATTAAGAAACTGACACTACACATAAAACTTATGTATATAAAAAAGTATTCATCGGCTTCATAAATCATATTTGATAAATTAAAAAAAGAATATTACCGATCTGAGTAGAAAGAAAAATTGGGAGCCATGGAATAGATTTTATAGTTTACTAGATTCATTCTTGGATAGATACAATATTTTAAGTTAGAATATTCCTAAGAAGGCTGGAAACAATAAATAAATGTAAAAATAACTAGAGTTCTAATGGTCGAATATACGTTTGAAAAATGAGTTGGCTGAACGAAACAAAAAATTATTAGATCTATAATCATCAAAACATTGGAGTTGACTTTTACTAGAACAGAGTTGACTTTTGAGTCTATTTACTATTATGTTAAATCGAGTAGATAGTGAAAAATTGAGATCAGCCAACTGAATTAATTCGTTAGAAACCGAATTAGAAAATATAAGAAAATTACAAAAATTTATGAAAATGTAACCAAAACCTATAATTTTTAGTGACAGTTGATACCATTGATTTATATTTTATATCAATAGAAACTCAATTTTCATCAATTCTGAATAAGTATATTTCAATTTGACTAAGTAGCCAAAAAAGCCAAATGGTTGACTCATCGGGAAAACAGGAGGTTTAGTTGAAAAATTTACTCTAATTAATTGTGAATAATATACTGGTATGATCAACCCAAGGCTCCAATGAGTACATGACAAATTATATTTTATTTGATAAAATTACAATAACTGTCTTAATAAAATTGTAATAATTGAAGTCGACCTGTGTAACAGTTTATTTACAATAGGTATGAATATCATATCTTCACCAAGCACAACCCTTGAAAAGCTGTTTGGTCCGTTCAGAGTAGAAGAATAATATTAATGTACAGAAAGTGAACATACAAGATAAGTTACTGGATAAGATAACTGTGGTAATTAATTGAAGGATGATAATAAATTACTTGTAATAAAACTTTTACTAATGTGCTTTTTATACAATCATTATTTAGAATCTTTTTTACGCAACTTGTCTGAACCACATTATCATTTCACCTAATAATGTAATTTATTTATAAATAATCAACAACAACAACAATAACAACAAGGAGTTTTGATCATGAAATTTACAAAGATTTTTTTGTACATGAAGAATGCTGATTCATTCCACTGTAATTGCCATGGAACAGGTGTTACACTGAATACATACTTGGGAGTTTAGAGCATGAAGCTGGATAATGAAAAATAAATAAATTCAATTAATACAAGAAATTTATATTCGAATTGAGGAAAATATTGATTGATTGAGTTTCAAATGAAATGAATGGAAATGATCAGATTTCCCATGATCTAGCTGTCTACGGTTAAGGCCGGATTTCCTAGCTGCCTAAGGTCCAGCGCCCACTGAGGTGGAGTGGCGATGGCGTGGCAACATGCTTAATATAAACATATGAAAATAAATGAAACAGCGCACATCGAGGTGACGCTGTTTCATTTAGTTACATATGTTCATATTTAGCGTGTTGCCACGCCATCGCCACTCCACCTCAGTGGGCGCTTGGACTGATATATTGCTACGACTTTACGCTAAGGTATTCGGCACCGACTCTACTTCAATTAGAGCGATATTCAAAACTCCGCAACTAAATAAAGATGTTTTCTGCTCTTAGGAAATCGGGCCTAGAAATTGATGATTCTCCAGCTTCAATTGAATGAAGGCATTGAAAAAATTCACCTCAAAATCAAGTCGAAATGTAGTACTGGGACTGAATGATGTGAAGAAATCAAATTCTCAATCACTACATTTATTAGTTATGTAACTAAATTATTAATCAACCAACAAGTTCAACCGTCATTAATACTCAATATACTGTATGATTTTCGAAATTAATTTCAATCTAAAAACAATTTTTTAGTTAATCATCCAAAGATGATTAGATTTGTTAATCAATTGTATAAGAGAGCTACTCTACCCAAAAATTTATAACATTCTCACATCGTGTCTATCATAATAATAATATCATCATCATCATCATTATTATTAAAAGGAATTATTAATATTATCATTATTGAATTATATTTTTTCAAAGTGCCAGTATATATTGCTCTAAAGGTTTTACTCATATTAGCTTATGACACAATTATTTATTATTAAAAATATACTGTATGGATGTAATAGTTCAACTATCATGCTATACCCTAATCATTGGCTCACCCTTAGAAAAATATTTTATATTCACCGTTATTTGCAGCTACGTTCTCGTTTTCTAAAAGTTTTAGTATGGACAACAATCGCTCAATAATCTGACATGAAGATTGAATTAAAACCACACTGCATAAATTAAAGCAAATTTGCTAAGGAGGTAAGTAGCACTTGATTTTACAATTTGCAGACAATTTTGCAAAATTTCAAGACATATTTTTTTAAATGTAAGTTTTTAATGTGGCAAGGAATTAAAAGATACAATATTGATTGGGAAAAGGTTGGTTGATGAGGATGTAGGATCAATTTTACAATGAGAACTGATAGCCTATTCTTTTTGAAAATGATTGGCAGGACTATGTAAGTTATCAATTGAACAAATGCGTTTTAAATTGAGATTAAAATAATATTATAAAATCCTTGAAATCGCCACTACATGTGAATGGTGAGCATTATTTCTAGTTCATGAGAAAGTTATAACAGAAATTATAATCTATGTTGTCCAGTAAAATAATTGTCTAGAGAGAGCAGACTATAATATTATCACTCCACTATTTTTAAATCCAACTCTGAAATATGATGACGTTTTAATTCAGTATATGCAAAATAATACTGTACATACAGGATGTAGGCCTATGATACACTGAATAACTAATGAGGACTAATTCCATATTGATGGAAGTTATGCACTTTTTATCTCAGAAACTTATTCCAGTTTGAATTTCAAATTTTTAATTCGAGCAGTTTTGGGCCAATGTATGTTGTTCAATTGTAATGAATGATGCTAATATTTCTTTAACTGCTTGCATTACACATGCAATAAATATTTAAGGGCTGAAAATAATTTATTAAGACTGGGTACAGAATACTGCATGAAATATTGATAATATCGTGGAATGCCATTTTAGCAATTCATTGATAGAATCAAGATTATCCTTTCAAAATAATGTATTGGATGAGAAATATTCCTCTACAATTCAAATTCATTAAAAATTGTGCAAAACTTCGACATGAAACACTTAATAAACTATTGGAAAATGGGAATGAAACAATAATAAATCTCATAAGTTGGGAACTGATTGATTTAAATTCTATTCATTTTTAATTGAGGCCTTCCTTGTAAATTTTTTCTAGATGAAGCTTACAACATTACTGATTTAAATCAAATTTTCATAATACTGAATGAAGAACTAGTACTGTATTTGGAATGAGACCATCCTAAACTTCTGAATCCTTACTCCTCTTCCAAAGTATCACCTAACCGTAAAAGCTAAGAGTATGAAACGATGATGCTAAGAGTATGAAACGAATCCCTACACTAGATGTTGAATTTATTTACATTCGTTGGAAATGAAATTCTATTATGAATGGTTTGAATTTCAAAGAGTTCTCAGAATCCCAAAAAACGTTCAGCGTCATATTAAATTATCCTAAAGGTAAATCTATCATTATTGCAAGTAATGGACCCAATAATTGTGAATATTCCAAGTAATACCTTATTGCATTCTTCTCATTGATAATGAAGAAGATATTTTTGAATTATGAGAAGAGTAACATGAGTAAAACATAAAAACAAATCACACATAGCAGAGATCGATAGATCTCCAATAACGATTGTCATCACATAAAATTGGCGAATATAGAAAATTTCTTATAAAAATCTTGATACAGAATGCCCCTTTCCCATTTCAGTGGAATTTTTAATGAATTCAGCTGAAAATCTTAAAATACACAGTAAGTTGAGATGAAAACGATTAGAATATATATTATAGTGTGCAAATATTTCAAGATGAATTCATCTACAAGCAACAACAAGGTTGAATTTTTTTTGTACACATGATAAACACTTTAAATCTAATGACACTTCCTCAAACAAAAAATGAAACATTAGTTTGATTTATTTTTTTATTAATACAAAAATATTCTTTCTTTCACTAACCGTTTATTTTTATCTTTTATCTTCTCCCTATTTCTTGCTTACTATTATCTATGAGGTAAAAATAAGGGATATAGAAGATTCGCACAAATATTGCAAATTAATGAAAAATGAAGATGAAGAAAATGGAAAATTCACACACAGGAACTACATGTTTAATAAATTCGACATCAATCATGCCTGTGATGAGGAACATAATTTAGATTCTTTCTTTGAGAAAGTGTCAGCAGAGTAAAGAGAGAAAACTGGTGAGTTCAAAACACATAATATACTTATTTTCAAGAAGGCAAAAGTATTCAAAACAATAGAGATACTGTATTTTGAGCGCTACAGACAGAGAAAGATCTTGGTGATTCACAACATTTATGGCCCTATCTCAGAGGCTCGGTCAAATCAGCCATTGAAAAATGAATCATTATTCTATAATATTCATTAATTGTGATAAAATATGCAGAAGCTCCATCAAATGGGTGGAGAGCCATGCAATGTATAGCCTACTTGATTAAGTGGTACTGTATTTATTTATTGGATTCAATTCAATTCAATTTCTTTATTTGTCATGATTAGTACAATTTATACTGAATTGACAATTGTCATAATAATTTTGATCATAATTATATGATCACAAAACAAATACGACAATGAAAATAATATCTACAAACTCGACTATCGTTCAAGTTTGGTCGACCGCGAAAAATTATGCATAACTAATTAACCAAGAAGCAATACGATTGAAAGTTAGAGCAAAATTAATATTAGAGGCTAATAGTAGAGTGAACTAATCAAATAATCATTATTCTCGTATTAACAAATCGCAGCATTCTTTGGTCATGATTTTAGAACTTATTTGGAGCTATTATGTAAGTACAGTCAGAGATTTGTTATAAATTTAATATTCATTGTAGTATTAGTAATAAGTTCTATGTAGGAGGGAGGGAAAATTCTATAGGAATAGGCTTCTATATTTCTTATATGGATTTGTGACTATCTACTAATTCATTGATAAAGTATGAAAGTCAATACTGTATTTAGGATACGGTACAATTCATGATATTTTTAGATAGATAGGTATTTTTTAATGGCCATAGATGTTATGTATGTAGGTAATTCTAATATGAATGAAGAGATCTGTTACATCCTCTAAAAATATTGGATGAAAATAATATATCCCAATCAATATTGACCCAAAATCTGACAATTCAAATATTGGAGATAAATAGAGTTGAAAGATAAGAGAACAAAAACTAAATAAGAGTCTGAACAAATACCGGTAATTGGTTCTGGTAATTATTCAATTATACTTGAATAATTTTTATTGAAGTTTGAAATGACAAAATAATTTTTGAATCACATATATTTTTTCAAATATAAGACCTTATTTGATGTAACTTCTGCAGAAAATTCAAACATCGATAGTAAAAAATATCTTACAATTCTCACAATATACAAACACTGTAAAACATCACAAAAACATTCAATGAGCATTATTGCAAATATATTATCATTAGTTTGTGCAAATAATTGAATATTTTCAAATACATTATGAACAGCAATTGATAAGAAACGAGCTTTGGCATTTTATGAAAGGGATACTGATTATTAAAAACTAAATTAATTTGTACAATCTAGAGAGAATGGGCTAACAGAAAAAGTTTTAGGGAACAGCTTCAAGATACCAGATTGGGATTGGATCAGGACTAGATTAGGATGATGAAAAAATCTTGGTGTCAAAGTTTCTTCAATGGATGATCAATTGAATAGAAAGATCTGTGTTTTTCAAAATTTCTCAAATTCCATTCCTTGAAGTTGATAACATAATCTAAGAAAATTTCCAAGACTAGAGCACAACGTCTTTTGCGATTCATCGAACTATAATCGCAGACACACATAAAAAATGCATGAGTTTTTGATAGGAATTCATACCGAAAATTGAGTTCATGAGTGAGTGGATTCATTGTATATCTGTAACCAGAAATGATTATATCAATCCAACAGATTCTAATGGACAACAAAATTCACAAGTGCTATTATCAGGAAAAGTTTATCAGTTTTCAATCACAAATTATACAAAAATCAAATGCCAAAGAGAGTTTCTTATTAGTTGAAATAGTTAGATTTATAATACGAGTGGGAGTGCTAGCACATACAACTGGTTTTGGGATTAGACTATATTAAAATACTTATTTTAGAGCCCATTCTAATACAGAAAAAACTTGTTGCCTTAAAGTTGAGCTTAGAGTGAATTCATATCCCCATGCTTGAAATTCATGTCTTGAAAATTTTAAAATCATACTCCATTAAAATATTAAAATAGTGGATGAATGTTTGTATTGCAGTCCTTTCATGGCTTAAAAAGGACGTACAATCCTTGCTATTCAAATGTTCTTGTGGGATTCGACTTAGTATTGCCAATATTTTTTTCTGATTTTATAAAAATGAAATTCTTTACTGATGACATACAACTCTTTTGTGGAATCAATTCGAATTTCTCTTGAACCTAGTTCAAATGTAATTTTGAGAAACTAAAATTGATATGAAAAAGATAAAAACATACTGTACTAAGTCACTTGCACAGTATGCATGAAACGTGTTTTCGCACCTTGAAAACTCGCCTTGAATCTTAATCTTCCTAGTAATATAAAAAAATACAATATCGCGCTTGTATCTCATCGTCAACTAGAATAAACTATTTTCAACTCTTAAAAGTTATTTTGCTTCAAGACGATTTCTCATAAGTTCTTTTATTGCTGCGGATGATGCCCACATAAGTGCTTTACTTGTGTGTGGGTAATGAGGTAATGTGGTAATGACACAGTAAAAAAGTACCAGACGAAACGGTAATCGAACCAGAGACAGGTGAAGCGATAGAAGACTGAAGTTGTGACTCTCCAGCCAACTGAGCCACACCGTCTCGCCAATTAGGTTGCCAAGGTTACCCAACTACTGTTTTCCATTCTATTGTATCTACATTTCGTATTTTTAGAAACTGTCGAATGAAAGAAATATTTTCGCAAAATGAATAGCAGTATCACAATCACCCCTCTCTATACACTCTCACTTTTGTTCTCTTTGGTCTTCTATTTTCAATCGTAACTTAGTTTAATTTTGTATTTATAATCTATATAATTTATATTCTTTCATAGTTGTATTATTAGAATAGAATTTCTGAAATTTATCAATTTACTTTAATTTTGTAATCATGCATGAATTATTATTTTGTAATGTATATTTACATGCAATAGGTTTTTCAAGACCTGGCATATTAATAAAATGAATAAATCAATCAATCAATCACTTCAAGGCAAGTAAAGTTTTCTCCGTATGTAGACCCTGGGCATTTAGACAAATGCAGTGACTAGAATAGGACAGATTAGGAAGAGGCGAGTAAAAAAATATAAGCGAATTGAGCACAAAGTGAGTGCGTCGACTTTCAATCGGTGTGACCGCTGCCGGTGATAGTGACGCGTTTCCAGCTGCGTTCCTCGGGCGGCAGCAGCGGCTCGTCGCTGACGGTGGCGCGGTTGCGGGTCAGCCGCGACAGTCGACTGCTGCCGCCGCTGCCTTGCTGCTGTCGGCCTGCAGTCGAGCTGCTCTGCATCAGAAGCGGCGTCGTCACTGACGACTGCTCCAGCTCTTTCCTCTTCAGGCTCTGCTCTAGTCTTCTCAGAAACCTGTTTAGATAGAAAATAACCATTCATTTATTAATTTATTACACAGATCATGACAATATCGTGATATTAAGGAGCAAATATAAGGCTTAGTCCAATCCTGTTTCTATCCCGAATACCGAATTGATTATAGTGAATAAAAATTAGTTTCTTTCTGCTATTCAATCATCAATCATCATTCTAAATGATGAGGCTGTTTATTTTTTAATTTTAATCTGCAATTTTATCATCATTCTAAATGATCACGGCTGTTTTAACTTTTAGTTTAATAAAATTCATTGACACACTGTAATCAAATATTATACTCAGGGACTTAATTTAATTTATGTCTGTATATTCTTCATTAATGAGATTGTTTATTCTTTGAAAATTGGTAATCAATAAAATGGGAATAACAAATCGATAAATTTGATGGTGTTCTAACCTAAGAAATAGATAAACAATTCATCTCTATGCAAACAGTGCAATTAAACACAAAATTGGAATAGAGAATAACATTAGGTGCTCAAAAGCTGTTAATATAAGATGTTAATCTATTATTAAACAAACAATTATGTGATAACTGTAGCCTACTACAATAAACAAACTTCGTTCAGGATGAAAGAATAAATGAAATGCTTATTGCTATTTTTATATTTATATACTTTTCAGATCAGTTATTGCTTAGAAATAATAAATGACGAGAGTGGACCTGTTGTTTCCTTATCTTATCTAGACCAGCTCTAATGCTCGAAGGAGAGTGAAGTATCTTACATCACTGTGTCACTGAATGAAGCAGTGACTATATTAGGGCTGAAATTAATCATTATCATGCCTACTCATGTAGGACAGAATTTTATTTCAATAATTGACTATGAAAGACTTCAAAAACATAATTGATTAAGAATGGCAATGAAAAATAGCTGGTATAATATTTTCACCACTTTACCTAATTTGATGACTGATGGTTCTTATTCGACTAATTTTTCTTGAGCTCTTCTGGCTAGAGTCACCAGAGCAGGTGAATCCTTGTTCTGCTGACTGATCTTCTCTCACGTCCTAAAAATATTACATTTTCAGAATCAATCATAAGAGAAAGTGGCAATGAAAAAATATTACCATGAACTTGAAAATATATCAAACTAAAAATATTCATAATCTCAAATAAGTAATAACGGAGGTGAAATGGGAATTTTATTTGCCACCGTAGATTAAAAATGGACAATCAAAAACCAGGTTTCGATTACAGAACTATTACATGGATACATGATATTGAAATTCTGATTGGTTGTTGAATTCATATTTCTTCAAAAATAATATTACATAGAACCAGCAATCACACTATTAACTATTATAATTACTATTACCTAATCCAATTCCAATGATCAGTTATGAATCATCAATCTAATAAGTCTTGAATTCTAGATATGATTGATAAGATAATCATGATTAAAAAAGTTTTTATTGGTCAGTCAACAAAAAATGTCTGAAATCCAACTAGACTTTACAATACTAGCAGTTGCAGCCTAAAAAGATGTTGTTTTTGAAAATAAAAATGAGTAAGAATATCCTTCACGTTACAAAGTTCACTATTATGATGAACCTACTACAATATACTGATTCAAGAGATTCTACTGACTCATCACAAGGATGAATCAAAGTAAATATAAAGTCGAATACTGTACTAAACAGTTACTATACAGTTATTGTATATAATAATATTATAATTCAACTTAAAAAGTAGGCTACTGTTTGGAATTCATTATGTGCGATACAGTATTACAATTATATTTAATTATTAATTGGTCCGAATTTGGTCTTAGGTTATACATCATTAAACAATGAAAAATCATTCTCAAAATTTTGAGAATCGAAAATGGGTATTCAATAGAATTGAACACGGGACGTTAAAGCGAGTCTACTGGAAATAATCTGATTCAAGGAGCTACTATAAGCGCAAGTAGATTGGAGAGATCCATATAAACCTACAATAAATTGAGGCTACCATCCAACTATTGCTCAACAAACTTAATATAAGTGGTATAGTGCTAAAACAAATCTTGAATTGAATTGTGAGCTGAAAAGAGTAAGAGCAAAATACATGAGGTAGACCATGTAGGGAACATAGCAAATGTATAATCACAATTCTCAACTACCGAAAAACAATGAGTAAAAACTAACAATAAGCAATAATGTATCTGATTTCGAGTAGAGATTGCAATAAAGGTGAACATTTTAGTCAACAGCAAAATCACCAACTATATGATGAAATCATTAACTAGCCAATGGAAAATCGATAATTTATTGATAACCAAAATTGTATGCTACAGGAGCAGGAAAGATAAGAAATGAGAGTTCGATAATTACAGAGGAATTTTTTCTCAATGCCCTTCCGTTTCAAAAAAGTCGGTCCAAAGACTTTTTATTATGTTCAACCATAGGCCAAAACTGGAAACTGTTGAAAAAAAAACAATGCAAAATTCGATAACAACCAAAGAACTGTTTCCTGAATCAAGACAAAGAGATCCATCCCTGGTTTCAACGTAAATTGTTACAAAATCAATTAGTCTTGCAAGTCTATTCTGAATCGATTCAGGAAATTTAAATATTTTTTTATTCTTTGATTAGTTTTCATGCAACATGTGTAGCTGGTTCCTACTCAGAATACAGTTTATCAAGAAAGATCTGAATATTATACTTGAATAACTGTATTACTATAATATGGAAAAAATCTTGATTAAAATAACACAAAACTCATGTCTCACTCTATTAATCAATAAAGTATACGAAATAATTTAGTATATAACTCCTGAATCAATAAACGAATATAGGCCTGCCACCAATTATAATTAATAATATTACTAAAAAATAAGTCAGAGTTTTTTGTTTTCTAAGAAATAGGGTTCAGGAACTCTAAAATTTTCGCTTTAGCATAGTCATCACTTATAGGGTAGGTCTACTCATTTGTCGACTCTTTTCTATATGTAGGTCTAATACAAATGCATGAATAGCCAACTTTGGTACAAACACTAAATTCAAATATATTCAATGTTTGGAAATACAAATTTTAATGAATTTTCCCCCTAAATAGTAATTAATTGATAGAATATTGTTGTATAGCAAAGAGGTAACGGAACGCCGTTCAGGAGCGTTCCGGCTGAAGAAAAGTCCTGGAATAAGTTATTATTTGATGTGAATGAGAGGAGAGAGAATAATTTCACTTGAAATTTATTTTACATTATATTATTGAGATGATAAAAAATTATCCAATAAATATTGGATGTTGGATTGTATTTGATCTTACCTCTCCAGTGTCCTCCCCAGACGCCTCGTTGGAAGGAAGATTTTTACATTCATTGGTCCAACCAGAATCTGTTTTAGCCAATCCCTGCCAACTTTTGTCAGGGCTTTTATCTGGCGTTAGGCACATATTCATTTCCCTAAAAAACACGTGTTATTAATGTTGCAGAACGTCTAGGTAATGAGAATAGCACAGTACATGATTCTATTTCACTAAATATATTCAAATGAAGCTTAATTTGAATCAACAATATCAAATGGAAAAAGTTTGTTGATAGTTGGCCAAACTTACCAATTAGACCAAACTTAAATTTGCATGTGTTGATCTATGATGGCGAAAAATCATAATAAACTTGAAAAGCTTCAATGTTATATTATTGGAAATATTACAGGGTATCCCTTGCTTATAATATTGTAGGTATTCTATGGAAACTTCTCAAGAAGCAATCTAAAATCGCTAAACTGAGTTCATGCTCGGCTCAAATCCATCAACTTGGGAGTTGCTCCGGGACTGATCTAACGGTGTTGTGTGATCTACTAGTGTGGTATGTTCAAATTTCCAATCGGGAAAACGTATGATGATGATTGAGGTGCATGGAATTGAGTCAAGCAGCTACCAAAACAAAATTTTTCTGCTGCTCATATTTTTATCTAATCAATAAATTATGTCAGTAACGGAACCAATGCAACTAAAATGAACGCACGAATTTGATGTTAATGCAATGAAGGCATTTTACGAGGGTTAAAATTGAGTGACAGAGTTGATTGTTTGAGAAGCATATTACCTAATGGAATTGAGACTCTCTGAAGATGAGGAAGTGGTGGATGTGGAGGTGGGGGGCGGCGGCGGCTGCTGCAGGGTGCGCGAGCGGCGCTTGGGACTGGGCTTGGCGTGCTGCCGGCTGCCACCGTGTCTACACGCATCGTAGTGCGACTTGCTGGGCACGTCGAGCAGCGTCTGCGACTGCAACGGCGCCTCCTTGCCAACATTCTTCGGAGACTTGCTGCGTCGGCGCTCCTTTCTCCGACCCGACGACGTCCGGCGACTGGTCGCTGCCATTTTGCAACAATCAGAGCTGGCACAATCGTACAGACCGTCGGAGTCAGTCAGCCGGCCATAGAACATCGGCGAGAATCGTCCCAGACCGGCCGTCTTATCACTCAGCGGACTTTCACTGCGCGAGCTCACTGGACTGCAGTGTGTGGTCTCGTTGCCGCCTGGGTCTGCGTCGACCACTATCGAAGGCAGCTGCAGAGTCACTTTGCACTGCTTCGATTTATCCAAACACTCGCCTAAACTGCCACAATGCCTTACCTTGCCGGTGGTTGGTACCGATAAGCGGTAGCAGTCCAACCCCGCCTCGACACTAGCGCAGTGCTTCACTTTGTGCAACGGAAGCATCAGCGATTTACAATTCTCTAAATCCGATTCTATGCTTCTGCAGTGCCTAATGCAAGTCTGTGGGGAAGGGGGTGATATGTCAATCAAAGTTCGATTGGTATCCATCATTTGTTCAGTACCTATGAACACTTCCAATTCCTTAGCACTTTTCAGTTCCCCTTCGTCGATTTTCTCATCCAAGTGATCAGTTCCGAAACCCTCGTCGTTTGATTCCAATTGAGGATCGTCGGAGAGTGTTTCTGAATCGGAGCGACCCCTGAGCCGACACCCGCCCGGCCCGCCGCCCCTATCGCCGATTCCCGGCGTTTTAATTAGAGGCGAGGGGCGCCGTGCCATGTGATGGGCATCATCTGACTCGGAGGGACACAGGGGATTGTTGGACCCACATCGGGACGGGCCGGGACTGGCCATTGAACTGTATCCTGATGAACTCAGGTTCGATTCTGAAGTAGTCCTGTCTGCTCTCGTACACATGGAAAATGGACTAAGATAGCACATGCCACTTGTGGTGGGTCCTCCCTTATTAGCCGGGGACTCAGTGTCCGATTCAGCTTCACTCATGCTACAGGTGACAGTGATGACTGGTGGCGGCACAGGAAGTTCCAGGGATGTTGGCTTGTCGAACTCCTTGAGGAATTTGCTGCGCTGTGATGGCTTCTCCTTGTGCGGGGGCGGTGAGCCGGGGTGGAGGGTGAATGAGGGCGGAGGCGGTTGGGGGCGGTCGGGCGAAGGCTGTTGCACCATTAGCGTGGGGATGGTTAGCCCAGTTGATGTTGCGGGCGATGACGATCTTCGCTCAGAAAATGGTGGTATGCTCACACTAATCTCAATATCGGCGTCTGAATCACTGGGTTGAGCAAGACTTTTCACCGGTGCGCATCTTGCCAACTGAAAAATCAGATCAATTAGCTATCTATTCGGAGAAAGTGCAGTATATGGACTTCTGTCAATAAATTTTAATCTTCAATCTAAACAGCTGAATAACTGTTTATACAGAAGCCCATCACTAACACAATTACGACACTAATACCATTATTGAAGGCTATTAGTGGGTAGTCTTGGTTGGTTATAAGAGAAAGAAAATGTGAAACGAACTTTTTGTTCACAAAGTTTCTCACTTATCCTGGTAGTGATATGTATAGTTCTAATATTTCATTGTATCTAAAAAATGCATTGAATTTGTAATCAAAGGGAGAATATTATACAGGAATCTTGAGATTCACCATAATTGACAGATTCAACATGCTGTGAATGAAGTTTTAAATTATGTTCAATGACATGCTAACACTAAAATTCTACTCATAATCTCGTTTTGAGAATGTGAAACATTCCAAAACATATAATTATTTCATAAATGGATAAAAATTATTGGGAACTTACAAAATCATCTCGAGTTATAATTAGATAAATTTGATAAGAAAGATTTTTGAACAGTTTCACACATTAGGAATATTACTTTCAAAACAGAGAAGAATCACATGCAATATTGAAAATAATATTAAGATCATATCATAAAAATGTATAAGCCAAAGTGTGCTACAGTATTAATTTTTTAATCTAAAATTTTGTTGCAAGGAAAATACAGGCTTAACTGGAATATAAACAAGCTGTTACAAGGAACAAGCATACTCTTCATGAATTTTTATGAGACGATTTTCAATAACAATATCTTCACGAAATATGAATATAATGGAGCATTCTACACTGGTTCTGAGAGTTAAACTGTTGAAGGTTAATGATAAAAGATAAATATACAGACATCAACAACTGAAATCAGATTAGATCGAATGCATAGCGTTCACTTTAGCAAAGCACAGAAGTAAATTAGTACAAAAATATGAATGATTTATTCAGTGACCTCAACATCACTTATGGCGCCTTAGATATTGGTTCAATAATTTGTTTTCTTTTCAAATTGAATACAATAAAATGTGGTGTAATCATGTCAAATTATCACTGGTACTAGTCAACAGGCACATTCTACAAGTGAATATTCATTGACAACGTGTAAACTCGCCATTAGTTCACATTGCTTTGCCAATACTATGAAGACTTCCTCAAAAAGATGAAAAATATATTGAAAGCTTATTGTATTAAACACTAATTCAAAAATGATTATTCAAATTAATTTGGCCTAAACTAAAACTTGAAGCAGAGGAAATTGTAGAGTGTTTGTGTTGAGACTACAATTACTAATACTTATTTCAAACAAGCAAACCCCAGGATAGGTCATAGGATTAGAGTGAATTTTAGGGTGGAGTTAAGTGTGGACAATGAAAAAAGTGCTAAGTGCAAAAGCAGGTTTTGGAAGACTGTTACTGTGAATGAAATATAAAAAGAACATACTTGAAATACAAACTTGGAGGTTGAAATAGCTGCAATGAGCACTGCAAAATAATGCAATCAAAGAGAACATGATTGCGGCAGTAGTTACCTTGGGTGGATGTTGACCGGGTACTAGTAGATGCTTTGATGAAGAAGATGTTGAAGGAGTGGGGGAGTGGGTGGAGGAAGTGGTGGGGCCAGGGCTCCCCATCTGGTGGCGGGGCATGATGGGTGTGAGTGCGGGCGAGGGAGAGGGTGTTGGTACCTCTCTGATCGGAGACAGGCATTTGTTAGGCACTTCCAATAGAATACAAGGCGGGTGTAAAAGGTTACTGCTGTGTGAGCTAGAGGCATTCTTTTGAGCGCTCAGTGGATCCAGTACAGATACCTGTCACAAAAAACACACACAATTAAACTCTTTGATTGATTGAACTCATACAATTCAAATTCATTAGAATTCTCAATTGAAAAAATCTAGTTCATGTAACAATGGAAGAATGAGAATCCAATTACAATGAATGAGTTAAATACGGTTTTCAGAAATATTGTGGAGTTTCTCCATTATTAAATAATTACACAATACGTTGTTTCATATGAGCATACGAAAAAATAAAGTTCAAGTTACAGTAATAAGAGAATAAAATTCCATTCACAATGACTGAGTTCAAAACTGTTACTAGTATTGTAGAATTGCTCCATAACTATTTACAATGCAGTTTGTATAATTGTAATAAATTTATTTTTGCGATGTATTTTTATAGTTTATGGTATTTGTTTGTTCTGAGGTACAATGTAAATACATAAATAGATCATTTTTAATGACGTTGCCTAATCTTGCAACATACTTTTCTTTGACAATGAATGGATTCTGGTTTTATTTGCTTATGTTGGTGGAAGGAATTTCGTAATAAATAATTACGTCATAATTAGGAATTTCGTACAATAAATTATTATGCTTATGTTGGATTGAACTAAGCAAGATCAACTATTTGGAGTCAGCTGATCATTTAATTAGCATTGTACTGATCCTGGATCTTGTTTGGTGCAACCAAACATTAAGGATTTAAAGCATAGATAGGACAAAGTATACATTTTACTCGTAAGCTGAGGCCAAAGTCCTGGATGGTTACTTAGTGGATAGATGGAATACCTACAGAGCACAGAACATACATAGTAGTAGAACCTATGTTCTTATAATCTATGTTCTATAATCTAAGTACATAGAATATCCATGTAGTAATAGAACCTATGTTCTATATGTTGTAGCATAGCCCCCTTTAAACTACATGGCCGCGGCCTTCCATGTGACAACTTCGCAGTCCCTGCTGGTTTCATAATAAAATCATACTTACAAAAACACTACAAACACATGACCGATTTGCATTGCTCATGCAAGCCGATGCAGCGACGTTGTCACATTGAAGGCCGCGGCCATGTAGTTTAAAGGGGGTTGAGGTTGTAGTAATAGAACATAATTATGTTATATTACTATGAGTATTCTATATTCGATAGATAAACATCCCATCTACCGACTATGTTCAGAACAGATGTTCTATTACTATATGGATATTCTATGTTCTGTAGATATACCACCGATCCTCTAGGTAACCATCTAGCCCCGCGGCCTCAGCTTTAATGTTTTTAGCACAACTATTGGTCGAAGCACCCACCTGAATAGTATGCTTTCTGGTGAACATGGTTGGTGACTCGGCAGCACTGGATGTGGAAATGGGCGTGGCCGTGGACGAGTCATCGGAGCCAACCAGCTCGTCCTGAGGTGACGACGCGGTGGGGGTGGTGGAGGGGGAAGCCAGGCTGCTGGAGCCCAGTCCACTTGCAGCAGTTGTCGAGGCGAAGTTGCGGAACATCGCCAGGATGGAGTCGGCCGAATTGGTCTTCTTTGGCCCCAATATTAAGCGAGCTGGTCGTCTCGCTAGCTCACCTGCGAATAATAATGATGATGAAACTAGGCCAAATTAAGTGCGCCTTTTATTTAATAGTGCATTCAGCCCGTGTCTTAGAACTCTTCTTTTCTAGGAAGTGGGACTTTTCTGATGACATAGGGTAAGTTCGATTTACACTTTCATCCCCGAGTTCCAACGTTTGGGCATTCATACAATTCATGGAATGTTTCTGACGTAGATTTTTCTCATGAGAGGCACAGTAGAAGGTGAGCTCAGAACCAAAGTTAACAAAATTAATTTCTGATGTAATCTTAAAAAATTGTCTAAACATTTTCGAAATTCTTATTTGCTGAGGGAAGATGGAAATTTTCTATAACATGCAAAATCAAATATAAATAAGAATTTGGTAGATAACTACGATTTACATATAATTGATTTTATGGATGTTACAGCATCTTATGTTATATTCACCATGAATGAAGCCATTTTAATTCCAGATTTTTTTTCAATTTGTGAAATATGATCGGTGAACACAAAGCAGAAATGAGAATTCGGTTAATGAGTTGGACCAGAGATAATCCATTATTTGGTTAGTCTATGGTTGAACTTTCATAATATATACAATATTATTGAGTTAGTAATATTGATACAATGTAATATAAATACATATTCGGGTGCTCTAAATACATTTGTGAGAGGTGTGGTTTGGGAGGATGTGTAAGGAGTGATGTGGTGCTAAATACTGAGTTAATTCATATTCTAGAGTTCTGGAATATGAGAAACAGAAATTCCACCGTATAACTCATAAACATCAAGCTACTGAAGTGTTCATGCACAACTAGTCATCAAGGTGGAGGAGAGAGAGCAGATATTTTAAAACTGAGGTAATTCCAGATGACCACCGCTAAATAAATAAATAAATAAAATAACCGCTCATGCTGGGACATATCAATCAAAATCAGCTTGAATCTTCAATATTTATCCATATTGGGATGGATTGGATTTGATCTAAGTTTGTACACACCAGATAATAAATAAAATGATAAAACATACTGCAGGCTGGTGATCTGTTATCAAATACATATTGTTGCTGGTAAAGTGGTGAGTGAATTTCCAAATACATTTGTTATTTTTTAAATATTTTTGCAAAAATATTATTGTAAATTCACAAATAAATAAATATATTATTATCAGTCGAGGTGCTTTAGCTCATGGTCTCATGCACTGGTTTTTCAATCCCATATGACAGAAAAGTTCCTTTTATTATAATTTTGCCAATAAAATCTCTGATAACCATAAACACTCCTAAAATAAATTTACACGCCACGTGCGTGTTCTGATTTTTTCTTTTTTTTTTGCAGTGGTGATGCCCACATCAGCTCTTGGCTTGTGTGTGAGGAACGGGAAAAATAATAATGAGATATATATGAACTTACAGCTTTAGGTGGGTCCATGACCACCGGGAAGCGATTTTGATTCTCATGAATGAGAAAAAGGTGTCGAATCCATTTCGAGGCCTTTTTACCAATTTTTTTAGGCCACTGTATTACTAATTTTCTGTATTTGTCATAGTTGTAATGTATTGCACTGTTTCTTATGAAAATATCATCGATTCATTCATATCCACACTCAATAATTTTTACTAAACCTGGCCCTGGATAAATTTCACCAAAGAATTGTCCTTGAGTTTGAGAACCTTTTTATTGTATTTTTCTGATAGAAAAATCAGTATTTCATTCATATTCTACCTTTCAAAATTTCCTTGAACATCAGGGCCCTGGTGTTTGAGAACGTTTGTAATAAAAATCAGTACTCCATGAAAAATCAATGTATGAAAAAACAGTACTCCATTCATATTCTCACTTTTACATTTTCATAGAAGAGCACGAGCCTGGAGTTTGAGAACCACGGATAATAAAATACATGTATTACTAGTATGCATTACATGTATTCTAGTATCCGCGATCTGAGAGAGAGAGAAAGACATGCTAGAAGAGACGGTCGGATAAACACCTGAGTGCATGTGCAGTGTGGCATCTGAGCTGGAGAGGGAGTCGCTACCTTGATTGCTGCTCGTGCTGTGAGGCGACTTCACATCGGGCGGAGGGGTGGTGGTGGTGATGGTGATAAGGCTGCTGCACATCGGCCTGCCTCCGCCGTTCTCCATCTCGGATCCGGAGCTCATCTCCGACGACACTTTGTCCAGCAGCCGCGCGAATGTCACCTTCTTCTCCAGCTTGGCATGGTCTGCCGCAGATTGACCTGTGATGCATCAGCAGATTGGGTCAATTAATATAACAGAGTCAAGTAAAATTTATATGACAGATGAGATGATGATTTTTAAAATGGCTGCCTGTTCCGGTCTTTATAATAGCCTTTTTCTTTTCAAGTTAACGTATATAATTTCTAAGTAACTAAGTTCAATTTCGAGACCACCTTTTCCTTGGCCTCCCAACATCATTCTCTCTTGCCTGCTGGTCTATAATGAAAAGCTTGTATGGGGATTCTTCCAGTTTCCATTCTGTCAATAGTAAAAATTGTATCAATATTATATCGTGAATATATTTAGATTCAGGCCTACCACATTATTATCTTCAAATTAAGATTTGAGTATATTACCTACAGAGACTGTATAATCACAGTGCGGCTATTTCATGTCACACTTTTGATAGGTTAGCTTGGGCAAATCCAGCCATACTTCAGCTTACAGAAAGTGTATAATAACAGTGTGGACATTATCATCATATTCATTTAATTTGACGCTTGACATTAGATAGATAGAGAGATATTATTTCTTGACGTTGCTGATGACCGTAGAGTACGATGGCAAAGAAATAATATCTCTCTATCTATCTAATGCCAAGCGTCGAATTAAATGAATCTGATTGTACAATGTACATGTCACAAGTTTGTGAATTCAATATGGTATCGCTATATTATTATGAAGCTTTTAAAATAATAAATCGATAACATGCTGATTTTTTAAAATATCATGGACTTCATTGGCCGAATAATTTTGAAAATTTCAGTACATAACATAAGAAAAGCGACGAGAGGAATATTATGATGATTTGAAAACATTGCATTTCATTTCCAAAATTTACTCAAGGTTTGAAATGCTAAGCTAGCTTTTTAATGAGTGGCAGCAATTATGAAGTTAGTCTGTATCTCTAATTTCATCTTTTACAACACATTCTACCCAATTAATAATATTTATATATGAGAGAAGAAATAAAAAATATAAAAACACTGAAAGAGACATTTACGAATTAATTACAGACTAGAATAATGTAGTCTAATAAAAATATTGGAAGTGAGAATATAGGAATCATATATTTGACTTGAAAAAATATGAATTGAAAGATCGAAAACTGAAATACCTACTGTAATCCATTGACAATCTACTTCAATGACTACTTTGATAACTGAGAATATCTCAAATAGAACCCGCCCAAGAATGTTCAAAAAACTACATAATCGAGAGTTTAAATACATATACAGTCAGCTTCAGATTAGCTTGCCTGGAATAAGCAGAAAGATATTTGAAATTTCTAATATAGTTGAAAAATTATTGAATGTTGATAAAGAGAGATCAATGTGCTTCTAAATGTAGCAGTGAGCTTTACTTGCATTACAAGAGTGTTTTATTTAGATTCAAGAAGCCTAGAGTCAATTTTACTTGAAAATATTAGGTTGATACAAAGACAAATGTGATATTTGTAAATATACTCCATAGAAAATCCGAACATAAACAAGACAAAATAGAGCTAGATTTACAGTCGAGCCCCAGACTTGGAGTTGTAAAATTTTATTCTTATTAGAACATCATGTCCTCATCATAAAACAAGTACGGCAAAATAACTTACTAATCTATTCATTTATTTATTCAAGATAGTACAATAATACGTATTAAACGAATCATTACACGTAGTAAAATAATAGGATTAAAAAAACAGACAATGTCCAAAACGTTTTCTCTTCCTAATTTTGATAAATAAATTAAAAATGAAGGTTATGTTCACATAATAATGAATTGGAGTAGTTATGATGGATGAATTGCATATGAAATGAATATGAACTACTATAACCTTAGTACTACTTGAGAATATGATATAAACTCAATTGGAATATAAGAATAGTCTGCATAAGTTGTAGAGTTGTTTGTAGAGTTTAATCAATGTTGCGAAATCTCTCGAGCAAGAAGTGGGCTACTGCGGAATATTTAGAAGTAAATGCATGTGTGAATATTGAGAAGTAAAATATATTTTTCAAGAAAATAAATTAATAATGCTGTATTCAACACTGATAAGTTATAATCAAACTCTAATTACAAAAAAGCCGCTAAAACAATCATGTTTAATTTGGGGTTCGACTATTTTATTTATGAAAAAAATTTAGATTTACTACTGTCTCTGCATCAAATATACTAATCAATTCAATCAATATAAATGAGGAATAAATGTATATTTAGCGGAGAAAGGGCAGTTGATTCTAACCTTCCACAATATAGTTAAGGAAGAAGTCGTTTTTAGAGGACCTATTACTTCCTCTATCATGTTCCATTTAGAAAACTGTGAAAATTTTCTTTTGACCTGAAAAGTTAATGTTATATTTCAGAGAAACCCTAGGCGGATGTGCTCAATATCACGCAGATTATTTTTCCAAACAGCATTAAAAGATAGACGAGATATCCATACAAAAAAGAAATAAGGCCTGGTTTTCATTAGTAGAGATAGTGGTAGAATTCCCTGGGCGAGTACTAACTATCTTGTGAACTATCCCAATGAAAACGTTCATAGTAGAGTAGAGTGATGGTAGAGTACTTGTTTTTAAGTACCAAGTAAGTAGAGTAGTTTTTTTTTTCTGAGGATGATGCCACATGAGCTCTAGGCTTGTGCGTGGGTAATGAGTGGGGTGATGATGAGATATGACGACTACTTTTTAGGCAGTCGGGACCGACGGCTTAACGTCTCCTCCGAAAGAAGTTAGTACGGTAGAGTTGGTATGCTAGTTACTCTACCACTAACTCTACTAATGAAAACCAGGCTTAAGAGTCACACAATCAAATCAACAATGCGTGAATAAATACATTTTACTCACCTTTATTGGACTGTTAAACATTCGAATTAAAATACATAAGAGTAACATATTAAATTTTTTTACACAAAATATTAGAGCGAGTCTATAAGAAATTAAAGAATACAGAGAAGAGATGGTCTGGAAAGGATTTATACTAAATATTACTGCACACAATATAAAAAGGATGATAAAAGTTATGAAAGTACTAATGTGATTTTCCAAGAAAAGATTCAAATAGGGCTTTTTCAAGAATTCAATCTGAGAGCTGTCTTGCTAGAGATTTTGAGCATTTGAGGATGAAAAATATTCATAAGTGAACTAGTGTTTTTCATGTTACTGTTATTTTTGTTATTAAATACTGTTTTATTCAAATTGTGATTATACTGTTATTATTCAAATAGGGCTTTTTCAAGAATTCAATCTGAGAGCTGTCTTGCTAGAGATTTTGAGCATTTGAGGATGAAAAATATTCTTAAGTAGACTAGTGTTTTTCATGTTACTGTTATTGGGCCTGGAATTTGATTATTTTAACATTTATCAAATTTCAAAAATGGATCATAAACAAACTGGTGTCTTTCATTCCTTATGTCCACACTTGGTCGATTTTTGTGAGCTGCACAGCATGATACCAATGCTTAAGCATATGCAGCATGCTGTATCGCATGCAGCAAGCACACAAAAAATTATCAACCAAGTGTAGACATATAGGGAATCAAGAGAGATTTCTGATGTAGTTGCTTTGAATACACATCATTTCAGGATTGAAATGTAATGTACATGGACTTTGAAGACAGAGACTGACTCAACTAATACAAAAAACGTTACTATTGTATTATTGAGGGGAAAAAGTTGAAATTGGAAATTACACAATTTAAATTCAGGAGTAAGGTTAACATAGAACATCACTAGATCAACATCGACAACAAGAAGGTGGAGGGTTACATTGCAGGATGTATTTTACAGTGTTTCCATCTGTAATACTGGGTTGAATATCAATCAGCCTTACAAAAAATGTGATTCTTAGTTTTCTGCAGAACGTTTATTCTACTAACATGAATAAGAGCAAAACCTGTTGATCCTCAAAAAAATAAAAACGAATAATAAAATTATCCTAAATTTGTTTTGAATTATTCCGTTAATTATTTAATATTTAACATACTTGGATGGAACAAAACCATTGGCCGTCAATAATATGATGAAAGATGTCTCACCAGGACTGCTGAATGTGGTCTCCATCCCTCGATCATCACAGTCCTCAACTTGCACTTTGCTAGTAGCCAATGCGATGACTTCATCAACGCTCGGTTTCCGATTGGCCGGCGACACAAGTTGCTGTAAAATCTCTTTCTTCTCAACCGCAGCATTGCGCTTCACAGGCGTTGAATTATTACGTTTTTTACGCGGAGATGGTGTTCCTAAAATTTTACGTCAATCATGAGATCTTGAACAAGTAAGAACATTATACAACTACTATTGGTACTGTACTGATTTATCAAAGAAGAATATTTCTTTTGAATGTAATTGGTTCAAATGAGGAAAGGTACCTTCTCTGTTATTATTTACAAACTTAAAATATTTCTGGACTTGACCTATATTAACTATATTTTGCAGCCCAGCAAGTAATCGTATGATTTGCAGTTTGAGGCATAATGTGACACAAAATGTTACCTGGTAATTAAGATACAACATAATATTGATTCTCTGTTATCATTTACAAACTTGAAATATTTCTGGACTAGGACTATTATAGTAGCGATGAGAACAAACATATTTTGCATCACAGCAAGTAAACTTATGATATTTTCAGTTTGAGGAATAATTTGATACACAATTTTACCAGGTAATTATGATAAAACATAATATTGATACTCTATTATCATTTACATGTACAAACTAAAAATATTTCTGGACTAGGAATATTATAGTAGCGATGAGAACAACCATATTTTGCATCACAGCAAGTAAACTTATGATTTTTGCCGTTTGAGGAATAATGGCACTCAATTTCACCTGGTAATTAAAGGTGGAATGTATAATATTCATACATTTACCAAACAAAGTTATTGTTTTAGAATTTCACGTAATGCCACATACAAATTGGTTCTAAAGCAGACCTACTTCAATAATGGTTGTTAAACACACATCAGTTCAGTCTCAGTTCCGCTTCAGTCAGTGCTCTGCTTAGATTAGTCCGGAGTCATTGACACATATGCAGAAAAATTGCGTCAATGACGCTATAGACCTATTACAGAGCACTGACTGAAACGGAACTAAGATTGAACTGATGTGTGTGAATCGACCTGAAGTTGGAAAAATTGTTGTTGTGGAATTATAAAATGTTATAAATTTTCCACCCAATACGATACTGATAATATTCTCTTTGATAATTCAAAACAATTTTCAGAGAAAACAACCAGAGAGAAACAATATGGAAAATAATAATAATTTAAAACACCACAAATCGCATGCAAAAAGAGAAAAACGAGATTGAGTGAGTTGATTTAGTCATCCATTTATTGTTCATCATTTTTAGTTCATAGAATTTTCATAATTATTATTAAATAAAATAAATAATTTTATTTCTCAATAAACAACGGTACAAAAATCTTCAACATATACAAGTGAATAATAATTATTCCACAGATAATTAAAAAACATTATTGTGATATTGAACAAGAAGAATTTCTATACAAATCATATTTTTCAATATTGTATATTAAAATACTCTGGCATAACTTTGTTAATGTAAAATTATGTCTATTCTTTTATAGAAATTTCAAGCATTAAATTTGTCAATTTCAAAGTTTATTTTTATTTTGAATTATATATTTTCAATAAAATCAATTTCTATTGAATCCTCAGGGGGAGATTGGAAATGACCGATGAAAACATTCTGCGTAACTAGTGGATGGACATATCAATAAAATAACAGCTTGAAATAATACAAGACTTTTCAATAACTTTTTCGTATTCTAAACAATAAAATTTGCTAGTTATCAATATTATTTAGTATCTTCTAACGCACAAATTGGAATATTGGAAATATGAGTTTCCAATTAGATTTTGCATCAGGAACATAATACATGAGAGGAAAGCGAGGTAAGCTAGTTAGAATAATATTATATTATACTCTCTAATTATTACTTTGATAATAGGATCGACTTTTCTGAATTTAAAGTCTAGGGGCTTGTAAAGAACATAAAGTCGGAAATTATTGTTTATTATAAATAATAATATTAATTAATAACAAAATTAATTTTTACGTCTACAGTAGAACCTCGCTAATCGCCTAATCCGATCGCAGATAGTCCGACTCATCGCTTAATCTGACTATGCCGTCAGGACAATAGGCTTCCAAAACCTCCAATATTGTAGGCTGTTTTTCTCTGGCACATAAATATTCATAACATCAAACCAGTTGTTCAACAATTTCTCAATGAGTTTATTCAAATAATCTGCCTCTTGCTCACTTCCTCCAGGTTTACAGTAAGAGAGTGCTTTGGCTGTGGTGTTTGATAGAAGTTCAGCCGCAATCCGAACATTTTGTCTCTCAGCACCCTCACAATTGAAGTATTCGAGCTTCAACTTATGACACACTTTTAGATCTTGATAGTCAATTTTCAGTAAGTCGATCAAAGGATTCTTAGTTATTATCCTATCACCATCTAACTGGAACCCTATATCTATCAATCAACAAATTTCTTAGGAGTTTCAGTAGATGTAGAGCATTACCAAAGAAAAATACTTCTCTATGTCATGATCTATTGGATTATTGAAATATGGAATCTCAATACTGACATTCATCTTCGACCACATCCCAAAATTACTTCCACCTAAATCAGAAGAACATGCAACTACTTCACAGCCAGCTTTGTGTAGTCTAAATATTAACTCTTCAATCATATCTGGAGTTATATTTGTATCAAACTCTAGAAAAATTCGCTATTTCCAGTTCTGGAACAACCCTTGTGCTATGACGACTTGTAATTGTTGCTCAACAATTACAACCCAGAACTTGCTCATTTCTACGGTCATATTCATAAACTTCCTTTACTATCATCTCATCATATTGGATGACTGCAAGTTTCTCAAATCTCCCTCTATTTTTACTTGATATCTTAAAATACTGAAAAACATAAAAAAAGCTGAAAGATTTTTGAGCTTAGAAGCCCATATTTTTTGTGTTGAAAGAGCTGGAAGAGGATATGAACATGTTGTTCTCAAGTTGATATATGCTCGTTTGCTCCAGTACCTCAATGTCATTGCTTCTGCTTTATCGTCATCTGACCATCAAACTTTTCATTTCTCATCCATCAACCGACTTTGAGCAGCTGAACACTCATTCCTTGGCTTGAAAATTGTTTCTTGGGTGAATAATTTTTATTGAGAGTTTCAATTTGCTTTCTCAATTCTTCAACCGTTTTTGCTTCAAAAGAATTTCTTGGTTTTTTATAATTATGAAAGCATCCTCAAATACTGATGACAGATGATAATCAGTTTGGATTGTTCTGTCGACCTAGTTTAATGGAGGATCTTCAAATTCAATTCGTCGATTTTCTTTGAAAACCTTTCTTCAGATTGGGTAGATATATGCTCTTGATAACTTCAAATATCCAATTGTTTCTTGGGTGAAAATTTTTTCTTGAGAGTTTTCATTTGGTTTCTCAAATCTTCAACTGTTTTTGCTTCAAAAGAATTTCATGGTTGAACAAACATTTATTTGTAATAGCCTCGATATCAAAATTGTTCCCCAGTTTCTGGGAAGTTATGGCATCTTTTTTAAATAATCTCGGAGGTAGATGCATTAGTCTTGATCGGAGATCATAATTTTATGGCAAAAAATGTTCTGAAGAGCCTATACAGACAACGTTCTTGGGTTGAATTATTCACTCCTTCTAAAAAGCTCAACCCGCATTATAGTAATTATTTCTCTTATTTCCCCATAAAAATTGTCTGCTCTCTCTTCCATACCTAATATTATGTGAAACGTTTTCTGAGTTGAATTATTATAATAAATAAAACTAGTTCAATAACTTAGTTACTGTAGTTTGAACACTAAGTAGCTTATTAAGAGCTTTTACAATCAGTAATGAATTTTTTTTTTCAAAATATAGTGAGTGTGTTTTTATTTGATTAGACAAGTTTATCCGATAACCCGACATTTTACCGTTCCGACGATGCCACCAGTCCCGTGGGTGACAGATTAGCAAGGTTCTACTGTATTTACATTTAATTTTTTTTAATTCTGTCAAATTGTGTGCACAAAACATCCAGAGATTCAACAGAAACTAATTTTATTGAAATTATTTTGAAAGTCAGATAACTTTAAAAAGGTAAAAAAAACTTTTATCAAGAATACAGAGCCACTATTACACAAGTCGTCAATCATTGCCGAGAAACTTCAAGAGTTACTAGATTTTGTTATAGCCGTGGATTGAAATTCTCAAAGACGTATTTGTATATATTACTCTATAAAACTTTAAATATTATCGTCTTTTATAATTGTTTTATTCGATGTTTCGCTCGAAAAAGTATTACGATCCTAGAATAAGGGGTTGAAAATAAAGCTAAGAAGAAAAACTATAAATTGATAACCGAAAACCACTTCCAAAATCTGAAAAATAATTCAGAATGGGCTCTGTTAGTTGCCAATTTCATAATATTCTCTATCTGCAACCTTTTCTGAATCATAAGATTGGGTATTTTCACATACGAAACTTCTCTATAAAAGTAAAGCAGCTATTTCCATACAAACTTCTCAACAATGTTCTTTCTCATTTAATCAGAAATAATTATTAGTAATTATTATTTGAGATCAGTCATTTAAACCATAATATATAGACACATGAGCACGTGATAGTTCTACAATAATTTTGTAAGTATTGCAAGTGGAAGTTGCAGGTAACCTTCATCGAATAAAAAGTACAAATACGGTTTTAGTAAGAAATAATTAATAAGGTCTTGTGGAATAGTGGCTCCGTATTCGGATTAATTTTAACACATTAGAAATTTGGCACACATAAGAAAAAGGCATATTCCAAGCAAACATTCAGACATAAGCATACATATAAGCTGTCAATCAATAAATAATGTTTGAGACTGGTTGAAGACATCATAAATTGAATCTTCATAAAGAAAAAGTAAGTTTATTCGAAAATAATGAAGTTCTAATGATTTCGGGATTGGAACCTTGATTACAGATTGGAAAATTCAAACAAATTGCAATCCCTTCGAAGTTAATAAATGAAATTTGGAGTATTTCCTTCAAAATTAAAGTTTAAATAAAAAATTCAATTATATTTACCAATTTATGGATAGAACTGAGTAATATTACACTAGAATTGGAATGAATTAAAAGGCTTCTGCTCAAACTGTACCCTTTCAAAATAATTACAATGATTAGTTTGTATTTGATTGACTCCATAAATCATCTGCTAAGGGAATCTGTTAAGGGTACTGTTATGTTGTAATTGTAGTATACAATAGTAATAGACTTGTTGGAAAAAATTATATAACACCAGTCTTAAACATTATACTTGATTGAGGAGAAGGAAGATAGAGGAGAGAGTAGCTACGCTTAGTCAGCCAGTTCAAGGAATGCAGGATTATGGGGAAATAGAAGAAAGTCAAGACAGCAAACAGAAAACACCGAATTTTCAAGAAGAAACTGTAGAATGCATAGATCGACGTGGTGTTCAATGCAACATCAAAGTTATGTGCATAAGGGAAACATAGAACATCACTAGAAATTCCAAGATCGACAACAAGATGATTTAAAAAGAGATCGAGGGTCACAATGCAGGATGTATTTACAGTGTTTCCAGCTACAATACTGGGTTGGATATCAATCAGCCCCACATAAAAATAATAAATAAAAAAAATAGGTGAAATTTGACAGGATGAAATGATGAATGAGCGAATAATAGACAGGACAGATAATGATACACAAATGTACACGTGGAATGTTCATTCTCACAAGATATTCAATCTTAATTTCAGTAGATATTCCTCCTGGGAAGACCGCTTTTCCCATCATGAAATTTAAATAACAACATTATTATTGATCATTAATCACAACAATAAACATTGGAATACGTAAATTGAAAGTTGAGATTGAGAGGTCAAATGATCGCTCTAATAGTACGGAGTTCTGGAAACGATAACATTGGAATGAATTTGACTAATCTATGATACAGCAGACCAGTAAGTATCATATAATTTTCAGAATGATCGGTTGTGATTGAATACTACATACAAGAGGAGAATAAATTCTACGTATCACGGTCATGAAATAATTATACAATATATATTTACTGTGACCACTACAATAATTTAAGCGGAAATTGAGGATGATCGGTCATGAAAACAAGAATGAATTCTAAATATTTCGGTCACTTAATACCAGCCATGGAAACCGTACGACAATATTCATTGTTATTTTTCACCCCCACAAAGTTAGCACAAGAGACTATTTCGACATTCACATACTGAAATGATCTACTGAAATACTGCTATGAGTTTAGATTAATAATGTAGTTCCAGAAGTCAATTATTGTTTTGATATCACAACAATGAGTAAGTGTTGAACAGCTGATTGTAAACAAAACATTTGTTAATATTATCGTTTAGAATTATTAACCATGTTCACTAAGTTAGTCAGTTTCAAGTTCGAAAGTGGTCACAAAAATCCATTAATTACATTTAAGTTCAGGTTGATTGTTATACAGTATAACAATGTGCATTTATTGAAATACGGCCGGTTGCGCAAAGGTCGAAAACATTTAGCCCAGTCGTCCACTGGAACCGGTTTTGTCAGAAAGCGTCCGTTGTCCGAAGAGCTGTCCATTTGATTCAATGTTAGAATTTCGGATGATCGGTCGTTTTCTGACAAAAGTAGTTCTAGTGGACGACCAGCCTAAACTACCTTAGAATGAAGTCATCTAATGAAGATCAATATAGGGGAATCGTGTCATGCAGTACATACATTCTTGTTTCTACTGACAAAATCAATCTGATTTAAAGAAACTTTCTAGTAGAAAAAAATTCAACTTACATTGCAGTTACAACCGTTTCGTCCTGGAGTTGGACTTCATCAGACGAAACCGTCGTAACTTCAATGTAAGTAACATTTTATTTTCTACTTAAAAGATTTTTTGTATCAGTGTTATAGGTGAATCGTTTCATTGGCTTGATTATATGACGTAATTTTACGGCGGTTAAATGTTTTCGACTTTGTGCAACCAGTTCTTAAGAGTTTCAATTTTATTATTTATATAAACAACAACAATCATGACCAGGTGGTGCAGATTGGAATAAGTGTGAAAGTGCACCGATATAATTATTTACAGAAGTGGATAAAGTTATGTGTTTTAGCAACCACGTGTTCCAATTGAGAAGAACAATGACACACCAATGAGGCAGGCAGATGAAAGACAACACAGAATGAAAGTAAAACCAGGCAAAATGAATAATGAAAATGATGGATTACTATTGGAACAACCAAAACCAAGAGACATGAAGCCGTGAAGACGAGCCGTTGTAACAACGTCGAGACTTTGGGGACGACAAAGGATCGGGTGGTCCTTACTTCCTGGCGGCTGCTTAAGCAAATCGTCCAAGCTAAAGGTTCTTGCGGTATGAGCGGGAGGCACCAGGGGACTGGTGAGGCTCAGCAGGGAGGGTTTGCGAATACCGAGGCGGCCGAACAGCGAGCGAGCAGGCGGGCCCCCACCAGGTCCTGTGCCGGCTCCTTGGCCTTGAACGCCCCCCGCTTGACCTTGAGCCCCGCCCGCCACCAGCTGACCGCTGCTCGTGTACAAAGGTCCGCCGGCCAGCTGCTCTCGCACCGATGGAGTTCGACCCGCACCCAGGCCTGCAACACAAATAAATACATAACCTCAATATTTTGAGCCTTTACGAAGTTACATACAACTGCCTGCAGTTTTTCCATTCCTTCACTTATTGATACAGTCACAAATCATAACAATAAAACTTGGGCGAGGAACTACAGACTCTACTCAAACCATATAATACTGTTATTTTTGCCTAATCCAATGAAGATATTGATAAATTTGACAGCAATATTTCATCCAAATTTGACTACAGTAGAAATTTTATCCCAATGTAGTGATGAAAACTGAATAGAAACAAATATGAGACTTTTGAAAAGTAGGTACCGTACTGCATTTGAGAAACAATCATTCTATTTCCTTCATATTACGCAGATTGAACGCCTTCCTAATACATGGGTTGCAAAACTTGTGAAGACTTACGCAGTAACTATACATTACTATAGGAGCCTAGCATTGATTCATGCTCTTTATTTGAGGGGATGTCAAAACCTGTAGCCTGGAGCATCTACAGCAACTATAATGCTTTTCATCCTTATAGACAATTGGCCAGCTTGGTTTGTTATCCAATTGGAATGCCCGGCAGAGTTGTCATATTGTGTGCTGTTCAATCATCTGTGCACGCATGCGTATTAAACCGATATTTTTAGTCTGATATCACGACTCGGTGTGTGAACTTGGATGATTAATAGTAGAACAGATTATCAGAATTTAAACATATGTTCATCACTGTTAAAGAAGTGTGCATATTGGCAGCGTTGAAGGTGTGTGATTGGCTGGCTGGGAAAGTTGTGGGGTACTCTGTTTCTGTACTCTGATGTCAAGGATGAAAAAAAATCATAAAAAATAACTAATAATGAAAGAATATATCTGATGAAACAGCAGGAACAACCAGAACTTGAATGTTCGTGAATAAATTATCAATGTCAGGTTGAACGTTTCCTTATCACAATTTCTAAGGTTACCTAACGACTGTTTCCCATTGTATTGAATTGTAATGATATTTGTAACGAATTGTAACTATTTTCTTAAAATTGTAAGTAAATGGAAAAAGTTTCAACTCACATTGCCTATTCCTGTCTGCTTCTTCAGCGAGTAATTTCTCAAGTTTTTCAGGAAAATGCCTTTTAGCGCACCAGAAAAGTCCAAGAACACCAAGCACCACAGTTACCGTGATCAAACCCAACCAGAATGGTTCCTGCAGCATTCTCTCGGATAAAGGCTTGTAGGGTATTCGCATCATGAGTCGCCGTTCGCATTTAGGACCTGAAATCAAATTATCAGAATCAAATTTCCAATACTCTTATAACAGTAGAACTTTGAGTTAATGAATCCCGATGTAACACATTTCCCGATATAAAATATGTATTACAGGTTCTCATGAAATGTACTATAGGTACTGGTTCTAGGGTTTCACTCTTATATGCAATTTCTCACGTGATTTTTAATACTTCATGAAATTAATGATAATTTGTAGTTTTAGAAACACTAGCATTGTTACTGTGAAAAAAATGTGGAATATTTCAGAATTTAAAAGTATAAATTGAATATTATACAGAAATTTTTTACACAGGGTGTCAAAAATGGAATATTTCAGAATTTAAAAGTACAAATTGAATATTATACAGAAATTTTTTACACAGGGTGTCAAAAATGGAATATTTCAGAATTTAAAAGTACAAATTGAATATTATACAGAAATAGTTACACAGGGTGTCAAAAAAAATAGTAAATCCTGTACTACCACGGAATTCTACATGACATTTCCATGAAAAAATGCCCAGTAATCATATAGATTTTTCGATATTTTAGAAACATGCTTACTTACTGTCATTAAATACTCAGGTATACGAGTGGTAAAGGGTATCAAAATAATCTGATCTTGGGTAAAATTAACTGAGAAATTCAATAAAACTAGTTAGAAGTTTCTATCAGTGGTTTCCAATATATTTGCCAAAATAAGGTGATAATCATTATTTCTTGAGCTTAATCAGTAGTTTCAACATGCACTAATACTAACACTTTTGAATAGAAATTGTAAATAATTTTATTTTGAATAAATAATGTTCAGTTAAGTAATAGCCAAAAACACAACCAAAGCTAATAAATCGGCATTAAATCAACCAAAACAAACATCACACATTTGAAAAGTTATTATTTTCTTATTCCTTTAATCGTGATTTATGAGTTCAGGGTACAGTTTCAACTATAAGTTAACTGAACACTTTCTATTCAGAAAAAAACGTTGTTGGAAAAAGAAAAAATACGTATGAAAGTATTTGTATCCATAAATATGAAATATTGTATGACTTGTGGAGTGCAAAGTGAAGCGAGCTTTATTTGATAGTAGGTAAATGAACTTAATTCTAGGTATTATAAATAGGTATCTCCTATTACCTAGTAAGACTCCCAGAGGAAAGACTAACGAAGAAACTACTAACTTACCAACAGAAAAATAAAATTAAAAATAACTGGCTGAGAGAGATAGAAGAAGATCTTGAGGAACTTCAACTTACAGAGGATAACATTTTGAATAGGGAAGAAAAAATTATTCTTAAAAATGAGACAACTCAATTAAAAGTCAAAACTCCAAAACAGAGAAATTACAACATCACAGATGAGCAGAGACTTCAGAGATCCGAGAGAATGAAGACATATTGGGCACAGAAGAAACGTTTCCGAAAATGATCTTACCAATTTCGACTAGACTTGCTCCAATGAGGGCTTAAAATAAATAAAAAAAAAGGTATCTCATAATTAGTATTTCAAGCACACTTTGCTCACCTTCCCACCAGGCATGACACCTGCAATAGAAGGTTGTATCGGACCTGGGGATACATTCGCCTCGACCCTCACATGGCTTATCAGCACACGGCTTCTTCTTGGTATCACAGGTCTCACCAATATAGCCCGGCAAACAGTGACAAGTGAAACCGGAAGCAGTCAGTTCACAGCGTCCGTGCAAACATGGTTCCAATTCGCAAACGGTCAACGCACAAAACATTCCTGAGAAAAAAACCCAAGTTGCATCAATAGCTAATATAATAGAGAAAGCATTCCTTTAATTTACTTGTAATGCTTTCTTCATGCAATAGTTGATGATTTTAAGTTAAGTTCTTTCATTTTTAATTTTTATTATCATGATATGTATTAGTAGCATTATTTGCTTGTCTAAATAATATAACAATGCAACTGTAATTTTGCCCATAAGCATCAACACATATATAATTCTAGTATTCATCTTCCACACTGACTTCAAATTCACCGTGATTTTTAAAATCACTTTTACATTAATTTTCAAATCAGTATACTGAGATTGTTTAGGCTAAGGCCACATTACAAGGAGCTTTGCTTGGTGCTAAAAGCCAAGTGACTCGCATAGTGACTGATCATAGTGAACAAACTCATTGCGTACTATTGGAGATGGCCACACTACGAGCGACGAGCATTATGCGAGTACTTGGCTCTTAGCACCAAGCAAAGATCCTTGTAATGTGGCCTTAGCCTAAGGGATCAGAGTAATGCCCAGAGATATTCTGGCATTTGATCTAATTTAAATTATTCTTCGGATGAAACTAATATTTAAAACATAAATTACTTTGAAAAGCAAAATGATATTTACGAATGTATGACAATATGTTACACTATTAATACATTAGTAAAACTGTGTCTGTAGAGTGAAATGACTCATTATTTTCCAATAATGTTGAAATGAATTAACTTTCTCAATGTTACAATACACATTAGTAAAACTGTGGCGTGAAATGTCTCATTATTTTCCAATAATTTTTAAATGTATTGAATTATTCAAGTTGTTTATAATATTGTTTCAAATAGAATATTGAAATAAGTGGATTTTATTAAAATTTTATTGTATATAAGTTTACTGTACAAACTATCTTATGTATTCACAAAACCGCTGTCACACATTTTTGAGTAAATGTTTCGATTTTTACAGTCAGTTACCGGTTTATAGATTAAAACTAACCTAATTTAAAGCTGTAGGTCCATTCACCTCTTATCATCATCCTTCCCATTACCCACGCACAAGCCTAGAGCTTATGTGGGCATCATCACCAGCAAAAAACTTTACTTTACGGATGAAGAGTGTTAAGTGAATATTAGGTTATTTCATTTGGAAGTGATCTAACTAATTGTTTTCCTCCAATGAATTCCTCTCTAATACAGAGTATCATTGATAATTTTATTATTATCATGACAGTTATCACAAATATAACTTTCTCTTCTATCCATGCCTATAAGTATAAATTGATACAAGAGGAGGAAGGAGGAACTCACCAGTGAAATGTCCAATGCACTGACAAGATTTCTTATTGGAGCTGCTGGCACATTTTCCGCCATTCTGACACGGGTTGGGCCTGCATGATTCAACAGCACTATCCGTTGGACCCTGGAGTAGTTTCACTTTATAATTCAAGTCTGAAAAATAAAAAAATAAATAATTAAATTAAGTAGAAGAATCATTACCTATTTGGAAAGACAAGAGACACAGGCAACAACTCATATTAAAAAGTTATTAATATGAGTTCTTATCAATACAACGACGTAGGCTATAAGTTTTAAAGCTATAAATACTTATTTGGGTTCAACCCAAATCAATTAATGAAAATATTAAATTTCTTTGGTTGAAAAACATACTTGTGAAAAACTTTAAATAAAATTAATAAATATGAGTGAAAATAATGAAATATTTAGCAGCCCGCTTAAAACTTGATAGATAAAAGATAAAGGAATATAACAGGATAATCCTTTATCTTCGACCATTGTTACACAAAATTCATTTTTCCTCCTGAATTGTAATGCTTCAAAATTAATGCTCCAGCTATCTTGATCATCGTTGAGCATAAGAGGGAAGAGGTGTTTGGAGTAAAGTAGTAAAGTTTGAAATCTCACTGATTAAATTTAGTCTTTTAAAAACGTTTCAAGCAACAACATGAAATCTCTATCCACAATCCTCTAATATTTATTCTATTCACTTGGTTCAATGAAGACTACAATCTTGATTTGTCAAGTTCCACAACCTGGGAGCAGCTTGAGGAAGTGTTAAAATAGTTGAAGAATGGTTTATAGAAGTTAAGAGTGGGCTATGAACATTTAACAAGAGTTAAAGAATAATATACCGACGACAAAGCTGGGGGAAATTACAGAGTAGTTTACAATGATATTATATTATTCATGAGTATTACCATAGCCCCCTTTAAACTACATGGCCGCAGCCTTCAATGTGACAACGTCGCTGAAATCGGCTTGCATGAGCAATGCAAATCGGTCATGTGTTTGTAGTGTTTTTTATAAGTATGATTTTATAATGAAACCAGCCGGGATTGCGAGGTTATCTTCCGAAATTCCACATCAGGACATCATTCTGAAACTTCTACCTATTAAATGAGCATAACCCTCTTTTCAACTTCTGTAACCCATCCTTCAACTATTTCAATGCAACCAGGTAATAGCCCCTTTACATGGCCGCGGCCTTCAATGTGACAACGTCGCTGCATCGGCTTGCATGAGCAATGCAAATCGGTCATGTGTTTGTAGTGTTTTCTATAAGTATGATTTTATAACCTCGCAATCCCGGCTGGTTTCATTATAAAATCATACTTATAAAAAACACTACAAACACATGACCGATTTGCATTGCTCATGCAAGCCGATGCAGCGACGTTGTCACATTGAAGGCCGCGGCCATGTAGTTTAAAGGGGGCTATGGTATTACCTGGTTGCATTGAAATAGTTGAAGGATGGGTTACAGAAGTTGAAAAGAGGGTTATGCTCATTTAATAGGTAGAAGTTTCAGAATGATGTCCTGATGTGGAATTTCGGGATGTTACATGGTAGTTTTGATATGTTATTAAAACATGTTATTAAATTGAAATGTTATTACTACCTGGTTGCACACTGACAGAAACATTGAGCTTGATCCCTTTTGAGCCGCTTCTCATTAAACTATTAATTTGACGAATTTGTATAGTATTCAGGTACGAGGTAATTGTGAGAGGAGCAACTTCTTCATTTTTCGGAACTTCGCACAGTTTCCACCAGGTGCCGTTTCCACTCAGATCGGCGTAGTTGTCTTTCACCTCAATCTCGCCCATTCCGTCAGGGCAGCTTTTCTTTCCTTCCAAGTCATCCCCTGAAAGTCAAGAAAACAACAGTAAAACAAAAGGCCGGTTTCTCCAACGACAGTTAAACTAATTTTAGTTTAAACTTAGGTTTTACCACTCACTAGAAACATTTTTGTCAGAAAATTCGATGTCCGAACAGCTGACTATTTGACTCAATGTTAGCAACACATATACTGATATATCCAAACAATATCCACGTAGTCAAGTATTGAGAGTACGGTTAATTTCATTTTACGTAGAAAAAGTACGTACAGATTTTAGAGTACGTACAGATTTATTTCATTTTGCGTGAAGATTCATTATGGTATACTTTGCGTTAAGATTTATTTCATTTTGAGTTCAATTATTTTCAGAAGCAGAAAAGTATCAGAGTGTCTGATATCTCCATCATCAATGAGAAATTTACAGGGATTCCGTTAAATAATATTTTTTATTATCTATATAATTATTATTACTAGGATTAAACTCTAGATATTAAGTCGTATTGATGAAGAAAATTAAGAGAGCATATATAGAAGTAAAACAAACTCAATTTAAAAAACTCAAATAACATTAGGTAGTTCTAGTAACATTCATTTAATTTGGCAGATGGCAAATAACTTTCATTTATATAGTAACGGGCAATGTTTTGTTGATTAAATTTGAAAATATGTTTTAACATGTTATATACAGTATTTATGTGAATAAAATTCAACAGAACATCACCCGTTACCATAGAAATGTTAAATGTAAGTTATTCGCCATCCGCCAAATTGAATGAATATACCTATATTTGAAATACAGTTTATTAAGAATGATCTGCAATACCTAAAAGAAAAACATTTATTTTGAAATCCTGATTTGGTACCAGAATATAACAAGGAATGTTAGGAGGTATTTAAAACTTTCAAGTTATAACAATGTTATTTAGCTCACATTATGAAGTATACAATAATTATCATGTATTGTAGCAAATTCTGACAAGATAACCATGAGAAGTTTGAACACAGTACTAAAATAAGAAAAAAAAATACATCTAAATTTATATTCATCTATGTTCGATGTTTCATACTCACATAAACTTGGAACTGTATTATAAAACTGCAGGTGAATGAGCCTCCCAAGAGGAACAACAAGCCTGTCGGTGAAGTCCACTTGAGAAGGGGGATTCAGAGGATAATTGACCCAATTTAAAGTTCCAGTTGTAGTATTTCCAAGATCCAATACCCTTCCCTCGCGTACACTGCTTACTGCGAATAGAATTGTGCTTATCAATACAATAATTTTCTCTAAAGTGCAATATAAAAGAGGAATATTTGCAGTTTAAAGTATCCGGAGTTGAATAATATGATGGTTATCAACCATTGAATTAATATACAATCTGATTGGATTGAACTTTGAACTGGTACGATTCATTCAAAAATTACTTTTGATGAGATCTTATCAAACACAAGAATCACTCAAGATATAAGTTACATAAGAATAAGAATTATTCTTATATAAGTATATAAGTATATAATATAATTATTATAAATCAACTTCCATGATCAATATATTTTACTACAATGTATCAGTATTACTACAGTCTTCTTATAACAAGAAAAAGAAACAAAATGTCTCAGATGGTAGAATAAGGAAAAAATACAACTTTAAATATGTGAAAGTAGCTAACTAAGATAACAATAATATTGAAATAATAACAAGAAAGAGAAACAAAATGCTTGAGATAGTTTGGAATGGAACGTCAAAAAATACAAAAATAGCGTGATGCGTGTTTTCTTTTCTTAAGTAGGCTAACTTAAAGAATGTTCTGATGTGAAATTTTCTACAAATAGTTGTCACTTTTTTATCAATGTGAAGAATGTTTAAAATTAACAATAAGTTCGATTTACTCTTACCAGTTTTGTAAACAGCTCTGAATCCTCTGCCTTTGGGTTCATCGCCTGTTTTCAAACGTATCTGAAGCCGCTCTCCAACTGATAGAAAAACACCATCTGACAACAGGTCTTTTCGCATGAACGGCTGTATACGTTCAGTGCCACCGCCAAGACTCAGTTCTAGCAGAGCATCAGGCAAGCTCATGTCAAAGTCTGTGATCTCCAACCATACTCTCCTGCCAGCTGGGAAAAAGCAAGCAGTAAACGTAAATCTTTCAATTCAAACCATGAAAATAAAAATTATTTCCATTTTTTTATCGCCTCCTTAAAACCCAAAAACAATGTTGCGAAAAGCTCATCAATGGACCATTGAGTGCGAAACGACACATTGTAATGAACCACTGAATTCTCAAATTTCAAAAATTTAAGCCTCTAATTAAGGAACACTTCGCTTCTTAATGAACCACTGAACTCACAAATAACTTGAGATTTTTAAAGTCACTTTCTCTTCAAATATAGTTGTAGCTGAGTAATTGTAGACTTTGTTAGTAGATGGTCAACTTTATCTGTGCCATTAAAGTCGTGCATAGAAATTTGAGTTATAATTATGTAGGCTAACTAAAAAATAGGTACTTGATCTATGAAGGGGATCAATCATCACTCAAAAGATGAATATTCCAATTATGAAAATAGGCCTACAGTATTTTACAAGATGAAGGAAGTTTCACAATTGGTTGTAGAATAATAAATTTCATCATTTACATTTCAATCTATAACCTTGAAAGAATCAAACGAAAACTTGTGAATGAACTGTAGAGCGAATGAAACTTTATGGAACATGTGGACACTGAGTATGAACAGAAATGATATGGAACATTTTTCCTGAGGTTCCGAAATTGATATTATTATTATTATTTTGATAAACAATTTATGAACTAAAGGAAATTGAACAGAAATACTGAATATAAGATAAGCTTATAGCTATAGTCCTATCAGGTGAAATCTATAATGATATTTTTCACTCACCAGGAGCAAGTATAGTGGTGGAACAGTCGAGATGAGCAAGAAGAAAATGGGGATAGTTGGGACTGGTGATGACGCCTTCTTTGGCAGTGAGAGTTTGCAGCGGACATCCAGACACATCGACGGCATGCCACATCAGTGAGTACCCGCCTCCTGATATCGAGTAGTCTGAATGAAACCTCAGTGTAGCTGTATTACTCTCCGAAACAAAATTCAGTCTGCAAAAGAAATCGAATACCGGTAAGTGAAAAGCAAACAGTTATTGCTAGAGCTCCACCCCTATCCTATTGATATATTATTTTTATTGATTATAATATCAAATGATTATAATATCAAATATATATTACCTATATTGAAAAATATTGAACTATCAGAATTTATTCACAAATCTTTAGAACTTTGTCAAAACAACTGAGTAGTTGTTTTTCATTCAGTATTTGCATACAGATGTGAAAATCCTCTTATACATTAAATACTAATTGTATTGAAACTCAATCATAAACTCTAAGAGCCTGGTCACATACGATTGTGGTTTGCTTTTCTTTACTTCTCTTCACTAACAAAGCTACTTTGGTTCACTTCACTTACTCGCATAGTGAATCTATATAAATCGTATGGTATATAGTAAGTGAACTGAAGTAAAGCAAACCAAAATCAAAGTAGCTCTTCTAGTGAAGTGAAGTAAAGCAAAGCCCAATCGTATGTGACCAGGCTTTAAGTGGTATGTATGTATGTCAATGGCGCAACAGCCCTATGTGGGCTTAGGCCTACCAGCTGGTTGCCAGTTTCACATCCACTTGACTGAATCAGCAGAGGTGAATGATCATTAGCTTTAAGTGGTACTGTACTTTTTAAAAACAGAAAGGGGTTTCACACAGTTAATTCCTAGCATATACCTCATTTTATTCCTGAGACTTGAATTAAATTTATTATCATTTTCATCAGAATAGAATGCAAATGAAAATAGGAAAAGTTTTAACAGCATGACAGATTATTTTAACAATTACTTCCTTCTTACCTTTCTAGTTCTGGTGGATCATAATGTCCACACATAGTTGAAGGTGGTGAGAGCTCATTTCTGTTTGAGCCATCACTTAGTTCTAAAAAATCATAAAGGCAGTGCGTTTGAGGCTCAAGGTCTAGCCTTGTAAAATGAATAACAATGCGATGTGCTTCTGGTCCAGTAATGTTCACCCAATAGTCCAGGTTGTGGAAGTATGGAGCTGGGTATCTTGGAGACGTCAATCGCCCTCCTGTGCCGTTTACTGTGCCATTCAAATTCAGTCCTGTCCCTGAAACTGTGAAGATTTATATTCTGAGATACATGTTTAGCATACATTAAAATAAGTTGCTCTTGGCAAAAATAGTGAATAAGCTATTAATAAATGCCAAATTTGATAACTAACTTACGTAAATAGTTACTTTTTGAATAAGTTGACGTAACGAAAACAGCAATAGCCTACCTATAACTATTTTAATAAAATTACATCGTGTATGAGTCAATAATAATACATTAGGCTACTGTACGGGTACAACAGTAGGCTACTCATGTAGAAATTTAAAACAATAGTAAATAAATAAATAGTAAATAAACCATAGTAAAACAATAATAAGATAATTTTTACGCTTCAACTATTATTGAATTTGTAAATCGTTCAATAGCTAGGTCTATTTCATCCATTTATTGTCTTACAGAATTAAGGAGAAAGATGTAATTTTATTCGAAGCACTTCAAACCAGTTCTAGAGTGTTTGATACAGTGTACTATAAATTATAATAACTTGTTATAGAATTTCTCAAGACATAAAAAATATAGATTAGAACAATCAATGCAGTTTTTTATTCTTGGATCATAAGTTTCCTACCTTAAAATGGTAGGTACTTACAACGTTCCAGTAGCATATTAGCTTCATTTTTGGTTTTCTGAAGAAATATGAATATTGACTCACACAAAATACACAAACAAAACAAGACATGACTATAAAATGAAACTGTTAAATCTTCAGAACTATGCGCAATGTGCAAGCGAACAGGCACAAAAGCTAACAGCACGCTTTCTAACAAACTAACCTAAAAACTAAAAACTGACATGTGGATGTGACATATGATAACCAAAGAGAATAAGGTTAGCTTTAGCTTTGAAGAGACGCCTTAATTGATTGACCATCCATTCTGGGGATCAGTAATCTTCCGAATAATTCAAAATCATAATTCAGGCCTATAACTTGACAGTATCAATTTTTGCTGATTTTCTATTACACCATCAAATTTTCCATCATGGTTTTTTGATAAAAAAAAAGAGCCACTGGAAATACCCGAGATACAAACCGTGATAGATGGATGAGAATGTAGACTAGTGACGCGCTCAAGTGAGAAACAGAGTGAACGATCGAAGGGGATCGAAGTTAGATGGGTTATCATTTAATCATATTTAATTATATAATAATGTAAAAATGCCTGTTTTCATACCAATCATATTTGAAAAATATTCCAATAAATTATAAAATCAAGGCTGATTTTTAGATAACTTCAGTAGTTATTTCAAGAGAAAAAAAGCAATGATCTTTTAATTTGATTGTCCTTCCAAAAGACTTCCCTGCCAAAAGAGAGTGAAGTAGATAATGATAATATAAAATGTAATTGATTGAGTGTAAATAGTTGGAATATAGAGGTTATGAAATGTAGATACAATGTAGTGATTCAATTAAATGTTACTTATGTGAAACAGTTGATGTCTTTTGAATAATCATGATTGTTTTTATACATGCGATATCAATTTATTGCCAAAAGCGGGAAGTTTGACAGAGTCTAAGTGAAGTGGAGAGTCTAAGAGTGGAGTGGACAGAGTCTAGCAAAAAGATGACGAAAATGCTAAAAAATACTTTAACCTGTTTAATACATTCATTAAAATACCCTGAAACCACGAAATAATAGGTAGCAATAGAGTATTAATGATGGGCACCCTAATGATTTAATTGAATTCTATCTCAAAATCGTGTTTTGCTCCTATCTTACAATGGTAAAATCCCTTCCGATCATTCACTCCGTCTCTCACTTGAGCGCTCTACAAGTCTATACATTCTCACCCTCAATAATGCTTTTTTGTTGTCCAGAAACTCATGATATGCGCCTCTAACAAGACAGTTTTGTTTCCAATGATATAATAATAATAAATTTCAAAGCACATCGAATTAAATAAAACAATAAAGCTTTGTTATGACTCAAAAATAGAACGTATTCTAAATCGACTAAGACAAACAACACTTTCTATTATGCGGTATTATTCTCACCTACTTCAATACTAAAACCTGTCCCACTAGTTTGAAGTAAACAACTCTAGTCGAAACAAAACTGTTTTGTTTGAAATGGTGTACATTGGATTGGACCTTAGCCTACCTTGATTCTCTTTCTTGCATACATATCCACCAATGGAGCTGCAATCCTGTGCCTGCCAATACAATCCACTGGGTAGTAGAGGAGTTGGTGTGCTCGCCCATTGCATGCCCAGGCATGCTGGCGACGATGAAATAGCTGGCTTTTTCAGCCATGCTGTGAAAATGAAATTCACTTGATTCAAAAATCGCAAAATCTGAATTATTGAACAACACTGTAGTCAATGCATGAGATCACTATCATTAATAGTAGACACACAACTAAGCGCTAATACAGCAAAACATTGTGGGTCAATGATATACTCTATTAGAACATCATAGCTTTACTCAATTATGTTGATTATAATATTATTTTTGAATAATACTATATTGGCTAGGAGGGAATGTTTGTGAATGAATGAAGCGTATTGAATGTATACATTGCCAATGTTGTTTTGTTGGAGAGAATGAATTTTTTTATGATCATGATTTTTGGTTCTAGTGTGGCCTAGTTAGAAGAATATCATGATTGTATTGAACTCCAATAGGAATAGAATTTGTTTATTAGTGAGAGAAAAAACAATGGAGTAATTCTTTCCTAGGTATTTGAACCTTGATCTACTCAGATCATGCATTGTGATCACAGATTTGAAAAAAAGCACTTTGGCATCATAGAATATTGCATCTTCAATATCTGGTTATATTTTATTCATTTTTTATCGCATGGATTGCAATTTCTCTTTTTATTAAGTTATTTTTCATTTCTTTTATTTAGTTTTTATTTTCTATAATTGATTGCTAGAACAAGCAAGTTGATATTTTCAAATGACAATGAAAATGGCAATTGAAACAAATGACAATCAACAAAAGTGAAAGATCTGAAACAATCAATAATAATTTTATTATTACAAACTGTTTATCACAATGAATTCAATAGTAGTGTTCCTACAACCGAATCTGGAATGTAATCTAGCTTTGGAAGAGTTCAATGGATGAATATCAAACAGAACTTGAAGTTATCATTGTTGATTGTTGTTTATATTTTTAACATTTTTCTTTAATGATGATAATTCTTGCAGAATTTTACCTGTATAAGTCATGGGTGAGTTATCCACCCAGTGCCAATCGTCTGGTCCTTGCATTTGTCCACCAAGCCAGTAGATTGCATTGGTTGAGTAGTCACGTGACTCACGGATCTTTGCTACGATAAATCGCTCTTCTTCGGGGCTATTCACACTGGCTAGATCGGCCTGTAAAACAAGAGAATGTATATGACATTGCGAGTCGAATGATCGAACAAGAAGTAAGTTACATTAATAAGTGTGTAGAAGTTATCAGTTGAAAAAAGAATCAAATGATAAAGTTAATCTTTATAGTGTTATCCAATCACATCCATTCCGTTCTATACATCCTATATCCTTGCGTAAATGTGAACTTTGTAATTTTATTTACACAAATTATGAAGGAATTGAAATTTCATAGTCTTATACTTAAGATTTGAAATGTGGTAGGCCTGTGTACAATATAGTAATGATAGACCGCTAGATAACAGAGAATTTCATGGTTAAATACTACTACTTTATTCATTATTACTACTATCATTATTTTCAGTGCTACTGAATATAATTATAACCCCCTTCATAATAATAGAGTTTAGCGGAAGAATAGAAGAAAGTAGCCTACCGCACATATCAGACATGAAACAATTAAACCTGGCAATGAATAAATACAGAAAGTCGCAATTTGTCAAACAGCAAGTCAGCATCACTCAATTCAACCTTTAAAGATTTGTAATTGAGTTACTGACATTCATTTATGATTTCTAATGTCATTTTGATAAGTTTTAATGGGAAGTTTCAATAGCAAGTTTTATCATCTACCAAAAAGCTCATAGAATGATTTAAAGTTGAATTAAATTGAATTTATTAATATCGAATAAATTTTTAATGTATATGGAAGATCCACATTTTTAAAGAAATCGATGAAGCAACACTGTAAATTGAAGATTGCTGCCTGTTGCCTATATGCACTTAAATTATTATTAATAAATTATTAATTATTAATAAGTTATAAATAAATTAAAAATTATAAATATAATTTATAATAATATTAAATATTAATTATAAATTGAATTATTTATAAATTAAATATTCTTCCCATTCATCCTCTTCATTCTACACGTTGTTGATTGTAAAAAAGAGCCAATTAGTAAGGTCTCATTAGCACAAGTCGATCTCTTATTAATAATAAACTCATCAGAGCTGAATTGATTAAGCTAGATTGCATCATCAGGATACCTCAACGAAGTTCATCTTTTTTCCTCGCTGGTTTGAGCTAGCAACTTGAGTTCTTGCCGGGACTCTCATCCAATTTTATCACAGTAATTATCTCCTCTAGCACCAAGTTCAACTCCCAGAGGGTATGCTACCTGGTCGGCACCTGTTGCTCAATGCCTTTGTCAACAGTTGCAATTGCTTTGCATATTCAACTAGAATAACGCCGCCATCTCCAAGTCATATCACACGCGACGACTTAATAATTGACTCAACTGTTACACACATGAGCTATGAGACGTTTGCTTATTGCAGTACATGATATAGTTGAATAACATCACATCAACAAATTGAGAGAATGTAAGTGAATTCACTGACATTAAATTTGAATTATGTTACATAACACACTTCATTAGAAAAAAAATAATTATATGTATACTTCAAGTATATTATTATCCAATAAGTTATATACTGTTTTTCAATCCATCAAGGGGAGCAATTATTTATTTATTTTATTTATTCTTTCACAATTGTCACATTACAAGTTTTGAGTTTCACTCATAAGATTGGTGACATGTCAATGCTTACACTAATGTTATATCTAAATTATCAAATATGTCACACATTAGACATTCAACAGTTGAATAACTAGCCACGACTCTCAGCTCTATTGGTTGTCAAAAGTACTAACGAAATTATTAACATAATAATAATTGAAAATGAATCTTTATCAGCGAATGATAATGTATTGTCATTTTCAATGCAAAAGTATTCTAGCATCAATAAATTATAGGTAGATAGTCTCGATTACAATATGAATGTGATGATAATTGAGTAATATTGCAGGTTTCTTACACTTTTCAACTATAAAACAACCATGTATTTTCTAACGTTATTAAAGTAAAATGTTCGAAACGTGCGTTCAAATTAAAATAGTGCTGAGAAGTTTCAGGACAGTGGCAATTTCTGACTTCACTCCTTTCCTAAGGAAAACATTGTTCCCAGATTGAGAAGTGAAGAACATGTTTTCAATCGTGTATCGTTCTCTACAATCTCATTATTTGTATATACACTCTTTAAAAATAGAATTGTGCGAATCTAGGTTAACTAGATGATTCTCTAGGTTAACTATTTACTCCCTGACTCAATTTAGAAAATCAAGTTTCTCATAATCACGTCTCTAAGCTTTTGACTTATCCACTATTTGACCACTCACTTTCGTTGATTCTTGTAGATAGGAGAATCGAATAACAAATCTTATAGACCTACTTGTTTCCTCTGATTTATCACAATCTGCGATTTTCAGGATTCAAATCAGTCTCGCCTGAAAATGATTAATCTTCATTGACAAGCTTCTCTCAGGGGCGTCATTTGGGGAGGGCAGGGGGGGGCATTTGCCCCCCCTGATTTCTGGGTTACAGAAAATATTCTGTACTAGCTAATGTACAAATGAGCATTTCATCCGGCAAACACCCCCCCCCCCCGATGTTTGCCCCCCCCAAGGTTTTGGTGAAATGACGCTACTGGCTTCTCTTCAATTGATTTCCTTCTGAGATTTCCAGGATTTAGAACAGATTCTCGTAGGAATTATTAGTATTCAGTGACAGGTTTCTTCCCTTGTTCTGATTGAAGGAAGTCACTTATTAGTCTCCAGCATAGAAATTCAAGTATTGTCGCCCATTGTAAAGAAATGGGATGTTGTAGACCCACTCATTCATTATTAAAATGCCCTTAATTTTTTTAATATCAAGTTGATAATGCATTCTGAGGCCGAATGAGAATTTCCATTTCACTACAACTCAAGGGTTGCCAACAACCACTAGACAGTTGTAACGGAAGCTGAATTTGCATAACCTCGCCCAATTACTCCACAAGAGTAGTCTGTTCAGTTGTAGACTAATGATAAAATGTGGCCCCTGCCGCAGCACGTACTCAGTAGGCTGGAGCATCTAGGTCAAGTCAAAATAGGTGGCGAGTAATCGGCCATTAATTTTCAAGCCGCTGCAATGGCAATGATAATGTTGGTTTGAGCGAACTCAACTCCTCCTTTTCGATTCTTGTGCACCAGCCAGCCGCCATTTCACAGTGGAATGAATCCAACGTCGTGGAATTATCATATATTGCAGGCAAAAACTGGAAAGGGTGTTATTAATGTGGAGACGAAAGCCATTTCCAAGCCTACCCTGTTTCTTTCTAGTGGTGGTAGTTTTACAGCTTCCTCTTTACACCCTATTTATTAAAATCTCTGTATACAACTTCACCGCTGGCAGAGTTCCCGAAAAGATGACATGCCTCCGTTACGTTTGCTTAATGTGCAATGTAAATTACAGACAGCTTCTCATGTTTCTTTTTGTGGCAGCGCGAGCTATCATTATAGAGACGACCCTCACTAATGATAATAATCCGAGGTGAGGGAATTCACGGTTATGGAACGGTAGCATGTTATTCAGATTCGGAAAGTACACTGTTACACATTTCGCGCTCCATACCTCGAGGGGTTTGAGCCATCCATTAGCGTATGACACGACTGGAGAGGCGATTTGCATGATATCACATTTTTATTCATCCTGGAACAGTAATGTACCGTGATGCATTAGTGGGGGCATCCTCCATGGTTACCCGCTTGCAATGATACGCGTTGGAAGATGAACATGAATAAACATCAAACACTGAGAGAGAAACTTTTCGGAATCATTCGAGAATTTATCTGAATCATGCATTGTTCTCGTGTTCATGGTTATTTATTTATTTAGCGTATGGCTTTTTATAGTGGGGAGACCCGAGTAGGGTTGTTCCACTTCACCAACATAACCAATTATCTCTTGATAGGGAACATGGTAAAAGTTTGTTTTCACTTAGAAAAATGTGTTCATGGTATGTATCCAAGTTCAATAAACAATAGAAAAATATCAAGGAAATCACTCCAAGTACTTAAAAAACTGCGGAAAATAACTGAGTAGGCTACGGTAACTCAGAAATCTGTATCGGTCCTCTAAAAAAGATTCTCATCTATGCGAGATGATTTCTATTCATCTAGCTCTATTTTTCTTCATAATTTTCAACTATTCTTTTATCACATATGACTATTTTTATCTAGCTCAATTATTATTGATGTTATTCTTGTTGGAAAGAAAAACAATAAATTTGATAGTATGAAGATAGCAGTTGCTCCTTGATTTCATTAGCATAAATTTCTTCTAAGTTCTTCTTAGAAAGGAGCTTCCAATGGATTTATGAAGTTCATGAGCATAGAAAAACATAAAATCCGTAAATATTGAGCAATCAAATTCAAGCGAACAATATATCAAGCAGCGTTTCCTTGTGGTAGGAATATAAAATCAAGATAATAGAAGGAATTAAATTATAGAAGCTAATTTAGGTGATCTTGATAACCATTATTTCATTATTCAATACTGAGGAAATAAAACCATCAAATAATTTATGTAATTGTTAATCTTGATCCAATTTTGTGAATTGGTCATGCTAAGTTGATGACGAATATGTATAGCCAACATACATAACGGATTCCTATTCATTTTTTATTAAGGCTGTGCATCAGCTTAAAAAAAACTTTTTTATGGTGATATTTTTCTAAGTTTTACGATTTGGATACTATCAAGCTATCAAAATGAAATACTTTTTAGAGGAAAAAAATTTTTTCTTGTTCATTAGTTTTTGAGATATGGGCGTCTAAAGTAGAAATTTTCGGGGAAATTGATCTCAAAATTGGTTGCAAATACAATTATGGAATTTTAAGCATACGTGCTTGAAGGTATTGTCTATCACTTGACATAATTAGTTTCTCGAAATATCAACTTGTGAGAAAAATAACAAATTTTCAATTTAATTGAAAATTGAGTTATTTTTTTAAAGAAATTATTTTCGAAAATATTTTTTTTCAAATTGGTTATTTTGAGAAACCAATTATGTCAAGTGATAGACAATACCTTCAAGCACGTATGCTCAAAATTCCATAATTGTATTTGCAACCAATTTTGAGATCAATTTCCCCGAAAATTTCTACTTTAGACGCCCATATCTCAAAAACTAATGAACAAGAAAAAAATTTTTTCCTCTAAAAAGTATTTCATTTTGATAGCTTGATAGTATCCAAATCGTAAAACTTGGAAAAATATCACCATAAAAAAGTTTTTTTTAAGGTGATGCACAGCCTTAAGACGATGAGCCTGTAACAACCTGTTGATTCCAAGCTTGATGTAATAGAAAGAAAGAAAGAAATGTTTTTTATTGCCAAATAAAAATATTAATTCACAACATATTTTTCAACAATGCACGGTGATTAAGCAAATGTAAAGCATAATAAAAATCAATGGCTTGGATCGCAGTGACCAGAAAAGAGCCTCTTGAACAATTATATGGACAAGCACATGAACTTGAATTTGGTCTACTGTACTATGACAATGGCATTTTTCTAATTGCAGCAGTCTGTTTACCGTTCAAAGTGGGTTATCTACTGATGGATGAGGGGTAGTACTTTTGCAACGAGTGTGAAATTGGGTGAACAGATGCCAAATTGCTTTTACCAGATAATGGAATCCATGCCAAATTGGCGCCCCACTCATTCTCTCTATAAACCTCTCTTTTCATCTTTAATTCAGTCACTATACGCAAAACAGCACCTTTTTCCCACCCTGGTCGGTATGCTTTCACAGACAAATCGTTCACTTGACCGCGCCCAGTTACTTCCATTGTTCTATTAGCAGTCAGCCACGCTTCTGCTTTTATTTTGCATTATTTTTCCCGTACTACATCTACATTGCTTTCGCTATTGGATGAAAAAACTTTCCTTTCAATTGCTCTCACCACATCAGCATATAAATACATATATTTCATATAAATGTATATGGAACCATAATATGTATAATTCTATGGTTATCAGGGCCTTGCGGTCATAATAATTATGTATAATAGTGATTGAAAGATGAAAACAAACTGTTTCATCTTTATCATAGAATCTAACTGATTATCTGTGATTCAAGCCATCACATACACTCTACCTAGACTTTTAAAAGCTTTTTTGAATCTTTCCCATTTTCATTAGCATACTTCATAATTATATTGTGAACAAAGTACCTGTAACCCTTTGAGAATGTTTAAAATGTGTTGATCTACAAGATTCAAGTAATATTTTGAAAGTAAATGATTGCATGTCATATCAATACAAGAATTTGTTTTTCATCGTAACAAAATTTTTGCAATTCGTAACAAAATAATCTGATCCTCTTGGAAAGAAACCCATCAGAAGACTGGTCAGGATAAATTTCTATTGTTATCAAACTCAATGTATTGAATTTCTTATTCAGAATAAAAGTATAGAAATTTTCCTTTCTCTTGAGCCTAATCAATTTACTGCGAACAAAGCATCTGTAACACTTTGAGAATGTTTAAAATGTGTTGATTTTCAAGATTCAAGTAATATTTTGAAGGTGAATTATTGCAGGTCATATCGATTCAAGAAAATTTTCTCTGATTTTTTTGCTCGTTTAATTCCTTACAAAATAATCTGAACTTGGAAAGTAACCCGTCAAAAGACTGGTCAGGATAAATTTGTATTGTTATCAAATTCAATCTATCGAATTTCTTATTCAGAATATAACCCTATAGAAATTTTAAAATGAATAATAGACATCTTACACAACATTAATTGATAACAGCTATGAAACAAATCATTAATAACTGTACGGATAAGATGGGACAAACAGAGAAACAGGGTTTCGATTCCAACAAGTTGATTCCCAATTATTTCAAAGATATGACTCACTTTCATCTCTTCGCAGATTTGTTTTGCTGTCTGCCACGTGACTTCGGGGTAGCCTGCAAAAAGATAGCAGCTGTTGTTGAACATTTGAAGCCTATCGTCGTAGCACTCCGAAGAAGCTGGAAAATAAAGATGAATCCTATTATTAGTATTGGTCTTGGTATTAGTCTGAGTATTGGTTAGAGTCGCTTAGTAAGTATTGTCTCAGTAACCGATAAAAATGAGTAACCGATTAGAAAAGGGTGTAACAGTCAAACCTGCATTTATGAAATGACTGAAAAATAAAGGGATAAATATTTCAAATTTGTATTGTTAGTATCTTAATCTAAATTAGAAAGCATTCAAGAAACAACATTCAAATTGTCATTCCCGATTGAGACATTCTTGTATAGGCGATTTATGAAAGTGCACATCATGAAGCATACGCTGAGCCAGCGATGAAAAACATTTTCATCTCTCTGGTTTTGTGAATAAACAAAATTTCCGATACTGGAGTGTTGAAAACCCTCAACAACTCCATCAAAAACCACTCCATTCAAGCAAGGTAACAGTTTGATACGCAATGTCCTCATTGGGAATCATAGGCCAGTATTTTGTTTTGAAAACAGGGAGCAAATTTAATATGAATGCACAACGCTGTTTGGAAATGTTACATTCAATCTTCAATCCTCAACTCAACAGTCAACATGGAATGAACAATGAAACCTTATTCCAGCAAGACGACTCCACAAGTCATACAGCCCATGTGAGCATGAATGTTCTCAAAAATGTTTTTTTTTTTTTTTCAAATCGGGTGATATTCCGAAATGGAGAAATTTCTCCATGAAATGACGGGCAGTTTGAGAAATCGCCCATACAAGAATGTCTCAGTCGGGAATGACAATTTTGTATGTTGTTTCTTGAATGATTTCTAATGTAGATTAAGATAGTAACAATACAATTTTGAAATATTCATCCGTTTATTTTTTACAGTCATTTAAAAAATGCAGGTTTGACTGGTACACCCGTTATTACTCTTAACAGCAACATCAATAGAGAATTTTTTTGTAGAGTTCTTGTTGAATTCAATGCTGTAAACATAAAATAGTGGAATTGACAATATAATTTAGTGTTGTATTTGAAATACAGAATTATAATATAAGAATATAAAGATTGAAAAATTTTTCACACAAAAGGGAAATCGGGCGAGAACGTTGCATGGACATAAAAATATTATCATCTACTCTAACAAATAGAAGCCTTTAGAAAAATAATGTAGAGTCGATCAAACCAAATTAACAGATTAGAGAAACGAATTACCACAAATAAAAATATACATCAGATGAAGGATAGCCCTTCATCTGTGTTTCTACCATTGTTGAGACTCTATTGCGTCGGCCACTATTTGCTTAGTTTTCATGAAATTGAAAATGGGGGATGCATTTGATAAAATCTATATCTAGAGTAGAAAGAGTCTCAAGTATACTACTACTACCCAACACTAATCTAAAAATTAATCACTATAATCTAACATTGAATAAGATAATATTCAGCCATGTTTGAAGCATAGAGCGGCGATCAGCAATATTAAGCGAAGAAAATGAGATTCAATTCAATCAGTGGAAATCTGAAAAGTTTGGGAAATTCCTTCAACTTCAGCTTCGATACCGGTACTTGAACACAACGCTCGAGGAGTCATGATTAAACCAGCAGTACTCTTGAACAATTAACGAAGTTTGAAAGCAATTACAGTATTATTCCTGTTATGATGTTCAGTTGCAGGCGAAGGTGTGCATGTTCATCTAATTGAATGTTGATCATCAATTACACAACTCGCTCAAGAAACTTTCGGAGTTCTCAGAACCACTATAATAATAATAATTCCGTGTAACCTGGCTGGCTCAGGTCTGGTGTCAGAGTTTTCAGGTCACTCCTGATCAGTTCAGGGTCTCTGACGTGACTGAAAAACTGAGAACTGAAATCTAGTAATTATCAATAGTAGTTCGAATGAATAGAACCACTGTGTAAGCGTCAACATTAACACAACAAAATTCAACTGTCAGGTATGTGACTCAGAGAATAGTACATTAATTGATATTCTATTTTCCTGGGAATACAGTAGACTCATTAAATGTCTGAATTGAACAGATTCTTTACTCTGTAATGACACACAGCTTTAAAAAAATCTGAATCGTTTCGTACTTAGTACGGTTTGTTGATGGATTAGTAGGTTTCCTAACAATCCTTTGACAACAAAGGATTGTTATTAACATTGATTCCTAACAATCCTAGCAGTTGATGGGGAAGCAGGATAATAATAACTAATAGGCCTACTAGGAAACATATAGTAATTGATTGCACCAGCAATCATTCAATCATTCTAATTACAAAAAGAGTATCTGAGATGAGATTTTTTATGTTTTTAATGAATTTCAGAACAACTTATTTTTATCTGAGGCTCAAAATGTGTCAAGCCCAAATTCCATTTGAGATTAGGAATGTAGAACACTTCAAATCACCTTATTTCCATCTGAGGCCTGGAATGTGAACTTTAATAGTTTTCTTAGTTTCTCTACAACACACATAGTAACCGGAGAGACATTTAATTCACCACATCCAAGGCTGTTAACCACGTAGACGATCTTGCCGATACTAGGGAACTACTGTACTTTCATAGAGGATGAGGCTGTCGTATTCTGAAGGCTGATGTATTATGGAGATTTCTCTGATGACAAGGTTGGTGCAAAGCCCTTATAATCGTGTCAAGGTAATCTATACTTACAGGGATGATGCCCTGTCCCCAGGGGCGTCATTTGGGGAGGGCAGGGGGGGGGCATTTGCCCCCCCCTGATTCCTGGGTTACAGAGAATATTCTGTACTAGCTAATGTACAAATAAGATTTTTATCTGGTCAAATTTTAAAAACTTAGCGGCGGAGTAAAAATCTTAGTATTCTTGTAATTTGAAAATAATATTAATTTATTACACTATTTAACTACTATTAACGTTCTTCTAACACGTAATATTCAATAGTACTTATTAGTGTACACATGTAGGTCTGAATAATAACAGCAGAGCCAATGTTTTATTTTTAATACGAACGTCTGAACGTATTGATCACGTTTATCGTTTTTATCTAAGATGACCAACTTACCAGAATATTACTATGATTCTGTCTGTTGTCAATAATAATTGTCGTTTCGCATTGATTTTCTGCGTTTATTTGGGGAAATGTTACTCATAATTTTGTTATAAGTTAATTCAAAGTGCATTTGACATTTAAAATAAGCTTGAACCCCTCTTTTTGGTTTCAAAAGTACTCAATTTTCCGGGGGAGGACCCCCCTCTTTGGTGGAGGGTATTCCATACCCCCCACAACCCCCCCCCCGGTGTTTGCCCCCCTCAAGGTTTTGGTGAAATGACGCCACTGCCTGTCCCTGAGGTGTCTACGCGATACAGAGATGACGGCAGTCTTCGTTATTAATGTTCCAAACCATCTCACTCTATCTGTGCTGGGCTTTATAACATAATCCCACGCTTCTCTGTGATATTGGTAATAAAGTGAGCGATGAAACTCCTATTGAGTAACGGTTATTAAAATTATAACTATCAATGGGTGTAACGGGAATCTTCATTCGATTATGGAAGGGAATAATATTTTGGAGTTACTCTGTGGTATTGGTGATAAAGTCAGCTATTGGTGATGTACTAGTAAAACCTGTCTAAGGCTAGGCGTACACCGGTTAGTCAAGACAAGACGAGACAAGACAAGACGAGACAAGACAAGACGAGATTAGTCACGTTTAGTCACATTAATTCACATAGTTGCTTATGAAGCAGCACACACTGATGCAATGACCAATCAGTGTGTGTTGCTTCATAAGTAACTATGTGAAGTACTGTGATTAAACGTGACTAATCTCGTCTTGTCTTGTCTTGACTGACCGTTGTACGCCTAGCCTAAGGCGAACCCTGTGTAAGACGGGAACCTGTTGAAACGAAATGTTTTTTCAGGTCCTAAGGAATTTTGTATAAAGGTGAAAGTACCTTTGTAAGCCGGAAACCTGCTAAAACGGAAAAGTTTTTTCAGTTCGATAGAGTTCCGTCTTAGACAGGTTTTACTGTAGTAACTTATTCGATTAAGTAACTAAGATTAGTAACTTCTATTGAGTAACGGTATTCAACATTTAACTATTGATGAGTATCAGAGGAATTTCATTCGATTATAAGAGGGGATAATATTTTGGAATAACTCTGTGATTGAATGAAGAAAGAAAGAAAATGGAAAACCATTTTTAGCATAGATATCATGATTCCAAAAATTGATATTATTAAGGAATTTGTTGTCTTCTATAATACAGAAGTCATGATTAGTTTCGGATTAAGCAATAATTATAAATTACGATTGAATATAATTCCTATGAATCAGAGGACTCAGTTAGAGGATCGAGAATTTTCAAACGAAAGGAGCCCTTCTAATAGTCAAGTATATGAAGAAGATGCTCACATCTTTGAATAACATGACAAGCTCTAAGGGACACATTTCATGCTTATTTGAGCAGCATATTGATCTATTAATCTGATGCCCATATTTTTATATTGCAAGAGTTTCTAAATACATTCAATTTTGTAAATTTTCAATTGCTTAGTCATGATAACATGAAAATTCTTGCCACTCAGTTCAACAGGAATTCATCTAGCCGCAACTGGAGTGGTTTTCCAAATAGTTTTTTCCTCGAGAAGGCAATTGCATACAAGTTGCCGTCAGGCGGAAGTTTCACTGCCATTTTCTCGACTCGAAATATTCTCATGAGACACTCTTTCCACCCAACCCACGCCTACTATATCGGTCGGGCTCCTTTCACCCTCTGTAACATGCGACAGACAAGCTCTCTCGTGCATCAAATTTCTTCAACTCAATTTGTTTATCGGATGAGCTTCTACAACTCCCATACTACCAGTGTTACTCCTGCTCATCCCAAGTTTGCCAGGAAAAAGGGTTTTCACTAGTTTATCTATCTTTTTATCTTATAAAATGTATAAATAATTTCTGATAACAATGACAATGTTATAAAAATTTCAGGAAAGACTATACGTTATTGGTCTGTTGCTCAAAAATCCATTTTTCAAGATCGATTGATCAAGAAGATCAATATTTCAACAGAAATTGAATGATTAGAGAATGTATAAGGGACGTGAATTCTAAATCGAATTTTATATTTTATTATACAGAAGAGGTGAAAAGTATGGAAACGGCTTAATGTTCCTTATACAAAGGTAATTTAACGGTAGGCGACATTGAGAATCATACTCATTGCCGATGGAAATTTATATCGAAGTGCGGTTTTCGTCATTCGTTTTGCATTGAATTAATGTATAATACAAGTATGACCAACTTCTCATTGAAAAAGAATGAACTTACATTCAAAATGGCGGAATAAATATGGCGGACACAATTTTTAGAGTTACAGTTAGATTTCAATTCGAGTTCGATCTCCAATGTCACCTACCTTAAAATTACCTTTGTATGTGGAATATCAAGCCGTTTCCATACTTTTCACCCACTCTGAAAATGTAAATACTCGTACACGTCTATTTAAACATTCGAATATTTTTGAAACGGTTTGACGTATCGAAGTGCGGTTTTCAACATTCATTTTCTCTTGGAATTCTGTATCGAAATCATGGAATTAGAAAAATGGAATTAGATTCAATATGGTGGAACCAAGATGGCGGAACATATTTTCAGAGTCACAGTAAAATAGAATTTCAAATGAGTACTCATGTCAACTACCGTCAAATCTATATTAATAAAAGAGAGTTGGTGTCTGTACGCTCGCTTATAACTCGAGAACGGCTGAACCGATTTAGATGATTTTGGATTCGTTTGAATTTTTACAGCACTGGTTAACATAATATGTATTAAAATATAAGAAAATCCCTTTATAATTAATAAATAATTAGTAAACTAATGACCTAACCTATCAAACATTTACAGACGGATGTTTTGAAATTGCCGGCCAAGCGTAGCCGCTTCGAAAGATGATGATGAAAACACAGCACTCTCATTCAATGCCTCGGTAGCTCAGTGGAAAAAACTCTGCGTCTGATGCTAGAGATCGCGGGATCGAATCCCGCTACCGTCAAATTTTTTTGCTCTAGGTTTTCTACTCTAATTATTTTTTTACGCTAGAATCATCAATAATAAAAATGAGTTATCGTTCGTATCATGCATGTTTTATTGGTTCTAATTATAAAATTGAAAAATATATATAAAATAAATTAAAACAAAAAATTATTGATTATATAAAATAAAAATACATTGATTATATTAAATCTCTTTTACTGTGACATTTTTGTGGGGAGGGTGACATGAAGGGGACATTTAGGAAAGAAAGGGGTGAAATGAAGGGGATTTTTGGGGTTGACATTTTGTGGGGAATAAAGGGGCATTTGGGGATGACATTTTTTAGGGGGTGTCATGAAGAGGGGGACATTTGTAGGGAGAAGATGGGGGACATTTGTGGGGGGGGGGAAGAGGGTGATACGAAGTTCACCGGGACACCTAGTTATATATATAAGCGAGTTAATTTTACAGCTCCAGCCGTTTCTCGCATCCCATCTGCCATTTGTTTCGGTTCATCCAATCCCCATAAACCAGATTTCTGTCTACCATATCAAAATACACTTGCTTATTCCATAGTTCGGGCGGTCTACCTCTTTTCCTTCTTCCTGGTGGATTCCAATTCAATATCCTCTTGGGCCACCTCTCTTCTGTCATTCTTTGTGTATGTCCCAACCATATAAGGCGCTTTTTCTCAATTTGCTCCACAGTTGCATCCAGTTTTCCTATTCTATCTCTTATTTCCAAATTTCTCACTCGATCCATCCTTGAAACACCGTCAAATTACCTTCTTTAAAGAAATATTGAGCCGTTTCCATAATTTACACTAACCCAACTCTGTATAGTAACAAAATTGACCTTTGTTTTGACTTAAGTTTTCTGGAATGACGAAATTTGGCCGTATAAAATGTTATATTCGCTTCTATTATAGGACTATTATTACTGGGTTCAAGCATAATTTGTGCTCAATCACGCAGTGTCATAAGCCGAGTTGCATCACGCTTTACTGCACTGCATAGAGACCCATTAATAACAATCACATGACAAACAGCAATCTCAATCAAGATCAGGGAGGGGATGGTTCGTAATGCGGTGGAAAGGGTTTATGTTATTGTCTAGTGGTTACCATTTAATTGAAACTGAGATATTTCGAAAGAAAGCCGATTGCAGGAAAGCTAACTTAATCAAGCTTTGAAAATGATGTTATTTTTCTGGCAAAATAAAGCAACCAAATGTCTATTTAGATCCGTAAAGTGAGGTCATGGTATGAAGGATAAATGCAATTTGTTCCCAAGAAATCGGTCGATAGATATAGTCTAATAAAGTTTTGAAAATAATAATTTTCATACAGCCCTCTCGTATGCACTTGAAAGAGATTGACACTAGAGAATAGAGGATTGCTTTAGGTATGCCGTAGCATAATTATAATCTACCTCTAATTCAAATTTGATTTGGATTGGACTGCATTGAATTGAATTGAAATGAATTAAACTGAATTGGATTGAATTCAAATTGAATTGAATTGAACGATTTGATTGAATCAAATTGAATGATTTGAAAAAATATTCATCGTGAATTGAATAAATTCAAATTCAAATTGGTTTTTATTTTTCATGACATCACATTACAAAAATTAAAATTATACAATAATATTATATCCTCTGCAAACAAACAATATTATATGAGACTTACAGTTTCAATTTAATAAAGTTTAATACTACTGTAGTAACTAAATCTAACTATAATATATCATAGTTACAGAAAATACAATACTATTTTTTCGAGAAGCTTTATGAAATCTCTCCACAAAGGCAAAGCCTGTGTGTGGATAAGATCATTATGATCGTTTGATTTCTAAATAATGCTCATGCATCAAGGCTTTATGACATCAGATTAGAATGGAATGGGTATAACAATTTCCTATAGAAATCCTTTTATCAATGAAATAATAAAAGTACATTTTATTCAGAAAGTACATCCTCTACTCTCTACTCTAAAAGCACATTTCATTCTCAATTTGAGAAAATTAAAGGACGAGAACTATTTTAGTTCATTCAACATTTTATTCTAAAATCACATTTTTTTTCCGAGGATGATGCCCACATGAGCTCTAGGCTTGTGCGTGGGTAATGAGTGGGTAATGAGTCTAAAATCACATTGTATTCTGAATCTGAAAAACAGGGAGAGTAGAGGACGAAATATAAATACTGTAACTTTAATAGATTCCCTTGAATGCTTCAAGTTTTTAGCATATCTATTGCGGTTAATAGTTGGGATAGACTTTGAATAGTTGAGGCGCCTCTGCAGCAGTTATGATACACTATCAAATTAATTTGGTGTCACGACCAGAAAGTTTTCAATAGCTATTTAGGCGGCTGGAATTATTAAGCTGAGCGGCTGCGTGCATCGCCATGATTTACAACGGTCGTCTGGCTTTGCTGAAAGACAGCGCGCGCGCGGAGTCCACCTAAGTAACTTTTCATTGCTGTTCCTTACGGTAGGGGTGAGGTGAGTGGGGTTCACAGTTCAACGTTATAATACGGTAGACGGGCTCCGTATTTTCCCAAGAGGTCGCCACTGCTTGCGCGCTTGGTTTGATGATGGTAGTTTGGGGGGAGGGGGTAAGAGTACCTCTGGGGGGGGGGGTTTGGTACCACTTTCCACTTTCCCAGCCATGACCTGCTTTGACAATGGCTCACTCCACCAAAGGCGGTCGTACTTCTTTTGTTTCCTATTCTAAAGCATCCATTTTTCAAAAGACAAATTCACAGATTCACTGCTCGCTCGCTAGTCATGTCGTAGTTCCTTCTCAGGGCAATTATTCTCCCCTACAAAATGCTCGCCGACTCGGACTGCTAGCACAATAATAATTTCTGTGAATTGTGTCATTTGTCTTGGAACGCACAAAAGTTTCTACTCTTGTTGTGAATCACATGAGCTTATGAGTAGGCTTTGTTCAGAGGTAAGCAGAAATACAGAGTGTTTCAAAGTTGTAAACTCATTTTTGAAACACCCTAGTACATTATTATTCTGTTGAAATTCATCTGTTGATGATTGAATATTCTTAATTATTGTGAGCCAGAAACAAATTTGTATAGGTTCTTTCAAACCAAGATGAACAAGCTGATCGAACAAGTTGATCTTATGCCAGTGGTTTAGTCACATGATGTAATAGTTTTGTATTATTCATATTTTGTATTATTTTGTGAGTGTGAAATAAATTTGAATTTGAAGAGGCTGCGACTATACCCGTTCATACAATACAGTATGTGAACAGAATTATTATAGAATATTATTCTACTATTATGAGCTTGAAATGACTTTCCATCTCTTGAAGAAATCAGTGGGATATTAGTTATCAGAAAATGGATCTGTAAGAAAGGAAAAGTGGATCAGAAATTGATATAAAACTCTGCTTTCAGAGTTTATAAGGAAAAATAAAACTCTGACCCATAAATCAATAAATATACGGATAAAAATGGATAAAACTCTGAATAAACTAACTCAAGATAGCCAGAAACGTTTTGAAGCATTTTCAATGATCGATTTTTCTTGAGCTCGGATTCAAATGTAATTATGAATAGTCGATGGACATTTCAAATTTTTCAGAGCCGCTGATCAAAGCAGTAACAGTATTTAGCTTCTAGTGATAGTCTCTTTGACAGACATAAAAACATTCCAATAGAAATCATTGCAGCTCAGTTTTGTTCAGAATAAGTCAAAGAGTGTATGAGTCGAAACATCGGATACTGCGTTTGAACTTTCGAGATTCTGACTGACCATCCATAATTAAGTAGATGGGATGAGAGAATATTAACAAAAATCAGAGGAACGAAAGCTGCTTCTGAAATTCCAGAGAATAATTAATAATCACTGTATTCAGTTCAGTCATCATTAAATAGACTAAATAGGTATTAAAAGATGTTTTAGTTTGCGAAGAGATAAGGCGGGTCGTGAAATACGATTAAGAGCTTGAGTAAATTCCTCTTTACGTAAATATGTGAAATGCTGCTTGGCATTATTAATGAGCTTTGTATAACGGCGTTTACATAGAACATGTGGGGCTACACACCAAACTATTTGTTTGCTTGGAAGGTTAGCACCATTTTCGCGTAAGTCGCATTTGTCTGAAAAAGACTGCTGAATCTGCTTATTATTCTAGCAAATTAATTCATTCTAAATATTATTATTCGTTTTACTTCTAAATAATAATTTATCAATTCAAGGGGGATAAGGTTCATACTAGCCGCCCATGTAAAAATTTTAATTCAAATAATTTTCATTATAATGATTATGAATAAATATATTTTGAAGCGCCTTACACAGTTTCTCATTTATATTTTTCATCGGCAGCAGTGATCGAGCGAGTTGCAACCAACGACTTGGATTAATTAAAAAATAAATAAACGCTGAATGAATGAAATTGTCAAAACGAATAATTAAATAAACACCAGCAGTAACTAAAGTAGAAGAATGAACTAAAGAAGAAACCGGAGTAGGAGCTGTTGACCTTCACACCTTCATCAAGTTCATCATCTAAATTATGCAACAGTTGTATAAGCTTATATTTTCCAAGAAGTTACAGTTCTAATTATATGAATGTACATTGAATAATTCAGTGATCCAAGAAATCAGTTTGGTGTAGTTCAATCTTGAGTTTCACTCGGAATAATGCCAAAGGTGATGAGAATTTCACACTTCGTGCTTAAAATTCACAAATCTGGTGCATTTTTATGAACAAGTTGTGTATTGTAAACAAGGTGAGATTTCAACACCAGCGACCACATAATACAAAATAAACAGTGGAATTGACAATACCCTCTAGTGTTTTATTCCATTTAATACAAAATACATTTGTATTATGTGGTCGCTGTTCAACACACGTGTTGTATAGTATTCAATTTCTCATGTCCTATTATGATATTGATGATGACGATGATGATGATGTAGATCATCACTGATGAGAATAAAATGAACATAAAATGAATTCACCCTTGGAAAATTATTTACAAATTAAAATGTTAACTAACTCCACGTTCAGCACTTCTCCTTCTTCTTTCTTCTTCTTCTTCTAACATCATTCAAATTGGTGAAAATTATAGACATTTTTCAATAATATTATTATTATTGCATTAGCGAGCTCGATTAACATGCACTTTTTAATCTATGCATTTTGCTAATTAAAAATTTTATGGAATTTGCTCTCAATGAAATGATCACAAAAATAATTACACGATAAGCAGATATCTTGAGAGAGAATGAAGTTCTGTATGAGAATCTTATTTATTCGAAATGAGGTAGCACTTCTAGAAGTAGCTTAGAAGAGCAACTAAGAATCTGATATTGCATTTTCAGTGAAACTAAAAGCATCTAACACTACCAAAATCTCTAACTTCAGGCCACACTAGTTCCTCTATCCTAAGTCAGCAAGATCTAAAAATATTTGCCTACTTTTCTCAACTCAATTCACTTACCCCCTATTTGTTCTGGACCTGAGGAAACAATAAAGAATAAGTGAAAATCAACGTTAATAGACCCAACATTTTGAAAATTTTAATCTTGAACAATTTTTATCATGTGTAGTTGTGGAGTTCATAGAAAACACTTACCCATTGAAGATTGGAAGGAGCTTCACAATAATGCTCTTTTTTTACTTTTATCTTAATTTTAATTTAGACTTATCATACTTTTTATCTTAATTTATAAATCCTTTGAGTGCCTATTTATGGTTGGAACATAAGTTTCTTCTGTTTTTTTCGAGGCTCTTGCTCAGTATTCCAAGTTTCTCGAAGTAGGATAACATTATTCAAGTGTTTTCATCGAAGGAGTACCGTAATTGAGCGAAATATCTTCTATTATAGTGGCCTTCTCAATGAGTAACAATGAACATGAAAGGAGTGAGCCCCAATTATTCACTCTCAAATGGTATTAGAATATGAAAGATGCAGAAGAAATTAGTAGAGACAGAACACGATGCATCAAGAGAGGTCAAAATGCATATGAAGGTCTATTCACACACATCCTCATGCAACCAATGCTCATGATGCACGCGCAGAACGAAACTGAGAGCTGGCGCCGGACCGGAACCAGCCCGGATGTGTGTGACCTTTGGGGTTTATATTGGGAAGATAAGAAAATATTAAAATATAGTTTTTATATTCCTTCAATATTGTGTCAGATGCAAAGGTAGGTTTGGCAAGCCGGTGTAACGTGGTTAGCGTTGTGAATTCAGTCCACTATCGCTGCACAGGAATAGGTTCGATTATGATTTCGTCCGAAATTTTTTGTTCACCATAATTCACTAATTCATTAACCACATACAAGACCAAACCCAATAGCGAAAATAAATATAATATAAGATAGACGAAAAGTGGCTGCTTGCCCTTATGGCTAGTTTCCACGATTCTAGAAGACGTTCTGGTTACTGGAGGCAGGTTACTGGTTTATAGAAAACTAGATAGGCGTCTGGTAACCTGCCTCCATTAATTAGAACGTCTACTAGAGTCGTGAACCCTAGCCATTAGTCATGTAGAAACAATTCAATTCCTTCTAAGGGTTTTATTGATGCTTATGAATTGGGATTGCAAGATATTCTATTCTCCAAGACTCTTCACGGGTCTCATGGAATCGTATTACTTCTTCATCACATATTGAGAATTTATATTATCATGAGTTTATTATGTCAATGCTATTGGAGTATTGGAGAATGAGGAAAAGTACGTAGCTTGTACGTCATGCGTAGATAAGAATAGTTCATGAGATGATAAAACTGAGAAATTCGAGACACGTAACACAGCTTAGTACTTTGGCTACTCATTCTTTTCTCGGGAAGTGTCTTTGGAGGGCCATAAACGTGAACGATCCAATGAAACTAGCTCGCCAATGCATGAGAATGTGTCTATTACATGAACTCTCTATTCAGCAAGGAATTAGAATAGCAATTTCTATCTTGCATTTCGCCTTATTCAGAGCCATTAAAAAATTTAGGTTCGAATAGGAGCTCAATTACTGCACAAATTAGCATATTAACGTAGCTTAAATTAGTTTGGGGCAGTAAAATTGAGCATGGAGCATGATGTGAATCGTTGATGATCTGTTTATTGAGGGTGAACTACCCACAATTACTATTCTGGAATGATAAAATGTCAGATTTGAGTGGATGTGTAGGAAGTGATGAATCAATATTCTATGAGCAAAATAATTTATAGCTCACCATAATTTTATAAAACACCATGCATTATGGTGCATTTTTTGCTCCATTATGCTTTGCTTTCAATGCTTCACACACTAATCTGTACTATCTGGTACAAAGAAGTGTATGATCCGGTACAAAGAAGTGTATGAATGATCATAATGGAAATTGAAATCTAGTAATGATCAATAGTAGTTCAAGTGAAGAGGAATGTTATTCACAATAACGACAAAAAAACTTAATGTCTGCAGTTATGAATACCATTCGACGGATTTGATAGAAAAGAACAACAGATTAATGAGTTCTCTCTCCTCTAGATTTTTATTACTATTGAGAGAAACAACAGTATTCAATAATACTGTAATGTATTAATACTGTAATGATGAAGAACGACTTTCCATTTTGCTCACCTTAGAATGGTGTTGTGGTGAGAAATTGCGAGAATTTATTCAAGAAACTTCAACTAATTAAACATGATGGAGTGTCTATTAATGTGATTTTATGTTGTTGAATCCAGTAATATGATTTGATAATATGTATTACGATTCTTATCTTTTAAAAATAGGGTTTCTTCTAACTCAAGCACTTCTGCATTGAAGAACGTTGATAATTGAATGGAAATTGATGGGTCGTTAATAATTTTCACATATTGATACTGAAAATCACTTGAATTAGTTATAATGTAGACTACATATATTATTAGAGAATATCATCTGCATCTTGTGTACAACGCTATACATGAGTTAATGTCGTTTTTATCATTACAGGTTTCACATGTAGTCTATAAGTACAACATCCCAATTCATTCTGGTTTTCAAATGCATGATTTTACTCTCAATATTATAAATATTTGCGAATAGATTGCAACCCACAATGCTATTAATTGCAAATAAATTGTATCTCACAACGCTATCAAATTCAAATTTAAATTGTATCCTACAATGCTATTAAGATGCTATTAGATGAGTAAGACATTTTTGAATTGGTGATTGGATCAGAATGATGATATACCCGTGAGTGTGAGTTCACGCTTCCGTGTTTTCGAGTGGAAGAGGAAAAGAGACGAGTTGGTAGTATTGGAGGGGTGATATTGTCATAGAGGCCGGAAAATGTTGAGAGAGCCAAGCGAGAAGACGCTGAAAGGCAATAGAATACAAGAGCTTACTAACGTGCACAATAGCAGGGTATGAGAAGAATATGCACTCAGTGTTTGCGGAGAAGTCGAGGGATTGCTTGAGAAAGCATGTTCAAATTCTTGCTATTGTGAAGAACAGCTTTTTGTGTTGCTGTGAGTAGTATAAAATGGAGACTTCTGGCACACCGTGACCTTGAAGGTCAGCACAGATGAGTCAGTCACCTGTTTCAACAGGCCTGCCATACCATCCAAGCAGGATGAGTTAGGTTATGCTAGGTGAGGCACATTGAACCTAACCTAACCCACCCCAGCAACCAAGAATAATATTACCAAAAATCATTCCCTCTAGTATCAGTGATACACACTCAGTGTTCACTCAACAGTCACTAGTGACTCACTCAACTGGCACTAGTGACTCACTCAACTGACACTAGTGACTCACCCAACTGACACTAGTGACTCACTCTGCAAGTGTTTTACTACTAAGCTAGTAGACTGAGCAGCTTCTTAAATACTAGAGGTGGTGGTGGGGGTAAGTCAATGATGACACAATAATTACATTTCTTTCTTTATTGCCATAAACAAGTTGCGACAAAAATATTGATCTTTAAACAAAGTTTGCATTATCCAATTATGTGAAACAGTTACTACATTGAGTGCACAAAAAGGCGGAGTATCCAGGGTTCCTTTATCGCCAGCCAGCTTCATCCTCAAAGTCTCCACAAAGTTGAGCAGGAAATGTTCCGGGCAGTAGACTCCTGTAGCATTCTTCATCAGTGTATCCAGATTGGGCATCTCGTGGAAAAGATAGGGTGAACTTAGGTCCACATACTCGACATTCTCCTTGTCATCCAGCTGCAGCAGTGTGTTGAGCAGAGTAATCTTCTCATAGCCGTAGACAAAGATCTTGATTGCATTGTTGTTTTCATGCAGCCATCTTTCAACTGTTCCGCACACAATCTGGCGCAATTCAGAATAGGGTAGATGTGCTTGACCGGCTCCATTGCCAGACCATCGTAGGCCATGTTTTGCTCGATGTAGAGCATTGTTGTCACTTGTCTTCAGCAGCATGTCCGGATAGGGTGACTTGAAGAAATGATGATGTGTTGTCACACAATGCCTGTCATCACGCTCCAATATAGCCATCTCCTTGACAATAAACTCATTGTTCAATCCTTCAAATCCTTGAAAGTCCATCAGGTAGAGCGGTAGTGGTCCAAAAATGTCAGCAGCTCTTCTCGGTAACATTTCCATGTACTCGTGTTCATCAGAATCTTCATCTGCATCCTTCTTCCCACGCTTAGTAGAGAAGCCAATGCAGCATCCCACAACATCCTCGCCATCACTTTCAGGCAACTCTCCTTCCTCACCCAAAAACTGTAAAACTCTCTTAGCTGCGGACATGATGTATGCTTCGCCTAATGCTCCTTACCAGAATGACTATCCCAACACTTGTCATTCGCCTTTATACCCTAGGCCGATTGCACAAGACCTGACATTGGCTTGTACTCTTTTGTCACATCATGAATCATCAGACAGTAGGCACGTGTATCCGCAGGAATGTTTTCAGTTGCTTCAAACTCAATTCTCACATCAATACTGCCAGTTTTAAGTGACTCATTTTGGCGGGAACAATCAAAAGCATACAACATCATTCGGCCATTTTCTAGAGCACTCTTTTCAAACAGGGGATTGACCAATCCAGAATGTCCATGATTGTAGGCTCCATTGAAAGCTTCATACATGCCATATACACAGCAATCATCACCGTCAATGCTCTCATACGGATAGTACTTGTTGTTTAAAAACACTCGAATGTCTCTCATGTTGCACTTGTCAAATTGGGATGAATTAGCAGTTGCCACTCCATATCTTGCTGTCTGCAGCCCAATCACAATGTAGCGAGGCTTTTCATGTTGAGCTGTGGACTTGACAGTCCATGTATGCTTCTTTGTAGCAGGTAAGGTTGGGTACTCGTACAATTCCCAATGCCGGAATGTCATGCTTATAGGTGTATCATTCTGTACAAGTTTCAGCAGACGCAGTTTGTATTCATCGGCCACTTCCACATAGGGTATTCTCCATGTAAGTTTTTCAATGACTACCTTTCCAGCAGCATTCAAACAATTAGTAGTGTCAGCACTGCGTCTCAACACCAGTTCCTGTTTCACATTCAGTAGAACCTGTTTGTAGTCTTCAGCAAAGCCCAGCAGGTAGCGTAGAGGCACATCCATGATTGTTGTATCAGCTCCATTGGGAGGAAAAGTGGCAAATCCAACTGTTGGGTCAAACTTGTAGCCAGCTCGTTCCATTTTAGTCCACTCATCTCGTTCAAATGTCATAGCATTCTTCATCAGGCTGGTAATCCCAGGGGTGCGAATGCTATCTACTATCATACCATTTATCTCATAGCGTATCTCTGACCAAAGGTGAGCAAAGAATCCAGAGACACAGGGACTTCCACCCAAGGCAGCATTAGCTGCATTTGTCACCTTAAACTCCACATGTAGATAGCTTTCTGATGGGATTGTGTAAATGTCCTGCTGTTGAATTGGTATCCGTATTTCATCATTGGCTTTGAAGCTTGTAGTATAGGGAGCATGAGAATGGTACTCATAGCCAATGATGCTGTTATCCGATCTAGGTCCACTCCTTGTCACATCTAAAACTCCCATTATTGCTGCTGTTGTTGTCGTAGGTGACAGCCACGTTTTTTCAAATAGTTGATGCTCCTCGATGTTAACTCTACAGAGTCTAAACGACGAATGACGTTTGCAGCACTTGCAGGCCTTTTATCTGTTTCTGTAGGTTGACAATCTACCTCCATGTCGCATGCCGCCTCATTATCCAGTCCACGATTCCACTTATCAAATATCAGCACCATCTCACTTGCGTTGTCTCAGATGCAGAGTAATATTGATCTCCTCACCTCTATTATTAATGAGACGTCCGCTCGCCAACAACCTCCAACGTAATGTTACCAATCTGCTTGGCGTCCACCGGCAAATAGATTACATTCTGTACAGTCACAACTATTTTATACCCTGGATCAACATTTGGGTAAAACTCATAGATCACGTGATCCTTGACACCATTCGAGTACGACCCACTCACAACATTGCACTTTACACGTATTACATTGGGTCGACTGATTTGCACTGCTGTATCACCTTTGGCCTCTGTGTCAGCCTCTATGATCCTAGTGTTGTTGAATCCCAGCAGACTTCCAATCGACTCAGGTTTTGTGAAATCCAATTTGGCATTGCTCAGTACTGAACATTTCAAGGTTGATGGGTCCACAGCCATCTGAAGTTTTATGTTGCGATCATGTAGCCTTGATGTAAGCAGGTTAGCAATTGTTTGAAATTCAAAACTGCCTTCCGGCAATGATATAAACTCCATTATCTTATAACGGGGTGCTGCAGGAGTAGCTCTTGCAGTCCGTCTACTACCTGTTATAGAGTTATCTTCGTCATCAATGTCTCCACCAGCCGATGTCTGCTTAGCTTTGAGAAGCACTTTATACCATTGATTGAATATGGCTGACCTATCATCTATAATTTCATGATGTTTCAGCTCTGGATCATCTTCTTCTTCAGCTTTTGCTCCTTTCTTCTTAAACACATGAGTTATTTTTGGAGCATAATAGAACTTGTTGTTGTAGTTCATCTCAACATTGGGTATTGAATTGCAGCTTGTAAAGCTGATGAGTCCAATTTCCCATTCACCACTGCTTGTATCAAGCGGTGGATAAAATTCACTTTTCAGCACAGATGTATTACCTCCAAAACAGAGCATCATGGTCTTGCCTGCTCAATGCACTATTGCACAATGCCTTGTAATGGGCATGTTGTCCATTATTTATACTATTGGAAAGGGGAAATGATTAAAACTTGTTGTACAATATTTTCATTTATTATTTTCATCAACCAAAAATTTCAAACATAAATGGCCACAAATATGAGAGTATAGATCCTCTTGCTTTTGGTTATAGTTGTACTCGATCCTTGTTGCTGGCTCCAAACCGCGGTGCATGTAGTCGATAAACTCCTGTGGTGGCCTGAGGTTTCCAAAGCCGTCAAAGTAGATGGCAGCTCCATACTTCTTCACATAGCACACCCAATGTGTGCCGGCTCCATCACTGGTGTCCAAATTGATGATGCCACACTCTCGTCTCAAAGGTCCTGTTGCAGGTAGAGCATCCCGCATAAACACTCCTCGGAAATGTTTCAGCTTCAGACGACACGCATACTTGTAGAGGTCTGCATCAGTCAGCGCTCGATCTGGAAGAGCAATTACCGTCGCCGTTTGCATTGACGACGGCGTGCTCCGCTTCCGCCTTCTGTTGACGTCTCAGGTAGAGTCCTTTTCCTTTTGGAAGCAGCTGCTACCTTCTTCTTCTTCCTCGACGTTTTGCTCCTCCTCCAAACTTTGCTTTGGCCTTCATGCTGTTGGTCACCGCTACTGCTGCAGCCCTTTCTGCCAATCCTGCCTCTGGAGACGTTGCTACACTCCAAGCTCGTTCAGCCAAGTCCCTGTCAGCCTTTGCTCTGCTTGCTGTATCACTATTCTGTGAATAGGCAATGTCGTGCTGCTTGCAGGCCCGATCAAGTCTGTTGATTCCTGGATCACCTCTTGCCAACCGCTTCTCTAGCTTTGTACCTGGGCCGCAGTATTGGTAACCGGAAGATGAAGTTCAACTGGTAAAATATCAACTGCTTTGTTGACTATTGTTCCAGTGGCATTTGCAAGTGCCGACAACACTCCTCTCCCCTGGTACCTCTTCTTTCCTTTGCACCTAGCCATCTAATGATTCACTTTAGCCCCATCATTCTCTTTTATACCCTCAGGAGGCTTGTCAAGTCCTATACGCTTCAAGACCATATCTTTCCATTCCTGTTCATTTGTAAAACTTGTATCACCGTTTGCACGCTCCTTAACCAAAGTTACCATAGCTGTTAACACTTTTTCAACAACTTCACGAGAATGCTCATCCATCCTATTCTCCAAATATCGCTTGTTCACTCCATCTGTGGCATTGACTGGATCCATCATATCAGTCAGTACTGATTCATTGAGACTTGTAAATACTTGCAATGTACTTTTATCCCTTCTCTTTGGCAGCCACACCTCAATCAAATCTCTACATGTACCAAGATTTATTGCATCTCTGCTGCTTTGAGGATTTGCTAAATTGATCACACGTCTATGACGAGCATTAATGTTACCCAATGTGTCCATGATGAATACAAAGTGGTCAGTACATTGTCTGCTTATATAGTACAACTAGTTTGCAGGGTTGCCAACTATGTAACCGCCTTCCACCAACTCTTCCAGAATGGAATTGATTTCATTCTCATGACCAGTGTTGCCAACTGCTTTGGATTGATCCAATAGTTGTAGTCTGTCTACAAGCTCATTGGGGTCATTGTAGTAGACATATTCAATCTTGGTATCATTGTTTGCCACCATATTGAATGGCGCCACCAGTCCTCTTCCACTGATTCCTTTCCCTTTCTTCTTACCCTTTTTCAACAGCGGAAGTATTGTTCTCTTGTACTTGATATTGTTGTAGTCTCTAATTCTGCCACCTGCAGCATAGTCGTCTCTGTACACATTGGTAAACTCCAATATGTCTACATAGGCCTTTTTGTCGGCCAACGTTACTTTTGAAGTGCTTGGAAGTTTCCTAAATATAAGTTCACAGAGTCCTTGTGTAGCATCAAAAGTCTGCTCATTTCCAACATTGTTAGGATCAGTCAACACAATCTTTGAACCACCAGTTCCAAAGGTTAAAATTTTGCTACCCAAACGAAAACTGTTGTCAATCACTTTTGGTCCAAATGTATCATCAAAGCTCAACTCCTTTCTAATCAAACCTTTAACATAGATCCCCACAGGTGTTTTAGCCAATTCTGTTTGATCAAATTCAGATTCCACTACATCTTGGCTAGTATCCATCAATTGTTGAACACTTTTATTTTGTTGGTCCTCCTCCTCATCCGTTGACCATCCTGGAACATCACCATCCTCACTCAAAGGTGAATCCTTATTGCTCCACAACTTTCTCACAACACCAGACGTACTTGGAGCTGGACTAAAGTGTGAATCATCTCCAAATGCTTCAAAGGATGTAGGGGTCTCCTCTCCAATGTCAGGCAGTTGCAGTTGTTTCAGAGCTTGTTTCAGGGGTCGTGGCTGTATTGGTGTTAGTGGTGGTGTAGGTAGTGCGTGATGTTTATGTTGGCGTACAGGTACTGCGAGACGTTGCACCACTGGCAGTGGTTCTGCTGCTGGTGGTGGTGATGGTTTTTTGAGAGCTTCAACAATGTTGCCTAGTGGTTCAGTCAACGGTTTAATGCGCTTTGCATGATGATCCTCTGACACTTCCCTTCCAAGTGTTAGCTCCTTGTGCTTCCTCTTGATGTTACGTTTCAGCTTGGCAATCTCCTTGATGGTGGGAGCAATCTCCTCCACAGTCTGCTTACGATTCACATCCATCCTGCTCGGTGTACACCAGTGTACTGAAGCTCCAGTGAGCTTACACTTCAACTAAATAGGTGTCGAGTCCGTTCCTGTAGCGCCCTCTATTCTTCTCGGATGAGCGATCAATCACAAGGAATGCGTGCGCAGCTGATGACCATACCCGATTGCACATGCTCTTGAACTGATCAAAGGTCATGTCAGCGCCTACATGATCTCTATACAAATGTCTCATGTTGAGCTCGTCCTGTTCAAACACAATTATAAAGTTGGCATTGTCACGCACAAGTTGTTTTGGAATGCGGCTGTAGGTCTGTGCCAAATAAAACACGTCAACATCACTGTGACGACCGGCACTAAAGTATTGTCTGATGGCTTCCTGCTGTTCACAAATCACATCATCAAAAATAATTATCGAGTTGGCTGGCAGTTCATTTGGGGTGGGTATTTCTTCACTTGTGTCACACTCGACATAGCTCATTCCATCACCTAGTCCTTGCATAATTGTACGAAGTAGCTTATATTTTGGCTGAAACGTAGTCCTTGACCAAATGTAAATGTTTGAAAAGTGAATTCCTTTACGATCAAACAGCATGTTGAACAGTAAATTGGTTTTGCCACACCCTGATGGCCCACAAATAATGCATCTCATGTGGTTGGGGAACAAAGGACCATGACGCTTCTTTGTCTCCATTTCCAAGCCACAACCTCTCACCACTCGATCAAAGTCAATTATCTTGAATTTGTTTTGCTGTTGCACAACCTGTTTCATCTCACTCACACAAGGTCACCTCTATCAATCCACGAGTTGTGACTGCGATCGTATCCTTTCCAGCGCACCAGCAGTTTGTTACCTCTTCTCTTCAATACCTTGGCAATTTCAAATACAGTTGGCACTTTTGTCTTTACAATTTCTTCAGCGTAGAATCCTCCTTGCACAGGTTCACCTCTGTAATCTTCCAACTCGTAGGTTACTGGCACTGTAGGTCGCACACGTGTTACCGTGAACAGTTCATTTGTCCAATTGGGCAGGTACCCCTTGTCAAACGTCATTTTATACTTGCTGATTCTCACCTTATCACCTGGCTCAATTTTCTGATGAGCACCCGGATAGAATGTGGGCTGTGATTTATCCAACAAGCCCTGCTGATACTCTTGACGCTGTTTACCAAGTTTGGATAGTAAAAGCTTTTCATGCTCCTTCTCAACATCAGCTGGTCGCATACCTATTGTACGATGTACTCTGCCATTGTACTCTTTCACAAGTGAGGTTAGAATATCTGTCCACCTATAGGTTCCTCGTTCAGTGAATTTGACCCACATTAAATGTTTAAGTGTTCTATTGAAACGTTCCACTATCGAAGCTTTTTTATCCGAGAACGTCGAATAATGATTGACGTCATACTGTTGCACAAGTTGTTGAAATTTTGAATTGAACCACTCTTTACCATCATCAGTCTGCAAATGTTTCATTGGATACTGAGCTAGAATAGGACGCATTGCCTTGACTACATCGTCAGCCGACTTGCTCTTTATTGGTATAGCAAGAGCAAACTTACTAAGACAATTGATAATTGTAATAATGTACCTATAACCTTTGTTCTGTCTAGCATATGGTATCATCTCGACAAGGTCAGCCTGATAGAGGTCATCAAGACCTTTCACAGTAACCATCCTTGTAGGAAAATTCCTACGCCCTGGTCTGTGCAACTCTCTCGCTATCACAGACTTATCCATACTAATGACTATCAAACACTTACATAGCTATATATTCACTTGAGCAGAGCAGGTTTTATCCTGCGCAATTTGTTTGCTGTGAGCCAAACTGCGTTGTGTAATTTGGTCATGTAAACTATGGTTTCAAGGTTATGGAATAACTGTAGTCGACACATGGTTTCAGAGATGTGATATTTATTTACAACAATAAATGATATGCTAAAACAGGTTTACTAGTACATAATATCTAGGCTTACCCAGGGGTACATGTCACCTAGATCGGTAGCCATTTCACAAAGTCCTCTACCAACTGGAAACTCTAAAATAACTTTGTCAAAGTCCAGGTTGAACACTGATGCTGTTGGAAAACATGTAGTCATCTTCTGAATAAAGTTGATTGGTGTCCCAAACGGTTCTGGAATATTCTTGTAGCCAAACTTGAAGAATGGTTCCACAATCCAACAAGTGCTTTGTACAAGGTGGCAATCACCGCAGGCACATCCTTTAATACTGTTTGCTGGCTCCATTGCTGATGGACGCTGTTACGTTGTCTGGAGGCGGTGCAATTGCAGTAGAAGATGGTTCTTGACAGTGCGGTGTACACACCTCAACTGAAGCATTGATGATGGCTTCAAGGAATTCCAATGATGTAAAGGATGGATGGAGGCATGTGCGTAGATCATATGCGCAATGGACTTGCTGGCACAGCTCCTTATCCACAGCACGTTCACCAGCCAGGTTCATGTACCAGTCTTTGACGTGTTGACGCATTGCTCCAAGATCCTTGTTGAACTGTCCAGATGACTGCAGACACTGTTGCATGTGGAATATGTTTGAAGTATCCAGTCCATGCTCCCTTGATGTCAGAAACTCTCCACTCCGGTACTGGGGATCCAGCTTGAAGGAGTTGACGCTCACGGCTGCAGCCACAAGGAGATAGTACACTGGTGGTATCATGGTTGTTAATGATGCTTGGCTGCTACTCGTCCTCCTTTTATACCCATCATTTCTTGGAAACTGGTTATTTATAGCAATTACATCATTGTCTCCTCCTCTGTTTCATCCAAGCTTCTCATTGTGCAATTGATTCTGCAGTTCCCCCCGACAGCCAGTAGAATGATGATTAGTAATCCAACATGTGACACAATCATTAGCGTTACCATAACAGCTAACCAACTCTCTACTATACTGACTAGAAATTTCAAGATTGTCATTGGTAGACTGTAATCCCCTTGATGGCGGTGTGGCCAGATCCAAATGCCAATGACTGGTAGAAGAAGGGCTACCCATCCACAATTTATAGCAATAATAAACATTAGCATCAAAGCTAACCAAATCTCTAATGTAATGATTAGAGCTTTCAGGATTGTTATCGGTAGTTGATCCATGGCTCTGTAACACTATGCCTTCTATGCACAACTGGCTAATGAAGCTGTCCACCCATTGTTTATATACATCCATGCCTCTATACAAAAATCAATGTTGTCCAATATATACATAACATTACACCTAAATATATACATATCTACCTAAATATCTGTTGATGACATCATCATCACTTTTCAAGCAATCTCCTGAGAATGCTGTGTTGGGATACTCCATCTTCTTCTTGATAATTTTCGATGTCATCATTGGGGTTTGAGGTACGTGCCCGTTTAGCTGGTGGACATTCATCTTCATCGTCAGATATAGTGATCACTTCATCTGTGATGCAGCTGCTGCTACCTGGCTCTGGCTCAAACTCTTTCATCTCAATCTCCAAAACTTGTTGAGGGTCTGTCATCTCCACCTCCTCCTCCTCCTCCTCAGATGCTGTCTTAGTAGTAGGAATCTTGTAGTGTCCGTATGCAAGGGTTGTGATTCCATCTTCAAGGATGTGTCGTTTTTCATCAGCATTGCTCAGCGCCTTCTTCTTCTGCATCAGAGTCATTATCTGATGCTTCCTGGTTCCAAACATTACTTGCTCCCTATAGATTTCCTTTCCTTCAAACAGACAGTCCAGATAGTCTTGGAATCCAATGTATTTCCCAGCATCAGGATGGGACTTTGGCAGTTCCTGCCCAAGTACTGGTCGTCTTACTCCCTTAGCTTTCTTGATTAGGCCACTTGTATTTGGTTGGGTCGGATCTGTATTGTAGCAACGACAGGCATACAATTTGGAGCGAAGGCCAACGTACTCATGAGGAGCTCTGCCGCCATACTCATCCTTAAACTTTCCAAGCACCATCTTATTTGTGTTGGAATAGCATGGGTGATCGGTAGGGTACTCGGATGTATCAAAAACATCTCTCAGCTCCTTGATGCTAATGATGTCTTGATACATATCCTCTGTTTCCACTTTGTAGAACAAGCTGTCAGTGTCTTGGTATAGGAGCTGTAGGCGGTCATCATAGATGGGCTTCATCACGTCATAGTGGAATTGGTACATTAAGGTCTTGCTCACATCCAGCACTGTCAGCCCAATGTAGATTGGTTTGTCCAAGTTAACCTTTTCTTTATGAAGTGTCACAGCGCAAATGTTCTCTCCAAATATTATTCTGTCCTTGAATGTCGGTCTTGCAATCAGTTTCTTGAGACGCTTTTTGTCATTCACCAACTCCATGCTCATCCTCTTTCGCACATTCTCCATGGTCTTGCCAAACACCGCATTATTCATCAGTTTGAAAAAGTTCTTTTCAAACTTGTTCTGGGAGTTCTGTCTCAGCTGAGTGTTGAGCATGATGTATGGCTTGAGAAAATCTTTCTGCTCAAACTTTACGCCTCGATGAACCTTGGTGATTATGAGTCCATGCTGAACAGCTTGCTTCAAGGTGCGGATGTGGCAGACATATCTCTGACGCTTGTTAAATGTTGTCATCAAACGTATCGATCCAGACTTGGGCGTTTTTTGGTTTTCAGCAAGGAATGGAAACTCGTTATGGTTGTCGTGTAGTTCCGGTGGATACTCGACATCAACCTCCAGGATGAATCCAGTCCCCAGATCATCTGGAATATCTTTAATGCTTCCTGCAATTGCCTCCAGATGTTGTCTGTCCATCCATTTGAAGTTTTTGTACGGGAGCGGTTGACACATGGCCCATCCGTACAGGTTGTTGGCATCTGTATAAAGAAGGTGTGATGTTGGTTTCTCTGGATTCTCAGGTGCTCCTGTATACTTGTTGTTGGCAATGGCATGACGGTGAACACAGGTTGTGATTCCTCCTCTGATGCCTCGCTCCATGAACATGTACATGTCATAGTCAGTTAGTAGCTCCAGCTCAACCTTTGTCTGTTTGAGCATGACATCGAATGAAAAGCCTGGTGATGTAAAGTAGTGAGCGCAGTCAAGATCATAATTCTTCATGCACATGTCTCGGAAACTCTCGAAAACGTCAGCCAACAGGAGAACATCTGTCTTGAGGTATAGGTCGCTGTATTCCCCTAATGTCTTGCAGCTGTACTGTTGCCAGACCTGTTGAGCATGTGTGTAGGCCTCGTCACTGATGTGACGATCAGTCAGTGTACTGAAGAATGCTTCCTTTGGTGGAAGAGAAGTTTCCTCCAGTTTCTCCCATGTGTCACAGTATTCGTACGGAAACACTCCTTTTCTTGCCATCAGATCCAACTTGGTGCCAAACTCTCTGGCAGTATGTGGTAACACTCTTTGTAGATCGATGACGGACTTTGTGAGGTTGGTAACCAGGTTGTCGAGGCTATCTGGAGTGAAGCGGAATGTGTCAATAAATCGAAGGTGTAGTCTGTCGGTAACTTGTTTGGTGAAGGATATATACTTTTCTGATGAGTTTGGGATGACTGTTAATTTTGATACATCAGCGCCTAGATTAGGTATGATAAGATGTGTGTCATAGTTTGATGAATTGTGGAGGAAGACAGGAATGAACGTTTGTCGACGACGTAGGAGATTGCACTTATTGCACAGAGCGTTCCGAAACATCCCGGTCATGTGGCAGTGATCTCGTACTTTGTCACCAGTGAATGGTTTGTCGCAGGCTTCACACGACTGGGCTGCATTGAAGGCTGCAAGCTGCTGGCTTGTGAGGGGGTTCATGGCTTTACTCTGTCTGTCTATTGCTTCTGCAATGTCCATAGCACAGTTGGTCAAGGTTTTCATGAAGTGGGCAGCTGCATCAGGGCCTCTGTACACAAGTGGTTCCTGTGGGATAAGGCTGTTGATGCTGAGCCAGGGTGGTAGTTGTTGTGAATCCTTTACAAAGTAAAGGCAGTAACTCATTGCTCTATGGTACTGGATAACCTTGGTAACCTTCCCAATCCATTGCTCATTGCCCTCCTCCTCAGGCTTTTCAAGAATACATTCAAAGTCGGCATAGGCTACCAATGGCAGCCTAAACTTGTTGAGATGATTCTTGAATTTCATTGTTGGAGGGCTTCCGTCTTCATTGGGCTGGGGCATCACAATCCTTGCAATCTTGTTGTTGGCGCAGTACTCGTCATGTTCCCGCATCCGACGTTCTCCATCTCTACTAAGGGTATAGTGGGTGAAGCAGCGCCGGCAGATTATGATTTGACCACGACGTTTTGTCAGCTGGACTCGCACAAGTTTTTCAAAGTTTTTTATGTAGCAATAGTGGCTGTTCACATTGAGATCATCCTCATCTGCTGCATTGTTGTCCTGCTGGGTGGTGTCCTGCTGGTTGGTATCCTGCATGGTGGTGTCCTGCTGGGTGGTGGTAGTGGTGGGGGTATCCGGCTGGTTGGTGGTGGCGGTGCTAGTAGCTGCTGTGGTGGTGGTGGTAGCTGCTGTGGTGGTGGTAGTGGTGGGGGTATCCGGCTGGTTGGTGGTGGTGGTGGTAGCTGCTGTGGTGGTGGTGGTAGTTGCAGCCTTGTCTTTGTCAAGGAATTGACACAGAAGGAGGAGATCAGTATGATCTTCCTTCATATGCTCAACAACACGTCTAGGGTAAATATTGTTGTCATCATCCAGCCCATAGACATTGACCGATACCCCAGGGTTATTCTTCTCAAAGGTATTGATCTGGTTGATTGTTGTGGGGAAAGATATTCCAGCAAAGTTGTATTTATCCTCCAACTGCCTGTACTGGTCATTAACACGTTGTGAATTGGGCCCTTGGACATGTTTGGCCAACATAGCCCACTTGAAACAATGCTGGTCCTCATTCTGGGGGTTGATGACTGCTTTTCTCAAAGCGATTTTGGCAGGCAGCTTGATGTATGAAGATCCCCGCAGTGGTGTATGCTTGCTGATGCGGATGAGGAGGCCGTCAATGATCAGGAGACTCCACCCGCTTGAGTTTCCTTCAAATTTGGCTTCCTCCTCCAACATAACCTTGCAGGCATGTGCCACTATGTTGGTGATGTCGGCAATGCTGAACACGGAGTAGTTGGGGGTCTTGAAGGCCACATTTTGAAATTCCACCTGCTCCATGTTGTTCTCATCCAGGCTGCTTTTCTGGTATGTGGCCTCCAGGACGAGGTTGAACTTGATGGCTCCATGTTCCTGGAATTCCTGGGTAATGACTCCAACTATCTTGGCTTCCAGGCTTTCGAGGAATGAGTGGAAGTCCTTGGCTGGATCCTTGAGGCAGCTGTTGTTGTAGTAGAGGGTTCGCAGGCAGGTGTTGAATGCCTCCTCTAGAAGAGCAAACTCCCCCTGTGCTTCTTTGCTCTGTTGACAACGGCTGGCCTTGTTCATTTTTCAGGAATCTGAAACATAAAGTATATATGTATATTCAAAGCTGAAACCTGTATCAAAGCTGTATCATCTACAACTATCATCAGCAAAAAGATATCCACTGTGGTGTAATGGCTTTTCCAGGATAGCTATGATACTAACCATTACCTCACAGGGGGATTCGAACCTGGAACCTTTGCATTTGAAAGCAGACATGCTAACCACTACACCACAATGGATATCTGATGTCTGGTTCACTTTTCCCCATTGATAAGTTGAGTTATATCTGGCTGACTCAATATTCATAGGTACTTTTTAGGTTGGGGACTCAATCACTATACTTTTGTGTAATGCCTAACATTCCTGCTTTCCAATAGGTTAGCATCCACTCAGATACAACTAATCAATCATTAAACTACAATACATATCTTTATATCCACTTCTAGTATAATCAAAACATATTTCCAAGTTACAAAACACTTGTACTCACTTTTTATATCACAGCAAACTGGAACACTAACACTGATCTAAACTCTCAAAAAATGCACTATGATCACTATCTGTACACACTGGTCCACTTGTCAAATGGTAATGATCTCTTCTGGCCACAGACCTCCCATATATACTCTATGCCCCCACCATTCACTTATAACATTGGTTTTACAATTCTAAGTCCATCTGGATTTTTTTTTTTTTTTTTTTTTTTTTCCTAAGTTTTTTTTATTTTTTTTTCCAAGTTTTTTTTTTAACTTTGACCTTGACCTTGACCTCTACTTAGGTTAGGTTGGAGTAGGTCAGGCTAGGTTAGATGACCTTGAATTAGGTTAGGTTGGAGTAGGTCGGGTTAGGTTAGGTGACCTTCACTTAGGTTAGGTTAGAGTAGGTCAGGCTAGGTTAGGTGACCTTGAAACGGGGATGGCGGTTCTGGTGCAAGGGGGGGGGGGGATGGGCGTGGCCAAGTGGGGGGGGGTAGTGTAGGTGAGGGGGGGGGGTTGACCTTGGGGGGGGGGGCAAGGTCATCTGTGCTGACCTTCAAGGTCACGGTGTGCCAGAAGTCTCCATTTTATACTACTGCTGTGAAAAGATCTCGCATCTACAAAAGGCGGCTGTATGATTCTCGGCTCACAATATCACAAAAATGCAGCAACGACTAGATTTGATAGAAGTTGAAGCTGTTTATAAAACAATAAGCAATTCAATATTAAACTGGGAGCATACAAATGTACAAGCTTAAACTCAAATTGTATGGAAGATAAAACTGTGAGCATAGAAATGTCCAAGATTGAACTCAAATTTTATGGATGAATTACTAGTGGGAACATAATAATTTCATAGCATGAGTGAATTCTCGTAGCATTTAAATTCTTGAGGAAAACTCATGTACAATATTAAACAGGGTAACAAGAAAAATATTAGAATTCTGAATCTGTTACTAACTACATAACATCTTCTCAATTACAAAAGGAAGAAGTATCATGAATATGTTTCATAATTTATAATTATTGTCAGGATTTTCATTTCAATTCTAATATACAATTATGTTTGGAGAGGAATTATTCGACGAATTGTTGTCATTATTCTTTTCTTGGCACATTATATTCGTCACCTAAAGTCCCTTACAATTCTCTCATACTTTTTCTTGATTCAGCCCAAAAAGTTGAACCAATTTCTATCAATAAATGTTATGTTGTTGATTTCAACAATATAACTTTTGAACTTATGTTGTTTGTCATAGAAAATTTCAAATAGAGGAAAGGTTTTCAAGTGAAAATAGATGGAAAATTTATTAAGGGTTGATTAGAACAAGTAATGAATTCAACAAATTATACGCATTACATAAGGTTCAACCATTCACTTTTTGTAGTTACTTGTACTCCTTGACTTATAAAACGATAAATTTATCTTTGACGTTTATAATGATAATACGTAATCAACTTATTTTATGATTTGCATTGAAAAGGAGAAGAAAAGCTCGAGTCGAGAAAAAATATCAAATCAATATATTCCAAGAAATGAGGATAAATTTCTTAAATTACAATTTCGGAGAACTGGCTAACGTTACCAAGACGTATTATATTGGAGTTTTTCCCGTTTCGGGGCAAATGAATTCCGTGAACGATGAAGAACCAGTCAATGTTACCAACATGAATTAAATAAGAGTTCCATCAGGAACATTTGATGAACTGCTTCAGCTCTTAAAACTCCTGAACAAGACACGGAAATGTACTCGCACTCTGAAACCTATGATGAACGCTGTGACCTCTTAACGTGCTTCAAGATGACAGAATGAAACAGGAAAAGTGCACTGATAACTTGGGCACATTCGTGGATGAAGTGAGAGACAGAGTTTCATCTCTCAACAAAAGCTCAACCACTCTCCCGTCCAAAGCTGCTTGTAAAAGCACTCAAACCTCTGATACTGAGAAGAGCACTGTATCGTTATTATTTTCTTCTGAAGCCAATAACGCTCAAGATCTCTAGACTTGAGCTGGCAATTCTGACGCATTTTCTCACCCAATAGCACAGCCATAACAGGCAATGAGCCAGTAGTTGATCTCTCTTCTCCTACTTATCTCCACATGCCGCCGAAATTACATCCTGCAGTCGACTCATCCCCCAATGACGTACTCCATACTTTATCGTTCAAGCCTCCTAGCAACAATAAATGTTGCAAGGAAACAATATTGCTCAAAAAAGCACATCCTGCTTTTCTAATTATATTGTACATGAAGACGGTGTTATAACCTATTGCCAACTCTAATCAATTATGAATTTGTACATTATTATACATACTGTTTTGTTTAAATGCCTGGTCTATAATTACTTGATTGTGGTAATTGATATGGATGGATAGATAAACGCTCAAGCACACAATGAGATTGACACCAGGAAATTATGAGTTTTCAAGATATGAATATTGAAAAGAGATACTGTAGTTACATGAAATATTGCCGTAATAATTTCCCAAGATTAAACCTCCAAATTTATAAAAAAAACACATTGATTTCATATTTGATATGAGAAAGCGTTGAAGAACAAGAGAAAAAAGAATATAATATGGTTATTAAAGAAAATAATAGGGTTTGAGAATTTTCAATGAACTTCCATCCTTCTTTTAAACGTTTTCTGTGAAAATTCATATGATAAGAGAGGAGAATTATTAAACAAAAAGGAAATAGCAAGTAATAAGATAATATGATGTATATCGAAAGTAACTATTACCTCTATTATATTATTCTCATTTATTTATTATGTTTTTTTCAGGGCAGCAGGAAGTTTTGATCAGAACTAATCAATAATAGTTTATCTTTTTTTTTCTTAAATCTAAATCCCATTGGGAATTAATTCGATAATTATACTCTATCCAGTGAATAATATAAATGACTATTCAATAACATATACGAAACGGAAAAATGGCATAAATGTTTCTAAAATCGATTTCACTCACCATGCTCCATGGAAACTCTTGCTTTGTAGCCGCCGAAATTGTGCGAATAGTCTGAGTGAAATCTGAGCCTGAGACTGGAGTCTGAGCTTTTGTGTCGGAGCAACTTCAAGCGATCGGTCCAATCACCACACAACCTTTTAGATGGCTTTTCTTTACCTTCCCACAGCTCCAACACATCGTATCCGCATCTGAAACAAATAAAAACAATATGAAACGTTCAGTTTCTTTCTAAATTGGCACAAGATACTTTTCCGTTCTTTGAGATGGGATAGGAAAAGTACTAGTATTTCAGCGGAATTGCAACCTTAGACTATCTATAATTTTCTGTTTCTTGAAATACGTCAGAATTCAAGGAGATCCATAAGAACCTATTCCTGGCTTCAAGCAGTATTTAAAATAACGTTCGCTTATAATAATTGAATTTCATGGAACATTGAATAGCAATTCATAATATCGAGTCAAACAACTTGAAGATTACAGAATTTCAGAGTTGTATTCTTGACTCGAAGCAGTTTCGATTCCCCAACTCATAAGCTCTCCATTCTTGTTATAAGACCTTATCGGTATGATCTTTCGTCTGGAACATTCCAGAAAAAGTAATGATTGTTCAGAAATGCAATCTCAGTAAATAACAGGAAGGGAATACAAGGAAGAATACTATTGAAATAGAATACGGTACTTGACCTACATTCTACATCAGTGTACGTAGCAATGCAACTTATCTTTCAACACAGTAATCACGTTTTCACACTACTAGATAGAAATTGTTTACCCCGAGCATATATTATCATATAGAGAGAGAGGATTGTTTGGGGAGTGAAGTTGATTTTATAATTTCGTTACATTATAGTAGAAGTTAACTTCTGAATTAAGATTTCTGTATAAGAATCTAGAATCTACTGCTGAAGTTTTAAATATTGGTTGTTGTGGATCCATCCTTTTCTCACTTGATCAAAATATAGACACTAATTTGTGAGTACAATCTTACATTCTAAGTCAATTTAGTGTCTATATTTAAATATTGAGATAAAATTCGATGAGAATAAGCTATAGAAACTTCAGCTAGAAAATTCAACACTTTACCTCAAAGAAAAGTCATGTTATAATATTGTGTACATTATGATTTCATTATTATATTCATTTTACAATGTTATATTTGGTAACAGAGCCAAAAATTGATAAGGATTTATTCATAAATCGAATTCAAGAAGAAGTTTTGAAGTGTGCTAAACAATGAACTTATCTTGTTCTACCTCAGTTCACTGAGTTGTTGAAACGAAATAATTAACTTTTACTGAATTATATTCACAAAAAAGATTTTTGAGTATTTTTTTTTCATGGAACCAATAATGTACGATTATAATAGACTTCAAATGAAGTTTTAGAATATATAAATCGGCATTATATGAAGCATACTGGAATTAACTATACAGGTATAATATCTAATAACTAATATATCCACATAATTTATTAATATTGAAAACAGGACGACCTATTTCATACTCCAAGCAGGGGTTTAAAATAATGTCTAATAACTAATATATCCACTTAATAATTAATATTGAAAACAGGACCGCCTATTCAATATTTCAAGCAGGGTTTTATAATACCGTATCTGATAACTAATAATATATTCAATTTCTCTATCATAAATATTGAAAAGAAAACCAGTAATTTCATATTTGAAGCAGGGTTCGCATGAGAAGTTTGCACGTAAAGGGATTCAATTACAAAAAGTTGACTGGTTCACACACCATTTGATAATTTTCAGTTGACAAAGAAATTTTTTCAACTTCTCGTAACATTACAATAGAGTTACTTTTTATTTATTAATTTATTCAAGATAGTACAATAATACGTATAGGATGGAAACAATGTTCAAAACGTTTTCTCTTCCAAATTTTGATAAATATATGAAAAATGAAGGTTATGTTCACATTCTTTCTTCCTTCACATTTAATTTTCACCTCCGAATATAAAAATCAATGTGAGAAATAACACTTTGAGGAAAACGTTAGGAAAACTTTGAAGAATAACATTTGTTGGCTCATAAAGTATATACCACTCCAAAATATATTAATCATTACTTTATTCATAAATGGCAAGTAAATATGGATAAACAATAATTACAAGTATCATCACTTAGCTTTTATTCGAAAAAACTGTCTAAATAAAGAAGATAATTTGATGTTATTTGGTAGATACAGAACACGATTGGTCAATCTACTTGCCATTAAGGTATTGTTGTTTTGAGCATAATCGAGCATGCATTGCATAGGGCACAGTACACTGGAACAGATGGTCCATAATCTCATCAGCATCCAGTAAGGGAGAGCCATGGTTGTTGCAGTTCTGGCTTATAGAGCAGCCTCTGGCCATGCATTATGCACGTGGATGCGAATCTATTACAAACTATGTCTCTGGATTGCAAACCTCATCCTTCACTGTCAGCTCTGTGAGCATACACGTCGCTTAACCGTGAATAGGGTCGCTTCGCTTTGTACGGCGCAGACTCACGGACACTCTCAGTGGACTCCATTGAAATTTTCCATTAGCCTATTGAAAGCACCTGTATAGTCCCGAATTCTATCGCCCATGAATGATTCGACTCCAACCGACCACTATGTATCGTGTTTGTTTGGATGAACAATGCCAAATTCTATTGGAAATTGGATTCAGTTCATAGTCTCTCATGTATTGAATACTGACTGACCTGGATGTTTATTGACATTAATAGAAACTCTTTTTCAATGTAATTAAAATTAATGTGTTTGTTAAAGACTGCAAATTTTCACGTGAATATGCAAATACAACCAAATTATTCAAGATTCTACTTATTTCAATAAAATTTATTATTTGAGCTTATTAAAATAAAATAAGCTCAAAGTAATTCAACTAATTTAATTTTTATTTAAGCAAATTCAATTTGAGTAATGCATGTATTCAATTTTAATTTAAGTATTAAAACCTTTTCAAAATTCTATAGTTCGTAACTCCATTGAATAGACAATAAAGTGCTACAATTAAAATAGAATACTACAAAAAAGAGAACTTCAGTGTGCTTCAATTTTAAAAGGTCGACTTCCGATTCTAGCCAAACGTAATCATCGATATTATATTTATCTGTGACAGTCAGTTGCTCAGTCAATTTTTATACAATGAAATTGGTAGGGAAAGAACGATGGACTCGGTAAAAAAGAATATATAATTCACAACTTAGTTATGTATTTCCTTGTTCATTGTTTTTTGATGTTCTCATTTAATACTGTTTTTATACTTTATTGATTTGAAATTATGTATTGCATTACATTCAATTGTACGCTACGAGTGGATCAACTTATCAGAATGAGAACTGTGAGTTCATTGTTAAAATATTGGAGTAAAATTGATTGAAACTAAAGAAGCTTGAATCAAAAACCTAAAATTAAGTGAAAATAAACTGTAGAAGCTTCAATCGGAAATGTAGATAAGTAGACTCCATGGAAATGTAGACTCCATGCATAATGCATCATTTATAATTCACGTATGAATAAAAATCGAGTGATTAGTGAAATCGATACTACAATAAAGTTTCATGAGAGAATCATACAGCATTAGCCGGATTTAATCTTAACCAAATAATCAACAAAGTCCCAGATTTTTGGGACAAAACCGAACAGCTCGATTTCAATGATTTCATGCGCCCAAACCAACGTTGAAAATTATTTTTCCATCCAGTACACAATTAAAGGCTTGTACCAAATAACAAAAGCCCCATTATTCGAGGCAGTGAAGTAGATGATACTGTTTGCACTGCACAGACAGAGCGCGGTGGCGTGATTATTAAATATCTGGAGTAAAGCGTCAGCAACAGGTGTTATTGCGGTTTATTTCACGTCGGCACAAAGCCACTTTATCAAGTTGTTTATCCCTTTAGACGAATAATTTCAATGAGTGATGACTTCAAAGTCCAGTCGACTGACTACTAGAGCATTGTAATTATACGGCGGCTAATTATTAATCCACACAAACATAACTGGGGCTCTATTGATCGTCATTTCCTTTCCGTTGCTACGCACGGGGTGGAGGGGTGGGGTGAAATTTGGGGGGGGGGGGGTCTTGCAGCTGCAGAGGTGAGCCACTATCAAATACGAGCAGGATTAAAGCTCATTCCCCGGAACACAGTAATCGCCATAATGATAATGACGATCCATCGTCGTTCACATAGCTCTACTGATATCAGTCCCATCTGCTGCAGTTCATAAAGACTTTCGAGGTAGCAGAGCTGTCTAGAAAGTCAAAGTGCATCTCATTAAAGTTATGCAATGCAACAGGTGAACTCCCTTTTTCCGCTGGGATCAGGCAACTCAAACAGGTACATGCAAATTCATCCAACCAGTGAGAATGAATAATTCCTAGTATGTAAAACTCGAAACCATAACATGGGGGTAAGCTATTTATGCATCAAATGAGCTGGTTATTTGCTTGTAGATCAACCGGTACAGATACATTCAATGATAAATTATTGTGATGAAAGATTTAGTAGGACTAGCATCATCAATTCTTGTTCGTAACATTACTTCATATGTGTATAGAATGAACTAGAGTATTTAACTTCGAATAGGAACAAACTAATCAAACAAGTAATTTTTCAAACAAGGTGTGTACTTTTAATGAATTATCATTCAAATAACCTCTACAACCTCTGATAAATAACCTTGATACCTCCAAGTTTGTCTAATTATTGGTATTATTATCACAACAACAATGTTCTTGTAACAGATTTTGAATAACAGACAGAATTCTAAATTCCGTCGGTAGGTGGCAGCAGTTACTGGGTGATGTTATTATTCTTGTTTAAAATGGTTTTCAAAAGACACGCCTATTTGCTCCGCCTTACTCTCTCTTCTGATTGGTCGGTAGTTAAAAGAGAATCTAATTCTAAATTCTGCCGGTAGGTGGCAGCAGTTACTGGGTGATGTTATTATTCTTGTTTAAAATGGTTTCCAATAGACACGCCTCTTCGCTCCGCCTACTCTCTCTTCTGATTGGTCGATAGTTAAATGCGTATCTGATTCTAAATTCCGCTGGTAGGTGGCAGCAGTTACTGGGTGATGTTATTATTATTGTTTCCAATGAATTTTTGTGTTGAACTAGGCAATAGTTTCTTAGTAAATTGGTTTTTGCTATTTTTAAAACTTATCTTTATTTATATGATCCAAAATTTATCATTGAAATTGTAAGAAGTTTCTTAAAAAGTTACTGGAATATTGTTGTAGTTTAGCTAGGCAAATGTTCAGTAAAAGTTTCTATAATAAGTGTTTCCAAGTACGGTAAGCAACTTTTAGTCATTTATTTTCCATACCTATCCAGTATTCAATGTTTATAAGAGTCTCTTGGATAATAATATTTATTAAATTACAGTAATTTCTGTATTGGAATTTCAGCCCTCAAAAAGCAGTTTACTATAAAAATATGAAAGGAGAATGGGCTATAGAATACGAGAAGCAGCAGTCAGTCCGCCTTCCCTTGTGACGTCATGTTTGCAGCAGCATAGCCTGTTCATCCAGTGTAGCCTTGATTCAGCACTTTTTTATGATTTTCTCTTGTTCCACTTTTGTTACTTTGTTTGTACTGTGTATTGTGTTGTATTTTTAAGATAAACTTGATTCCATTCTATTTAATTTCAATTGCTCTTGAGTGGGGGTTAGAAAAATTCTTGGAAAAAATGAATATGGAGTGTGTACTTTCTTTGACAATGGTGAATGGTCACCAACGCGGGAAGGAAACAATACATCTTGCGCGTATTTGTTTGTAATAGCTATCGTCTTTTTCAAGCCTTTTTTCAAGATTTTCAGTCTTAACAAATGATTAATGGATCTCCCGGAAGACTGGATTTATCGGTCGGCCTGTGATTCGGAAGGTTTTTTGTAACTTTTTCAGCGGAACTTCTTTACTATTGGACAGAGGATGAACGATCTGCGGTGGCCGATTTATCAATTGGCAACTGAAAGGCAGTGACAAAATGTCAGCTGAGGACGGAGAGCAAGAAGCATCGATCAAGGAGGCAGAGGATGGAGGGGTAGGATAGAGGGGGGTGGAGGTTTTATCTGTCACCTTACAATGAGCGATAGAACAAAAATAATATTATCACGGTAAATAAGTTCGCTGTGTTTCAATTTTTGATGTCCGTCAGATGAAGAAACAACATTATAGTAGCTCAAGAAGCTCGTCAATTCATAGATGCCACTATATTTTCTGAATAAAAGCATCAAATATATATAAAAATATAAAACCATAGACTAACCACTAACCATGTTTATCTCTGATGAAATGTATCAAAAGTTCATAGATTATTTTTTCTTCACTTTATTACTCAATCAAACCATCAAATAATGATATATTAACAATCATTATACATTAACAAACGTTCATCAACATATACAGAGTGATCAACAAGTTTTTTGGCAGAAGCTTTGTGGTGCCATATTGTATTCTTATTAGAAACCTATCTGACAGGACACTACCTTTTATATTGGCTCATTCAGCATTCTTTTGTTCTGTTTATTTCATCCAGTGTCAGATCCAAAGTGTAGTAGTGTAATTATATTATTAATGTGCACTTGAGTGATTGAGGGTTCCCATGTATATTTCAATACGGAGAGACTTTCTAATCAATCTGTATAATCGCTCCAAAAAAGCTGGAACTCTGTACTCGTGATTATTATATGGAAGTGATAGAAAGTTGCTGTTATTGAAGAGCACTAGAATTAATATTTTAAGAGGCTGCTCAAAATAAATCAGAAGGTATAAGAGAACAGTGGATAGTCTACTTTTAGGTATAACATTGAAATTGAGTTAATACTGTACATAGATTAGGTAATCTCATGAAAGACCAAGAGCAGATGGATTTTACCGGTTTCAGGACAACGTGGCGTTATCAAACCTTCCTCATCCTCCTGCGACGTCATTCCCTTCTCCTTGCACACGCGTAATGAGAATATTACGCGAAATTTTCAGTCAAGTTAATAGTGTTCAGTATTAAATCGATACGTGCGTGACTTGAGCTACATTGTGATAATAAGTTGAGTCACAGAGAACAGACTTAGTAATAGATGTCTTATCGTACGTTAAATTTTTGGACCAGAAAACAAGGAGCCGATCCTAGCGACATCTCTTAGAACTCTGAGTAACTGGAAATCGTTACTGTAAATTAACGGAACTGTCAACTGGCAATGAGACAGTGAATGAGAGTGAGTGAGCGACCGATTGAGAGAGGAACGCCAGAGTCAGCGCGATCTATCCTGACAACATAGAACTACGTGGCCGATTATATTTCACAGCACACAGAAAACCGGATCAAAGCTCCTTATTCCTTGAACAATCTACTGGAGAGTGTTTGCTTGTCTATGGTTCTCTACTGTTCTACTATAGTGCGATTCACGTCAAGAAGTCAGCATTGCTTAGATGGGAGTTTGCTATCCTTGTTCAGCACAAGGCAGTTGCTGACGTCTCTATTCTATTCGCACTGTGCATAGTTGCCGCACTGTGCATTGTTGTCGCACACAGTCCCAACAAACACGTTTGGTGCAGTTCTCTCTTTCTCTCTCAATGAAACTTGGCATCAATGCTCTTCATATAAACAATGCTGACTTCTTGACGTGAATCGCGCTATACACTGCAACTGTGGGGCATAAGTGTAACGGGTTGCCTAACCTGCTCCGTTGTTCAAGCAGAACTAGAAGTGAAGCCGCTATTAATAGACATCCAACGAAGTATCTTTCCAAGTAGCCTATAAAGTGAACCAATAAAATTTCTCCTAGAACACGGGAAGTTGAGAGCAGAGCGTATTATAAGATAATAAAAACAGCTCATGCAAATGGTAGAGTCAAATGAGGAGTTTAAACAGAGACTGATCTTTACAATGGATAATAGTTTTTATTTTTTTTGGACAGAATGAAAAGATTGATTTGATTTGAATGACTTACAGCGATTCACTCTCGAGAACCAGCTCGTCGAATTCGATGAGAATGCGATGCGTGGGCGGACATGTGATGGTGGTACTGCAATCCACGTTGTTCGGGTAGTACCTGGGAAACAGTGGACTGGTGACGACCGCCCTCGGCTGCTCGTTCGACAATGTCACCGTCTTATTGCATTCCCAATCGATCTCGTCCAAACCTCCACCTCCTGCAATAAAATATACCCTTAAAATATCCAATGTTTTCTATTATGCAGGTGAAATCATCATGTTTGAATATTATAAATCATATTTGATGCGTTTCTTGTATCACATGTATCCCAATCGATTTCGTTGAGACCTCTACCTCCTACAATAAAATATATCCCTTACAATGTCCAATATCTGCTACTCTCCAGGTAAAGCCTACATGTTTAAATATTATAAATGGTACCTGATCATTAGAGCATCACATGGTCACTTGGTGAGAGCGGTTGTTGAGTAATTATGTGGTTAAGTAACAAACATTCAAGACTGCTCTCGGATGGGTGACCGATACAAAACAATTTTGTGAGGTGGAACCTACCCGTAAGGGTCTCCTCAACGATAAAAAGCCATACGATAAAAAAAGAGCATCACATGTATCACATTGAGTATTTTTTGAAGTCATAAGAAGAATGTATGGGGAGACACATGAGGAATTATTATAAGATATTCAAATAAGGATAAATTTTTCGTTAAGTTTTAAGTTGTTATGTTACATATTTGTTGTTACTGTCATTAAGTTATATGTCATTCATATTATGGTAGAGACCAATAATGTATTTTCTCTATTATTTGCACAAATCATTTGGTATAAGTGTGAACAAAAGATTGAATTTGAATTAACCTTGAGTATGAGGGATCAGATTAGATTAGATTATTTATCATTATTACAAAATATATTGGCTTGAATTCTATATTATGATAGGTGAGAATGGAAGAAACTCTAGTATCAGATTGATTGAACAAAGCAGTCTTTAATAACTTATTTGATTGAAGAGATATTAGATTCAATATACTTCACTAACAATGAATGTGGTGTATCTATATGAAACAGCAGCGTGTGAACGTATAAATGTTCATTCTTGGAGAATGATATACCAAGAATCCTTCCCATGAACACTTAACCGTGAAAGGGAATGGGAGAACAAATTAATACATTTCATGAACTACACATGAAAAACAAAAAGAGCTGATTTTATGACACTAGCTTTCATGAAAAGCATCTCACAATAGAATAGAAGGATTTTTTCAGCTCAAATCAATTATTTGCTGTGTAAGAGGTACCTCATCACTTCTTAATCAATGCCTGTTATCGCTGCGCGGGCGCGGGTTCGATTCCCGTTTCCGTCTAGCATTCACCCCTCCGTTATCATGCTCCACCTCATTACCCACGCACAAGTAATATATTCTATGGGCATGATCCGCAGTGAAAGAAATTCACAGTAAGTCTCTAAACACATAAAAATAATATAATTATCGACGATATTTCTAAATACAAACCTTCGATAGTGAAACGTTGACATAGAAAGTAGTTGGGTGTTTTGCAGTCTCTGTCATTCCACATGAACGACTGAGCCAGAACGGGCAATGAGGGGGTGCCAGGTGAGTTGGTCACGTGACTGCCATGCCCGTGGTAGGCCCGTCGCACCTCCACGCAGTCCTGGTCACTCATGCCGTCGTCATTCGGCTGTCTGCTGATACGCCCCCAACCCGGGAACCAGTCTGTAATTGAACAAATATCACAAATGTTATTATTATTCCATTACATGAAATGGGAGGAACGGCTAAATGTCGCAAATTACCCCCTACATACAGAGCTCCAGGTGGACGTTTTGTCAACTACATCGAAGTGTTCCTGTTTCGAAGTTTAAAAAAGTTTAACCTCAATGTGGTTCGCGCGAAGCTCGAATCAAGTTTTGCATAGGTTTTTATAACTTGAAGGAGAGGTAATTTCAAGGTGATTTGCTACCGACTAGCGCAGGTTAGCGAAGGTTAAGACCGGTGAGAGAACCTTACGAAATCTACAAACTAAAATGTCGCAAATTTCATCATGCAGTTCAGCAGAACAGTAGAACAAGAAACAAGATAAGTTTCGAATCAGGAACATTTTATCGTAGTTGACAAGACGCTCACCTGGAGATCTGTATGTAGGGGCAAATTGCGACATTTAGCCCCTAAATGTAGCCATGGGTTACATTTACATGAAGTACAAAAATGAAAACATCATAAACATGCCCAATGTATGCCCAAAGTATGTGTCGTCATAACAATGCAATCGTGAGTAGTTATGTGAACAGTAGACCTTTCGCATTCGCAGTAATATAATACCCATTTTCGCTCATATAGTTAGCAAGCATCAGCAGATGAGTTGAGTCGTAGGCCTATCACACTACGCTTGGTGAAAAAAGTCTAAATAATGGAATGGAGATGGTCGAATACCTATGAAATTATTATTGACACACAATAATGAAGACTGATTTAAAAATCAAGATGAATAAATTGAAAATACACTAAAAAAAGGATTGAGTTTATAGTATGTACAATATCTATCATCCTGTGTAGTAGAGAAATGTCTTTTAAATAATGGTTATGCAAGTTCTTCTCAAAATAGTTTCATAAATAAATTGTAACTGATTGAATCATCGATGCCGCAATTGGGGAAATATCAAATGCCGCTGCGTTTAAGGTGATCGATAATTCACGGTACAAATGAACCATCACAAAATACAACTCAGTGCCCAAAGCCAAACCACAGAGTTTGTAGATTCAAAATTACCACAAAGTTCCCATTATTGAAATTGTTCTCAAGTTGTGGCAACTACAAGCTGTTTATTCAGCGAGTGTAGACGCCATATAACTCAACTCGCAAACACATTACCCCAAATTCGAAAAGCAGATCTGAAGTGTGCTTGAAAACAAGGAGAGTTATTGCCATCCATAATATCTTTCCTACAAAGTTTGTGAGATTAGAAGTAACTACTTCTTGTACTTGATTCAGATTACAACCCCGATTTGCACAGCTCGCTTGTCTACTTCCGTCTTTGAGTTCTAATTAGAACAGTAGACATTCGTTTCAGACGTGCATAAATATCAACAATCTTGCCAAGTTTAGCAGTTGGGGATGATGAATGTTGAAGTTTAATTGCTTGCATTTAAATACAATTAAGTAACTTGAAAAATGGTATGAGGTGGAGAAAGTGCTGTGAATAGCAAGTTGATGGAATAAATATGATTGTCATCTATTTGATTATCCCGTAAAATCTAGTTGGTCTAGTTAGTAACCTTGAAAGATGATAAAACGATGTAGACAGACCACTTTTGAACAAACCAATACATTTAATTCAGACATTCAATTGGAAAAAAGCACAGCAAGAATAACAGGATTTTCAAATTATGACGTCTCCGTCCGCCCAACATATTCAAATAGCGATTTCCATGAAAAAATTATTCATTCCCTCTTTCTTAGGCTGGGGGGAGGTTCGGCTTCAATTGATAATTATTCTTTCATTCATGAAGAATAAGGGGAATTAACACCTCTCAGAATTTTTTGTAAACAAAAAAATACTATATAAATACAAACCAAGAAACAAACATACAACAACATAACAAATACTATAAAGGAATATATGACACATTCAATGTAGGCATATACATACACCCTCCCCCCCTAACACGGCAAAAAATCAGGTTTCGCTCCTGCTCTCTCGACTCCGTTTTTAATACGATATGGAATCACATAAATTTTACCATACACCATGTTGATAACTGCTGCCCCTGTACAAGTTGGAGTTATGGATATCATCAAAAATGTAGAAACGAATAATAAAGTACTGATCTCCACTCACATCCAACTTTGAATTCATAGTCGGAATGATTTATGAGTGGGATGGATTATCGTGCAGCTGATCCTGGCCTGGCAAAGATTACAGCAGGAAGGGATGACAGGACAGCACTTGACAAATTACTCTTGCAAGATCTGTGACAGTTGAGCAGAGCAGCAGCAAAACTGGAGGCAGCCTGCGGCTAATCCTCAAGATGATAAACACTGATGATGCGGACGACGTCCTAGATCTAGAAGAGAGCAATGAAGAAGTGCCCGCCCAAGACGGCCATGAGAGAATGGATTGTTCATGAGCGCGCGATGGCAAGGAAAAGCCGTGACAAATTGTTTGATAGGATTAACTACTCTGATAAATGCAAGGATAAAATAAAACGTCGTGAAGGCGGAGGAATGAAATAGAAGGTGCTAACTTTGAGATCCACAGTATCGTAATATCACAGCATAATCGAGATTTACAAAATTTCGTAGTTTTAGGAATGGAATGTAGAATATTGATGTTTTTTATATCCGATCGAGTTTTGAATCATTCAATCCATGTGATTAATAAATCTTCATTTCGAATTGGAACAGTGGATTCATAACAATGTAAATAAATTCATTTATTTTACATTGAATATTATATAATTTTTATTATTAGACTTACTTTTATTGGATAACAAAAGTGTAATTATAGAAAATCTCACGCTCAGACAGTCTTTGTGAGATTTTAGTCTACCATATTATTCAAATGTATTTCATCTAATATTTATCTGTAATGTTTATTTTGTTTTTATTTCATTATATATGTGAATATTTTTGGATGAATAAAAATTTATTAATTGATGGTTTGAAATAAAAATCTATGGATTCATTATCAATCCAATCAATTTTTTTAAATAGATAGGTATTATAACCTTGGAACTCATTTCACTACTAGGACCTAGCTCCAATATCTAGGAAGAATCACAATTCAAATAAGTTCAGTTACTTCATTCTTTTTCATTGTTCACATCACTGGATTCATATTTCAAAATATTATATATTGTAGCCTTTCAAATGATTTCTTGTTGTTTATCAATAGTGGGAGTGAACTACATTACTCCACTTTCCGGACAGTCCTCTGATCCATGTGAGGAGAAAGTGGATGTCCTTGTTAGGTTGTCTTAGTTTTATTATTTGAAATGCAGCCAGTGCCAGTGATATATGATGTTATTGTTGTTCCTCTCGATGTTGTTTGGAAAAGTGGCAAAAAGGCTCCCGCCGGTGTTGTTGCTGTTGTACGTGTGTGCTTGTGTGAGTTCGTATGAATGAACAGGAAAAAATTATCGTGAAGCGAGCAGAGAGAAAGTGAGAGAGAGAAAGAGAGATTCGTAGTTTTTCCTCACGAAATGTGGGAGGTTTCCCTCTTTTCAAACCAAGCATACCAGCTGAACTTTGAGCGCTCATCATTAATCTAGCTGACAGATTACCGTAATTGAGCACTTTGAAGGAACGAATCGAAAGAAACGAACATTTCTTCGCAAAAAATCGTTGTATAACACTAATGGATCATAATGGTTGAAATGATGAATCTATTGTGTATATAAATGCATCCTGGCTATATAAATTATCTCCTTCTGATGAAAAATGTGGAAGAATGGGCTTTAAATGTGGAAACTCAGTTTGTTTATTGCCCACAAATTATATTTACAACAGTAATCAAATGAAATAATTTTATTGCCAAAAAACATGATCAACAAACAATTCATAAATAACTTAAACTATACAAAGTATTTGAAATTGAAATTTGAATGAATGGCCCTAGCCAGTAAGGAAAATTCATTCCGCTAGGAGAGCGCATTAGTTTATATGTATTAAGGTGCGTTTATTCGCTGTGTGCACGTAGGTGGTGGGGATAATAAAATCGACACCTGCGCTCACGCGGAATTTTAGTGAACGAAAAAGTTCAGTTTAACATGAGAAAGGATAGGGAATAAGCATTTACAATGCATTTAAAGTATTGTCGTATTCCTAATTGTATAAATACCGTTCACAACAGTAATTGCGGCTTCTATTCCTTCCATATTTCCAAACGTAAACTGATTCAAAAAAGAAATCGGATATCAGTTTTGAATTAATCGAGTGAAAAATCCAGTTCAAAAGCATATGATTGATTTGAAGTCTCGCGCCCATAATGCAATTTGAAATGATAACCAATGGAAATGAACTCAGCTGTGGATAAACTACATCGTCTGCTCCATGAGCTTCGAACATAACCTTTAAAGTTGATTTAAAAACTTGAATTGAAGATTATAATAATGTTTTAGAACATGCGATATGTTAATTTTATTATTTTAAATATAATTCCACAATCGATAAGTAGGAAAAATAGCGACAGGGAGTTCTATTTCAATTGTAAACTAATCTTTACGTACATAAGCCTATCCTTGCCCATGTTAATCTACCCTCGTAGATTCATACGATTATCCGCCAGAGCGCAACACGGTAGATGCACATAGCGAATACTATATAACTTTGTTATGAAACATTTGTTACATAACAAGTTTCACAAAAATGTTACAACTGTTATATAACAAGATAAATACTTTGGTGTAGTAGTTACAGAAAACTTGTTATATAACAAATGTTTTATAACAAAGTTACATAGTCTAAACGCACCTCTAGTAATATCTCGTAGAAATATGAGTGATAAGTAAAACTATCACGATAGAAGTATTGAAATATTTACTTAATATAATTTGACTATTACACTTTTCGTAACAATTTAGAATTCTTCTTCACCAGCGTTAAATAGAGTATTTTCCAAAAGAATTTAAAGATGAGCATTCCATATAGATTAGGAATTCTATGTGGTTGAATATTTGCAGTCAGTTATATTTTTTTTGTCAGAGCTTTGCATTTTCTTGCCTAGAAGATTTATTTTTTAATTCGTGATAAATGAACAGATAGTATTGATTAATCATGTAATAAGTGAGTATTTCTATCACTGATACTCTCTGTACTGATTCTATAGTTAATTCAACCAAGAATAATACGGTAATTCTCTTCTTTTCCAGAAAGAATTGAAAGCGAAAATAGTAATACTTAGATATTAGCTATAACCCTATTACTCTATGGATATACTACACTCCAAATACTCTATAGACATACTACAGGACTACCACGGCACTCCTACAATAATTGGAAAAGACACAAGTGGATGGACATCGTGACGAAGTGTGATACTTAGCTGCTTTTTTCTTGGCAAATGAAAGTCTTTTAGGAATTGGAGACGATCCAAGAAGCTGAATTGACTCTTTTTCAACAGAGGATGTGTTGTCCACTCAGCATTTGAAACTAACACGCCTGGAATAAAATCTACTTGCGTAGGCGGAGAGTGGAAAAATCCTTTTATTTTTTTTTTGGATAAAGACCCACTCATTTTAGAAAGTATTTATCACTGGAAATCCCACATAAGTCATAGACATGTGCGTGGGTGAAGGGAGGATTGTTGGATATTTCTCTTCCAATATAATAATGTAGCAATCCTTTTTCTTTTAACGATAAGGGGACTGATTCTTTTTCCCTTGAAAATCAATATAAGTATTGAATGATATTTTAATAAATAATTTCCTCTTCATCATTAGAATTGGATGTAATGTTGCCTGATGTTTTTCCACTTACGTTTCTGTAAATCGGAGCTAATCTAATGTTGTTCAACAAATAGTCTCACATAGGCCCCTACTAGCCGTGAGACGCAAAGTCGGCTGGGTCCAAAAAGCATTTAATTGATGTCAATGTTAATTTTGGTCCGGAGGCCAAAAAGCATCCAGTTAGATGGGACCTTGGGAACAAGTCTCGGATGCAGAAGTGTCTTGGGCTGTCTTCTGAGTGGGACACTGATTCTCGCGGACATGTGTCTCAGAATGGTTGTGAGGCATTGAAGGTAAATTATAATCTCTGCTATTATCAATTGAAGAATTTGTACTCACTGGAATAGGTGAATGGTAGACCATCGGACCACCTGAAGTCTCCTTCGTTCTCTTTGTCGGTTGCTCCAACCCAGTAAGCGTTCTCATCTCCATATCCGGGACTGAAAAAGGAACATTATTTTTGTCAAATTCATCACAGAGTAAACTGTTTAAGCGGTGAAAAAGTACGGAAGCCTATGAATGTTTAGGAGCCCCGAAACATTAACATTAATTAAGTATAGATGATTAAGAAAACCTTCTACCTTACGAGATAGTAGTAGAATTACGTTTCTCAGGAAGATTAACATTCTTGAACAGTGCCGGTTCTACAAATTTTGGTCTCCACCATCGAAATATATTTCGCCCCTCTCCATCATAAAATATTTCAAAACCCCAATTCAATTCAGAAAGAATTCCAAACTTATTTAGATCTGAAAATTGGCCTAGTCCTCGACGAAGATAAGTTTCAGAGATCTTACATCTAATTGAAAAATTGAAAATCTTTACATACGAAAGCTAATTTTTGTAAGCTCATCAAGGCGGTCTAAATAATATGCTTGATTAGGAAAAAAAAAATATGGAAATTTAATTTCTTGGGATCTGAATAATAGATTATTTGTAATCATGAGAAACAGCTAGATTTATACATTGATTCAAATTTGTGAGGATTGCGGAGAAAGCAGGATAAAAGAGCCAAGCACTGAGAAAAGAGGTAGTGGCAATGCTGATGTCGTAGAACGCCTAAAAAAATTCACAGAACCTTCTGATTGACCAATAAGCTCAACAGAGGCCATTTTACGATTTCAACTAATGAGAAGCTTGCACCTCTTGAATGTCAGATGTTCTATCAGGTGTCATGTGACGTTCGTATTCAGCTGGCTTCTGATTGGTTATAATTGTAGAATGGCGACTTTTCAACTCATTGGCCAATCAGACGGCTCGTTGAGTTTGGAGCCGTGACGTACTACAACAGCATTGCCAGATTGCCACTCCCTTTTTTGTTAGTTTTTCGTGGAATTTCTTATAATGATATTTACTCATTCGGCATTGTTGTAACTTTGTTGAGTATGGATTGACAATGTATCGAGTTTGACGTATCTTGTTCTCTATCTTATTTATTGATAAATTTAAAATCGGAATATTTAATGTGAAAATGTAATTGAGTTGATAAGAAGTATTCAAATTGATTCAATGATTGATAATATCTATAATTACTTTCCTTGCCTTACCTACTACCATAATAATGTAAGGAGAGTATTGCAATCCAAAAAATAGCCCAATTTCAAGATTTCTATACGTTCCAAGATCCTCTAAGTTGAAGTATTTTAATTCTTAGTCTAATCATTTAACGGTGCATATAAAAAATTGATTAATTTTATGTATCTTAGGCCAATTTTTGCCAAGTAATAGTGAATTGAAATTGAAATTTGCTAGAATTCTTCTAGAGTCTGTTCACGGAAACAAGTCAGTGCGCATAAAGAAAGTGTGCGTGCGTGTATGGGGAAACAGCTGACTGGTTTGAAAATTTTGAAACGAGACTGAATATGAAAATTTAGCAGTTTCATTTACTGACTGGTTTCGGTGAACAGACTATAGAAATAACTCTACAATCAACTTGAATATTGCCCGGCGATAAGGCCTTTTTGTATACAATGACTGGGTTGAGCTTCAAACTGCTTTGGAATAACTCCTAAATGTTTCCAGCTGAAGAATGCAGCTATTTTTTAACATTAATGTAATTCGTGGCCACTCCAAGCTCTGGGCACTTCCTTGGCACCTTCTAGCGCGGTTTAGATCCGGTGTAGATAAGACCATGAATGAGAATCGAATAAAAAAAGACTTAATCAAATTGAATTATTTCTCTTTCAAACTTGAGGAACAAGCTTTCAAATTTCGGAAAGAATTGTTTTAGAGCTTGGCAACGAACTCAAATCACATGATCCTTTGATACTTCTCTTTTGAATAACAGATCCTGATGAATACATTGTATATCATTGCATATCATTCCTTTGTTTGCATGAATAAAATGGACACGAGAATTGCGAGGAAGAGAGAGATAAAGAGCAGCGGAGACAAGCGACAAAATATCCGTATTGAATATGTATCCTTGGGATGGTTTCTCTGTGGGTTTGTTGCCGTAGTTCCATTATGGTCAGGCTGCTGTCCCGTTCCCTCAGTTTTCCTTTGTTCAGTTTATTTATGAGGTTTATTTTCATCTTTCGGCAAGCTTTGCCGGAAAGAATAAACTTCGTTCTCCATTCCGCATGCAAGGGCACATGACGAGCTTCGTATCAAATATTCTAAGGGCTGAGATGCTTGGACACTATCCAACTACAGGATTCTGCATTATTTATTGTCACAGATAAAAATATGTGAATCTCCATATGTTTGATACTGTATTTAGCAAAATGTAAGAAATAAAGTCATCGTCACAAGCTTGTTACATTTAAGATTGAGACTATTCTAACAATGGAATTGATCAGTAAACTTTCCTAAATAATTTTTTAAAATCTCAAGATATCCTCGCATATGTTCATTCTTTCTTCAAAAAAGCGTCCTCAATTGAAAAGTGCACTAAGTGGGTTTCTTTTTGAAATATATTGAAAACTTGATAGAAAGAATCCAGCAATGTTAGGCCTATCAGAATAATTAATTGAACGAAATTCCTAATTGATAATGTCATATAATATACTCTGTAGACTTTCGCTGCTGCGAATATTGACAACAGAGTAAGAGCTAGTAAGGAAATTCGATGTTAGGGCTATCAGGTTGAAAGATCTTATCCTGATTTGAAACGCATCCAGTTTTTATATAATCTTTGAAGTAATAAGTTCAAGATGCATCAGGTTATCCCTAGTCAGCGTTTGAACGCCGAACCGAGCGGACGTGTTTTCTTACATGCTATTGTTTCGGAAAGTGGGCTATATCGTATTGCTGAGTCAAGTGAATCGGTAGTGCCAAAACTGTGAGTGAGTGACCTCGTTGACCTAGATGTAGCTCAAGCCTTTGACAAAGTGTGGCACAAAGGACTTCTAAGTAAATTAAGAACCATGCTTCCAGTTGAATATACACAAATTCTTGAGTCATACTTAATGGGTCGATATTTCAGAATCAAGCAAAATGATGCATACTCTGAACTCAAAGAGATTAAAGCAGGAGTTCCTCAAGGAAGTGTTCTTGGTCCAATTTTGTATTTGTTATTCACCAGTGACCTACCCATGATGGAGAATCAAACTGTGGCTACTTTTGCAGATGACACAGCTGTATTAACTTTTAGGCAATAACTGTCAGGAATCAATTAAGAAACTACTACTGCCGATAAAATTTCCAATTGGTCTAGGCTATGGAGGATCAAGATCAACGAGACAAAATCTGTACAAGTGAACTTCACCAACCGCAAATTTGACCAAATTCTTAAATCATCAATGGAAAACCGGTCCCATATGCTAATGAGGCTAAATACCTGGGGATGACTCTGGATACAAGATTGCGCTGGAAGGCACATGTGAAGAAAAAGAGAGAAGAACTAGGTATAAGGTACAGCAAAATATACTGGTTGATAGGAAGAAATTCAACACTTTCCTTCTACAACAAGATTCTCATCTACAAGCAAATCCTGAAACCCATATGGATGTATGGAATTCAACTCTGGGGTTGTGCCAGCAAGAGCAATGTAGATATAATCCAACGCTTCCAGAACAAGGTCTTGAGGAACATCGTCAATGCACCAAGATTCATCCGAAATGCAGATATCCACAGAGACTTGAAGGTGGAGTTTGTCGCCAGTGAAATCGGGCGCTTTGCTCGCAAGCATGCTGAGAAGATCCAACAGCATGATAACGAAGAAGTTACCCAGCTACTCGACAACACCCAGCTGCGCAGGTTGAAGCGGACGAAACCCTTCGAATTGTGTGATGTAGTGGTGTGAGAGTGTCAAAAGCAGAGCAGTGTTTACAGTGTGTTTCCTAATGTGATCTTAGTGCACAAATAGTTTATTATTTATGTTATGTGATTATGATTATTAATATTTATTATTATGACTATGTTATGTCATTATGATTATTAATCTGTTATTGTTAGTATTTAAAAGTAGTAGTCCTAGTGAGAGTAGAATAGTAGATTAGAAAAAAATTGCTCATTAGTCTTCTTAGACTAGCAATATGAGGTGTGGAAAAAAAAAAAAAAAGGTTATCCCTAAAGGCCTTCGGTAATGCATCAGGATCCAATGAAACTTTGAAAGACTTGAGTAAGAAATGATAGGCTTTATTATTCAATTTTCCTTTATTAGATATCATAGAATCTCTTCGTAAAGCCTGGAGTTACAAGAGTCATTATTTACACTACTATTGTATTGCAAAGGATTATGTTAGGATATTGTTCCGTATCTCGGCACAATATGAGCTTAACGATCCTCTCCTGTGAGTCTGAAAGTGGGATATTTGAAATTAATGACAGTGATTTCAAGCTACAAAATTAATCTGTCATCTTGGACTGTTGAATTATTTTGGTGGCTGAACACTTTCCTCGAGATTCTAATCTTAATGGATTGATAAGATTATCTTCTCAAGAGAATGCGTTTAATGACTTCCCAGTTTTCTCAGACGCGATAAACTTGGATTGTTTGGACTTGCAACGTCCGTAATAGTATTTTGTCTTTGTTTGCTCTTCTCTGCCTTGATAATCTCCAAGACTCGAGGATTTTCTTGGTTGATTATCAAGCGAGAAATTACAACTGTCCCTATTTCGACAGGAATTTCTGAATCCATTACAAATGCATGGGCTACGATGAGTTCCTCCCACCATGAAAACACTAATGACTCTTGAGTTGTGATAAACTACTCAACTTTGAGTAGTACTCAACTTTGTATTTTGAGTAGTTATTTGAGTAGTTTGGTGATCAGCTTGAGCCAATTGTCAAAATTTTCTTTTTAAATTCTGTATTTCATTGATGCTCATTATGAGCAGATTTTCTCATTTATCAATAACAAGCTGTCCCGGCGAACTTCGTATCGCACTCTTCCCCCCCCCCACAAATGTCCCCCCTCTTCTCCCCACAAATCCCCTTCATGCCACCCCACAAAAATGTCATCCCCCAAATGACCCCGTTCATTCCCCAAATGTCACCCCACATATCCTCTTCATGTCAACCCTCTTTCCCATCAAATATGTCACTCCCTCTCTTTATTTTTTTTTTAATTTCTTCTGTTTTGTATTTTTTCCATTTATTTATTCTCTTTAATTTTTTTAATCTTTTATTTTTTTTCTTTTAACTTATTATTTTATTTCTTTTTAATTTAAAAAAAATTTAAATTTTTTTTATTTTTTTTCGTTCTTCAATTTTATTATTTGAAACAATAAAACATGTATGATACGAACGATAACTCATTCTTAATTGATGATTCTAGCGTAAAAAAATAATTAGAGTAGAAAACCTAGTACAAAAAGAAATGGTTCGGAGCGGGAATTGAACCCAGAACCTCATGTTTTCTAAGCAGAGTGATGCTCTAGCACTACGCTACCGAAACCTAGGATCTGCGAGCAGATTTTCCCATCTCAAATACATGATCATCTTTCCGTAGCCGCTTGACCGGCAAGTTTGAACTTAAGTCTGTGAAATGTTTGATAGGTTAGGTCATTGATGTACTAATTATTTATTAATTATAAAGGGATTTTCTTATATTTTAATACATATTATGTTAACCAGTGCTGTAACAATTCAAACTAATCCAAAATCATCTAAATAGGTTCAGCCGTTCTCGAGTTATAAGCGAGCGTACAGACACCAACTCTCTTTTATTAATATAGATAGAAGATGAACTCTTCGCTGAGTGGCACAGTTGGCTTTCATTGAAATTTTGCCACTATTATTTGACATATTTAGGCCCGTATGCAATATCTGCTTTTATAGTAGATTCAACTGAACTTGCTTTAAACTTAGTTCATTATGAAGATTCATAGTTTAAACCAGAGTCATCACAGTTGAAACCAAGTTTAAAGTACGTCTAATTAAAATTAGCTTCAATGAAGATGGTGCAAACAGGCCTTAGTGAAATGTCATTTATCATAAGAATTAGGAAAATGAATACTGGTTGATTTTCGCTTCTATTCTGTTATCTCTCTGCCATCGACCTTCTTTAAGTTTCTATAACAGTTTTTAACATGCATCAGAATGTCATAATAGAATTCATCCACTACTAATATATAGATATTGAATGGTAGATGATTTCTCACACACTCTGAACATCGTAAAAGTTGTATCACGACGCATTATTGCCAGTCAAGGTGCATTAGGAAAATTAATAAGTCATATTTTAAGTATTGTTACTTGAATCAATGGCATTCAATACCTTAATCAATGCAAGAAATAATTAAGCGGACAAACATGGTTCTTGTAGCAGGATTTCTCGTCAACGACTGGCGTCTTGAAACGTGAATAAGGGTCGATTAAAGAGAGATAGATGGATGGACCGCTGTCTCTGAGATGGACAGCGCCTAAAATGAGAAAGACGAACGCGTATTGGAGTCTATCGAATTTCAAGAGGAAAAGGAAACCTTCTCTCATCTGGTCGACTCTTATTCCGTGTTATTTACCCTTTAGAAAATCTCCAGAGCATTGTATTCACGGTCGGTTTGCTTTTTCTCCAATCCGTCACGGGCCTCTCCCTCTCCGACCTTCTCACTCACACCTCCATCTACATCACCTCTCACCCAAGGGATAACCTGGATTCGTCGCTCTTATCTTTTCTTCCATCTACAGTTCTCATTTCTCGTCCACGTTCCTTCTTGAAGATTTTCCTTCCTACGTATAATTTTAAAGAAGAAACAGGCTGAAAGGAATCCTGTTGGCAATATCACTGCAATAAGGTTTTTCTCATTGTGTTGAGTTCTCTCACGTTCCGCTTCTAGCAACAGATTTAAAACATTGCCTTCGCCAAATCAACACCGTTATTTTAAATCTGTATTCTGTGTTCATATCTTGATAAACTTATCGATAGGCAAGTCAGACAGATTTTATATAAATTGGAATTATGAATTGCTTTTGAGTGTAGAATTGGGTGAAAAATCATTAGACTATGTTAGGGGTATTAGAAGTATGATAGTTATTTCAAATCTGTATTCTGTTTATGTCTTAAAATGGACTCATTCATAGGCTACTTCGATGTATATTGAAATTAAAAAATCACTATTATGATATTTTGAGTTTTAAATAGGATAATTTCATGAGAAATATCTTGTAAGAGAAATTCGGCAGTGATAGAGGTATTATATGAATATAAGAGAAAAGAAGTTCATTTCAACTCTATAACTATGAAGGAATAATTTATTGTCATTCAGAGAAATTCTCCATGAATAAACTGTGAAAATCTACAGAAACTTCTATAATAGGAACATCTCTGATAGTATTAGGAGAATGTGAGAGATCTTCAGTTATTATTTTGTTATCTATCAAGTTTGCGATTGTAAAGGAACCAGCTCACTTGGAAGAAGTTCAATTGTGCGTGAATAGTTTTCTCAATAATCGATGAGCTGCGAATTGGATTGCGCTCATGGGCGATTCCACACGCGTTGGAAGCCGGAAGTGCGGCATGAACTCGACGACGATAGGAAAAGAGTTTTGGGAAATCTCATTTCTGGAAAAGCGGGTCAGCCAAGTCACGTATCGACGACTAATAAGAAGGGCTGTCATGCGTGCCCGAAATATCGAAGAGCAGTCATGTAGCTGTCGCCTAACTGTTGACACAAGTCGAAGTCGGCTATGACATCGATCATCACAATAAGCCGAATTATGAAGCAGCTGTCTGCCTTGTTACATTCTGCGTGACTTTCTTTCAAATTTGGCCAATAATCGAATAGCTCTTTTGTTCGATACTAGAAAAGTGTAGTGACAAATAACAAGAAAATCAACAGTGAAGGTTCAAAGTTACTACTCATTTATCGAAACTTGTTCCTGAGAGAAAAGAGTTAGGAGTTATTGTTTCGATCCCCAATGTTTTTCGTTTTTGTGTTATAAATATTTTATGATATTTTATTTGATTTCAATTATAATCGCGTCTGTCGATAGTCTAAAACAATTAAATACTGTAGGTATCAAGTTACAGGTAGCAGGTTGTAGAATGTAGATGTTTACAGTAGAACTCCAACTATCCGGGCTTTACCAATCAGGATCACACACCGACACCAATCTCAGAACAATAAAATGAAGTTGAAAAATATACTATTATTTACCATTATTTCACTCAAAATTGTAATTCAAATTGTTTATCTGTGGATATCATTTTTAATACTCTTCTTTATAATTGATGTGTTTCGGTTAGGTCTTTCTCCTAGAAATCAACTATCAACACGCAACTATCCTCTACCCTGTTATGGATAATTGAAGTTCTACTGTATTTGACTGTTGTAATCTCTGAGATGTTTGAGAAAGTCATGTTCATTTTTATTTTAAAATATACGGTTAATAATGTTAACCTATTATTTGTAAATCAATCGATTTTTCTGTCTGGCCTTTGTGCTAGTTAAAGATCTGGTCTGTCAGATTACATCAAGCACAGGGACACAAAACGTAGCCCACTGCGATATAGAAATTAACCTCAATAACGAACTGCCAACAGTATTTTGCCCTTCAAAAGACGTAAATCCAACTTAGGAATGTATCTGATAGTTCCTTCGACAATCTCCCATAATTCCATTCTCTCTAGTAGAGAATTCTCTACTATCTTCTACTAATTCTCTACTACATTCTTTAGTAGATACAATGGAATTACTCTCGAACATAGTAACTACAAATTACTCTCAATCACCCTAAAAATTGATATAAATGGAAATTTATAGATTCACGGACATACATAACATTGCTTCTATCAAGTATGATATAGCCTACTATAAATCAGGACATACCTGTGCGTGAGAAGATTGTCGACCAAATGTTGTGTGTGCTCGCTACGAATCGAGGCTAGATGACCTCCTCGATTCTGGCACTCCTGCTCCGCCTCGGTCCAGCCCAGCTTGCGATCTTCCACAGCAGTTAGACAGAATCTTCCCACGGCAACCCATCCAAAGTCGCACTGCTGCACGAGTTCAGCCACAGCCACCGTGTCATACCACAGATGAAGACGCACTAAACTAGATGCAGTTACGCGCACCGTGACGCGATTCTCGCGGGAAAGGACAGTCAACTGTCGCGGCGGATCACCAGGAACTGCACAGTGATACCAGGAGGTAGGCCCGTCCCACAGTCGCACCAGAAGACCCTCACAAACCGGGTCAGGTGAATCAGGTCGCACTGTTTGCACCGAAAGACTACCATCATCTGTCAACGAATTACCACTTCCACCAACTGACAACCCTATGTTAGCTCTATATCCATACGGTAATGATATCCTGTAGTTACAGTGTAACCCTGTCGATCTCAACAAATTTTGCCCGATCTCGAACGAACCATTCCTACCAGTCAACGTAACATTATAACAGTAATCTACAAACTTATAATTCACAACAAAAATCGGCCTGCCCTCAACACGGAACATAGGGTTCGAGCCGAACTGATAGTATAGTTGCCGCCCAAGAACCGGAATCTCTTCAAGCTTTCCACAGAATCGTTGCCGTCGTCCCGTTTTCGATTTTTCTTTGAACAGTAAGCTGCCTGATGCACACGGAACGTTTAGTCGGTCCAGTGTTACCAGTAATCCCGGGCCGAAGTCGTCTTGGGCTCCAATCCCCTTCGGGAAAAACACATTGCAATCGCTGGCGATTTGGTAGGGTAGATTGATCCAGCTGAAGCTCCCTTCCTCAGGCCACAGTCTCAGAGAGCAGTCTGGAAAAACAGACAAAACAATATTTGAGATTACGACAAGCTTGGGAAAATGTTCTTCTGATAAGACGATTGTTCTAGATTGGATTTGTCAGCTCAATCGTTGAACGAGCTAAATCATATTCTTCACTTTCAATAATGAACTGAGCAACCACTAAGATTGATTTTGGAATTAACTGTTACCTTGATTGCAGTATGAAATCATTAATGAATTTATGCTATATAAAGAACAGTTAATTTTAAATTCTTTTCCACTGCACAATGATCACTTCAGACCACAAAAAGAAAGTATTGGTGAGAGGTACATTATTAAATTCTATTATTACAAGTGTCACGTTAATATTTGAGTTGTTTATTTGTAAATTCCGTTGTTCACTTTTGTACTTTATTTTTTTGTCGAATTGATAAATTTACGCATGTCTGTATATATGTACCTTGTCAAGCAGCCTTTTTAAGGCTTGCTTTTTAAGGTAATGTAATTTTGATTGAATAAAAGTTTTTCTATTCTATCATTATATTCTATTACAGTACAATCCATTCACTTACAGTAAATTTAATTTATTACGTTCTATTATTGCAGTTATCATTATATTTTATTGAGTAATTTATGCAAACATTGAAGACTTCATGTGCATCTAGCTCTCTCAAGAGCACAACTCTAGAGTAAGAGATTGCACGAGCGAGAGTGAAATTGAGTCGTCTCCCTTCCTCAACTCAAACCACAAGCTCTTCATTTCCTCGTTGCTCGTAATTTTTAAGGAGATTGAAAGCCTCAACGCCCTCACCCATGACGCAACTTACAGCCTCGCTCTCTCCCCAAACCCCAATTATCAGCTTTCTCCTTTCCTTCTGCTCACTTCTACGTCGGAAAGAAAGTGGGAAAAATGACGTTGAGAAAGTGAAATTCCCCGCTGCCAGAACTGTCGGGTTTGTGTTACTTATCCTCTTGTTCCCAAGGAATTTCGGCATTCTCCAGAGCGCTTCATCTCCCACAAAGACTCCTGTCCCTTAACATGTCTGTGTGTCATCCATCCGTGATATGAAGATATCAAGGGGTGGAAAATTTTCATTTCTCTCAGCCGTGACTCCGCTTGTGTAAGCACGATGAACTCCCACACAACTGTGTCATCCGAAAGAGTGACATCACATACCAACTTCCTTCAAACTCTGTTTAATTCAGAGATTTGATCACGTGCTTCAAAATTATCCAATTGTGCTTTATGGTCCGTTCCAATGATCCAATTAATCCATTAAAGCAGTCTAGTCATTTTAGTCCTCAATCCTCGGCTTAAAATCCAAAGAGCTTTTTTTCAAATTAAATTGAAATTTAAAATTCTAAAGAGTCAATATTGAGATTCTTGAACTGTTCCATAATAATTGAAATGAAAACAGAAGTATTTTGCCAATTCTACTATTCATTTGAGGTTCAAGAACCATGGACCGTGGACCGTTTGGCCACGAAACCAGGGTCCTTTGAAATTCTCGAATTTAAATTCTCTCAGGGTCAATTGGAATTCTCTAATTCTCATTCTCTAATCATTTCAAAATTGATTTTTTCATTTCAAATGTCAGTTGAATTATTATTGAAATTCGTATTAGAATGGGATAGAAGAAGTTCAATCGAATCATTAATCAAATTTTCTTTAGCAAGCTTCACTGCATCTGTGATTGATTACATAATTTGTTCTCTAATTATCGGCTTGAGATCGGTCAATTTCTACTTGATCTTTAATGATTCGGATGTATTCATTAAATCATCAAATGATTCATTATAACCTACACAATGATTCGTTAAAATTGAATAAGGATTTATTTTGTCGCCAAATAGGCAACTGAAAACAGTTCCCTTTTCATGAATAACACGCTCTTTGAATACCTGAGCCCAAAAATGAGCTAACTTTACCTGTAGAGTGGGTAGAGTGGATGCGAATAACATTTCAAAACTTCCATCAGATGCATGGTTCATTACTAGTGAAAGAATGCCAACAATCATGACATTCCTCGAGTGACAACGTTCAACAATCGAAAACATTTGGAGAGAGGAGAATGTACTTGAAAAAACTTTCATAAATAATATTTTGGTGAACATTTCAGAGACTAGATAATAGTGGTGCTTCCTCCATCATCCTTCATCTTTCTTACACACTCTGTTTACATATCACTCTCGCTCTCTCATCAATTTACATCTTTTCACATTCAAATTACAATTTTCAATTCCATCCTTTATTCTTTGAAAACGTACTAGGAATATTCACTTATATTGTTGAATATTTTTATCAGGAATACTAAAATCTTTGTCGAAAAAATTCTTGATCTGGGCTACATCAACTCTGTGCACAATGATTATCTCAAGTACTGTAATCATGTAATCCCGTTATAACTTCTATTCTTTCTCTCTCTTTAGGGTTGTGCGTTAGAGAGGACCTGGAGTCCTAACTCCGCCCTTATTAAATACAATCAATCAATCTTTCACCTCTCATTTGACCTTCATTCATTGTGAATTCTTCATGCGTATTTCCGTGCACATTAAAAGTGTTATAATTTTGCTATTAACAACCATTTAAAGATACATTTGAAGTGAATGCCACTAAAATGAACATTTTATTTTAGATGAGATTAATATTGTTCATTCCACTATAATACACCCACAATAACATTTTGAGCACACATAAAGTTTGACTATAAGGAATACACACTACTCATCGAGAAAATTCTTTTCAATATCATGCGTCATTATTCCTTCAATAGAGACTTCAATTCATTTGAATTTGACTCTTGTTGGAAGTTGGACACGATCACTTACAAGATCCAAACAGTCATATTTGAACCTTGAAAATGGCCTTCTCTTGAAAAGCATTATCAAACTATTCAATAATATAAAATCAGGACAGTTATAGTGAAACAATCCCGAAATATTTTCTTGACGTCTGCAGTTCCAAATCATCATCTTTCATCAGAAATCTTCTGCAATGCAGATAGTGAGAGGATTTAGGACCTTCCAAGAGACACTTTTGAAATTGGGGATATAAATATTGGAGACAATCTGCAAACTCATGAGACCTGCTGCCTGCTAGTGATTTCAAGTGTGGGAAATCTGCCAAGCTGATCTCACTCTACCCCTAACTCAGTGCCAACTCTTCTCAAATGATCGCTGAGCGCCCTTCATTCGATGAATGTACTTCTGTTTTCCATGATCAGGGTTATAAGTCAAATTTTGGGTACCTATATGATGATATGTTTCAATTAGTTGCTATTTATCATATTTGAAATTTTTAATTCTCTCAGATTTAGGCGTTAAGTGAACAAATGTTATTCTGGTGATTGTAACATTATTTAGAACTCATTACTATCAGTATCATTACTATGTATCTTTTTTTTCTTCTATAGCAAACCCTATAATTGGATTTTTTTAAATCTGTTGGGTTTGTTTTATTATTATTATGTCAAAACATTGTATATTGGATAGGTATTCCTTGCTTTTGAATTTTTTTGTACTATTGAGATTGTATGCAATGTTTCAATTTTCTGTAATGTTTCTTTTTTGAAATAAATTCTATTCTATTCTATTCTATTTTCGAATGGTTTCGTTGATCGAAAGTGTCTGAAAATAATATTCATAATGGCAAGGATGAGAAATTAAGTGAACTGCAATGTAGATAAATACGTGTATTCGTCAGTTGATAACGTATTTTGTTATCAATCATGCATGAATATGAACCACATTGAACCTATATATTTTAATAATTGATGAATTAATAATATAATTGTTGTATTCGGATGATGTATTCTTGTTTCTGTTTTCTAAGTTAGTATAGTTTGAAAAATCACTAAAAACTATAATAATTAAATTGAAAAAAATTCCTAATTAATGCCATCTCCACTAAAAACTATTTTTAGAAGTATATTTTTGTAAATATTAGTTAAAAACTACTACTCAGTGCTTGAAGACTTTACTTGGAATTGCTGATGATGGACATGAAGTACGAAAGCGCTCCACCATGTGAATAGTAGTTAATGAATGATATGAGATAATCCATTCTTTATACATTCAATAAGCCTATGCTGTTATTCATAAAAATAGAGCTCAACAAAAAGATTTAGTTGATTTTTCAGATGAATCTGGCCGAATAACAATAAAATTTACCTAATAACATAATTGAGAGAAGCCATACAGATCTGTATGCATTTACAGATCTGTGATACAGATAATATGTATTACAGATATGTAATACGGATTTGTATTTACTGCACCACAGCCATCTTTTTGTTCAAGTCATTGCTTTGTTATTATGGTTTGAAGAACAATAGAGGAATACCATTACAATAATCATAATCATATTCAGGAGGAGAATAGTGGTTAGTTGATGTTGATATTTAAAGATATCATCCAAGGATATACACAGTAATGTTGTTAATCTGGAGTATTCAAAACAACTGAAAAATGACGTGTACCAAGAAAAAATGTTAGCTGCTACAGAATATGACAATATATTATCTGCGATCTAAAGCTCACAGACAAACAATCTGTCTATTCACCGCTTTGTAAAGCAATAAATGAATTCGTCATCTGATGGAAACGCTGGAAACAAACAATACTTTCAGAGAATAAGCTGAATATTTGTTATTTCGGGTTGTACAGATAGAGTCCCCTTGTACACCTGAATTGAAATGGCAGATGCTATTTCTAAATGTCACATGGTTGCTTTGTGCTATGGATTGTACAATTCTCATCACAGAGCGAGAACGAATTAATAATTGATGGGGCAACTGTCAAACAAATTCAGTGCACAGAATAGGTGTATTGTTCTACTACATTCCGACGACACGACAACGGGAAACCCTAATTTATTCCACTGCCAGAAGCATTTAATCAATCATGTTGATGATCATCTTGCTGGGTGATTGTTTGGATAAAAGAGACAAGGACAATTGATTGCATGTGTTTTATTCTTTTCCATGAGAAAATTAGGCTACCGCCAGGTTCCTGTCTCATGGAAATTCGGACGACTTTTTATGCAGGAAAACTTCACAAATTCACAAGAAGTGAATATCCCGGATCCTATGCAATAAATTTTCACGCCTAACGTGCGGTCGGCTTCGGAGTCTCCCTGTATTTTTTATCAAGAAACAAGTGATAATTTTATTCATTTTTCTGTACAGGAAAATGACCTGTTTCATGAAACAGGTCCCAAGATACTAGTGATAAGATAAAAAGATAAGAACAGATAAGAAAAGATAAGATAAGATACTGGTGATCAGAGATTTTGTGATCACAGCGACACTGGAGAGACACTAAAAACATTATCCAATAATATTGTAGTCACATTAGCTAATGTGGATTCTTATATTCAAATAATGATGAAAACGAATTCATATTTTGAAATTTATCCCATATTACCTTCTAATATTGGGTAGCTGCGGTGTAGTTCGAATACGGTTATCAGTCCCTCAAGCCGATATCTTATCCTGAAAAAAAATTAAAAATTATTATCACATTATAATCACATACTATATTGAGGGAAAACTTTTCAGATTTTTGTTGACACTTTCTGTTAATTTATTGAGCATGAACTATATATAAATACACGAACTCATTTGTCATCAAATATATTCTTTCTGTTATGTGTCTATTTGATAATCCACTTATTAAAATAAGAAGATGTCTACCACTCTAAAAATTATATCAAGAAAAGAACCTATTCAAAAACTAGAATAATATCCGTGGAGAATACACGGTAACACTCTTGTAATAAAGTATGAGAGTCTCCCGGTAGGGGAAGAGTAGGGCTCATAGCCATTCATGTAAATTCACACAAGCCCTGTATTTTACTTCAGTAAAACAGAACTTGTACGGCCGGGCGTAATTCAACGGTGTATACGGCTTCAGGAAGAAAATTAATGTAATTAGTTCCTCTATCTTCTTCCTGCAGCTACACGCATATCAATTCAACTCAGTGGGGTTGCTTTCGATTAATTTCTTCTGTCACATGCGAAAATGTATTCATTTTTTCGAGATATGCAGGCAATTCAAATATGTAAGTATAATGAATGACACTGACTACAGTAAATTGCAGCAAGAATAATTCTGAGAAAATAAAATTTAAAAATAGAATATTTTCTTGTAATTTGAAAGGCAGAATTAATTTCATTCCCATTTTTATGTTCAAAAAAGGTAAAGAATTCATGAGGGAAGGATCTGTATTATGAAATTTTTGATTGAATATGAGTTTGAAAGTGTTGAAGAATATAATATTACACTTTTATTCCATAGGGAACTCTCCATAATGTCTATTCGACAAGAGACAGAAAGGTGGGACCTATTAGTCACGTGACTCCAGGTGATGTTCATTCATCTTGAGTTATTCAACAATATCAAGTTTGAGTAAAGTTCTAGAGAAGTAGAGTAAAAAAGTATGTAAAGGAGTGGGACAAATCAAGTTTGAATATTCAGATATAATAATTAAATTTTGAAAACAATATTTTGCAACATTATTTATAATGTTATGCATTTAATTAAATAAATAATGATAATGACAAAAATTTGGGACGCACTCTAACATGCCTGTGAATTCAAAATTCAATGATTTGTTCGCTGACATATCCAGAACCAATTATCACGCAATCTTTTCCAATCTTGTTGCAGAGAACTAACCTGAAATTCTGATTGAATTATAACAATTTTAGTTTGAATTCAATCATTATCAATCTATAAAATGTGTTTGGTAAGTACTCATCCTACTGGAACAACATTAAACAAGAGCTATTAAGCTTTTAACTTTTAACGTAGAATTTGATTCGACGCTTTTGACGGTATAGGAAGAGGCACCTTTCATGTGGGGTCCGATACATTGTCAGTGCATAATAAAAGTAGAAACAAACATCATTATCATCAATATAAGCACTCAGCGAATAATGTCAGCAGGATAGTGTCATGCAATCATCTGTACTACCATGATGACATTTGAGATGAGTTAATAGTTGAGAAAAAAATCTTTATGGAATTATTTAATTGAGTTTTGGTGACAGGATAATCAAGGAAATAATGTTTGTGTGGGACTGGCTCCTATTCATCCGTGTTGATGTTTTATGTCTCTGGATAATCGATTACAGTAAATGCACGGCACTTAAAAGTTCCACCTGCGAAGCTAAACATGCTAAATTTGATTGCTACACATTTTATCGGCTCTAATCAAACATACTAAAACAAGTTTAGGAATAGAGGCACGTAAATTGCATGCCCCCAAATGACAGATGACAATCTGCTTCGCCCCGTGTAGTAAACGTTTTAACAGCTAAGCAGAGGTATGTGATGTGAGTATCGCATGTCTGCTATCTTTCTTCATCCATATTTTCCCCCCTTGTTCACCCACTAAAGTTCGACCTGGCAGCTTGGCTTGCTTTTTGTTATCAAGGAGTGACATATATGCTCCCTTATAGCGTGACAAGCCAGCCCGAAAGAGAATCAGCCATTTCTCATTGTGGAACACCATAACAAAAACGGATTACTTTTTCAAGGTCTAATACGTAGCAGGTGAATCTGAATAGAGCCTGGAATTAATTGCTATACTGCGTTACGTGTGTATTTCAAATGTCATATTCTCTGAACACCATTTATAAGGAAACTTTGGCAACGTTTTACTTATACCTTATTGTGGTGGAGTGATATGAATACCGTTTCAACAATGTTTTCATCCGTTCCACAATTCTTTCATTCTTTAATTTTCAGTTAATTCTTTTTTCAATTTGATTTTCAATTAATTTTCATTCTTCAATTCTTTCATTACAAATAATGTTCATCGGAACACAGCGGCCTGGTTACAAACCAACTAGGAGAGTAGTCTTTGGACTAGGAATTATTTGGTTGACTTCTTTCAAAAATCATTATTATCATTATTTTCAAACACTTTAAATTTTTAGTTAACGAGTACTGTTTTTATTATTGTTGAAATTGCTTCTTTTCTTTTCCTGCTCTGTTGATCAATTCATGTAGAATTAAACTCCAATAACAATTTGGCAATGCCATTATTTCAGCCAAGAGTAGCTCTGGCAGTGGTTGAGTCCGCAAGAGAATGCGTACCGCAGCCTCAAATAATAATCCATAAATTAATAAGCAGGAAAAAACTTTGGAAAAAGTTTAATTGCCTACCAGTAAGATAAAGTTTTCAAACGTGCGTAAAGCACCCCCTTCTCTCCCTTCCTTTCATACCAAGTTAGCTGTCGGATTATATTCTAGTAGTTTCCCCTTCTTATGAATTATCGATGTAAAGGGTGCGGCACGGCATTTTACTTATTTGAATTACGCGCTACGCAGTGGCCATCGGTCGTAGGAGGTTGGGGACATTTGCAATCAGATGGGTGAAGTTTAAAATTTTACTCAGTCTAGGTTAGTTGCGGCCATGCAGTGGTCGAGAGGTGAGCGAGCGTTCGCAGTGTCTGCATACTTTTCCAACAGTCGTTTGATCATTGCAACCCAGCGTGCGTTTAGGAAACAGTTCAATGTCGCGCCCAAAGGACGTGTTCCTGGCCGAACATCAATCATTCAGTGGGTGGATATTTCTAAGAATACCGGTAGTGTTTGGCAACCAAATCCAGGTCCGTCAAAAACCACTAGAACACCAGAAAACGTAGAGAGAGTAAGGCAGGCGGTTTTGCAGATAGGGCGGTACAGAGACGATAGAGCACTTACAGTCACTTCGGAACGGTACACGCGGATGATTGAAGAGTTTTTCCACAAAATGTGTGGTTTCAGCAAGTATGTGCCACTCCTCACACGGCAAGCGTCAATGGATCTCTTGCGCGAACACTTTCCACGACGGCTCATCTCTCAAAGGGGTGATCTCCAGTGGCCAGTATGCTCACCGGATTTAGCCCCCTGTGACTATTTTTTGTGGGGGTATCTGAAATCCGTAGTTTACGCCAATCGTCCGAGAACCCGAGCTGAGCTAAAGAACAACATCCGCGCTGCAATTGTCGACATTGGTCCAGATATGCTTGAAAAGGTAGAGCAAAACTTCCGATCTTGCCTTACAAAATGCATTGAACAACGTGGAGGTCACCTAAAAGACATTATATTCAAAAAAAATAAGCTTGTAAGTGAACCAAACAAAACTTTAAATGTAGCATTTTGTGAAAATAAAAAAATTGTTATCTTTAATACTTTTTGACCTGTGGTTCTTTAAAATAAGTAAAATGCCGCGCCGCACCCTTGTGTGTAAAATACTCCACTATTGTGGGGTATAGAACTCCACATAAATGAGTACTTTTTTGTTTGTCAATGGCTCAACAGCCCTATGTGGGCCTAGGCCTACCAGCTGATTGCCAGTTTCACATAAATGAGTACTATCATTAGTATAATGGCATTTTGAGAAGGAATTATGTGGAAATCATTGGATAACCTCATCGAATACTGCTTCAAATGATAGGATAATTTAGTGTACTGTTATCCTCATACTTTGCTAGTCTCAAAAGTGGCATTAAATCATAAAGGCATAAAAGCGAGCCCAAATTGTAATCTGAGATCAATCTGCTAGATAATGATCGTAGATGATACTAAAATATAAAAGACTTTTCAGTGAGTAAAGTTTGAATTGAGACCATACGAACGAATAAAAATTAGTTGTATCTTAACGATTACTGATAAGGATTATCTCCATAGCATATTCCAATTCGCCAATTCTTAATGAAGTTTTTGGCCTCATTCAATGCTGCTGGAAATGGGATAATTTACTTTTATCCATGAACTTTAAAGTTTCAAAAGTGCTTTCAAGTTGTGGCATAAAAGAGAGTTTCCTCCTTCCCTCAATCTGCAATAATTGTAGATAATAGTAGAATATACAATATTTATTGCAAGGAGTACAGTTTAATTTGAGACGAACAAAGTTGGGAAAAGATAACGAAAACAAGAACTTACAATTCTGTCATAATGATCACTGATAAAATATATCTCCTTTACATATTCTTATTCCAATTTGGCAAGCCTTGAACATATGAACAAGGTTTTACATTCAAATCCTCACAAGAATAATAATAAACCATCCACTGATAATATTGAAAAAGTCGAGAAATAATTTCGTACATCACGAATAAATTAAAAAGTAATTGCCAGGGTACATGGAGGAAACTTTTTGAACTTTGAAGCTGTTCAAAGATATAAAGTTGAGAAGGAGACTCTTCATCGGAAAAGAGCAGAGCACAGGAAATGAGAGAACTTCTCAACTTAAATCAGTTTTCTCTCATGTTTTTATCAATGACTCAGCCCGCAGTCTATGGGGAATAGGCCTACTTGAACTTCAGATGAACTATGAAGATAAAAGTCCCTATAAAAATATGACCAAATAGTAGTCTACCAACATTTATATTTTTCGAGATTAGTAACTTTTTATGTAGTCGCTATTGACATATCAGGACTACTTGAAGTTTAGTTGAACTATCAAGCTCAAAGTCCTTTAAAAATATGACCAAATAGTACCAATATTTATATTTTTCGAGATTAGAAATTTTTAAAGTAGTCGCTATTGACATATCAGATTTTTAATTCACAACTAATAATACAACTGAGATTATTAACTGAGTATATAAAACCTACAACTTCTAACAATAATTTTACAACTGCTAACAATTGTACAACAACAAATAAAACGTAATAATATTGAAGCCGAGACAGTTCGCTGGTCTGGAATCTAAGGTCCTGGTTCAATCCCAGTTTACATCAAGATATTTTTGTCGGGCCAGTCTCGTTTTTCAGAGGTCGTGTCGGTCCCGGCTGTTGAGTTTATTTTCCATCATAATTCTTTCCATCACAAGCCTATCAATGCACAAGCCTATCAATGCACAAGCCTAGATCTCTTGTGTACATCACAAACATAAAATAATTAAGAAATAAAACACTAAAAGATATTGTCAATTCCACTGTTTTAATATTTACAGCACTGGACCGCGGTTTCGTGGCTACACCACAATTATAATTATATACAGTGCTCCTTATTATTTTGTGCATGCTTTTTTAGGACTAAGTTTGAAAAACAGAAGCATGTCGATGTTTTGAATTTTAATATTGTTCATTTTTTCTCTTATTCATGTGTCTTTAATTTATTGCAAACTATATTCTATCCAAGAACAATTCCTGACCTGAACTGTGACATCTGTAAGATTCCTGAAAAATCATGGAAACGAAGCAGTTTTGTAGATTTGTATTCATTTATCGTCTTCCAATTTCGGTTGAAAATAGAACAATGCAATAAAATTTACTGTAAATGAATACATGATATGAACAAACTAACATTAAAAAACTTTCTGCATTGAGTTGCATTGTTCTCCAAGTCGTGAGCGAGAGATTTCTACTTGAAAAAAAAAATTGGAGAGTTTGTGAGAGCCTTCACGGATTAATTCGAGCAGTGCGCGGAGCCCTCTTCTTTCAACTGTTATGCTTCCACTTCATTGAAGTCCTCGCAGCCACCGCGAGTATCGAGCTAACTGAAGCTGTTATAATCACTTTGGCAAAATCCGAGTCTGCTCTCTTTAGTTCGGAGCAGCAGAGAGCCAGCTCTCGAAAACACGATGTTGAAGAGAGTCGAGCGAGGCTACAAGTGCCTCGCTTTTAATTTCCGCCCGCACTTGCACAATCAAGAGCTGCAGATGCTAAATGTTTGGCGCGCCGTGTCCTCTGATACAGCTTTCCGATTTCCCGTTTATTAAATATCAACTGCTGTGGCCCGTTCGTTCAAAAAGAAATCAGGGCAGCTGCGTTATTATATTCCCATTAGCGGTTATCTCACCATGCACTGAGAAAACAGTGGAAATTGATCAATGCGGATGAACTCATCGCCTGTTCGGTGAACAGAGTTTGGTATTAATAGTTACTGCTGGTTACTTATAAAAGCACAGAATATGATAGGATATCCAGAGTTTCTATTGTTTCTCTATGATAAAAGACACTGATAATAAATGGAAGGGTTATGCCAATTTGAAATTTCAACTAGCAAATGATTTTAGTTTCACGATAGTTCATGAAACGTAATTTGAAAACATTTTTAACTGTGTTGCCGTACTTCATTGAACGAAATCTGTGGTTTTATTGTAAGAGTAGCCTAAAATTATACCCATTATTCGTGAATTTTCTATAGAGTTTCTTTTTTCCAACTTGCGCCAATTCTACAATTCAACAAAAATGTGTGAACTTTTCAGAGTATTGACACTTATTACTCTTTTTAAGTCAGGCATTAGTTGATTACCTTAACTCCAACACTATCGAACAGCCGTTATGTGTGTTTTGTTACGTTTTAGAGAGTTATAGAGATGTATAGAAAAAGATAGAGTTTCAGAGAGTGTGGGAGAGAGAGCATTTTAGACGGTTACAATGATGATGGAAACTATCAGAATGATCATCAACAGAACAGAGCTGATTATTTAGACTGCTCTCACAGCCGCAAGCACTCTATTAGCTATTGAGGTTTCAGAATCCTATTTGCATGAAATTCAATATACAGGTATCACATTTATTTGGTTATTTATGCTTCATCTCCTGATGGAAATTGAATAGATTGATCTTGTTTCAAAAATTCGACCCTAGAGAGAACATACACAATCAAAATGTAAAACTATTTCCATACTGTCATACAGGTTCCAATTTATAAACTGATTTAATTGAATAGAAAACTGTTTTATATCAAAGGGTATTTCATTAACAAGTCTCTTTGAATAATGACTATCTCAATCGTCGATTTACAATAAATATCTACTTTCGCGTAGTCATGTGCAGTCATGTTGTCTCCAATTGTAAGCTTTTTTTATTGCAGAGAGAATTGCTTTATGTCAAGAGTATTTCATCAAAAACAAGTCTCTTTGAATAATAAAACCAACTCAATCGTCGATATAAAATGAATATCTACAATTTATATGTACAAAATTATCTATAATGTCGAATATCTTGAATAATTTTACATAACATTTTTCCAAACATTACATAACATTACATTTCAAACATTACACATATTGAATACAGTATAGTAGAGCTCTTATTATATGGACTCAAGTTATCCGGTGTCTTTATTCAGATTCGTCTCTACTGCAGATAATAATAATATTATTTCAGTAGTTCTACTGTGAATCTAGCTGCTCCTAGCTGGACTCTCACACGCACAGGTTTATTTACGTACATCGTCTCTCCTTTCCCTGAACAGAGTGAGCCCACAGCGCAAAGCGCCACTAACTTTAAACAAATTTGACACTAATCAAAAATTGACACTAATCAAATTTGACACTAATCAGTAACTTGATCAATTCTCCATCCAGCACACACGTTCAAGCAGTTCTGACAAAAGTTGAGGAATGACAATGAGTTTATCTTACATTTTTTAACCCCTAAAACGAATTTAAATACAAATGAAACCTGTACATCAAGGACCTTTCTTTGGCACTAACCGCATCCAAATTGGCCCAATATAACGGTCTCATGAGACCGTTATAGAAAAGTTATATGAGAAGTTTCAGAAGATTTATAGAAGAGTTATATTAGAAGAGTTTTGAACGTGAAACTCTTCGTTTTAACTCTTCTAATATAACTCTTTAAGGATGCTATCCAACTCACCTGAATGAAGCATTCACTTTGCTCCCCAATGATGCTGTCGATGTCCAGTTGAATGTGAAATACTTTGGACTGCTCCAATCAGTCAGAGCCCCGTGAGCTAGAAGACCCATGCCGTAGCTCTCAGTCACACTGTAGTCTCTCACGTCTTCACTCAGTCTCATCCTCACTGGAAAAAAACAAAAGTAGACATTAGTATTTGAATGATTTTTTGGTTGAGAAATAAAGTTGTTTCACTTCAAATATAATTAAAATATGAAAATAACGAAAAAGCACATGTTTTCCCTGCAAATACACAACCAGGATACATATGAAAGGTAAGATTCAACAACAGCGTATGACAATTTTCAATTTAATTTAGTATGTTGTTCACTTCAGATAAATAGTCTGAGGGAAAATGTTCTAGAAGAAGATAAGAAGATAAAGTGGATATCCATGAGTTCCTAAATTATTGAAATAACTCATAGTCTACATTTTATACTATCACACTCGTAAATAACTTCATACATCGATAAAGTAACACTAAAATTTCAATTAACAAGGTATTTGTTGACGAGACTTCATATTACAACTTAATACAAACTAACATACAAGTTTCTCAAGTGAAATGTTTCATGCTATTAAACTTCTCACTTGCATTTTCAAGCCGTTCATTCTGATACTTGGACCAAAGTTTATAGCACTCTGCGAATAAGACGATAGATAATTCGGAACTCGTTAAGTATATAAGCAAAGTAGGAACTCCAAATTGATTTGATTATCTGAAGAGTTTGGGATTGAAATGAGTTGACAGGTTCCACAATTTAATAGAAGATTTCTTAACGTGATAAGCGCAAAGTTTGTGGGTTGTGTTAACGATAATGCCTGGAAGGGGGTAGTTGAGAAAGTTCACCTTCCTGAGGCTTCAAGGTGAGTTGGGTTAAATTGAATATCTACTGCCGTCGAACAACTTATTTCCGGGACACGTAACAACTCCCGATCAACTAGAACAACTTTCCAGTCCGACCCAACTTAGTGTCAACAATCTATGCACTGTTCAGGTGTTGAACAAGAATGGAACTTCAGCTGCCGTTACTCCTTATTTGCTGCACTTTACGCAGCGAATTCTAAGTGAACAGAGGAGATGAATAATCTGTGCTCTGGAACACAGGTTGATGAGAGATTCAATGAGTGGCAAGATGTGTGAGTTGAGGCATGATATCAGAAAACTTTTGATGTAAGAAAAATTGTAGAGCTCAACTATGATGAATATTTTTTCATTTTGAACATGATGCATTTCAATTTCAGACTACAATACGTGAAACCGACACATGTTGACCTATTTTTTGCTTTACCGCCTTCCTCATTCGAAATATGTTCGAATACTACAGTTTGAATGAAACTAGTTGTCACTTGGAGCACCAGGCCAAGTGACAACTAGTTTTATTCGAACTATAGAGATTCCTCTTTCAATCATTCTCGTTCACACCGCATTCCTTTTCTTCACGATAGTGTTTTGATCATTTTAACAAAATACAACGATTTTATCTCTTATCACGCTATCATGAAAAGTAAATGACGTGAAAGCTGACAGGTTTATCACGTTGATCATAGTTTCATCTACAAAGCTTAATTGAACGAGTGAATTGACACTGATTTGGATACCCTGCAAGTTTCATTTTTTGAAAGATTAGCTATAATAACCGGAGTTCAAATAGGGATCTTGTGCGGGCCTCAAAGCACTACAGTCGAAAATTCGTTTTCCAACTTATTTTCCAACAGGTTTTACTCTTATATATTGGAAGAGGCTTTAAAAGCTCTTATTCTTTAGCTATCCTCGCATAATTTATCTCACCGATGTAATTCTAGAATTATTATCAAATGTGTATATTGAATTAAATATTATTGAAATTACTGCTATTTGCACCATGAAATAATATAACTTCTCTGCACGTTTACAAATTATCTCTGTACAGTAGCATGTGTCAATTTATCATATTAATGAATATTAAAGTATTACAGCCACATCTAACTTATATTACAGCAATATTCATCTTGTAATATTACAGCTTCATATTTGCTTTGTTTGTTGCGCACAACACGCATTGTACATCAAACTCTGAGGTCAAAGGGCATATTAAAATGCTGTAAACGAATGTATGAAACGGATGAAACAGTGGTTGTTAATGGGCTAATAAAGACATGCAACAATGTGGGCAAAGCATGTACCACGCCAGCTCGCGAAAATGTGGTAACTTTTAAGGGAAACCAAGTTGTGGCTTTAATGTGCTTCTGCAGCTTCGAGCCGCCCGCTTCCAACAGAAAGTTTTCATATTAACCCTGCTGGAAAGTCGTCAATCTTCTCATCCAGTTTTGCTTTGTCTGACTGAAAATGTCTCCCTTAATGAGTTGACTCGACTCGGCTGGGCTTTCTTCAAATTTCAGATGATGTAGAGTTGCTGCTGCAAAAGAAGGTTTTTGTTGTTAGTCTTCCTACCCTCCTAGATAAAAAAGTTGTTATTGAATTTGAAGAGTAGCGCTAGACGGTTAAATAGGGATAAAAAAGTGGTGAGAAAGAAATTGGATGATTCTGGCCGCCGCCGTTTCATACTCATTCCCATTCAGTTTTAGAATATTCTCAAATAAATTTAAACACGAACTCAATAACGATAGATTTGTGAAATTAATCATGAATGATTCAATTAATAGAAATCTAATTAAAATTTGTAATTATTCTAAGATCATAATGATAATAATCCCATTAGCTATTATTCCATTTCCAATTCCATTTCCTAACTAGCTATTATTCTGTTGTCAATATTCGCAGCAGCGGAAGTCTTCAGATTATTATGTGGCATTATTGATTAGGAATTTCGTTCAATTATTAAATTATTATGATTTAAAAGCAATTGAATAGTTACAATATCTCATTTCCTTTCATCTTCTAATCTAAGATCTATTAAATGTCTAAAAATCAATCTAAAAAATCGAATTAAATCTTTCAATACATGGTAAAACTTTTGGTAAACACTCATGTATCAATTGGAGATTCACATTATAAATTATTCAAGTATGCATTTCTATACATCAATATCATTGCATCAAATAAGAATATTCATTCACATCATTAGCATATCATTTTTGTCTAAGGATGACACCCACATAATATATAAGCTCTAGGCTCATGTAAGGGTTACAAAAAAAATTATCATGAGAGTTACATTTCGAGATGGGTTTTGAACCTCCAGGAGGTGATTTTTTATGCGCGAAGCAGTCCTTGAGTTGATTACCCGTAAATAGCAGGTGGAATGTAACATCCTTATGAGATGGAAATATCTCTCAGCTTCTCATCTCTTATCTAGTCTTAGCTCTTGAACCTATTTCTGATGTTGTTAAATGTATTCATAAAATTATTCTTTAATCCATTTTTGCGGAAATTAAGTATTTATTGTACAATACTCCATCTTTCCCCATCAAGAAACAACATAATAGTTCTTCAAAGTCTCCTTATTTAGATCACGGTAGAACAACGTTGCGAGGCGCACTAAAGTTGCATCATTTGAATGTGATGTTCAATTTATTCAACAAGGAAGGAAATAAAAACAAAGTTACACTTCCCAGAAATGCAGCTTGCAGCTTGATCGAAGATTAAGATGACTTTCTTTGTTTATGGACCTTAGGAAATACGGTTTCTATTTAGATTTGTTGTATATCATTTTCCAGGAGCCCTATGAATATTTCATAGTGAGCTTCTATTCTCAGAGATTCATATTCCATTCGTATCAAAAGCTAGCATCATGATCTATCTACGCTCACAATATTCTGATTCCAACGCAGCATGTTGGATTTTGGTTTGAGTTTGCGTTGATGTCATTCTGATGAGCAAGGGATCTACTATTTTCTCGTTGCAAGAACAAAGTTTTGAATCTATTGGATTCCATGGAGCATATGAATGAGATGAGAGATTTACAACACTATCCACATATCCTATTATATTAAGCGAGCAATTTCTGTATGTTTATAGTTATGTTTATATGTTTGTATGTTTATATGTTTGTATGTTCAACGGATCTCGAAAACGGCTCTAACGATTTTGACGAAATTTGGAATATAGGAGGTTTGTGATACTAAAATTTGTTTGCGCCGGGTCTCATCCCTGGGATAACCACTTGAAAAGGATCCTTTAGGAATCAGCTGACAGCAGAAACAAATTTCCGTCGGCTGTAAATGATGAGAAAGAGTGAAAGCGGTGATTGTGGGAGTGAGACAAGATTATTTCAGCTGCTGAGACAGTGCATTTCAATCACATGATCACTCGTGAAATACACATCTACACTAACGTTTTTGGTAAAAGCAGCGGTTCCATTACTACAATTGAGAAAAATATCGGAACACATAAGCTGCTCCTATTCCCCTTTTTATTTCTGATTTTTATTTATCCATAGGAAATTAAAAGGAATTAGAAATTTTTAAATTTGAGGCATGAAGTTAGCCATGTGATCTGTTTTTATTTATTTGAGAGAAATCGTCAAGAGTTCATCAAAACAGCTGAGCTAAAAATAGTTATCAACCCATATTATTATTCCTATGAAGCAAAATTTTACCACAAGTGCGATTTTTCAAATGATATGCATTCAAACTCGATTATTCATAACATTTCGAAAGCTGAGATTAATTTTTTTATAGTGCAATGATCAATGATGATTCAGTGCATAAGACTGATGGCTGTACTTGAAAAACTGTTTAATTTCGTTCCTTTTTCCCTTTAAAATTTCCATTCCTGTGCCTTTGTAGGCCTACCCCCGAGCAGAGCTCGGTACCCCGATATTCCTATTATATTAAGCGAGCAATTTCTGTATGTTTATAGTTATGTTTATATGTTTATATGTTTATATGTATGTCCAACGGATCTCGAAAACGGCTCTAACGATTTTGACGAAATTTGGAATATAAGAGGTTTGTGATACAAAAATTCGTTTGCGCCGGGTCTCATCCCTGGGATAACTCGCTAAAGGACCTAAAAAAGGAGAAATTGATCCTTTAAGAATCAGCTGACAGAAGAAAGAAATTTCCGTCGGCTGTAAATGATGAGAAAGAGTGAGAGCGAGTGAGTGTGTGAGTGAGACAAGATTATTATTTCAGCTGCTGAGACAGTGACAGAGAATCAGCTGACAGAAGAAACAATTTTCCGTCGGTTCTTGATGTTGAGAGAGAGTGAGTGCGCGTGAGAGAAGATTATAATTATCAGCTGTTCCATTACTAGAATTATTGGGAAAAATATCGAAACAAATAAGCTGCTCCTATTCCATTTTTTATTTCTGATTTTAATTTATCTATAGAAAATTAAAAGGAATTTGAAATTTTGAAAATATTCCATATTGTATCATTATTTTTAAATTTTGGACATGAAGTTAGCCATGTGATCTGTTTTTATTTACGAGATTTGAGAGAAATCGTCAAGAGTTCATCAAAACAGCTGAGCTAAAAATAGTTGTCAACTCATTTTATTATTTCTATGAAGCAAAATTATACAAGTGCGATTTTTCAAATGATATGCATTCAAACACGAAATATTCATAATATTTCGAAAGCTGAGATTAATTTTTTTATAGTGCAATGATGATTCAGTGCATAAGACTGATGGCTGTACTTTAAAAAATTGTTTAATTTAATTCCTTTTTTCTTTAAAATTTCCATTCCTGTGCCTTTGTAGACCTACCCCCGAGCAGAGCTCGGTACCCCGATATTGTTTATTTGAAGCTTGATCATTCGAGTCAAGAATGCTTACAATACAAAAATTGATCAATAATAATCGAAAGTTACAAGATGTGAATATTCAAATGTTAACAAAATTGAGAACTCAATCTTTATCTTGAACGGATACTTTCTCTACAATGTTCGAAAGTGTACGAGACTATAACAAATTTCCGAACTAATTATTATTAAGACAACTGAATAATTGAAAATGAAGGTCCTGGTTACTGTCTTGTTAATTTCCTGAAAACGAGTTTATGATCTCAAAAATTTCAAATTAATGTTTCTGTGGGAGCTGCGATAATTTCATCAGATATTGTTTGCATGCAGAGTGAAGTGGCATCGTTCGGTAGCCTTAGCAATGTTTGACCTCTAACCTTTCGTGACCTTTTCGGCATTTCACTTCTTGTGCAGCGCAGCATACGAACTGGGAATGCAACCGGCACTTTCGTTAAGCGAAATTCTCATTTTTCTTCAAAAGTCTTTCTATTTCTCTATAAGATGACTCGGAATTAGATTCTCAAGATTCATGTTGCTTTTCTAATAAGTTTCCAGAGGATAAGCAACAAATGAACATTATCCTTATGTACAGTACGGAATTCATACTACAAGTGCATAGTTCATACATTCTTTGGAACTTGGAATAAGAGTAATTTGGAATAAAGTTTATTACGATCAATCACAAGAGAACGAGAGAATTGAGATCCACAGTATAAGGAAAATGATTGTGCCACTCATTATCAGTACCAAAATGCACGAACAAATTGAAATAGAAAATTATTTTTCAAGCGCAATTACCTAATATTTAGCTCTTTCCAATGAGGGTTGATTGCGACTCAGCTCGAACATTTATTGATCACTCAAGTCCTGTATTTTTAAATCATGGAAAATTCACCAATACTGGTAATATCGACAATACTCTGAATTCGATTCATCAGATTAAAATTAATGCTGACGAAATATAGAGGTGTATGTCATTCAAGAATATTGACAGTTCTTCAAATAACAAAATCATCCGCAGAAAAACAATTCATTTCTATATTCTGTCAAATATCTGGCTGAGTACAGTGTGAATTGAAGTCACCAGAAGCTTATGACATAGGCTATAACTAACAACGGCATAAGTAGACATTGAAGACATAACACATAGCATTGGAATCAGCCAGATATATACATTCGAATATTTTTTACGACGAGATACAGGTATTCAAACATCAAAATGACACCAACTCGCTACAAACTTATTCATATTATTTTAGAAGACAATTGGAAAATGTGAACTTAATCTTTTATTGGTCCCCAATATGGGAGAATATCACACTGGAGATCATAATAATTATGATCTCCAGTGTGATTACCAATTATTGGTAATAGAGAAGAAGAGGTTAGGCTACAGATAGGTGATTGTTGGAGTATTACAGAACAGAGTTCAATAATTCAAGTGTATTTCATTATCAATCAATTTATAATAATTATAATTATAATTTATAAGTGTATTTCATTTCTTATCAATTTACCAAAATGAAAAAGTCTATTAGAGTAGTCTGAAATTAAGAGATCATGAATCAATTTTTGCGAGAGGGCGAGAGATGTAACAGTAGTACGTAGCATTCTACATTTATATTTCATCGAGGTGCTACATCTTTTTGGGTCAAGATTGGAGAAGATTACTCCCATGTCCCCGTAAACACAGATCTCAAGCTGAGAAATGAGAGAAGAGGCTTTTCTTCTCTTTCATGAGATGGTGAGATGTGTTCTAGGACGAGACAGAATAAAATGACAAGTAACACTGAGGTCGATACAGAAAAAGGATTTCTTGGAACGTATTAACCCCGTTCTTGCGGTGTCTGTGTTTTTGCAGACGGCAAATGTGTTTTCGGGTGAAATGGATGGATGAGATAAGCGGTGATCGTGATAAGGCGGATGAGTTTGTCCACTGTTACGAGATGAATCGCACGATTTTATGGGGCATTCGAGCCAGAGTGGGTCATGTCACCCCTAAAGCCTCGATCAGCCCTCAATATGAGTGGAGTGAGACCATGCGAATCTGTATGTGTGCGAGAGCCGCTACTACACTATGTTTATGTCTCGAACGTGTTAGTCTCTACATAGGCTCTACATCGAATCTCGTGTAAACGATTCTCAATACTAGTGGAAAAGGCATTTTTCTATTCTGTAGATCCTATTCAGATCTCCTAGAAAAATGAATTCACAACAACTTTTCCAATCTTGTTCAACAACAGTTATGATAACTGAAAGATCTTTCTATCTGAAAAATCTTTCATTATGTCTGAAAGATCTTTCATTATCGTAAATTTGTAGAAAACAAAGTTTCAAAGTTTATTAGTGTATAATCTCTTTCGCAATAGCTCATGTCACCTAGACGAATTAGACAAGAACATGAAACAAAATAAGATAATAACTCAACCTAGATAGAAGTTTCACTTTTTTCGAGTCTAATTTCCAGCAATATTATGGAGTTAAAAATTATTCATGGTAGCTCTTGAAAAAGCAGTTACCGTCTGCTGCTAGATCTGAGAAATTTCAATTTTAATTGCAATTCCAATTCCCATTTATCAATTCCCACATGCAATCACAAAAACAAGAAACAATGAAGGATGAAATAAGGAAAAAAGTGGTGTAAAAAAATTGAGAGTTGAAAACTATGGGTTCCCTTCCAACTATGGTTCATCATGCATTAGAAAGTTGTTCAATCCATGGATAAATGGAAATTGATTTAATATAGGGGAAATGACAATACCGGTCAGATCAGACTTTACTTGGAATTCATTTGTTATAGATGTGAAGTGTATCTTCGGTTATTGACAAATGTGTTCAATGTGAAATGATTTTGATTACATTGAGAATGATTACCTACATTGTGATTTCAATTCAAACATATCTTGGATTTATCCAGAACAATGTACACTTTCCTGTTAACAAAATGTATAACATCCCTTCAAAATGAATTCTAACGAGGATTATTCATTGCAGCACCAGTATTTTATTATTTAACGTTTCCTCATGGGTTTTTTTTGTAGGATAAAACGAGTTTTCCCGGAATACTATACGGTGATATTCGATTTTGAGTCTGGGTGGTGAGAGCAAGGTAGGCGGAGAGCTCAGGTATGAAAAATGTTGACCTCCTGTAAAAACACTTGAAGCTCTTTTTTCAAGCAAGACTTTCATAATATTTTGAACGTTACAACATCAGCTTGCTATAACGTTTTCATCGACCGTTTTGGTTTCAGCGCGGCACTATGAACCGTAGCGTTACCTCTTGTTTTACTACCTCCAGTAAAACCTTCGCCTTTTTCATGGGGTTTCCGGCATTGCAAGTCCCGGATATTACCGGGTCGGAAACACTCTGGCTCTTCTAATACAAACTATGTTCTGGCACGATCATCTTCTAAAAACAAAGCTTCGAGCCTTCTAGGATCTGACTTTTTATTCAGACATCAGACACATCACAGCAATAACATGCATCTTTATGTTGTTGAAACATTGATAGCCTCCTCAAATAGACATGCTTTAATGTAGCAGTTATATGAAAGACTCTTGGAATTCGCAATAGTTATGAACTCAAAATAGCGGTTCGAAAAACGTGGGGATTTATTGAAGATTTTAGAATCTGACATCATCTGTACTTTATTTCGAACATTGAAAGCATGAAGCCCTGCTCAACAATTGAAGCCGAAATGAATGAGCTGATATGAGAAACAGAGGCATCATTCCATCAAATAACTATTCAAAAAGTTCTTAAATATCTCAAAAATAGATGAATTTTGTATGCATATTCCAGAAATTGAGTATTGGTTTATGAACCAACGCATTTGAGCGAGATTTGTTCTCTTTTCCCAACAGCTAATTACTTCATTTGTTAAAGTAAAACTTCAATAGCATCAATCTCACGTTGTTCAGAACAGCTCAAAGTTTCAAAAAAGATATCACAATGAGAACTATAATAGAATTCTTGGAAAGCATTGATTAAATTCTTCATTTGCTATCAGAGGTTGTTCCATTCAAAAGAATAGAATAGTTGGTCTATTTGATCGTTTGCGAGAAAAACTAATTCCAATTGAATAGGGTTGCCATTTATTCGTCCTGCTGTAAGAGTTTACGCTGGAGTTTCTCGGTAACTTTGTGAGTGGGTTGGTTACCTTTTCTCAGGCATTGAATGCATGGCTCTGTGCACAGATCGAGGAGGTATTATTGGCGTGCACGCCTTTTTACTTTTTCAGCCCATTGTGCTCGAACACTCACTCTTTCAGGGCAGTCACAAAGCTGTAAGTCCGACTTCTCCAACATATGTGTGCTGGGATGAGAGTGCAAACGCACATGAAAACCACCACTCGAACACACACAAATGCATGCGACCAACGCCAGTGCTCGAGTGCTTTTGAAAAGAATTGTTGTTTGTTTGAATTGGTGCATTTCACTTCAAACACTAAACAAACAAACAGAGCGACCCGCGTCTTTCGCTTTAAATAACATTTAACCCTTCAGGGACTCAAACAATGATACCGAGGTCTGAAATGTGTAGATTTGCAGCAAATAGGATGCTTATTCATTGTTAGTTCTAAGTTTATTGTTACGAACATGATTGGATCCGTTAAATCAAAGATCCGCTGTACTCAGTCCGGGATCAGACAATTATTTTTTGTCTGATGAATTTCCAATCATTATTATTCTCAAAATGAAAATAAAAAAATTAAAAATGTAAAAATAACAGCAAATGTTTCCATAAAGAATGGAAGAGTTGAATTAAATGTAAGAAATTGGGTAAAACTCACACAAGTGCATTGGCATAGCAAAATACGAAATACGAATTATTCAGTGAAACTAATTTAGTGATCAAGGAACAAACGAAACCAATTATTTCCTAGAACGCATAGTACTAGTAAGAAGTATCTTGACAAATGAGTTTTGATCAATTCATTGTTTTGAATCTATTTGGCTTCTTAGAAATTTTTCACAATAGTTTAGAACTGATCCTGTGTATACTAAAACAGCATCAATAAACTTAAATGTTGTACCCAGTTTGAGAAAAAATAATTAAAAAAATATTCTATTGATCTATAGAAGTCATAGAATAGTCTGAATCACAGAATAGTCATGATCATAGTCTGAATGACGATATTATACTCTACTGTACATGCTCCTGGGTTTTATTTCTGAATAATATTCTGGGTTTCATATGAATAATGTTTGGACTTTTGAATAGCTAAGGGGTTCGTTACAATAGTAACAGGTTGGAATAGGATGGGTTGGAAATACACAATCAGAATAATTCAATTTTAAAACAGTTGTTCCAAAATAATTTCTTCAACGAACAAAGTAAATGAAACAATTCGGAAGAGGAAAGCTAGTTGAGAATTATTCCAAAAATAAAACAAAACAATAATTATTTCCCATCCCTCTCATTTTCTATTATGTTTCTTATTAATGAACTCGAATTCTGAATAATACAGTAATTGAACTGTTCACAATGGAAAGTCTTTCAAAAGGAAACAAAACAATGAATTTCAAGCATTGTTTCGAATGCTTTAATCTACATTCTGGTGATTGTAATCTCATGGGAGATGGGAATTCAATGAATTTCTGTCTGATTTCCACATGCAACAACTCAGGGTGGAAAAATATCACATCCACACAATCAAAATGACGGTATTTCAACAAAACAGAACAAAAGATGTGTTATCAATTCGACATTTCATTTATAAATTGAACAAAATTAATATTCATGGAGAGAAGTATCTCAGAGCCCTTACAACTGTGCATACTTCAATTTCGATCATCCATTTTCATTGTATTGTATTGCTTCTATGATTGGAGTAACTCTCATTTCAAGAAGGGCAATTTCATGCAATCCATTCGAAAACAAAAATTAGGAAACACAATTTTTTCAATAAGATTATTAAGTATTTAGGCAATGAATAACACAAGAATCTCTTTCTATAACGGATTTCGGAACGCAATTTTTCTTGAAAAATTATTCAAGATAATAGAGATACTGGATGGTCAAAGAGTAACATTACTGTAGATCAAATCAGTTGAGTATCAAATACAGATTTTTATGAAGGTTCATCAAAACAAATGGAGAATAGCGTGAATCTTTTTTTTAGGGTGAAAGCAAGCTATTTCTCATTGCCCTCCTTCGCACTACCCAAGCACAAGGTACAACGCAGAGATAATTCTACCAAGATCTCATTATTTATTCATTAGTGAACAATTGTTTTTTAATTTTTCCCTCTTTTGAATAAATACGAGAAGCGCTAAAAAAATGTGTTTATTTTTTTGTATGTAGGATGGAAGTACATAATCATTCCGGATTTTTTGGGAAAATGACCCACTGATAGTGTTCTATCGATGGTGTGAAATTCAGCTTTTATCTAATTTTCTTCCCGAAAAAAAACTTTATTTCCTGGGCTATGAGATGAGTAGCTATGGAAAGGAAAGGGGATGGAGAGTAGCATAGCATCATAATGGCGGGGAAAGACGGAGTGAACATGTAAAAACAGAAATTATTGTGCAAGAGAAGGGTATGCTGTGTTTTAGAGGGGTATTGAGAGAGCTTGGTGGAAGGAGAGAGGACGTGAATGAGTTGGGATGGAAGAGTATATCTTGTAATAGAAGGAACATGTCGAGGTCCCAGCAGTGAGAGGCTTAGTGAAGACATCTGTCGAGGATTTGTTGAATGTTGGAATTTCCTCACCTCCAGTTCTCTGAACCGTGAGATATGCAGTGGGCTTAAAGAAAATCCATGGACGAAAAACACGTTTTTTGGCTCATTTTGCTTGGAACAACGAAACCTGGTGTTTTGGAAAAATGATAAAATAGAGGCATAGATGATCTTGTTTTGTTCACAATGAATACTGGCATCTCTCACAGAGAATCACTTCTTTTTTTCTCTAGAAGAGCAAATCACCTTTCCAAAAAAGAGATGATAATTTGTATTCCTCCTCCTACAGACAAATGTATGGTTTTGTGAGGGGAGTTCCTTATATATTATATTTTGAAAGAATGTATAATCCTTCTCCCTTGTGAATTATTATAAATTAATTTTAATTCAATTTTGATAGGAACATTTATTCACAATACAACCGGGAAAAAAATGAAAACAGAAAGCAACTTTGTGTAAAAGAGAATGATGGTCAGTGAGTGGAAATTTTAAAAGAAGATTAAAAGACAAATTAACAATCCTTTATGTCAGATAAACAGAGCCTGACATTGAGAGAGATGTTAGACTGCAGAAGAGTAGAGATGGAAATAAACATATATACTCACTCAATGAAAAGCTATTTTGATGTTGCCTACTTGCTAAAATAACTTGAGGCTTCCACACCAAGAACAGTTCACTGCACTTCTTTTTGAAACCTTTTGGGAGTTGAAGACTTTGGGATTTTTTTAACATCAAAGGTGAAAGTTGAATTAAGATGAAAGATGGTTACGATGGTTGCTATTCATGGTTTTTTCAGTTGAGCAAATAATTAGAAGTACTCATAATCTTTCTCGAAACAACCTTTTTCACCTATCAATTTTTTGTTCCTTTTCAAATGGAAGATTTTTCAACGATGGAAATGCTTTGTTAGAACGGATTTCTTTGGCAAACAAGTCATTTCCATGAGAAAACAAATTCGAATAACATTTCTAAGATGTTCCACTCATTACTTTAATTCGTAGAAATAGTGAGTATAGTTCCCATACTTGATAAATCATGTGGCCTAATATAAATACTTTCTGATGAATAGATGTTTTATTCAAACCTATTTGTGAGGTAGCCGTTTTCACTCAGACGAAATATTGTACGAAAAATGTTCCCTTTCCCTCATTGATTTTTTTATATTGCTCTATAGAAAGCGCCTTTCCAACAATAAAACGAGACGTTCTTGATAATACGCTTGTCAAAGTTTGTTGCCAGTAGTTGTGACGTGACATTCAACAACACACAGCCAAGTACTCTTCAAAACATTGAAAATCCAATTAATTGCAGCTGGAAGTTGGACTGCGACTTGCTTGTGGGTGTGGACAGTCATTCAGCAGAATAAATAAACGTTCTAAAGAGCGGTTGGTGGTGGGGAGGGGGAAGGGTCGAAGAAAAAGACTGAAAGGAAAAGTGGATTATGGGCTTGCTAAAAGGGAGGGTGACAGGATGATTAAATGAGTACGATGTAAAGGGGAAATGGTGATGTATGGCGTCGATGTTTGAGCTCCACGGTGTGTGTGTGTGTGTGTGTGTGTGTGTGTGTGTGTGTGTGTGTGTGTGTGTGTGTGTGTGTGTGTGTGTGTGTGTGTGTGTGTGTGTGTGTGTGTGTGTGTGTGTGTGTGTGTGTGTGTGTGTGTTTGTGTGTGTGTGTGTGTGTGGGGCTGTGTGGGGCTGTGTGCGCTCTTGTTTTGAAGTTTCAACCAGAGTCAACCGCATGGGTTCAGAGCCCGTCGAGACCTGATTTGTAACAATAGCATTCTGGGCTATCCTTTGTCTGCCTCCCACTTATCCCAAGTTCCTTCATAATGCTCTCTCGGAAAACTGTATTAGCAATCGCTCCTGACCTCTACTGCACATATCACCCGAAAATGCTCTGTTTACCTATCACATCAGAACGTTCACCTCAATGACCTACATAGGCGGGTGATTCATTTTAGAATCAAATTATGAAGCAATTTCCTTTATAAGACGTGGATTGAAATTGAAATTATAATTATTATTCTTAGTACACAGCAGTGTACAGCAAAAACACTCATGAACAAATTGAAGAACATGGTAAGATGCCTGTGGGTGAGAAGCGAGAATGAGAATTGACAAATTTGCACTTAAATTATTATGAATAGGATAATTGGATGTTTTTCATAATGACTTTACTTCTCTTCAATAACTTACCTTTTCCAATACCCTTCTTTGCACTTCGAGTCCTTATATCGTATATCGAACATTAGAACAAGATAGTATTATAACCGTATAACTCTTCGATATCTTTTTGAAGTTGAAGACTTTATAACCTTTGATTACTTCCAAAAACATCAGAGATGCTTACTGTTCACGGTGTTCTTAAATCTTCAATTGAAATGCGATTAGAAATTGTTAGGAGGATTCGTAAATTAATATTTCATCTATCAATTCACGTGTTGAGTCTTGTTTTTTCCACTTTAATCAGTTTTGTTGGATGAAGTAGCTTGCCCATACTTTGAATGGCCGTTGATTCTCCATTAATGCTACCTATCTTCCTTAATTTTCTGTAAACTGTATTTGAGTAGGCTATATGAAACAGGTTTATTATACTTTTCCATAAAATAAACGTGTGTCACAAGTAATCATGTAGTTAAAATGTCTCCTTACTATTACAATAATCAAGCTGATATTCTATTACAGATTTTAAATTAATTTGTAATATAAGATTAATTTTGGGATTGATCTTGTCTGATTTATACAACTCCGTGATAATGAAAACCAATTTATCACGAAAGAAAGAATTCCTCGTCAAAGAAATTAATGAGGAAGGAAATATGAAGAGCACAGCATTTGAAGTACATGAGAGTCTAATCGATTTTGTGTGCAGCCATGGAAATAGTCGAGTTAATTGTGGCTTGTAGGTTCAAGTTCACGTTGTACAGCAGCAGCTATTGATTGCATTTTAATGAGACTCACGTCCATGAATACGACCACACCGACATGATCTAATCGAGACGACTAGTTAACATTGATCGAAAAAAACAGATTGGGAATGTCTGTAACGAACACCATCAAACATGTGAACAAGCCTGGGGGAAAATTATTTTTCAAAGAGAAAAACTCTGAAACGTATGGTGGAGTTTCGAGAACTCCAATGTAGGTTTTCCCCACTTTTTAGTTGGAAAGGAAAGCCGGAAGCTACATTAGGTTTGGATGTGAGGGGGTTTGGTCACCCTTGGGGTATTTGTGAAGGGTGCCCCCTTTCTCCTCCCCCTCAAACAAGTGTCGATGGTAGCGGTTCACATTGGTCGGTGTGTGTGAGTGAAACGTGTTGATAGAGCTAATTGGAGATGTCGCACTGTTTAGACCTGGCTTGACAGTACGCGCATCCACGTGCACGAGCACACGAGCAAATACGTACACACGTACATAAACATCCCCAGCCACATTCTATCTTCAGCGTCGTGTTCAATCGAGTCCAAATTTCTAGATGAAACCAGCTTGTATACGAGGGCTATGTATGTTCAGCAGACCAATCAACTTCAGGATACATCTACACAAGAGTGCTATCTTGGAAATATTGGGAATAAAATAAGGCATGAGGAATCTATGAGATGATGAAATTCCCGGTATTTTATTAAGGATTTTTTCAACAATGATGAAGCCCGCAGGGGGGCAGAATTTATTCTGTCCGGGGTGTGGCAATCCTCCGGGTTCCTGATGCAAGTGGTAGATGTAGGCTGGTTGGCAACTAACACCGTTGCGTCCCAGCTTAAGTAGGGTGTTCAAGTAGGAACACCTGAAGCATCAACTGCGCAAGCCAAGCCAACATATGGTGGAACAGCATACGCCGACGGCTGCATGGTCAGGGGAGTGCCTGACATAGAGTATGCAAACTCTGGATACCAGGCGACCTCCAGTTTCAAGAAGCCTTCCCTGGGTGAACGCGGAGCTCTGCCCAGGGTGACTGAATAAGTCTCCAGCTACTCGTGGGAATCTTAAGGATACCAACTTAAGAGTAAAAGAGGCTGAACAGCCTCAAACATCTAATGAGGATGGGGGATCTCCCCCAAACTCTACCGACCTGGAACAGGTTTCAGAGTTATTGCTGACTCAAACCTGCCGGGAAACGGTACATGTAGAGGAAGGCACTACAACTGAAGATTCCACAATGGAATCTGAGGAGTGTGCGGACCCATCTCTGATAGAAGTTGAACAGCTTCGGAAGGGTGGGTCCATAGCTGATGGTCTGGACGAAGATGTCTCAAAGCAGCTTCGGTTGAGCTCCAGACTAGGAAACAGAATCAGCAGCACATTTGCTGCTGGAATGTCCAGCACTCTTGCAAATGAGGAGGAGACTTCTTGGAAAGGCAACCCTCCTACCAGAGGAGGCAAGAGAACTGGACTTCAAGGCCCTGAGTAAATTCTGCTCTGGCCTTGGATTATGGAACATGGCATAAGCCAAAGAGGGGATGCCACAAAAGATCGAATAGCGGTCGCGGTGGCTAAGGGCTACAAAGCCCAACCCAATTTAAAAAAACAATGATGAAAGGTTCATCAACGAGCAAACACGGATTGAAACGAGATGAAAGACGGGTGTTGAGGATGAAAACTTCAAAGTTTCTGGCCTCAAATTTGCTGCTTTTTTTCCTATTGATAAAATTTGTAGAACAAAAATGTTAATGTTGTGGAATCTTTGTATCATATTATTAATAAATCTTGTTGCCTTGTTTGAATTGTCAACTTTATTGACTTTAATTCCACTTTGATCATTAAAGGGAATTTGACGATTCAAACAAGATTTATCCATTTTTTTCTATTGGTCGTAATTCACCTTTCTGGTGTATGAATGACTTCTCAACTTGCTAGTGAGAACCTTACTGGCCTCTCATTAGCTAATGTTTTGGTAAAAATACACCGTACTGGCTCCCTAGACAGTATTCATTCATTCTGGTTGCTTCTATCTATTGATCAAGACTCATCTCCTAGGGATCTAGGCTACTTCTATTGGTCAAAATTCACTACATTGGTAGTTCATTCTGGTTGATTCTATCTATTGATCAAGATTCATCTTCTAGGGATCTAGGCTACTTCTATTGGTCAAAATTCACTACATTGGTCTAAAAATACATGCGTCGTTCTCTCATTGATCAAAATTCGCCTTTCCAAATTGAAAAATGTAGTTCCATTAAAGATAGTCTATGTAGAGTATTCCTTTTCCATCACTGAAAAGTAATGCCAAGTGGCAAATTTATGTATGATTTTTCCAGTGCAAATTGGTGGATGGAGCTGCAGCAGGTGAGCTCCAATAAATTACAGTTCGCCATTGGTCCGGAAGGTAGCGCTGCTGTATCCGTTCCGAATCGGATGCGATAAATTGTTCCTTGTCCAGGCATTCCAACAAATTTCGCCCCTGAATATTTCAGTCAGATCTCTCTCTACTCGTTCACATTGCTTCTAATTTTCATACGTATGTCTCACGATACATGGCTCTCCCTATCCCGCTCTCACTCTCTTTATCTCCCTCTTACATTACATTAATCTTCAATAAATCTCTTGATGATGGTATTTTCCCTGAAAATTGGAAGCTTGCTCTGGTTCGTCCATTGAACAAAGTTGCCTCTCCCACAAAAGTTGAAGAACTTAGACCAATCAGTATCTTACCCGCCCTTTCTAAAGTACTTGAAAGACTTGTTCATGCACAAGTTATAAAATTCATTGAGCATACTAGTAAACTTCATAATTTTCAATCCGGATTTCGAAAATCTCACTCAACAGAGACAGCTCTATTGCGTGTTACTGATGACATAAGGTTCGCTATGGACCATAGAAAATGCACTATTTTAAGCCTATTTGATTTTTCTAAAGCATTCGACACTGTTGACCATAAAGTTCTCTTAAACAAATTAGCTATTCTCGGTTTTAATCATAGAGTATTAACATGGTTCAATTCTTATCTAACAGGTAGAAAACAATGTGTATCTCTTGGTGGTAAGAGGTCAAATTGGATACATGTTATTCAAGGTGTCCCTCAGGGATCAATCCTAGGACCCCTACTGTTCACTCTGTATGCAAACGACCTCTCCTCTGTCATTAACTTTTCTAGCTTCCATACCTATGCAGATGACCTTCAAATCTATGCCAGCTGTTCAATGTCTAAAATCAATGAAACCGTAGACAAAATGAATGAAGATATAAAGTTAATAGTTGAATGGACTAGGAAAAATGGCCTCAAACTCAATCCTACCAAAACTCAGCCTATAATTATTGGATACTCACGCATAATTAACAACATTGACTTTAATTCAATCCACAAAATTACTGTAGATAGCAATGAAATACCTTACTGTAGCTCAGTCAAAAACCTTGGAATTATCATGAACAAAACTCTGGATTGGTCAGAGCAAGTTAATAGCACATGTAAAAAAGTTTTCTCAGCTATGCACTCATTAAAAAAATTGCATGACATTCTTCCTAGGAACATTAGATTATTGCTAGTTAGATCTCTGATCTTCCCTCACTTCATTTATTGCAATTCTGTTCTTAACGACATGCAAGTCACTCTAAACGATAAACTGCAGCGATGTCAAAATTACTGTCTTCGTTTTGTTTACTCTCTTCAACGTCATGAACGGATTACTCAAGCTCACATTGCTAGTTCAACTCTAAAACTACCAGAACAGAGACTTTTCCGAATAATAAAACTTGTTAGAGATATTTTGACTTATGGTAAACCGAATTATTTTAAAGATGATTTCAAATTTGTTTCTGAAGGCAGAAGGTTGGACGTTTCACGTACTAGAACCGGAGAAAATACTTTAAGAATTCCCAATCATCGAACCACCATTTACACTAAATCATTCTTAGTGCTTGTCGTGCTTGGAACATGCTCCCCAATACTATTAGATCCCACGAGAGCCGAGCGGGCTTCATCCTAAAACTGAGAAAACACCTTTTTGAGAAAATGACTGAGCCTGTCCAACCCTAGAGCAACTGCATGACAACTTCCACCCCCCTATTTATAGTTGTATATATTATTTTATTCATATTTAGATTTTTACGTTCTAGCTTACTAAAACAAACAGACGAGGTATTAGTTCCAATATTACATTATAGCTTACTAGCTTACTAGCTTACTAGCTAGCATTACTAGCTTAATGTACATTAATTTTAATTCAAATTATCATTATTCTCCATTCTATTCATCATCTTTCAATTACTTCATCATTAGCGTTCATTACTTTTGTTTATCATTCATAATTATTATCTTAATTTTTAGACTATATTGATCTTACTTCTATTGATCTCGCATCGTATTTTTACTTCCATTTCATACTATAATTAAATATGAGGTAGGGTTCCTTTTTTTTCTCTCATCTAAAGTATACAAATTATTGTTAATTAATTCCATCTTTAGTGTACATTACTCTTGTTTATCATTCATCCTATTTTATTCATATCACATAGTTTATCTAACTTTCATTTCAGTTTTTAATTATAGCTATCTGAACAATTTTACGGTTGAGTGTTGATGGGAAGGATGTCCTTGCATATCCTTCTCCAAGAATGGACATCTATATGTCCAAACTCCGCCATTTCTTGTAGATGCAAAACCATGTTGCTATTAGTTTTATTTTAAATAACGTTCATTTCAGCTTAAAATATATCATATACTAGAACTCAAGTCGACTTCAACAATCTAGAATTAAACTCACCCCTATATATTTTCATTTAAAATCTCCCTTATCTCATGTTTTGTTCAGTGAATCCGAAACTGTAATTACTATTTTTAAATGACGTTCATTGTAATAATTATCATGACCTAGAATTTAAGCAACATACTTTGTAATCTACATGAATAAAGTGAATATTCTATTCTATTCTATTCTTACATTCATTCTATCTCCGACAACCAATCACATTTCGCCACACATACACTTTCGCCTTCACCTCTGGTCATTACTATTCCATCATACAAGCCCTGTTCATTTCCATTTTTAGTCACTTTTCTCCTCTCTCTCTTTCTCTCTCTCTCATATTTCTCTCTTCTTTCTTCTTTCCATTTTTCACTCCTATCTCACGCAGAATACTAAACACATCCCAACAAATCGAAATAGAATAATTACATTTCTTGTCTTCTGAGTTGATGCTCTTGGCCGGTGCGTGAGTAATGGGAAACGGTGACTATGAAAAATAAATCTAACCGATTTTTAGGCAGACGGAACCGACGGCTTGAAAAGAGTCTTCCGAAACACAAGACACGTGATCACGAATCATGGTCATCAGATATCCAATATGGTATTGATAAGAGGATATTATGTTTCCATTCAATATGGTTCTTTTCAGAATAATTTTCCAAAATTGCAGCTTCTTGAATGTACTAACAAACCGATTACTATAATTTAGTTGTTACTGCGAATAGTTGTATTATTGTGAATCAGTTGTTTAACCAACTTCAAATTTTAAATTATTCTCAGATGAGATGGATGCAAGAAATGAAATCGCTAAAAATATTATTAGATTATGATCAATTTCACTTTTACAATAGAATTTTATTATTCTCTCAGACAAAAAGGCTTACTTGGGTATTATAAAACAGAGCCTTATAGCTTCATAGTTCTCGTTTTTATTATTTTGTAAGGAATAGTGACTGTAATATCCATGTCATTTTCCCGATCTCCTTAATAAAAATACCCATATTGAAACAAATATGAACCATTTTCTATTCATCGGTAAATAAATCCCATTTAATCACTGAATAACATTTTAAAATTTGGTAGCGGAAGAATTTATGTGAATCAATATCCCTCCTACTATACAGATTCCAATTAACATTGTAGTTAGCTGTCTGTGTCATGAAAAGCTTATTGGATTTCTAGTCGCTTACAGTTACAGACCTAACAGATTACAGGATATTATTGGTTAAAGAATTCGCAGACGACAGATCTATGTGAGTTGTTTTCTATTACTTTCTCCACCTTATTGATTGTAGATCACTCTTTAACTCACATTCTCTTATTCTCTTCATTCTCTATATAATTCTCTCATTCTCAAAAATAAAAAATATAATTTCTCCAGGTCAAAAATAAAGGCAGTCATTCCATTCTATTCTATTCTCTTTGTTCTTTTCTATCATCAACATTTTATCCCATAATTTTTCAAGCTTTCTCTCATTCTCTCCTATTCTCTTCATTCTTTATTTATTATTATATTCTCTCGTTCTCTCTATTCTCTTCTTTCAACAACATTCTAACGCACTATTTCTTTTTTAAGCTCTCTCACCAGGACGGTGAAGTAAATCGATGTGATATATTGATGATGTATATAACTATACCATCCTTTACTCACTAGCTTTCCTCTTTCTCCGAACTCGCAGTGGCGATCCTTCCGGTTTCCGCTCACGTGTTCTAATCCGGATGCTATCCTCGTTGGCCAGCTACTGTCTCTCTCGCTCTCTCTCACAACAAACACTCCTCCATAACTCTTTCTCTCTCGTTCTCACCCCAACTTTTCCCGGCGATAGAATCACAGCGCGCTACTGTTTCCCGGCAAACGCCGCGCAAAATATGCGAGCCAATTCAATTTTGTTGAATTTCGTAATTAAAACGAAGCGTTGTCCTCTTGCACGTGATGAAACTGTTAATAAGAGTTTTGGCGGGAAGACCTGTTAGTAAACAGCTGATACATGTTTCCAGAAATTGCTGTACAGTGGCGGTCAACGGTGCGATTTTCACTGCAATTTATATTCATAGGGGTTGTTGCTTGAATTAGGTACGTGGAGGTGGAGAGAAGAGAACTGAGCGAGAAAAATACGTTTCAGAAAAATGAGCGGCAATTTCCAGAAATGATTCATCATCTGAATTAGACGTTCGTAAATAGAATTTGTTAGTGAATCATAACTGAGTTTTATGTTTTTACCTCAATCTTGTTTATTTTATTGTAACTTTTGTAGAATTTTAGTTCAAGCTTGACTTTTGAAGACGTTCTATAATTATGTTGTCTGAGTAACTGACTTATAGCGACCAACAGTATCAATATTAAATAATAAATGAATAAATAACTGTCGTTCGGAGTCGATTTGTGGGAGAATTCTTACAAATCTGAAATTCATCAAGTGTTTAGAAATTATGTGATTTTGATTATGATAAATTAAAATTTAGTGACTACTTAACCTACGAGTATATGATCCATATTTCCCATTAAGGAAAATTGGATGATTCAGAGAGGCGGAAGACCCGAGAGGGACTCCCCGCCAAAATAGTCATAACCTTAATGTGATTTGAATTGATTTGATTTCGTAAAGAATTAATATACTCCATATTAAAACAATTATATAAAGCTCAATTATCGGAGGACATTTTCATATTTCAATTGGATTTTCTTCATTACCATACAGGACATTAACTATGTTTGAGAGAAGTCATTCACTTACTTTTCATTTTCTATCTAAGATGTAATGAAACACTAATCTAGATTCGCTTGTTGATGCTTCACGTCGAATATTGCTGATAGAGAAACATTCAAGATATTACTGAATTTTCAATCTTCAGTCATTATATTCATATCGACACTCATGATCGTGATATTCAGGAAATGATGATTATTCAGGCTCTTTTTTTCACGTTTTGTCTCTTTTACACACTATCTCTTTTTTCTATCTTACCAGGAAGTTTTAGAGAGAGAACACCAAACTTTATATACTCTTGTATGTAATACGCTGTGACATATTCCAGCATGTTGGGGACAGAATATACAATCTATTAAATCTCATTATTCTTCAAAAACTCTATCTACTCTCTAGTAGGATGGAAGGGGAACCTTATAACTTCCCTCTTAATGAATGCAGGTAATATTCTATTCAAATTATCGTTCATCGGAAAAGACACCAATATCTTGAAAATTCAAAGTGAAAGTAGTAGTATGAAGCTAGAGGAAACACCTTTTAGGTTGAAAACGGTTGAGAAATGTAAAGCTATTTCAAAAATGCGGACATTATTGAGCCAAAGAGTCTCCACATCGGACAAGAGGGCTTGAGGAATTCGATCGATTTGCAATAAAGAGGACTCTAGATTTCAGACAGTGCTCCCGCCCCACCCCACTCTCACCACTATTATTCGTCAGCTTCCCTTCGCACGTACAGTGTACCCTATTCTCTGTCATTTGCCCAACCTTCATCTGAACCTGCTGGTTTTTCTCTTAGACGCTCAAACGTTGAGTGCTCTCCTACAGGAAGGGGATGCTCTTCCAGCCAGCTGAAATCACTGGAATGAGTGAGTTACACAGTCACTTGACACACTTACCGTCAACTTCGCACTTGGAATTTTTGAACCCTTCAAGACCCTGTATCAAGCTTTCATGAGTTGCAGTCCAACTCCTCCATACTGTTGATCTTTGAGCAGGAAATTTGAACTCACCAAGTACTTGTTCTCAGAATAGAACATTTCTCCGTGAATTTGGCAGCTGCTTGTGTAAGTGTGGATTTTTTTAAGAGACTGATGATAGATTTTATTGGATAAATTTCATTAACCTTTCGATTTTAGAGTTCATTCCATGAAAAAGTATTCATTAAGAAAGTTTGTCTATTTATATTAATTATATAATGAATTTTTCTGATGATAAAGGAATGGATGAGGTAAAGAACATTTGATGTAGCATCTAATTGGGCCAACACAAATAATGTTAATAACACAAGTGCACATAGAGAGGTTGACCTATACCACTAAGAGCTATGACCTTATGGGAGCAGCAGGCATGGAGCTGGGGCTTTAGGTCTCAGTACAGGGCTGTTGGTCCGCAAACAGCTTTGTGTAAAATATTCAGCTGGAAACACTGACTGCTCCAGGTCCGGCTGGCTCCACGCTACATGGCGAATCGCGTTAAACCGTTTACGTATACTCTAAAATTTACGGGGGAGGATGGCCTGCCCGTTGATTACTACTTGTGGGTGGGGTCACGCCTATGAGAGGGTACAACTACTGGTACAGCTGGTATAGCTATCGTTGGTAGATATATTACAGTATTATAGGAGGAGGATGGTTACGCAGCTCGGAAATGATTGGAGGCAGAGTGAGACAGAAACATGGTAGAGACAGAGACACAGTAGATGAAGAGGTGAAACGTGGATGAAGAGAGATTTGATAAGGAGAAACAGAAATTGTGAGAGAGTTGATTATAGATTATACTGAAGAGAGACCGCGAGTAAGCTTGCAATTGAGAGAGGTAATGAGAGATGATACAGAGAGAGACTGAACACAGCATGAAAACTGGAATAATATTGAATAAACGACGAGTACTCGGTTACAATCAAGCTCTGGTTGACCAGGGTTTGCTAATTTTGGTCTCTTTATTGCCCATCCAAACAAAGCACTGTGTTGTATTTCTCGGCTGAGGTCATTTGGATGCACAAACGCTGCAACGTTACTGACGCTCGCACAATATGTTTTCTATTCAATTAAGGAAATGGAGTAGCTTCAACCCTATCTTATAATATTTGTAGTGATATATTTTATGCATTCACTTACTTATTTCTCTTGAAACTTTCCTTTAGGAAGGAACTACAATATTTCATTGAACTTAATAACATTAAATTATGTGAATATAGCAGTTATATTTAATATAAATCCATTCCAATTTACAACTACCATTTTTCTCTATTAAGATGAAAAGGTTCACGAGAGGACGAGACAATTTTCATAAAATTTTCGCATTTATAAAACGTTCGCAAAATCAACTTGATCAGAAAATGATTTTCTGTATTTGAAATTAATTACCTTTCGTCATACTGAATTGATTTAAACTACTGAATTAATTTGAACAGAACAGCGATTATCCTACATCTAGTAATGTTACTAAAATTTCTTGATAAGTAAGATTTTCTGCCGCATGCTTCGTTTATCAACGGCTGCAAGGTTTTTAATCAGCACCAACGTCATGTTCGTTCAAATATTGTTACAACACAGCTGGTCTCTTATTAATGAATGTTGTTTGCGTGACTAGCGAGCTAGTTCATAACTGACATGATCCTTCTACATTTTCCCATGGCGGCGATCCTGAAACAGTCGAAACGATTTTCTCCGCTGAACCTTGCACATTGTGCCTTCTCTTTGTGGAGTCTTTCCTGTGTAGCTCGAGGGTTATTTCTGTCTGGAACATTCATGATTGAATTTTCTCAGGCAAGCTCATGTACATTTTCCAAGATTACAGAATTATTTTGAAGAGGATCCTTATCTTTCACTTGCTTATTTAATTAAGTTGTAGATAGAAGAGTATTCAATCTTTTCATATGCTATTTTTTCCAAGTTTAATTGTTTGATAATTTAAAAGAATGACTATCGAATTGTGTCAAATTGACAATAAAATTGGATAATAATATTGAAATGTGGTTATATGTGTGAAAGATATTAGTGAACTCCTGTAGATTGAATAATCACGATTGATTTATTATTGTCACGGTTGTTGATTTGTAGGCACAGTTCAATCCAATATTCAATTTTTGAATATGAAATAAAATAACGATCGCTCTAGATCTATTGAGATAAAAAGTTTATGTTTTGATTCACTCCACTCTTTTTAGAGAGATACTCAAGATACTTATAATCAAGATACCATCGAATAATTAATCCTTTTAAAATGAATCACATCCCTATTAATCCAATAAATCCTCCAAAAACATCTAACACATAACACATGAATTTTATTCACTATCGAATATAGCCTACGTACTGTATTTCATTACTATACCTATATACTTAAAATTTCAAGTTTTTCAGATGTTAGCCGCATAGTATATATCAGACATCAGAAATAGGAGATAAAGTTAAAATAAGTTATCATAAAAATCTCCTACACGGATGGAAGGCAGCTCTCCAAAGGGAAAAGTTTTACTTTCCAATATTGTAGTTGATTTCATCTTACATCTTTCGACTTTCCTCCGGCTTATTATCCTTCCTAGTACGATTCTCGAACTTTTCATTCTATACTCACAAATGGAATGAGAAGAGAGTTGTGGGTGGTTTTTCTTATCAATATTGTGAAAATGATTTTAACTCTCCAGTGAGTCAGACTTGAGCGAGTCGAAAAAAACCTTTCGACTTTTGATGAAAATGAGAGAGAACGATGAACATATTTATAATATTAATTATGCATCAACTGCTGAGCTCCAGTGTTATTATTATTTTCATTTCCATTTATCACCTGAAAAGTGACGGTTTATTGCTGATAAAGTCGGTCATTAGCAGGACATCGGAGTATCATAATAATTTTATAACGAGCCATCGTGGTGAATCATCATAATAATAATAATTATTATTACAGATCTGAACAGGTTTGATATTCAATTAGCAACCATTATTATTTCCCGTGATAAATAAAATTACTCAAAGCAACTGCTATTTTGTGAATTTCCAAAATTGTCAATACAATGCAATCAAAGTACACTCTCCTAATTACAAGCACAGAAAGACATCATTATGGAAATCCTGGGTTTTTGTCATACTCATGAATATTGTGTGCTCGCATTCATTCTTGCACACATCAAATATAGTATTTTTGGTTGCATGATTTGAAACTAATTTTAACAGGCCCATTGAATAAAAAAACAACGAATATTCAACATTTTTGAGTCAAAGATGGGAGAAATTATTGGATGTTGCAGTTAACCAACAAACTAAGAATATCTTCTTGCTTTTTAGTTAGGTTGTCAATATTTGCTAAAACAAAAGTCTTCAGGTGTATTTATATAGCTTTCATAGGGTATTCGCTTCTCTAGTTTTTATTTTTTGAGTCCATAATACTCATTCTTTTGAGATTTTTCAACTAGGCTTACTTCTCGTAAGTTCAAGAAACAAGGAACTGAATTGTATATCCTACAATATCAATTTGCAATATAATTGATAAAATGTAGAAAGAATCATAAAAGAGACGTATGCCTAAAACTTGTAGGGCGAAGATAATATTGAAACAGACTATTGTGTGACAGAATGAATTATTGAAACAGTATGCATGTAGCGTAGCTGGTCTGGATCGATAGCGACCACTCCACCTCTAGTCTGGCCGTAATATGATGATTGATAATGCGACCAATGTCAGGTTTAATGCCCTCGCTGACAACCTCATCATCATTGTCTGATAGCGCTTTGAACCTCGTATTGATTGATTGAGGCTCGTGATGGACGATCATAGTATAGATTTTTTCCAACTCACAAACATATTAGGTTTGAAATACAGATAAAATTGTAAATAAACCAAATATAAAACAGATACCAGAAAATCATCACCCATCATCATCCTTCCAATTACCCACGCACAAGCTTAGAGCTTATGTGGGCATCATTCCTAGCAAAAAAATATAACTTCAATATCTTTAATTTGATAGTTTACTGGAAGTATTTATTAGAGCCCGCCTTCCACTTCAAAAACAAAAATTAACTGAACAATTATTCAGCGTCATATTATTCATGTCCATCTTATTCGAATTTTGTAATCCACCCAACCCAATCAACTGGCTCATTTCATATAATGATAGATCATGAATTAGGTAAACCATTGCCAGTTGAACAGAGTCCACAACGCTCTCAGTAAAAATCAGTCTAAAAACCAAAAGTGTTACAAGCCACTTTCTCTGGATCAATTGATAGATATTTGAACAAAATTTGAATAAGGGAAAGAAAACGAAAATGGAAGAGAAAGACGAGAGACTCTTCTAAGGCTGTATCAGAGTCTCAAAAAATAATATATTGTAATAGCAAACGAAAAACACAAATTCGGAAGAAGAAACAGATCAACTTGAACCAGAGCGATGAATGTATGTTATCCATCAACTGTATCAGGAGATGACATGAGGGATTGCTTGGCTGAAAAGAAAAATTCGAGCTCGGAATGGATAGCAATGTCTGAATTCATTTTCACGTAGCAAAATATGAGTTTTCTTCAGTGAAGGATGAGATATAGTTTGTTGGTAGTGAGAGAGCGCAAAGAATGAGTGAATGAGTCAACAGCAGCAGCATCCGATGCTGTTTTGCTCAGGTGTAAATCATTTCGGAATCTGTCAGGTTCTTGTGGAAATGGGGAGCCTTGTTGGTGGGTTACTGCGATCGAGTTTACGTCATCAGCTATCTCTGTAAATCACGACCCGGAAAACAGCCTCCCCCTTTCCTCAGACTACTGTCTATTTCCTTCTCGCCAGCCTTTTCAGCGTCTACTGATACTGTTCTCCTTCTCTTGCTTTCACTTGGTTCACCGCAATTCAAACTCCTTCTCAAACTACCAACCTTCCCTCCCGCCCCTCAAATCACAAAACAACAATATCCTCAAACGACCAATATGGCAGACTTATAACAGCCACTGATCCATGCTAACCCTTTCCAAAATGTAATCTCCACAAATCTCGCCACGTTTCTTCACAACACAAAGACAGTGATCGATCGTCAGCATAGATTCGGCAATTTGCAAATACAGCACAAAAGGCGGGCAGACGCCTTGGAGAGGGGAGTAAGGTCAATAGCCAAGTAGGTAGACTCCATTCCATTCCATTCAAAAACCAATCATTCCAACGCCGATATAGATCTATCAGCTCAATAGGGAAATGAGTGTTGAATATATTTCAATATTTGGATGAGAATCATGTTTTCTGAACAACCTTTTTGTTTCAGTAATCTCGACGAATTTTTTAATAATTCATCAAATCAAACTTAAAAAATATCGAGTATAGACATAACCTTTTTGCAGCCTATTACTTCTCTGAATTACCCATTCTTAAATAGCAATATCTTTCATTTAATGGGCAAGGAAAGTCATGTGCGTGTATCACTCCAGATTTTTTTAATCTTATCTTACAGGTATTTTTGTGTACCTAAAGTAAGTTTGTGTCCTAACAGCAAGTCCTTGGACAAGACCCATGCATTTTTTTACGGATCAATCAAATTACAGTATCATATTCTAATAATATCATCCAATTGATTTGATAGAAGATTCATCTCCATCTACTCCATTGCTTTGGCCCCATTCAGCAAATTGCTTTTGGATTTTTGTACTGTTTTATTGTAATTCACTAACAATCAAATTTGAAAAATTCAGGAGCATTCTGTGTTCTGTTATACAAAGATAAGATTTTGGTATTTCGTTGTTTAAAGATTTTGGTATGGAGTCTTTATTAGTCGTTCTGCATGTTATTCTGTATTTTCAGATCCATAAATTTACAGTAGAATATTCTCATTGAATCATTTAATTGATTTAGGACATTCGATAGAATTTGTCTCGATTCAGTTCACTGTTACCCAAATATGAGATGATATAAGAATGAAGTCTCTTTTGTTTGCACTGCATGTTCCTTACATACATCTTCTAATGGGTCAAGGAACTTCTTGTTCCGATTCGATCGCATCGCATCGGGTCATGTGTCAAGGTGAGCCCTCATCGAGGTTGTCTGTACTGGAAATTGGACCACACCCAATCGCATGGATCTTGTCTCCCTGTCTCTAGAATAGTGACTCCACTTTCATGGATCCGCAACTGTGATTTCCTGGTAACTTTATTTCACACTGGCAGTATCCAAATTCTCATCTTCGAAATTTTGAGATATATATATTTACTACTAGAACCAGTATTCCAAGAATCACATATTATAAATAAATAAGTAAATGGAAAATATAAATTTATCAAGATTGAACGCCCTCGTCAAGGTTTTTACTTGTTACGAAACAATGCTGATTGCAATTTACAAATTCTGCATGCAGGTTATCCAAATAAATCCCGATATACCTGTCAAAATAACCTGGGATTAGCAAGTTTCTGGCTGGAGGGATAAAACGGTGAAAGGATAACTCTCATCACCTACAAACTTATTCGACAGATCCGATGTAATCAATATCGATTACTAAAGTTGGAGCGTAGTCGTGAAATTTATTCAACCAATTTATTAAAGTGCACCCAGGTCGGGCGGCCTTTCATCATCTTGTCGTGCCAATCCTTTCTGGCGTTAATTTCACACCCACACAACCCCCTATTTATGCCCCACTCCCCTTTCCACCCTCATTCAACCATTTGACACCCTTACTTTAATTCATCCTTTTAGCCGTCAAGTTGGGGACTCATTTGATAAATCAGAATATTGAATTAAGCTGATTGAATTCACGCGGCTTCCCACTAATACGAGGTTGTGGTATGGAATTCTTAATAAAGGTGGCCTTTAATGATCATGTTCTAGAAGATTAATCATTATTAGCTGTTCAGAGCACAGTATTCAATAAGGATCATAGATGTTCATATTTCTACTTGATTGACTTCTAATGCTATCCTTGTGGCCAGGTTACAGAAGACAATATTGTCTTCTATCAAAGCCTAATTTTATGGGTTATTGATTCTCTCCAGTAGAATATTTTTGGATGATCCCAACCACAAATACTACTCGTATTTTCAAATTACACTCAAATTACCATTGCAGAGAAGGAAGAGATTTTTAACCGGAGGTTCGTTTCAAATCGAGTCCCGGCTACTCTGCTACATGATGAAATCTGATGGCTGATTCTATTTTAATTAAATAATAGCGAAATTCCATCTTGTCATCTTGTCATGTTGTCAGATATCATAAATAATATTCAACAATAATTTTTTGGTCATTGTTAACCAATGCTCCTAATTGTACTAATTCAGATCGGATTGAAATTCTTCCGAGGTTATAATTTAAAATAATTTAATTAATCATTAAAATTTTTCGTTTGGCGAGATTCTTGACATGTACTTGAATTATTTTAGTGGTAAATCAAATTGAAAATAATTAGATTACCTTGATAAACAAGTCCAGGCATGATTCCCTGATCGGTTGTAAAGAACGGATGACTGAGGTTGAATTGTATGTCAGCTGCTTGCTCAGCATCGGTGAAGTGTTCCACAGACGAGTAATCGCTCTTCCACGGTGTCAGATCCTGGTCATCATCGGCGTCTGCGGTCTGTTCGGCGGTCAGAATGACCGATCCAGCATCGGACTCTTCTTCGGCAGTTGCAGCTACCTGGGTGGGTGGCGCGAACCTTCTGTAGCGATGCGCCCCGGGGGCGGCAGGAGGCGGAGGGCCCGGCGACCGCCCCGGGGCAGGATCGACAAGTGCCGCCGCCCCCAGCAACACCGCCACCCCCCAGATCAGCCACGGCACCCGGCTGCCTTCAGGCATTCCGCCGCATCTCCTCTCCTTCCTCCTCCTCCATCAGACACTCGAGTTGCTGGCAATTGTCAGGCGACGCCTCATTCAACGACTACCATCTCGAAAACCTGCAACATGCGAAAATCATTCAATCAGTTCTTTGTTACTATAGCCTACTTCAAATCATATCAAACTTTATTCATTCAATACACAAACACAAATAAGAAAAGATACAAAACAAGAAAAACGTTGCAAAATTCTTACATCATTAACTTATAACTCGCTATGAATAAAAACAAGATCAACGAATACGATACTGCTTGCTGAAAGTAAGCTCCAATAGTATTTCAAAAAGTAGAAAGTAGTATTAAAAAATTTATGTATAATATCTTAAAATTGTATTAGGCCTATCATTAATTGAAATTTTATTTATTGAAGGTTAAAATGAGTGAAATTTGCTGCATGTTCATCGACTTATACTGCCATTTTTAAGTTGAGAAATCACATTTTCAAGTTATACGAGTTATACTCGTACAATTTCATATATATTTCTGAACAATTTGGTACCATAATCATGATTATCGTTTGGAAAATAGTGTCCGAAAGAGTAAACTCGTTTTGAACCCCCTTCGCCCGCTCATTGTAAAAATCACCTCATTCGTATAAATTCAGTCAATGGTATGGAGGTAGGGATGTCAATGTCGGGATCCCGGGATTCTTTAGTGGCAAAGAAACTGAAACCTATTTATTTCAACGGTTCTAACTAGCTAAAAGCTTCAAATTGTAAGATTTAATAACAAATACCTAAATTTTATTATTACCACAGTTAATCAATTTTTTCAAATTAAAAATGTATTCCATAATACTTATAATCTGTGCGCAGGAAGTATTGTATAAAATACAAAGCAAAAGATGCATGGTGCATTCATCAATCTTCAATTTGAATATATATAGGAAATATAATTTGAATACAGTACTGAATAACTTGTTTATTCATTCAATTAAAAAACAGTTGGAATATAATTTGAATACTTTCAGTGCTTTACTAAATAGATTGTTTTCTATTGATAAACTTGCTCATCAAGCCTTTATTTAGATATTAATAGATAATAGACTGTATACGGTTGATGGTGCGCCACTGAATGTTTGTTTTGTATAAATGAACTTGCTCATCAAGCTCATTAAGCCCTAAACAGATGTGGACTGTTTGTCCATACTGCTTGTATAAGACTGTTTGAAACATTCGACAAAGGAGGGTTGATTGTTGGTTATGAATACATGACCTGGCGGATGGGAAGTCGAAGCCGTTAAGCCGACGACTGTTTACTATCTGGTCACCTAGGTAACCGACCTATAGTGAGTGTAGTCAGTTGCATCGAAGCGATTTTCCCAGTTACTGTATGACAATATGATCGCGTGTGACTATTGATTTTACTTGACCCCTCCTATCTTGGGAGCAACTAGGTCAGTAGTCACGACGAATAGCTTCGTGAAAATTAAAAAGGCCTGCTTCTTCACCCCCGCCCGCAACTTCTATCATTATCACGTCATGAAAACTCCGGCTAGAAGAGTTTCCAACTTCTCGACTGAAGCCCTATCTAGCCGGATCGAAAACCCCCGCTCGCGCACATCATTACCCTCCCATCACAAGCTGTTCGCCGCTAATGCATTTGCTCCACGATCACCCCACTTTTCTTCGCCATCAGTCGTGTAATCAAAATCCTGACGTCATTATTATTTGGGAAGGGCTTCCCTCTTAACGGTAATGTTTATTCTCCGCATGACACTTTTGATGTTGCCATGGTTCGGCGAAAAGTCTGCTCGTTAAATAAGATTCGACCCGTAATTTTACGAAGATAATAATATATCAAAGATAGCTTGATGGAGTTTATGGCGTTATTTCATAATGAGCTACAACATGTAAGTTATTGTAATGACATACTCTTCTGATATCCGATGAAATAGGATGCAGTAGATAAAAGTATAACAATACAAGAATAAAATAATTTCAATGAAAATATAATAAATGATAAGATAGTGAAAGAATAAACTAATTTTAATGACAATAAAAAATAAGATAGTGGGAGAATAAAAAAATTTTAGTCGCTATAATCAACTCAACTGAATAATCAGTAACAATTAATTCCAAATGGTTCAATTAGTTATTAATCATCCATACAGGTAACGTCTGTCTTGAATGAAATTTTCTTAGATCATATATAATTATTATTCAAGTGAAAATCCTTAATACGGTACTTAATGAAAATATCGATTACAATTAAGCTGTGTTTAAAACAAAGATTAACTAAAGTTAACAAACTCTTAACGGAGCCCCTATAAAATAATTGCTCGATCAGTTTACTTACAATTACTCAATAAATGAATCATTATCCCTTTGCACGAATTGAAAGAGATATTACTTGATGTTTTTTGGATTCAATCGTGCCTAGCATCTTCATGGCAGATCGGGTTTGGAATGACTTATTTACTGTTATGCCAGCACAGGGACTTGGCGGCTTCATAACTTCAATGCTTTTTTAAAAAGCCTTGAATCTTGTTCTATTTAATAATCTGTCGGTTTTTAATCATTTTTAACCACATTTATAACGTTGAACGCTTTATAATTACGTTGGTTTCAACCGTTACTCGAATATCAAGCTAACTAGGTGAGATTGATTTCATTGTAATTAAGAAAAATCATATCATTGTCGTAACTCATAAATACTGTCATCACATTTCTGGCAGCACAAGTGGAAACACATTGCAATGTAGATGAAGGGACGGAAAAATCTCATACGTCGACATTTAATTGGATACGTGGGACAGATAATGGATGATGTATTCCACTCATGAAATAGATGAGAAAAGCCAGTTTGATGAAATATCGCTTTCCGTACAGTATCTGCCAAGCGTACAGGCAAAATAAAAATTTATAGATAACATAATTTCCCAAGATGAGTGACGCTATTCCCTTGACAGCTTTTGGAGCGGAAAAGCTATAAATTGAAAGTTATCATGCGAGAGGGAAAGCGCTTTTCACTCGGCCTTTTCACTTGTGTGTGTATGTGTGTGTGTTCGCCTCTAAATGATAGTGATTCTTCTCACGCCATACTAGGAGCATACAATCATCCTCTCTTATCCATGCGAGAGTTTAAGCTTCTACCACCTACAATCATTTGACATTGAAATCAAATACTCGATAGACATTTTTACGAATTTTGATAAAGTTATGAAAGGGTGGAATTTTCTTATTTTTTCAAAATTTAATAAAGTTTAATAAAGTGAACACATAATTTATAGAGGATCCTAGTATAGATGCAGTCTGAAGACTTCTTCACTCTTACATGGCAACACAGATGAATGAAGTGTTCTCAATCACAATTCAATAGTTTTCTCTCAGGAAAGTTGATCCGGTTCATCGTTTTCAGGATTTTAAATCATACTAACTTCATGAACCACTCCAGGAAGTACCACTCAATTTTTTCAAATTCTCAAAATTATACGATCGAAGTATACTAGTCATGAGTTATTACCATCAAATGGAGTCAATAATAATAATTTATAACCATTCCAATGCAATCAAGATAATAATTTAAGTTAATTAATAACAACTTAATGTAAGTTATAAATTAATTGATTTACAACTGAGCAAAATAAATTAATCTAAGTTCAATCACAATTAATCTAGGTTCAAACGGACTCTGGTGGTAAATCAACGACGTCAACTGCACAGTGAATTGTCTGTATGAGAAACACAATTGGCTCATCAAGTGGAAAATTGTCTAATGGGGAGCTATTAATTACTTCCTTGTCCATTAAGCGCAAGAGAAATGGGATTCAAACTAATTTAGCCAGATTTCGGATACCCGATCACAAATGAGACTCGAAATTTGTCATTGATATTTCAATTGAACTTTAAAATCTAATTTGGTCTAATTGACAACTTATTTTTCAATTCTTGGTAAAAACGATCAACTTTGAAAATATTGAATATTGTATTCATTTTTCTTGAGCTGCGATTTTAAATCTGGCCATGACTATTCGAATGCGCCTCTCCTATTAATGATCTAGCCACTCACCATGAACATTTTATTAAATTTTAGTTAATTTATTCAAATCAGGACAAGACTTTCAAGTTCAAATCCAAATTATTTGATGAAGCTCTACCTTATAAATTAATACTCCAGACGTTCACCCAGACGTATTAAATAAAAGCGAAGACAATTTCTCAGACGTATTAGAATGTATTCATAGGCCAAGACAATTATTATATCAATATATATCGAAGACTACTGTACAACTTCGCTCATAGCTTCATGGTTAAAAGAAACATCGTACCACTGAAATTTGTTATTGATTGTGACCTGAGAATGATTGAAATTCGTTTACTCGAAGAATATTCACATTTGAATCTGTTGTGTGCAGAGCCCATCCATAATCCATGGACCTAGCTTGAAAAATTGGATGAGGAAGGTTCAACTTTAATCCGTGACAGCAAAGGATTAAGTTGTCAGACTACTTTTTTGGCATGCGGATGAGTGACGGATTGAGGATGGAATCAAGCAGAAAGTGGAAGAGGGAGAGCCGGCTAACCGTAGGTAAGACTGTATGTTTCTTTCTAAAGTATTCATGAATTATTCATGATCCAGGTTTTTCGCAAGCACATGAGACGGAAACCGCCGTCCTGGAATATTTCACTTTACTTTCCGCTTAGTGAAGAAGAAGGTTGAAAACTCTATCAGGACCACTGAGCCGAGCCACACGCAATTCACTTCAGATATAACAAGCGTTTCCTATTATGTGCATTTTTCTTTTCTCTGGACAGAGCTATCAATTGATGGGAATTGGACGAGAAATATGATCACTCATCATTTCTGAGATGTTTATCTAGAATATCAGTAGGAAGATATTCCTATGACAATGAGGAGCATGAGTGGATCAACCATGATTTTGATTTTGAACGAATAAAAGTATGATATTGGTTACAGCCTTCATTCCATAACTTCTCAAAATGAAGTTGAAATCGTGAATGTTTTAAATAGGAAGCTCATTAGGGATTGAGTAAGGCTGAATCAGACTGCTATTCTCACACCGCTCCCTCTATCTCTACTAGACTATTCAACTGAGCTTCATGCCTCGATAAAGGAGCTGTAAATCTTCATGTTTTCGAGTTCTCACCGAATGAATACTGAATGGCTGTAATTTACTGATGAGAGTTCTCAGTGGACTGCAAATGCAGAATGCGAGGCTTTTAGAGTCTGAGTTGAAACTGGTCTATTCAAGGGTACGATTGATTGTGTAGTAGCGAGTAAGTTGGAATTTATAAGAAAAGTTCGGTTCTCAGTTGAATAGATAACGTCAAGTCGTTTGCGATTCCCAGCAACTTTATCTCGCCTATCCTGTGTAGGTTGTTGTGAGACTAGCTGTCGAGTGTTCTTATCATGAGAGAATGACAAAGATAGCGGGGGTGGATAGGAAAGAGTGAGAGCGACTCGACTAGAGCATCTTCTTTCGGTCTGCATTGTATTCGGATTTCCGCTATGGAAAGGAATAAGGGGGTGACTGGTTTACCTCTCAGCCCTGCTTTGGATCACTATCGTTGGGAAAAGGAGTGGTGAAGAGCGAATTTAAAAACTCAATAAGTGTCAACCCGTTGGGAATAAGATTTATCTCTTCGCGTCTTGAAAAGGCAATAAGTGCCTTGCGTCTTGATTCACCTTTCTCATTTCCATTACAATCTTATCTTCCTGATCACCGTTATCGCTTCTTATCTTCTTATTTTGTCCTTGTACTCGTTCTAAATTGAACTTTTCCACTCAATCATTACTTATACAGCATTCATTCATTCATCTCAGTGAGCTCTTTCTGATCAAGGAGAAGATCGGATTCTTCCACCGCTGACGTAATTCGCTGAATTTCCTGGTTATTGGAAAGAAGATGAATAATGTCAAGTATATAAGTTCAGCCAATTGAAATATGGGGGATAAGACATATTGAGAAGTAGATAATATGGGTACTCACTATTAGAGTTTTGTAGGAAGTCGTTCACCACAATAAGTAACTCGGAAGAAAAACGTAGTATTGAATATTGGTAAGGCCATTTGAAACTGCCTCGGCGTTGCTTCAACTACGTTTTTAGTTAGATAAGACGCTGAAGCAATCTGAAAGGTACAAGCTCATTTTCCTCTCCCTTACATCAATCACAAAATGCATATCACTGCTTGAATCAGTAACACATAACATTATCTTGAATCGAAACTAGCCGCCTTGAGGTTCAAAAAAAAAAAAAAAATTGCTCTATCTTCCTTGTGTATAAGTTGGGAATAAAGCTCCTCCAACTTAGATTAAACTACCTAGAACTTACAAAAGTCAACCTTTGAGCTATTAATTAGTTGCCATATCACGTGCATAAGCTCACACTCCATGAGCAAGCACTCAACGCATGCTACCTGAAGTAACAAAGTTCTACTGTGAGTTCATTAAGTGATGAACACCTCCAGTAATAAATCACTTGACACATGCATAGGGAACAATGTAAGGGAAGCTAAACGACCAGAGGCACAAGTTCTCAACGTTCAGCATCATTCAATCAACTGAAAAAGTAAAAAATTAATTATAGGTATATTAATTTAATTTGGCAGATGGTGAATAACTTTCATTTAACATTTCTATGGTGACGGGTGATGTTCTGTTGAAACTTTTCCTTAGCTTTCAATAACATGTAAAAAACCTATAAAAAAGGAATCAACAGAACATCACCCATAAGTAAGTTATTCAATGTAAGTTATTCGCCATCCGTCAAATTAAATTAATATACCTATAAATTCTATAACATTCATACCAGATTATGAATCTACGGTACTTCATGGATGAACAAATATTAAGCTTTTACCCACTTCAACTATTGAATCGAGAAGAACAACATGAGCATAGAGCCATCGGTATAATAAAGCACTGATTTAAAAATTCAATAACACTGAAAGTGACTGGTGCTGGCCAAAACCGTCACCCGTTCAACGAGAGTACAAACTACCATCACTTATCTGATTTGATCAGATCTTTTACGAACAAATAATGTTAAATATTTTTGTAGGCACATAAGTTATATGATTGGTATAACATTCTCCGAATGCTCTCTTTCGTATTTGACAATTCTTTTGAAAACCCTTCAGCGATTCGACAAAACTGCCCTTTCGATGAAAGGAATTATTTTGTATTCTTCAATTAAAGCAAATTATGAATGTTAGTTTCACTCATGGAGAAAGCGCACAGACACGATGATTTTGTTTTCATCACAGCGACACGAGGTCGCTTCCGTTCTGAATTTAACAAGAAAAAGAGTGAGGCCAGAGGTCAAAGATCAACAAGACTTCAAATTCTGAAAATTAATTACAAGCTGAAGTTCATGGAGAGTTTTTTTCAAACATAACTTGATTTATTATGAGAAAACTTTTTTGAAAAGTTTAGTACATTAATTATTCAAAATATGCTTCAAACAATTTTGCGTGAAGCGTACTCTGTGGGTTGATTGTACCATAGATAAAAGATTAGAATCATTAGATAATAGATTACTCCTATCTCTTCTCTATGATTGTACATATCAAATAGTATAAGAGAATAATAAAATGTTCTTAATTTTTCGAACAATAAGAGCTGAGTACTATAATATTTCAATATAAGCTGAGTACAATAATATTTCGTCGTTTCCAATAACGTGAAGTTTACTTGAATAGAGCAGGACTAAGACCAGCAATCAGTTTCAAAGCCTGGGGTCTATGGGAATTAGTATTTAAGACATGAAATTCTCGTTCCCACATAGATAACGAACCATTATCATCAAGATGTTATAAACAAGAATGTTTCAGAAATTATAAACTCTAAGACATTCAAAGAGATACTATCAAATTGAAAAGGATGTCTGTAGGATATTGGAAAGGAGTGATGTAGACCAGTCCTTTTTATTTAATGAATCGTAAAATGAGAAGATATATTAGTAATATTCAATATTCCAGTAATTCTGATAGGTCAAGTTGAGCAAGCTCTTATAATGATTAGCTAATAATAAATGAATAGCTCAGCAGTCTTCACGGCCTTCATAATATGTGATGGGACGCGAAAACTTTTGTCATCAATACTCATTCAAATTGTTCCCAAATCTATGAATTTGCATAATCTATTAAAAAAAATAAGTGAACAGCATAATCTGCAATTGTAAATGGAATGTTTGAAGTTTTTCCAGTAAAATCCAACGCATGATAGACCGTACTGATGGACCAATAGACCTACTTTTCTCAGACAATTCCATTAGTGAAGAGGATGCACTCGTGGAGTTGTAAAAGAAAATGGGAGGTTATAAAATGTGTCATGAATATATTCGGAACCATTTTATAGGCTAGAATATAGAGTATTTCAACGGCCTCCCTCTGGAAGAAGACAGAAAAACGATGAAACTTCCCTAATAGCGTTCGTATATACGTCACAGTCTGCTGGAACACATGAATTGGAGCAGAAGTGCACATGGAATCCTCAAATGAATGGGAAGACTCATAGACTTAGAAAAGACGATCAATGAACAATAAAGTTTCAACTCTGTAAGTCTAGAATAGCTCAATTGTTGAAAAGGGAGTGAGAAAAAACAATGGAATTGAGAGATGTTAGTGGGAGTTATTATCGAATGAAGTGCTATGTTAAAACAGCTATTGAATAGGAAAAAAGAGAAATTCATTCCTCACTTAGTAATACAATACAAGCGAACATAGCAAATTAATCGAAATTGGGGGAAGAACTTATTCACAAATGAATAATCTTACTGCAGATACGCAATACTCGTTGTACTATGATGAATTATTTAAAGCTGAAAAATAATGTATTTACCACAAAACAATCCCACACAAAATACAAATTACTACACAAACACTTTGAGTTGACTTCATTTTTCTGGGAATGGTTGAAGCACATCAATTAATTATTGCATTTCATGCAACTAACTATGATAGTTGGATAGAGATACTTGAATGCAGAATTTGAGAGAGGCTTTGACCCGCTCTGGATTGCAGAGCCAGAAAATAGGTAGTCTGCATAAAAAATAGGTAGAATTAATGCAAGAAGTTCAAGACAAATTTGACATTTTAGAAAAAATAACAATAAAAAAGGGATAACAATTATTATTCATCGACACTAGAAAAATACTTTATCATTTCCTATTAATATCGTCACAATTTTCAACAAACTTGTTCTATCCTAAACATGTTACCTATACATATTCACCTAAATAATCCTGGACTTCTACATTAATAATTATTCTTATAGGCAATACAAATTTCAATTGAAGACTGACCCATGTTTGCAGAAGAATCATTGAGCATTTATTTTAAATAGTAGTTTTTGTGAATCAGAAATTCAATAGGTAGCCTTTGTTCAATCTTTATCATTTTTCGCAGACGAAGCCAGTACGAATCATTTCCTCTCCCTCATCCCTACTTTCCTTCCCTTCCATCTCCTTTTCTCATTCCTGTTAGTAGATCGTAACAAAATGAAATTGCTGATGAAATCTTGTGTGACCGCCCTCTTGATTACAATATTCGAACCAGCAGAAGCGGTTTCAGTTAGTCTTCAGTGTATACACAGCAGCACTATGTTAGAAATTCGGGTCAACGAGTTCTGACAGCTCTGTGTTCGTTTGATTCGAGAAAAATGAACAATGAACCAGCGCTGAATCGAGAAATGCTTTTTTAATAAATTGACACTGAAGCATTCAAACCCAGATTAATCAAGACTAACAGAATTGAAATTGATCGAGCTGCTAACTAAACCAGTCACTAGTGAAATTGTTTAGACAGAAACTCTGAAGACAAAGGATGAATTAAATCGGAGAGACATTCATGTGATATTATTGTTGGAATTGGATAATGGATAGAGAATGTGGGAGTGGATAAGTTTACGGCCAGTTGTACAATAATCCAATTGAATTTAATCGCCGTAAAATGGCGTCATCTAACGAACAATTGCAACGAGTACTAATAAACTGATCTGACCTCTATACAATGACATCATTTTCCGGTGGTTGAACTCCTAAAAATTTCTTCATCGAAATTATTATAAATGTACTGTAATTGATGAATAAATTTAATTCAGTGTTCAATTCCAGTTCCGTTCCGGCTGCCGATGAAGACGGATCGTTTATCTCCTTGATAGCGATAACGTGCCTGCCGTTTTATTCCTAACCCTTATTGCCAAAACTTCTTTTCGAAATTCAAAACTTTAAACTGAATAACTTTTCGATTAGTTTGAAATATTTCATTCAGTGATTTAAACCTTGTGTTAAAATGTTGTGCGGGAAGTGTAACATGGACTGGTCCAATAATCCGGATAGTATCAAGTGCTCAACATGCAAAGGTTCATTTCATCCGTTATGCACACGAATCAAAACCCTGGAATCATTCAAAAAAATGAGTGCAGAATCTAAAAAATCCTGGAGGTGTGACGAGTGTATGGGCGGACAGAAATCATCAGGTCCAGAGTCTCAGGTGGGTGAATCTTCTTCAATACTCAAGGCCATCAAAGACTTGAAAGAAGACAATCGAACCGGTATGAACAATATTAATACACGTCTAGATACTCTTGATAATAGCATCTCCAGTTTGAATAAAAATTTCGAGGCTCTTAAAGTCGATATAGACAGCATAAAAAAATCTCAAACTATTAGTGACACTAAAATCGCAAAACTTGAGTCTGAAAATGAGCAACTACGCTCTACAGTGAATAAACTGAATAATAAGGTATACGAGATGGACCAATATTCACGTGTATGTAACATGTTGATCGAGGGGATACCCGCTACAACCAATGAGAACCTGCCTTTCATACTGGGTCGCTTATGTGAGGCGATTGGATTGACGTGGGACGAGGCGGCAGTGTCGACGGCGCACCGTCTGCCACGGAGGGCTGGCGACGCCAGGCCGCCGTCGATCATCGTCCAGTTCGTGAGCCGCGCCACCAAGGAGGCGTGGATGGCGGCCAAGCGACGCGAGCGTCGCCTCTCTTCCGCCGTGCTCAGCCCGGGCCTACCCGAGCATCCCATCTACTTCAACGATCATCTCACCGACCACACACGCAGCATTTTCAACGCGGCAAGGCAAAGTGTAAAACAGAAAACACTATTTGCTGTGTGGATTCGTGAGGGAAAAGTGTTTTTCAGACGTAAAGAGGGTGAACGTAGTTTCATCGCGCAATGTGTACAAGATGTTCAGGGAAATGTACAACAGTGAGATAGTATTGGCTCATTGTATGTCATTGCGTTAAAGAATGTGAGTAACTTGCTTTTCATTTTCATTGTTTTATCAACTACATAATGTCTAGTAATCTTATATCTATTTTCATTCAGATTCTTACTCAACTTAGTAGATGGTAATAATTTTGCTATCCTATGACAGTCTATTGTATTTATGAAGATTTCTCTTTAGTTTTTTATCTGATTGTTTGGTAACTGTCTATTAATAGAAATACTTATTACAATTGTTGAAGTTTTCATTCTGCTTTCTGACTGTCACTATGCATTTATTATTATACTATAATATATTATTAATAGCATCAATCTTGTTTTGTTAAGTATATTCAACTGTAAATTTTCTCACGTACCGATGAGATTTTCTTTATGAGTTGCATTAGTGACTACTGGGTCTAAATCTTACAATCTCGATGAACCTCTAATCAGATTAGACTAATCTTTAATAAAGTATACTGAAAGTATACTTTTAACTATTTAATACTAATGAAGTATATTTCTCATATCTTCCTTTTTATTATTATTGTCAGTGACACGTTGTCCAAGATGAATAGACAGTAGACTTAATAATATAATAGTATTTTCATTTTTATTTTTCTCCAATAAATATAAAAACACTTTCCATGATAAGAATATTAACAGTTGTATTAGCAGAATGACAGTTTATTGCGGATGGTAGAAAGTATCTATCTGATAGACTCTATATCTGAACAGCTCTTGTTTTTCTTATCTCATCACCGGCATTGATCTGTCAGACAATACCGATAAATGTAAATATCATCACTTTCTGCTTTTAATCTATTTCCTCTATGAAAGAGCTGTCCTTTAAGAATATACTTACTTTTACTTCATCTTTTTTTGCTCTTATAATATAGTATATCCTATAATATATATTACAATAAATAATATGATCACGTGTGTCCTTTTTTCAACTGTAAAATCTTTGTCAAATGTCTTTTCGATTATCCAATGGATAGAACTTGAATGGAAGTTGAATAAGTACTTATTCGGGCTTAAATTCCATTGTTATTATTGTATAAAAAAAAATTCGAGTTGTTACTGAGGGCTATTTTGTAAGACGGAATGATAAGAAGTGATAACTCAGATGTATTTACATCTATGTTGCTTAAACCAACTTAGTATGTTAAGCAATATATCTACGAGTATATCCATTATAAACATCTCTATATTTTGATCATACAGGCAAGGGTTTTTATTTTATATTTTACTTTACTTTTATATATATATTTTTTTATATATTTTATATTATTTGTGGCTTTAGGCAGGGCGTCTCCGCAAGATGGATGACGTATTAGACGAGGTTGGAAATGCTAGGAATGTACATACATATGTGTATGATAATCCTAACGAGTTTGATTTTTTCTCTGAAGAGCGGTGTATTTCAAATGATATAAATATTATTTGCTTAAACATTAGAAGCTACAACAAGCATATTGACGAACTGATAGTAATTTTAAATAGTTATAATAAAAAGTTTGATATAATAGTTTTGTCTGAGACGTGGACGGATGAGAGTTGTGCGACTGTGAGTATGAATGGGTATGACATATTTATGAACAAAAATAGCAGAAATCAGAATGATGGTGTGATTGTTTACGTGAATAAATGTTTTGCGGTGAATGCTGAGGATGTATGTTTATATGGCGCCACGGCTGTAAAATTAAATATCGCTTTTCGCGGGGAGAAGTTTTGTCTTCTGGCCGTATACAGAAGCCCATCTGCTGATCTTAATAAATTTGTTGATGACCTAGAAATATATTTAGAAAACAGAAGTAAAGACCAATCGCATTGGTGGGTTGGCGACATTAACTGCTGTATATTGACGGGGAATCAGGATCAACTAACACAGAGGTATCTTGATGTGTTATATGGTGCAGGATTTGTAAGCTGCATTAATGAGCCCACCCGAATAACTGCCAACACAGCTAGTTGCATTGATCATGTTTTTACGGACCTAATTAATACTACTGCGGTAAGGTCAGCCGTACTCAGATGTGACATGACGGATCATGACTTCACCGTCTGCCAAATCCCGTGTGCAAGAGAAAACCGCCCTAAAAAACACTGCAGTGGTAAGTCTGTCTACTTAGATGATAATTTAGCATCCAATTTATTATCAAAATGCTGTTGGTCTGATGTTACTAGCGTGGAGGATTGTAGTTTGAGTTGTAGTTTGTTTATTGAGAAACTGCAAAGTATTATTACTCAGTCTACCAAATCTAGGATCTTCTCGGTCAGAAATACTCCAATCAAACCTTGGATCTCTAGTGGTCTAATAAAATCTATCCATCATCGAGATAAACTGAGTAAACGTCTAAAAAAAGAACCCTTTAATGTTAATTTAAGAAATACTTATAAAGCTTACAGGAATACTCTCTCAAAATTACTAAAATCGGCTAAAGAGGTATACTTTCGAAACAAAATACATGAAGCAGGTAATAATAATAAGAAACTATGGAAGAGTATAAGTGAAATTACAGGCCAAGGTAAAAAGGTAGATAGTTTTCCAACTGAAAATTTTATAAATAACAGAGATAAGATTGAGCCTAGAGACATCCAAGAAGCAGCTAACAAATTAAATGAATATTATGTTGGAGTTGGCGCTAGACTCGCCAATGCTGTTCCGCCAGTATCTGTGAATGTGGTGAATGACGAGGACCATAAAATAGATGCATTCTTCCATCTTTTACCGATTGATGATGCAAGACTGGCTCTTATAGTTCAGGATCTTAAGGGAGGATCAGCGCCTGGCATTGATAGGATTCCGGCGTCAATCATCAAAAGAAATTTTGATTACTTTAAAAAACCACTATTACATATTATCAATAATAGCTTTAAACAAGGGATTTTCCCAAACTCTTTAAAAGTAAGTAAAGTAATTCCTATTTATAAATCCGGTCCCAAAAATCAGTGTATTAGTTACAGACCTATTAATTTAGTAAGTGTAATTTCTAAAATTATAGAAAAAGCAGTTAGACAACAACTCGAACAGTATCTGACAGTTAATAATATTCTCTATTCAAATCAATTTGGTTTCAGAAGAGATAAAAATCTTAATGACGACCTTTTCCTTCTTACAAAACAAATCCATGAATCAATCAGTCATAACAAAAAGGCAATGTTGGTATTTATAGATTTAGCAAAAGCATTTGACTCGATTGACAGAAATTTACTCATAAAAAAGTTAGAATGTCTTGGTGTTCAGGGGTCGGCTCTTAAGTGGTTTGAGAACTATTTGAGTAACAGAACCCAGGTAGTTTCAATCCTGAACCAGGTGAGTGATACTGCCTGCTGTGAATATGGAGTGATACAGGGAAGTACCCTTGGCCTTCTTCTCTTTCTAGTGTACATCAACAACCTAGGTAGGATTAATGTTGAAGATGGTCATATATTTCTATATGCAGATGACACTGCTCTGCTTTTTGAAGGTGATAGCTGGGAAAATGTTTATTATTCGGCAGAGCAGGGTCTGACAACTGTAAAGCTTTGGTTTGATCAGAACCGACTTACCATGAGTCTGAACAAAACGAAATGTATGCCAATATCAATAAGAGCTGATGGCGGTCCGGTGGGTCAGAATTTGAGATTGCACAACTGTGGCTCCCCTGAAGGATGTGTGTTGTGTGAATGTGTTGAAAGGGTATCAGAGTACAAATATCTTGGAGTCATATTTGATGATAGATTGAGATGGGCCTCACATATTCAGTATGTCAGAAATAAATTAAGAAAATTTATATACATATTCTCAACTCTCAGTGGTATTTTAACTCATAAACTGCTTAAACAGGTTTACTATGCCTACATACAATCGATTCTTCAATATGGAATTATCGCTTGGGGGGGTGCATACAAGTCAATACTTTCACCCTTATCAATTATACAGAAAATTGTCATGAAAACTGCACTTAATCTTCCTCGTAGGTATCCGACAGAAGATCTCTTCAACGAATTCCAAGATTTTAATTTAACTCAGCTTTATATCAAAACATTAATTATGTATATCTTCAAACATAAAGCAGTATTATTCTCTAATATTCACCATAATTATCAAACTAGGTCTGCCATAAATACCGGAATCACCACCCCAGGCTACTTAAATCTTTTACTACTAGTTCTACACATTAAATAGTCAATATACTCTTCTCAATATTACCAGAACAGTATTAAGAATCCCAAAAACAACAGAATAGGCCATCATAAAAATTTAGTAGACAGCTGGATTTGAGGTACAATCAGGCAAGAGATTGAAAATTACATCGTCTCAATGTATTCAGGTTGAAAAGCATGAAAATACCTCAGGAAATGCATCTTGGTGATCTTTTCCAAGTGTGTGTGTGTGTGTGTGTGTGTGTGTGTGTGTGTGTGTGTGTGTGGGTGCGTGCGTGTGGTTGTGAGTGTGCATGGTATGGCTCGTTGTTTAACAAAGCTATTATTATATTTATAAATGCTATCTGACTTCTGGGAAGATGTCAAAACAATTAGGTTCGCTTGTTGTATTATCTTTCTAATTTTTGTAACACACTATACGCTAATGTACATATCGTTTTTTTATTATTTTTATTATGGTTTCTAATTTCTATGAATCCGCTTTTGAAAATGTTATTTTGATGAAATGATATATCAACGAATTTTAGTTTTAATGAACATAGTCTTTGTATTTTTTGTTTGTCTTCTGTAAGGAACTCTTTCCTCTTCTACAGGCTTCTGCCCATAAGAGGAAATTCTTCATTGCTGTATTGTTTTTATTTCTGTAATGTATTTTATGAAGAAATAAAATTCAATTTCAATTCAATTTCAATTTCAATTTCAATTTCAATTTCAAGGAAATGGCCTATAGTCCTGCAAAGTAATGTGGGAAAGAGATGTAAGACCTGGTATTGGGATTTTTTGGATAACGTCTAAACAAATCAAATTTCAAACAAGCTTTTTTCAACAGCTCGTTTCAAAATCTATAGTTTATCGTTTTTGTGAATAAATGAAGCAAAACGTGTGGAATAACAAAAAAGATGTCACTCTTCATTCAGGTATGTTAAAAAATTTATTGGATGATCATCGTTGACATTTTAACAGTGAGAAGAAAGAGGCTACAGTAATTGGGAAGCTGTTGTATTATATGAAGGATAGAGAGTTGAGAGATGCTGACAGTTGAGCCACTGACATGGTCATAATGAAACACGACTCGTATGTCTAAACAAACTACAGAGATCTGTTTGATTTGTCCAAATCATGAACAGCAAAAGCTAATTTCACAGTATGAATGGAAAAGATCATGTTCGAGCTCGAACGGTCGGAATTAGATTTTCGCTGCAAGCGAGATAGAAGCATTCGCTGGACCTTGGTTATTACAAATTCAATTACATGCCATCAAGCCACCCGACAAATGTTGACTGACGTTCGATCATGTAATTGCATTCGAAACCCGACATACTCGGTTTTCTCTAACAACTGCAAGCTCTTCCAATACAACGCGTTATTGCTACACCGAAAATATTATTCAAACACTTCAATAATTTGATAATGATTATTGCAGGTTGCTGTGATGAAATCGTTATACCTACATTTAGAGGTGAGTAAGTGACAGTCATTTTAAAATATTTTTGTCAATGAGCAACTTGAAATTATTTTTGATGTACTTCACACCTATAACATACATTTTGTCTGCTGGTTGAATTATCGTGGATTTTTTCTAATGATATGAAAGGCATAGGTAGTATTCTGGTAACCGGTATTCAGGGTATATTAGAGTCTCAAATTACAATTTGCTACTTGTTTTTTAATTGAAAGATAGTTCGCATGGCGATCATAGGAGTGGGGTGGGGGCATGTGCAACATCTTGTAAAAAAAGCTGTTCCCTGCCGAATAAAATAAATATCTGGTGAAAGTAAATTGTTTCTGCTTAGGCCTACACAAAAGAATTAATATTCTAATTGAATAGTATATATGTCATAAACTGTTGAAGGGTGTAGAATGTGAAGAATTTATTAATTTTCTTATATTTGACAACAATTACGCTCTCAAATCAGACCGTCTTCCATGTTATTTTTCGGCTATAAATAGAGGAAATCTAAAATACCTATCAAAAAGTAGGCCTATATTGAATTTGTTGATTACCGGTTTGAAGGTTTTCAAAGTGATGTTGAGTGAGAGGGAAGAATATTCATTTTTGATTGGTCGACGGTACAAAGCGTATCTAATTCTAAATTCCGCCGTTAGGTGGCAGCAGTTACTGGGTGATGTTATTATTCTTGTTTTTAAAATGGTTTCCAATAGACACGCCTCTTTGCTCCGCCTACTCTCTCTTCTGATTTTTCGATAGTTAAAAGCGTATCTAATCCTAAATTCCACCGAAAGGTGGCAGCAGTTACTGGGTGATGTCATTATTCTTTTTTTTAATGGTTTCCGATAGATACGCCTCTTTGCTACACCTACTCTCTCTCTTCTGATTGGTCGATAGTTGAAAGCGTATCCAATTCTAATTCCCGCCGGTAGGTGGCAGCAGTTACTGGGTGAAGTTATTATTCTTGTTTAAAATGGTTTCCAATAGACACGCCTCTTTGCTCCTCCTACTCTCTCTCTTCTGATTCGTCGATAGTTAAAAGCGTATCTAATTCTAAATTCCACCGAAAGGTGGCAGCAGTTACTGGGTGATGTCATTATTCTTGTTTCAAATGGGTTCCGATAGACACGCCTCTTTGCTCCTCCTACTCTCTCTTCTGATTGGTCGATAGTTAAAAGCGTATATTTAATTCTAAATTCCGCCGGTAGGTGGCAGCAGTTACTGAGTGATTATTATTCTTGTTTAAAATGGTTTCCAATAGACACACCTCTTTGCTCCGCCTACTCTCTCTCCTGATTGGTCGACGGTTCAATGCGCAAAGTGTAAAAGTCAGAGAAATACTCTAATGAATGTTATTCTCAATGCCCTTGTCATAGACTTTGATGATTGCAAAGCTTGTGATAATGATTTCAATTGTTTTTCAAAAAAGTGTGTGTTTAAACTTTGTAATATTTTATCGAACAATTATTGTAAAACGAAGAGAACGAGTCTCACTGGAGGAGGGAAAAAATCCTCAAGAAAGAGAAAACGATAAGTTTAGTAGTAAGATGTAAATAGTTGTATAGTTCAAATCAGAGTTATATTCTTAACGGAATTTTAAAGACTGTTTTGTAATGAAACATCAAGGCAAGGAGGTTGAATAAAAAGAAATATCGATTCTCTGTTGTGAATCTGTTTTCTTATGTTATTATCTTTCAGCTTATATAATGAATCCAATTCTTGTGTTGAGCTAGGCAAGAGTTTCTTGTAAATTGATGTTCTTGCTATTTTATAATTTATCTTCATTTATTTGATCTAAAATTTATCATTGAAATTGTAAGAAGTTTTTAAAAAAGTTACTAGAATATTGTTGTAGTTTAGCTAGGCAAATGTTCAGTACAAGTTTCCAAGTACTGTAAGCAACCTGTAGTTATTTATTTTCCATACCCATCGAGTATTCAATGTATATAAGAGTCTCTTAAATAAGTTATTAAATTACAGTAAATTCTGTATTGAAATGTTAGTCCTCAAAAAGCAGTTTATTATGAAAATATGAAAGGAGAATGGGCTGTAGAATTTAGAGAAGAATTATCATTAATAAAAATGGAGAGGAATGAAACACTGAAGGCCTTGCAATTACCTAATTCCAAAATCAGTGGAATCTACTTTATCTCTAGTCGTGATAGTGTCAAAGCTAGTGTAATGTGCGTTGGTCGTTATACCTTTAATTGTTCACTTTTTATGATGATAAAATTCGAAATAAATACCACCATAACTTTACTTTTCCCTGTTAAAAAGTGGCTTTCTAACTTCCTGCTCACAAGTACTTTAATCGTAATTTCAACCAATTATTCTCCATCGTGCGAAAAATTTCCATAGTTCTTCTCAATTGCTTGAGAAATAAGAGATCAATATCATTCTAAATAACTTTCGCCAAAATAGGAGCTTGAAGAAGAGATTTTTGGTGATGCCCAAATGAGCTCTAGGCTTGACGACTGTTTTTCAGACAGACGAAACCGACGGCTTATCGTCTCCTCCGACAGACGGGAGTGCCACGAGGAAAATATCTTCAGTCACTAGGATCGAACCACCACTTTTGGTTTATTAGACAAGCAATAAGCTACCTCGGCTATATGAGCCACTCCAAAACTTTATACTTAGATTATGATCGATTGTTTCGAAATATGGTAGAACAAGAAAACAATTCTGATTGATACACATCACACTCCCAATTTTAATTCAATATGAGGTCACCACTGGACAGACAACTTTACAACTATACAACAAACAACTTTTATAACATAATGTAATTTAATAAGAGAAATTTCGAGATTAAAAGACACATTTTGACTTGAACGTCTTCAGCAAGGATGATATTATTAAAAACAATAGCAATGCCTCAAGGAAAGAAGATTATTAAAATCCTAGGTATCATATTACAGCACGGTCTCGAGATTTATTAGCATTTATATCAATCTACTGAGAAACTGCTGGCTCAATATTACGGTGTAAGCCCAACATTAATGTAGTGGCATAAACCGTACTGTACAGCCTCAGTTAATTGATAAATGGGCAATTCAGCAGAAAATGGAGCTCATAATTCTAGATTATTCTAAGTTGTTTCGAAATTTAGCGGGAGACATTGTAAGTCTACTGGATATTCATAGCTGCATGAGTGATAGTCATAATTAAATTGTATATGCAATACTTCATTGTCTCTGATAAACTTTTTGGTTCATTACATTGTTAGTGATAACATTAGTGCACCATTATGGAAGAATGTACTTCATTCTTAATTGTATACAAAGCTAAGTGATAGGAATGAGCAGTCAGATTTTCAACTCTTACATTATTAAACAGTCTTGCGGCCGGTTAACGTGACACCAATTAAACTTAATCACCGTCAAATGATGTCATCTAATCGAACCGATGCAACGAGAACGAATTAGACGTTGATTTAACCACTTTACGGTGGTTAAATTGAATTAGATCTTCGTGCAACTTGCCCTGGAACTCCATGGGCTAAACAAACTTAACCCTAAGAATCTGTAATCATCTATCTAAACCAATATTACATGCGAATGTGAGGGATAAGGGAATAATAAGGGATATAATAAGCCAATAATACCAATATAATAAGCGAAGAAGAGGGAAGCGAATTAAATTTTTATTCTTAACTCAAAAGATACAGAGGAACAAAAATATATACGAGGGGCAAAAATGTATTGTATAGTTCTTTACTTGACAAAATTAGCTGAAAGTTTTTTATTCCACGGTTAAATCAGCTTGACTGATGAATGATAGTCACTCAGATTTTCAAACAAAACTTTCGAGGAGTTGAATTTTGAATTATAAATGTTTTTGAAGATCGCTTTCTGATACGATTGAAAAAAATGAATTATTAACATCATAAATAATATAAAATAAAAAAAAATTTCTTTCACGAAAGCCATTGAAACTGATGTAATATTGTTGATTGTTGAGATGTATTGAATAAGACAGTATAATTATATTAAATTGAATAATATTACGATCTTGGTATTTTTATTAGCCTATGTATGTACGTTACTTCAAAAGCTACATTATTTTGAGTTCCAGTGTACTAATATAGTTTCGATAATAAATTAAGATTTTCTTAAAACATTTGAAAACTATCAAGTTGATAGAGCTTTCATAGTCTACGAAAGTTTCTTTCATGTCTAAATTGGGCTTGAACTATCAATGTGTGATAATTACTTACTGAATTGACTTCTCTTATAATCATCAACTAAGATCTTCAGGACATTATCTCCAAAATATATGTATATTTGCGAGAATTTCAGTATAATCATAATAATTATTTTTGAACACTCTCATTTAAATTACCGCTCAAATACTCTCAACTGGATACAAGTAAACTTCAATTCCTTTTAGGCGTTTTATCTGACTTCATTCTTGTCGAAATTGTTTTCAATGCAAGCTAACAAAGGACGGAATTTGAGACGGAGACCAAGTATTTTTTCAGTGTAAAAAGTTGTGATTAAATGGACATTCTGGCACGTAGCATTTTTTTTAAGGAACGGGAGGTTGAAGGACTATAATGTTCAGTTCACTGAAACGTCAGACGGATAATGAGCTCTAACCAACTTGACGAGTCATGTCTTTCTTCTCGCCAAACTTTTCCCTTGTTCTCGAAAGGTGTTTCAGATGGCCCACAACATCTCTTGAGTCTCTCATTAGCAGCCAACTCACAAAATAATATCTATATCACCCAAAGAATGAAAATAATGAATTTGTTATTCCTTTTATAGATGTTTAGACAGAATAAAAATGTTTTACAGACTTTTTTACAGAATGATAAAGTTTAGTAGAATTCGTTATTTCTTTTACGAATGTTTGGATTATGTAACAATGTCTCTTGGACTTTCGGATAATTTTCCTTGATCACCTTTAGAATCACTTCTTATGTGGATAAAATAACCCAGACAATACTGAAAATTTATCATTTCGGAAGAGATGTGAAAGTCTTCCAATTTCGCTATAAGACTTATTGTCAAATATAATTAATATTGATTGATTAACATTAATTTTATTGATTAATATTGATAGATAAATATTGATTAATTTATTTGTCTAGTGTAGGCCAATTCTTCGATTAATAGAAGGGCCAGTCAGATTTCATATATTTCACTTAGCATAACGGAAGTTTTTTTCAGCCTGTTAACATTCTGTTGAAGCAACAAAAGAGAGCCGTCTTGAATTGATTAATCAATTATACAAAAAGCATAAATTCAATATTCGTGCCTTGACGAATTGATTGAGATTGACGATTCCATGCAAAATAAGTTTTCTTGTACATCTATCAAGATAATGTGGGCGGTGTAAGTTTGATAATGAATAAACAAAATAAGGCCAATGTGAGATTTCCAATCAAAATCATTGCGCCTATATTAATAGACCTTCAATGTTGAAACTATTTGTATTATAATTATAATTATTATATTATGATTATATTAACAAACTTAGCCCAGGTTTGTTTAAATCGTGAATTGAATTTCAAGAGTGAAATTTGATACTTTGAGTATTGAAGTATTGGATTCAGAAGAAACATCATCATCATCAAGAGAATGAGACTGTTCAAACGTGGTTCTAATTACTATGCAAATTGCTCTCTGAGGGCTCCAGTGCTTGGTCTCTGGTCTCTGTGAGCCAATATTGTTTTCATCTTTGCTTCAGTAAGATTGAGTATCAGTCTAGAAATTAGAGTTCACGAAAGGCTTCAAGTATGTTCACAGTCTATCTTGATTAAAAAAACTTTGAAGTTAAGCTGGCTACAATAATTGAGTTCTTTCGAAAACATTTAGTTACTGTATTTCTGACAATAGCTCTGATTATGTGAGAATAAAGTTATTGTCCTCTCGTCTCCCAGATGTAAACATAATTCCAAAAAGTACAGTACAAAACATTGAGTTTTCACTATTCAGCTTTTTCCTGTGGATGATGCTCACATGTGCCTTAGGCTTGTGCGTGGGTAATGGAAAAGGTAATGATGAGAGATGAATTCAACGACTGCTTTTTTAGGCTACCTGAACCGACGGCAAAACATGTACTCCGAAACATGGGAAATACCATTCAAGTTTTGAATCAATGTTTTGAAGCCTCAGATATCAAAATATAAAAAAATTGAAGATGAATGATATTCGAATGCATGGCAATTTTACTTCTAGAAAAGTAATCTAAGTTTGGAAAAGTAATGTCGAGTTTGACTATTGAGTTCATGGTCTTTGATAGGAAATTTTAAGTGAAGAATTTTCCTTCTATCATTCAATACATCTTTCAAAAACCATTGAAATCATATTTTCGAAAAACTTTTGAATAATGAATTGGGGTCTGAGTTATCAAGTACTCTTTGTTGATTAAGGACTTCACTTACTTGATTTTTCAATTTGGATGAAATGAAGTTGTTGATTTCAATCTCGAACTACAGTATTTCTTGTTCTTTTGAATAATAGATTCTTGAATAATCACAAATCACCATCACTTCGATTTAAAGTTCACTCTATTTTTTGCAGAGTTTTTAATATTATTCACGTAGTGCCTTTTTATTCTATTTTATGAAAGTTTTTATAATATTATTTTGAGAGAGTAGCCTATTTTACAAACAAAACATGCTTTTATTGCTAACAAAGGGTTTTTAGATGTTTAAATAGTACATTGTCTAAGCTATACATACAAAGAAGCGATTACACATGAACACAGTCACACAAAAACTTGTTAATATTAATAGAGGAAAATACACGTGAAAGACTCGGTACAGTTTTTCGCGTTGAAATTTTTCAACAGCCTCTGTTAGGAGGGTGAAAGAGAGGTTATTTCGCGTGAAACTCTCACAACCGTCTGACTCGACCCGACTCGCGCTCATGAGGGGGTGATCAGAAGGGGGGTGCTTCAGATTGTGCCCCCACCAAGGGGTACCGTTTGCAACGTGCTCTCCCCACCAGAAACCACCCTCCACAGCACCTAACACGGTCTCATATCGATTCTTTCTTCATACTACTACGGGCGTACTAGAACGCTCTTCCCGACTACACAAACCCACCAATCCTCCCGCTAGCAGTGCGTACGTGTGAGAGTGTACGGAAACATGTTGTTGCAATTGCAACGCTTTGCCATTATTTCCACGCTTCTCTCCCCCCAAATCCAAATTCGCCGAATTATAAATGGTCAAACAGAAATAAATCCAGCCTATCTTTGTCTCACCCAATTTGCGCAAAAAGAACAACATGTATAATCCAAACGATGGAGTACGCGCAGAGCATGGTGTGTACACAATAAAAACTGGCCGTGTGAATCATTAATTACCCCGAAATAAAACAACGTCATCAAATATGTAGGGATCTACAGCGGATCGGCTCTGTATTTGCAAACTGTGTACCACTCAGAAAGGAAAGCAACATAAAACCGACTATGATGCTTTCTGTGTCATCTGTTCCAGTAATGAGTGACACGTGTGATGCTGAATTATCGAAACAAAATAAAATATCGGCATTAAATTTATCAAATTCTTGTGATTGATTAAACCATTTGTAATTGATTATGAATAGGGGAATGATTTAGTTTTGTTTACGCTACCTGCGTTTGACAAAATCTTAACTACAATATAGTTACGAGCTAGGCGGGCCATTCACTATCAGGTCACCTGACAGGTACGCCTGGACAGAACTGATCGAAAATTTGTCAGGTGACAGGTCGACTTCATGTCGCCTGATAGGTCAGTGATTCCCGCCATACACTGTCAGGTTTGGGTGAACAGGCAGAACTGATCAGGCGTACCTGTTAGGTGACCTGATAGTGAATGGCCCACCTTATGATATGATTACAATAATAAGTGATTTAGTTACAATGATAAGTGATGAAGCTGATAGGCCTACAACGAATCTGGTTTATACAAATATCACTGATCAGTATTCGTAAATTTAATCATGCCCGGTTTTTTAGTCGCTCAATAGACAGTTTATGGATCCAATAGCTTTATTGAATCAGTAACCATGTGTTTTCAAATGCAAAAAAAAGTTATTGATTCAATAAGTTCATTGAACGACTGAAAAACCGGGCATCAGTGTTTTTTTCCGGTTGTGCTCTTCTCAGCAAAAACCTACACACGTATGTGAATTCAATAATTTTTCTGCTGGGGTTGATATCCACATAAGCTCTAAGCTTGTGCGTGGGTGATGAAAGATCATAATTATGTACTGCTTCTCAAGAAATAAAAATTGATGTAGGCTCACAGTAATTATAAACTTATTAAACAAATATACAAGCAATACTCACTCACTCTATAATCGTGTATTATATAATTACGTATATACGATTCTACAGCCATATATAAATGATATTATCAAGTTAGAGTATTCAAAATTATTCGACTCATTCAATAAACTGAATAATGATATCCTTCTGAATTGCAGGGAAACAAGCAGCTGTTGAAGTGTGCAAGCAGCCAACGTAGAGGAAAGCTTTTCCAGTGTCTGTTGTTGTATTGAGCACAGTAACGATAAACAAACATTTTCACAGTTAACAGGCAAACAGCTAAGCTGCACCACAATACAGCTTATAATTTTGTAAGTTTTCCGTTCTCTTGGAATTGGGAAGAAAAATACTAATCTCCTACCAGACTGAAATTTGGGAAACTTTTAATTTGGAGAAGAACATCTCTAAGATACGATTTTTCTCATCGAAAGACCTGTATGAATCTTAATATCAATGAAATTATTAATCAATTGATCATAATAAATCAGTATCGGAGGATTAAATGTTTACTCATTACTCACCACTTAGTAACCGTGGAGATATCAAGTTAATAGAATACGATATTTCAATAGACTGAATAATGATATCCTTCTGAATTGAAGGGTTTTGCCTCATATTAGTCAAGTTTGTGATGGCTTGGAAAAATTACAGATGAATCATGAGCAATAAGTTAGATTATTGCTTTCGTAGTCGGGCTGTGGTACCGGCCGGTAGTGTTTTTCAGTGGTCAGATAAGATAGTGGATATCCTATGCCTGCCTGCAGAAAGTGCAAGTCGTTTCAATGAATTTCTAACCTAACAAACTAACAACTACAACTCTAGTTATTTAATTGATTCAATTTTTTTTTTTCTAATTGACTTGATAAGTTTCCTTACTCATTAAACAGAATTTAAAATAGATAACTATTACGTCATTAACTTTCAATATTAACATAACATAACACAACACAATATTACTTCAACCTACATATTTCAACTTTATCAATAACAGTATAGGCCTAACTTTCACAGATCTCATTTAGAAGTAGAATTTGAAGTAGGCTACTTGGTAGGTCTCTAAATCAAAGTGTCACTTTATTAACAGTTAGCTTGCAAACTTGTTTGAGCAAACTTACAAGTTTGAGACTCACCAAAGGATAGCTCGGTTTTCTGCACCTATAGGCTATATTATTTAAATGTTGTTAGGGCAAGCTGCTTAAAGTATTGTACCTTACACTTTTTTGTTACTAGATTTATAAATAATGGATTAGATTGGATGGTTTATCGTGTCGATTTCAGCGTTTTATTTCCTCTTAATGATTGTAGATAAATTTTGGTTTTGAGTTGAGTCATCATTTTGTACTGATTTATTGCACTATACTTCTCTATTTGGATGAAAATAATAATAATCTGTTGTCTGAAACAGCTCTGACTTTCTTACGGACTTGATAATGTGTTAAAGATTTAACTTTGTACGAACGTACTAGTATAATTTGAGCTTTGTGGTAATCGTCGAGTTGTTTGCTCTATGCGGCTCTTGCAAGCGTTGTGCATTGGTATGATTTTGTGAACCGTGTGCAGCCTTGTAGGGGTCATATTTCGGGCTTGTCCCGGGACTGGACGGGATACACCCGAAGCGCTTGAGCGATAAGAGTACCTGTAGATCACGCTGCTTACATCGGCCTCTTTTCGGAAGGCGGGCTGTCAAGGATTAACAGATTTAAATACGTATTTCTTAAGATACTCTCCTTATTGTGTAATTGCCTTGGACTCGATCGCTAGCTATGGCTTGCTACTAATGTTATCTATTGATTCGTATACGTTGAAATCGAACGGTATTCTGTTTTCCGTTTTATCTTGAACTGATAACGATAATCAATCGAAGGATTGGGTTTATATCTGAACTTTCACCCTGGACTGAATCAATACTTTCGACTTATCAACTTTCAACACATTATCTCTTACAGTAACAAAGGGTACTTATCTATTCTTTCGTATCGCTTTCGTTCGGTATCTTCTCATAGTCTAAATTTTAATACACGGTATATTTTTCTCCCCTACATTAATACGTAGGCATACTATTCTGCCCACATACCTTTCAAACTATAACAAATTAATATCTTCCTACAGTAACACAGGGTACATATTTCAGCTCTTTATATCTTTAATCAATAGTTTCATAGCATATAAACAATAACTGTATCTTTCCTTTATTGCCCATATTATAGCGTAAGTTATATTTATACTGATTTTCTTTTCTGCTTGGTTTTCTGCATGTAGCTCGTTTATGTGTAGTTAGTTGTTTAATTACCTCTAATAATAATTTAGTTTAGTAACTGATTAATTTTTTCATTTCAATACTCAAATACGGTACGGGAGTTGCAATCTGAATAGAGATTAGAGCTGGATGTGACTCATTTAACTGGGTAGTGCTTTTTGTCTGCCTGTTTGTTAGCAATAAAATTATAATTTTCTTTTGGATCTTCTACATAAACAATATTACTTAAGCAAGAGTATGTCAGGTGAGGAGAAGCTGCTGTTGGGTCTGACCAATAGAGGACACCCTAAACTGTCACTTGATGGGTATGACTACAGAAAGGGAGTTCCACGGGCTAACGGTGATGTTACGTGGAGATGTCTCAATAAATCGTGCAAAGCACAGGTGATCACTGATAAACAAATGAAAAACGTAGTGCTCAAGCCAAATAGTCCATTGGGTGTTGATCACTGCCACCCACCAAACACCCCAATGCTCGATGCAAATGATTCTACGACTGTTAATTTAGCAAGTTCAACGCCAAGTAATGTGTGTAGAGAGCGTAGCTCTAATTGTGACTCTCTCACCGATGGTGAGAGAAACGAGAGTTTGCCTGCGGTTTCGGTTAATTTGAATGGAAAAAGCTGCGGTTGTTTTAGCATGATTGAGAAGCTTATTATTGAGAAAAATAATTTGATTGTGGACAATCAGAGACTCAGGGATCAGTGGAATGCTGCCATTGATAGGTCAATTGTAAATGATTTGCGGATTATGGAGCTGACAAACCGGCCTATGAGGGATGGCAGTTCTCAAACAGTGACAACGACTCATGTTGAAGAGAGGGAAGGTAGCAAGAGTGTTTCTTCGGAAACTGACGAGAGACACTTGTCTATTAAAGATAGGATGACAGAGGATTGCAACAAATTTCCCCTTGGTATGAGCTTGGAACAATTGTATCTTCTGGTTGAGGAGAACACGTCTCTCATGGATCAGATTATATTGCTGGGAGATGAGTTGGAGAGAGTCAAAAGAGCGGTTGTGCACATGGAGGGCTTGAAGAGGGTTTTTGAACCACTGGGTGCTAAAGAACATACAAATATTCGAATATGGTCCGATAGCCATGGGAGAGGACTAAATAGAATGTTGAGTAAAATGTTGCCTACTGGTGTGCGTTGTGTTTCCCACGTTGCACCTGGAGCTCCTCTTGAAGTTCTGATGGATGGAATGTTGTCAAAGAGGGAGATTGATAGCACTGAACCGGATGACTTTGTTGTATTGGTCACTTTGACATTTTAAAGGATCAACAAACAACTAGGGATTTTATCAATCTACTTCGTCAGTTTGACTTCTATTGCTACAATTCAAAACCCACTCGTAACTTGGCGTGTCTGGACAATGTCTTCTCTAATGCGTGTTTAGGTGATGTTAAATCTGAGGTTTTCCTCTTCTCAGATCATGATGCGGTCAAGTTTGAGCTGAGAGATGCATCGGGGGGATCTGAATCCAGTATGAGTGTTGATGACTCAGTAAAAACTTTCAGGTGCCTTTCAGCTGGTAATGTCGAACATTTTAAATTCTGCATATCCAGAATTGATTGGAATTCAGAGTTGGGTTTGTCTAATGAGGATATTGTTGGCTCTGATCCTTGCCTCCCGGCTTATACAATTTTTCATAAATTCTTCAATACCTTGATGTATCATTTTGGGGTAGCATGTCCCAAAAAGCATACAAGAGTTGGTGCCCCTATCCATAAGTCAAAGAAAAGTAAGAACCCATGGTTTAATATGGAGCTTGCTACAATGCGTCTTAATGTAAGGTCAGCATATGACACTTATAAAGTGTTGGATACAGATCTTTCCAGATATGAGTATGAGGTGTTGAAGAGGAAGTATAGAGAGGCTATAAGAATGGCAAAATTAAACCATAACTGCAGAGTCATTGACAGCTCATCAAACAAGTGTAAAGCAGCTTGGTCAATTATAAACAAGATGAGACCTGGGAAGGGTAAGCAAAGCGGGATTCCAATTCATCCTGATGCCTTCTCTCACTTTTTCAGCCAGTGTGTGGAGGATATAAGAAAGGAGATTAAACAGAGTGCAATCTCATGTATGGAGTTGTTAGAGAATAGCCCTGTCACCAGTGCAAATTTTAATTGGACGCTTATTTCACCTGAGGATGTGCGCAGAGTGATAAGAAACCTGAAATCTTCAAGTTCCAGGGACTTTTATGATTTCTCCAACTCTCTCATAAAGGAAATTGGCGAGGGGGTTGCAGAGCCATTGTCTGTCTGCATTAATGCCTGTTTGAGGGAGGGTATTTTTCCAGATTTTCTCAAGATATCTCGAGTGTGTCCAATTTTTAAGAAGGGTAACAGGAAGGATCCAGCTGACTATCGACCAATATCACTTATTCCTGTCTTGGCTAAGGTCTTTGAGAGCATAATATCTGAGCAGTTGAGTTCATTTTTGGAGAGCACGGGTTTTTTCACCGACTCCCAGTTTGGTTTCCGTAGGGGTAGATCAACGGTTGAGGCCATTAATGCTTTGGTTACAGAAATACTTAACGCTTTTGAGAGGAAGGAGTTTGCCTGGGGAACCTTCTGTGACCTGAGTCGAGCTTTTGACTGTGTCAGTCACAGAATTTTACTGGACAAATTGAGTTTCTGTGGCATCCGTGGTATAGCACTGAATTTGATCAGCTCATACCTTTGTAATAGGTTGCAGACAGTGGAGGTTAATGGCAGATGGTCACCTATGGTAGCAGTTGAGTGTGGAGTTCCTCAGGGATCAATCCTGGGGCCTCTGCTATTTTTGATAGCCATTAATGATCTTCCGTATAGTGTGGATGCCGCCTCCTACATTTATGCTGATGACACCACCCTGATAAATGTTGGTCGGGATGTTCTGTCTGTTGGTGCAGGAGCTGAGGGTGCAACTCGACAGGCATCAGAGTGGTTTGCAGCAAATGGTTTTCTCCTAAACCAAGCCAAGACTCAGTCAGTTGTCTTTAGTTTGAGACCATACAATGGTGGCTCCATGGTTACCAATAAGGCTAAGTTTCTGGGGTTAATAGTTGACAGGGATCTATCGTGGGCCCCACATATTGATGCAGTCTTGGAGAGGCTGTCCAGAGTGAACTTCCTGTTGTTGCGTTTAAGGTCGTGTGTTCCATTTGAGTATGTGAAATCTACTTATTTTGCATTATTTCAGTCTGTCATAAGTTATGGTATAATTTTCTGGGGCAATGCCACCAAGACTGGGGATGTGTTGCTTATGCAGAAGAGAGCGGTCAGAATTATGAGTAGAGCTGGTAGAATTGACCACTGTAAGCCACTATTTGTTGAGCTTGGCATTCTGACAGTGGTAAATCTCTACATTTATAGTATCCTGGTTTTCACTCATAAAGCGAAAAGAAAATACCAGAGTAGATCAGACTTTCATGAAGTGAACACAAGGCATAGGCATGACATCGAGGTTCCATATGTCCGTTTGGAAAGGCTGAGATCCAGTCATTTAATAATGGGGAGGCGTTTATTCAATAGATTGCCCCTTTGTGCTAGGGACCTGGATCTCAGAGAGTTCAAAAGTTTATTATATAAGTGGCTTAGCAGGAATCCCTTTTATGAGGTAAAAGAATTTTTACAACTATCTCAATCTAGCATACAGCTTGAATTTTCTGCAACCGCTGAAACCGTCTAGGTAATCTCGTTCTTGTGTGTTGATTCACCTTTATTTTAGTGTAGTAACTATTACTTGAAAACTGTTTTGACGTGATCTTATGCATATTCATTATGTCCATGGATCGAGATATATATCTATCTATCTGTCTGTCTATCTATCTATCTTTCATCAAACATGATTTGTAGATGAATTCTAAGAAAACTACTCGCATGTTCAAAACCAAGACTTACGGAGAAATGCTTTCTGAGGGTCCAATAGACATTGCATATTCAGTGTATTTATAAAAGTAGTGCAATCATTTATGCTAAACCTGAATTTTATGGAATTTCCATGACGTGAAATTCAGACAATCTTGCTCTTTAACCATATTTCACCATACATACCTTTTTTGAGATCAGGTAACCGTCGTCAAAATTTTCGATGCACCTTATCCATTAATTTTCATTCAATTCTAAATGAGGATAATATTGAATTCACTCTCAAACTGGAATTGGAATCCTTGTGTGAAATCATTTATGAATAGAATGGAGAAGTAATCAATCAATTTTTTGTGATAACTAATGGTAAGACAGAGCATCTTGTAAGACACGTCCAGCCGGCTTGATGAGAAAGCTGAGAAAAAGGAGAGATAGAAGAAGAAAGATCTAAGAAAAGCGGTGTCCGATGACGTCACGTCACCAGACACGGAAAGGAATTACAGACACGTGCTTGAACTGAACCGGAGGAGGGTCGTCGTATCAGCCTGTCCATAATTTAATAATCCCCGGCTCCCCCTCTTCCGCGGCTCCTCTCTCAGGGCGGCTACCACCTCTTTCATTTAGAGTTCAACTCACCTTGCCTGCCTTCCATTCTTTAAAATTCTTCTCAACTCCCGGCTAATTGCAAATATTAGATTCATTACTCTCGCATTCATATTCCCAGTCTGCAGTTGACAGTTTTAATCTAAAATACAAAGAATTCGCTTCCATTGTACTAGTCGACTTTTGTTATTGTGTTTTATCTTGAACGATTCCAATACTTTTCCATTTACAAAGCTCAACTGCATTGAAAATGGAAATTTGAGAATCAAATCTATTCTAATTATTATTGACAAGAATATTTTGGTGGTATAATTCTCCGGATATTGATTTCTTCAAAATAAATTGAAAAGACTGATCATCATCGTCTATAATGATGTATAAAGTGTACTCATCGTCTAATGAGTAGAGTTAATTAAATGGCAATAAACTAAGTAATCAATACAGTATTGTGATTTATTAACGTTTTTTCATTATGGATGGATGTGAATTGTTGCAAATTATTTGTATGTTATAGTGAATACAAACTTTTATTATTATTTCATGAATAAGAATGTTAGATTATTGAGATTAATCCAACATCCGATAAGGGATTAATGAGATGATAATATTAATAGAGATTCATCAGCCAACCAATCTATTGAAAATTAACACTGCGCCCACAGCACTTATTGGATGTAAAGTGAAAAATGGATTCATCTATCTATCAAAGTTCAATGAATAAATCAGAAATTATTTTTGCTCATCCATCTGTTCACTAACCCATGTTCTTTCTATACTACCCTTTCTTAATTTTTTTGGTTTTGCTCGAATATTTTAACTCACCTGAATCATAAGAACTTACCAGAGATCACTTAGATTAGTGATCGCATCGGTGTGTGCTGCTTCATAAGCAGCTATGTGAATTACTGTGACTAAAAGTGACTAATGTCAACTTGACTAACCGGTGTACGCCTAGCCTAATAGTCAATTAGTTATTCTACCAAGGGGAGAAAATATCCTTACACGTTTTTTCTATTAATTTTTTAATATAATATAGTACTTTTGCTTACTATATTAGCCTACTTGTTTTAATTTGATAATGAGAATAATATTATTTGAAGGAAAAAGACTATTATTGTTATTCCTTATCCTTTCATTCATCCTTGATTGTATTCATTGAAGTCTTTTAAAAATTGAAAACATTTTGATTTTGAATAAGGTGACCCAAAAATCCCCTTCTAATAATTAATTATTTCCCCTTCTTTTATTCTAATTTATAATTAGAATTAAGCCTAATATTATTTCATGAAATAATAACTTATGTTTTCTAGTCCCTTAAAGATTATGAACAATCTGGTATCAACAGAAAACCACTCACACACACACTAATAAGATAAATGAATCGGAAAACCTTTACTTAGACCCTGCACAATGAAAATTGTGCTTTTCCTATAATCGCACGCTATTTGGTCTATAGAAAAGCGGAATTAGAGAAGCGTGGCAATTGACAGAAGACCACAAAAGGTGGGAGGAAGGGGACATTTTGGAAGTAGCTGGGACGAGACGGAAGTGGAGGTCTTTGTGAACGGTGATCAGATATCCGAAGCGGGAAGTGAAAAACATTGGACAGCGAATGTCTTTCAGACAGAAGAGAAAAAGAAAACGTTTTTGTTCTTGGTTGGTGAGTGCTGCCAAGCCTTCCTTCTCCTATTTATGAGGATAGGCATCAGACCCCTCAAGGCCTTCTTTGCCCATTGTCCAGGATCAACAGCACGGCATCGTTTTCACTTAGTTGCAGTTTTCCTTTTCTCAATAAGGTCAAGAGAAATAGCGCTACCAAAGGGATTGCTATCCTTCCTCACAAGTAGCTCTTCAGAATCTCTCAATTTCATTCATTCTCTCTCACTTTTCACGGCTGCTTTGTTTCAACGTTCAACCTTTCAATACAAATTCTAAAAACATCGTGCATTCATCGCGTATTTTTCTTGTTTCTCCTCACAAACATTCAATTCAAATATGTCTGTAATATGTACAGGTTATTCATGTGTTAGTAAGATTATATGACATAACCTTAATTTGGACAGTTTATATAAATCGTAAGAGGAACAGTTTTGGGCAAAAGCCTGTTGTACTCTCCGTAAATTATTGAATAAATGATTGATTGATTGAAGAGAGGACATGCTAGTCCCAACTGAGCCTTTCAGAAAGATAACAGATAAATAATAAATTTTTCTGGTTGATTCATTTCCACTCCAAAGAGCATTTGGATAGTAATACCTCCAATGGCACAAAGTCTTACAATAACGCCTACTGAGCCTTTCAGAAAGATAACAGATAAATAATAAATTTTCCTGATTGATTCATTTCCACTCCAAAGAGCATTTCGATAGTAATATTTCCAATGGCACAAAGTCTTACAATAATGCGTAGTGAGCTTTTTGTCTCCTCCTTTTCAATTCATGACTATTTACGACGAAGAGTGTCAAATTCCAATCAAGTAGTGTATAAAATCAGCTCTTCACGTTTTTTTTTAGTAATAGTAATAGTAGTTCAGTAATAAGCAATTGAAATTTATCATGCAGAAGTTTAATAGAAGTGTAAAGTTGCTGATCTACAAGAAGCAAAAAAATCTCAAGAAATAGAATAGAATAGCTGCCTTTATTTGTTACCTCGAAAAGTGATATTGAATGGAATGATGAAACCACGACAAACTAATAAACTTCTTATCCAATCCAATTTGCGAGATAGAAAAAGAAATCCAAAAATGGGCAAGGAATGTTGAGAAAGGCGACTTAGTTTATGGGTGGAAATTGAATGTATTATGGGAAGTAGAAATCCACTTCTATTTGAGCTCTCGAAATTGGAAGGTTCTGGCTCTCCAGCAATCACTTTGGAAAATATTAATTTTGAAATGTTATTCATTGATGCTATTGAATAATTCAAGAGGCCAGGTTTTCTTTATTCTATACTCACTTGAAAATGTAATTGAACAATCTGTCATCCAAGTCTAGGATGTTACCGTCCTTGAAAAAGCTTTGGATTTGAACATGAACTTTGAGAGCAGACATTTATGATAAATAGTGCGGTGAATGTGAACATTGCCTTCATTACAAATGTTTATCGAAATTAGGAATAGAAGACGTTTTATACTCTGTGACAGTATTTTCATCCCATTAGTTGATTGTATAATCTACTACTGTAATTTGACTACGACTTGTATAATCCCTAATTCCTTGAATAAATAAATGGCTGTTCTCAATTTCCAGTTTAAAAATGCATACCTGGCTCTGACCAGCTCTTAATTATTGTGACAGGCTCCATCTTCTCAGCAACAAGCTTATAAAACCTCAAGCATGCTTTTCCCCTTAATAAGGCTAATACTGGAGAGCTGGAGCTCCTTCGTTAGGCTAAGCTTAATTGGTGAGGGATACTTGTGCAACTGGCTTATGGAGCACCAGCATCCATTACTGTTCAGAGCTAAAAAATTACAGTATCATTCAAGGAGTCCTGTGAAACAGGGAAAAGGAGATCACACATTAAATGTATACGTTTGTTACATAGTACGCTGTGCTAAGTGCTATAGATACGATCACAAAAATCATAATATTTTAATCTGAGAAAAACTAGGCTAAGCACGAACTATTTCTCTTCCGAATTTTCATGGATGCAATCCAAAACAACGTTATATATTTTCACACACACTTCAAACAAGAATTCTAGTCCAGGAATACCGTAGGCATTAGATTAACAATTAACAATTTTCAATATAGGAGTAGGAGTTTAACAGTTGATTTGGAATTATGTCTAGTGTGTATCCGCCTTTTTCCTGTTTTACAGGACTCCTAAATTCCTATAAAACTGGTCTTGGGTCTTATGTAGGCATGCATTACCCTCAGTAGAAAAAATGTGGAAAATGAAAAATTAATCAATTACAGAAGGCTACCTACCTTTATGGAATCCGAATTGACATTTTCGATGTTTGTGTTGAAAAATCTTTCATTCACCTCTATTGCTAAACAATCTTTTTACTCTAACTTTTCCACTCCAGTGAGGACTTAGTAGGAGTTAAATATTGATCTTGAGTTTGATTATGAATAAGTTTCAAAAGTTTCTCTTTGCATCCGGTGCAGTGCAGCATGCCTATCTTAAAAGATTGAAAGTCACTGCATATCTATGTTTATTCTTATAAATTGAGACAAAATGCCTTTCACGCTCCAAGGGTTATCTGCTTTTTAATGCGAGGATTTTTAGCGGAATATAAGAAAAACTAAACGGAAAGTTGAAACCAAGAAGATATTTCTTGGCCATTTGCCTGAGCTGTGTTCTATTTCTGTCATCTCCTTTCTACACATTAGTATTAGTAAGAAAGGCTAGAAATCTTTTAGGATGATAAATTTTACTGTAGTGACACTTGCTTCTGGAAAATCCGAAAATAATCGCACGGGTCATAGGAAAATCTTGCCGGCGAGAAACAAAGAAGCTATTTTTAGAATAAAAATGAATAATTCATTCTGCAATATAACAAATCTGGAAAGACTGTAAAAGTAATCTCATGTCAAACGCTTGATCGCGACCAATGATTGTCTTATAACTTCAACAATCAATAAAATCTATGACAGCTCATAAGAATAAATGGAGCTCGATGTCGAATGACATTCTGATTCTGATATTATAGGGCCTACTCACATTTCTCGAGAATTAATTCGAACTTTCAAGGTCTTCGGTGAGAGTGAAGGAGGGACTTCTTCCTTGAGAAAATAACTCACCACATCCTCCATTAAAGTAGCAGCTTTCATCCCATTCCATCCATTATCCCATCCCATTGAAGGTTCTATGTAAGAGAATATACAGACTTCTCTACAGCCAGAGATCTTGATAGATTAAAATTTAATAAGATTTTTAATATGAAAGTAATTCATAGTACCGTACTACACTAAAGTCTAATTATTCAAGATGATGGATAATACATGTTCACATTATTTATGAAAACTGCAGTGTCATTTACAAGGAATTGCCTCTTCAATGAAATTTCAAATCTACACACTTTCCACTTTCCACTTTCACCCTAGCATGATGCTCTCACCTCTTTTCTCGAACTTTTTAAAGCTTCAAGTTTTGCAAGAAGATACAAATAATTTTCATTGGGCCAACAGCATTACTATTGATAGATCACTCACTTTATAGGCTAATTATTTTATTAAGTAAAACATAATAATTGTCTAAGCTCTAAGGTTTTGATTATCATACAAATATTTTCAAGTATACAATATTTTTTATAATGTTCCAGAAACGTTCAATGTTTTTTTTTCGATTATATTTGGTACCCCGCTCATTATTATTACTTACTTCTGTCAATTGAATTATTGCTGTTACAATTTGTATGCAAAAACAGAACTACCGAAAGTTGAACAATTGAATTGGAAAGGAGAGGATGTACAGAAGTAGAAAAATGAGTCGAAAATGTTTTCATGTTTAACCATGCATTCCAGTTGAGCAGTTACCTATCTGTTTGCCAATTCACTTGAATGTAGAGCAAGGATTCACGCACAGTGTAACATCTTTGAAACTAGAGCAAAGTTAAATGAATTGCCATTGACAAAGCTTGTTTACTTCCAACAAACGTTAATTATTGATCACAGTTTTTCAACAAGTTTCTCCATTATTTTCCAACTTTCTCAGCGCTGAATTATCAAAGTTCAGTTTTGAGACCGTTATAGATGTGAGATTTATTTTCAGTTATCTTTACATTAGGCCCTACTTACTCATCAACTTTTCACACACCTCTTGATGAATATCACAAACATTTTCTTCCTCTAAACTTAACGTATCAATATTTATTAGATTGATTCAATGTAAATTGATGTTGAAGATATTAATATTGATATTGAAGTCAAACCGACCGTATTCTACGGTCATAAGCAACGTAGAGAAATAATATCTCTCTATTTATCTATCTAATGCCAAGCGCCAAATTAAATGAACCTGATTGTACATGAAATCATTATCCAGATTTTAAGGATGGATTGAATAAAGAATATTTTTTAATACGAACTAGACTAAACTATCCAACTTTACTCCTTATAGTTCAACGCTGTCCTCTGCCTTATTTGAATAACCACCTGTTTGAACACATCAACGATAGATTCCCGAAATATCCACGTGTGATCTGTGTCATTGTGAGGCACCACTCGCATACTGATGCTCAAATAACCAAAACTTGAAAACACATTGACAGCGCCTCCGACCCTTATTTCTCCGAACGCTGGAGGTAGTAAAGTGTTTCCATCAGCCAATCACAGAGTGCGTTGTAAAAGTGGCGGTTTGTTTAGTTTTAACACATTGAATGCCATGTCATTCATAATTGAATGACAGTATTGCTTCATTGAGTGCCATTGCCCAGGACTTGATGTTTTACTGGGGGCCACACCGTTTTTCTAAATTATTCACATTATTTCTTATTCAAAATGGTAATATTATTAGGTAATATCATTATAGTACTGATATATCCTCATAATATGATATATTTAGATGTCATACAAATATGAATGACACGGCCCCTGGTTGACTTGGTTCATCTGAGTGCCACGTCATTCATAGATGAGTGACACAATAAATCATCTGTTTCATCAGCTGTTGAATGTAAAATAATATCGATGTTGCACAAAATCGATCACACACCATTGTTGGAGTGAAATATCGATTAGTTTTCGGTAATCCAAGTATTTGTGGTTATGTTATGCAGTTACAAGTCGAACTTTGTTGTTTTGTGGCTAAGTTTTGTGGCTTTTGAAGTTTCATCTAGAAGTTTATAAGTTATATTATTTGTTTCAATTGATCCTAGTTTTTGTGGTTTAGCAATACAGTACTAGTAGTTGAAAATGAGTAAAAGACGTCGCAGAGAAGTTCTATCTGACTTGGAACTGAAGAAAATTCTGAATTGTTCTGATTCAGATTCATTTGAAGATGATGTTGAAGATGATTTTGATCGTGACTGGCAAGCTGAGACTTCATCATCATCATCAGAAGAAGAAGATACTGAGGATTTACAGCAGGTTCTTAACAATTTAGTTAGGGAAGAGGAAATAATTGATGAAGAGGATAATTCAATTGAACAGAATATAGAGTTAGAAGGCAACTGGACGGAGTATGTGGGGAGGCATAAAAATTTTCAATTTACTGGAAAAAATGGTTTGCAGAAAAATATTGAAGCCAACAGTTCACCACTTGATGTGTTTCTGCTCCTTGTTGATGATGATGTGTGGAATCTTATTGTGAATGAAACTAATAATTTTGCACAGCAGTGCCAAGCAGCACAGCAGCTTGCTGGCAAACAACACAAATTTGCTCGTCTAAATCAATGGAAACCCACAGATGTCGCAGAAATGAAAAAGTTCTTCGGCTTGATGATATGGATGGGGCTAGTACCCCTTGGTACTATACCAGACTATTGGACAACAAGAAAACTTTATCGACAAGAAATTCCAAGATCAGTTATGTCAAGAAATCGATTCCAACTTCTACTGAGTATGGTGCACTTCAATGACAATGCAAATGAACAAGAAAAACAACAATTTGGCCGCCTATCAAAAATTCAACCTCTTTTGAATATATTGCAAGAGAAATTCAAAGACCTATATTATCCTGGTGAAGACTTTGTTATTGATGAGACACTTGTACCTTGGAGAGGACGTCTTATTTTTAGACAGTATATTCCTAACAAAACTCACCGCTATGGTATCAAGCTATTCAAGTTATGCTCCACCACTGGCTACACATGGGCACTGAAGGTGTATTCAGGCAAATCAACAACTGGAGTACGAGAGGTAGGTTTAGCAACTAATGTGTGTTTGGAACTGGCTGAAGGACTCTTACATGAAGGCAGAACCTTATTTGTTGACAACTTTTATACAAGTTATGAGATGGCAAAACAACTTTTAGTGAAGGAAACCCATCTTGTAGGAACACTCAGAGCAAATAAAAAGGACATTCCTAAAGAGGTTCTCCTCAAAAAACTCAAACGTGGTGAAATAATATCAAGAGAAGATCAGAATGGTGTTGTTGTTCTCAAGTGGAGGGACACCAGAGATGTAAGACTGCTGTCAACGAAACATTCACCAGGGCTAGTGTCATTAACTACAGAGCAGAACTCTATAAATGAACAAGAAGAACCTAACCAAGAAGAACCAATCGACCATGACCAACCAACTGAAATTGTTACAAGAGAGAAGAGGAAATCTAGACGTGCCGAATCCAAGCCAGAAGGCATATTGGCTTACAACAAGGGAAAATCTGGAATTGACTTGTCGGATCAGATGGCCTCCTATGCTACAACCCTTCGCAAAGGAGTAAAGTGGTATAGGAAACTTGGAGTGGAGCTAGTGCTAGGGATTGCTCTTGTAAATGCATGGATTGTCTACAATAATGTTACCAAAAGTAAAATAAAGATAAGAAATTTTCGTGAATCACTAGTGACTGAACTTCTACACATTGAAGACAAAGAAAGAGACTGTCATATATCAGAAAAATCAATCCACCGTTTATTACAAAGGAAAAGTGACGAAGGAAAGAAAATGAGACGAAAATGTTCAAGTTGTTATGCCAGGATGAAGGAAGAAGTAGGTAGGGATGAAGCAAGGAAAAAGTCCAAGATGGTTACCACATATTGTGATTCTTGTTCTCAAACCCCTCAAATGTGTCTGGATTGTTTCAATGCAGTGCACTAACAAACATAATAATTCAAGATCAAATTGAAAAGACTGACATTTCTACCTAATTAGTTTTTCTTTCCAGATTAGGGGTTTCAGACAAAATATTACTTGATTATTCTTTCTAGACTGAGTTTCTCAGAAATTTTTACCTGATTTCATTTTTTTACTATTGTATTACTATAAATTTTTACCTGATTTCACTTTTTTACTATTGTATTACTATAATTTCCTACTTGAAATTATTACTTACTAGACAATATTTCCAGAATAAATAATTTTTTGCGATAATAATTGCATTTTTTTATTCACTTTGGTAAAGACAAAGTCTGTGCCAATTTGCTCAAACCACGGGCCAAACCAAGTACACATACATGTTCACAGTGGGCCACGTTATAGTCTTGCCATTAGAAATGCATTCCTAGTCATTCAAATGGGAAAGACATGGCATGTGTTGAAGCTCCACCTGTCATTCATAAATGAATGACAGAGCCGTAACAGAAATGTTACTGTCATTCAATTATGAGTGACATGGCATTCAATAAAATATCACATCCTGAGCCTTGGCATTCAATGTGTTAATAGTGTACGCACAATTTAATTTATAGTCCGGAAAATGTTAATTTTTTTCTTAGGTTTCGTTACCCTTACTTCCTGAAGTATAGTGCTTGTATTTACGGTAAAGGGCTGGAACTTCCCAAAAAGCCTTATTCACTTGCCCTAGCAACTAAACGTAACTTATAGCACAGTCAATGTCTTACTCGGTGCGTAATGGGCCATAAGTGTGATACAGTTGTTGGGGTTCAGTCTCTTGATATATGTGACCAAGCTGGAAGTAGTGAGCGTGCTATGTAGAGCAGAACTTCCCCAACCATCTCACAACTCAACTGCTACAAACAACACTCGCAAAGTTACATCTCAAATCACAACATGAGCAACTTGCAAGAGACATAAACCTCGAACGTACCTTGAAACTTCCAATCTCTTCACACTTTCACATTTTTTTTCTCAATCAGCCACATTCATTGATTCAAACTTGAATTTTGTCAAACGTTCGACATCATTGAATTTGAATGTCACGTTATGAGATGCTACCCAATTTTTCACATCTGCCCAAATCAGCTCCATCGTATTCAGCTCCGGATGGTAGGGAGGGAGCCTCAGAACATCAGAACCTTGAGCTTTGATTATATCGTCGATAAGGTACCGAATACTTGCAGGCTTGTGTAACTTTATCAAGTCGTATAACTGCACTTTTAACATATCAACCGTAAATTGAATTTTTTTATCATTCAGCCACTGCTGCATATCGGCTTTTGTAGAATTGGTAGTCGGGCACTTATCAATTTGCTTGTTGTGGTAGGATGCGTTATCAATTACCACAACAGACCGTGGTGGTAAATTTGGTAACAGCTTTTCATTCAACCACCTCACGTATGTATCACTGTTCACATTATCATGGTAGTCTCCCGTTTTTTTACTGGCTTTCCACATTGTTAAACAGTTGGAATAAACCCCATTTCCCCACCGGCGTGTAAAATAATTAATCTTTCACCTTTAGATATCGGTGCTGCTACACCTGAGAGACTGTCGTCGAACTATACCTTTCCCGAGACATGAGCTGAATCAATGTAAGACTCGTCTGTATACACAATCGGATGGTTTTCTGCGTGAAACTCTCTGAGCTTCTTCAAGTACACAAATCGTTTATGGACACATCTTGCGATTCCATAAGAATATGTTTGTTAGTTTTGGTCTTCTTCCATCTGATTCCAATATTTTTCAAAATTCTTCTTACACTGGTCTTAGACCCCACAAAACCTAAATCGTTCTCCAATCTCATTTTTATCATGTTTAGAGTTGGGAGGCATTTCTCAGATAAGTAAAAATTGTTAACAATTCTACGTACATCAACATCAAAATCGTCAAGGCCAGTGATTCTTTTTGTTACTTTTCTTTTTTTATTGTTGGTTCCAAAACTAGAGTTCATTTCTTCCAATTTTCTCTTCTCCGCACTTATTCGTGTTAAAGTCCGTTTTGAAACTCCACAAGCATCTCTCACCTTCTTGGGATCAATTGTGAACCTTGATTCCCTAGCCTCCAATTCCATAAAACTTATAACATTGGTAATGACCTCACGTGTCTGGCTTGTTAGCTCTTTCCCTTTTAGTTTAGACTGAAACTCTACCGGCATATCCATCTTTACAATCAATCGAAAACTTGAAGGAACACTATATTTAACTATAAAACAAACAGGAACTAACTATAAAACAAAAACTATAAACCGTAACTGTAACTGAAACAAAACTATATAAGTGAAACCAGAATATAACTGAAACAAAACTATAACAAAAAAAAAAACAATCATTCGCCACTATTTAGATCAAATGTAGAATAGACACGTTGTTATTTACCTATTTTCACACTGAAAGTCAGTGAAGCAAATAACATCATAGTACTGCTAGGTAACCGAAGCGAATATGAATTTTTTTTATAAAGCTGAGTTTGCCACCTGAATGAACTTTTGAAATTTACTGTACCGCGAGTCAGCAGGCACTGTAGTGGGAGAAAGCGATCAACGCGCATGCTCCAGTGAGATGCCAATTTGGATGGCACGCTCTGTATCTCTCGTTAGTTTACGTTTCTTTAGGTCTATAGCTTTTCCTATAAATTTCACATTTATATCAATATTTGAAAAACGTAACAGCTGACAGTGCATTTCTAGTACGGTACAGTCTTTTTTACAGAATTAGCCTAATCGTCTATAGCAGGATCCAATTCAACTTGTCAGAAATCAGCTGTTTCAAAGAGCAATATCACAATACTTAACCTACAAATGCTGAATCTCGCAGATTATTGAAAATAACTTTTAAAAAGTTAAACTTTGAAAGGTCTTCTTTAAAAATGTCTTTTAAAGACTTTAAAGGTCTTTAAGACTTTCAAGCCTTTTGATTATTGTGTCGAAATCACTGTTTAATTATTACTGGATCAGCTGATTTATGACAAGTTAATTGGATCCTGCTATACTGGAATCGTTTTTGTCAGAGAGGGTCCGAACAGCTGGCCACTTGATTCAATGTTAGCAATCGGGATGATCGTTCGTTTTTTAACAAAACCGGTTGTAGTGGAAGATCAGGCCTAGAAAAGCTCCCTGAACAATCTATTACAAAACAATATTACTGGTAAAAGTGAAGGCAGGATGTGAGTATTCGTGCCTGGAATAAAAGTCCGGCAATATTGCTCAATAACATCCAGCGATGACGTAAGTTCAATATCACTGTAATGGATAATAACACGCCTTACAAATGATATACGGTACTGCCCCAAACCTCACTGGTTACGTTGGACGCAGTTATTTCTGCGAGTTTCCATCTATGACCCGAATAAAAGTGGTTTCCTCCGAACACCCGTGTTTAGAGAGAAAAGTGTGTCGCTGAAAAATATATCAAGTTAGTGTGAGGGTGAGAAGTCGAGCAGCCTTGAAACTTTGCAAACTCCATAAATTCACTGTCCAATTATGATTTCATCTAGCTAAAACCGTTTTGAAAAGGCCATTTCCGCTCTAACTGAAATTACTCTTATTCAAGGGGCAACATAAAGTTAGTAGCCTACTCCAGGTATAAATCCAACACTTGAGGTGTGATAAATGGGGAAGCGATTTGAATAGAGTGCAATATGACTGATTTAACACGTTCTTACCAGAAACTTCGAACGGTTCGAATAGTTTGGAATACTTTTCTGAGAGGATTGATGCATATAAATTGGGATGAGATAGGGCTATAAGATCGAGTTCAGTTTAGCTTGAAGTTGGAAACTCTTAAAAGAGTCACCATGCGAGTCACGTCGCTTGCAGTGTGGCCATTTGCAATAGAACGCAATGGAAAAAGGAATGGTAATGAATTAACGGAAAAGAACCAGATTCTGTAAAAAAGACTGTACCGAACTAGAAATGCACTGTCAGCTGTTACATTTTTCAAATAGACTGTACCGTACTTTTCAGCTGGTCCGATACATTCTTATTACTGTTGTTGCACTATTGATGCTAAAGTCTGTAACTATCAGATACCAGGTTGACATGAGCAATCATTTTCAACTTAAAATATTCAAGCAAATTTCTCAATGAACTTAGGCCCACACTTCACAGCAAAGCACAGACATAAATAAATATTAGCGAGGGTGGATCGATCAATCGATTTTGGAGATTCGAATACACCAATGTTACAAAACAGAGTCGATTTACCAATAATAGATCTCTCATATTTCAGTTGTCTTTAAACATACATACAAGTACTAAGGCAAGTTCATATTTCAACACTTCAGTCAGTTAGATATCTCTGATTTAAAGAACTAGTTTTTAGAATAAAAGAGAGAGGAATTGATCATCTTAGCACTATGAAATTTATCATTCTCTTATTCCTCACTGAGAAATAATCCTCAATCATATTCACTTCAATTTTTAGGAAAGCATGAAATCCAGTTTATAGACTTTTCTGCACTGCAATATCGCTTATTTCATTTATGCTTTTTACAAAATACTAGTTCTGATGTGCGCACTTTCCCAGTAAAAATATTGACCAGACCATGGGGATGCTCTGAAGGATTTAAATGCCGTACGGTATGCATGATTCAAGTTTTTCCTCTTGCTTTTTCTTTTTTTCATCATCACGAAGTATTCTTCTCTCCCTTCTTCTTCAAGTAAATTCAATGAAACAGTCTTATTCTCCTCTTACATTTCACAAAAACTGGTCATTTCACAAGCTGACTGGTAACATGCATACTCAGTGACAAACATTTCACTTCAGCTCTGTTCAGTGTTCAGTCAGTTAAAGATGCACCTCTACCACGCCCATAATTCATAAATTGAACCTTACAATCGATTGGTGGGAAGTCTGAAGCGTGCAAAATAGTTTATTTCTGTACTGTTCACAGTAACAGTAAACAACAAAACAGTTTACTGTTCAAATAACAGTAAACAAAATGTTAATTTATTCGCTCTTTTCCCAAGCATTTTTAGAATTTCCAATATACGTACTTCGATTTCATAATAATTTAACAGTGGATGATGAGGAAATAATATTGGAAATAGTAGTATCATCTATTAACAAAAAAAAAGATTATTATAGAAAACCATTTCCAATATACATACTTCGATTTCATAATAATTTAACAGTGGATGATGAGGAAATAATATTGGAAATAGTAGTATCATCTATTAACAAAAAAAAAAGATTATTATAGAAAACCAGCAGAGTGATTTTACTGAATTACAATATAATTTAACAGTGTATATATCTAGAACACAAGTTACAATATTCATATTGAACAATTTTCAAATGTAACTAATCTATTAGTTCAACGTTCAGAATGTTTGGAAGAGGAATGTTTATATTTATAACAACTAGCTTCATTTCAAAAATTTCATAACACTTTATTGTGAGGTTATTATTTCAGTTCAGAATTAATATTTTGAAAAAGATTTTTACCTCTGAAAAGTAGATTCAGATAATTGCAAGTTCCTTTTTACAAAAACAACGTTGCCTATATTGTACTGTGCAAGAGACAAAATAATATGAGTGTAAAGAAACCTCCATACACTCCATTGAATTAGTAAATATAGCAAGTAATGAGTAAATATCACAGTCCACATAATACTCTTGCACTGTAACTTACAACTGATGGAGAACTATAGAAGAAAATTAATTTGAGAATTTAATTTTCTTAGCACTATGAGTTCGATACATGATATCAAATATGAATATCACACCAAATTTACAAAATGTGTCCAACATGACTTCAATATAAAGTTTTTGCGCTATTCTCTTCAAAATATGATCACAAACAATGTATAATTGAACACTTTTTCAGATTATCATCAATACAAAAGTTATTGAAGTATTTCTGGTGTTCATTATAATTGATCATGTTTATAAAGTTTATAATTCTAACAGAAATTATGAATAGTTTACTTATTCAATGCACTGCCTTACACGATTTCAACTTCGCTGTAGAAATTAAATCACAGTCATTTGTGCATAGCTAAAAACTAACTAATATCGTTCAAATTCGAATATTGTGATTTCAGCTAGATAGTTGTTGGAATGTGCGCTGATCGACTGTACATCCAGGACAGGTGTGCAAAGTGTCATGAATGAAGAGATCACAGTCTAAACAGAACACCTGATGGCACTTTTCGCATTCATAGACCTGCAATAAGCAAACAAGACTTTCGTGAGAAATCAAGTTAACAGATTAGTCAAGATGAGCCAATACCTATGAGTCTTCAAAACACCCAAATTTTCAAAAGGTGTCCAACACAAGTTCAATATAAAGTTGAAGTTGCTATTTCTATATTTTTGTTTCTATTTTTTAGAAACACAGAATAAGAAGAGCAATTAAATCAGCATGAATGCTAGAAGAGCCTAAATCTTGCCAATTACTTTTCTAGATGAATGAAGAAAAACTGTTGTTAGGTATAGTGTTTTTCTTTTAATTTGGCGGATGGAAAATTACTTTTATTTAACATTTGCATGGTAAGGGATGATGTTGTTTTTTTTTTTTTTTTTGTTTGAAAATGACTTTTATTTAACATTTGCATGGTAAGGGATGATGTTGTTTGTTTTTCAAATATGTTTTTTGCATGTTAAATACAGTACCGGTATTTATGTAAAAAAATCAACATAACAGCACCCGCTACCATAGAAATGAAAGTCATTCGCCATCCGCCACATTAAAAAAAAATAGTACTACTGGGCTGATAATTGAAATCTGGAAAAATTACTACATCATAATAAGAATAATTTCCTCTTCATGATGTAGTTATTTTTTCAGAATAAAAATATCAGCCCACTTACCGAGTTTTCCTTCATTCATCTCGAGAAGTGCTTGATGTGATTGAGGCCCTTCCAGCATGCTCTGATTGAGTTACAATCAATCAATCTGTTGATTCAACTAGGACATCCCAGGTCGCACAAAAATGCGACATTCGAGCTACATGAGATAGTTTCCAATCCTGCTTGCTCTTCCTCCTTCTTTTCAATCTTCTTCTCCTTCTTTTAAATTTCTTCTCGTTCTTCTACTTTTTCTTTTATTTCTTCTCCACCTTCTCCAAAGGTTGGAGAGGCAAATAAAGATTACATCAGCTTTTTAAAATAATACATTATTTTACAACAAACTTGAACATGCCATCGGATACAATACTGCTTGATGAAGGAAATCTTAAAAGCAAGCAGGAGTACAATACTTCCTGTTACTCCCAATGTAACAGTGTTATTACAGTTCAAAGTTTTTATACCAATATTTTAACCGATGTTTCAACAATAAATTAAGAACGCATCCTTGTTTATTAGGCTTTTTTATTGCAGAAACCCTATTCATTCGGTGTTAGAAGTAAAATTTTCCAAGTTTGATGCGCCGACTTAAGCACGCATGTAACCCCCTCCCAATTTATTACCCCCTCTAACCCCATTTATTTCAATTAATGATGATTAAAAGGAGCATCTCATTTCATCTTTATATATTACTAGTAAGCCCCATGGGGTTTCGCAACTCGCTTGCGAAATTCCAATTTGCTGCGGTGCGCAGCGATGCCGCCCATCGATTTTTTATCTAGTCTAGTTGGCCCTAGGAGTTTTCAGACACGTCAAAGAGCTTTTAATATGCAAGCCTAAAGACTTCAATCACATGGTTGAGATAGAAAGATTCCATGTTATTTACTCATCATTATATCCCCCAAACTGACTGCCCGTGTACGATATAGTGATATTGAGAAGCTATCCGTTTTCGCCTCAAAAAGGATGGAGTCGGTTAATTTTATTGGCCAACGAACTTGACCTGTATGAAGATTCCAAGAATATGTGTTTAAAATTTAAAAGTTGACTGATAAAGGCGTTATCGTCGAACATGCAAACAAACGGACAACGCCTCGAGCCTTGAGTCAAAAGGAAGAACTCAATACGCTCGTTCAAAAAGACTTGATGAAAGACTGTATATAGGTTTGAGTGGACCGATTTTTATGCGGTTCCAATTATTCTTGTTTTATTCTAGGAAAAAATTACGTTGAAGGGAATTGAATTGGTGAAGATTAAAAATGAACTCAACGCCATCTCTCGGCGCATGGAAGAACTGCGTCCTTAATAAGCCACCTACGAACTATAAGGAGTAGAGTTGGTTAGTCTAGTTTAATAATGAAAGCTGAATACAACTCACGAATTTGTCAGCGGCAGCAGAGGTGACAAGCGACTTGCGACAAGCGAAGCAGGCGGACGAGTGCTGTCGCTCAGCGGCCGGCAGCTGTGTGAACGCTCGCACCGGGAACAGATGGTGGTAGGAGCGGGCGAGGTGCGGCGCCGAGATGAGAGTGAGGCCGCACACGCGACACTCAGCCGGCAGCTGGCAGTAGTTGCTGCGGCACTGCGGACAGAAGTAGCCACCCGCGCGTAATTTGCAGTCGCCTCCATCTGCTGCGCCGCTGCCCCCGTTTGCGCCTCCCGTCGCCTCGCCGCCTCCGCTCGAATCTAGGTGGCTGCACACACCCAACACGAACAGATTAAAACGTGTATTCATGAATTTGGGAGTGAATATCACTTATAAATTAAAAGTAGCACACTATAAGTTGTACAGTAGTCCTACACTATAGTGTGAGTACACTATAAGTAGCTTCTAAAATACTATAGAGCTGGAGTGGCATACACCACAGACAATTCTATTGCTATTTTTTCTTCTTATAAAATTACAAATACAATTTTTTTAAATAAACAGCAAAAATGAATCAATCACAATATTATACAAATAATATTACAATAGCTAATGCTATTTAATCTATCTATCATCTAACAATGAAGTATTAGTCTGATAATCAATAATCCGAGGTAATAATTGGGGCTCATGGTATCTCGGCTTACACGAAAAAGACAAAAAACTGTACCCAAACATTAAAAAACAACATTGAAAATGAGAATGTTCTTCATCTTCAGCATTTTATAAACCTCGATCAAAACTAAAATTAATTGGCAATTTAGTAAAGTTATTATTTTAGGGAGTTTGCAAGTATTTCATTAGTAATCAATTAATTTTTTTTTATTCAATCTATATCTATTCTAAAATCTCTTTTGCAATTTTGTTTTTTAGTAACTATAATCCCCCATTATCTAATTTTTATGTAATATTGTTATAATTAACTTATAGTAACTCATACTCACGAACGGACTAATTTCATATAATGTATAAAATGAAAATTTTTTCTTATTGTAAAAAGATGAAAACAATAAATAAAAATTGGATTGAAGTGATCACATGAATCTCGTTTTTTGTAAAAGCCTAACCTCGCCATGCTAACGTAACAAGAGAGTTGCATAAATTATGGTGATGCATCTCTCCAATATTTCGTTTTTTATCAATATCATAAGAAGTGTAGAGTTTTCTCCATTCAATAAATTATCAATTTTCTTTAATGAATAGATAATAATAAAAAAGTGAGAATCAAATCATTAAAACTGCTAGACTAACCAACTATTTTCGGTAAAGTTAAGTACTACGGTTGTAGTTCCTTCAAACGCCAAGAGATGACGCTGAGTTTATTTTACATTTTTTTGTAATCCTCATACTTATTTATCCCAAATTACAAATAAATCCAGACCCTGCATATGTAGGACCACTAACATTTTTTTTTTCAAAGAACCACATCTAAATTGGCCCAATATAACAGGAGTTTGTTTTGCAAAACTCTTTTAATATTTATTTTCATTTTTATTTTCAACTTCAAAATAATAATTTACATTTACTTCGCCGTTTTTCTTTATTTTATCATTAGTATTTTTCTTCATTTTTTCTTCTTTTTTGTTTCATTACTTTATTCGAAATCCTTCAAATCTCTTTAATGTTATTTAATTAACAACTCAACTCGAGCTTACGCACAGGCAATTTTTGCCCATGTAAGCTCTTCCATTTACTACAAAAATAAAAATAAAACTATTTTATTCTTATATGTATTATATTATTAATTCTATTATTTTTCAGTTGTAATTTTTATACTTTTTAAGTTTCATATTATATTATTAATTCTATTATTTTTTAGTTGTAATTTTTATACTTTTTAAGTTTCATATGTTATTATTTTGTTTCAAGGATAAATAAATGATTTGATTTGATTTATATTATGCCAATGATTATTATGATTTATCATCTAATTTAAATAAACGGAAGTTCATGCCGGTTCTCGAATCAGGTGAAAGGTATATTGAAATTTGTTCAGTCTTGAAACGTTGTTCACTGACCAGAGACACATGGAGAGATGCGCCTGCTGAGCGCCAGTCGAGTGCGGGAATCCCATCTTGACGAGTGCAGCCTCGTCGGCGGCGGCACGGCTGGTGAGGGCGGGGGGCGGCAGCACATGTTCCTTGAGCAGATCGCGCAGATGTCGGTCGTCCAGTGCCACACTGTAGCTGCCTCCTGTCTCGCGGCACAGCTGCGTGCACACGCGCACCTCTGCCGCCACACCTATCACCGACACTCGTACGCCGCTCTCCTTCAACGACTGCAACACACAAAAGCAAATGAGAAACATAGCAACTGGCTGAAAAGCTGAGGCCGCACTGCGTTAAGCTTGATTGTTCATCTATACAACATACAACATCCATAATACTGGGTGATTCAAAAAGAATACCACAACTTTAAAAATTTGTATGTTATGAAAGAAACATCATAGAACCTTCTGTGATACATCTTTACAAAGAATATTTAAAGAAGTTTCTTTCACTAACAAACAAGTTCAGAGATGTTCCATATGACCCCTCCAGACACTCGAGCAATATCAATCCAAAACCTCCCTTAAACTTGTTCCACACTATCTGTAGCATGTCAGGCGTAACAGTTTGGATGGTTGCTGTTATTTCTTGTTTCGAATCATCAATGGTGGATGGATATTGATGATTTGAAACAAGAAATAACAGCAGATTATCAAACTGTTACGCCTGATATGCTACAGTGAGAGTGGAAAGAGTTTGAGGGAGGTTTTGGGTTGATATTGCTCGAGTGTCTGGAGGGGTCATATTGAACATCTCTGAACTTCTTTGTGAGTGAAAAAAAACTTCTTTAATTACTCTTTGAAATGATGTATAACAGAAGGTTCTATTGTATTTCTTTCATGAAATACAAAGTTTTAAAGATGTGGTATTCTTTTTGAATCACTCTGTAATAGACCAATAGAACAAGGTCCCTACTTGATCAGGACCCCATGACTCAGGCCAGAACATGTTCAACTTGGCAACGTGTGGTTGCCCACGTTTACTTTAAAGTTTGAAGATTGTGGATGGGTTGTTGGTGTGATTCAAAGCTTTGGTGTATTTTTCATGTATTTGTAACTGGTAGATAATTGGAAATCTACTCACGTGAATTCAATAAGCTAGAAGGGATGAAATCAGTATAAAATAAATAAATAATATTTTTATTGCATAATAATTGTACAATACAAGTAATGGCAATCGTCAATAATTGATTATAAAAAAAAAAATAAAAAAATACATGCATACATGGTAACAAATTAGTCTAATTAGTAGAAACGTTAATATTATCCATATATTCTTTTATGGAATAAAAGGTACCATTTATTAAATATGTTTTGACTTTATTTTTGAATTGATTTTTATTAGTTTTACAGGTTTTTATCTCACTTGGCAGCATGTTAAAAAAAGTTATTCCTTGATAAAACGGATTTTTCTTTGATATGGATAAATTAACTTTCGGCAAATGATAATTATTTGCTGTTCTTGTACAATGACTATGAATATTCTTATTGATTGGTAAAAAATTATTATTAATAGTGCTAAGTATAGTTTTGTATATAAAAAGACATGGAAATGTGAGAATACCATTTATTTTAAAATAGTTTCGACAGGACTGATATCTTGTTAGTTTACACATAGATCTGATGGCTTTTTTTTGCAGAGTGAATATCTTTCTCACATTTCTCTCAGAAGAATTGCCCCAAACAGTTATTCCATAACTTCCATAACTTATCTACTAGTTACTAATACATGAACAGTACACCAAAGCTTCGAATCACACAAAAATTCGAACGACAATCTTCGAAATCGAAAGTGAACATGGGCGATGGTCAGCCTGAACCACACGTTTTCAAGTTGAACATGTTCTGGCCAGTGTACTTGATTTGCACTGTTATTACAAAATTTCTATGTCGATAATACTCCCATATGCGGTCAAGCTCGAAAAGAGTTTTGCACGTGTATTTCCATCAGAAAATTTATTTTTTCTTTAATACCTATAATTTATTGTTTTTCTTACTTATGTTTATATTGTTTTTCATTCGAGTTGTACGGTATGATGTTTTCTGATAAATGATTTATCTGTACCTGTATGGTGGCAGTGATATCGCCGGGATCGCAGGTGGTGAGACTGGCGAGCAGAACGACGACCTCTCGACTGGCATGGGGCGGCAGAGTGCGTAGTGAGGCTAGCGCGAGTTGGAGCGCGTTCTGCAGCGACGGCTCGCCCGAACAGTATTCGGGCCGCGCGAGGTGCGCGCGCACAGCCGCCACGTGCTTCTGCGCATTGCCGCCCAGCACCGATGCCTGTTCTGCGCGCTTGTTGCGCGTCACCACCACGCCCAACTGACCAATGGGGTTCTGGTCGAAGAACTCGTCTATGAAGCCTTCCAGGAGCTGGTAACATACACATAACATCGTTTTCACAGTTCATTGTTCAAGATCATATAAAGAGAAACTAGACTTGAACATCGAAGATTATGTATTACACAATTAAATACAGTATATTATTTTTTAGTTCATATGTTATTAATTTTGATCTTAAAATTGATTCATTGTTCATAAGTGTGCCATGTCTTGAAAGCCCTATTGCACATTTTAAAATAATACAGCAATGACAAAAATTACATCACTTAAAAATGAAATAATAGGATTGGAAAATTATATTGTAGGCTACTACTTAATAAAATCAGATTAAAGTTATTTATTTATTTAGCGTATGGCTTTTAATAGTGGGGAGACCCGAGTAGGTTGTTCCACTTCACCAACATAACCAATTATCCCTTGATAGGGAACATGGTGAAAGTTTGTTTTCACTTAGAAAACAGACATCAGCATTTAAAAAAGTATTTTTTGATTAAAATCAGATTAAAGTTATAATAAAGGGTGTTAAACTAAACCCAAAAAGAAGTTTTTACTACAAATATTGTCCTACTACTTAATAAAATTGATTCAATTACTTAATAATACATCAGAGTAAAGTTATAATAAAGGGTGTTAAACTAAACTCAAAAAGAAGGTTTAATAACAAAGCCTTGAAAAATAACAATAAAAGTAGAACAAAGAAAGAGGAAAGAATAAGCATTAAGACCGACCGGATAATCACTCATCAACCCCAAGCAAATATTTTTCAACCATAGATAGGAATGAAATAGAACACTAGAGGGTATTGTCAATTCCACTGTTTTATTGATTTGAGCACTGGACCGCGGTTTCGTGGCTACACCAGTCACATTTTCAACAGTACTCAGAGTACTCAGAGACTGGTGTAGCCACGAAACCGCGGTCCAGTGCTCAAATCAATAGAACAGTGGAATTGACAATACCCTCTAGTGTTTTATTTCATTATGGAGTTCCACAACATCAACCAGATTTCTACAAATAAATAGATAGGAATGTAGAAACCACAATTTATGGATAGGAACTCAATCCTCTGCAAGCTGTAGTGAAGAAAGATGAGTTGAAGATGGATATTCGAAATAAATAAATTTTTATTACAAACAATATCCAACATACTAAATTCATCGTGTTACTTACTAGAGAATAGAAGCAGAAAAATAGAAAGTCGACTGACCTTGGTGGCACAAATGTGCCTTGTGGGCTTGAGGTCTTGGTCGAGCATGGCCTCGGAGCAGTCGACGACCAGGCAGACGTGACGCATCATGCCGAGCCGCACGTGTCCGGCGGACGCTGACAAAGCGGCCAGCCGACGTCGCTTGGCCCGCTGCACCATTTCGGCAACGGCACCCTCCAGCATTCCATCCTCGTCCTCCCTGATCGCTTCCCATGTCTTCTCGTAGCCCGTCTCCCATCGGTACTCCTTGCCGTCTTCCTCTTCTGCTGCTGCCGCCGCCGCCGCCGCGTCTGACATCCTGTCGTCATACTTCACTTTCAATACCAAATAATGGGGGTAATCCTGTGTGCTTCCATGTATATTACAATAAAAAAATCATTTGTCTTACATTAAATAAAATAATGATTTATTCTCCAAAAACTAATAGCCTCCTACTAAGTTACTACAAACACAAATTTACAAATATCTACAGTTATTGTAATACAGTTACTAATTATTTATTTATTTATTTAGCGTATGGCTTTTAATAGTTGGGAGACCCGAGTAGGTTTGTTCCACTTCACCAACATAACCAATTATCCCTAGATAGGGAACATGGTGAAAGTTTGTTTTCACTTAAAAAACAGACATTAGCATTAAAAAAAGTATTTTTTGATTTTATAAAGTCCAAAAAATATATAACACCAAAACACAGCACAGTTACTAATACAGAATTGTGTTAGTAAAATGTCAAAAAATGTGTAATTATAGGCCTACGTGAGTTTCTGTGTGGAAAATTGTCCTAAGGCAAGCTATGTTCTAGAGTAGGTTTGAATTTTTGTGAACGAGTAAGTAAGATAAGTAAGTGTTAAGTAAATAAGTAAGTATCTTGTAGGTATGTGTTCCATGTTAGTTGATACTATAAATTGTTTAAAATGACTGTTTCTATTCTCTGTCTTCCTTTGCTTATCAACCAATATTGTACTACGGTATTGCTTTGAACTTATTAAAGTGAGTTATGTGTTTAATGTTTTCAGGAAATAGATTATACAATTTTGGTGCTAGATGATTGAAATGTCTTTGGTATAGTATAGTGTCTTCCTAGCAACATTAATGATAAGACACTATACGAAATAGAATCAAAACAGAGTATAGAATCAGATAATTATAGAGTTATTGGGTCTTTTGCAGAAGAACATCACAATCATTTAATAATTATTCAACTTGCTTGAATGAACTAGTTGTTGCTTATCCAAATGACAAGTGCAGTCTTATTTGAAAAGCACAACTTAACAGCTGACATCACAGTGTATTCTTCTGAGGGTGATGCTCATATGAGCTACCAGCTTGTGCGAGGGTAATAAGAGGGGTGCTGATGAGAGATGACGACTGTTTTAAGGTAGTTTTAATCAAATTTATAGTACGATACAGTTTTATGTTTTTGAAATAGGTTCTGGTAATTTAATGAAAACATTATTAACCGAATTTGGTGTTCAGTTCTGCAAAAGACCCGAGCAATTAATTTTTTACTGAGTGAACGAGTGCCCCCTGGCGAAGGGGAGGATAAACGGTCGATTCCCATTCATGGACTGCTGGTGAAGACTAGTGAAGTAATGTGTAATAAATCTCTGTATGATGAGTATGTGTTGAGTCATCAGAAAAAGCAGGATCTAGTGCAGGGGCGGTCCTACGTATGGACAAATCGGAAATTTGTCCGGGGCCCCGCGGCGACGGCAAATTTGAACAATCAAAATTTTCATACGATAAAATAAAAAGTAAAAGAGCTTCAAATCTTGTTCAATATTTGGCAATACTTTAAATCGGGGCCCCGCAGCAACCTCAAAGCATATTATTACACAATAAAATTAAAGTTTTCATATGATAGAAGCGGGCCCCGCGGCGATGGCAAATGTATACAATCAAATTTTTCTTACAATAAAATAAAATAAAAGAGTAAAATAGCTTCAAATCTTGTTCAATATTTGGCAAGATATTAAATCGGCGCCCCGCAGTAACCTTTAAATCATATTTACACAATTAAAGTTTTCATATAATAAAAGCGGGGCCCCGCGGCGATGGCAAATGTAAACAATAAAATTTTTCTTACAATAAAATAAAAAAGTAAAATAGATTCAAATCTTGTTTAATATTTGGCAAGACTTTAAATCGGGGCCCCGCAGTAACCTTAAAGCATATTTACACAAAGTTTTCATATACAACAATAAAATTCTCATAATACAACAATTGCATAAACTACTATCATGTCATGATGATTTCAAAAGAAATGTTTCAAAGAATTCTTCCGTTTCAAAATATTGAGAGTGGATTGTACTTATTATCTTTTATCTAATCAACTCAACTCATAGTTCAATACTAAAGGCTAGAGGAGCACTACTGAATTTGACCTTCAGATATGGTAGAGAGGAATTCCAGTGGTTCTGCTCAATGTGTAATATGAGGCAGAGGGAGGATATTAAACATTTCATAGGGGTATGTCCAATTCTAAGGCAAGTCCGAACAGTCTTTTTGGGGAAGGTTGAATTGAGTGACTCTGAGATCATTGATTGGCTGAATGGAAGAGATTGGTGGAAACTAGCACGTTACGTGCAAGAAGCTGTAAAAATAAGAGAGCCATTAATAAGGGAATTCAATTATTGAATTGACTAGTGTAGAAAAAGTTAGATCGTTTGTTTCACATTTATATATGAGTAGGCCTAATACTTTTCACGGCTAGCAGAAGGCATAAAATCAATAAATAATTTAATTGCATGTGTTATCCTAACGATCTTTTTTGGTTTTATTTATTTTCTAATTTAATGTTGTTGGAAGAAATAGTTCATTTATTTGAGAGAGAAAAAAAACTATTTTTGTAAATACTGTATTGTCATTATCAACTAGTACATGATTATTGAGTGGAAATTCTTGAAATTTTGTAGTAAAGTAGAAAATTCTTGGTTTATTTTATTTGCTTTCATTGATTTATTATTCAATTCTATTAAAATTTATTACTATCAATTGGTTAAAGAAAAAATATATTTTCGGTTAGATTAAAGCAGTACTTAGATGATTTTGAATACCGACTCCTGACAGACGACCTTCCAGGTTATGTCATAATTAGTCTTTTTCAATATTATTTGTTTATCATATTAGATTAATGATAATTTTGTTTATATTTGATCAATTATTTGTATTGTCTATGATAATGTTTGGTTTGAAAAAAAATAAAGACGCTTATTCATTCATTCATTCAACTCAACTCATACTGTAGTATAGAATAATTTATAAAAACTGCATGGTAAGCCACCGCTATTTCATTATTATTGAAGCTGACAAAGGACCCCAAGACCCCCCCCCTCTCTCCATAAGTGATGGGGCCCCGCCAAAGTCAATTGTCCAGGGCCCCGCAAAGCCTAGGTCCGCCACTGATCTAGTGCCAAATAATGGTTGTAAAAATCATAAAGTGAAGTTCCCTAGACACCCATGAAGATTACAGCTTGTCCCAATTTTATGCAAGCAGACTCCTCTTCTCATTCCCAAATGCACTGGACTAATAGGGAGAGTTAAACTTGTGTATGCCTACTGAAATTTCAGCAGTGTCTTCGAAATAATTACCAAACTTTTAACTGATTAACTTATTAATTTTGAAGAAGTTCCCATAAATCAGATTAGAAAACTGTCGGGAATTACCACCAGTACAGATATTGAAATAACAACTCTTTGAAAGAGACACTTTTGATATTTTAGAGTGCTTTCTATAAACAGAACAACATAAACGCTTGTAGTTGTTCAAACTTGAGCTTGAGCATCAAACTTTTTGTGGGTAGAGATTAGTTTATAAGGAAGTTGAAGTTTTTTTGGTTCCTAGAGAATATTATTATTACCATTATTATTAAAGATTAGTTTTATATTCGTCTACAACTCAACAACTCCTTGCAATTTGCATACACAAAAAACCGACATAACCTCAAAACTACAATATTGATCATTTTAAGAAAATACAGAATCTAAAATCTTACCTTTCAAATAGATGAAGACAAAGCACCAGTACTATTGAAGATTTAAAAATAAGGTTCAACACTAAATAATACAGCAGTAAAAAATGATAAACAGAAGAATTGGCAATGCTAAAATTGGATGCAATTAATGCAAGACAGAGAGTATCGACTTCGACTATCGATATGACGTTATAGAAGATACGGGGAGACAATAATAGTATCTGCTCCATCGTACTATCGATATTAAAAATCGATAGTATGAAATAATAATATCGAACCATCCAACTGTTCGATATTTTTTTATTGAAACCACACAATCATGGTTTCAGAATTATTTCCAAAATAACAACCAGCTGTTCAACGAGAGAGCATTTACATAACCTACTTGTTTTTACTGCTGGGGAGCTAGTCTACCTTATCAAAAAAACATACCCCACTCATCCAATCAAAAAATAATTAACAATAGTTAGAATAATTCTTACCCCGAACTTTAAATTAACGAAGAATGAATTTTGAAAAGCATTAATTTGAACATCGTATGTTTTTTTGTGGCATCGATACATTACACAGTTATCACCTCTTATCTGGGTTCTAGTATTCCCACCACAAACATTACGAGCGGAGTTTATAAGAATCAACCCATATTCTTGAATAAATAATTAACATTTTTCATTCGAGCTTAAAACTTTGTGGCTAAAATCACGGAAATTGTTAAAACGATTTTGCACCTACATGTTGAAATAATTTTCAAAATCTTGATCAACTGAAATTCAAATGTTGATAAGTCATATATTTATGATTACAAAAAATATATATCGAACATTTGGATGGTTCGATATTTTTATTCGATACTATCAATTTTTTATATCGATAGTATGATGGAGCAGTCTACCCGAAGATACTCGATACTCAATACTCGGTTGGTGTTCGTATGCGAATTATGCAAAAAGGTAGAATAGTTATGAAAAAAATGCACACCCCGTTTAATAATGTTTCGCAGAAGATTGAATGAATACTTCCACGCAAGAAAAGGAACATTCAATGCTTCATAATGTTTATAAATTTTGAAAGGGATATTTTATAAATTGAAGTTAGTTGCTATTGAAATTCAAGTGAATTCCAGTGCAGACATGATTCTAGGTTTTAGTTCATTGATTGGAATAGACATGGGATCAATTTATTGGATAATAAATTCACCAATTTTCAACATAATTAAAATATATTTATTTCAACAACAAATAACAAATGAAACAGATGAGCACATTAAAAACTTAGAATGTAAAAAAGACCGATAACCTGAGCAACTAAATTTCTAGAATAGTATAACACATTAAATAATAAAAGTGAAGCACAGAAAAGAGCCGCAAGCTATAATAATAATAATAAACTATGGGATGGGCTGGTCTTATGCAATGCTCCAAAAATAAAATATTACAGCAGATCCATAGAGAAGGCAAATTAAAAGAATATAATAGCTTGGCATAAAAATCAGCATAGAACAATTCGGTGATGTTTTGCCGAATCGCTCGAAAGTAATCATTAAGCCTGTGATAATTTTGCTTAAATAAATAGAGTACACTTGCAGAGTTAAAAGCATTTAAAAATTTATGTTGAAAATAAATAATATATCTTTGGAAATAAATTTCATCTCACCGGGAATAAGTAGAATTTTATTTCAGTTGGTCTACATAAGAGATTATGATATTTCAATAAATGAATACTGGAATGAATCATTCATGGAAAATACTGGGGTGGCAGTGGGAGATCAACATTTATGATTAATTTTAATGTTCTCAAAAATGAGAAAAAAGTTCATCAGTAAAAGCGAATATAACTTTCCAGAGAAAATTAGATCAGTCTGTAGGGTCAGCCGAAAAACTTGTTTAGAGAAAATACAGTGCAGCAATATTTTGTATTATATATTTAAAATAAATTAATTAATTTATATAATTATATTTATGAAATTTATTTGTATATTATATACAAATATAATATAGTCTGTAGGGTCAATAACAACTGTTTGGTCTGTTTGGTCTGACAACTGTGCAGGCCAGCTAAAAAATAGGATGCTGGTGTTTTTGTATAAATACTTAGTGGCAATAGGAATGTTTGACTCCATTGAACATAAATTTTTGGTGACAGGCCATAGCTTTTCATGTGCCGACAGAGATTTTGCCATAATTGAAAAGCGAGCAAAAGTGTGTATTATGGAAACGGTTAATGATGTCATGAATGTGATAGTTACAGCCAGGGCTGCAAAACCATTCAAAGTTCTTGACATGACTGAAAAGTTTTTCAATTTTGATTTAGCTTGTGAAAAATACATAACTAAAAAAGATGGAAAAGATGGAAAAGCCCCTGGTACAGATGGAATACCGATAGAATTTTTTAAGAAAGCCCCAGGTGAACTGTACAATACTGTCCTGTCGCTATTCAATTTCATTCTCCAGAGCGCAGACATACCCGGTTGTTTTAGTGAAACAGTAATTTTCCCTATATTCAAAAAAGGTGATTTATTAGATGTAGAGAATTATAGAGGAATTTCGTTTGTGAACTCGTTTGCTAAATGGTTTGCAGGGGTGCTGCTTGGAAGGCTGGAAAGGTGGGTGAACTTGAATAGAGTGCTATGTGAGTATCAGGCGGGCTTTAGAAAAGGGTATTCGACTGCTGACAATATTTTTAATCTAGTTAGTATAATTAACTTGAAACTAAGAGGCAGAGGGAAAAAGATGTATTGTTTTTTCGTCGATTTGAAAGCCGCATATGATAAAATAGATAGAGTAGCGCTCATTCATAAACTGTATGCAATAGGCTTGTCGGACCAGTTTGTTAAAGTAATTTCTAGTTTGTACGCAGACACAAAGGCCAGTATCTGGTGTGGAAATAAAATGTCTAATTTTTCGAGACCACATGCGGATTAAAGCAAGGCTGTTTGTTGTCCCCGCTGCTCTTCTCACTGTTTATTAATGATTTGAGTGATAGCTTAAGAGAGGGGATCTGGTTGGATGAATTAAACGTTAAGGTTCTGCTGTATGCGGATGATTTAGTGTTATTGGCCTCTACACCAAAGGCGTTGCAGAGAATGATAGACGATATTCAGAGTTATTGTGAGAAGTGGGGGCTGGTGATAAATAGAGGAAAATCTAAAATAGTTGTGTTTAGGAAAGGAGGACGCATGGCGGAACATGAGAAGTGGTATCTAGATGGTGAGGAGGTAGAGGTGGTGAACAAGTACAAATATTTGGGCGTTATTTTAACCTCGAAGTTATCATTTGCTGAGCATATTAGGGAGCGGACTTCGCTCGCAAAATTTGGAATGAATGGTGTCTGGAGAAACTTTATCGCTAACAATGACATAGATATGAAGGTAAAGTGGAAAGTTTACAGAGCGGTGGTAAGAACAGTGGCAACATACGGAGCACAGGTTTGGGGTTTTAGAAGCTATGATGTTCTAGAAACATTGCCAAGATTTTTCGCAAAAAAACTTTTTATGCTACCGCAGTCAACGCCGAATTACATTGTTCACTTAGAACTGGATATTGAACCAATATTTTTATTTATTGTAGAATTGCATGTTGAATTTATTTTTAGAATAATTATGAAATTGCCCAGAGGAAGGTTACCCAGAGTATTAGCAGAGAAAATATTAAGAAGTAAGATATCGTGGTACAAGGAATGGAGGAGCTGGGACGAGGAATTCGGGTGTAATTTAGTAAGATGTTTGAATGAGAAGAGTGAATGGATGAATGAATTTAGTTGTCTGTGTGAGAGAATGAAAGAGAAAATGAGAGGTGAATGGATACGAAGAGCGAATGAAGCACAGTTTCATGGATTGTATAAACAGTTAGACCGGCAGAACGATAGTAGATCTTATCTTGAGTTTCAGTTTGATAGGAAGAAGATAAGTTTAATTATTAAAGCTAGGGGTTCTCTTTTTCACCTTAACTTCTCGCACGGTAGAGAAGAAAGACAATGGCGATGTTCATTATGTAACTTGGACGAGAGAGAGGACATGCTTCACTTTATGGGGGCTTGTCCGATATTGGCGGGTGTCCGTAAAGTATGGCTGGGGAAATATACTCATAGAAACAGAAGTAGTTGAGTGGCTGAATGGGAAAGACTGGAGAAAAATGACGGCATTTTTAAGAACTGCTTTAAAACTAAGAAGAGATCTGATATTAGAATTTAACTATTAATACCGACTCCTGGCAGACAACCTTCCAGGTTATGCCATAATAATGTCTTGGTTTTTTCTCTTTCTTTTAATGATGTATAATTCTGTTATTTTTATTTTGTTTTTTATCATGTTTGGAATGAATTTAATTTTTCTCATTGTTAATGATATGTAATTCTGGTATTATTATGTTGTTTTTCATTATGTTTGCTATGAGTTGAATTTTTTTGTACAATGTTTAATTCATAAATAAAGACATTTTTACTACTACTAACTACAAAAAAGCTTGGAATTTCAACTTTATCAATGATTAAAGTAAGCAAAGAGGAACCAAACAACGTCCTCTTCAAAAAATATTTTTTTGGGGAGTGGCAAAAATGCCATGTGCTAAGAAAGGGGGTATGGATTGAAGATCTCATCACCATGACAATAGAACCACTTCCAAACTCTGTGCCAATTTCAGAGAACAAGAAGAAGGATCTACGAGCAATGCTGGGCTTCATATCTGAACAAAACAGGGAGTTTTATGCCGATTTGTGTAACTAAAATCCATTGGACTTAGATCCATTTGGAAGAAACTGGCCTTGGACTTAGATCTTTCTGCTTACATGTTACTTTTTTATTATTTTACTTAATGACTGTTTCAACTATATTGTTTTAAAACACAGACACTTTTTATATTTGTGTATTATCTTAAAATAATAATGCAGCCAATTAAAAAATGTTTTTTTGAAAACTGCAGTGTTTTTATTGAATTACCAAAAAAGTTACGTTTGGCACTTAGATCACTTTGGATAAAAATAAAAATAATAATACCTTGTATTTGTATAGACGTTCATGATCTGTGACAGTAGCCTATACTGTAAAAGAAATTGATAAATATTGTAGGGGTAATACTTCACTTGGAGTCATACTAATGTTTGAGTACTGGACAATAATAATAATGAATTATAAGCTAACATAATATCTCAATGATGAATAGTAAAATTATATTTCAAATAATATCTTTAAATTAAGATTATTTATCCCAAATAATACTTGGTAAATAATACCTTGTGTTTGTTGATCCATTCAGAAAAACAGGGCTATGCTGTAAACTAAATCATCGAATAATGGACAGCACACTCCAAGTTCTATTGGATTTTTTCCTCTCATTATTTAACGAATAGAGATTATTTATCACTATGTAATAAGTTTACGTAATAATTCATTATTCCACATCTATTGATGAGATATGCATTTTCGATTATTCGATGATTCATGAATCATACCAGTTTCGAATGCGTCAGCTGATCTGATGATCCGTTTCTTCCTATTGTGTGTTTGTTGATTATGAGCCCGATGTTTCTTCTTCATTGAAGCCATTATTAGGCTCTATTCGGCATTGAATAGTATCCAGTCTCGCTGACTGGCGCGGCTCAAGTAGGAATCCAGTCCTACTTAGACTTGTTTTCATGTGCTTTTTCCAATTGTTCATTAGGCCTACTTCAGTATCTTGTACAAGTCGTTCAACGCCTCTTCCAAGCAAGTTATGAATCCATTACCATCAGCATGTTCTTTATAGTTTGTAACGATGGCACCTAGTCTATCATTCCAAATAGAGTACCTGTAATCAAAGATTATCAATTAATTTGACGATCATTGTTGTGAGGTAAGTTTGGTAGTACGAGAGCAAGTTCTGAGTTGAATAAATTGATTAAGTTAGTTGTTAGTAAGAGAATCTGAATAACTTAGTGAGTATAATGGGAAACCCTTAAAAACTGCAACCTAGTTTAACAAAATTCCCCTTAATTTTTCAATTTGTAAAAATATGTTAATTCATGATTGAGGATAAAAATGACAATATTGTCTAAATCAAGCCTACACGCTCGCCTATATAATAAAGATATTGTATTGCTAGAAATATGTATTTGAACATTCACATTTACAACAGTATTCACGAAGAAGTAGATATTGCTGGACGCGTTTCGAGGCGCTGAGCCCCTCTTCAGCGTTCAAGAAGTAAATTACCTTGATATTCCTGTTGTGAATGTGGATGATCAAACACATACAGTATATCTTTGACCAACAGTTTTGTAGGATGAGAACTTTTATTAGGAGAAATATGTTATTGTATTAGCATTGGCGCAACAAAATTATACTCAGTAGATTTTTTCGAATAAAGAATAAACTTTTGAGATAACTGCTGACAATAGGAAATTATAATTTTTATTATACTGTGAGTGAATGGGCAAGTCTCTGAGTCTTTCAGGATAAATTCAGGAGTACGACAGGGTGATGGGCTCTCGCCAATTCTCTTCAATATAGCCATCGAGGAAGCACTCCAACAAATTGCAAATAGGGATGAAGGCATAAAAATTGGATCTGGAATCAACACACTAGCGTTTGCAGATGACGTGGTAATTTTCGCAGAAAAAATAGATGACCTAAGTCAATTAGCAAAAGTGTTCATGGAGGAAGCAGGGAAAATGGGACTGAAAGTAAATAATACAAAAACGAAATATGTACATTTCACGAGAAATCGAGATAACAGAGACCAAGGTCCTCTCCAAGTGAACGGTCAGTACTTTGAAAAAGTAGACACTTTTAAGTATTTAGGCGTTGTCATTACCGATCAAAACACAGAAGTAACAGAAATACAGAATAGGCTAAACCTTGCAAACAGATGTTTCTTTGCATGCAACAAACTTATGTCCTCAAAATTGTTATCACATACTACAAAATTAAAATCTATAAAACAATTATCAGTCCAATATTGCTCTACGGTGCTGAGACATGGAAGTTAGATGGAAGGGAGGAAAGGAAATTGATTGTTTTTGAGAACAAGATCCTCAGAAAAATCTATGGACCTATAAATGAGGGAGGAGAGTGGAGGAAGAGACACAACCGAGAACTTCGAGACCTTTATAGGGAGCCAGATGTAGTATGCGAGTACAAGTGTAGAAGGATCAGATGGGCTGGGCATGTTTTGAGAAGAAAGGATGACAGCAATCTCAATCAAGTGTTGAAAAGAAATCCAGAAGGACGACGACCGAGAGGAAGACCACGACGGAAATGGTGGAGTCAAGTGAAGGACGATATGGAGAGAATTGGAGCAACCGAGGAGGACGCGGAGAATCGAGAGAGGTGGAGGGGCTTTGTTGGTGCGGCTAAATATCTACTTAGATATGTATGGCCATGGCAGTAAGTAAGTAAGTAAGTATTATACTGTGGAGTTATACATTATTGAATTTGTGTATATCTGAATATGTTGTAATTTCTGAGCCTATTGGATGTCATTTCTCATTTTTAGAAATTTCATAGCGATGGATAGGAAGATTTGTGACTTCTAATAAGTCACAAAAGCACATTAGAAGTCTGAAATACACAGTTAAATAAGTCTAAAATGATAGCAGGACATCCACTGACTACTTACGCAATTCCATAGCCATCACTGACTACAGGTCCAAAGGCACCCAAATGCACAACATCCGAGGATAGAGTCGATGTTGACAAAATGTTTCTGTTGATTTTTGTGAAAGCCGGATCTTCGAATAAGTCAACTTTCATCCCATTCTTTTTCGCAAGAGTATTTAGCGCAAACAGGTGTCTGTCAAAACCTTGGCCTGTAATAAAAATATTAATTCTATAAAAATCTGACACAAATCATCATTATTTAATTGATTCCTTGTACAAATTCCAACTTAAAAATTACTCAAGACTAAAAAATTCAAATATCAGTAAAACAGAACAGTAAATGATGAAGCTCACAACACTTTCGTCTGATCGTGATATTTTATTTGAAAAATGAACTCAACAAAAGAATAAAAATTGACAAGAAAAAACTACAGAGAATAAAATTAAAATGCATGTGAAGAATATTTACAATGAAGTTATGAGAAATGAAAAATAGACTTGGAATAGGAAAAAAATGCACATGGCCACAGTGGATAACACTAGCGTAATTTGCAAAAGATTAAATTCGTTATCATTTTTTTGTCGTTTTCTCAACGTCAGATAAGACGACCATAGTTTATATATATAACATAAATAAAATTCACAATGAACTGAAGACACAGCATAACGATACCTCAGAGAGGACATCGGATACCAAGGGATTTTAACATGGCCGTGAATTTTGATGATGTATGCCGCATAGCAGCTTCATGCGAGATTCAATGTGAACTTCATTGATTTAAAAATAATGAAGTATGCTTGAACCTGAATAAGCCAAGTATTCTTGAAATTTCCCTGAATTGTTTCGTACAACGCTTAAGAGGGCCAATTGTAGTAGTAGTCGGCCAAATTAGATTATGTGTCATAAGAACAATGTTATTTTTTGTAATCTTTTGAAACATAATATATAGCACCGTCATTTTTTTACATAAAATTACGATCGATGTGTCATTTGAAAGAGAATGTTATTCTTTAGGGGGTGGTCTTCTTCGAATTTTAAATATTCATTTTTGAAAAAAACAATAAAATTTAAAAATTACCCAATTTTGATATTTTATGAGGTTTTTCTAAAAGGAATGTTTAAAATTCAAAAAAGACCACCCCCTGAAGAATAATATTCTCTTTCAAACGACACCTCAAACGTTATTTTATTTTAAAAAATGACGGTGCTATATGTTTCAAAAGATTACAAAAAATAACATTGTTCTTATGGGACATAATCCTATAAGGCAGACTACTACTTCTTCTTTTTCTTTTCCCCTTCTGCCACTACAGCGTAGGGCAGACTACTACTGCCCCATCTTAAGATTTTTTTTTTGAAGTTTAATGTGAATTTAATTAAGAAATTTTTAATGATTGATGATGTTATCAAGTTTGTTTGATTTTATGTTGATATTCATAACTTTTATAAAGTGAGGTGTTGATTTTGTGAATGATATTATGTAATGTTGAAAATAAATTTAAATAGATTACCATACAAAAGTGCTAGATACCAGCAAATTAAACTGAGATTGTTAGTTTTCTAATGAACAATTTTGAATTTTAACATTTTGTACTGTATGTGTAATAAAGTATAAATGAAATGTATGAATGCAATGCACATACCCATGGCTGCATCCTTGACCAAATCAGAATGCACTTTCGAACACTCAGCGATCACTTTTCGAATTGTATCTAAATCAGACAGGTTCTTCTGTCTCAATAGATCACAGAATTTCTGGGGAAAAAATACAATTTTTATAATAAATTTCAACAACAATAACAATTAAAATTAACTTTCAACTACAAGTAGTATGCTGATATGATTGACCAGATCTATTGAATAGTTCATGTTTTGACATTGAACTTTCAAAGTTCAATTTGATTGTACATAATGCATCATGGAGTATGGAAAAGGAGAAGTATAAAAATGTTTGGTGATACCACTCTATATCTCTATATCATTCGTTTATATTTCAATTTTTCGAGTACAATCAAATAAATAAATATTTATAATTTATTTAAAGCAAGTTCAAAAATCGATAACATTTCTAGTTTTTAGCTCCTTCAAGCGGCTTATAAACGAGGAAAGTGAAGACGGAGAGTTACTGGCCAACAGTTAAGTAAAAACAAACCTGTTTGTTTTTATTTGTCACTCCACAGGTGAGTTGAAGATGCAAGTACAGGCTGCCAGTAACTTTCCGTCTCTACTTTTCCCGTTTATAAGCCGCTGTGCACATATAGCAGGATCCATTTAACTAGTCAGAAATCAGCTGTTTCGGTAATAATTAAACAGTGATTTCGACACAATATTCAAAAGGCTTGAAAGTCTTAAATACCTTTAAAGTCTTTAAAAGACCTTTTTAAAGAAGACCTTTCAAAGAATAACTTTTTAAAATACCTTTTCAATAATCTGCGAGATTCAGCATTTGTAGGTTAAGTATTGTACTGGTGGCCGAGTAAAACATATGTTTTCTGACAAGTTGAAAGGATTCTGATACAGCATATCATACGAGTCGTTCACGAAAACTTTAAACGATCACATGGAATTACACATCTCAGAAAATAAAACTGCAATACACCCCATTACATTGAGCAAGGGTGCATGATATTCTCAAATAAGTAATTGAAAATTTAAAAATTTGACAGGTGGAAGCAATAAATGAATTTTTTTCAATAACTTACTGACCACAGCTTCAATTGTGCAAGGCCTCATCGTTTCAGTGCGTCCATGCTTGAAGGCAGCCGTACTACACGACTCGTACGTCGCCACATGCTTTCTGGCCAACTTATCGTGAGCTAGCTGTGAACAACCAGAAATTATGGAATTAATGTTACTTGATAGCAGAGAAAAATGTAAACTCATATTGACATATACATGGTTAAGTGGCTCGCACAGTTAATTGCTGAGAACTGTATGTTCCTTCAATGAAGTAATGTATATGAAATTGAACCGATTGCTGAGAGGTTTTCAGGGAAACTATGAAGCTTTAATGCTGGCGTTGAGAAACGTTTTTAGAGAAACAATATTACCAATTTTAATTTCATTACTTGTTACCACAAATAAATTTATGTGAATTTATGGTGAATAGAGTGTTAACTGATTCAATTAAAAATATTATTATTGCAACTTGCAACGCTTGTGTATTCTTAAAACGTTATTGTAATTGCAATGTTATAAGGAATAAAATAAGAAATAAACTTAGTTCAGTGATTAATTCAATTTGAAGATGAACATTTTATTATTTCATTTAAGGGCTATACGTTTTACATTGAGTAATAGTCAAGTAATACTTTATTAATAAAGTAATTATTATTACCGTACTTTATTATCGATTACATGTTACAATGTAATATACTGTATCACATTTTGTAAAGTGAAATAGAACTTCAACCTAATGGAATTATAGGTTATACACGGCTAGGTGGAACTACCTTCGCACATTTATTAACGCACATTTCAATAAAAGAGACTCACCTGGAAAGCCAACTGCATTACACAATCTGGACTGATGCGATGAGTTTTGCACAGATTGCGACCAAATGTTTTGAACTCGTACAATCCAACGTCAAGCGAATTGGTGAACTTTTTGTACAGCTCTTTGGCATCCATAACATCTTTCTTAGTTCCTTCATCCAATTTGAAATCTGAAAGCAAAATAATAGATCGACTAAACTATGAGACTGGAATAAATTGGTGAATCCAATGAAATAACAATGAAAACCATCAACGATGAAAATGTATAATCCATTCACCATGAAGCAACTATGTTAATATAGTAGGCTGTAGTGAATGAAAAACATGATTTGAATATGGTGATAAGCTGTAATGAGTTTTAATAACAATAAGTTAACTAATTTTCAGTCCAGGAACAATAGAAAAGTGAAGAAGCTTAACACATTATATCAAATAGGTACACATATAAATAAAAATTTATCTGCTACATGAATTAAATTGAGAATATCTGGAGAGAATATTCTTCAAATTATTCAATAAATATACACTCATGTGTACAAGCCTAGAGCTCATGTGAACATCATCCACACAAAAAAAATGTTTAAAAAATTGTAAAAAGAGTTACCGAGTTTTTTAACATATCCATGAACATTCTGATCATCCGGTTTAGATTCGGGGCGGACAATAGGTTTCCTATTACTGTCCTTATGAATGTCCTGAAAATACCTCAGCACTGCTACTCCGTCTCCCCAGGAATGTTCAAAATTGATACCAGCATACTGAGGCCCGACTATCAGTGAGAACGATTTATCAAACCACCTGCGAAAAAATCAAGTCAAGTTGGTAATTTTTATTTTTATAGATTTTTCAAGATACATTCCATTCATTGTTTTTCAACCTAGTTTACAAAATAAGAAACTTTTAAAAATTCGAAAATAACGAAGTTAGCGAGAGGCATTTAGTAACAAAATTTGTTTCTGAGTAAAAATTGGTTTGTTTGTAAAATAAGCTTCATAACCTACATGTGTTAGCTACCGATTTTCATAAATTAGAGAAGGGATAGTTTTGGCCTCTTAGAACTTCAATCAAGTGACAATTTTACATTGCTGAATCAACAAAAATTTGTCCTTGCCCACAAATACAGATACGAGTAGTTCAAAGAATAACCCAAAAAATTAGAACTTCAATATGTTTTATAAGCACAATTTATCCATAAACCACAACTATACTACATTCCTCGCTCTGTATCGTATGCTCTTAAAACCAGAACATTCAGTGGTAGTCTGAAGAGTCACCCAAAGTCGGAATCAGCTTCACAATTCATTACTATGTATTCGACCAGGCCATTTATTGAAATGAGTTATTTCAGTAAGCTTGACAGTAATGTGATACAGAGCGTGCCATCCAAATTGGCGTCTCACTGGAGCATGCGCGTTGATCGCTTTTTCCCACTACAGTGCCTGCTGACTCGCGGTACAGTAAATTTCAAGAGTTCATTCAGCTGGCAAACTCAGCTTTATAGATAAAATTCATATTCGCTTCGGTTACCTAGCAGTACTATGATGTTATTTGCTTCAGTGACTGTACTAGCCTTAGCGGCTGGAGGGGAAGCGTGGTGGGAGAGATTATCCATCTCTCTCGCACAGCCTCCCCTAGACGCCAATTTGGATGGCACGCTCTGTAACTGAATTTCTTGTAAGGTCTTCGTCATACTTGAACTGTTAGTCAAATATAGTCACTTGTGTTCTGTTGTGAATGTAACCCCGGTCGTACACCGGAGCAATAAGCAATAGGCAACTAGCAACATATAAATCATTTGATTGTCTACTCTATACAAACCAATAGTTCAATGCACACCGAAACAGCTGCTTTAGGTGTGCATTGGACTATTTGTTTCTATAGAGTAGACGATCATATGATCCAAATGTTGCTTATTGCCTATTGCTTATTGCTCCGGTGTACGAGCCCACTAAACGTTCAAACACAAATATTATTGGAAAGGCGCAGTCGGTGGAATCAGCTGAGGGGACTACAGTATTCTATACAATAATACTTAGGATGAAGAAATACTAAGGTTAAAAAAATCTCTACAAAGAAGAGCGCAAACAAACCTGTTCGTTCCGTCTGAATGTAGAAATTCACGAACGACCGGCACATGATCTTCAGTAGTGGGCCCATCATCTAGGCACACAGCGAATAAGGCGCTATCAATTGCTTGCAACTGGTCACCGTTGCCTGTCTCCAACAGTCGTTGTCTGACGGCGGCCCATCGGTCTCGCTCCAGTGTGGTCAGCACGCCTAAAGGACTCTCTGACGGCTCGTTCTGCTCGAGAATGTGTTTGAAGCAGTTGTAGATCAGTGCGGGATCTACATAATTACCTGCAGATGGGGATAAAACAACATTGAAAATTTTAATGAGCATTATATCAATAGATTATTATTGGGAATAAGGCGAGGTGGAACCTACCCATAAGGGTCTCCCCACCGATAAAAAGCCATACGATAAATTTTTTTGGAAATAATCAAAATTCACTATCATTATTTATTATTATTATTATCGTGATTTCAATTATTATCATTAGGTACTGAATTATTGATGCGTTATCAATGCAAATATGCGAGATAACAAATATGAAATTGGACAATGACGTAGACACAGACTACCTATATAAAACTAGTCTGTGATGTAGACAACAAATTGACAAATAGATGACATATCGGCAAATAACCAATTGAAAGTTGCAAAGTGTTGCTTGAGGTGTTCAATCAGTACAGATAAATGCTTTGAAATGGGCTGAAGTTGCTTTTCAAGCACTCAAGATGAATCTAGAAAATCCTTTTGTTTAAACTTTTCAATGCTTGAATTGGGAAGGCTTTGTTTGCTCTGTATATGGGAAAACGCCAGATGGTGTTTTAAGAGGCATTTACTCAATTTACAATGGAATATTCTGTTCGTATGGCTTTTTATTGGTGTGGAGACCGTTACGGGTAGGTTCCACTTATTTTTGAATAGGTCCCATAATTTAAAATTAAATTCACCCTTTTTTAGAGGCATTTACTCAATTTCAAATGAAAATCACGCCCCGTAGAGGCATTTATTCTATTTCAAATTAAAATCACGATCCGTAGAGGCATTTACTGAATTTCAAATGGAGTCCAACCTCCTTGAACAATGAAAATAATTTGACATGACTGGATGTGAATGTTGGGTAAGGCTCATAAGAAAATAAAATGCATGCCATGAGAAAAAAATGTATTCAAGTTTAGCTATTACGATCTGATTGACAGTATTGGTTCAGAAACTTGAACGTATATAAATCAAAGGATGAGTGTAAATGAGAGCTTCTATAAGAGGATGCATAAATCAACGAATGTTCTATATTTTAGTAAAACATTTGTAAAAATGTATATGATTGATAAAACTTGATTCAACCTGAATGGTACAAATGAACATGATACAATTACATTGACATGAATCTATAATATTCTAAAATACAATACAACACATCATTAGTTGGCCTATTTATTTAGGTCAATATTCACACCAGAGATACACTCACCATAATTATCAATAATTTCAAAGGTATAAAAATGTCCTTTTCTCAATACGACAATGTGCTTCTTGGAGATATCTTGGTACAAGTAATCTTTTCCTTGACTAGGTATTCTTGTTGCGTTGAAAAGATTTTTGTACTGGGACATGTCCAATGGATAAGCCTGAAACATTTTTATTATTTAGGAATCCGATATTTTCTGAATGAACACTCAAACACTCACTTGAATGTACAAGCTACATACAATAATTGACAGTCTCCTCCTCAGAATTGAAAACTAACACAATGTGAACAGCTTTATGACCCACAATAGCAGTCAATTCCTTATCACACTCACATACCAAAACAATAAAAAACCCACAAAATGGCAACATCATTCAAAAATCTGAAATACAGAATTGCATACAGAAAAAATAATTCACTCAAAAACTTCTACAATCTCCTTCAACACGACAAAATAAGAAATAATAGATCTGAATTATACGGCAAAAAATGAAATGCAATGACTGTGATAAGTATAAAAAACATAAAGCCATCACACACCTCACTTCAAATTCAAAATTTGCTGAAGACATCATAAAACATTCACATTCTGACATAGAAAAAACTAGAAATCCTTCACCCCTTACGAAAAAACGTAAGCTCAGCACACTTATGAAATTTATAAATACAACGAGTTGTAACCTCACAATATTCTAAATGATCACATTTATTATAGATCACATCCACTTTTTGACAAAATCTTAGAAATTTTAAACATCCCTCTCACCAACCCAGAAGTACCTTCCTAGAACCTATATCCATACAGAAAACATGCATAAGTAGATAACTCATGGGATAGGGAACGCTGTCGATTTTCACTGTACGTTCAAGCCGTTAGGCCACGAAATTCCGTACGCTCAAGCTAGGGTGCTAGAGACATCGCCCTTCAAACACACATCCTCACCCGGTCGCTCACACGTAGTACCATTGAGATCTCAGAGATATCGCCACTATCCACTATCTATTTGCGTATGTTTTCTCTATGCTACAACCTACTCTAGTTCACTGTGCAACGTGTTCTGATGAAGCACTCCAACCATGAGAATTAGCTATAAACACAAATGAGAGTGCTATTTTCACTTTTCAAGTTATTCAAAGTTGGAAGGTAATGAGACATTGCAACCATACAGTTGATGTTAAATCATGATAATTAATTGAACGAAATTCCTAAGTAATGCCATATAATATTCTGAAGACTTTGCTATTTGCAAATATTGACAACAGATTAATAGCTAGTAAGGAAATTCGATGAACGCTACTGCACAAAAAACTTTCTCTAATGCCAGAATATTATATGGCATTACTTAGGAATTTCGTTCAATTAATAATTATCATTATTCAAAGTATCTAAAGTTATTTCAACACGTGGAAGAAAAGATGGTTCCACGAGTGAGAACCCATATCATATTTGGGGAAAGTCTTATGCACTCATTTAAAATGTGGATTTAGACCTAGCTCACTGGTGTCAGCAAAATAGTTTTCAGTTCATCAAGACTGTGCGATGAAGATGGAATTCTATCCTTCCTCCCTCCACGGTACCTTGTTTTCGCCACTAAATACGGTTGAACTAGTTTAAGATTTAATGGAGTTAAGGAAGAATCTTTCTAAACATCTGAGGGTATTCATAACAACAAAAAGACAGTAAGTATTCCTTAACATCTACTTGCAACGATTCAACTACTTCCTCGATCAACCCCCCTTGACAGTTGAATATGAGAGAGGATCAGCTGCGCCTTAACTTTTCAATTCAATTTGTAGTCAATCCTTGACCAGCTTTATGCTGGATAGATATCGTCAAAAATAAAAACTTTAAAAACAATCACATTCGTCGAGATGGCACTGACCAGCAGTGAGCTGTCTCAGAGCAAATTTACAAAATTATTAATCTCCTCCTCTCTTAACAAATAGAGTGGGATGGTCACTAATTTCTAAGCTTCAAATCTTTGTGCGTTGAGCTCTCGAACATAGTATGGGAGTCTGTTGCCCTTCGCCCTCAAAGGAAAAATAGAAGCAGCAATTAAATAAATTCAATCTCCTAGAGAGACAAAACCTAGGGATCGTGTACTGTACAGGCCTAAGCTTGTTGAGAACAAAATAGAATCTTTTATATACAATTGTTGCAGGGCTAAATCCATTTTAATGCAACAAAATCTCATACATTGAACATGACAAAAAATTACAGAAGAGTACATACAAATTGTTAAATAAGAATGGGAAAATAAGAGTGAAAAGAGTTCAAGAAATTATAATTTCAATTCATACAAATGGTTCAATTTTAGTTGACACAACATAGAAGTATCTATTCCTTTTACCATGATACTGAACTAAATCATGCACTAATAAATTTCATATTGTTTCTAGAGAAGAAGAGAAGAGAGTGAGAGAAAGAGAGAGCGACAGACAGAAGGAGAGAAGAGTGCCAACAAGACAGCAGGAGAGTGCAGTGCATGAATTGGAGCAGCGACACACAAACCAACCTTCATGAGGTAAGCTCCATACCAACTGATGGCAGAAGGCAGGGCACGAGTGAATTTCCTGAAGAATTCCGTGTCGCTCTTTTTCGGATTCAGATGGAACACTTCAGGCTCCAACAGATTTTCTCTCAACGATCTTAAAAACCTGTAATTTTCATTTCTTCCTATTAAATAACAGCACATAGTTTGTGATGTTACACTGCTGGACTCGTGGAAGAATACAGGGGAATAAAGTAGGGAGCCGACTGAAAGGATGAGATGGGAGAGACATGGAAATGTCGGGTTGAAGAAACAGAAAAAAAACAGGTTAAAAATTGTAAGCAATATTCTTATAGTACCTCTTATACTATAGTGCTCTTTATACTATAGTTCCTCCGTTGAGAATTGATTGCGGGCCAAGGTCTAGTAGCTTTTTTGATCATAATCAATTTTTTTATAGAAATAGATAATTTAAAAAGGCACCAGTTGAGTGTGTAATATGATATTTCTATTCTCGAAAAATCCACCTACATTTCCGAAGAAACTAAATTAGATAGGTTATTTACTACTGTAGAGTGGTGGACCTCTTAAAACTGAACTTTAAAGCCTACATCATGGCACCTACTTGGTGATAATTTCAATACCGCAACAAATTTATTAAAAGATAATGAATAGCCTAGGACCTGCATATTTCAGTAATTTATTTTTAATTGTCCGGAAAAAATTCATATTTCATGTGAGGTTGCCTGCAGGCTAAGAATGTACAGTATTGTACAAATTTAAATTTTAATATTTTAAGATGAGTAAGTAATTTGATATTTCCATTCTCAAAAATCCACCTATATTTCCATAATAATTTTAACCTTGTAAAATTTTATTACCTCTGAGATAAGCAAGATAAAGATGCCGTTTTATAAAGGATGAAGAATATAGGACTATAGATTATTATTAAAACGTCGATCATGTGTGTGAGAGATATTTTAATCATAAGTGGTAGTTCTGACTCACCTCACAGAAGATACCACAAGATTGGTGGCCCTTAAAAGTTGATCGTTGTATCGAGAATCTTCATTGTTAGTGAAAACTAGAAACGGATTATAGTTGATGGGTAGAGGGGATCTATCAGAGAGGTACATGTCAAACCATGGCTTTGATATGTAACTGGTGTGACTGTTTTTAGCATCTTGGTCCTTCAATTCTTTCTGCAGTCTGGCTCCATCATTCTTCTCGAAATCTCTTACAAAGCGCTCAGTTTTCGAGTACTCGTCGTCACTCAGAATCGGTCTTTGAGCTCTGAGGTAGCGGTTGCAGGTGTCGCTGAGTTTTGGCACTGGCAAACGAGGTAGTGATTTTTGAAAGTGAAAAGTTGGGACGATGCTTTTCTGTATGTACTGGTCATTGGCATCTGATGGCCTGGAAAGGAAAATTTTTGATTAATTAAAAACTACTCTAATTTACTAAGAATAAAAATATAGGGATAATCCTTAATATTGCAAATGTACAAGCACAGAAAAGGTAAATAACCAACTATTATCTGTAATATACCTTATACTATTACGGACATTTCTTAATATTTCCAATGTACAAACACAGAAAAGGTAATTTAACTTGACTTTTTCTGTAAATAAACTTGATAATCTCTGGAACAAAAATGATGGAAAATACTAGAAACTAGAGTATTCAGAAGTCTAGAAGACAAACTCTGCAGACAATTGGTTCTCAGGAGCAGACTGGTTAGTCTCCAATTCGATGAAATGAATCATATTGCTATAATAAAATAAGACGAGCCTGAGCAGCCTAGTGGGCGGAGCATTGCAAATTCAATCTATTAGAGCTGCACCGGTATGGATTCAATTCCCACTGCGTATGACATTTTTTATAAATCATTCTTCACCTCATTACACATTCACAAGTCATAGACTCAAGTTTGAGTAATATCAACAGCAAAAGTAAGAGTCTAACCTTTCTAATTAGTAGGATAAATATGTTTCAAGGAGTGTAATACAGCAGCTTTTAAGCCATCATGTAAGACCTAGCCTACTGTATGTTATAATATATGAGATACAAGTTTGAGTCCGACAAGTCAAGAAATATTCCCTCGCACAACTTGTGTGAGCTTCAACAACTCCTCAAACATTTTGTATGAAAAGAATTTGGTTTCTTACCCAACTTTATTAGAAGAATTGCGATAGCTCTGGCACGTAGTACAGCATAAGAGAGTCATCTGAAACATAGGTAACAAAAATCGGTAAGTTGCAATCATCTGAAACCATCATAATTTCTCAATATTAGGCTATTGTAGGCTGATTCAATTTTCAATTGTTTCACATAGGCTAGCTTACAGTAGATAAAGTAAATTTATTCGAAAAAAAATAAAGTTTTTTTCAATAATTGTGATCCGACAAATTTAATCCTTTGTCAGAATTTGAGAAAAATCATACAAAATATCAATTCATTATTCACATAATGTGAAACAGAAATATTGAAAAGCTTTCATGAATTAAATGTTTTTTTTTTTATGAATTCAATGACTATTGATTGAGCCAACCTGAAAATGAATCATAATATCACTTTTGGCACCAGTTAGGCTACTGCAACCAATGTAACAGGAACTTGGCTATCAATTCATTCTTCAAAATCTAGTCAAAAGATTGGCTCAGAATCCCGGCTCAACGCCAAATACAACTGTTGAAATACAACCTTTTAGTATAAGTACAGCCAATAATACAACCTTATGGTATATTATCACAATAAACTATAGAATCTATAAAAAATTAATTATAACATCTATAAATAGCTGACAATATGCTATCGTGAAATAATTAGGTAGACTACTACAAACCTTATTATGATTTTTATACGAGATCCTTAATGTGGACAACATTTTTGCTGCTCAAAGTATAGGAACGTAATTCTGCAACAAAGAAAAAATAAGAATAAGAAGTTGAATTCAAAGCTGATTTAATTACAAAAATGACCAGATCCTAAGTTATGTGAATTTGCGAAACTTTGCGAAAAAAAAACAGTTGAAAATTTCCATATTTAATAGTTACGGTAATGTATTGATTTATTTTTAAATAACTTACAGTAAGCCATGAAAAAAATCAATTAGATTAACTTGTTTTTTATATGATGAACAGACAATGAGCCTTGAAGAAGATTTAATTCTGAGAATAAACTGTCTAATCACTGATTCTGATTGTTGTCAATGCTGTAAGCAGTTACCGGTAATTAACTTATATCCTAGAGATATTTCGCATGAAATGTTGGATTACAGTGATTGTAGACATGCAGACCTACTTACTTACCTGGAGTTTGGTGGGAACTAAAATGACAATACATTTATCAACTTTTCTTTGGCTTAGAAAAGTTAGAACACTTTTAACTGAAGTAATATTAACTTTTTTGAAAGGTTACTGTATTTCTTTTATAACAAAAACCGTACCGTAACTTAAAATCATAACCTAAAATTTTGCATAAACTTATATTATAGTTTAGACCAACATTTTGGAAGAACAACAGAACTATCTTACTTGTGAATAGAATAGCGATGACGAAGCATATTAGACTATGCATTCCACTTGAATAGAGAAACAAACTAAACTTCTTATTTGAACAAAACCAGGTTATAAACTTGAGTCGACGTTTTGGAGAATCACAAGAGCTTACCTTTATTGAATAATGGACTAATACTGGAGCGGATAGGCGATATGGCCTAAAAATTGTCGTCAACATAGGCTAAAGCTAAAAAATTAATGAAAGATCAATATCTTCAATACGAAATTATTAATAGGTCGGCAGCGGCTACCATCAATAAAAAATTACTCTTCTTTCATAGTTGACATTCAGTGCTGACGACAACTGAATCAGCTGATGATAAAGGGGAGACCACTTCAACCCGAAAAACATCTACTCCGACAAAAACAACACAGCCGACAAGCTTTTCTTTGACACTTAAAGGTGGGTTTTCGTTACTGCGAAAAAGTGCTGCAACGGAGCCCGAAACAGCGTTGCCAGATGCAATTGATGAAAAATCCCAACTATTTATAGTGGGGATTTTTCATCAATTGCATCTGGCAACGCTGTTCCGGGCTCCGTTGCAACACTGCAATTTTCCTGACGACACGACGACGACATTCGCATTTCGTTCTGCGCATGCGTCACCAGCCCATGCTCTGATTGGTCCATGTCTATCTTTGTTTACAAATGATAGCTGTAGCTGTCGGCTATCAAGCTCTCAAAATTGCAATTATCGGTATGACTTGAAAAGGTTTGTATTATAATTCTATTTACTGATTATTATATTCATATTGTCGTACTAATATTATTAATATTAATTGACAATTGATTCCGAACAGCGAACATTCAAACTTCGTATCTAGTCACTTAACCTAGAAATTCGGCTGGTCAGAATTTCTAAAAGGATGGACCAATCAGAGCGCGGGCTGGTGACGCATGCGCAGAACGAAATGAGAATGTCGTCGTCGTGTCGTTGTCGTCAATGTGGGAATTGACCTTAAGGTGGGATTTCGTTACTGCGGCCTCGCAGCCGAACCCGACACGACCAGCCAAGATGGCGGACAAATTCGCAGTCTGGGCACCCCACTGCCTTTGAAGGCCATGTATACACCCCAGCGGGTGTATACATGGTGCAACAGATCTCGTTCAAAACTTATTCAGATATTGTAATTCGCCGGTTTGAAGCCCTTTAATATCTCATTACAGTATTGTTCAATTCGATGTTATCAATTTGATTTGATAACGGCCTTCGAAGGCAGTGGGGTGCCCAGACTGCGAATTTGTCCGCCATCTTGGCTGGTCGTGTCGGGATCGGCTGCGGAGCCGCAGTAACGAAATCCCACCTTAACTTCACAACAGCTTCGTCGACCCAACAAAGTGTTGTGAAGAATGTGGAGTTTTTTAGGACACTAGCGCTCACGTGAGAAAAAAATGAACAATTTATGATTTTTCCTAAGCTACTTTATTACTGAATTTAAAAAAGCAAAAAAGTCCTTCAACCCATCATAATTATTTATTTTAAAAGTATTCAAAATACAGTATTTCAGTAACTTTTAAAAACAAGGCTTGTAAATTTATTTTTAGGTACGGTAAATTCAATAGACATAAGAGAAAAGAAACAATGTTCAATATTCAATTTGATGATTTTATTAAGTGTCTTCGAGAGGAACGAGCGAATGAGAAGATAACATTATAAAAAATGTGACATTCAATGAATGTAGGCTAATTGAATGAGATATTATTTTTATGTTCAGCTATTTTTCTTCTGAGTCCAATATTCTTTGCTGCCGTTGGCTGAAAGTTCAAGCACAGAAAATCAACAGAAACTAGTGAGAAGATAAACAATAGGCTTATGTTGATTATAATGCTATCGATTTGATTAATACATTCATGAAAGACCTTTAAACTATTAAATAATAGATAGCAACTAAATATTTATGATATCTTCAGAATCCAATTGCATTCTACCTTAAAATCCTGTTCATATTACCTGCTAGTTCATTCCCGATAACACAGTTGGAGCCTGTTTCCAGCACAATTGCTCAATTTTTACAAGCTGGATCTAAGCTTGACAGTTAACAGCTAAAACAAAGCTTGATTCAAGCTTCAAAGTCACCACGTCACCAGCTGTTTACCAAGTTTGAGTCAAGTTTAATCATTCAGGGTTGGAGAACAGTTTTAAACACCTTTAGCATTTCCAGTTGGAGAACAGTTTTCAATATTTAATGGAAATAAAGCATATTTCCAGTTTTTATATTAAAGTTTTAGCACACTTTGAAAACTTATTATGATTAACTAGAGCTCTACAGCATTTTCCATTTCCAGTGATAATCACACTACTTGTTAATTCAGGTCCAATCAATTCAGCACACACTTAGTTTAAATCTTATAATGTGCTATCTGAAGGTGCGTTTAGACCATGTAACTTTGTTATAAAACATTTTTTATATAACAAGTTTTCTGCAACTTTTGTTACATATAACAACAGCTGACACTACACAAAAACTTGTATTCATTTTGATATACAACTTTCTTGTGAAACTTGTTATATAACCAAGTTACATAGTCTAAACGCACCTATAGACTCATTCTGTATACAAGGTAAGATTTTAATATTTCTGAATAGTGTCCTCTTTAACTCCTCTCTCATTAGAATACTTACTTCCAGGTATTTTACAAATCCAAATTATAAGAAATTTCCTTTACTTTTCAATCATTGCACTGCGTGGGGATCCGATGGCATAATAGGATCGGTACAATGCTTATAATGGTTTTAAGGGAAGCGGTTGGTCCCAGTGGCAAAGCCGAGTCTAAAGAGAGCGCCTGCCACTCCCGTTGTAACGGTGACCGGCTCATCTTAATACAAAAATTTATGAGCTTCAAAATTGCTTCCCGGTGGTTCGGAACCCACCTAAAGCTGTAGGTTTATTCATCTCTCATCATCATCCTTCCCATAACCCACGCACAAGCTTAGAGCTTATGTGGGCATCATCCCCCGCGAAAAAAATGCCTACGATAGGTAGGCTTCAGAAGCATTCAAAAGGCATGCTAGTGCATACCAGTGTCCTTTGGGCCTTGGCCAAAACTCAAGTTCTGTCATTAATAAGACACCTTTATCAAAACATCAAGCTAGTATGTTATTTCTTGAAATTCAATGACACTTCAAAGTCCTGTGGCTATATAGCCACAAAAACCCACAAGGAAAAAGATATTTTGCTGGAAACACCAACGACAACTTTTATTCTAAAAATTCATTAGCACACTATCAGGAGCGCCATTTCACCAACACTGTTGGTGGGGAGGGGGTATCGAATACCCCATAAAGCAGAGACAATTTGGGAGACCGGGGGTTCTCCCCCCAAAATTTTTTGAAACATTACATTTAAAAATGTAATTTTAAGCTTAATTTTGTCTATTTAAAGTCTTAATAGAATAATATTATTGACAGGCCCACTATTACAAATTATTTATCAGATCTTTGAAGGGGGGGGGCGTAGGCTCCCCTGCCCTCCCCAAATGAAGCCCCTGCACACTATCTATCCAAATGTGCTCGGAAATACTTTGATAATAATATATTAACTTCTATAAGAATTTCATTGACTGGATAGGTCAGAAAGTGCTTCTGAATTATCTGTTTTTAGAGATTTTGAGTTGATGTAGATATGATTGGTGCTTAATTGTGGGTTGATGGTGATATGCAAAGCATAGGACTTCAGCGGTCATTTCATTGGGCTTGAAGAACTGCTACAACTGTTACCGAACACTTGAGATAAGTTATTCGTGAACTGTAGCATCATTAATTTAGCATCGATTAAAGAAAATACAAGCCTGCTACATCTGGACCTGCCTACCGCCAAGTTATTTGAATAATTCTATACCTCACTTGACTCTGTTTTGTAACAGTCATTTTTTGAGGTTTGAGAATTTATTGAAATCGGCTGAAGGAATTACACTACAAACTGTACAATTAATAAATGTAAAAGTTAGTGTATGGAGTTTTGAAGACTGGATAAAGATTACTTTTCTTGAATAAGTAATAATTTTGGTCAATAATATCCATTTGATAATAAAATCAGGTTTACATTACTTTCCTAAACTTATTCCTAGTTGTTTCATTTTACCATGCAGTTATACAATATCACTAGTATTTTTATGATTTATAATCTATAATATTGTTTTTTTTAAAGATTGTTTGATTATGTTAACGTTCTCCATGAAGTATTTGAATAGCAATTTTGAAATAAAAAATTACAAACTTCTTAAGTTATCAATTTTCCTTGATTCTTCACTTGACTTGTACTAATTTTATTATTTCCTTACTTGAATTTTCATTTTCTAGAATATCATGGAGATGGAGTCAAAGATACAACTGGAACGTGTAAAACCGGTTTATATTTAAATTCAACAGAGATAAAATAAACAATTCAACTTCGAAGTCAATGAAACGCAGTAATCGATTTCAAGCACGGATTCAAATAGTACATACAGTATTACTGACTCAACAATTTTGATTTTTCCGCTGCTGTAATCGACTTGAATATAAAACTAGAAATTAAGACTGATAACAACTTATTAGTACAAAAAGATTACAATAATAACAATATTTCTACGACTATTATGATCGTTATCATTAATATCAAGCGAAATTAATTCCATGTGATGTTATATTCATGATGAAAACCTGTTAATTTTCTTCAAAATTTTTACAAGACTTACACATATTTAGACATTTTTACATCAATTTATCATCATTGCACTTCAATAACCGTTGCCGCTCTATAGTATTTGTTCACCTTCAAAGATTTTTTAGCAAATTCTGTGAAACTCATAACATCTACCGGTTTCAATCTATAACATACTAGAATCGACACAATTCATGTCAACACCTTAATATGGCTCTTTTTTGCAAGTACAAAATGTACGAAATACTATTATAAACATTAATGAAAATACAAATTTCACCATCGTCCTCCTTCTATACTCAAAGTGACTGTTCTTTTGAGAAATGCCCGTCACATAACTTCACTACCATCATCAAATCAAAACAACTTATCTGATAATAGAAATGCTGTTAAACAAACCGTGTTGATTCTATTTTATTGCAAAACTTTCCAACGTCGATCCATTCAGCAGATTTATCATGTAAAATACAAATAACTGGTAACTTAGACAGTCGATGACTTACGGATTCTTTCGACGCAGTCTCGATTTTTCGCAAGCCATTGAGCTTGAATTACACTTTCCATTTGCAAAATAGTGGCGATTGTTGGGTGACAAGTGCTGCTAGAAACAATGTGGTCCGATAGAAACAGTCCTGGATGCACGGACATTAGCAGTGTAGGACTAGTGTCAATGGTTGTGAGTTCACAAGAGCACCACAGTGGTCGAGGTGATTACGGCGCTCTCAGTCGTTCTCGTCAAAAGAAGGTCGTCCCGAACGAGCGAGATCGAACACAGAAGCACAGTAGGATCGGCACACACCAGACATCTCCACTCCCCCAGCCACTATCGGTGGAATTATCATGATGATTGTATCGGATTGTTTTTGCAATTATTATTATAACAATTTCATTACGCGATGACGATTCGCTGCTCAGTCTCCAGGATGCTCAGGACAGGATCTGTTCACCTCAAACCACCTGTCAATGCAACTGAAACAAACAACACACAGTTAGGTGGGTACTATCAATGGCTACAATGAAATTACAAAACGAATAAGAAGTAATTAGGACTCTACACACAGGCTCCAGGATGACCGAGTGAAGAACATTCAATGGTTGTAAAATGTTTTATGTTATGGCAGGTTTTATGCCATTACATATTTAACTACCATTACCATTTTGAATTGGTTAAGGCATTATTTTCTATTAAATTACTTTTTTCCACGTCGACGTACAAGTTTACTTTTGCCGACGTTCAGCACAAAGTTGTACAGTGAATCTTTTGTTTCAATATTCAATGTTGTAAATAACATTAAGATGGAATATTGTGATTTTTTGAGCAATAAATGATTTGATTTAAAATAAGTTGCTGTATATTTGTGAAATGGAAGTATAGATTTTCATGGTTATTGTAATAGCCTATAGATTTTCAATGTTCCAGTTTTTCAAATGTGATAATTAGAGAAACGAATACCCAATGAAAGCTACATAGATACATCTGAAGACTTCTGCTATAGCAAATATTGACAACAGAACTAAATAGCAAGAGGATATACCACTGTACAAAAAGTTGGGCCCGGACAGGGAATCGAAGCCCGCACCCCTTAATTGCAAGTCGAGTGACTTGAAAATCCACTTGTCCACCAGACACCTTCCTTACAACAGCTCTCAATTGTGATGTTAGCAAAGCTGGCTAGATATTAAAGATGGAAGAAATTATCAAGGTGAGTGAAGACTTGTGCGCCGCGCTGCTCGTGAACATGAATTGTTCATTGCAACGGGTCACTACATTCTGTACGACAATCCCCTTGTACGAAACTACCACCTGTACGAAACTTTTAATATTTAGAAAATCACGTTCTACCCCTTGTACGACAAACCATTTGTACGACTTCAACAATTACAAAATCGTTCAACCTCAAAAACCACTTGTACGACTATCCCCTTGTACGAACTACCCCCTGTACGAATCTTTTTGAAATTGAGAAAACTACGTTTTACCCCTTGTACGACAAACCACTTGTACGACTCCAACAATTACAAAAACGTTCAACCTTAGAAACCCCTTGTACGACTCCACCCCTTGTACGAAACTACCCTCTGTACGAAAACACTGTGCTGCATTCTAGCGGCATAGATTATGAAGTTTGTGACACCGAAAAATATCAAGACCTCCTTGATCAAGACCGACCTGCTACTGCTGACATTGTGGAATTCTGTACTACAGCTTAGCTTAGCGCTATTTTTAAAAAACTTTGTTCAAAAGATTGGTTCTGATTTGTTGTGTTGAGCTGATACTTCAGAGTCATTAAATCATTGATGTCCTTTGTGCTACCACCAGATGGATAATTTAGCTCAGTGGCTACTGCTATCCCCAGTGAAATATTTAGCTCAATGATGTAAAATACACGGAAAATCCGCGACTTCACCAAAGTCCTTCTTAAAAGCAGCGGATCAACAGGGGCGGATTAAGGTCTGTGTTTTTGGGGGGGGCGGTTTAGGAAGGTCAGTTCGGGGGGGTCTGGGGGGGATGGAATACCCCCAGGTATGGGAGGGGGGTCCAGGGGGCCTCCCCCGGGAAACTTTTGGGAGGGGGGTCCGGGGGGCCTCCCCGGGAAAATTTTGAACAATTAAGAGTGAAAAACCGAAAATCTAGGCTCTAAAACTACAATGTTTTTCTTACATAAATACTAAAATCATGGGATATTTTTTTCAAAATTATGTATTTTTCCAGTGTAAATCACAACAAGTTAACATGAGATGAGCAAATTTAAAAATGAAAACACGCACACTGATGAAAAGTATGTAACAACCTGTCAACCTCAATACAAAACCTCAGTATGAAACAAACAGTCTCAATAGTCCATCTGGATACATTGAGATTTGAAGCCAACTTATGGATTCGAAATAATATGTTAATACTGTAATTTCATGGTACTCAGCATTTATGGATAGAGGTTTTTTACCAAAAGACCCTCTTATGTATGGGAGCCTACCATACTACCAACGAGCATCAGATAATAAAAGGAAGGAACGGCATCTGAACTTGAATTGAAGAGGTTTTTAATATTAGTGAGTCCCTGCTCATTGGTACTTATTTTCGTGATCAAGAAGACAGTAATATTGCAACTGCAATTAGAATATTTTAGGAGCTATTGTTTAAAGTTGAACCATCAATAATTGGACTATAAATAAATTTGAACTATCAATATTAATAGATAATAGATAATTGTTTTCCAGCAAAAATTTGTTTTTGTTTCATTTATATTGACACTGTTCGTGTCGTATCATACAATGCTAAATAAATATTTTTGATTTGAGAATAAATATTGTATGAATATTTAAAATTTGGATGGCTTGGCACCGCTGCTCTATTATATTTGAGCCAAATCCACGGCTTGCATGTACCAAAAAACCTTGGACCGGCACTGCCGACGTTGAGCAGAAGCAATGCTTTCTACGTTCCTTTTTAAAATATAACCATTTAAATCCTCATTTTTGTTACAAAATAATACTAACGTATCTCTACTCTAATAATTGACCGAACGAAGAGAGATGACTGAGCGAAGCTCAGTCATCTACGAAGTGATGTCTAGTTTCAAGTCGATCAGCTTTCGTCTGTTTGTTTCTTCGTTTATTTGTTTGTTTGTTTGTAATGCATTTACGGCTAAACGCATTGACAGATTTCAATAAGATTTGGCAGGAATGTTCATTTTGAGACTGCGCAACGATGTATATGTAAGGTTTTTTTTAATTTTGCATTTTGAGGGAATTTTGCAATAGAAGGGAAAGAGAATGGCTGTATGGAATATAGCTATATATGAATGGCTGTATGGAATATACAATAGCTATATGGAACACGTGATAGGATTTATTTTGAATTGAATAAATGACTATAAGTTGAAAGTGGAAGTTGAAAGTTGCACGATCATGGAGGACAACAAAGGATCCCATGCAATCTTATTATGATGAGATAAAGACTATAAGTTGAAAGTTGCACGAGCATGCGTGCGTTAACAGATGATTTTTCAAAAATGATTATTAACAGTGATCTGTTTGAAGAAACATTTTTATAAAATATGATGATGGAATGTGTCTATGCACATGTCAAAAAACCATTCACAATATTTCATCCAATCCTCATGGGTTTCAATATTCATTGTTAATATTAAGAGTGAGAATAATCCTGCTTCAAAGTTTATTCGACCTACCTCTGGTTGTGGAACTGGTGATGTTTTTAAGGTTTTAAAGCATAAAGTTTCAAACGTGTGAATTTTCATAACCTTATAAAATTAAGTGATTGGTTTGAGTTTAAATTTTTTTGTATAATTCAATATTTAATTTGAAATGTGCTTTTGTGAGTATCGTATTAGTGCTGTTAATCTATGAATTGAAAAAAATTTATTTTGAAGATTTTTTGGGACTTATAAGTTGAAAATTCAGTGTTGGACTTAACCTATAATGTTTTCCATATTTTCCATTAGGGAAAACTGGATAATTCGGCAAGGTGGAACACCCGAAAGGGTCTCTCCGCCAAAAAAGTCATAAGCTTAATAATAATAATTGGTTTGAGTTCGCGGGGTCAGAATATAAACATCGTCATATTATGGAATGATCATCAGCTGGATCAGGATAAGATTTTTTCGCTGCAGTCAGAGGGGCGCCGCAAAAGCGGCGGCTTGTGGAACGTCGCGTATCTTTAAAAAATAAATAACTAAAAAATAAAATAAATAAATGATAAAAAAAGAAATGAAAATTAAAAAAAAATAAAAATATAGAATATAAAAAGTAAATAAAAATGTAAAAAATTAAAAAAATTAAATTAAATGTACAATTAAATTACTTGTACATATATCGTATTTTGGGGGGGCACCTGACAACATCTCTGTCAACGATACAGTTGACAGGGCCAATTCTGTACACATGGACAAGAAAACCGCTAATTTATGGGTAAACGCATTGACAGCTGATTTCAGCTAGCATGGCTTTTTCGTGAGGTCTACTGTTCACAGAACTACTAGTAATAAAACTACTGAAACTATAATCCTATACATATTGGTTTTTGATAAGTAATTGGACAGCAAAATTTTCTATCTCTGTAGCGGACGGGGGGGGGCGGTCGCCCCCCCCCGCCCCCCTCTTAATCCGCCCCTGATTATTAGGCAAACCAAGTGGCCAGTGCCTTCATGACTATTGTGGTTTTATGCTTTTCACTGGAAGACAGTCAAGTGTAGAGAGTAAGAAATGCCTGGGACAATTATACAGCTTTGCTGCTAGATTGCAGCACAGTGTTTTCGTACAGGGGGTTGGTCGTACAGGGGGTGGAGTCGTACAAGTGGTTTCTGAGGTTGAACGAATTTGTAATTGTTGGATTCGTACAAGTGGTTTGTCGTACAAGGGGTAAAACGTAGTTTTCTAAATCTCAAAAAGAGTCGTACAGGGGGTAGTTCGTACAAGGGGATAGTCGTACAAGTGGTTTTTGAGGTTGAACGATTTTGTAATTGTTGAAGTCGTACAAATGGTTTGTCGTACAAGGGGTAAAACGTGATTTTCTAAATATTAAATTTTTCGTACAGGTGTTAGTTTCGTACAAGGGGAAAGTCGTACAAGTTGTGGCCCCCCATTGCAACATGAATTGTTGCATTGTTGCGGTGCTCCGCCCGCACCGTTCAAGCTATATCCCGACACAGCGCGCAAGTCTATACACACCTTACGATATTGCGGTGAACCAACTGTTGTGAATACATAATAATTAGAGGAACGAATTTCCATGTAGATAATTATTTTTGACACATAAAATTCTCACAGTCCTTAGTCTGTACATTTATCATGTGGAGGTTTATTCACCAACACAACACAAGGCCACAGAGAAGGAAGAATTCCTTTCTTCTGTGATAAGGCTCATAAATGCAATCGAAACTGAACAGCACAGGACAAATTTTTATGAATTGGATCCCAAATAAATTGAAAAGGGGGTTTCAATGCCTTACCTGAGAATATAAGGAATTCTCGGTCACTTGAGTCATTCAGGAATAAGGTGAAGGAATGGTTACATGCTAAACTGCTGTATAATTATCACAGCCCCTTTTATAGTCCGTGCAAACCTTAGTTTGCAGTATTACGTTTATGGGGCGCAGTGTTGCCGGATTGCACAGTAGCCAGCAAAGCTAACTCGGAGGAGTAAGTGTATTCAAAACTTGACATTCTATGCAATCGGCTCCAATGACTGGAGTACCAAATTTTGCCGCTAGGTAGCGTTAGTCAAGCCTGCACTGACATTCTGATAGGGATTTTATTAAAACTAAGACAGTCGTTCTGGACTAAACCATGATTATTATTTTTTGTTCTTTTGATTGATTGTTTGCTCCTTGATCCATAGCTCACGGTATTTCAATCATATTGTAAAGCACAAATAAATTTATTGATATCTTAATAATTCATTTATTTATTGTTTCATGTCAAAATTATTTAGAAGCAACAGATATTAAATTTTATCCATTTTGCTGCATCATTTTATCCATTTTTATTACAGAGGGGGAAATTTAATAAAAAATCTAAAAAGTCAATGAGCTCCAAAACACTCTGATGTCAATTTCACAATTTTCCCAACATTCAGTTCCGAATTTTGTTTTTTTGAAAAATTCAAAAGCGTTCACTATCATTTGCCGTTGTCCACTATTAAGTTTCTTTCCACGCTTTTTTCCATTTCTTCAACTTGCTAATACCCTACTGCCTATGATAAAAAATTCTTCACTATCTATATTATATACTCACTATTGTACAATCTAACTCATGACCTAATGACCTTTTAAAAATTATTCATACTATAATAGTTAAAACATATAAATAGGTAATTAGTGTGCTAATTTTTTCTCATTCATGTAGTTTTGATAGAATAAGAAATGTAAACAAAACAAGAGAGAGAGCAGAAGTAATATTAAAGAGAAGAGAGAGAGTGAGGAGTAATGAATAAAATAATAAGCAAAACATGGCAACAGCGCTTCCATATCCCCATAAGAAATAGCATTGCCATTTAAACGCTTACTGCAAACTAAGGTTTGCACAGACTATAGGGTCTATTGCATCAGGTCAAACTCTCAGGATTTATCATTAAATGTTAACAATTTAATGTTTTTAGTTAGTTAGCGGCTTCCTTTTAAAATTCTCTTATAAAATTTATTGGTATGGTAGTCTAGATTATTATATTGTGTAATGTTATTTTAGGTGCTTGCTCTATTAAGATATGTTGTATATTTCATGATGTATTTGTTGTCCTTTTCTGTTGTTTTGTATGACAATATTGTCAATTTGATATAAATTGTAACAATCATGACAAATAAAGAAATTGAATTGAATACCCAATTTTTCTTCATTGATAAATTTTGAACAGTCTACAACTTCACACAAATTGAACATAATAATTAGAAATAAGGAAATGCAAAAATGCACAGGAAGCGTAGAGTATAATTTTGAATATTCATTATTCAATTATTGATTTACAATAATAAAAGAAATCTATTACGACAGGACACTACTCTTTTTTTTAAATTGGCTATAGTTTTAAATATAGGCTCAATGTGTTCAAATATAACTTTCAGAGGCGTCATCTAAGCACAGAGAGATCATTAAAACGATGACGAATATCAAGACGTCTATAAAGAGCTCCGAGATTCCAGTTTCATAACAATATTCATATTTTTATTAAATCTCATTGATGTAAGAGACAATAAATCTTAGTCTGAAACCTACAACAATGTTTCTAAAATACATTTATGACGTTCGATAATAATTTATACTGACGTTTACCGAATATAATTCAAGAGCATATTTTTTTAAAATTTAGAGATCCTATAATACAAAAATAGGCGTAAGCACACCAGACATAAACATACTCAATTACAAAGTACGCCGTGTTGTTCTCATCTAGTGTGAGCACAACTTTTTAAAAGATTTTTAAATTTTGATGAAACAGTTCCCAGGTATATAAAATACAGATTCAAGGTACAGGTATCATTTGATAATAGAAAATTGCACAGAGCAGTTCTGCCCTAGCCCCAGTTGAACCAACAAAGGGTGGCTTATGACATAGGGACAAAACTAGTGACATAAGCATAATTTCTGTTCTACTGCCATTGAATATATACCTTATATAGGATATATATTATATATTCCCCTATAATAATACTATAATAATAGGGTATAATATATACCCTATATAGGATATATATTCAATGCTACTACTCATCGCCCATCGCTGAGTTTGCATTATCATAAAACCCTAACTGTACCAAGGTGAAGTAAAACCCGGCTAATTCAGGGCAGTTTTAAAACTCTATTCCCTTTGCACTACCTGCACCTGTGATGTTCATTCCGAGTTCTATGAATGCTCTCCCAATAGATATGCAATGCTAGAACACGGAATAAATACCAAAGAGTGAAAATGTAAGCATCAGTGAAAGACTAAAACAGCCTCAAGATAAACTACTGTTCCATTTAACCGGTTTGACTGTTAACACTTTTAGTGTGTAACACTTATGAAAAACTGAGAAAATGACAGTGTTCCAACTTTTTCAAATTGGTAAATCGTATAGGCCTATTGGTTACACATTCAAAATTCACTTTGGGCCGGATCATGAGCTCGGGATTTAGCCAAGTCCTAGACTAAAACGGGTGGCCACCGTATCATCGGCAAACGTTAGCCTCGACACTATGTACTAATAACCTGTCGAGACAAACGTTTGTCTATGGTAGCCACCCATTTTAGTCTAGGACTTGGCTAAATCCCGAGCTCATGAACCGGCCCTTAGATTCTGTTCCATTCCCAGTCTTACTGATATGATACCACAGTTTCCTGAGTGCTGGATGTTTATAAAAATACCTTTTGTGATAGATGCAGAGACAAGGAAGCCTGGCAATGGTATCTCCTTGCAGTAGCTCTTCCAAGCAGATAACACACTCTCCTTTATCATCCGTCAGAACATCCTCTGCAAAATAGAGAGATAGAATTAAAAATTTATTGAGAAAACTATTTCAGATCGTCCTTTTCAAAAATTATTGGAATCTTATTTGAAATCTCTTTACACTTGAGAATATTCTTAGTAATTTTCACATTTATAAATGGAAATGTATTCATTTGTTGTAGAATTCACATATGAAATGCTTACTATTACAATGAATATTCCTGTTCATTCCATACTTCTGTGGAATTACAGAAATTTAGAAAAAAAATTGACTGGTTGAACATGAGTCAATAGATCTATTTTTCAAGCTCAATTTTTTGAATGGAACATAATCTCACTACAAGCTTCAAGCTGGAATTAAATCTACAATAAATTAATGACAGTATGTTAGTAGGCCTAATAATATGATCTTATTAGTTTGCACATAAATCTTGAATTTGAATTATAGAAATAATCTAATGCAAATAAAATGTCAATATCTATATTAATAAAAGAGAGTTGGTGTCTGTACGCTCGCTTATACGCTATACGAAGTTCGCCGGGACAGCTAGTAGTGTAATATTTTTCATATTATTTCGGTAAAACGTGATACTGTATTGGTAATGTTTTATTATTAATAGTCAATTTGCATACAATTAATAGTAGCCTAACTGACATACTAATTATTACTGCTACAGTACTGTTACTTTTATTCGTGATATCAATTTACTGACAAGTAATAGAAAGATGATTTTCAAAATCGATGGTACATTTCCTAAAGACCACTTTAATTCTTCATTACTCTTTTTGTTCACAGAGGTATCCTTCCATGATGAAGATAAAATCAATAACGCATTCCAAGATTTCAAATCTTCTATCTAGATAGAGAATAAAACTATCATAGTGAACATCTTACGAAAGTTTTTCATGCTGCACTAGCACTACTAATACAAACTACTTGACAGTTTCATTTTCAAAACTATATTTTGAAGAATTGTAAGAATGTGAGTGAATGTAACAAACCATTATAAATCAGTCTGGGTTTTGTTAGGCACATCACTAGGTGACACTCAATGTCATCAGGCAGCACGAATTTGGAGCACACTGGACATTTTATACCTGAAAAAAAAATAGAATAACTAGAGAATTTCCATTTTGCCTCAATATATTATGAAAAAAATCTTACGTAATAACTTTTTACAAAATCAGGAAAAAAATATCACGGAGACTGTTCAATCATTGATGAGCTGAATGATGGAAAGAACAATACCATGAATGCTTGTAAAAATTTGTATGAATACCATAAAATGAGTTCAAACAGAAATAACATCATATTAATGTTTCCAACCATTACAAAATATCACTTAAATGAAAATAGCTGTTCAACTTCATGAAGACCTCTAACACAGTGTCTGGTGAGACGTTGTGATAAGTAAACATAATGAGAACACTGAGATGCAGTCAAATTTGAATTTGAAATATCAATAAACTCTACAACCTTTAGTACACTGAAGATGGCACAATGGTGTTGAACCATGCTTGTCATTTTATTTAATAAACAAGTGATATTTGACTTCATCTTAGTGTTTTCATTGATGAAGACCATTCGAATAAGAATAGCAGGTTATCGCGATTACTGATCAATTCCAAACAAATATTCATACTCCGTTGTGGAATGAGCAATGAATATTCCAAGTAGAGTGTAGCCGTTCGTTCAACTCTATTGAATAGATGAGGAGCTGCGTGCATCGTAGCAAAGTGCATGAATTATAAATGGCAATCAATTTATAGAGTAACTAATGACTGATGATTTGAGCTGGAAGATATTATTTGAATATTTGATGAACAAGATCATGAAAATCTTCCACAGTACATTACACTCCAGTTATTGCAAATATAGTTTTGAATAAAATCAATATTTCAAGTGCAGAAAAGACAAAAAAAACTTTAATCCGAAAATTATGTTAAAATAAATTATTGAAATAATTCTGAACCAAAGGAAGAATCCTTTTCTTTTCAATGTGACATGATTAAAAAAAATTGTTTTCAAATTTCTGCTGTTTCTTGATAATATTGTTTTTTACTAAAGAATAAAATGTAAAGAGTATTAAAAGCTTGTGCCTAAAAAGGAACAAACATTTCCAATCATATATGTTATTATACAGTCTCTGTGGTTGAGGTAACTCACAGCACAATTAAAAACTCTAATACATAACAATTATAAAACCATTCAAGAAAATACAGAGAACTCACAATAAATCATCATTCATAAAATTTTAATCAAATCAATTTACAAAGAAAATAAATGGAAATATTCAACTAGCCCAAGTTCTATAGTTGAGTCTCTTTTGTAAGTTCTTTCAAGAAGACGGCTTCTATAAAAGCAAGAATGTATGCCAGCGAGATCCCGTATTAATTATTGTTATGTTACTTTTTATTATTGACTATTTATAAAAAATTAATTTTGGCAAAATTCATCGATTATTTTTCAATCTACTTTTGTACCTTATGTAAAACAACATGATACTACCATTCATTAAATTATTGTAAACTGTAAAATACAGTCCTTAAATGAAAGAATTCAATCCTGGAACCTTTACACCAGTTTTGTTGTTTATGATGATGATAAATTACATACCTTTCGAAAATTTTATTATTTGATAACGATCATTATTATATTCGATAACTTCAGTGAAATGAATATTACATTTTGTTTGTGATGATAATAAATTACATACCTTTCGAAAATTTTATTATTTGATCACGATCATTATCATATTCGATAACTTCAGTGAAATGAATAAAATATTACATAACATTTAATGTAATATTACATTAAATGATCAATGTTACATTTGAGCCCAATTAATGAGAAGCTCTGAAAATGAGCCGACTACCGGTCAAGCCAATAAGATTAATGTCCTGACCATAGATTTTCTCAAGGGCTACAATTCATTCATTAAATTTTCAATTCATTTTAATGGATTTTGATAATGGATAAACAAAGTGAAAAGTTCGTACCATAGAGGACTCGCCTAAGCCTGACGCCGGAGATGTCACGTGGCTCTGGCTCGTCAGGCACACAATTGCCAATTATGATGCCCATTGCGTCAGTCTACAAGTCAGTGCTTACTGCCACTTCATGTCACCGGCGGTAAAATTCGGCCATAAGAGAACTGCAAACTGGTGCTAGTGCTAGGCATATGTCCTCATCTGCTTGCTGCTGCTCATCACAGTCTAACTTCATCACGAACAAAGTAATTGTCTGCTCACCAACATTGCACCTTACTTCAGACATCCACATCACTTGCACTAGTTACGCATTTTGGTAACAGAACCACGCCAATTTCCCTGAATTTTTATAATTGATCACTCGACTGAAGCACTATTTGATACAATGTGTCTCCTTCACTGTCAGAATCATTCATGCTTTATGTACAAAAAATTCCAAAAGAGTCTTATAATATTGTCGAATTAAAGGCTACTGAATTTTATGGAATCAAATTCAGATCGATATCCTATCCTGAATGAGGGTAAAGTGTAAGAGAGGGTCGACTGCGCCCTAACTTCGCTCTCCTAGTCAAACAAATAGAAGCAGTCTATCTATCCTATAAGATCGATAATCCTATCCTATAATCATATAGAAAAGATTGTTTTTTGTTCAATCTAAAACCACACAAAACAAAATTGACAAGTTTTAATTTCCTTAAAACTGAAAACTCAATTGAAATGTATAAGTACTTGTTTGTAAGAATCACTCATAAAATTTGAAGAGCTCATAGACCTAGATAAAGATTTGAAATGTATTGTCAATCTCAGCATCGCCTTCCTGATTTTTTAAATCAAGTGGTTCTCTATATCAGTATCTGCGGTTGTTTGTCATATTCTTGAGATATTTTCCCTAATTCTACGGAAATGATGGGGATATTCTTTTAAGCAGAAATAATTATCTAACAATGACCGAAATTACTGTCAAAACAAGACGGTTATAATCACTGTTGTTGAATAGAAAATACTTTAATAGTCTGAAATTATTCCGATGCTGATATATTTTTTGATAAACTAATTGAATTTAGAAACAGGTGTCGCAGCTTAAATTATTTATTTTCCCAAACAATTTACTGAAAACAAGCTCTTTCTACAGTGGGAATTCCAATATTTCCGATATTTCTGATAATTAATTGCATCAATTTGCATGTCGCCTTCATTTTTTGTAAAATATTGAGGAGGAAAACGTTTAATCTCACGTAAGTTTCAGAGAAAGTTGATAAAAAGTTTTTTGAATGTGTTATTGATGTTTGTTAGGAATGTTCAGCCTAATTTATATTACTGTATTACCTTATACTTCAAGATAGGTTCAAGTATAAATTCAGAGATAATTAAGCATTGAACCCCATCTTTTGAACTCATATCAGCTTCTAATTAATAAAACAATGCTGTACCTACTGTAATCCTAGAAGATTACTATGTATACGAAACTACTGGCAACAGATTTGATTGCAAATGAAATGTTATTGTTTTTCAATACGAATCCTCACATTACAATAGAATTGAGGATGGTTGGGTTCGAAAAAAATAGGTATGATTCTAGGTGATAAAATTGGTAGAACGAACTTCACTAGTAACCGACATAATAATTTAATTTGTCATGTATCAGATTTAACTAGTGAAACCTCAAATCAGATCATTAAAATACAATTGAGAATTGTTGTTTACCAAAAAAAATTATATAACCCTAGCTGATAAGATTGATAAAGGAAAACTTTTGATGTCACGTTTCTAATTCATGAGTTAGACCTCACATTGCAGAAAATTGAACACACTTGATGGTTTTCAAGTTGTCGAAAACACTAGGAATAATCGTAGGTGATAAGATTGGTAAAAGTAACTTTTAATTGCATTTGTTACGTTTCTAATTAATTAGTGAGACCTCACATCAGAACATTGCAATACACTTGAGGGTTGATGAGTTGTCGAAAAATTTTGTATAATTCTAGGCGAGGGAAACTTCACTTATTACACCTGCTTTCCGATCACAACCCTCACTTCAGTCCATTACACTCGAGGGTCGTTGCGTGGGAATGTCAAGGACACGACTGCCAAACTGCGCAGCTCAAAGGGGACTAAGCAACACTAGAGTAGGAAACACAGCAAGTACGGAATCTACGATACGATAAAATGCTGTAGAAACGTTTCAAGTTGAATTATAAGATACTGTAGTTCATCGCGCTTGTAATAGCGGCGACTAGGTAAGAGGCTCGCGACACGGTACCGGGCCGGCCGGGAGATGCTTCTAGCGGTGCAGAGTGGTGCAGGAAACCAGAGAAGCGCGATGAGCCCCAATCGACCGGCGCATGCGCGGTGCACACCAAACTGCCTCCTCGCTCGCACCTGTTGTAGCAGCGCCAGCGCCGCCTAGCACCCACCAGTCACCACCCCCTCCCGCAACAAACAAACCCCACTCAATTTATCCCCCGTTTATATCTGCTCTCTCGCCACCCATTGATGCTCCTAAATTTGTAAGATTTCAGCAGCAAGTTAACGTCAGCTCACAGAATCAATTCCCGACTGCACTTCATCTTTCATGACCTGATTGATCAATTCCACCCTATGATACTCAGCAGCAAGTTAGCATCTCTACCCTACAAGATAACAATTTCATCCTGTGTTACTCCTAAATTTGTAATATTTCAACAGCAAGTAATTTGAGCTAATGTTTCATCAGCTCACAGATGTTGCAGAATCAATTCCCGACTGCACTGGATATTTCATGACCTGATTGATCAATTGCACCCTATGATAATAGCAACAAGTTAACATCTTTAGCAAGTGGAAATCTACAAGAAAACAATTCTTTCCAATGACACTCCTGAAATTTCGAGATTTCGGCAGCAACTTGACATCTCACAGATGCTACAGAATGAATCACCGACTGCACTGGACCAATGTATGCTCCTTAATTCATAGTATGTTAGCAACAAGTTGAAATCATTCTCACAGATGATCCAGAATCGATTCCTAATATTGCACTGGATCTGGAACCTACGACCTTTCCCACATTGTAATGTATATTGCCAATAAATGAATAAATAAAAAAATGATGTAGAATCAATCCAATTTCAGGCTGCACAGCATCTCTCATGACACGATTGATTTTCAATTCCACTACTACTTTTCCTGGAGAGATTCAAGTTGTTTAATGTTTTTGACAATTGTCAAACATTAAGAATTGAGATATTCGATATTGAGGTTTATTCGTAATTAACTCATACATTAAATTCAATTGACGGAAATTATTGCAACCAAAAACAATAGCATACTATAAAATAGATGGACTAGGATGGCTGTTGAATAATTCACGTGGGCTGTGTGACTGTGGCTCTGTAACTCAGCATTGAGTCATGACAAAATAACACAAGTTATTTCTCACGACATTGATTGATTTTTTCAAGTTTGTCACCAACCTAGATCATGGTGAATGGTCAATAATGATTGAAGAAATAGTAATGAGGAGATGGGGAATCACACCTTCAAATTTTCTCTCTCCTAATCTTATACAATTCTATCTTTCGTATGTTTTGTCATTATTGGGTTGTTTTGAATCCCACATGAGACGTTTTTCACACTAGATTTTTTCTATGATATAAAGATTTTTCAATTACATACTATGAATGTTACGTAAAAGTTTTCAAAGTAATATATTATTTAGCGCTCTAGCTTCCTAACTGCGACAAAAATGTGAACAAATTTACTTATTCTTTGTATCGTTGGCTGTGAGTACAAAATAATACACAATAAATCATTTTGACATTGAAAAATACATTTATAATAATCGTTAATTTAAGCACAATTAATTCAATTTCATATTTTCCAAAAATACGAGTCAAGAAGCCACTATTTCGTAATCATCAATATTGTTGAACATTCACATGAGGATAATACAGTTATCAGATTGAAATTTATATTATATTAAGGATTGTGGGTACAAATGTAACCATGTCCAAAAGGATTCATATTCTTCTGTCTGCACAACAGACAGGAATGAAATTGTCTTCTAAGGTCAGCCTGCAACATCAATCTTCTTAAAAAAAAATACCGAAACTTAAAACCACCGCAATCATATCAGATTATTTTTGGATACACCAGCCAAGATTGTATTAAAATATCCTAATTGAACATGGACGTAAATTATTATTCCACCAATCAGTCACGGTATCCTAAGATAAAACTAGGATTTCGGTACTCAACACAGAAAATATGCAAAGCTTGACGACATCTATCGATTAGGAAAGAAGGGATGTCGCTGTGCAGAGAAGAAAATTCGTGCTACTAACAGGAAAACGGTTGACGCTAAAAAGAGTAATCGATCGTGCAAGTAATGAGAACCAATGGTGAGGAGGAGTAGAAGGTGGTGGAGGAGGAGAAGGACGTCGGTAGTACCAGGCGCCTCGACGCTTGCAAGCTACCTTGACGATTTGCCGACGCTGTCATGTCGGAAAACAATCTGCTAAAACGACCAACCCAACCGGAAAAACCGTGCGACAATTATGGCGACCCTACCTAATAAATGCACTCGGTCGCCTGCAGTCATCCATCTCCTACCCCCTCTCCTAATTCATTGTAATCCACTTCTATCATCCTGGAATACACCAAATCTGACAAAGTTTCTTTTTGTTTTTGTAATGATTATTTTCAGCTACAAAACTACATTTTTATTTCGAGCTCATCATAACTACTGTATAATACGTATTTCCATCTTCTTTCCTTCGCCTCAATTACATTTTGTATGAGGTTAGCATTTTCTTCATCTCCTCCTCTTCACTCATCCCCCATCTAATCTTCTATCAAATATTCGCATTCAAGTTTTCACTATGGTTTATTTCACTACTATACATGTATTATAACATTTACTTCATAATTTTTCTTCATGTATTATATCTTACAAGCGTTTATTGATTTTGATGTCAGAGCCTTCTATCTTCATCCTCACACAAGCTTCTAAGGCTAGGCGTACACCGGTTAGTCAAGACAAGACAAGACGACATTAGTCACGATTAGTCACAGTAATTCACATAGCTGCTTATGAAGCAGCACACACCGATGCAATGACTAATCGGTGTGTGTTGCTTCATAAGCAACTATGTGAAGTACTGTGACTAAACGTGACTAATCTCGTCTTGACTAATCGGTGTACGCCTAGCCTTAACATTCACCTCAGAGAAGAAACTGACATTGGAATTTTCAGAACTAGCACAATCCAATAGTAATATATTTATTGTTGAAATTCATTTTATAAAAATAAACTATAATTTATCAATGATATTGTAATAGAAATATTATTTTTCAAATTAGCTGTTTGATTTCAAATCAACTTGCAATCATAGCAGACTTCGTAAAAATAAAAGCAAGAATAAGTACAGTATTATTGAGACGAATAATGGACGATACATGATAAACGGTTTCACGATCTTTATTGAAAACCCTGAAGAAACCCCGATAGGCTACCAGTAGGCTATTTTCCCCGGATAAACGGGAATCCCGGTATTACCAGCACGATGCCGGAGATAAATCTACTGTATGTTTATCACAATAGTATTCTAAAAAGTATGGTTGTGAAAATTGTTAGTCCCGAAAAGTTCCCAGATTTTCATCTCTGAAAAGTGCGCAGTGGGTAAAACAGAGTTGGAGATTAATTGTGATTAATAGTCGAGGTCTTTATAAGCAAGATTTGATTATGCTAATTACTAATGCAATAACTGAAATGGAGATGATCCTCTTTTTCCAAAATATCGATTAATACTCGAGAGTGGTGTTTGATGAAAATTGCACAGCATGGACAGCTGGGCACTCACCCAGTAAGCTTTTCCATTCTCACCCACCGATCGATGGTTGTGCAAGTTCAAGGTTGCAGTCGCCAGTCTGCCGGCCAGGCAACAACAACAAATTACAGGTACAGTATTAATAATTAATCGAAAACAACATGATTTTATTTTTAACCTAAGCTCTACTGTTGATATCGGAAATCAAAATTTCACATCCCGTGAAATCATAGGCACAGGGCTCTCTGTGCTGCTAACCTACTAGCTAGTTTAGGGCCACCTACTAGCGAGGTTAGGGAAAGCTTAAGGTACAGTTACACCAAAGCGAACAGGAGCGAACGAGCAGTAACGAATGCTAAATTCGCTTTGGTGTGACCAGCAACACGAGCGGCAGCGAACACCAATCGGCCGTGTTCCCGTGTTCTCACGTGTTCGGTAGCGGTATGTTCGCGTTCGCGTTGCTCCATCTATTGTCGGTTTTGAAGCGAATGATCAGAGGAAATTCGCGTTCGCTCTAGTTCGATGCTCGATAAAATCAATCTAACCTATTCCTGTAGATAACGATTCCTTTCTTTAGCAACAAGCGAGGATGACGATCAACGCCATCTAGAGGCAAATTTCTCAACAATCCGCCGTGTTGTCACGTGTTCGGTAGCGGCACGTTCGCGTTCGCTTTTGCTCCATCCAGTGTCGGTTTTGTAGCGAATGATGAAAGGAAATTCCCGTTTGCTCTAGTTTGATGCTCGTTTCGGTGTGACCACATATGTCCATGAGCGTCATTTCAGCTTTTAAAATGGGGTGGCAAGGTCTGCCAGGGATCTGGGGGGCTTGGAGACCGTGGCGAAGCGTGGTATACTTATCCCGTCATCGTAGGGTATATTTCCTATGGGAAATATATCCGGCGATGACCAAATAAGTATACCACGCTTCGCCACTACTTGGAGGGTATCACAGTGATGTGAAATGCACGGGAATCTATGATTTGGGGCTAATGTCCAGTATAAATTCCTGGACAAAAGCCCAAAATAATAAATTCCTGGGCATTTACCCGATTTGCACGTTACATAACCAATCATATTTGTGAATGCATTCTTACAGTGTATTTTCAAGCATAAATTGTGTTGTAAATAATACTCTCTAAGGCCCATTCTACACGAGCGTGAAAACCGCGACGGGACCGTCATGTCTCAACCTTCCTTTTTGTTTTTGAACATGAAAGCTGCCAGTGAAAATGTTAAATAAAAAATCAAGATTGTGACACGTATATAAACTGTAATTTTTCACTTGTTTGCAAATAACTGAAATTATTACTGCCTGATTACTAATTGATAATACGATTTTTGGGGTCGCAAAAAAATTGGTTTGGGAATTTTGGGGTGGCAACTGCCACCCCTTGCCACCCCCAAATGACGCCTATGCATATGTCTTTACCTGTCTCAACATTATCAGCTCTCTTCTTTACCTGTTTCAACTGTTTTCAACAGAGTTGTTTGTTTATTTATTTATTTATTATCATTCCATATAATAATTGTTCAACTATTTACGATAGAGTGGACTGATGAAAAATTGTTGGAGCTGATAGAAGAATATAAAGCCAGGCCAATTTTATGGGACCCTAGACCCTAGTTGTGCTGACTATAAACTGTTAAATATTTAAAAAAATGACAGTTGGAGATTGCTGGCGGCTGTGATGACAACACTGATGTTGTCGAAGTAAAGAAGAGAATTAATTCATTACTCTTGATTCTTTGAGCCGAGAACGGAACAAGACCGGCATGGCTGCGAATGAAGTCTACAAGTCTTCTTGATTTGCCTATATCCCGATGGCCTTCCTCATGGATAAATTCAAAGTGAAGGACACGAAGAGCTCAGAGTGAAGGATTTTATTAATGAAAATATTTATAGTAATTTATGCAATGGATGTATTATAAAGGCCTATGTCCACGGTCAAATGAGTAAACAGAACTGCCTAAGTATAACTGTATACTTACTCATTGTAAGTAGTATTTATGCTACTTTACTGTAAGCTACAGATTCATCTTTTGTCAAGTAAGTTAGCTGTAAGCTCAATATTCCCGTTAGCAGACAGCATTTTGTAAGAATGGCCTGCATTAACCTCATTACTTTTCAAATGCCACAGACAAAAAAGGTTATTAAACTGCGAATATTATGAATCAACTGAGATCCCCGTGAATACCTCCTTCACTACAAATTTTCATTAATGTACCACAATTTGCAGTACATCTATTCCATCACATAATTCCATAACAATTTTGTAATTTTTATCGCTGCTGTCATAGAATGCTAAACTTGGCAAATTCCAATAATAGTTTGATCAGGTTCTATCTCCCAATTTGTAATTTCAACACTCTAATATAATAGTGTATAGCAATTTGTAAAAAAAAAGTTTATATTGCATCAAGTTGAAAATTATCAGCAAAATAAAAATTATAAGCTAAAAATTGGAATAAATATTGTTTTATAAGGTAAAAATCAATATAGTTCATATAAATTGGAAACAAACAAAGAATTGATTCTATTTTGATAAAAAAATCAAAGATAATAATATCGATTTTAGTTCGATTTTTTTTGTCAAAAAAATGTGACCTGGAATGGGATTCGAACCCACGCCATTTAGGTCAGCAGCAGCGCTAACACGTCAGCTGTAGAAAGTGCGATTTGAAGACGTACTAAAATTGGAGGTTAGAAACTGATCCGTTTCATTATGAAAATGGTTAAAAACAGTACAGCGTACACGAATGAAGAATAAATATTTAGAATAGAGATTAATATTAGTATTAATTTCTATTTTTCTTATTTTTATATACTCGTCAAGGGCTTTAATAATAGTTTCACAAACTGCAGGAATAATCTGAATAATTGAACTTCTGTATATTTAAAACTCCTCCATGATTATGGTCAATGTGGACTTCTTGTGATTGTTGGAGCACAAGCGAACGATCGTGACGAACAAGACGATTCGTTTGTGTTCACTCTGATGTGACTACTCCCATTCGCAGGTGTTCGCGAATGCTGCCGAACCCGAACCACAGCAAACACTAGTGAACGTTCGGTTCGCTCCTGTTCGCTTTGGTGTAACTGTACCTTTAGGAACGGTGCATATAGAGAGCCTGTGCCTATGATTTCACGGGATGGGAATTTTTTTGGGAAATTTTGATCACCATTGATATCAGTGGGTCAGAAAGAGAGAGTGTGAGAGAGCAAAAGAACCAAATATTGTCGACCAGTGGTAGTAGTCTCGGATAGGAGCAGCGAGCACATAGTAACAAAGTTGTTACAACAGTGTGTGTTAGTTGGATAGGACCATCTTGTGACAAAATGATACAATCATTACATTGCTACCAGTAACAATGGTTCAACTACAGTAGTATGGTTTGCTAATATATTCCTATAATATATTTTGGTTGAGTCCAACCTTAAATTACTTGGCAATCATTAATAGGAATCTTGAATAGGCAAATCCATGGATTTTTCACATAAATACTGTATAAAAAATATTAATCAACAGACCATCACCAGTTACTATAGAAATGTTAAATGAAAGCTATTCACCATTCGCCAAATAAAATGAATATACCTATATTTCAATATATTGGTAAAAAATATTTGAAATTTTTAAAATGGACACTGTGTTCTAACAAGTGAACAGCTAAGAATACGGCGCTTGAATGTTGAGTGTTGTCAATAGTATTTTATTTTCATCTATATTCGAGGAAAAAGAATTGAGAAAAATTTATAGAATTTTACTTTTAGGGTGATGTACACTACAAGAAAACTGAAACAAATGAGCCTTGACTGCTTCAAATGTGTGAAAAGAATCTGCATTTTAAACGAGTTGGATGAAATTTTCTGAGAAAAGATAAAAGAGCAAAGTTTCCATCGATTTTTCTCATAATTTGTGTCTGACCCGGATTTTATCCCGTTCCAGTTAATGGAACTTAACTAGGTTGTCAGCAACCCAGCAACGGAGACAGATCCCAGATTTCATTACTTGAGGGTTGGATGGGGAGATGGGAGCTTTGCAAGTGTGTGCTGCTCCAACAAAAGCATTCCAAGGTTCGACCAGCACTTTCTGCATTGACCGAGCAGTGCAAACACATCAACTTAAGTTCCTTTTTTGTTGCCAATAGTTCACTTCATTCTAAAATTATTATTTAAATTAATTTGCTACAGTATATACTGAGTGTACAGGAGATAGAGTGTAAGTGATACAGAATAATACGCGTACACATAAAAGTATTTCAGCAATTATTTATAGAGTCCTGCATAGAGAGTAAGGTATTCAGAAAAGTAAATCTCGATAAGTGGAATCTATTCAAGCATACGATTTTTTAATATTTTTAAAGTGAATAAGACTGAATGTGGGTATAGCCACAATCATATTTGACTAGGGTTTGAAGATTATAGTTTTCCCATTCTATTTCATGAAATCTGAATCAATTCTTAGTTTATCATTCAATTCTTAGCAATGCTATATTTCCTATCACTCTATCCCGTTCAATTCTGCCATTTTTTTCTGAATTGAGAATTGCTAAATGCATAAGAAAAATGCAGGGTTTAAACCCATGTTATACATCCCTGAAAGTTGAAAAAGGCAATTTCTTAAATGAAATAAGGCAGCATAGAAGTTTGTTTCAACTAGAACAAAAATAAAGTAGGAGTCACTTGAACTACTAGTATCTTAAGTCTAGTTCTCATTACTTATTTAAACTAACTAAAATATTGAACAAATATCATTCTCATATTTTGAAATGTCTGCAAAAACTAAACTGAGTTAGTTGAGTGAATACAAATTGATCATCACTCTTCCACCTGAGATGATCAAGTTGATTGAAAAGTGAATTAAAAATAGTCAATAACTTTGAATATTGTTTAATGGAAAATCAAGAGGAAGTTGAAAAAGAAAAGAAACACATGTTGAGATTGTTGATTAAGGAAACCCTACAGAGGTGCTTTTATTGGTGATGTTACAATTTATGAAATATTTATTTACCAGAAGTATTTCTTCGGAAATTCTTTCTCTTCAAAGGTTTACTGAACGAAGAATGCAACCACAGAAATCAGGTGTGCCGAGATGAGATTCACACACTCACACACATCGAACTAGGCTTTATGATGTGAGAGAAGTCAATGTGCCCGCCCGATGTCAGCAATCTGGTGTGAAATTGGACCTGAATGCAACTGCTCCAAGCAATCTAGAACTCTTCGCGGTCAATAATGGACTGACTGACGTGGAAGCATACGTAAGCACACCATTACTTAATTTGTGTAGCAAAAGAATTCGGAAGCCTTACAAATGCTAATTAGTGGAGAGGTTTGTCTCTAAAAATATTTTACTCAACATCTGGCTACATGGATAGACATGGGCTAGATATGAATTTTGGCGGCACCCAACAATATGGAAGCAACTGATCCACAACTTTCATTAAAACGCAATTTACGAAAATTGACTAGGCTACGTGAAAAATCATGGCATTCGGCGTCTAGCAGCCCACTGAAATGTTCTCTAGGCTACTTCAAATATTGAAAAATTAAAATATAATTTCAAGGGAAAAACTGTCCCTAAAAGCAAGCACAGTTTTTATCAAGTTTTTGAAAACATAAAGTTCAATGATAAATATTTTTCAGGTTGTAAACTAAATAATCAGTTTACTCATTATTATGATTTTTTTCATTAAATTCTCACATCAGACTACCTACAAATTTTAGGTTGTAAGTATCACATTATTATTCTGTATCTCACAAGAATAGTGAAGAATGGTTATAACTGGATAGGATGCATTTTTATACAGTATAAAAAATAATAGATCGGTCAGAAAGAGGTCATAAGCGAAGTATTGTTGCAATTCTTCAGAGCGACGATGATAAAACCTCCATCAATTCAATCTGAACGAGTGACAGTGACTGATCTATTTGGACGTGAGCTACAAAACAGCGTGCAAGTATAATAAATAGAATTCTGATAAAATGCTCATATTTCAGTTGCCAATATGCCATGTGTAATATAACTTGACAAGTGAATATTAATGATGATGAAAGACCCGTTAAAAATCAATATAAGGTCAATGCATCAGAGAACAAAATCAGGCCATAGAACTCGAATACCTACACAATATTGGGGTAAGTAAGTTCTAAATAGCTTCTAGTTCAATATCTTTCCAGTGTAAAATTGGTCAATTACCTCACAAATAAGAAAGGGATTTCCAAACGTTTTATTTTCACAACAGATTTTTATCAATATAAATTAACTGGGAAATCAGCCACTTTAACGACATCGGAAATCACTTGAAACGATTTACCTAGAATGCAAATACAATACTGTAAATTATTCTAACATTTTGTTTCCGATTTCAAAAAGTTATTTGTGAGCTTATCTAGAAAATAAAATTAAATACATGCATGCACACGATAAGGCAAGCAAAATAACACGACAGGTGAAGATAAGAACTATCTCCATGATGGTGAGAGTTGCTCTATTTAATAATGCGAATCGGTTAGCGTATCAATCTATTCTCAAAGCACCATGTCTTTATAAATATTTCATCTGACCCAAGGAAATCAATATTCACATTTTTTTATTCGCTGCAGTCTCAAATTTGCATGAATTCTTATTTAAACACGAAAAAGTCAACGATGCACTTTACATGACTGCCTGAATCTTTATCCGTTAAAAATGGAATAATAAGATGTTCAGTAGAAGTAGCGTATCTATAGTGCACTCCATGTAGACATAGTAGGTATTCTCTAAGCAAAACATGGTAATCTCTCATGGTATACTAATCTGAACTCTAGCAACTAATCTGAACTTGTAAATTCATAAGTTTTCTCAAGTTCAGTATGATTACTTTTATTCGGTAAATTGACTACAGTACTATAGCATAGACTTAACTATACGGAAATAGTAGATAACAGTATCTTCGTGTACACAATACACAACGGTAGTTTCTCTTCAGAACAGACGCTGAATTTATTCAAATATCAGAGTTCAAATCCAAGTCTGCACGAGAAACATCAAAAGTTAAATTCAGTTTTAATTTGACCAATCCGAAACAGAATCATATAGCCTACAGTTCGTGATGAATATAAGGCACATAGACGATAAATAACAGTGTGACCATTGGAACATTTTTTCCCGTCACGGCCATACTTTAGTCAATATTTTCAATTCTGATTATCATGGGCTTACAGACAAAATTGAGCCCATTCACTCATTTGACAAACATACTTTAAGAAAAATGGCTCAAAAAAACTCATTTGACAAACATACTTTAAGAAAAATGGGAAAGAAATTTAAATTGAAGAGAGTAACATCAATAACAATAATTAGTCATCAAGATACGTAAAACAAATTCTTTTTGCTCTGGTTGTCCAAGTCCAATCCAATCAGACTCATTCAATTGTACATAGAAAAGAAACTGAATTATGACAAAGAGCTGAGTTATTAAAACAATATCTTAAATTGAGTGAATTAGTCTGAGAACCCAAATGTTTTGTAATACATCACTGTATTTCAATAATGTGTTTATTTTTTATAATGATATGAATATTCAGTTATAATATTATACAATTTTTAATAATGACTTTGCCTACTGTATTGACTGCATTATTGGCTGAAATGAATAACGAAAAATATTTATGAATTTACTGTATTCTAATAATTAAATGACTGTGAGGAGTTGAAAGGCGTTCTTTTTTAAGGAGATGCTTGTATTACGTTGTCCAAGTACAGTACGTTTTACTGCAGGAAATCCAAACTTCTAACGCCTATATTCGTGCTATGAGATGGATTCTGTAAAAATATTTTGAATGCAGATTACTAATGTCACCCAGGTGCAAAAAACCTGCAATTAGATCGCACCTGAGGTGTAGTAGCATAGTAATTATTCTGTTTGAAAGCAGAATACGGCGTATTATAACTGAGCGACGTGACGTCACCAAAAAAGTTGTCTCTCAGTCACCGCAAGGACAAGTTCAAGGCCGATCAGTTATGGCATCGATTTCCGCAGATGGAAGACCACAAGTCAACCTATCATCGACCGATACTAGCCTAATAAATCTTTCAATAAAAGCCTGCTGCACGCTCAGGGAGCAAATTACTTCAACGGTGAACGCCAGTTCACCATAAACCATCATACCCGTACACAATCACTGTTTCCCAAACTTGTTACGGAATAGACTATTTAATTATATATTACGATATATTTCACATTTTTCAAGAATTTCTTTACCAGAACGAGCACGAACATCGATAAGTAACAACAGAGTACAGTAATAGTTTTACAGGGAATCACAGAATCACACCTACAAGCCTAGCTCTATTATAGTCACACAGTTAGAATCCATTTTCTGCGCTCTTACTTACTTACTCCTCAGCTCTACAGGTCTTTACAACCCTTGGCCTCCCTCACATAGCCTCTCCATCTGTCTCGATCCTCTATTCTATTCTATTCCTCGGCCTGCCTCTTCCAGTTACGAACTCCAAGCATCCTTAGATCGCGTTCCACATCATATTTTCTGCGCTCTAGTTCAGTTAAATCAAAGCCAATTTAACTACTAGAGATAAAATTGTCTTTGGTTCAATTGAATATTGAACTATGATAGCCACTAAAGATCAAGTACTATGTATGTATGTTAATGGCGCAACAGCCCATGAAGGGCCTAGGCCTACCAGCTGGTTGCCAGTTTCATATTCTCTCCACTCTACAGCAAAGGTGAATAATCATCAACCAGGATAGAGGTAACGTGTGGTTAGCACATTGATCCTCTCAACCATAAGCCAGTTTCCGTAACCAAGTGACGGCGCAGAACACCTCTGAATAACATCCAGTTAATCAGTTTGAGTGTAATGCAACAATTAGTATTCCTCCAGACACGGGAAACAACTGACTGTCTTTACTAATGACAAGCCAATCTTCCAGAGGAGGATATCAAGTACTATGTAGTGGATCAAAAATAAGCCACAGAAATCGACTCCATAGGAAAATATCAACTAGTTTTGACTTGGAAATAAGTAGGTAAATTATTTGCAGTCAGATGTAGGAACATTATTAATTTACAGAAATTGATTTAAAAAAAACAAAACAAAAAAACATCATGAATCAAATCCCGCAATACACTTGCAAAGAAAAATCTATCAATGAGAGATGACGATGGAGATTTGTCAACCAGATTTACACCTTTGTGGGACCTAGATCTACTAAAAAAAATAGTAAATTATTATTAATTTGAGTATCAATGGTGTTAGATTTCATTTACCGTCATTTGTTTACTTTTCATTGTCGTCTGCCAATTGCAGAATGATCGATTGTTCGCCAATATCGATTATTTTCAAACTGCCGCTCATTCCACTGCCTCCGTTCGTCGCGGTCTGTGTGCTTCATCTTATTTTTGTCGTGTTTAGGTTATTTTTTATCATCTGGATTTATTCTATTATTTTCTTGATGATTGTTCATATTTTCTTGTTATTTTAACTAGTGTCTTGCTAGTTTTGTGGTATTATTTCATTTGATTTAATATCTGCTATCGAATGTTCTAGAAGCTTTTCGAATGCACTTCCGTCTTGTTCATCGCGTCTTTTGTGGCGTCTCTTCCTACTCACTTCCTGCTGCGGCTCCTTCCAGTGAAGTCAAATTTCATCATGTGAGCTTTAAATTTTCGTTCAAAGTACATAATGGCTCTCCGTTGTGCATTTCTTCGTTTATCATCTTCAGCTACTGATTTTTCTACATCGTTTCATACATAAATATCAAAATTCGCTCCGTTATTTCTTCAGTTATAAACATTTTAATCGTGTCGTGCTGTCCACGCGTCGATTCCAGTCAGCTTTGAACTCTCATCAATCCTTCATTTGGATTCGTGCTCCGAACTCCTTTATATTCTTGCATCTACGTTAAACTTCGTTGCTGGCTCACATCGCATCTCATCTCTCATTGAAATTGAAGTCGCTATGTTTCAGTCAATCTTTGATTCATACATGTGAGAACCTCTGTGTTTTGCATTTTCACAGCTGGCGAAGGCTGTTAGTCTTGTTTTTGAACTTTGAGCATTCAGCTTACTTCGATAAGTGAAGCCTATTTAATCATACATCAACACATTTTATCTACATCAATCTTTAATCACCTTCGGAAGTGATCTTCAACTACTTGTTCAAACATTTGGAGGTACCCAGCCTGTCATCTCTGGTCATCCTTGGTGGCCTATGGTTGCCTTTCATCGCTCGCTGCGCGCATTCTTTGGTTATGCGTTCTTGATGGCCTCATCACTACTTGATATTCCTGTCACAGCGGCCTGATCAACGCAGGCTTAGTTCTTGTGGGCCGCTCAGTTGCTGTTTTGCTTTCACAGCTAAGTACTCTTCTAAGACCTAGTTCTTACTTACATTACATTCTTATTCGTTGTTAATCATCAATTCCTATTGCTTTGCTATTTTGAATTATTTACTTGAATTTTCTATTTTGTACCATTGTGCAGCAAGCACTAATTTTTATATAGCTACAGCAGAATTAGCATATTCGTTGTTAATCATCAATTCCTATTGCTTTGCTATTTTGAATTATCCACTTGAATTTTCTATTTTGTACCATTGTGCAGCAAGCACTAATTTTTATATAGCTACAATACAAGTAGCATATTCGCTGTTAATCATCAATTCCAATTGCTTTGCTACTTTGAATTATCCACTTGAATTTTCTAGTTTGTACCATTGTGCAATAAGCACTAATTTTTATACAAGTAGCATATTCGTTGTTAATTAATCATCAATTCCTATTGCTTTGCTACTTTGAATTATCCACTTGAATTTTCTAGTTTGTACCATTGTGCAGCAAGCACTAATTTTTATATAGCTACAGCAGAATTAGCATATTCGTTGTTAATCATCAATTCCTATTGCTTTGCTATTTTGAATTATTTACTTGAATTTTCTATTTTGTACCATTGTGCAGCAAGCACTAATTTTTATAGCTACAGTAGAAGTCGCATATTCACTGTTAATCATCAATTTCTATTGCCTTGCTAAAATTCATTAAATACTTGAATTGTTTTTTTGTGTTATAATTTGGCATTTTCCTTATATATATTCACAAACCTGCGCACTGCGCTATCAGAGTCAATTCATAGCAATCATTGTACACTCAAATGGATTCTATTTTGAGTGCACAGTGATTGCAAAAAATGTGAATGATTTGGGTTCAATAAAAGATCTTTTTGCGTCCGACACTGGACAGTCATTTAATATTTCAAATGTCTACTGCTCTCAAATTTTACACCCAGATTATTCAAATGGATCATCAAGTAAGAGCTAATGGTTCAAATGCAATTGAAAGTGTAATTTTAAAGGAGGATCATTCATAACCATGAACGAATTCTTTTAAAGTGTTGAGAAACGAAGGTAAAATGTATTAATTATTATCTTTTGAAATAATAAGACGTTCTTCCTCTTATTATTTAATAAGAAAATTACTTAATAAGAAATTTCTACCACAATAATATTGTAATGATAATACCGTGATAGGCGTCTAAATTAGTTAATCAAGTAATCACATTGTAAAGTATGGCAGCAACGACTATCTTTTATTTGTAATTCCAATTCAGTCCAACAGTTCAGTTCATACATCAGTGACAAAATGTCGATTATAGATAAAGCTAATCGAATGGAAGAATTAACTATCAGGCGCAATTGGGATTCCAAAGTCCTCTTTCCCACATCATTTGAATCGATTGATCTAATTAAACTTGAAAAACAACAAAAAGAAGACACAAATGCTGGAAGCAAGATATTCACATGTAAAAAAATAACCTTGACTATTTTCTATGCATTTGTGACACAAGCCTGAAACTTCTTTTCTTTGGAATTTCAACTGATAATTATTTTGTTAATACTGAAATACTAATGTTCATAACTGATCCATAGTATCGAAAATACAAATATAAATAATTTTTGGATCAGTATTTGAATTATGAATTTAAGTAGCCTATTCCAAGATTTTTTGCGAGATAAGATATTATTATTATTTTATTTCAAACCCTATCTTACAAGTTGGCAGATGACGCGCCTGTTTTTGAATCAGATACTTTACAAGGATTAATAAGTTAATTATCAACTTGAGTATTGCAGTAATTGTAGTACTTCAATGAAAGTAGTAATTGTGAAATTACTATATGAATAATTTACATTACAATAATGAATTGAAGTAATTCAATATAAAAATAAAATAACTTAAACGTCTACCTGCAGCGTATAATGAAGCTATCTAGATTTAATGGTGTTTTGAGCAATAGCCAAAGAAAGTCTGGCTCAATCTAGTTGAAAACAAACTGTCCAGTAATAAATACTTTTGAACGCTGAGATACAACTCTCAACCGAACATTTCATTGCGATATGATCACATACGGTACTACAGTTCCATAGTATTTTATACCTGAAAGTTAACGAGGTGATAATTTATGATTCGATCGGAACATACATCGAACAAACTTTCTCTTCTCTTGTTTGTGCTGTAGATTGTGTACTTTTACAAAATTATTCAGTTGCACTTTGTACTTTGACTGTGTGGAGTTATCTCAGTTTGAAATAGAATTCAATTGTATAGTTTTTCAATGTAATATTTTTATTTCGAATTGCCTCATTAACACATTTTTTGAACGCTGAATAACCGTGAAATTTGTGAACAAAGTTTATCAATTAATGTCTTTGGAAGAATATCTATCGAGAAATCTAAATATTTCTCAAGAATGTATATGATGAGAAAATAATATACAGTACTTGCATTTAAATGTCAAATTGCACAGTAACAGCATCAATGAGGGCCCAAATACAAAGCAAAAATTCAACTCACAAAATTATACAATTTGATTCTGACTAAATAAGAGCTCTTATAATCTACGAAGAACAAAATATAATCTGCTAATTCTTACTAAGAAAACTACTAATATAATCTGATGTTGGATGGATAATTTTAAAACTGTACTAAAATAGTTTTTATTGTCTCATAAAATCTTTTATTCAATCTTAATTTTGGTTCTTTATCTCACTAGTTAATAAAGCATTATTTTTTCTGTATTCAGGTTGTGGTTATATTCGTTTAGATGCGATCATTCGACAAGTTTCATGTATCCGTTCCTTATCAATAGTGGGAAAATATTGAATAAACGATTTATTTTCCAAAAACCAATAACACTACAAATATTGGAATAACTATGGAAAAATATTTGTATTATAGATAATGTAGAGGCTGAACTTTTTTTATTGCTGAAAGCTCTATTTTTAAACATGCGATCGAATTTATCTATTTGTAATTTCAAGATTTAGGAAACCAATTCAATAAAATGATTGAATGTATGTTTTTTAAATGTAAATTCTTACATGTCATCGTCACAGAAGACATTGCCACACAAACATAAACAATACGAAGAGTTCTATCTTTTTTTAGATTCATATCGTGATCCTATAAATGGATCGAATTATCAGGGTACCTAAAAGAAACTAATCGAACAATAGATGCAATCATGTAATACTTAAGTATGAAATTCAATATTGAGATCAGCTAAAATCAAACACAATGATACTAAACATGATAGAAAGTGAGTCCTGGCCCTGACTGGATGAGTGTTAAGCTGCCGGCTGCAAATTATGCGACAATGGGATGAGTAATGATCAATGCTAATAGGCAAGATGCTTGTGTAACAGATAGCCTGTTATTCAACAGCTTTACACTTGTTGCAAAGCCAAGTTGGTTCACTCCATTTAGAAGTGGGCATGAATTTGTTTGAAATTTTGTGTAGGAGAGAGGAAATAGATGTAACACAGCTGTTACTTGATTTTAAGAAAATATTCAGATTGCAGGTAGATATCGTAGTTGAAACTTTTACCCCGGTCGTACACCGGAGCAATAAGCAATAGGCAACTAGCAACATAATGGATCATATGATTGTCTACTCTATACAAACCAATAGTTCAATCCACACTGAAACAGCTGCTTCAGGTGTGCATTGGACTATTTGTTGATCATATGATACAAATGTTGCTTATTGCCTATTGCTTATTGCTCCGGTGTACGAGCTGCCTTACATTCAAAACACTACGGTACTCACGTGGTTGTTATTGTCGAATGCACTTCAAGGCCCTATCTTTAGCCTCCAAAGAGTAACTCCATACTCCCTAGAGTACTATATAGATATTCTAGGTACTCCTAGATTCTCTGGAGTATGGTGTATCAAGTTACTCCATCCTCCATGTATGCTGAAGATGAGGCTCAGAGTCTTGAAACGCGTCCTACAATAACAACCACGTGAGTACTATTGTGAATGTAAAAGTTTAAGCACGCATTTCTAGCTATATTTGACCAACAGTTAAAGTAGCATGGTGACCAAATAAAATATTCAGATCGATATATTCGTGTAAATTTACTAGGCTATGTATGATACTATCGTGACATGATAGTTATATTGTATAATACAATAATCTAATCAAGTTACAATGTTCAAACAATTTTCTCAATGAATAGATTTATATAATTTCATTGCATCAACTAGAACAGCTCCACTCAGACGAAGGCCGATAATAAAATAGTCTAGTAAGTCCTTCCTCGAACATTAAATTGAAAAAGAGAGTATTGTAAACAAAATATTCATCACTGACATACAGGGTGTCCCAAAAAAATAGTGACGCCAGTACTACCACGGTATTCTACAAGTCAAAACAAACAGAAAATGTCGTTGGCAAAATGCTGATTTCTCCTTAGTTTACCTGTAATGCGCCATTTTGTGTTTTTAATATTTTTCATCATATCTCGTTGAAAAAACAATATTTTCTCATGAAATTTGGTAGGGGTATAATTAAAGGTGTGGTTTACAAAATACATAAATATATCAATAAATTTCAATAACAGTTTTTTCCAAAATGGCGACCGACTAAACTTATCAATTCGATTTTACTGGGGAAATATTGCTTTTTACGATAGAACGTAGAACTACTAAAATGTAGAGGATTTCATTCTGAATAAAATGGTATATAGTTTTTAAGAATCGGATAATGAATAACCGAGATATAGCTATTTGAAGATTACCACTTCTGTGTTTCTTTATTTCTTCAGCAGTGAGACATGAGAATAAATTCATGAATGCAAAACATATGTTTGCCTATCTTGAACGTTTTCAAATTTACTACGAACTTAGGGCGAACTTCGCATCACCCTTACCCCCCCCAAAATGTTCCCCCTTCATGCCACCCCCAAAAATGTCATCCCCCAAATGCCCCCCTTCATTCCCCTACGAATCCCCCTTCATGTCAACTCCCTCTTTCCCACCAAAAAATGTCACCCCCCCTCTTCCCCCAATTGGCCCCCTTCATGTAACCCCTCCAAAAATTTCACCCCCCAAATGCTCCCCTTCATGTCACCCTCAAATAACCCCCTTCATGTCACCCTCCCTCTTCCCCCAAATTTCCCCCTTCATATCAACCCCCCCCCTCACGAAAAAAATGTCACGAAGTAAAAATATCTATATCCACTCGCTTTATTGATGGAAAATTAAAAGAAATCTGCAATATACTAATTTTTAAAGCGAGTGGATAATAATCAATATTAATCAATGCTGAAAGTTGTCAAAAAAATTTCACCCGTCTCGGAATCGAACCCGAGAATTCTGCGTGGAAGGCAGAGTCGCTATCCAATAGACCACCGAGGTCTTCTCTTGAAGACCTATATTGCAGCTTCTTCAACTATACATCGATTTTATAGAAGCATTATTGTTTGGACTGGATCAGAATGGATGTCATGTTTGATAGGTTAGGTCATTAATTTACTAATTATTTATTAATTATAAAGGGATTTTCTTATATTTTAATACATATTATGTTAACCAGTGCTTTAACAATTCAAACTAATCCAAAATCATCTAAATCGGTTCAGCCGTTCTCCAGTTATAAGCGAGCGTACAGACACCAACTCTCTTTTATTAATATAGAAGACAAGCTGTCCCGGCGAACTTCGTATCGCCCTCTCCCCCCACCCCAATGTCCCCCATCTTCTCCACACAAATGTCCCCCCTTCATGCCACCCCTCAAAAAATGTCATCCCCCAAATGCCCCCCGTTCCTCCCCCCCCAAATGTCACCCCCACATATCCCTCTTCATGTGAACCCCCTCTTTCCCATCAAATATGTCACTCCCCTCTTCCAACCAATTATTTTTTTTTAATTTCTTCTATTTTGTATTTTTTTCATTTATTTATTTCTTTTTAATTTCTTCTATTTTGTTTTTTTTCGTTTATTTATTTCTTTTTAATTTGAAAAAAAATTTAAATTTATTTTTTATTTTTTTTCCGTTCTCCAATTTTATTATTTGAAACAATAAAACATGTATGATACGAACGATAACTCATTCTTAATTGATGATTCTAGCGTAAAAATATAATTCGAGTAGAAAACCTAGTACAAAAAGAAATGGTTCGGAGCGGGAATTGAACCCGAGACCTCATGTTTTCGACGCAGATGCTCTGGCACTACGCTACCGGAGCTTAGGATCTGCGAGCAGATTTTCCCATCTGAAATACACGATCATCTTTCCGTAGCCGCTTGGCCGGCAAGTTTGAACTGTCTGTGAAATGTTTGATAGGTTAGGTCATTGATGTACTAATTATTTATTAATTATAAAGGGATTTTCTTATATTTTAATACATATTATGTTAACCAGTGCTTTAACAATTCAAACTAATCCAAAATCATATAAATCGGTTCAGCCGTTCTCCAGTTATAAGCGAGCGTACAGACACCAACTCTCTTTTATTAATATAGAAGATAGATAGAAGATGGAACAACCAATTGATGAATTTCATGAATGTAAAAATATGATTCAGTAGTAAATTTGAAAACGTTCAAGATAGGCAAACATATGTTTTGCATTCATGAATTTATTCTCATGTCTCACTGCTGAAGAAATAAAGAAACACAGAAGTGGTAATCTTCAAATATATATATCTCGGTTATTTATTATCCGATTCTTAAAAATTATATACCATTTTATTCAGAATAAAATCCTCTACATTTTTGTAGTTCTACGTTTTATCGTAAAAAGCAATATTTCTCCAGTGAAATCGAATTGAAAAGTTTAGTCGGTCGCCATTTTGGAAAAAACTGATATTGAAATTTATTGATATATGTATTTTGTAAACCACTCCTTTAATTATACCCCTACCAAATTTCATGAGAAAATATTGTTTTTTCAACGAGATATGATGAGAAATATTAAAAACACAAAATGGCGGATTACAGGTAAACTAAGGAGAAATCAGCATCTTGCCAACGACATTTTCTGTTTGTTTTGACTTGTAGAATACCGTGGTAGTACTGGCGTCACTATTTTTTGGGACACCCTGTATAATTATAGTGTTTTATACTGAGAACGAACATTGATAAATCAAATACGTAGACGACTAATTAAACTAGATTGACTTCTTCCAAAACTTGAAGCCACCTAATTATAATCAGATTCATTTAATTTGACGCTTGACATTAGACAGATAGAGAGGTATTATATTTTTGCCATCGTACTCTACAGTAATTAGCAACGTCAAAAAATAATATCTCTCCAAGTGTCTAACCCCAAACGTCAAATTAAATGAATCTGATAATATAATCCTGTAATAAATCTACGATTGAAGAAGGACATGCAATGCCCGTGACACAGAACAGATAGATATTGAAGTACAGTCTAATTTTGTTTTTTGTCTGTGCCCTAGATCATCCCTTAAACAAGCTAAGCTACACGATACAAAATACAAAAGCTTTTGTTCGAGTTTGAGGCTTGTTCGTCCCTAATCATTATTGCTATAGAGCAGTCAAGTGATGATTACCTAAAGAGCAGCAGCGTTCATTGACGCAACTAGCTGTCGCTTTAAAACCAACACAAACAAACTCAACAACAATTTGCAACACGGCCGCACGCGCACGCGCCTCAAGTTGATTGGAAACAGCCCAATATCACACTTTCAATCTGCCCTTCTTCACCACACACGCTCCAATCATGCATTGTGTCTCTAAACGATCCTCTATCTATGCAGTTTGAACATGAAACTTTGTTATTACCTTGAAAATAAAAGCACCAACACTCAACGAGAGTTGAAATTCTGGATAGCACTGGAATCGAAATGTACTCTTGCTGATATATATCGACCAATGCAGCTTTCTATTCGTCTATACTTCGATCTATTATATTTAGGCCCTAGGAACAGGGACTCTTAAGCTGAACAGCACATAAGTTATATTTAAATATTGAATTTATTCATATCATCATATTAGCTCGGATTTAAATCTTCACCAGCCTCAGATTTATCAGGTCAGATTTGACCTCTATGATTGAGTGAACTATTTAGAACAATTGAAGATTATCCCCATGACACAGCTTCAAAGAATGAGTGGAATTTTTGATTTAATGGACACTTCATAATCGATCACAATAATAATTACTGTATTTAAAAGTAAATTGAGAGTATTTTAAAAGTGAATGATCTGTGAGATACAACTTATAAAAAAATGTAAACATATCGAAATTAGGTTTCAATCATCGCAACAGAAATTGAATAGATGTTTACTAAAACCTATGACGCATGTTCTTATCTAAGATATGCAAAGAAAGTTTAACTTGCACGTTATCTCTAGGCTCTAGCAGCTGTAACAAGAGCACATTCAAAACATATGCGCACTATTTTGTCCTCATGTTACAAGAAGATTAAGGTGACATGAGCATGAGATGTTTGATATTCACATCAATTCATAATATTAAAAGAAATTCTCTGACACAACAGGTGGTGGAAACTTTTATCAGACAGCATTTTGATAATGGACTCTCGGAGTAGACGATACAGAACAGAGTACATTTTTATTCATGATGCCTAATCATGTCTGCAGCTAATACAAAAGAATGCTGACATGTAGTTGCAGCAGTGGAACAATAGTAGATTCCTCATTGAAGCGGTAATCAGTTTTACCCCTGAATTCTGCGACTCCACTCAATCTAACTCTCCTTAATAATACATTAACAGATTTTTTGGCTGATTTCGACATGTGTCTTGTGCGTGGGTAGGCCTAATAAGGTGAAGGATGCCAGGTGAAAAGCGAATCATACCCATGACTTGAGCAGCTATATTCTTAAATTACATATAACCTTTAAAATAATGCTAAGCATTTGCTCACTTGCTTTATTTTATTAGCAAAGAATCATTAATGAAGAATCATAACAAGACATCATTAATATATTGTTTAGAGCCAAGGTGTGTAGAATAAAAGAGGTGGGTCTGAGTGCAGATGTTTGCTGAGAAAGTAGAGATAATTCAGATAATGGAGTTACTGCAGTCCTTTAGCCACCAGTTTTGCATTAGAGGAAGAACAATAGGTTAAAAAGCACATTCATAAAGGTGCTAGGAAGATATTCTTCGAGTATATTGTCAAGAAAACTATAAACTATCATCTCCAACTAGAATTATTTCTTTTGCAATTTTTTATGGCTCAAAAATAGACATTTTTTGAGCCTACTCAAGTTTTACGGATGCATCATATGGAAGTTTCCGTGTGCATTCGAGTTTGGGACTGCAGTGACGTCATTATCACGACTTTCCCAGCAAGCCGCTTCACTCCGACCAACCTCTCTTATTCTATACGCCTTGGTTTAGAGCAAGGGTCTTCAACCTACGGCATCCCTATAAAATAAATCAAGTCATATACCGGTATTAGTCTCATTAATGATTAAAATGCTTTATCCATAGATAAAGAACTTTACAACCAGAACTTTTATGAAGAGGTTCGTCATAAATTACAATGTATGAAGTGTTGCAGGCCGGGTTTTTTTCACGCAAAAGGAGAATACTTCTCAATTCTAGAAAAAAAAAACCATCATCACATTTGAATCACTAAGCTTATACTACGCTTGGTAATGATCTTAGAGAAGCGATTTGAAAATTCTTTTATTGTAAAGTTATGAGAGAGCTAAAAATTATAGATTTTATCCTACAAATACCAAGGGTCTGGCCACACTACTACTATGCTTCGCTTCACTTACTAGCAAAAGTATATCTATATTATAGTATATATGGTATATTATACTATGCGAGTAAGTGAAGTAAAGTGAGGCGAAGCGTTTGATTTTAAATTCAAATCTAAATTTCATTTCTCCAAAACTTCACTGATTTTTTGCGCATGTAAGATTTGACTGAGCCATAATGTATGTATGGTAATCTTAATCAAGCCGGTAGCATTAAAAAAATCAGGATATAAATGAAGTGTCAAGCTTCACTTTGCTACTATGTATTCAGTAAGGAACGTTTAGATTAGGGCTCATATTTGAATTACCAACCGATCAATAAGAAGTTCATCAATTCTCAAAGATTTTTTGACTATCAAATTTATTATTAATAGGTTGATAAACAATACTAATGTGATTTATCTACACTCTACAGTTCTTCCTACCAAATACATTTCCGCCAGAGGACGAGAGGAGAGGGCTTGACTTGACGGCTTTGTTGATATTGCGTTGCAAGTAGTGACCTGCTGATGAACAGCAACAGCTGATCGAGCCATATTCGCAATCAAATGCTCTTTGAACAAAGAAACATTTTTAGCTAAGGAAAAATTCAGGATGTATCAATGTTATTGCTTTCTTAAAGTATCAACTTACCGTTCCAGGACCAGATGTGAGAAGGTAATGAATGAGCTGTGTAAACGCGGCCGAGGCTAATATTTGCTGCTAGTGGACTATCCAATGCGTGATCTTCTGTAGAACTGTCTGTTTCTGGAGACTCTGAAATATCGTAGGCTCCATCATTGCTTGTCTGAATGCCGATGGTTTCATGACTGTCAGGAACACTTGAAAGAGATCTTGCTCTCTGTCTATCACTTGACACTACACCAGGAATAGATCTCAAAAGGCTTAATCCTGGACTTCCTGATACAACATCTGATCCACTGCTCGTCGAAAAGGTTCGGTCTCGAGTATTTGAATCGTCGCCGTTAGCGGTACTCGCCTTGGCACCCATTACAGACACATCAATTTGGAGATTGTTTTAAAACAAAAACAATGAAATGTCATACGAGATCACGCAAAATATTTTGGAAAGAAACGGCACCAACGAACAACAATAAACGACCCGCTACGTCTAGCGGCCATATTGTAAACTTTACTGATAACAGGTTAGCCAACATTCAAATGCTGAAATCCTTCCAAATTTTCGAAACATTGCATCTACTCAAAACATTATTAAAAAAATATGAACAAATTTATAAAATCTTTGTTCTGTGACTAACTGAACATCAAATTTCATTTCTTAAAATATTATTTAGATAATTATTTGTTAGGATAAGCTTGGAACTCAACGGGTTGTGATTTGACAAACCAATCGATTGGACCCAATCGTGAACAATAACTTTGCCGCGAAAACTCAAACAGCAGACGCATGATTACGAGATCTCCAAAACGCTTAGTAGTGAAACAATAACAATATAATTATATTTACTCTGAATGGAGGAACAAGAGTTAGTGAGAACTCTTTAAATACAAAATAGTACTCACTTGTGGCAGCTATCATTATCAATGGGGGCCACAATTACTGTATTTTGTAAAATGAGCCCCATTTCTTATCACAAACGTATCGTACCGTACTCAGATGATAATATTCAAATTTCTTACCAGTAAACTGGTGCAACTTTCAAACATCAAACTTTATCAATCTTCTTGTAATTTACAAAAAATCAGTCAAATAAGATCAAAACTACAAGAGAAGTCTATTGATATAGCTATTATTAATGGGTGTTGTCGAAATTAAAATTTTATAATATTGTATGACACCATGAAATTTTTTTCCAATGGTTGATGTTGCCTGGACTAGGGACAACATTCAACCAGTCATTTTTTCACATTATTTTAATGAAGAAATAAATATCTGGGCAATGTTTCTCTGTTTCTAATATGAACAATTAAATGAATAATTAAGAAATTTTAGGTGTGTCTCAAGTTTTATGTTACTCCTAGCATTTAAAATAGATATAGAGTGGGTGAAAATTTTGGAAACGGCTCAATATTTCTCATACAGAGGTAATTTGACTCATTTTTTCGCTAATTTGACAGTGGGTGACGTTGAGGATCGTACTAAAATTGAAAATACAACTTTACTGTGACTTCATAAATTTGGTCCACCATCTTGGATTCGCCATATTAAATGTACCTTAATTTTTTAAATGGGAAGATGGTACATGATTTCGATACAGAATTTTAAGAGAAAATTAATGGCGGAAACCATTAATTGACCAAAAGACTGAATAAGGTACAAAATCATTCAGATAAACTTATTAATAAATTATTGAAATAGAAAAATTATAACATAAAATTATACGTTGAACAATAGTTTAAAAATAAAATTAAACGTTGAACAAAACGTTTAACCTTTGTTAAAGAATAAGTCAATGGATTTTTAGAGCACATTTTTGTAAGCAATGTTTTACTTTTTCCTTTGAACTGTAAATAAAGCCTAAATTTTTTTTTCCACTGGAGACACGGAAGCATGCCACATACAGCTGTCCATGATGAAGCATTGGTTCTCCAAGTGAATTCCTGCAACCTTTATTGTTTGGCATTGTGACTTATTAGAAAAAGCAACTCGTATCGGGAACTGGAGGTAGGAACAGGAGGATACGGAGTCGAAGGAATCACTTCCCTTCTGCAGAGCTCCAACTTCCTTGAAGCTGTACTGCAAGAGTTTAGCATAAGAATTAATTCGATAGGATCCGCAGGAAGAAATTATTCGATCATTGCAATGATGTGATTCATTTTCTCCAAGAAGTTCCTTTTGGAGAAGCTCAATATTGGCGAGGCGGTGTAGCTCAGTTGGCTGGAGCGTCGAACCAGAGACAAGTGGATTCTAGTTCTAATTGTCTCTGGTCGAACCTTCAGTCTATCGCTTCACTAGTCTCGGGTTCGATTCCTGTTCCGTCTGGTACTTTTTTACCGTATCATCCTTCACCTCATCACCCGCGCACAAGTAAAACATGTATATGGGCATCATCCGCAGCAAAAAAATTTTACCTGAAAAGAAGAGAGGCATTTCATTTCAATTCCTTTGCAATCTTATTTTAACTAATGCACGAGGAAAATCAATTGGCCAGCAAAATCAGCTGAGGAACTGCTAAAAAAACTTGTACGGAAAGTGGTTGAATAAAAAAAAATGTGTGATTCAAAACATTGTTTGTAGTTACACAAAATTCCTGGTGATGAACGAAAAGGAATATCAAGTAGTTTCCCCTACACATAAATTTTAAATAATTATAAACATATAAAGCAAGTTCTAATGAATGCTTGGGAAGGATCAGTGAAGAAAAACATTCAAGGGAAATACCTTTTGAAACTCTCCCTTAGTATTAGTTTCCCCAAGAAAAAACTCATCGAATCTAGAGAATTGATTGGAAGTTTTTTTTATCAAATTTTGCAGGAAAGATAATTGATATTAATATTGTATGTCAGCAGGAGATCAATATATGAACTTTTTTATTATAATTTTGACTTGGTGATTCATTTTAAAATACATACCTAGTTCCCAATTACGACTTCTTCTTTGTCAATTTTATTTACTTTTAGTATTTGCATCGATTAAATGTTCAGAATTCGTCACAGAAGACTTTGTTACTAACATTAGACCCGAAGTAACAAGTAGCATTCCACAGAACCAGAGAATTGTTAACTTCTCGCCAAATAACACACATCCGCATATCGCCTATGAAACAAAAGAAGCATGCATGGTTAACAAGCATTGAAAATACGACATCCAGTGATTTATTAATGAGGTCAGTTTTGACTGACGAAATCTCTTTCTTATAAATAAAAGAGACTAACGTTGTGTGGGTGTGTGTTTGTGTGTTAGCAGAAAACAAGCTTTTTTTGTGGATTAAGCTCCGAAAAACCGGGAATGATCTAAGGCTTGAAATTTTGCATATAGTTTCTAAGAATATTAATCTTTTGCACCTCGAAGCTCAAATTTGAATTTTCTTTCTAGATTTTTCAGAATTGAGGCTCATAAGGTATATTCAGTTTAAGCATAACATTATACAACATTTTAAATGCCTAATCCAGAAAAAAATTATAATATCTTTGATACTAGCCCAGGCAAATTAGACTTCTAGGTCCTAAAAAATAACATAAGGCTGGAAATGATCTCAAACCACTTTGGGCATTCCAAAGAAGGCTAATATGAGTTTGCGACGGTTTCTGAGTGCCGCGTAATATAGGGTGCCCAAGAAACCTCGAAATTTTGGTTCCGTTTCTAGTTATCTTCAATTTACGTGGAAACTAAGCGTCGGGCAGAAAAACACATTTAACCCTTTTTCTAGTAAATAAAATTTCCAAGAGATTGGTGCCTAACTCATTCCTCTAAGTTCAATATCTACCGAGTTATGATTTTTCAAAAAAAGGGTAATTTTTGGAGAGAAACTAAAATTCCAGCATTCTAAGTTTTTGATTGTTCATATCTTCCGTATGATGTATTAGAATTGTGTGAATCAAAATCCCTCTGGGGATAAGTTTCTTCTCTACAATTTTAGACCAAGTAGGCCTTCTTATCTTGTCTACTATTTGAGCTAGAGCTGTTAACAAAATTCCTTGCATTTCAAAAAGGACCATATTTTTGGTGTTGAAGTCTAACACACGTTTCTATGTACTTCTATTGAAGTATCCTATTAGAATATTGTTTCTTAGATCATTATCCCTCAGAATATCTAGTTTGCGGCTCCAAAAATCAACTTTTTTAAGAAGTAGAAGGTAAGAAAGGACCCTTCAAGGATGATAAACTGAGGACGCCCCTAACTTTCCTATAAGTGGACGGATCTTAACAAACAATAGCTCATTGTTTTCAGCTCATTAAGGCGGTTCAAATTCATATATCATATGTTAAATTCGGTCAACATTAAAAAATTTTGTGCCCAAAGAGTCCTTTGACTCTATTCCCATATACCGAGAATAATGCTATTTTCTGTTTTCAAATACATCTACCTTGAATGCCGTTGATGATAAAAAATTTTATTTGGTCTCAAATTGTAGAACAGAATCTCGTCTTTCATTTGCAATCATTTGCGACCAGAATATCGCATTCTCAAGTTGAAAACATTTGGTTTTGTAAGTCGAAAAATCATCAGAATTCTTCCCTAGTTCATGTTTAGATCAATTTTTCACCCCACTAAAGGAGTTAAATGGGTAGTTGAGCTAATTATACGCGTAGAGAATAAAATTTCCTACAATTTGAGCCCAGATACATGTTCTTTTCTTCCATTAATCCCAATTTAGAAGCCAACTAGTAACAGCAAAATAATGAAAAAACGTGAAAAATAGTTTTCTCATCTTTTTAGATTGCATTTACTCAACTTGAGAATGCGATATTCTGGTCGCAAATGATCGCAAATGGAAGAGGAGATTCTGTTCTACAATTTGAGACTAAATACAATTTTTTATCATCAACGGCATCCAAGCTAGATATATTTGATGTCCTTGGGCTTTATTCCCATATACCGAGAAGAAGGCGATTTTTTTGTTTTCAAATACATCTATCTTGAATGCCGTTGATGATAAAAAATTGTATTTAGTCTCAAATTGTAGAACAGAATCTCCTCTTCCATTTGCGATCATTTGCGACCAGAATATCGCATTCTCAAGTTGAGTAAATGCAATCTAAAAAGATGAGAAAACTATTTTTCACGTTTTTTCATTATTTTGCTGTTACTAGTTGGCTTCTAAATTGGGATTAATGGAAGAAAAGAACATGTATCTGGGCTCAAATTGTAGGAAATTTTATTCTTTACGCGTATAATTAGCTCAACTACCCATTTAACTCCTTTAGTGGGGTGAAAAATTGATCTAAACATGAACTAGGGAAGAATTCTGATGATTTTTCGACTTACAAAACCAAATGTTTTCAACTTGAGAATGCGATATTCTGGTCGCAAATGATTGCAAATGAAAGACGAGATTCTGTTCTACAATTTGAGACCAAATAAAATTTTTTATCATCAACGGCATTCAAGGTAGATGTATTTGAAAACAGAAAATAGCATTATTCTCGGTATATGGGAATAGAGTCAAAGGACTCTTTGGGCACAAAATTTTTTAATGTTGACCGAATTTAACATATGATATATGAATTTGAACCGCCTTAATGAGCTGAAAACAATGAGCTATTGTTTGTTAAGATCCGTCCACTTATAGGAAAGTTAGGGGCGTCCTCAGTTTATCATCCTTGAAGGGTCCTTTCTTACCTTCTACTTCTTAAAAAAGTTGATTTTTGGAGCCGCAAACTAGATATTCTGAGGGAGAATGATCTAAGAAACAATATTCTAATAGGATACTTCAATAGAAGTACATAGAAACGTGTGTTAGACTTCAACACCAAAATATGGTCCTTTTGAAATGCAAGGTTAACAGCTCTAGCTCAAATAGTAGACAAGATAAGAAGGCCTACTTGGTCTAAAATTGTAGAGAAGAAACTTATCCCCAGAGGGATTTTGATTCACACAATTCTATACATCATACGGAAGATATGAACAATCAAAAACTTAGAATGCTTGAATTTTAGTTTCTCTCCAAAATTACCCTTTTTGAAAATCATAACTCGGTAGATATTGAACTTAGAGGAATGAGTTAGGCACCAATCTCTTGGAAATTTTATTTACTAGAAAAAAGGTTAAATGTGTTTTTCTGCCCGACGCTTAGTTTCCACTTAAATTGAAGATAACTAGAAACGGAACCAAAATTTCGAGGTTTCTTGGGCACCCTATATTACGCGGCACTCAGAAACCGTCGCAAACTCATATTAGCCTTCTTTGGAATGCCCAAAGTGGTTTGAGATCATTTCCAGCCTTATGTTATTTTTTAGGACCTAGACCCTTTTTTTGGTCTAATTTGCCTGGGCTATACGTATATAGTATAGAAGAATTCAATTTAGCTATGTTTTATGGAGCTCCGATGCGAAGCACGGGTGGATTCTAGTATTAAATAAAACCTAATGGCCAAACATATCACTTAATAGACCTGAAGAATAAATATATATAGTTCGAATAAAACTAGTTGTCCCTTGGCCTGGTGCTCAAAAACCACTCACTTGGAACTTTTTTGTCAGAAAATTAGCGAATTAGCCAATTATAACAGACAAGCTGTCCCGGCGAACTTCGTATCGCACTCTTCCCCCCCCCCCCCCAAGTCCCCCCTCTTCTCCCCACAAATGTCCCCCTTTCATGCCACCCCTCAAAAAATGTCATCCCCCAAATGCCCCCATTCATTCCCCCCCCCCCAAATGTCACCCCAACATATCCCTCTTCATGTCAACCCCCTCTTCCCACCAACTATTATTTTTTCAATTTCTTCTATTTTGTATTTTTTTTCATTAAAATTTATTTATTTCTTGTTATTTCTTTTTTTTCCGTTTATTCTTCAATTTTATTATTTGAAACGATAGAACATGTATTATACGAACGATAACTCATTCTTAATTGATGATTCTAGCGTAAAAAGTAATTAGAGCAGAAAACCTATTGCAAAAAAAAATGGTTCGGAGCGGGGATCGAACCCCCAACATCTAGGTAGTAGGCCGAAGCTCTATCAACTGAGCCACTGCAGCTTGAGATACCACTGCTATTTTTTCTGGTCTTGAATCACGATCATCTTTCCGTTCTTCGGTAGCCGGCAATTTCAAAACGTACGTCTGTGAAATGTTTGATAGGTTAGGTCATTAATGTACTAATTATTTATTAATTATAAAGGGATTTTCTTATATTTTAATACATATTATGTTAACCAGTGCTGTAACAATTCAAACTAATCCAAAATCATCTAAATCGGTTCAGCCGTTCTCCAGTTATAAGCGAGCGTACAGACACCAACTCTCTTTTATTAATATAGATAGAAGATAGATTAACCTATGCAGATTTTCATGACCATCATGCTTAGAATTACCTATTCTTCATCTTTGATTAATGATGGTAAAAAAATTATATATAAAATATTTTGTCAGTACATCTACAAAAATGTCAATTCTATTTTCATTCCAACTGCTCACTCCCATAATAATAGATACGCTTCAAATGTCGGTGTCAGCACAATTCAGCAAACTAGATCCTTTTCGAATACAAATTGCTTTTATATTTTACATATATTTTGCTCCGTAACTTTCTCCTATTTTCAAACCAGAGTAATCTATTCACCGTTGCTTCTCCTTCAATTTTCAAAAAATACTTGAAGAATTGGCTGTTTGAGGTCGACGAGGAGTTTGCCGTCTCGCTTATCGTTGCCGGAAGGGATCGGCCTCGTTGATTTGGTTGACTTGCCCCCCGCCGTCGTCCCTATCCTTCTGGTGCTCGGAACATGCCTCCAGAGACAATTGGAACTGGAATCCAATTGTCTCTGATGCCTCCATCTCATTCAAATAATTATTATTCTCTTTTCAACTTCAAGATAATGATTTACATTTATTTCGCCGTTTTTCTTATTGCTATAGTTATCTTTATTTTATCATTATTATTTTTCTTCTTTTTAGTATCATCACTTTATTCAAATCTCTCTAATGTTATATTTAATTTACAACTCAACTCGAGCTTACACACAGGCAATTTTTGCCCATGTAAGCTCTTCCATTTACTATCTAAATTCCTACGTACTGTAACTGTTTTTGTATTCTATTCATTTTTTTTAAAAGTTAAGTTAGTACATAGAAGAAAATAGTTTCAGTTTGTATGTAAATAATACAAGTTTGTTTATGTGGAATTAACATATTATTATTGTACTGTAATATTGTGGAATAAAGATGATTTGATTTGATAGATCCAAGTGGGAGATTATTGTAAATTAAATAAAGAATGAAACTTTCAACGGAACATTCAACATTACCGTACAAAATAAGTACATCAACAAAAATAAGTTAACATTTGATTTGATTCTCCAAAATATAATTTCAAACCAAATGCAGTAGCCTACAAGAAACATTCCGATTCAGAGAATGCACATACTTACTGACAAAATGTAGTTGGTAGCAGTGCTTATCAATGTTGGAACAATCGTGGTTGTTGATCTTTGGAGTGCTTTCACATAACTCGTCCATACAGCAGCACCGGTAACAAACATCAACAGTATAAGAACTGCTTTAATTACAATCTGAAAATAATTAACAAATGAAATTTATATCCTGCGATATGAATTTACTAGAAGCAATGATAGAATGAATAAATATATCAATAAATTATAAATCACATCTACTAACTGCTTTTCCAACAACAGAATTAAGCATGATGATGAAGTACAAAAATTAAGCCGCGTTTACATAAATATTTAGTTTCAAACATTAGCTTGAGATCTTACGAGAACGCACTTGTTGAATCAAGAATTCTTAAACAGTTTAAATCATAAGGTGCGTTTAGACTATATAACTTTGTTATAAAACATTTGTTGCGTGGGTAATGGGAAGGATGGAGGGATGAATGGACCTACAGCTTTAGGTGGGTTCCGAACCACCGGGAAACGATTTTGAAGCTCATAAATTTTTGTATTTAGAGCAGCCGATCACCGTTACAACAGGAGTGGTAGGCGCCGTCTCTTATCTAATCTCACTGATTAGACTCGCCTTCTATCACTGGGACAACACAACGTATGAAGAGTGTAAAGGTGCGTTAAGACTATGTAACTGTTATATAACAAGTTTCACAAAAATGTTACAAATGTTATATAACAAAATGAATACTTTTGTGTAGTGTCAGCTGTTGTTATAAAACAAAAGTTACAGAAAACTTGTTACTCAAAAAAAGTTTTATAATCATACATAGTCATAATCTTAAGTTACATAGTCTAAACGCACCTTTAGGCTAGGCGTACACCGGTTAGTCAAGACAAGACAAGACGAAATTAGTAACGTTTAGTCACAGTACTTCACATAGCTGCTTATGAAGCAACACACACAGATTAGTCATTGCATCGGTGTGTGCTGCTTCATAAGCAACTATGTGAATTATTGTGACTAAATGTGACTAATCTCGTCTTGTCTTGTCTTAGGCTAGGAGTACACCGGTTAGTCACATAACTCTACATACCTTGGTATGAAGTACCAAAAAAATTAAGTTGGCAATGAAGTGAGGATTGAAATCTTTTTCTCAAGAACAGTATGCTATTAAAAAAAAAAGAAAAGAAAAAATAGGCGGAACCCAGCTTTTTCAATCAGTGCTACCTCCAGATGGATAATTTAGCTCAGTGAAGGGTTGAATATGGCACTTCTTTATATTTATGAAGACTTTCGTAACTGGGAATATTGACAACAGAATAAAAATTTTAATAATCAATAAATGCTACTAAAAAATATATTTTGTAAGAACAAAAATAATTCAAGCACCTCCTAATACGGTACAGTATACGAAGAGTGTATAGAATTCTAGTGTGTTTAAAATTCATATTATTTCAAGTTATACTGAGATATTATAATATTTATAATCACCTCGACGAACGAAGAGTTAAACGGTATTTTACCTGAGAGTTTACCAAACAAACTAGAACAGCAAGCACAGATACCAGAAAGAAAAGAGAATCTATAACGATCATTGATTAAATTTCCCAGGATATTCATGTTTTAATGAAAACTATTAATCAATAAACTGAAAAGCTAACACTCTCGGAAACTTCATTACCTACGAATAACATAACATAACCTATAATTATTATAATAACCTAAGCAAAAGCATAGCCGAGCATGGCCACCGTAGAACATGGCCTCTAGACACTCAAAATGTGACGTCACAGCTAGGTGGCATACTACTTCACTACACTGTTCATAAACAGCCACTCATCACAACCAAGTTTGAGTATTTATATTTTTATTATTCAAAAATAAATAAATAGACCTACTTACCAAAAGGTAATCGTGCAGTTGTTTATTTTATAAGAGCACTCAACCTACACTCAATGAGAAGAATTCTCATTAAAATATGAGACAGAATAGGCTACTAAAAAGAACTCTGCATCAAAAAAACCCTGTGAGAATGAAATAATTTTCAATTTATAATTATTTTTAATATACAAATAAGGAAATGAATGGACACAGCTTTCAATTTAAAATTGAATTATATTTTCACCTTCAAATGAAACTCAGCTTCACAAACCTGTAAAATGAAAAATAGGTTGTATAGGATATCCACAATCAACAGTAAAGAGAAATATTGCCTATGAAAACTAGGGAGACAAAGAAGTATTACCAAAACCATAAAACCTTGCAATACGAACATAGTGCTTTGACATAATTTGCCAAACTTTTTATACTGATTATTGACACCAAAATAATGAAGAAAGTTCCAGTAAACATGGGTTCTAAAATGCTTCATTTCCCCTCTAAACGCAATTTCGTTTTTTTAACTTATTATTTTTTTCTAAATAATGGATAAATCTTGGAAAATAAGGTGTCAATCGATTTGTAGTTAAATTTACTAAAAAAAGTTATTCTTGTAAAATTTCTGTATTCAGTATGAGATCAGTAAAATCTGTAATAAGGAATCATTATGATAATTTTGACAGATTCCTCCTGAAACACTCTGTATAAAATATAAGTTTGCGACGGTTTCTGTGCTCGGCATAATATAGGATGCCCATAAACCTCAACATTTCGGTTCTGTTTCAAGTTTTCTGCAATTTACGTCAAAACTAAGCGTCAGACAGAAAAAATCATTCCCACCATTTGTTTAGAAAATAAAATTTCCAAGAGATTGGTGCTTTACTCTTTCTCTAAGTTCAATAAATAAGCTATGATTTTTCAAAAAAAGGGTAATTTTTCGAGTAAAACGAAAATTCAAGTATTCTCAGTTTTTTATTGAAAAATTGTTTTCTTGTGGCTACTTTGACTTATACTGAGAAGAAGGCAATTTTTTTATTTCAAATACATCTATCTTGAATGCCATTGATGATAAAAAATTGTATTTGTTCTGAAATTGTAGAAAAGAATCTCCTCTATCATTTGCGATATAATTTCTCATTTTTTTCTTAATGAGAAAAAATATTCAAGTTTTTTCATCAATTTTCTGTTACCTAATAATATTATCCTCTAAAAATGGAGATTGATGTAATTTTTCAAATGTTACTTTATTATTGTGATTTGAATATAGACACGTGAATGTATTATCCTTTTTATCCGTTATGGTAAATACCTTAGACCATGTAAGGAATATACATGGTCTAAGGTAAATACCATATCACTTCTAACTACCACTTCTAACTACATAGTATTGTGAGTAAGATTTACTGAAATCTATAGCCTAATATTAAAGAAAAAACTTATTTTGCTAACTCTTCTGAAAAATTTTTGACTGCCTTCACGTTTTGTTCAAAGTTTGTTAACCCACTCGGGTCTCCCCACTATTAAAAACCATACGATAAATAAGATAATACTGTACGAACACTAACGTTATCTACTGCATGTAGCCTAAATATTCTTGGATTTTAATTGATAGTGTATTAAAAATTCTTAATTATAATAAATTTGTAATTCATTCACCCAATTTATTTTTTATTTTGACAAGCTTATAAATCAAGCTAAGTTTGATTATATTTTTCACGTCTTAAGATAGCTAAAAATGCAGACCCCCGCACCCCCTTTTCCGCAAGAGGGTATTCCATTCCATACCCCCAGACCCCGGAAATGTCCGGATCTGGCCTGAATACAATATGGTTTATATAGTACAATATGGTACTATAAACCATATAATGTATAGGCTATTATATGATACCAGCAGCAGTTACAGAAACTATATTTACGCAGCAGCAGTGATATTATTCTCTTTCCTCAATACAATATTGTACTATAAGAATATTGAGATGTATAATGTTCAAAAACATAATATTAAAAAAATATATATATAAATTCGAGTAGTTTTCACCTGCTTGATGTGTTTCATAATAATTCTTTTTTCAACTCTTGGACAAGAGTTTCGTCTTACAAGAGGTTTTGGATAAGGTAGGGTATAAAATCAAGTTGCTCATTGCTTACAAAAATTCATCTTTATTTTCAAAGCTCCACATAAATAACTAAAACGACAAAAACTATAAATTAATAAAGTATTCAACATTATTTGTTATATACAATAGTATTCTCAAGAGTACCTATATAAATTTGTGTTCATAAAGTACAGTACCAGTACCGCTAACCTTTAAATTAAGGCTCCTTTATGCATGCGATTTCGTACGGACGTTGATTTTTATCTTTCCCTTGATCATTTTTTATCGTTCAGATTATCTTTTTTATTGTCCGTTCTCATTTTTGACGTCTGTTCTGAGATTTCTGTCGTGCATTTGCAAAAGCTGATGGTGGGGGTAGCCAGGTCTTGGACAATTGGCGGGCCCAGAGGGAAAGGCGTTTTTCCACCCCTGAGGGGCGTATCAACGACAAGGGAAACCCCTCATCTTAGCACTATAATGCATTTGGAAGCGATTTTTTTTTACGAAAATAATAAAAAATTATGTTTCTTACCCGACCTTTTTTTGGAAAGTTTTTCCGTTAAACAATAAAAACTTTCTTCCTTTTAGTGTGTAGAACTACCCAATAGAAACTTCTGGTATTGCATGAAAACTACAATTAGATTTTTGCTAAAAGTATTAAATTTATTTATGGGCTCCTTTAAAAAAAAAAAATTATTTATAGGCTCCTTTTTTCAGGCTAGCAAGGCTAATTTCATTTTGCATTAAGCATAAAAGCGCCCATATACTCTTATATACTTGAAATAGTCTGATATTTAATAGTTCTTACAAAAACGGAATCCGACATTTTTTGAAACTCTCGACGGTAAAAATACGGATAACAGAGCATAAAGCATTCACTTGCTCCAATGTACTTAGAATCATCCGATATTTTATTGTAATACGAAATCACATGCATAAAAGAAGCGTAATACAATTTTTTATAATGTATTTGTACTAGAGGTAACATGAACATGCATGACTTTCAGGTTTTGAGTAGAACTTTGGATTACAAACATGATGATGATACAATTTTGGATGGGGTGAATACTAGCCTAGTAGAATGTGATTATTATTCACAAGTTCTACAAACAAACTTTTACGTAGGTATCTCGTTTGGCATTTTTGGAGGAACGCAACACAGTGGACTTCCAATGGGACGTTTGGAGCTTGGACAGTAAGGAGCATCGTTATTAACAATGCAGAACGTTCCGCTGACACTGTAACAAAAATAATATCCTCATTTAAATCAAAAGCTCTCACAATTTTAATAATAACTCATTAATAATTTAAATAAATTCAATTCACAGATTATTGGATTTTCCAGAATTTCCAAAACCCCATTTATCTATAATACTAGAAATAATGCATAATTTTTTTCGTTTATTGACTCTGGTGAGTTCAGTTTTAAAATAAAGTGTACAGTACAGTGTCTCGTTTACCTGTAATCAGCTTGACGAGACTAATATACAACCATATATAATAAATGTTGGGTTTGGAAAAAAGTTTTATAAATATAGATCATTTGGAACTTGAGGAGGCTGGGTGGATTAATGCCAAACTGGTGGTCTGTATAGCAATTTTTTATTTTTTAATTCACTATATGAGTGAGACATACACCATTGAAATCAGCTTGTCAAAACAGCTAAAGTCCCCCTGAAGGATTTGGAAGGGGGCCCAGACAGGGTTAAACTTGATGTCTATTATCAAACCTACAGGAATTTTAATTTAATTTGGCGGATGTTGAATAACTTCTATTCAACATTTCTCTGGTAACGGGTGGCGTTCTGTTGATTTTTTCACATAAATACTGCTGTATTTATAAAATGCAAAAAAACATCATTCAAAAAAAGAAATCAATAGAACATCACCCGTTACCATAGAAATGTTAAATTCGCCATCTGCGAAATTAAATGAATATTCCTATACAAAATTTTATGAGTAGGTCTAAATATTGATCCATTAACGACGAGATATGATATGATGCAAATTCTCAAAAAATGGCGTATACAGGAATGGAGAAATCGACATTTCTTAAAAATATATTTCCCGTTTGTTTTAGCTTGAATACTGTGCTGGTATTGATGGTTCAGTCACGAGAAGACGTTTGGAGCGAAGTAGGGGGAACAGTAATAGGAGATGGTGATATGGGTTCTCTGTAGAACAGACGAAGAGAGAAACAGAGTGAGAAAGTTGCTCATGCGCACCATTCTGTTCTCCCTTTACTCCACTGACATTTTCGACGTCTACTCGAGACTAAATCATCAATACTAGTGTTATTATTTTTTGGTACCGGTAGACTCTCCATAATATAAAGAAAGCGAAGATTGATCGAACTGCGTTGTTTGAATGAATAAGCATTATGCAAAACTCAAATAATATCGCTCGCTCTCTCTTTCATACAGGATCCTTCATGCGAATATCCATTTATTCATCTATGAAGAAATGAATGAATATTAAGAATGATACAAGCCAAAATCCGGCGAATATCATTATTTTGTCTGATATGATAGTCAAGAGAGTGTGATTGGTAAATGTACCTGTTTGGAGTGCCATGACCCATGGGAACGGGGGGTGCATGCCGGTCAAAAAACTGACTGCTTCTGTCGACTAGAGCACACCGCCTCGCACAGGGAACGCCCATCCTCTCATATGGAGTCAATGTCTCAGCCATGTAGCACACGCTCCTTATGTGACTGCACAGTGCCTCATCTAATCAAACAAATGAATAACGCTGCTGATCAATGACAGAGGATCGCTCCCTTAGTAATCTAAGAAGAAGAACTGGAAAGATGAATGAAATCACACATACCGGTACTCGGTTCATAACATTGGTTACCAACGCATTGACTACCAATGCGTGGGACCGAGTTCGAATCTTTGAGAAGGCAAAAGTTTTTTCTATTAGAATTTAGATACAGTAACTTTTAAGTGAAAAAACACTCACGTTTTTTGATGAGACGACATAATATGTTTCGTGCTGGTGTTGCACATTTTCAAGTCATACAGATACAGTTTCTGTTGACTTTCTGTATGAGAGTTACTGTTGACTTCTGTTGAGTTTCTGTATGACTTGAAAATGTGCAACACCAGCACGAAACATAATATGTCGTCTCATCAAAAAACGTGAGTGTTTTTTCACTAATTGAAAGTTACTGTATCTAAATTCTAATAGTATTAACCAGTGAAAAGAAGATGGATAATCAACAACAAAAGTTTTTTGATGATGAGATTGAAACCAAAATCAATTCTTCAAGATTTTTCATCAAAATAAGAGCAATTCTTCAATTTTTACAATTATTCGTCGACCATAGCTATCATTTATTCATATCCCATCTATTTTTCCCATATAAAACTATTATTATTCAATTTCTTTTGCTGATAGTTTTCAACTTAAAGTAATTATTTTAATATTTTCTATTATCAATGCATTATTTTTCAAATATCATTTTTCGAATCAGTAACTTAACTTACATTGAATAAAGAATTAATTTTTATTTTCAACTTTAGTAACTCTTTAGGGATAGATGTACTTCCAAACATGGTAGAATATAAAAGATTTGAAGTAATGGGGGTATTCACAGTAATCACAGTTGCCCATGAATTTCGCAATTGAAGAACTTTTTTTGTGTGGGATTTATGCAAAAGTAATGCGATTAATACATTCCTTGGTCATGTAAAAAAGCACTTCAGTCCAAGAATAAATAAATAAAATGTTTAGTATAGAATTTAATATGATCAATTTTATTACACTGATGAATAAGAGGATGTAAATATTATGATGATGTTGGTACTGACTGGTGGTGTTTGAGCAGAACGGTTGCACGCGTCCGCCATTGACGCAGAAGTCGACGCGTCCCATCTGACGGACGTCGCCGAAGGAGGAGCTCGTGTGGATCACTTGTACCACGTCCGCGTCACCCGCGTCCAGGCGGCTGCGGCTCTGGCTGCGGATCAGCGGGCGCGCCGGGTCCAGGCCTATCAAACAAGAACCTCTCTATTTATTTTCCGTCTGTCTTTCCAGCGTAGTCACAAATGAAGTACCTCTCTATTAATTTTTTCTAGAGTTTCCTTTTTAGAGGAAATCTCTTCCGTTCCTTTTTCCACCAAAAAAATTATTATTATTTTCATAACGTAATATATTATTGACTTGTAATTAATAAATGAGCTCAGTAATTAATTAAATCTTGGGATAGAATTGCAATTATAACTTCTTGTAAGATTCATACAAGTCTATTTTATACACGCCTATCAAATAGTGTGTATAAGCATTATTCTTGAAATTAAATTGAAATAATATTATATTATTTTGTAATAAGAAAATTTTACTCAGTAGTATTCTCAATTTGATTGCAGTAAGACACAAATAAGATTGTTGAATAAGATTAGATTGTTGTAATCCAGTAATAGTATCTACACAAAAATATTGAATAGACAATAACATAAAATAAACATAGAGATGAAAGGCAGAGAGGAGAGAGCATTAGAAAAGTAAGTAGGCTATATATCTAATGGGATAGGGAACGTTGTTCAGATTTTGCTGTACGGTCAATACTAGTAGTTTCTTCACGGTCAAGAAAGGGCACTAGAGGTCTCGACATTTAAACACACTGTCATTCACAACAAGTACCATAGTGTCTTCCCAGAAAAACCACCATCTAAGTTCAAAATAAAGGTAGGCCTTCATTCTTTAACATGGGCATGAAAAATCTATACTAGCATGATGCTTTCTCTATGATAATAGTAGTTTATGCAATGGCTGTATTATGAGAGCCTAATACCACGAGTGAGATACAAGGTTAAAATACGAGTGAAGCAAAGCAAAGCAAGTAAGGTGTGGTATCTCACAAGTGGTTTAAAGGCCAAATACAACCATTGCATACACCATTTACTGTTATAAAATGTAATTTCAATTCGATTTATTTATTGATTTCATCTTTTTACAATAAGAAAAAAAATTCATTTTATACATTATATGAAATCATACTCACAAGACCTGAGTCCGTTCGTGAGTATGAGTTACTATAAGTTAATTATAACAATATTACATAAAAATTAGATAATGAGAGATTATACTAATAAACAAAATTGCAAAAGAGATTTTAGAATAGATATAGATAAAATAAAAGAGATAAATAGATAACTAAATCAAACATAAAATCAATGACCAAACACCAAGAGGATGTCATAAATATTATATTATTCTTATTCAGTTTAATTTTGTTTTGTTTATTATTTTGTACAATAGCGTATGGTTGGTTTTCTGTCATGTTTGTATATATATATTATTTGTATTTGTATATCTTGTATTGAGAATCAAAATTCAATTTCAATATTACAAAATTATAAAAGGGTTACAGATTATAAAAGGGAAATAGAAATACAGCAATAATATAAATAATGAATAAATAATTTGTTAATCCAGCCAGATCACACTAAAATTAGAGAAGATAGAAATAATAAACTGTTATACGATATTATCGCAATATGATAGAATTGATTGAGTGTGAATATCTATTACCTTCAAAAACTGAAAAAACTGAAAAAAAACTTCAAAAACTGAAAACTGAACTATTACTAGTGTTTACTAACCGATGATTTTGTGCATGCGAAAGTTGAGATAGTTGGCGGCGAGTCCGCAGACATGCGCGCCCAGGCTGTGACCGACGCACGCGGTGCGCATAACGGGAACGCCCGAGTCACGCAGGAAGGAGAGCATTTGCGCAAGGCACCGCGCCACGGGGTGCATGTTGTGCACGGCCGCCCCGTAGCAAGGGATGCGCGCCAGGGCGCCCCAGTCCACTGCGAACACGTTGTAGCTACCGTTGCGCAGGTAAGCTGCCCACCCAAACAAACAAAAATCTCAAATTAATCCATGTGAAATCAAGATTGTAGTGGAACTATAAGTGGAACTACCAATTACAACAATTCACAATTTGTAAGGGTTACATAAATTTATATTATTGTTCAACAGTTAATACTTTTTTAAGTTTAATACAGTCATCTGTTTTAGTTTAGCTATATAATTATGATGTTTATTTTTGGACTTGGAAAACAAAAAAATTGAAATCACACACAAACTACTATTAAGAATTCTTGTTGCTCCTGAAACATAAGAATACATGGATGTTGAAATAAATATTCGTATGTGACAATTTCCAATAGGTAGGCCTACTGTATTTGAAAAGAGAATGCTATAATTTGTTGTTGTAAGTTCAACTACTTTATTTCTACAGCATTAGAGGTTTCGAGTCTTCTCAACAGTTTTTTTTTACAAATAATGTTCACCAATCTTTAAAAATTCTATAACTATCGATATTAGATAAAATAAATAATTTTATGATATCGATTTGTTACTTATGATTCTAGTATTCTTTTAATTCAATACCTTCATCATTATATCATTATTTACCTTCATGTTTTATTTATTTATACATTTATTCAGTAATGTACACATAATACTTAATGAAAGGTTCAACAGGCTTAAGCCCAAAACTGTCCCTCTTCAAATTTAGCAATAACTAACACACGTCTCCAACACCCTTTAACCCGCTAGGTTACCATAGACTGTTCATCATCCATCCAAAAGCCAGAACTACACTGAATGGATATAGATTCTATCAGCTGAATCAGCAGATTTTTGAGCTGCTGAAAATGACTCACCGTCTCTGAGGACGCCGACCGGCAGAGTGTCGGACAATCCGGCGTAGCCGTGCACAAGCACGACCGAGTCAAGTGTTGGGTCGTACGCCGAAGAGTGCAGCCAACCCCCCTTCCCCACACCCACTTCCACTCGCACCTCTTCTGCGCCACTAAAACAAACAAATAAAAGCACAGTGTGATTTGAATAAATAAGATATTAGATTAGAATTTACTCATGTACATTACAAAATATATTGGCTTCAATTCTGAATTCCAAATTGATTAGAGATTTCTGTATTTTATTATAATTTATAATTATAGTATATAATTTGAATGATTGAACAAACCAAGACACTTTAAGAAACTTTTTCGATTATATGGATGTAAGATTCAATATATACTGTAACAATAAATATGCCGATTTTCCTGTATCTACATGAAACGGCGGAGTTATTTGAACATATAAATGACCATTCCTGGAGAAGGATATACATAAATTTATTGCTTATACTGGATAAAAAAATAAGTTTTTTTTCTGAGAAGACCCAAATGTATTATTATGAGCATTCTATCTAGGGTATTGATATTGTAGTTTCTTCCCCACAATCTAAGCAAAATTATTATCGCACTTATTAATGTGGTTCCATCTTTTTTCACTTGTTCAAAATTATTATACTGTACTTAAAAGATTATATTACTTTAAAAGTGAAATCTACTTACAGATTAGTGTTCTGAAGATGGACAAACAACAGTCCGAAATAGCTATAAACACTAATCTGTAAGTAGATTTTACTTTTAAAGTAATATTATAATCTTTCAAGTATAGGCTGATAAAATTATTATTTGGTTTCATTAACAAGAGAAAATAAATCACCGATATCTTAAGAGAGCATTGTCATTAGATCTAGTCTTTGTCATTGTCTTAGATCTAGTAATGATTACAGTCGAAAATAGTAATTAAATAACACTAGTGTTTGTTGAACATAAAGCAATGGTAGATTTTTCTGATGTGCCCAAGAGCTATGAGAACAAACGTTTCTGTGATGCTCTTGCAATGAAATTGTTTCTAAAATGTTCTTTAAATGAAATTATTTATAGTTGAAATAACTATTTTGACAATATTTTTCTTCATAGTAAGCTATTCTTGCAAGATATGAAATGAAAATATGGATAGTAGGCTAATACTAATATAAACTATTTTTTGATGTGAAATAATAAATCCACTGTTTATTTTTATGTAGGCCTACGAAATAGTAATATTTTTGATCTTCACCGACTTTACTAATGAAATAGGTACGTAAGGTTGTTTATTTCTGTCAAAAACCAACGAGAGTTTTTGCAACAATAAATTGAGTCAGTAACTAAATAATCATTGTTTCTCAACGTCTTAAGAAGCCTCTCGCATCTGCCGGTCGCTATCTATGAATTACTATGTCCGACAACGCAAATCTCTTAAATACTGCGATTACATAAGACGATAACCGGTGTCTTTTACAGCAATAAAGCACTTTTACTATTATCAAAAAATGAACTTTGTTTCTTCATAATTTCATTCAGATCTTTGAATCGATAAACAACAGACTACTTGATGCAAGACTACTTTTAGCTTTTTTTCGCAATAAATTACTAAAGACTCCATGATCACTTATTGAAAGAATTATTATTATGGATGCTCTATATATTGATCTAAATATATAACTTCTCAAAAATTAAACTGAGAGGTTTCTCATCTATTCAATAAAGCTTTGGTGATCAGCAGTATTTGTATTGGATGAGAAAAAATAAGGAGCTTTTATCATAGTAAGATAATGTACTCAACAATTAAGATATTAATATTTTTTTCGAAATTTCAAATTAAAATACCTACGGTACATCGAGTGCTGTGAGGGAGGACCATAATTTCAGCTTTTAAAGTTTTTAGGTGGAAGTTACAATGTATGAAAACTTGTGAGAAGTTATTATAATAGTTTACAATATTTTAGTGAAATTCATTATGAATGAACTCACCTCTATAAATTCAAGAATAGTATTTTAGTATTTTCCACTTTTTTTTAGTTCATAAACATTCAATTTATAAGCGTATAATAATGATCATAAATTTGTTAGCTCGTTTCAAGAGAAATATCATTTGTATTAATTATCATGTTTATTGGAAAACCTTTGATGATTTTCCACTGAATTTGGAGTATTTCCTGTTTAATCCGAATTGGAAGATGGCAAGAATTCAACATCACTGTATATTGTTCCTATTATTATATTATTGTGATTAATATTCATTTCTTATATACTCATTTCTTCAATATCAATTTCTTATAATTTAAACACTCATTCTTGTACATGGGTCTCCATTGTTGGGTGCGTTAATTTCCATTAATTTTATTTTTTATTAATATCTGTGTAGTTTTTTAAATTTTGTAGACAATATTTTATGGATTACTGTATATCCTTTTATTTTTCGAAGGAAATTTATTTATCAATTCATAGGCCTATGAATCATGTAATAAGTTAAAATTGATAATAACTTCAATATTTTTATAATTATTCATGAATCTTTATTGATCGCAACGATAAATAGATAAATATTTGAATTGACTGTATCTAGGAGCTGAATCCACCTACGATAAAAGTGACGGATGGGCTATGACTTATTGAGGATTAGACGGAGAGAGAAAAGTATAGGAGAGATGAGGTATATTAGATGAAGAGAGAAAAAGAATAGGAGAAATGAAATGGATTAGAGATATTAGCATGAGAAGGAAGCGAACCGTGGCGAGAAGGTTGGGCAAGCGGACCTGTCGAATCCCGGACCACGACTAAAGAACGACCTTGGATCTTGCTCATCTCCCGGTTACCGATCGACACTCCGAGAGCGCAGTGACGAAAATATTCACCACGGCCTCCTTTCACTGCCACTGCGAATTTTTCACTAATCCACAGTCCCAAATCAACAAAGCCGCTTGAATTCCGTTCAAAAATCAATAGAAGAAGAATATTATATTGACCTTGCAACAAAATTGATCAACGCATAAATTTCTCCTCATCAGTATTTCGTAAAGGCTGAATCGACGTGCCAATTCCAATTAATTTTCAACAAAGGAAAGAAAAACTTTCCCAATGCAAGATGGAATTATTTTTCCTTTCCTAATTTTCTATTGATATGAAGCATGGAGGATCGAAATTTATTATTGTGTTGTGGATCCACGTTTTTTTTTCTTGTTAAATTTCAGCGAAGTCAAACTTTTAGGATCAGAGTGTGATAATGTCCAACAACAGGACGTAATAAGGTTGTCCCAACAATCTGAGTTTAATGTTTTTCGAATTTAAAAGAGTTTAAAAACAGAAGTGTAATTTAAAAGTATTGATTCCATCCTATTTGTAATAACACCGTACATTATATGGATTATTATATATATTTTTAATTCAATTGTATGATAATGACAATGAGTCCATCTCCTAAGACATTATTTTGACATTAATTTCTTTCTTCTCAAGATAAAAGTATCAATGGTAAGTGATAATTCGAAGCTCATAGATATTCCAAGCAATTCGACATGAATTTTGTTTGTTTTTTTTTATCCCAGAAAACAAGCAGCAGTCTGTTTTTATACAATTACACAGCTACACATGTACTAATTGGAAGAAATTGGTGGTAATTGAAATCTGGAATTATTAAACTTTGTGAACACGTGAAATTTTTTTTTTGTATATATTATTATGTATTAAAGTTATTCAATAGTACCTATATAATTATTACAATATAGATCTATCACAGTCCTATTATAGAATAATATCACCTGAGTCTTTATTGATATAGGCATATGCAGATAATAATGAATTATTTTGTACTACCTTCCAATATTTAACAATTTGTTTTCATCAGAAAGAAGAAAACCCAACTAATAGTAGCCTACCGTAGGACTGAAATCAGGTCAACCCGCCTGGGTACATCATGATCTTCAGTTGCCCAACTATATGTGTGTCGTGATGTGAATATTATGATAATTATGTGCAATGCATAAATTACCTTCCTGTCCTGGCATGGTAAATGACAATAACGATCAGGGTTACAAAAAACAACAGTTTTGTTACTTTTGTTCATTGCTATACAAGTTTTAGCTGTAGTCTGTGAGAGATGCTACCAATTGTAACCGATGATAAAACACTGTAAATAATGGAAAAAACTGGTCTGTATTGAAAGTGGAGCAGCATTACAAACAGTAATAGCCATTTACGGCTTGTCACCATAAACGCACCGTAATATCCAGGTTTACTATTAGCTCATGAAAAGTGGTCTACTATCGTCTTCGTCTATGGTAGTCGCTGCAGTGCCTACCCTTGGGCTCGATATCATCCTAATCAGAGCAAATATTTCACTGCAACTAGAATGCATTCACTAGTTTTGTGTGCTCAGGATTGTTGTTTTATTGAGCCTTTTGTATAGTTTAAAACTAGAAGATTGCGTGTATGCTAACTATCATTTCACTTTACAGTGCTCAATTGGCGGGGAGTGTCGTCAATATTATCGAATCCAGTTGAAACTGTTCATAAAAAGTTTTGAAATTTCCTTGTATTTCTTTTGCAATTTTAAATAAAATTTACTGATAGATTAGGCGTAATTTTTTGCAACCTTTATGAAGTTTCTACACTGTTTGTTTATTCGATAGGGAAAAATAAAAGTTGGCTTACACTGTTTAGCCTTTAGTCAAAAAATAAAAAAAATTGATAGTCATTTTCAAATTCCCATTCAAAAACAGTTTCTCTGTGATTAATTTGAAGTGTAATTATTTCAATTTTTTTATCATATCGAATTAATTGTGAAGACATGTAGAAGACATGTCTAGGTTCTTCTACCTAGTTGATATTTAAGATATAAGAGAAGACGAAAAGTTTATTGTCAACTTACATGTAAGTAATTTAAGTTTGGTAATGTGAAATGAATATGTTGTATTGTGTTATTGTAGAATGAAGATGATTTTATTTGATTTAATGTCTGAAATTGTTGAACTCTAGTTTGAGATTGATCGGCCTATTAATTTTTTTGTAAAAATGTAATTTGAATTTTATAATATTTCTTTTAGTTCTTGATAATAGATTCAGGGATCACAGTGAATATTCTTCATACATTGAAGGATAATAGATGATTCAATTCTGTCATTGAAATTTAATTTAATTTAATTTAATATAATGCACTAAATTTATCATTTCCAAATTACAGTAATGATCATTATTATATTTGAATCCTTAATAACGAAATATAAAGCTGAATTTATTTTTTATCAATATGCATGAAAATTTTAACATGAATTTTATTAACTAGGTATTTGAAATTTAAATTTGTTTCTCGGAGGTCTTCAAGCTAATGATGTGTGAATATTTCCATTGAACCTATATTATTAAACAGCAATTCACTTTTTTAAGAATAATTAAAACTTTAATCTGGGAGTGGATTGACGGCTGTCGATGTATCTCTATACCAAATTACTATTTTTGAATTTGAAGTTTACTTATACTTATACATTTGCCTATTCATGAATATCGTCTCTTTCTATTGATAATAGAAAATGTTCCATTAAAATATCATTTATCATAAATATTCAAAATATTTGCAATTTGAAGTATTCCATGCATGAAACATAACTGACATTGAACTTAACAAACTTCAACCAAAGTTTTAGAGTAACAGAAAACAAACAAACTTTTTAGAGTAGAGTAGCAGTCGGACGTCGGGATCCGGGCATGGATCGGCGTCTCCGCCACGACGCCAGATGCAATCCTCGCGAGACGCTGACGTGCCGTTTCCCAGCGTCAGTGCCTCCAAGATCGGGCCCTGGTTGGCTATGCCTGGAACAGAAACAATCATTATTACGAAGATTAGTTGAAAAAATAAGTTAACATAATTAAAACATATCTATTCCAAAACATTTCATACATTTTTTACTGCCAACAAAACAAGTATGTTTTAATAACTGGAAAGTTTTTAAATTTATATTAGTTTTAGGAAATAAATAATTTATACATTTATTTTGTTTTATTCATCATGAGTTGATGAATTAAACTATATTCACTCTCACTCTCTAGAAGAGTGAAAGAAGATAGAGTGATTAGATAAGACCAACTTAATCTATGTAAAATACATTTAGTTTTCTATAATAATGTAATCAATCAGCATATTATTGTTTTTTCGTGGCAGAATACGTTAATAATTTTCATATAATATTTGGGAGTTTATAGTCCAATACAGGTATTATATACTGCTGATGACAATAAACTTAATAGAGCGATATCTCAGAATATTCTCTCCACAGGAGTATCTCCTCTTATTAAAGTAACATCATAAAGGTGAACCGGAATCGTAGGAGACGAAAAGCCGTCGGTCCCGACTGCCTAAAAACAGTCGTCATCTCTCATCATCACCCCTCTCATTACCCACGCACAAGCCTTGAGCTCATGTGGGCATACATCACCCTAAAAAAATCTGACAGACTTTGTCATGCCATGCCTCAACATTTCAAATCTGATATCTCTCTGTGATTAAAACTGATCGATTTCTTCCTTCATGTTCATCACTAGTGATTTCATTGATGTATCAGTATCCCCATTGAAATTCTACGCTTAATCTATCCATACTTGCATTGCATCCTTCCAACAAAGGAGATTGACTAGCGTATTTGGCGTTTTCACCGCAGCTACTGCGGGTGAGAATAACAGTGTTACTGGGCAGTTGATTGTCATTCAATACACCGAACTTCACGCACCACCAGGGCTGACTGTAAATTTGTATTCTCTCAGCGTCTTCAGCGGAAATAATTGAGACTCGTTCCCGATTCGTACGTAGCAGAGCTGAAAGACCGTTAATGAACCGACCCCGGCACTCCGCATCCTCGAGCTTATTTGTATGGAAGGCCAAGGCAAAACATTGCATTCATAGCACTAAACTGTTCTCGTACTATATTGTTATCAATGGGTAAAAGTGGACCGCGATTGTGCAAACTTCAGGAGCTTTTGAAGGCAATGCAAATTTTGTAAGATATAATTATTGGTGCAAGTATTGAATAGGCTAACGAAAACCTAATATTTCAACGATGTTGTCCAATTTTTCCAAGGGCGGCATCAATTTCATAACTGTTAATCAAATTGAATAGGTTAATTAAGAGTTGCTGAATGGGGGTGGTAAATGAGATCTCCCACATAAAATATACAAAATAATATAATAATGAAAAAATTCATACTTTTGTATAGGCAAATACAAAAATATAGACTGTTGAAAATGTATGTCTATTATAGAGAATGAAACTCCATAATTACTTTTTCTTACATGAGTTCTCATACTCATTCAAATTCTAGAATACCGGTACTTCATCTTCATCTTTGTTGAATGAAGAATATCTAGTTCATGAGAGCCTACCTATGACTCACTTTAAAGATGCTTGTTTAATTATAAGAACATTAAAAGCTTTATTCAATGAATAAAAATATACTTTTATATATTAATGAAACTTTAGAATTCACGACATGCAGTCAATATTTACTGTGAATAACTCTTATAACTCACTGGACTGAGCGCAGTTGGCTTTGAACCCTTTTCATTTGAAAAAGTTGACAAGTTGAAAAGAAAACTGTTATAAAATAGTGTTAACTTCGCAGTTGGTTATATAAAAATAGAGATCGAAAATATAACTGTTGTTCAAAGGCTTGAGTTGAAACGGTCTTAGCTAAAATATGAATATGAAATACAAGTAATTTGCATTCACGCATTGTTAGAAGCAAGTCACTGTAACAATGTAATTAACAATGACCATTGTAAGATGCTGGTAGTACATGTGTGATGAGCGCTGGGGAAATTGCTCAATTCAGAGGAAACTTGCTCATGAACTTAGCTTAGGAGATATTGTGCGTGTAGAAGTATATGTGAGAGAGAGTTTGCAGCCCTGACAAAGTTTTCCATTATTATGTCAACAATAATGCAAGGTCGCCTAAGTAGTTGAACTAATTTGATTGAGCTATTTCAACTCAATGGAAATTTTACGTTTGTTATAGTATGGTGGATTTATCAGTCAAGTATGAACCATCTTTTCTACAATGCTTTTGCTTTTTCATAGGAAATGCTGGTAGACTATGACCTTTCAAAGATTTATAGGCAGTATTATCACAGAGAACAGATTAGAATAGACTAAAGAGTATCGCTAGATACTCTAGTACAGATTAGAGACTAGAGAGACTAGAGAGTAATATTTTTTCAAAGATTTCTAGGCAGTATTATCACAGAGAATAGATTGGAACAGACTAGAGAGTATCGCTTCTCTATTTATAGTATATTTGAGCAACTCAACTTGTTTGATGATCCAATGTTCTTAAATTTTACAATTCATTTTCAATCCTTCAATCTGGATATTGGTTCTAGGTTCTAGCCTTCTAATCCACTCACTATCTCATCACTACATTCCCAGATCACCGCACCTTGATGCTTTCAATCATCTGTCGTTGAATTTGTTAAAAAAACTACGTCATATAAATTCTCCACTTGCCTCTAACTCCTTCTAATTTTCGAAATTCTACCACCTACCGTTGTCATAAAAAAATGATGATCTACTATTGCAAAGGGTAGACTGAATTTGATTATCCTGTTCTATTGAATTGAGACCACTACTAACTATCAACATTGTCATCATCCATCTTCATCAATTCTGTTATCTTCTCTAGTAGAAAGAAGAACTTGAAGAAATGGAGAATTATTCCATTTACAAGGAAAGCAGATTCCAGTTTCTCCTTGATTTTGAAAACTTTCAGTTATTCAATATGACCATATTATGATAGATTTTTTCCGAGGATGAAAAATTTCCAATCTACTCATTAACTCCACATTCTCCTATCGCTGCAACACGTTCTTTTCGCTCGTATTTTGTTGAATTTGGTAAAAAAACACACTAACCCATAAATTCCCCACTCTCTCCGTTCTATTTTATTTTTCCTTTCTCTTTCTGTCTACGTCTACCCAGATGAAATTTTTTTTCTGAGGAAGATTGCAATGCTTATTTCGAAAAATTAATTATTCGTATGGAGTAAAGGTCAATTTTCCACACATATACACATGTACTATGCTATAACACTTATGTTTTGACTTTTTCCAACACAATTTTGTATTATTAACTGTAAGGGCCAGTTCATGAGCTCGGGATTTAGCCAAGTCCTAGACTAAATCGGGTGGCCACCGTAGCATCGACAAACGTTAGCCTCGATACTATGTACTAAGGGCTCTCTATGCTGCTAAGACACTAACCTGTCGAGACAAACGTTTGTCGATGCTACCTACGATAGCCACCCGTTTTAGTCTAGAACTTGGCTAAATCCCGAGCTCATGAACCGGCCCTAAATGTTTTTTAATTTGTATTTGTAGAAGTATTCGTTTTTTTGGGAAAATAAATTATTTATATTTTTCTAATAAATATATTGTTACGTTCCATGTTAAATTAAATTAGAATAATTCCTGTTCAATTTTCTCCTTTTCCCTTTTATTATTTTCGAATTATCACAGTCACTTATGTGCATCGTCTTTGTTTTGAGAATGATTTTGACCGTGAAGAGTAATGGTGGCCTCGCACTGCAAGGGAGTGCACTTGTCCATTGCCGGTGCGGCGGACCAAATTTGCGAGTTTGCGTCGCGAATGGCGTTACGGCCGCGAATTTGGCGCGCGCGCGTCTAATGGACAGATGACCCCATTATGGATGGACGTCGACGTCCATTACCGGCGGACAAGGTCACCGCACGTAGCGGACGCGACGTCGAATCAATCAACTGCGGACGAGCCATAGGACAGCAGCATCATCATGGAGGAAAACTATCATCTCTATGGAGAAATATGAAATTCTCATTTCTATAGAGGAAAAGCAGGCAAATGTGATGGCGTAAACAACCGCCTTACGTGATAGATCGCTCATTTTTTGTTACTGTTCGATTTCACCTCGAGCTTCATAGTTTATTAATAATCGATACCATGAGCTGATGTGGTATACTCGGCACATCTTTGTATTCGATACATCAAACATCTTACTTTCACATAAACACATGAGTTTGACGAAATGTTTTAGAACATGAACAGGACTCAAAATAACTGTGGGTGACTCAAAATAACCTACTGAATCAGATAGTGTATTTTGTAATTATTATACTGCGCTTGGCCAAAAAGACTTCATTCCTCTCATCAGATTGGATTCCTTTTAAGGTTGAAAGGTAGAGAAGACTTTAGACTTAACTCCGCCTGATAAAATAATTCAAATGGTTTGTAGCCTATTTGTATCAATAAATGATTTGAATTTTCATTTCCTACATCCGCATTTTTTCTTGGAAATGCATATTTTTTGTTGATAATGTTAAAATTGAACGAGCGTAACGAGTGGACTCGAGGCTCGGAGCGTTGTCCGTCTGTATGTTTGAATGTATGTTCGACGATAACTTTCGAACGCCTTTATCAATCAACTTCAAATTTGAAACACATATTCTTGGAACCTTTATACAGGTCAAGTTCGTTGGCCAATAAAATTGACCGACTCCTTCATCCTTTTTGAGGCGAAAAAGGATAGCTTCTCACTTTGGTTATTTCAAAAACTATTTGATTGAATTTGTTGACGGTATAATAATTTTTCATAAACTCTCTATAATTGGAATTCTCACAGTATTTAGATATTTTAGGCTCCAATAACTACGGTTTATGCTGATAGTTGGGTGCAATTACAATGATTGTTGATCCCAATGTTCGTTTGTATGTTTTTATTATTTCAAAAATATTCAAAAAATGGTGTTAGTTTTGTGGAATTCCAACACGTAAATGATGGATTCAATCAATTATTACAGCAGTTGCACGAGAATCAACAGACTTCAACCACCGTAAAATGACGTCATTGCATTGATGTCTTATTCGTTGATTGGTTCTCGTTGCATTGGTTCCGTTACATGACATAGTTTTACGACGGTTAAATTCTATTGGAGCTCCGTGCAACTGGCCGTTGGACTTACAAATAATCAAAACAGAGCCTTCAAACACAATCGATTGATATAGTCATTCAAATGATTGATGGAGAAATTATTTCAAGCGTACAGCAAATGGCTTGAAAACGTTCACAGTATGCATAAATACATGCAGTTGTTGCCAGCATACCAGCTAATTGCATCAGAGCGCTCCACAAACTTTTGAGTCTTACTTGAGAATAAATTCTGAAGCATCTGTCAGAAGTTTGTCGCATGTTATATAATATTATGAACAATAGGTGATATGTATTAGCAGAAACAAAAGAGTTCGCTTGTAGACTGACTCGTTATTTGCATACAAAATCGTTGGCTTACGCCAGTTGGATTTATTCTGTTTGGGATGGTGGCGCACCCATTATTAAATGCTCAGCCCAAAAGTACCTACTGCTGGCTGAACGGCCAATTCCAACACTGTAGGGGGCCTGCTCAATAAATGAATATTTTATTATTCATACGACGTAACCAAATATTGGATTTACTCCTAAAATCCTAATTCAGAAATATTGAAAACTAGAAAACTAATTTAAAAATGTTTGTCTTGTAAAACTTTGCCTTGTGAGTGATTTATACTTCTGATGTGTAATAATAATTGTGGGAATACTGATTCAACAGATAGAATTGAGCGTTCTTGCATCTGCAATGTCAGTATGAGGATGAAAAATTTCTTTCTTCATGACTTTAGTAGTTGAAATTCATTATATCAATGTACCGTACTGAGTATATATATATATTTATTTATGTGTAGAGCTGTTATACAGCATAAAAAGATTAAAAGCGTTGAATTCATATGCATTTGAATCTTTTATTATTTATTTCTTTGTATTCTGAAAAATGTCTTTTGATAAATAAACTTTGATTTGATTTGAATTTGTTGATTCTCATGATAAGATGCACGACTGCATTTACATGAGAGAAGAAGTTTTCCCTATTCTTCGCATCTGTGACAACACTATCAAAATAGTCTCTTAAAAAGTGATTGTTTTTGTTCACCGACTATGAAACGGACCACTTCAAAGCGACACCACTCGAATAAAAGCTATTCATTGGATATGATTGCTTCAATTTAGAGAATTCTCTTGTAAATTCGAGCATCATTACCGAATAAGTTTTCCTGACTGAGCACTACTGACTCTTCACTGATGAACAGGTTCCCCAGAAGCAATCTGGGCTTCACCTTGTCTCCCGAGGTATTTCTGAGATTAGGGATTGGTTCAATTTTTGCTTGTAATAAGGCACAGATAGGGAGAATAAGAAGAACTAATATAATTATAGGAACTAATAGAAAAAAATTAACTAAATTATTATGGGCTTAAGTTCACTTTTCTCTGCGTTTACATTATCATTCGAAATCGAATGAATATTTAGACATTATTATTTAGAATTAGATTTCAAAATCAAATTCCATTTTCAGCTTCATTTTTAATACAAAGTAGCTCGCTTTCAATCCAATCGCGAGTTGGGAAGCTTTTTCTTTTGGGACGTTCCTCTTGACTCTTGCAATTCTGAAAACTTTATCGGCACGAAGAAGCAATTGAATTCATCCACCGAAGGATGTCGTCATTGCATTGTCTTCAGTTTCGTTCATTGGTTCCCCTTGCATTGGTTTAGACGACACATACAACGGTTAAATTCAATTATTGGATTTTCGTGCAACTGGCCATATATGAGCCTATCCATCTTTATTCATTGATACAAACACGAAAATCTTAATGATTTGGGGGAGAAAAACAGGCTCAGCTTTTTCTACTTCTCTCCTGAATTAAAATAATGAAGTCATGAATAATATGTCTTAATAAAATAGTCTATTGTCATATTCATGGGTGTTCGTATTTGCAAAATGTTCATAAATATTGAGAATATTTATTTATTTATTCAGTATTGTTCAAAAATTCTTGGACGGTTCAACAAGCTTACGCCCTAAACTGTCCCTTTTCCAATTCAGAAAACAGTCCAAATCTAGGTTATGTTCCATTGTTGCATATTAATTTATTTGAGGTTTGAATATGAGAGAGGTATGAATACATCTTTCACAGTCACAAACTCTCACCCCAAAACCAAACACTTGAAAAATTGTGAATTTATGAATAATTCATATTGGAAATTCTGTAACGTTTAATCTGTACCTTGATTTAACTTATACAATTTGCATTTAATTGAGAAAAATAAATTATTTGATGAGATTTTATTATTCTGTAGGAAGTATTTCCAAACAAAGTTTCTAATACTTGTTTGTATTTTTCGTCTACAATGATGTTACTCACCAATTAGGAAGTCGGCCTGATTGATGAAGTCGTAAGTGAAGTGCATGATGTTGAATAGCAGCATCGGCAGAATGCGACGCCGACGCCGACGCTGCCATCCTCGCAACAGCATCGTCAGCCTAGGCCGACAGCGACACCACAGCCGCCTGAGACCAGCACGAGACAGCGCGGCGCATCGCGACACTCCACGCCAGGCGACCTCTCGTCACTGACTCACTCAATCACGGCTCAGCTGACTGCTGACGGTCACTGCCACCCCACTGCCGCCGCTTCCTTCCGATTGGCCGGCATCATCTTTTACTTTTCTCCTACTTTTCCTCCTCTTTCTTCTGTATCTTTCACTAGCATTTTCTTGCTTCGCTTTGAATTTTTCTTCTCCTTTCTCTTCTTCAACTTCTTTCTTCTTTTCCTTCTTCTTTTCTTCTTCTTCTTCTTCTTCTTCTTCTTCTCTTCTTCTTCTTCTTCTTCTTCTTCTTCTTCTTCTTCTTCTTCTTCTTCTTCTTCTTCTTCTTCTTCTTCTTCTTCTTCTTCTTCTTCTTCTTCTTCTTCTTCTTCTTCTTCTTCTTCTTCTTCTTCTTCTTCTTCTTCTTCTTCTTCTTCTTCTTCTTCTTCTTCTTCTTCTTCTTCTTCTCGTCGTCTTTCTTCTTCCTTTTTCCTTCTTCTTCTTCTTCTTCCTTCTTCCTCTTCCTTTTGCTTCTCTTTGGTTTGAATCTCTTCCCTCCTCGCTTTTCCTTCATCATGTCTTCTCCCTTCTCTCCTTTTATTTTATTTGAACTTCTTATTTCTTTTAACTTTCAATCTTCTTTTTTCTTCTCTTCTTTCTCCTCTTTCACTCCTCCTCTTCCTATCCTTCTCCTCTCCCTCCTTCTCCTCCACCCCCCCCCTTTCTCCTCCCCCTCCTCCTCCTCCTCCTCCTCCTCCCCATCCTCCTCCTCCTCCTCTTTTGGTTCTACCTCCTGAGAATAGACAATCCATCAATTCTCCACTTGTTAATTCTCTTCCACCACCTCGACATTCTCTCCTTGTCATTTCTCAGTATTCTTTATCTTTGTTCTCTTTGTCTCCATTTAAAAATTTTCATTTCCATCTTCATCTTCCAATAATCGTCTCCTTTTCCTTCTCTTCTTCTGCTCTGTTTTTTGTTCTCCTTCAACGCTGAATTCATTTTCTTGTTCCCTTGATGAATTTATTTTGAACTTCATCTTCATCTCCTTTATCTTCAAATTCACCTCCTTCATGTTTTATCATCTGCCTTCTTTCTCTCTGATCATACTCTGCTAATTTTTCGTTGAAAATGAAATAGTATAATTTCTGTCTTTATCACATAACCCGCTATTTCATAATCTATTTCTTCTACTTTCCTTTATTTTCCACTCTTCATCATATCCTTCTAGCACTCTTTGTCTCACTTATTTTTGTAGAAATTGCAAATTAAATTCCTTCTATTGGTTTAGTCCCCAAACGTTTTATCGTTATTCGTCTTCGATATGCACCAAATATTAATTAATACAGTATTTCTTCTTCTCTTCTTCATTTTTTTCTGTCCTATATCATGTTCATTTTCCATAATCAATACATTTTTTAATATTCTCTCTCAACTATTCTCAAAATTCTCCTACTTTTTTCTCCACCTCCTGTTCATTAAAGTATGCATCTTTCCTTACATTCTTCTACTTCTTTCCTTACATTCTTCTACTCCTTTCTTCAATCCATCAATGTCTATCTTCTCCTACACAACTTCTTCTGTTCCACCTCATCTATTCCTATGTTCTTCTTCTGATCCTCTGCTTCATTCATCTTCATCGACTGTTCACTACTCTCCCCCATCATCATCATCATCATCTTCTCTCCCCTTTTACTCTCCATCTTTTCCATTTTCCTCTCTCGCAGCATCATCATCGCTTCTCAAAGCGAGGTCATTTCTATTTTTCTCTCGTGCCGCTACGACCTTGTCGGCTCAGCTGTGTGAGTTTTCCCTCTTTTTCTCACGTCAACAACAACAACAACTAACGGTTCAGTGGGAATCGCGCTTTCACGCTCCGCTCCGCAGCGTCCTTCCACAACAAAACTGACACTCATCGCAATGTTTCACACGCGTTTTAATTCACTAACTATTCATTTTAATTTGCTATGATCACTTGTATTCTCATGCAAGGGAAAAAATGTCATTTTCAAAATTAAAAATACATTTGATCATGAATTTCCTGAAAAATTGTGTTTCCTAACTACTATTTCAATTTGCTATAATCTATTGAATTTTTATGAAAGCAAAACATGTCATTTTCAAATTTCTTGACACATTTTTATCATGACGTTTCTGGAGAAATGTGTTTGCTGTGTCCTTGAAAAACTGAGATGAGAGTTATGTCACAGAGAACAAATTAGAAGATTAGAACAGATAGAGTACCGAACTAGAGAGTATCGCTTCTCTATGGTAATGTCTCACCGAAACAACCGAGTTCAAATAGTAGACTATAGTTGTAGTTATTAAGTTATTAAGTTGAAGTTGTCATTTGGTAATACTGATCAATTTCTCTTCACTTATTTTCTCAATTGTACTTCAATCAACCAAATGTAATGAACACTAATGCCAGTGTTGGGCTCTGCTGATGCCGTAGGTTTTTCAGCAGGTGCCATTTCAATACAATCATATAAAATAATTCAGCAGACTTATTTGGAAATAATTTGCAGACTAAAATGAAGGCATACTAATGATGAAGAGAATAATATCACAAGAATGCAAAATAAAATAAAATTACCTTGAAAACCAAAGAAGATATTGAACCAGAACAAGGAAGTACTTTGATAAATGATGGAATTGGATTGGAAAATGGCTAAAAATATTGCTCCCAAACAATCTCTCAAATAACAGATTATTTAAATAAGATTGAAGAATGTAAGGGGTTTGAAACACAATTACAGTATAAAGCGCTATGGAGAAAGAACAATAGTAAGTTAATTGATTAGTAGATGAGAGAAGTATATCTTGAGTATTCTAATGGTTATGGTACAGTGGTATAGGAAACGAAGAAGAAACAGTTAATTTGAGTGTTGCTTGGAATTGAAAGGTTACACAGAAATCATGCATGAATTAAATGTGTCATGAACAATGAATCATTGACGGACAGGTTTTCATTGATGCGTTGAAAATCAACGCTTCCACCGGAAATGTTTCATGGCAAAGAAATTTTATTTCATTCGATTTGAAGCCTTCATTATTGAAAGTTTAACAACTTTTTCTCTGCTGTAGAAAATTCGAAAAGTAGAAAGAAAAAAACAGAAAATTTTCTCTGAGAAAGAAGACGTAATTCTCTCTCTCTCTCTCACTGAGAGAGAATCTAAAAAAAATCTAAAAGGGGGAAACGTGTCATCGTTCTATTTCACCATCATGATATTCCAGATAAATATTAATGTTATCTCCAGAACATACTGTAGCCTCCTGCAGGGCTGTTTGGCAAATATTCTAGAAGTTGCAAAGCGCAAAATCGTCCAAAATCAGATTAGTTGATAGCAGCCTACTTGTTTGACAACGCATTACATCTCTTGAACATGAGCAAAAGGATGCTCAATCAGCTGATCTGCATACAATCAACTGGCTGATTGACTCGTGGGCGATTATAAAGACGCAGCCCCACATTCCTTTATTCTTATTTGATGGGAAGTAGTCCAAACTATTACTCTGTTATATTGACACACGCAAAATTCCAATAGTCATGTTTTCTTCTTACGCAAGTATCCCACACTCACTACTGCATGAGAGCCAATTCTTCAGCTTAGGTTTTCCCTAGTAAAATGTATTATGATTGATGAACTTACAAGCTACATAATACATTTTCATCAGTTTAGAAATGCCAACAATCTTGTTCTGATTCATTTATGCCATCTCTATTAATTCACATATTAAGTTGTGTGCTACATATCTGTTGAAATACATTTTGCAGTGGTTCTTCTTTTGAAATATGAGTATTGGGAGAATAATCTCCCATATTTTATAAGTTCTTGAATGATATTGTTTTTGTTCTTATTTGGTTTATAATTATGTTGTTCTTGTTTTTGTATAATAGTACCTTCTTATTGCAGAGAAATATTAGTATAGTTGGAAAATTTTTATAATTTTCTAAAATCTATAGATTACTCAATTATTTAAACAAAATTGGTAAGTATGGAATTAAGTCAATCACCTGAATACATTTTACAAATCTATCTACCATACATGTTTTTGAATGAATCCCTCTCATTCTCATTCCACTTTGTCTCCAAGAAAATATGTTTTCTGTAGCGTGAATGTAAATTTGAATGTTGGCCAACTCAACAAGCCGCATTCTCAGAAACAATACAGTATACAACACAGCTTTCTCCTCATTAACATTGCCGAATTGAAACGTTCATACTGGTCTTATATGATTAACGTCAGTTTTGAAAATATATTAGTGCTGGTGACAAAATTATTGACAACGATCACAAACGAAAAAGCCTATCCGAATTGAAGTGATAACAAAATATATGTAGATCGAATGTGTTATTGTCAAGTCTAAGTCTTACTGAGATACATTTGATTCATCCTACACATCTAACTCACGAGAGATCACGATATAGTCCTGGCAACATAAACAATTTTACCAGTGCCTGTAGCTCAGGTTACTTTCTTCAACAATATTAGGTTGTCAAGTTGTCATAATCGTGAATCATGGAACCTATGCAAACAAGTACGGTAGTCAATCTTACCATTGTATGCACAACATGTCTATTCTGGATATGTAATCTCAAGAATATACTTTACATATATACTGTATAGGCCTAATACATATCTACCTTAAAAATTATATGCTGTGGTTTCTTATCTACTTGGAATGGTGCTATAATATTATGAGGATATAGGCTATGCAGGAGAGGATATATTTACTCTTTGAAAGAGTGTGTTGCCAAGAGTATCTCAATCAATGAATCTCCACAGAAGATTCTAATATCATCCTTCTTATTATTGAATTTAGCGTGTTGGGAGAACCAAGCGGGATCCAATATTTTATTATTATTGAAGAACTCTATTTATAGCAATCAAAAATATTTTCCCGTGTATTTCATGTAAGAATAAAATCCATTAAGACAGATTTTCAACGTTTCATGGCTGAATGTCCTCATTGCTAGGTTTATCAAGTTTCTTTAAACAGTTTAGTAGGCTATTTCTTTCAAATAATCAATGTATGTATTTTGAAATTCGCTACCTGTAACGTGTAACGGGAGGCTCTAATAAAATTGAAGTAGAGTTTAAAATAAAACTATAATACAGTATTTCAATAATCACCAAATTCAAGTTTCAAGAGTAATTTTAAAAGTTCAAGGCTTGAACTTTATTCTTAAGAAACTAGAAAGTTCAAAACATGAAAGCTTTAAAAATATAAACATTTTGTGGAAATGTGAAACAATCGTCAAGTACCAGTAGTAGACAATAGTAATTATTATTACCAGAGATAGCTGTAGAGATGAGAGAAGTGATGATTGAGAGCGGAAGAGCCCAAGTCATTGTACCGATAGTTGATTGAATCACTGCTTCTATGTTTAGTGTAGTGGCACCTGTTACAGTAGTGAACTACTGTCACCAAACTGACAATCGATGAATGTCATATGACCCCCGCATGCCCCCTGATCCTCTTTACTCCTCTCTTACGCACGCACCACCACCGTAGGAGGAGGAAGAGCACAACGGGACTTGTATGAGAGGTCAGACACTCCCTATCCAACAGGCATATATGAGGAATATTAAGATACTCCTCTCCTCTCACTAGTAATTCATTATCACTTTTTTCAACATTAATTATTTGCATAGAGCTTGAGAAAGTGATCGAGACAAAACTGAAAGTTATTCGCTAGTTTTAGCGAAATTTTGACTTGAAAATTTCTTTCCTAATTAGGCTTTCGTTTTTAGGAAAGTCTGTTTGAAACCAATACAATTTAAAATATTTTTTGGTTGAATAGTGACAGTTGTCCAGTAATTACATAGATAAAGATAGAGATCATGGAAAAATTATTGCACTGATGATATTGACGAGTAGCTATCATTATTAACTAAACGAAAATTCTCATCAAAAATACAATAAATTACCTAATCTTCCTAGGCCGAGTGGAAATTATTTTGACTATCAATTTAATGAATAAAAAACATTAGAAAAACCTATCCATAGAATATTACAGTAGTTGAGAGTAATTTGTGCAATAATCACTGTATATAGTATTGAATGTCACTTCCCTGCTCAATTATCGAAACAAATTTTCACCCACACTACGGCATCAATTAAATTTTATACTAATTTTGGTCTATCATTTCTCTGTTGTTTTTGATTTGAAAAAAATATTGATTTGTATTTATATAAAGGCCAACTTGTCATTATTTAGATCACTGAGGAGAACTGATCAATTTTCTAAAGAGAATTAATATTGTAAGTGCAAATTTTTGGGGTAGAAGAAACTCATCATCTATATACTCTCACAAAAAGTAAGTTATGATAAGCCAGAAAAGAAGTTGTAGTAATGAGCGTATACAATGTTAAAAAAAGTGTTGTTCATTTTATTATTCACATTTCATTCCTATTGAAAGTTTCTCTAGCTTTTGAAAGTTACTCTAGCTGTCATGATAAGCCAGTTATGATAAGCCAGAAAAGAAGTTGTAGTAATGAGCGTATGCAATGTTAAAAAATTTGTACATTTTATTGTTCACACTTCATTCCTATTGAAAGTTTCTCTAGCTTTTGAAAGTTACTCTAGCTGTGATTATACGCAATAATTATTACCAGGGTGATGTTTTCAAATAAATTGCTTATATAGCTTTATCTTATTTTTATCTTCAGTTTCAATTTCAAAATTCATAATTTTGTATGTATAATAATTCAATTCATTTATAATAATTCAATATTTATTCCATGTCAGGTGAGATTCTTCAATTTTATATTTGCATTGATCAGGTAAAATGAATATTATCAATTTTCTTGTTAAAATTTTATTTATGAGTCTTTTTAAATTCGATACGATTATTAGTATTCACAATGTAAATGTAGAAATAAACCACTTTAGACATTATTCTTCTCAAGAGTATCGTATAAAATAGCTTCAAAAATCATGATCCTGATCAGTTATAGAATACTCTGAAAACTGTACCTAGTTCACAATAATATTGAATGGATTGATTTGATCAATATTGTGTGATATAATATATCTAAGGAGACTGTATTCAGACTCGGTAGAAGTTTCTACCTGATCTCATGTGAGCAGCCTAATAGACAGTATGTCTCTAATGATGTTCTCTCAAGTTTTGTACGCGAAATGTGAGGTTGACTACATAATTTTCATGTAACTCCTTGACTAAAAATATAATGTAATTTGGATAAATTTATCAAAAGACCAGACGTCTTCAACCTGAGATTTTGGCACACTTTCTAATGTCTAATTCTCACAAATAAGCTCACTTTTCCACTCATCTTCCATTAACTCAATCATTTCAAGAATTTCCAGGTCCATTCACCAGTCGCGATTCAGTCGAAAGGACATCTTTTGTTGTCTGCCATCCTCAAACAGAATGTTCCTCTAGCACTGAAAAAAAAGTTTAAAAACGTAATTAAAAACCAATGGTAATTTTATAAATAAATTATTTTATTTTTGAGGCATGAGTTTATACATAGAGTTGCAATTTCTAACATGCGATTACATAGCAGTGGAATATTGAACATCCAGTTCAATAAAAACAGCAAATACAAAAACCACTGCAATAACAAAATACTTCAATACAATACAGAAATAAATTATTAAAACTCATCTAACAATTAAATTCCTATCTTCATTGACAAAAGTCAATGATAAATTGAAGAGACTATTCACATTTTGTACAAAAAAATTGTGTGATAAGTGTAGACTGTAGAATTGACAGACATTCATAGTAACCTGTGAAGGCGTGAAAGTTTTGTTGTTATTGAGTGAGGTGGTTCATAAGTAGCCTGCAAATGAAATATGTCTTGTTTATATAGCCTACAAATAAAATAATAATAATTATTTGGTGAATTGCCATAGAGAACTGATAAAAAACCTCTAATCTCAAGAAATGACTAAGGATAAAAGGAGTTGCAACGCTATATACGAACATAAAATCTCTGGGAAATATGGATGAATAAAATATATTGAGAAGGTACTCTAGCTTTTGGTATGGAAGAATGCAGGTGAAGCTTTAATTGATTCAATGAACTTGTGATCAATCGAGTTGACTTTGTGCGATAGGAATGCTCTAATCATCCATCTCAGTAAAAATTCCTAGATTTAATGTAAAGGTTATTTGAATCCCCAAACTTCAACTGCAAGAAAAGTGAATCATCAAATTGTTTCCAACATTAATATACAAAACTACCTATTCTTTCAAGTGAGGTAGGGGAATTGAACACAAATTAAACCTGGCATAAATTTTGTAACAATTTTCCATTATCAAGAGAATTCGATTAGAAAATCCTATGTAGACCCGTGGAGAACATTATTGTGATGCAGTTAAAAATAATTATTGTCAAAATTTTTTTGAAAAACTGCAATAAAAATGACGATCTCTGATGCTGGGTTGCACCCACCAATCGGGATCAATTATTATGAATAAATTATACTATAGACAAAATACTTTCCAACATACATACAAAAATACGAAATACAGAGTGATTCAAAAGAATACCATATTACTCTTTGAAATGATGTATAACAGAAGGTTCTATCATATTTCATTCATTAAATACAAATTTTCAAAGTTTTGGTATTTTTTTTTAATCACTCTGTATAATAAGACTTTTGAAAAATGAAAATATTATTCACATATTCGATGTCCATGGCCATTTTGCATTGGCTTCCTCCAAAAAAGTTTTACAGTGAACTAAACAAAATATGTTGTCTGTGATCTGATCATTATCTACTTAGCATTTTGCTGATCCTTGATCAAAATTGATCTCCCACCAATTGCGAGGTGCAACCAAGCATGAGAGATTATCTTAGGTAATATAAGACCGGTATTACAGGTAGTAATAATTAGGCCTAAAAGGATTATTGGTAGTGTTTGCCTAGTATGATATAAAATGGGTCTACAGGTAATATCATAGCCCCCTGTAGTTTAGAGGGGGCTATGGTAGTGTCCATGAAGAAATACGGAATTGCTCTTTTATATTTCACACCCATATCATTTAAACTAATCATAGAATTCAAAAATATTTTTCCTGAGGCATTGTCTCAGCTTGTAAATAGATAAACTTACTCGTCGGGAGTGTGCTCGCCCATCGACACAGTCTTGCCGTAGCCGAAGGGCAGAAGAGGTCGACATGACGACGTGCACGGCACGCCCACGAACCGCTTGCCACGGTTGCTCACCGTCGCCGCAAAGAAACAGGCGCTCATGAAGTGACTGCAACGGGCTTGACCTTTCAACATGAAGAAAACATCAAATTATAACCATTTTATCAATTCTATTGATTTATTTATTCAGATACAAGTATGTGGAGGCAAACAGGTGAAAACCCAAATATTACATCCTTATTATTAACACAAACTAAAACAAATGAAATTGTTGAAAAATATAAAGTAAAAATGAAACATAATTACAAACTTATAATAAAAATTACTCATAAACCTATTGATGACAATATTTGATGACCAGTGTTATCTTTATACATTGGGAAAATTTTGCAAAACTAATGACATCACATGTAAAGGTTTGACTAGAACTTGAATCTTGATGCGGTTTGCGTCAAAACAAAGGTTATTGCTCCTATAAGTGAAAGTTCTATTTTAATTTGATTAAAAATCAATGTGAAACCCCCAAAAAATTCATTTGGTGATATCTTTCATATTATATTTTATAGTACTAGGTTGGTGTTAGGTGTTATTAAAAAAAAACATTTTGTGACATTACAAAGTAGTCAATTATATGTTGATATTAATTTATTATTGTAACAATAAATAATAATTGTCTTCTTTATTAACTAGAATATATTTACTCGGCCTTTTTATGTAATTGATATTGAAATATTGAAAAATGTCTTCAAACACTGGAAAGATTGGCATTCACTCCCCAGCGTTCTCAGTGATATAATTAATTAATTAATTTTGAACTCCAACTCATGATGTCTCAAACATTGATGATCAATTAAGAGAAGACATTTAAATAACATTGACAATAATGAAAGTTAATAAATCGTGGGGGTAGATTTTTGAAAATCCTTCAAATACAAAAATTCATCATTCAGTACAGTGATTCGTAGCTAGATGGTGTTACTCTCGATTTGGTGATTGGAAAAATCACAAATTTTGCTTGCGAGAAGTACAAAGAAAACATTCAATTTTCTTAATATTATCTGATCTTTGAGCAACAAACTCCTAATCAAATGAAAGCCAACTCATTTGAATGGGCAAATAACACAAAACATTAGAAAAAACTTCAATAAAATATTGATGTAGTTAGGCAAAATAGATAGATTTCAAATTTCTAAGGTGATATGAGTCAGTACCAAGACTGACACATAAATAGCACTACTAGCATTACAGAACTTTTATTTGTTGAATTATATAGGATGCAATCCAATAAATCAACCGGTTCATTGTGAATTAGAAACTGAACTAGAAATTTTTTGTATGCTTTACAAATTTGATTATTGACTGATTTCTGAGAACAATGATTGTATTGTGAGTACACATATTGAGTACTAAGATTATATGTTCATGTTTTCATAATATTATTATGTTTTTCTCAAGAAATAAATTGAAACGTCGTTAAAATTGGAGATGATCAATGTCTTATCAATCGCCTGATCAATGTCTCATCAATCGCCTAATCATGATGGAGTTAATTAATCGCTCATACAGGGAAGGGTATGAGTTACAATACAGGTAGGTAATAATTTTCAACTCTAATTTTGACTTAATATTCTCTAATCAATTCGCTTATTAATTATTGGTATAATACTGACGGATGCGCCGGCCCTCTCGGGTGCAGCTGGGCTGCATGCGTCCACCGTTCACGCAGAAATCGACATGGCCGACCTGCGCCGTCTCGCCCAGCAGGCCTGCATTGGTGTGAATCACCTGCACTATGTGTGCGTCATCGCGCGTCAGCTTGAACGCATCCGAGCCGTATCTGTGCACCAGTGGTCGGGCTGGGTCCAAACCTACATTCAAATTCATTTCATTTTTAAATTGTCAACCAAGAAACAAATAATGAAATTTGATGGTGATATTATATAATTTCCTTCAAAAACTTGTTTTGCTGTGTGATGCCATATAAGTGTTTTACTTGTGTGTGGGTAATACGGTGAAAAAGTGCCAGACGGAACGGGAATCGAACCCAAGACCGGTGAAGCGATAGCAGACTGAAGTTGTGACGCACCTGCCAACTGAGCTACTCCGACAAAAACTGAATTGATTATTGTCTTATTTAGCCCATCAAGTGTTATATAGTCCTTTCAATTTCAAAATCATGTTTATGAAATACTTCACTGAATACGTTAACTTAATAACCACCGCAGCTACAAACCTCTAACTGGTATCTTTGAATTAGCTGCAAAATTCAGGTACGAGACGCACATAGCATCTATATAATAAATGGATGATTTTTTTTTATTTGAACACTTGTAAAAAAATGAAATCATTTTTTTCCATAATTTTACAATAAGCAATTTCCCAAATACTATGGACGATACCATAATATATGTAAGAATAAATATAATATGATTTCTCGCTTTAAACTAGGGTTTCGAATAACATTATATATTTCAAATGAAATAACCTAATACATTTTTAAAGCAAAATTAGAGAGTGAGAAAATTTTAAATTTTCAACAGTAGGCTACTCACGGTTAAGCTTGTCGGACGCGTTTCAAGGCCCTGAGCCAATATTCAGCGTACCCTGAAGATGTACCATGTTGTAAATGTGAAAGCTTATTACTCTCAAATAGTTTATGTAGTAGTGAAGGTGATATTTTAGCATAATGAATAGAAAGACTTGAAGTTGTCTAAGCCACAAATTTATTCAAACCAGAGTTTTTCAGAGATTTATAATAATGGTGTAAACAACCGAGACTGGTATCTTAAAGTCGAAGTTTGTGGTTTAAACAACTTCAAGTCTTTCCTACTCTCAAATTTTGCTAAACTGTATTCGATCTTGGAACATTTGAATTGTCAGACAGGCGCTTATCGCCCTCGGCTACGAACCACTCCTAACTCAATCAACAGTTCAAATAGGATGAAAACTTTAGACGAAATATTATTTATGTTATAAAATTACCCGACCCTCGATTACAATAAACAGAATCGGAGGTCACTCACCAATTATTTTGTACATTTTTGTTGTGAGATGGTTGCTGATCATGCCACAGACGTGCGCGCCGAGTGAGTGTCCGACACAGTGCGTGTGATCTGCGCGCGCACCCATGTGCGTCAGGTGCGAGTAGAACTGCGCAGCGCACTGCGCAACCAGTCGCGTATTGCTCAGCGCAGACAGGTAGCAGGGAAAAAACGTCAGCGGCTCCCAGTCGATCGTGAACACGTTGTAGTCGCCCCGGTTCAAGTACGCTGCAAAACAGTGCATTTGTATAAATCAAATTTCTCCATTTATTTACTGATGGTAAATACTTCATGGAGTATTATGAATAAATACGGTAGTGAACAAAACAGTTGGTTTCAAATTTATAGTACTTCTGGTATTGAAAAAGTTTGTAGTGTAAACTTTTCATAAATGGCAGTAAAATTGAAATGAATATTATCTATTTTACAATGACAAAAAATGACAATGACAAAAATATATTTATTTCCAAAATCATGAATACCAAATAAACATACAGTATTGTACTTGAAACATAGGATGAAAGTACAACAAATTGCAATCACACAATCATCTTTGCATCTACATCTACACACCTCTAAAAGCAATATAAATTTGTGATACAAATAAGCACACATTGCAAAATACATGGTACTCATAATGTACACAATTAAAAGTATAAATAAAAAACAAAAAGTGTGAATGATGAAAAAATGTGCGATGACAGATAACGAAGAGGATAGATGAGTACAATAAGAATTTATATGAAAATGGTCTGCATGGGCTAGTGCCTGTGCGCATTACCACATTTATTTACACAATATGAAAATAACAGTGGGTTTCAATATAAAATATAAATAAATTTTTCTTTAAAAAAATTACTGACATACAATATATTTAACAAAGAGAATAAAATCATTAAGAACCAAGCTTTTATTATAAATTGTAAGATTTATTTTGAACGAGTTTTCGTTTCTTTCATAGTTTCTCTCACTAGACGATTTTATACACTCTACAAAACACACCCTACAATGAAGAGTAAAGTGTAGATGATTTTAATTCATATGTTCATATGAATTAAACGAATTAAACAAAACTTGCAAGAATTTTCATCGGTCAAGAAATATTCTTTGCACCTTTTTCTTTATGAATAATTTTTTATAGTAGGACTACCTATAGTCCTTCTCTAAAGACTTTGGAAACTAGTTCATAAACTGAATCTAGAGAAGAGAACTCACCATCCCTCATGAATGTCACCTGAATGTAAAAATATATTTGTGCACATGAGAGTACGTATCACCAACAGCGCTCTCTTTCATATCATGAACTGACAAAGAACTCTTTTAAATCTATTATAAATAATGAATTTGAACTGTATTATACAGTCCTTACTGTGAAAATGAGAAGGTTTGTGAGGAAAATCGTTAAGAACTAAGCTTTTATTATAAATTTTAAGATTTATTTTGAACGAGTTTTCGTTTCTTTTATTGTTTCTCTCACTAGACGATTTTATACACACTACACACTAATACAAACTCTTCAATGAAACGTTAAATGTAGATTATTTTATTCATATTATGTACGTATGGATTGAACAAAACTTGCAAGAATTTTCATCGGTCAAGAAATTTAATTTTCTTTGCACCATTTTCCTTATTCATTTTTTTATAGTAGGCTACCAATAGTCCTTCTCTAAAAACTTTGGAAACTACATAGTTCATAAACTGAAACTTAAGAAGAGAACTCAACTCACCATCCCTTATGAATGTCATAGGAGATTTCCTTTCAGTTCCGTTGAAACCGTGAATAATGATGACATTTTTCTTATCCGGATCCCATCCACTGTAGCTGAGTCCACGGTCTGGTCGCATATCCACACGCTGCCTGTACCGCTCCTCACTGAAAAAATACCCACTCGAATATAATAATTATGCAATTTTGAAAATGAACTCATTGATAGGCCTACATAATTTAGTCTAAACACAAAGCCCCGATCAGATAATCAACTCAGTCTAAATCGAGAATTAGTCAATAATAATATATTAATAATATTGTTATTGTTCTAACTGGATGAAAATACTTTTTCAATGTATTTTTCACGTAATAGCCAATTAGTCGAATAGTTGAGCGAGATAACACATTCATTCAATATAGTCAGTGGCGCAAAGAAGGTAATAAGGGGGCAGTTGAGGGTAAACCCACCCCAGAGCCCAAAATTAAGAGTTGAAAAATCGTTTTCAGGTGCTCCTTCAGATCTAAAATGTTTGGAGCCGCGAGCCCGTTTTTTCTCCACTTTGAACATGTTGATCATGAAGATCAACATGTAGAAATGTCGATATGTTACATGATTTGAGTAATATGTTGACGTTTTACTCTTTTACTACGTTTTACTACGCGATTATTTCGCAGTAGATATGTATTTATTATTTCATTAGATATGTCTCATTAGATATGTCTCATTAGATATGAGATATCTCTCAGACGTAATTTATCACCTGGAAAGAATCTTTTAAAATACCAAAATATTTTTGATCTGAATGTAGGCTAAGTACCCCCCGACCAAAAAAACCCTACTAGTAGGGAATCGTGGTCGTGGGTGCGCCACTGACTATAGTCAATGAAATAATATGAAATTGAAATTTAAAAACTATGATTGAAATATGGGCCCAAACAAAGATAATCTTAAATGCCTTATTAAAAGGTCAAGTCAAGTCAAGTTCAGGTGTTAAATGTGAGAAATCCTGTTTGGTAAGTCCAGGTAGAAGACCTACGATCTCCTGCGCTCTGTTGGCGCTTTCTTCAAATACGTTAAACAGTTGTCTAGACAGAGTACAGAGATACGGTAATCCATTCATTATTCTATCCATATACCCATTCATTAATTTTCATTATTCATATACCCATCCATTCATCCACTATTTGAATAATCTTTAGTCTCTAGTATAAGGATTATTATGCAGCATCAAATTGATGTACTCTATTAACTAAATATATTGAATAATTCATGAATGTATGGAATTTGAGTTTTGAAGCATGAATAGTATTTGTAGTATTGCTAATTCACAATGAATATCTATTTTTTTCATCATTCATTGAATATAATAATTGATCAGTAATAGCAATAGAAAGTAGAACAGGTGCGATACTCTATAAATTTTCATATACTGCTGAGTATTTTTTTTTCAATAATTACAATATCGCATTTCCATGTTATCGCATTCTACAAAAAATAAAAAGTGAGATAGCTGAGAAAATGAAATCAAATAAAAAACTGTAATTTTGTAAACTGAATTTACCTGTTGTAGAAATAAATGTTGACGTCGGCATCTGGACACGTTCTGCCCCTCTTTATTTTACACCTCCAATAATTAATATCTAGCGCGTTGAAAAGAAGCCCTATGCTACCTGCAACATAACAAGAATATTGTGTTTGTTAATAATTTGTTTTTCGTGTAATTTTTCCTATGACACAAAATATCTCCAATATTTTCAAATTTCGTTGTGTAGCAGCCTTGAATTCATAACAAAAAAAAACAATCGGCATTTTAAAATACTAGGGTATACTGTAACTACTGACTCAATTTACAAGATATTGAAAATACTTCGAACTAATAACAAAATATTAGCATAACCAATTAGTGACTAGATTTTTTTGTGACGTTACGCGTACAGTAGCCTACCTCTAGGAAACCTCTCAGACCTCCCTGCTCAATTTTCCCCCGCAGACAATTTCAGAACATCATATTTTACAAAACATTGTTAAGTGGGTTCAATGTTCAAAATTTTTGAATCCAGTTCGTTATTTGAATCAAATTGTAGGCTATGTATGATCACGATGAGTTCCAATAAAGCTATTCAAGATACTCAATTGATAACTGAAGTAATGATCATAATATGATTAGTTTCATCTTCTAGTAACAAGAATGATTAGTTTCAGGAAAATTGTTTTGGACACACCTCATTAATTTGACACAACTTCTTGATTTCTCAATCTAATATTTTTTCTTGAATTTATTTAATTCATCGTATCAGGAGGAGGGTGGAATTCATCAAACATCACCAATCTCCCGGCATCATTATAAATAATATAATAATTTTAATCTATAAATTATACCAACATCACTGACAGAATAGGAACCTTTAGAAACAGAAAGAACACAGTAGGCTACGGTTTAATATGTATAGTCTGTGTTTCAGCGTTTTATCTTTTCAGAATATGGATGAAGAAGGAAGAAATTTTGGTTTAAATGTTTAAAACATAACAGCGCATGTGAATAATGTAGACGATGCCAAAACTCCACCAATTTTCATGAGACAATGGAAGGATACATAGTGATCTTGACCTGGTTGAAATCGGAAAGAGCTACTAGATCAGCAAATTAAAGCAGGTGCAATAAAGTAACGTTTCATGCGGCACCTAAAAATCCTTTAAAAGCTTAAAGAAAGAAGAGCATAATTCCCACGATTTCTAGACAGGATAGCACGAGCAAGGATAAACTCTTAACACGAAAAAAGCGGACGTTTTTCAAAATCATGGGAGTCTCACGACGGATTACCTCTTTTTATACTCTTCTTTACAAGCTTGACTCTTTCATTGTTTCAAACTACCGTTCTTTTTATTGGCTAATGAGACTGGAATTCTTGGTTTTTACAGCGAAACTTTTGCATCTAGAACTAGAAAGGAGACTTCTTCAGGTGAGTATAAATGGGAATAAAACTTGTTGAGAGGTGGAATACTTGGAGCTGATGAATTTAAATAAGAGCTTTGTATTCAATTGCTAGACTGCTAGACACGTTGACGTTTGAAGTTATTGGAGGTAATTGGGACTTTGAAGAACTCAACCTCAACAAACCTTGGAGGAATTCAAGATATGACTGGAATTTTATCTCGATAACAGATCACCTTTCGTCATTGAGTAAAGCGCTGAAGCGACTGCGGCTACTATTCATTTTTGAATTACGTCAAGAATTCAAAAATCTTTGTTTCCGTTCTTAAAACGTATCGTAGAATCTGAAGCCTAGAATCCATCGTAGGCTATAACCATCAATACAGGTGAATTGATTTCTTTCCGTTCTTGTGTTTTCAACAGACTAAATTGCCTTCTTGAAAGTCTATATCCAACAAGTACTGCAACTCAAACAACTACGTATCACCATAGATAACAGATTAGAATATCCTATCTCTTCTCTATGGTATCACATATTAGAAGTCGTAAATGTGTTTTTCTATCATAAAGATAATTCAATTAGTTCTCTTTACTTTTGTTCGAGGGTGATGCCTGCCTGAGCTATAAGCTTGTGCTTGGGTGATGATAAGAGATGATTTTATCGACTGCTTCTTGGGCAGCCGGGACCGTCGTCTAAATGTGTCCTCCGCAACACGGGAGCGGCCCAAGAAAATAACTAGGAGTCAACAGGGTTCGAGCCAAGACCTTTGGCTTATCAGCCCAGCAATAAATCAACTAGTCTTGGCTCATCGCTAATTTGCAGTTGACTTTATCCATAATCCTAACTCAGGATTGGAGAAAATATTCTGAATGAAATCTTATTCACCTTATATTCTTTAGTCATTATACAAACTGGCAAACAGTAGTTCGTAGAGTATCTCATTTCCCATTTGTAAGATTTACATGAAGAGTATGAGCATTGAATATGTAAATTTATATTTATACAAAGAGTAGGTGGGTTCAAACGTGGTGAACTTTTTGGAAAGTCAGTATAGGAATCGTAAGTTGTTAAAAATGACCAAGGAAGTGGAACAACATTAATAAGTGACCACGAACCATTCTCACCAAAACTCTCTACAATTAACACAAGGCTACTGGTATTTGCTGTTTTCTTGCTTCATGGACTTCATTTGCTAACTAAACCGTGAAGTGGTACATTGAGGTTGTGGGCGGTATTCATGTTTCAGTCTCTACCAACAGAAGATCTAAGCTCATTTTCTAGGATTAGGATATCAGCCAAGAGGATTATGACCCACATTAGTTCCACTAGATTACACTGAATCATTTACAAGAATTGTTCATGTCATAAACTGAAATAATCATGCAAGCCATGCTATAAATTCCACATCGATTGATTATCGATGTTAATCGATGCATGCTTCAAATACCAATACTAATATGAAAATGAAATTTATCCTTCAACACAAGCATTGAAGTGTAACTGATGTAAATTCCTAGGCATTGCAGGATAACAATTTATACAGGAAAAATATATTATTTTACAACCCATGAGTTATAACAGTAAGGGGTCGACATTGCTCTACTATCAATGCATGATTTTAATCTTCCAATACAGTAAAGATACCTCAGTTGAAATATACCTCTGTTTATTAAACAATAATAAAGCAGTAGAGCTCCGCATTGAAAATAAATTGGAAAATTAAACAATTAATAAAGTGTCTTTGCACATAGAATATCTGTGAACTGATCTAATTTACAAATAAAAACATAAATAGAGTAATAGCCTACTACATCTCTGCAAATACAAAATTTGGTAAAAATAAAAGCATTCAATCTTCATGGAGCTGGTAAAAAATACTGGTAATTCGGAGAGATCTCTAGGTCTCAAAAGGTCCTCCACTCCTCAGAAAAGTAATTTATGTATTTATTAAAAAAGTCTATCTTGGGTTAGTTAGAAAAAAATGGTTTCAAAGATTATTTTTGTTGAAACCTGAATGAGTTTAGAAGAGCTGAGGCCTGATTCCCATAGAAGACATATAAAGACGATACGAGCCATCGCTTGTGAAAAGCGACCAGTAGAGTGAGGGACACTATAGAGTGCACGCGTGAGAGTGTATGCGTGTGAGTAGAATTCGCTTTCCGCATTTTCCACATCCGGCCGTAAGAGGAAGAGAGAGAAATGATGTGAGAGGGAGAGAAAATTGAGAAGTAAGGACAAGTGCCCCTTTCTCTTTCTGGGCAAAAACGTACGAACGAACAATGACCGTCAATCGGCCTTTCTTTATGTCATCAGCTTTTCACCCAGCCATTTTCATTATTTTTCCATTTTTTGGGTCAATCAATCAGAGCTCATGACAATCTATGAGGCCAACCAGATAAACTGTTCTGAGAGTACGGTACATCTGAGATAGCTTGCATAGCTGTTTGATAATAATTATTAACGAGAACAAAATTTAGAGAATGATGAGGGCTTGATATGAGCCAGCTTTCAGTGGATTGTAAGAACGAGTGCTATAATCAAATTTTTTTCTGAGGATGATGCCCACATGAGCTCTAGGCTTGTGCGTGGGTAATGAGTGGGGTGATGATGAGATATGACGACTACTTTTTAGGCAGTCGGGACAGACGGCTTAACGTCTCCTCCGAAAGACGGGAGTGGCCGTATTTGTCAAAAATCCTTCCGTCAACCAGGCTCGAACCCTGGCCCAATGGATTTTATCTGACTGCTGATAACTTAATCAGTCTGACGCCTTAGCCGCCTCGGCTACGAACCACTCCAACGAGTGGTTTATAACGAGAAACTTTTGTGTAGTAGTGAAGGTTATACTCTGGTTATTGGTAGTTATCCATATCGTACATAAAGTCAAAAAGCACACACAACTACAAATCACAACTACATTATATTTTATTAATAAATCAACATATCAGTTTCAACATTGTTAACCAATTTATTTATTCCAAAGACTAAATTAATAATCTGCAGCAGAATAACTTATGTAATGACCGATATGATTGGTAGTTGAATGACCTATCAAGTTGAACGCCTGCTATTGGCCAAGAGGAGCCCTCCTATTAAACGCCTGTTATTGGCCAAGAAAGCCACGGTGATTCTCTTGGCCAATGGCAGGCAATTTCCTTGATGGGCCATTATCTACAAATCATATCGGTCGCTACATAGCAGGATAACTTCTAATAATGAATTTTTTGCTGGGGATGATGCCCACATAAGCTCTAGGCTTGTGGAAGGATGATAATGAGAGATGAATGGAGATGTTCAAGTAAGCAGAACAGAAAAATGCATTGAAATAAAATAATTAATTGGAAACTGATAACGGCTTGTATTCGATTTCTCATTATTTATGGGAAGTGCTCAAGTGCTTTAAGAGATCTTATTACACAGCTTCACTAATATCAGGTTTACAACATACAACTTCTATAGTAGCTAGGTTTAGTGTTGTATATTGATAACATAATTGGTTGAACATATGATGCAAAGTAAAACTAAATCCCTAGCTTGCTGCTGCTAAGCTAGCTTCCAATTGATGAGAACTGGTTATGGTGTCATCTCCTTCATCTAGAAGGTGAAATAATTGGAAGATTTCTAGGAGGCTAGAAGGCTACTCAATTGGAAGAAGAATTGGAATGGAGGGGAGGAGATGGAGAAAAAATTATTCACTGATCTAAAACTCTTGTTGTACCTGAGCCTATAATATTTCTCATGTTTATAATCACTGAGACGTCTATGTATGATTGTAAAAGATTGAAAGATATATGTAATTGTAGTAAGATTGATGTTGTCGCACTCAAAAACAAAGTTTGTTTTTGTTCACTATTCAATTATCTACTTGAAATTGATGAAAATCAAATAAAATTAATTCTTTTGATCACATTTCTCTTGAAGTACGACTTCTTTAGTGCAATAACAAACATGTCAATTGGTTATGGAAATACCGGTAACCACGATTGATATTAGCCAGTAAATAATGTAGTGGTTTTAATGGGAAATCGATTTGTTTTTATAAGCTTCTCCAACAAAACTGTTAACATGCTTCTATATGTCAATACTGGAATGAAACTCGCAGGATACATATGACCAATAATCTCTGAGCAGCTTTCTACTCTTCGCTATGTTGAACAATGCGAATTTTTTGCGCTATCCATTGGAAAATTTTGGCAATGACTTCAAAAGAGAGCTCTCCATTGCGTGAGTTCTCGTTCACCAGCTTTTGACAAGAGAAAGTTGTTTACATTTGAATTCGAGTTGAGGATGGTGCGAGGAAGTTGGTTACTCACACTTGCTACATTCTGATCTTTCGACTGATTTTTAATTTAAATGAGTTAAAGTCACTAACGGATCTCAAGTATCCGTTCGTTCCTTTGTCAGCAATCTGGAAAGGATCTGATTTCACTCTCTATTGAGTCGAAGTAATCGCCCTGGTTCCAACACTCGAAATAAACGAAGAAGACTAACTTTTTGGTATGATTATTTTCTTTGGAAAGAAATAAAAACCACATAAACCGGTTCTTCTCGCGATGACGCTATGAACCTACAAAATGGTACGGTGCAGTGTTCGATACACTGTAAAAAGTTTAGAGTGAGAGTGAGCTCCTGAAGCAAACAACAATAAACCTCCAATATTCTAAGATCAATTTTTTGGACGAATTTCCAGATTCTTAGCCAAAAACAGATCAAAAAATTTTCAAAATTAGCCAAAAACAGATCATATGAATTTTTTCAAGTCAAGGAGAAATAAGAGATTCTAGATTCAATCAATTTGGAAGTTTCTTTCTTCTTGATTATCATATCATCTATGTAATACTTTTATGGTATTTCCTATTCTGGACGTGGAATGTAAAAACTAATCAATTATATTACTTTCGATTAGAAAACCTGTTTTCTACCCTGTTTTGGGTAGAAAAATGTAAATTCTACAAAATGGTATTGAAAACCATAGACTTGGGCGCCGACTCACATCAATAACTTTGGGAGTGCTAATTTTTTTTCCGTGGGGGTCTAGGAGGTATGGAATACCCCCGAAGAAAAAGGGGTCCTCCCCAGGAAAATTTTTGAAATTTCAAGGTGCCTATTTAATCCTTGAATTTGTTTGAAGGATTTTTCACTTAGAGTATTTTTTCAACTTTTTAAGTGAAGACAGTTCATTGTTATTGTTCTTCATAAAACAACATTAAAAGCGTACTTAACAACAGTAAACCAATCAACTTTATGTTTTTATAAATAGATCCATCACCTTTGATGAAAAATTATAATGTTTATTACTGTTATGAGACAACAATAAAAGTAGTATTAAATGAAATTATTGTAGCCTAAATAACAAAATTCGTAAATAAAGATTTGCAGAGAACTGTCTTAATAAAAAACATAACATGAAAAATTTAAATTAGACGCTGTTTTCTGTTTACAATAATTTCGATACTTGGTCAACAGTGAGTACACTTTAACAGATTCTTTGACCCTTTGAAATTTTGGGGGGCTAAAAACATTATTCTTGAGGACACTTGAGCCCACCCAGTTCTTATGGAGTCGGCGCTAGTGACCATAGAACGAAAGCAATGGATGTGCCAGTACTCAGGTACTGGTCCAAGTAACAGTGCTTTTTCGGATAGGCAATTTCTATTAAACAGAACGTGAACTAATTAGTAATTAGCATGTAATGATGCTCTTTTACAAAACAGCTAGATAGAATGCTACACTCAAGCGATGCGGCCTGATCTAAAAAGCCGAATAAATGGATTAATATTAATGGGAAGAGAGTGAAAAAAGCATGACGAAAATCCACTTTCCCGGTGGCTAAGCGCATGCACCGTTCACAATAGATCTCAATCACGTGATTAGTGGGATTTGGCTCTCCTGTGTGGAGGCGATGGACGGAATGTTCAGTTATCAACTGAACAAGGGAAACCTGGCAGTCTACAATACCACGAATGCACGAATGTGCAATGGAATATGAGTAAATAGTACAAGAGTAGGCTATAAATTTTATCAAGGTAACGTTGGTTAATTTTTTTTAGGTGGATGATTCCCACTTAAGCTCTAGACTTGTGCATGAGTAATTGGAGGGTGATGATGAGAGATGACGACTACTTTTTAGGTATAATAATTATAAAATAATTATTCTTAGTAGTCATCAGGTACAGAACCGGGTACCTATGTGTCATCAGATTGGCGATTAGCCATCTCGGCTAACTGTTCACTTCAAATTAAAAAAAAACTTCAATTAGATTCTTGTAAGTAAGTACTTATAATAGACATTAGTTCTAAAGCGCTCTGTCAGTAATAAAATACAGTGAAGCAACGTATTCACGAACCCGATTTAACGAATATCCCACTTTAACATATTTATTTATATTATCAAATCCCCTTTCAATAAACAAAAAATTCAATGTAGTGAATATTGTAAACCCATTTCTACGAATACCTCGAACAAAGAAAATTCTACTACTATTATAGATTGCTATTATAGATTGAATAGTCTTCGCCTCGATACAGTACAACGAATTTTTTCTCGGTCCTTTGAGCTACGTAAATCGGGGTTCCACTGTAATCATCACTTTCAATAATTGTTAACCTGAAATGTTATTAATATATACAATGCATAAAAATAATATTTTCAATCTTATAAGCAGAAATGTTTCAAGCAGAATGGCATGAAAAATCGTAATATTGAAGCATAAATTACCTTGTACGAAGAGCAGAGTCAAAACTAGAGAGAGGGGTTTGCCAAACGAGACTGGCCATGGCATCTTTTGGTGGGCGGAGCAGCCGAAGGTCAGCTGCTAGCTGCTACAGCTTATGCAGCTAATGGCAGTGGCGAGTGCAGCTGCTCCTGGATGACGGCTGCAGCTGGCAACAATTGGCACGCAGCGGCGGCAAAACATCACTCGGCTGGCCTGGCGCCTGCTGCCAGGATCACGACCGGCTGCCACGCCTCACATCAGCTGCCTGCAGCTCATCAATCAATGACCGCTGATGATGATCTTCAACTGTTGACAAAATTGTAGTAAATGATTACAAACACAATATGATTCAATTTATTAGTCAGAAACAATAATTTTGAATGAAAATTATAGTCACTCTTTGAGTAGTTGTGAAGGTGATATTGTGGTAGTTATCCATAATAAATGAAAAGACAAGATGTTGTCAAACCACTGATTTATTATAAAATCGAGATACCGGTTTCGGTTGTTACACCATTATCAATCTCTGGTAAACTGAAAATTTAACGTACAGAGCAGCAGTATTTATACTAACGGTAAAGCACCGCTATTGGTAGACGCTCTAGCCAATGACCGTGAACGGCTGTCATTGGCCTAGACAAGCTCCTCCCCGATTAGCGGTTCATTCAAGCATTACAAAATGGCGATTCAAAAAGAAAACACAATTGAAGAACAATAAATAGCTACAATAAACTGAGAAATAAATGAAACAGTATTACGGAAGGATAAGAAAAACAAAGGAATAAACTAATACCGTAATACCTGCCTAACAAATTATGATAAAATGAGATTAGTGGTGTTGTATTGATTGAAATGAATTTGGTCATTCAAACTCAGCTGTTGATCATCTTTTGTTATCCTAGTTATTTCTAGAGCTTCCAGTATGTTGAGACTTCTGCCCTTGTTATTAAAATGCAGAAACTCAACATTCTCCTCGGCCTTGAACTTATGATTATTTGTTATCAAATGTTCAGCAAAGTTTGAATCTCCATTACACTTATTCCAATCTTTGATATGTTCTTTTATCCCGGTAGAAGAAAGTCTGAATAGAGCTGAAGAAATAATGAGAACCTCAATAAATGATTGTACTGTTAGGGATGAACTGTTAAGGTTGATGAAGTTATGCACTCAGCATAATTATTTTAAATTTAATGATAAGTTTTTTGAACAAAAAGAGGGATTAGCAATGGGATCACCACTCTCACCTCTTCTAGCGGAACTTTTTATGGATAAATTAGAGAGTAGCATTGTTGAGAATAGTCCTTTCAAAGATAAAATTGTTTACTGGTTTAGATATGTAGACGACGTAATTTGCTTATGGAAGGGAAGTAATAGACAGTTGGACAATTTTCTTTCTTACCTAAATGAATTACATAGTAAGATCAAATTCACTGTAGAAGTAGAACAGGATTGTGTATTGAATTTTCTAGATTTAAAAATAGATCATAGTACTGGTTTTCATAAGTTCTCCATTTTCAGAAAACCAACTCATACCGATGTTATCATCCCTCATAATTCTTGTCATCCCATTTCTCACAAACTTGCAGCTTTTAATAGTATGATTCATAGAGCATTAACAATACCTATGAACCATGACGATTTTCAAAAGGAGATAAGTACTATCAAACAAATAGCTGTAACAAATGGGTATGAGGAAATTATGGTGGATAGGCTGCTTAGTAAAATCAACAGACGAATCTCAGTTAATTCCAGCTTTGTAGGGACAAACAATGAGGAAAAGCTTTGGGTAACTATTCCTTATTTAGGCTTTGTTTCTGATAGGATAGGTAGAGAATTGAAAAAGAATGGATTTCATGTTGCTTTTAGAACCAAACCGATTTTAAAGAATCTATTTAGCTACAGTAAGGATAAAATTGATGTATGGGATAGAAGTGGGGTATATAGGCTTAAATGTGGGGATTGTAATGCGACCTATGTTGGTCAAACTGGTAGAAGTTTCAAAATCAGGATAAAAGAACATATCAAAGATTGGAATAAGTGTAATGGAGATTCAAACTTTGCTGAACATTTGATAACAAATAATCATAAGTTCAAGGCCGAGGAGAATGTTGAGTTTCTGCATTTTAATAACAAGGGCAGAAGTCTCAACATACTGGAAGCTCTAGAAATAACTAGGATAACAAAAGATGATCAACAGCTGAGTTTGAATGACCAAATTCATTTCAATCAATACAACACCACTAATCTCATTTTATCATAATTTGTTAGGCAGGTATTACGGTATTAGTTTATTCCTTTGTTTTTCTTATCCTTCCGTAATACTGTTTCATTTATTTCTCAGTTTATTGTAGCTATTTATTGTTCTTCAATTGTGTTTTCTTTTTGAATCGCCATTTTGTAATGCTTGAATGAACCGCTAATCGGGGAGGAGTTGTTCAGGCCAATGACAGCCGTTCACGGTCATTGGCTAGAGCGTCTACCAATAGCGGTGCTTTACCGTTAGTATAAATACTGCTGCTCTGTACGTTAAATTTTCAGTTTACCAGAGATTGATAATGGTGTAACAACCGAAACCGGTATCTCGATTTTATAATAAATCAGTGGTTTGACAACATCTTGTCTTTTCATTTATTATGAAAATTATAGTTGTAAATAATCAAAATCAGATAATAATAGCTTGGCAAGGGGTAGTAGCATAGCCTCCTCTAATACTGTATAATAGTATTATAGAGGAGGCTATGGTAGTAGGCTCATTTAACATCATGGAAATCCTCCTTCTAAACACTATCCAGAAATAAAAATCTGAAGTTGACTCTAGATGGAAATGAAAATCCCCTTCTAAACACTATCTAGAAATAAAAAACTATAGTTGAGGTTGACGGATATGGAAATCCTCAGTATTGTGATGTATCCATATACCAGTATTATGACCAAGTATTTATTTATTGACTTTGTTATTCATTGCTCATTTGTTATTCATATCTCATATTGATCTCATTGTATTGCTCTCATATTGTTCAAATGTTATTATTGCTCATTATTTATTAACTAATGTTATGATTATTCCTCATAATTATTTTTTAAAAATTGATTATTTCATTCAATTTGGTCCATCACTGGCTCTGAATTTAAGGATGATACAGTAAAACCTGTCTAAGGCGGACCCTGTGTAAGACGGAAACCTGTTGAGACGGAATGGGTTTTTTGGTCCCAAGGAATTTTGTATAAAGGTAAAAGTACCTTTGTAAGCCGGAAATGTGCTGAAACGGAAAAGTTTTTTCGATCCGGTCGCGTTCCGTCTTAGACAGGTTTTACTATTCATCATTATATAACATTTCCAGATTTCCTATTTATAGGACTATTTATTCAATAATAGAATCACAGGAAAACTTAAGGGGGAGAAGACAAGGTAGACGACCTACAATGATAAGTTCCATGACTGTACTTCAAAACTTTGAAAATATTGTAAGAAGAATGTTCTGATTATGACATACTTTCACTCGTTCTTATTGAAAAAATATTATAGTTTCAATCGATCAACTGAGAACTTCATACTGCAATACAAACAAATATAGCCTGTAACAGCTTTCTCGTTATGCTTGATAGCTCTCATCCTTAGCCACAGATGAAATATTTTAATGACACCGCTCGATTCTTCGATCTATATAATTGTTGGGCAGTGGTGATGTTTTTAAGACATCGTATAATTTTATGAGTCAATGAGCAAGTTCTAGGTCAGCGACTGTAGTCAATCGAGGTGGCTATTCGGCATTTTAATCACTACTTGGAAGAGTTCAATGGTCATTCCTGAGACTGAGACGAAAAAGAGAGAAGACTGAGTAGTAAGTAGCCTTACGTCTTGTGGTCGAAAAGTCACTGACCAAAAATGGTTTGAACCGCTCACTTTTATATTGTAGTTATTGTTATTTCCACTTTTTTGGAGATAATAACGGATAAGAAGTCAATGAATCCTCAAGAAGTCAATGAGGATCGTGTCGTAATTTCACTCATCTGAATAGCTCATTAAAAGTAGAAATTGAAAGTAGCATATGAATTTCTTTTGAATTTCTTATGAAATCCTTTTCTAGAAATAACTTACATTTTTTCAAATTTGTCTTCATTTGGTGAATTATTGCCTCAATAGAAGCTGTATTTGAAGGAGAGTATGGCTGAATAAGGAATAAATACGCAAATACGGTAACGCGTTTATTTTCATTATTTAACAAATCTTAGTTTATTTGAATTAATATGCATAACTGTATATTCGGACACGGTACATCGAAAGTGATACTAAACAGGGAAAGGAGCTTTTATTAGGAGAAAATTGGTTGTAAACCATCAATACGGTTTATAAAGGAGCTAGTAAATATGAGATATTACAGCTTTTGATTTGTATGTGATTTCATTTTCATTCGTGAGACACACAAGTGTTAATAATAAAAAAATGATGATATACTATTTCTCGCACTGTGAGAAAAAGCTTGCAGCTACACTGTCATTTATTTAGTTTCTCCTGCGTTTCATGATAACTTTCCCATTGCCAGGATGTCAACATGTTCAGTAATGAGTCAATAAGTCATTGCTTGTTATGGACAACACACGCTATCTGATCCCAAGGGAAAAGTCTCACTGACAACTTGATTCCTTTAGATATTTCTTGGTTCTTGTCCAAAGAGCGGAATAGATTTAAATCCACTTCCTTGTAGTCTATGATATACTACACTAGTCTTATTTCCATAGATTAGTTGAATTGTAGAATAGGAAAAAATATTTATTTAGTTATAGAGAGATAGTAGATAACAGTAGACAAGTGGAAGATCAAATGGATAACAAACACAATGTCAGCGCTCACTATTTTTTATGAATTCATGTTGAAATTACTGATGAAAAATGTTGTAATCTCACGTGAATAGTTAGAAAATATGTAGTTGTGGACAGATAGTAGATAACAGTAGAAGATAGAATGAATAACACCATGACAGCGCTCACTGTTTTTTATTGAATTAATGTTCTTGACTACTGAAGAAAAATGTTGTAAGCTCTCTTGGGAGATAGCACTTTTCTCATTTTATTTGTAAAAAAGTTTCTGTCTTCACATCCTATCGCTTAGTTTATCTATAGTTAGGCCTATCTACCTATAGTTTATCTTGTTCTTTATATACTATGTTCTCGTAGACTATGTATCTACCTATAGTTCTCTATAGTACCTGTAGTTCTTTATCTACCTATAGTCTCCATCTTTAACATATTTTTCCCTATTATATATTGAAGATACGATTACCTTCAATACCTTGTCCCTATTAAAAAGTTTTCTGCTCAATAAGTCCGTATAGCAGAAGCACTCCTTGAATACTTCTTCTGGAGCAGGAACAATAATCTCTGCAGGAGATCTCCATTTTTTGATCAGTTATATACTTCAAAACATTACTTAGAATCATTATTCTAATCCTTATCAATACAAATTCGTTCAAATACATTATTCAAATAGTTTATCAAATCTCAACTTATTAGTACTCTAACCAGTCATAAGCTAGTTCACAACTTTAAATGATAATTGAATTACGTCTTCATACTTCATTTGTAGAGTAGATTATGCCTGTTGTAGGATAAGGATCCAAGAAATTAGCCTAATGTTAAAATCTGAACGAGAAACTTGAGCAGAGTTGCATTCTGCATTCTGATTCATACATTAAGAACCATAACAATCATGGAAACTAATTTATTTTAAAAATTGGAAAAAGCTTCTTTTATCATACTTTTCCCGCTAGATAGGCCTATTCGTGAATAAAAATTTGATTATGGTGAAAGCTTATTATGAGTGCTTATTCGGATGCTTCACGAGACGTATTCCTTCACTGTAGTTGAATGATGAACAAGTATCGTGGAATTATATTATTTTGTAGAGATCGAGAGCCGAAAGAATCAGCGTGAAATTGAACTTGGATGTAATTCAGTGAGAAAGGATGACTGCGTGAGCGACATGCAGTAATAGAAAAGAATAGGCCTCAATGTTTCAGACTCCTTTGTGAACAAAATCTGAACGTTCACAGTTATCACGCACACGAGACTTAATTTACAATGGCCGAGTTCACTAATAAACTAGCTAATAATATTCATTCATATTTTTTCACCGAGCAAATTTATGTATTCCATGAAGATTTTTGAATATACCAAGATCTAATTATCTTTATTGCTCAATGATCACATCTATATACAATTTATCAAAAATTCATCATCAACATTTCAGTTGAAATATGTACGGGTGATGATGAGATTTCATAAGAATACTGTATTCCCAAGATTCATGAATTGTCCATACCTACATATATTCAAATCTAGGAAACATTGTAAAAAAATAAATATGTTTGGAAGTGGTTCTTGAATTCAAGCTCCGTCACGATGATCTTCAAATTATGATCTTTGTCATGATGTTCAAATTCAAGGTTTGATTATGCAGTATGCCTTGAAAATCTCCCTACATTTTTATCAAAATATGAACCAGAAACTCAAAACAATATTCCATGAAACTATCGAATTCCAAACAATTTTGTTGACTGCAGCATTTTTGTAGCCTACTTACCGTAACTTACTGCTTCGAGGAGTAAAATATTACTTGGAGAGAACGCAAAGTTTCAGACAATCAAAGTTAATTCTGTAATCAAGTTTCCAGCAATAATATTTTTCTGATTCGATTGATCAAATTACATGAGATCACGAATCAATGCATTTGAAACTGAAAGTAGATACACCTTTTCCAGAAAACTGATAACAACAGAAACAACTCGCTTAAATCACAATAATGACGTCACAGTCCGAGATCAAGTCGGAGGTTTGGTCTTGTCCAGCCGGAAAGGGGAAAAATAACCAGAACTGACCAGACTGGTTGCTCTGATTATTTTTATTCTTGTTGAGACTGAAATGATTCCGTTACCGACTCACAGCAAATTATAGTCTTGTTCCAGTCAACAGACACATTTTCTAAAAAAAGTATCAATAATTGATACCACAATAACATGAGTAAGCTACCACAACTTATAAAGTTGGAATTCAGGGTGTATTATAGTTACAGATTAAAAGAGACATAAATAAGTTTTACATAGGCCTATATATGGTGATTATATCCACAGATTGAAAGTGTTTATTCGCAGATTACCCTCTTTCAAAACAAGACCTGCACTACCATTTGCTGCAAAAATTATTATTATCAATGATGAATGTTTATTTCAAATTTGGATTTATGAAGAGTTCATTCTTCGAATGTAAAGGCAAAAGTGGAATCCAGTATCAATCACTATTCATTTTAAAACGGATTAAACAAAGTTTGATTTGTCTCTACCAAACTTTGGAGCTGATCACAATATGTTTCTTATCCTATTACTGAAGATTTCTTTGACCATGTCATGCGTATTTTTCATTCGAGGAAAGAAAGTTTTCCCGAATTAATATCCAGGTTTCATCGAATTGATTCCCCGACTGGATATCTAGTCTTAAAACGAGTTTATTTGATTTTTATTCTTCTAAAAGAATTTGCATCCGAAAGTATTCCTGAGAATTATAATAATGTTGTTGTTTGTGAAAAAATCATATTGTTTTGTGAAAGTGAGAGAATACCTTTTCAAAACTAAGCTTGATGACTGAAAAACTTGTTCTATCAAGATTAGCATATAATCAGGTAAGAGTTATAGGCCACGTTCAGTAGAATACATTTGTCGTGGAATGAAAGAACAAGATTTTGGAAAACAAACAGAAACGCAAATAATAAATACCTAATCTATGATGAATAGCCGAGGAACAATGTGGTTGAGAATAAAACACCAATCAATTCCAAACAAACCACCAATGAAGAATGATAATGATAAGGACGATCTTGTACTTCTAATGACCAACTTTCGTAATCCATAAGAGGAATAAGAGTTTTCCTGTACGTTGCTACTTATTAGATGGGAAAATTCCTTCAGTAACATTATTATATTACTTCTTACACATTTGAGGTAAGGATGCGGTATGAAATTGATAAGGACTTATTGGACTTATTAGACAACAAGTTGTTGGTGTATTCATAGAAGTGTTTGCAGTATAGAAAGTATAGAAGTTGTAAGCCGTATTAGATTTACAGAGATCACTCCATCACTATTACTAGGTAGGTACCAATCATTGACTCTCCAAATAAATTATTCTAATTATTATTCTTATAATAATATTGAGTAAGTTATATTGTGAACAGGAAGAGGTTGATTGACTCTATCCAACTAACAATCATTTAATCAAATTACCAAGTAATAGTATCTACATTACTAATTCACTCGTATTTAATTATCTCTTTTCCAGCCTGCCTCTACAAATTTATTATTGGTAAGTATTTCGAGGTAGGCTCCTCTTTGAGCCGGCCGACTTTTTAATTTCTAATTGGAAACCAGTATGCCATCAGTGGAGAAAGGGTTATGCATAATATGTACAGCTGACTTTAGGTGACACTTTCCATTGGTAAAACTGTTGTCGTGAGTCGTGGGGTGAGTTACTTTTGACCAGTGTGTTATCCTGTAAACGATCTGAAAAGGAAGACGAAGCTGCAGCCTGGAGGACATTACATTATTTTAAAGTTGTTGGCACACTGTCCTAAAAGGAAACCAGTTGCGGCCGAGAACTTGAACTGCTTTCCTATAAGAAGAAATTCCACCACGACCCTGTTTAACCTTTCATTGGCGTATATTTTATTTTCACCACACGATCGCGCGCTTTCCAGATGCCGGCCACTTTTACTCTGACGTCATCGGCGCTCTTTTGGCTAATCGATGCTATTATAACAATGAAAGAAATGTTTGACGAAGAAGATGTTCAATATCTTGTAGCTTTATTTCGGGAGATAAAAACAAACGGACAAAAAATTCATAAAAGTAGAAGATGGATACATTTTAGTGAATTCCAGGACGAAAAGATCGTAAATGTAATGTAAGTTATGTTTGTTTCACACTTGAAAGTTTCTTAAAATCAGTGTGATAATTAAATTCGATTTCACTATATATTTAAGAGAAAATTCATTACTTTGTTCAACTTTGGAATGTAAGGTAAACCCTTTGAGAATTGGAAAATATAATATTGAAGAGAAATTTGTAAATAGGACCAGTTCCGGTAGCAGTTTCATACAGAGGATATAATGGTGGAGTGTAGCTCCGGCTCTGGCTAACCTTCTATTATTATTTTTTTTTATAGTTGTGATTGAGATATATAATTATATTTAATTTTCATCTGAGGATTAGGACAAGCTGAAATAAATGTATATCTGGCCAACAATTTTTTCAATTATTGCATGGAGTTGTGATGAACATCAAATTTAACAAATAACTATTCTAAAATATTGAAAAATATAATATCCAATGAATATAATGGTTTATTCTCAATAGACGGAATTCTAAAAAGTTGTAATCTGATCAATAATGTATTTTGAGCATCCAGATTACTGTATCCGATAAGCATTTAATTGCATAATAATATTAATATTATTACGAGGTATTACCGTAGATTAATATTATAGACTTGAAAATATTGTTTTTCCTCATCATGTTTCCTCGTGATGAATAAATGCTGTTTTATTATGAACCCACTTAGTAGGTTACAGATAGATAACCGTGAATTTTCCTCGTATTATTCAACCGTGATTACCTACAACAACCATACATTTTCAAGTTCTTCAACACGACTTCTCTTCATTATTATGATTTAACATCTAATAAGTTACGCGTTACGCCTATTGCAGCATTTCTTTTAACTACAGGGTAGTTGGTATGATGTGATTCAATTTGTAATTAAGTTTTCAATATAATATAACTATTATAACAGAATGATTAACTATACATTTTAAGCAACGCTTCAGAGTAACTAAGTTCAATGTGATTGACTGATAAAAATGTCAATAATAAGGAACAAAGAAACCCTTCAACACAAAAAGCCGATATCATTCCGCGAAGTTTCTATGAGGCTACTGGTTCTAGATTATATATGACTCTATCAGCCCTAGATAGCTAGATTCAAATGAATTTGTTATTTGGCTGTAATATTCATTCATAAGAATCAAAAGAGAGCATAATACACAATGAATAATTATGACGTTTTCTATATGTTCCTTGGAAAGTAGTAGATCTTCTTCAATTAAAAATCAAACATTTTCTCCTCAACTTCCAAATTTACTCAAAAATAACAACTCATTTGAAATATCACTATGATATTTTTCCCAAGCTCGTAAGTCATCAATGAATTACAGCCCGAAACTGAGCACGACACGATATTTTCTCCCTAGAACTGAGTAGAGGCTACCTATGACCAGGAGCGAACTAAGAGATTAGTGGATTTTTTATGGGGGAGGGGGGGGTGTGGTGAGAGGGTTGTATACCACCATGAACTATTATCATGCATGCCTTATATCTATATAATTCAAAAGTTGGTACTACAGCCAGTTCTAAACTTTTTCATTATCTTCTAAAATTTCGGGGAGGATACATCCACTCATCCTTTCTCCATCGGTTTGCTCTGAAAGTTGAAAAATATCGAAGCAATAATAACTAACTACAATGCAGCAATAATTCAGATTAAGGTCACAGAATCTTGCTGCCCAGTACTCTGTAGTGCTTTTGTTGGGGAAATTGACAATATTTGACTCTTTTCTATGGAAAACGTTCCACAACATTGGTCTTTGTTTATGTTTCTTCTCTTCGTGATCATTTATCATAATTAAATAACGGCTGGTCAGCATCTGGCAATTCTGTTTGTTCTTTCCTGAGTACTCGATCTCACACTTCACACAGATTACGGCTCAATGACACGGCATAAATCGACCGCTGAGGAAAGTGTGATTTATTAGACCCTGCACTACCAACGAATAATTTTCTTATTTGAAAACAAACATCTTCTTGTCCATATTTTTTTCTGTAACTTTTACCAAGGATAACTCACTTTTGAGCACGCGACATATCGACCGACCAACTAACACAGTGGAAATCAGAATTTAAACTTACGTTCAACTTGAAGGGAAGATCCAAGTCTATCAGTAAAAGTAAAATAGAGATCGAATGTAATGATAATACAATGATAATGAACGCACTGTTATTATTACCGTCACTGGAGGATTGTCATCTCAACCCGTACTAGCAAACTTGTAAGTTTATTGTAGGCTGTAGAATAATTTATATAAAGAGTATTTTATATACAATAATATATAATAGTATAATTTGTAAACGTTTAGTGAAATGGTGTGTGGTGAGTGCAATAATAGTTTGGCAATATTATAATCCGTTTAATTCGATTTAGTAATATTACTCTTTTAGCTAATTGTCTGAGTTTGACATTCTGATAAATTTATAACATAATATAGTAGCCTAAGCCTACAGTAATAATAAATACTCTGCAATGAATATTCATAATACAGGCCTAAGCATAAAAATAATAATTTTCATGAATAGCAAGCACTCAACAACAATTTTTATTCGTTTTTTTTTTAATAAAGGCTCTGGTTGATAAGAATGGAAAACTCTAGAAGCAATTAGAATAGTATAATATTAAAATGAAAATAATTACTGAAATCTGTGCAAAAGTATTTTTTATTTTTATTCGGGCTTGTTATTAGAATCATTGATAAAATGGTATAGCCTACTCGTTAATTTTCTCTGTAATTCAGGAAATGATTTTTCCTCAATTACTGCTATCAAGCAAGGAAAAGTTGATAATAGTTATTAAAAAGAATAGAAAATTTGTAAAAGTGTTGTTTGATCTTAATTGACTCACAAAAAGTAGACATTTAAGTTTTAACTGACCAATACTAATGACGACGTCGTTCGGAAAACGGAAGTGTTACTTTTGTTACCGGGCGGCGAAAATTTTTTCGGTGAAAACAGTGATAATGAGGAGGCCTTCGCCTTGATCGCTGCCAATAACACAGAATCTATATTATGAATAGGTCAGGTGCCGTTTTCGTCACACACCGGCGTGTACGCGTATATACGTTTTTTGTAGTGCAATTGTTACGCTTTCTCCTTCGGGCGGTCACACAGATTCTTTTTTCTTAAATACGTACTTTCATAAATTATTATTATTACACACATGCGGCAAGTTGCAGGATAGGAGGAAAGCCTCACCTGGCTTGAGCAGAGTGAAGGAGCAGTGAGAAGAGCGATGCACCACTTGCTTTGGGGAGAACACACTCGCGGAACGAACGATGGTGGACTGGCCGGGTATCAGTATCGCTACCCTGGCCCTGACCCACGGATAGCGAAAGCATTTTCCTCTGCCTACCTCCCCCTCCTTCCCACCATCTCTTTCACGCTCCTCTGCCTCGCCAACCATCTGATCATTTCCAATCCATATAATTAACACTCGTCTCTTTCACCTGCAACTCTACACTGCGCTCTACTCCGTGATTCAATAATTTTTTCCATCAGTGGTTACCAGCACAGCCCATTAGAACTAAAACAAGAATCGTTTTGGAGGCAATAGGATTAAAAGAAAACTGTTTCAAGGAAATTATTTCAGAATTGATTTATTTTTTAGAAATTGGAAATTACTTAGAAATAGTTATTAGAAATTATTTATTGATTTATTTTAAATTATATTAGATTGAAATAGAGAACTCTTCATTTTTCTGCAATCGCATTGAGCTGATAATATGTTTACACCAGCTAGGTACCAATATTAACACTAATAACAGCGAGTATCAGCTCATCAGAACAAGAGAATCAGACAGCTCTTTGAGCTTAGCATAAAATATGTGTATTATTTTTCGGCCTTTATAATTTATTTTGCTTACGTGAATGTATTTTTCTTGGACTGAGAATAAAATCTATATAGTTTTGGAGGCAAGGCTGAATAAAAGTATTTCTAGGAAATTATTGTAGATTGAAATAGGAAACTATTTATTATTCTGCATTCGCACACAAGCATTGAATTGATAATATTTTTATGTAGAAGACTTTTGGGGTTCTATGTTGGAAATTCTCAACACCAGTATTTTTCTGATAAAACCCGTTTCAAATGAAAAGTTGTTTTTTGTTTTAGAAATGCACAGTAATATTTGAATTCTTCTTTAGGAAGACAGCAGGAGTTAAGTTAAGAGTTTCGAATGGTAATCAAGTTGTAGTTGTAGGGAATTATTTCCTCTTCAAACTCCAAAACAAATATCAGGCTTTAGCCAAGAGAAACTAGCAGGGAAAATAATTATTGACAGCTTTTTTAAAAAATTCGGGTTATTCTGATTTTTGAGTATATATTATTGTAAAGACCCGTTATTAAGGGCCCGATATTACTGAGGGCCGTTATAAATGTGTAACATGTTGACGGCCGATTGCACGTACGTAAAAAAAATTAAACGCCGGGGAATGACGTCATTTGATGGAACCAATGCAATATGGAATACCTGTTGAACTCCATCAAATGGCGTCATTTTAGGGCGGTTGAAATTCATTGACTTTGAGTCAATTGCGTAAAAATGTATTATTGACAGTAATTTTACTGAAATAAGGTTTTATTGAAATCAAACTTTTTGACGAATATAATTTAATAAAAAGGAGCTTATTTCCAATATATATTTCAATTCTTCATTAATTCAATATTTCAATTGAAATCTTCTACAAAGAGGGTTTCGTTTCGACCGAGATAGGTTGAAAATTTTTGTAGATTATTAATAGCCGGTTGTAGAGACATCGGTTAAATATTCGGGTAGTTTAACTAGATGATAAATTAGGACAGCAACATAGTGCCAAGTCAAGTTTAACAACGACAAACTTGACATATTTGAAATGAAGAATTGAAGTATGACCTATAGCACAGACAACATAGTATAGTTAGTCTATGCCTATAGTTAAACTACCAGCTCATTTGTCGATGACTTGCAAGTTGATAGAAAATTTGATCACGGCTCAACATTTTCCACTCTAAATTCCGGAAATATTAAAATTATTACTGTTGACAACTGAAAAAAATCAATATTTTTTGCAGCCAATGATGCCTTAATCTATTAATAATAGTGGAAAAGCGTAGTATAGGTACTTATTTGGATGACCAAATAAGTATACCACGCTTCTTCCTGGGATGTAGGGAGGTCAAATTACCCGAAATTATAATTCCATAATTTGACAGAATCGTATGTATTCACAATCTTTCTTAATGAGCTAAGATATTTTGTTTGTTAAGATACATTCACTTTCACAAAAGTTAATGGCTTCCTGAGTTCAAATCCTCGAAGGATCCTTTCTTGCGTTCCCTTACTAAAAATTAGCCTACATAAATTCAGGGTAAAGTGGGTATTCTGCCAGAGGATGCCCAGAGAATGTCCTGTAGGAAATTTCAATACAAGTACGTAAATTTTTCCGTGAAGGCTCGTCTTCATCTCTATTCGATGACTGGACTACAAGAGTTACATGATTGCCTGAACTCTTTCATTTTGCTCAAATTAAGTCCCTTTCAAATTGACTGAGATCCTGAATTCATTAAATTTGTCGAAGGCATAATCTATATACAGAGTGGGTGAAAAGTTTGGAAACGGCTTAATATTTCTAGTAAATATTCAAAATGGTTTGACAAATCAATGTGCGGTTTTCGCCATTCATTTTCTCTTGAAATTCTGTATCGATATCATGTATAACATGACCATCTTACCATTTATAAAATTAAGTTAGATCCAAGATGACGGACCAGATTTTTGAAGTCACAGTAAATTAGTACTTTCAATTTGAGTACGATCACCAATGTCACCAACCGTCAAATTTCCTTTGTACAAGAAATATTAAGCTGTTTCCAGTTTTCACAACAACCCCCCCCCCCCACCCTGTAGTTGAAAATTGATGATGGAATCTAAATGTGGAAATCAATAATAATTGAATAATGCATTGCTTTCTTTGAAATCAGTTGAAAGAATATTTCAATGAATCTGGATGAAATGATAAATCTTGTAGAAATTTGTGTTACTTCTGACATACTCGTATTTCATTATCCAGGATTTATAGGTGAAAAGGAGACAATAAGAAGAATAAATGTAAAACTTTTCCTGATACTGAATCAAATCAATTGATTTTATTCAACTTACAAAATCTTAATACATGTTTCAAAATCTAAAACACTACAAAACCAAAATGCGTCATGAGCTTCAATATTGACAAAAAATAATACTAATATAAAATAATTTACAATTAGATCTGTTATTCGATAAATGTGAGCGAAAATTTACTGATAAATTAAAACATTGTTTTGATTTCATTTCTTGTATTCAATAAAGGAGAGGAACCTCTTTTTCAGCAACGGGTCGACCGCATTGACTAGATTTATACAATACTTGGATCAAGCTCGATCATTTATGCTCAATCTCTCACTCTCTCTTCTTTCTCTGTTACACATGTTTTTCTCTCTTCATACGTCTTGTGGCAAATCATTATTGAAGCCACCAAAACTCCACCTACGTTCCATATGTGCTCCGATACCGGACAGTTCCTGGTGGAAAACAGTGGGAAACCTGGACATCAGCAGCTCCACCTCGTTTGGCTTGATTGTGGAATCCATTTTGTGCAGATACGACCAGATGTAGTCGACGCCCGCCCCAAACGGGTGCACGTGCAGGAACACAGATATCAGTCCTGCAAACATACAACAATATTGTGATAACTTCCGTCAACATTTCCAATCAAATATTATACTGTATTTTTTGAACCAATTTTACATTTAGAATAATCAATTTCAGTGTCTCGGCATAGGACTCTAAGAAGATTGTTTAATGATTTCAATGGGAACCATTTTCTATCTCAACATAAATTCCCAATTACTACAAACGACACAATTCAGCTGATTTTGAGTCTTTCAATCTGTCTGCGAAATTCAAGTGAAATGTGATATTTTAGTAAGTTTTAATATTATTCTTGTTTAATTAATTTGACTTTGTCATGTAGTAATCTTAGAAATTCAAAATTATTGTTAGTTAATAGTTTTTTTGGACTCACAATTTCAGTAAGATGAATCAACAACATAACCTCTGGACTATTCATCAAAATTTGGGAAAGAAGCAGTTTTGGACAAATGTCTGTTGATTCTTCCCAAATTGTAATGTATCATTGTAAATGAATAAATAAATAAATGAAAATAGAACCTGACTTAATAACCTGGGCTTACCTATAAGTCTAGCGTCCTTTTCAGACAACTTTTGAGCAGTAGACTCATTGTTAGCGGCATCGAAGCTTCCATCTCCAGTTTCGTCGGTTCTGGCTTCTTTTGCGAGGCGTGCTTGCAGTTCAACCACCTTTAGCTCGTTTTCATTCTGCCTCTTCTTTGATTCAATTAATTGCTGCAAACAAAGGAATGAACAAAATTATTGAATTTTCATAGAACGTATTCAAAATTTGTTTAAAGAAGTGGTACTTCAAATCCAATGTTTTTTTACTAACAAATCTTTGTATTATCAACTGTAAATGTTTGTGAATTTGTATTCGTGGTAATATTTTTTTTTTTTTGAAATAAAACATTCATTTATTATTTAGTGTTCCAAACTGCTTTTTAAATTACATGTCTTGATTCAATCCAATAAAATTGAAAAATAATTCTTATATTATTATTTTTTTTTTTTTTTGATTGGATAATAATTCCTCATGTTATTCTCAATTAAACTTGATTGAATCGATGAAGATAGATTATGTTGGAAGCAATTGATTTGAGGATAAACTTCTAACAGGAATTATCTTATGAGACAGACACGCTACACATGAGCACCAGTAAGAAATTGGAAGAATTTACCCGGCCATCGTATCTTACGAGAACATAGTCATTGATATACTAACGTGAAACTCGTCAATGAAATGAAAATATTCTTTATTAGGCGGAGTTAGGACTAGAAAGTCCTTCCTACCACTCAACCTTCTGCTTTGTCAATAAATGGATTTAATAAATTACTTCCCGAATTCTCAAGAATGTAAATGATTATAAGTGCAACAAATAATCCGGCTGAAGAGAGTTACGGGATGAAGTAATAATATTATTGAAGTATTGTTAAGACTGATCTTGTGAACGCTAATGTTGAGAATAAATCAATTACATGAGAGCAGTACATGCATGTAAAAATTTAATTTACAGAATGAAAGATTGATTTGAGATGAAGATTTTACCATCTTTTTCAAAAAGATAAGAGTCCACATGAGCAATAGCATAATATCATGAAAATATCATCAAGGTATGATAGCTTGAGAGTTTAGAACGCATTGAACATAATAATCAATCGGGGAGATTGCAAACGATAAAAATAAATTTAAATTGTATTGGAAAAAATAAATAATTTGAATTTTTGTTATTGAATATAAATAATTTGAAAAAATACAACAGTTTGATAAAAACGCCTCAGAGCAAAAATATTATCGCTGTAGTATATTTCCTACTCTTGCTGTGAAAATGCAAGAGTTTTTTAAACGAAATAATTATTATGAATAATACAGATAAACAGTATCAATGAAAGCAGAAATCAGTACCTGCTGCATCCCTTGTAATGTTTGCTGGACAAGTTTGAGTTGCTTCTCCTTGAGATCTAATTCTGACTTGAGATCACATCTGACAATGTCAATCTCGTTTTTGTAGGCTTCTAGTTGACAACGCAGACTGTCATTCTCATCCTGTTGACAGATTATCAATTTCATTAAACAAATAAATTATTTACTGACAGAAGTAATTTATTCAGTAGTCACAACACAATGTGAAAGCTCATCTGCATTGGATATAAAAGAAAAGTAATACTTATTAAAATTGTTTTTGGTTTCTCTTGCTGGAAATAAATCTATTAAATTTTTGAAGGATTTGAAACGATAAAATAGAATTCAAATAGTGTATTGGGAAAATAATTGCTTGCTTGCAGGATTCACAAGACTCCATAATACTAGTACTTTATTTAAAATATTATTTCTGATTACTTTATGTAGGCTACTTCTGAATACTCGAAGAACAGTACATGCAAAGAAACATGCGATTAAGATTCAGAAAAGCCTTATTTCTTCAATGGTTAAAATTCACCTCTTATGTTAATTGATGACTGAAGTAAATTCTAATGAATATCATTAGTATATTATATAATTTTTTTGGAAAGTCGATTTGGTACCTAGAATTTTGAAATTTGACGTGCATACCTTGAGAGATGAAATGCTATCATTTTCCTTCCGGGGTTTCTTCCTAGGAACGTCATCTTCGGATTCAGAAACTTCCATTTCCTCATCAAACCCAGCATTCAAATTCTCTTCCAATTCGATTGTTTTTATTTCCTGAACAAAAAAGCAACATATATTAAACATGAAAATTCTTGATAAATCACACAATTGATTATTGGATGAGTAAACAAGTATTATATGCTTCAAATTGCAAGATTTCTGTAATTCTAACAAAAGATAAGTATTTTCAACGCTATCAATGAAAACAAATAAATATAAATAGGTTTCAACTGAATTTAGATGAGGATAGGGCATATTTAGAAATTCTATCTGATAATGACCAGAACATGAAATATAACATAATTAGCACCAAAATATTTCGTATGTGAATCCAAATAAGTAGCTTTCATGACAAGCTAGGAATTAATAGTATTCTTGGTAGGTGATTAAAAATAAATCATACTTGTTTGGGGGTTAATTGTCATTTGAAGAAAATTAAAAACAAAAGCGTCAATATGATGAGTACTTTTATTTCGTATTACAGTAATCATTTTTATTGACAATCATTAAAGTAAGTAATGAATTTATAACCGTAGTATGGTATTCTATCCTGAGAAAAAATGCACTTAAAATTGAAGATGTGGCCAGAATATTTCACAAATTTGATAAAACTCATTTAATTTAATAAGATGCAATGAAAGTTATTACAACTTTGAAAATAAAATTCAATCTCATTCAATGGAGGATCGAATTGGTATAATCCGATTCCAAAGATGAGATCTAGAATAAGCAGATAGTATTCAAGCAGTTAATCATTCTAAATTTTCCCAAACTAACATCAATAGCATGGGGAATTTTGTCTTGGCATTTACTTGACTGCTCTAAATAAATTATTAAATTCCTCTCACAAACCATTACTTTCATGTAGTTCTAGTTCTTGGAGAAGATACTGAGCCAGAAGTTATGAAAGTAATTCGCCTTTACAACTTACCTTCACCAATCGTAGCCTACTTAATCCAAAGATGTAAAAATAGAGAGTTATTAATACAAACCAATCAATCAACTGATGAACCTGTCACTTTTTTGTGATGAAGAGGAACAGAGTTCATATAATAAATTACAGCACGTCACCACATCGTGCTATTTCATTGAGATTTCATTCTAAAGCATCAAGCTGTTCATACCCAAGGGTTGCTTTTATTAAAATACAAATTGACAAAAAATCTATATACTTGGTTTATTAGGAAAGTAATGCGCATCGTTTTATTGCAACACAATTTAGTAACACAGCAGTGCGAAATAAGATCTGGAAATGAGGGAGTGTTCTGCCCGTTCATTCCAGCCAGTAGTCAGATTTCTCAGCACTAGCGCCCACTGAGGTGGAGTGGCGATGGCGTGGCAACACGCTAAATATAAACATATGAAACTAAATGAAACAGCGCACATCGAGGTGATGTGCGCTGTTTCATTTAGTTACATATGTTTATATTTAGCGTGTTGCCACGCCATCACCACTCCACCTCAGTTGGCGCTAGGGCTAATAGTTGCAGATTGCCTTTCAGGCTTGACGGATACGTCTCTGCAAGATTTTTTTGATGCTCAAAGAAGATGATGCACTTTCTTGAAGAAGAATTTTGAAGAATTAAAAGCATTTACACTGATACGATCAATGGATACATTATTTTACGATACGCACTACTTTATTAAAGTACCATTAAAAAACCTTTCGATCTCCATTTTTTTATTCATCAAGGGTTAGTAGAGGAGAATTGAGTGAAAACCAGTCAGGAATGCAATGATCCTCTTTCGTTTCCCCTTCCGTATTAATTTGTTACAATGACTCGCATACAATGTCAACGCGGCCTTAGAATTTGTAAAGGGCTTCAACTTGTTAATTAGGTAAAATAATGTTCAGCACACTGTAATGCTAAGTTCAACAATCGATAATATATAGTAATCATTTTGCTACGGTTACATTAGATGCGAGTTGGAACAGAACGCGAGGGAAAGGTGATCATAACCACACACTACACACACATATCATGGTTTGTAACATTATAACAGCAGATTTCTAGTGTGAGAGTAACTTTTGCTTGCCAACTCGCATACAATGTAAACGTAGCTTTAGAATTTGTAAAGGCCACAATATCAGAGCTGAAATTCAAATTATCATCTAGGCTATTAACTCAGACTTACCTCTTACCTCGTAACTTCAAAAGATTATAGAAATTTTTGCAGAAGAAAACACATTTTTACTTTTGTACGGTTCTATAAAGAGTGATGGTATGAAACTCTACACCTGATAAGTATTTCTTTATCCCTCTTATGGAAGATCATATAAAACTTAAATCCCTATTATAGAGGTGATGCTACTTCAAAGAAGCCTAGTTACAAGATTGAATTTGATCAGAATTAGAAATGAATTTCATGAATGAGTTCTGATTTAGTTTTCGTTGTCGTTGAACACAGAGATTTCTGCCTAATATGTTTCTGAAGAAATTTGAGCAAGTATGTACTTGGAAAGTGAATTACTTAGTAGTGCATGCTATAAAAACCCCTATTCGACAAAACTGTTCAGCATCTACAGTATTATAATTCATTGCTAATTTTGGAAATGAGAAAATGGGAATCTACAAAGTGACAAATTCAAGAAGCATTCAAAAAGTAGAGATGAGAAAACGGATGCAATATAGAGCTCTATCAGAAAAATAATGAGAAACCCTTCAGGAATCTCCTTACATGTAACCAGTTTATTCAAGATAATAACGATATAAATCAGCAAAATTACAATGTAGAAAATCTATACCATTAAAATATTATTAATTCAAGTAATACACATCAAATGAGTAACAAAATACAGCACTAAGACAACATGCTTTCAATAAGTAGTTTTTTAATCTTATATTGTAAGAAAATATAGATTCTGAAACTAATCACAGGGTAAATTTGAATTCAAATTAGGTGGCAAAACAACAATATTTTTGAGCTCCGGAAAGTAGTTGAGCAAACCAGCGATCCGATAAATAAATTCAGAATAAGTTGTTCTGTAATCATTTCAGCAGAATGTGTGAAAAAATAGCTGGCAAACATTTGTGTTTTATATTCTTTTGAAAATAACTAGGGAAAGAAAAAATCGAAGAATTTAGTTTCAGATCCAATCATCCGGTATTGTATTCCGGTATTGTTTCAAGATATTCAGATTATTTTCTAATACATATTGATGGGAATTAAATTTACTACTGTAATAGTGTCCATGCAACAGTAACTACATGCTACACATACCATATAGGCTACTCAGTTAGACGGGGTAAGGTGCTCATGCAAAATTGTTGAATTTCATGAATAGTCACAGTTTTCGTGGATGAAAACATGGAGTACATTTTAATTCCAAATTAACTGAATCATTTTCTTAGTTTTTCATGCAAATTTCCAAGAATTTAGAATACTGTACTACTGTATTTAGAAGTACAGATCAATATTGTATTACGGAAATTGGGTGGACTGTTCATTCTTGTGTTTTCTAATTTATCACAATCAAGTTAGATTTCATTTTAATCGATGTATATAATACAGGATCATTCACGGGAATCGAATGTCTTTGAAAAAAAAAATAATAATATTTGTTTGAAAAAAGTTTTATTGGTACAGAAATACTTGATAAATCATAGCATTTTTTACGTACTCAACAACGAAAAATAATGTATGTCTACGTCAATCTCGGGGACGTGATGACGAATTGCGATCTTTAAGCCCTTCAATGTACTTGGTTTATTTTTGTACACACGAGATTTCAGAAAACCCTATAGAAAAATCTTGTGAATGGGATTTTTTTCATCAACAAAGAGGTGAGGCCAGTTACCGTCAAAGGATGCAACAATGAATTGCCAAAAATAAACTTCATTTGCCTGGCATAATTTTTCGTTTGTGATTATGATCGTTTGCTATTTGTTGATCCGATCTACTGTTTATTGAAAAAAGACTAGAAACGGCAATAAATTCACGACAGTTGATGGGAAATTTTGAAAGATGAGCGGAAAAAATGTATAGCAATCAAGCAAGTACAAAAGCACACTGTAGGATAGAACAGCAAGTTCTTAGTAGTTAATGAGTAGAATGAGGTAGAGAAGAATGAGTAAAAAATAGAATAAGGAAGAAAACCGGAGGTGAGGTGGTGAGGATGAGACGAGTGGTGCCACCTACCGTCGCTTGCTTCTTCCACATTTCGATGTTCTTTCGTTGCGGTTTCGTGAAATGGTCCCAAACCTTCTTGTGCGAAGCGCAGACGAACACTCTCTCGATCTGACTGACTTTAGGAAGAGATATTCACACATTCAATTAATAACTAGACATAATAGAAATGTGATATGGAATCAATGCACAACTCAATGTCATCTCATCATCGTCTTGGCCATATCGACTTTACCAATAGCTTACTCCTCCAGACTCTTTCGCAATCGAATTACTCCGAGATTGGCAACAGTAAGCTCTTAAAATACCATAAAAATATTGAAATTTTTAAAAGTTAATTACGTATAATCATACCAAGTCAAGCTGAAACATGTTGATTTTAATTAAATTAACATGTTTGTTTGTTTGTATAGGCTAAGTACTTGATAAACCAATACCATATTTAATAGAAATAGACTTTGAGAATTCTTCAGTCAGTACTAGCCAAATGCCTTGTCATCTTATTAGTGACACGCATTCTGTTACTCGGTTGAGTGACTTTATTGAGTTTTTGATTTCTAGTTTCAGATTACAGAGTAGTATGTCTGTTGGTTGGTGAACTCATTTATTATATAATAAAATTTGTAAAACAAATATTGAAGTTGTGGAATCTGTCCGTAAGAAAACATTTATTGAAATTGTCAAAACTCCACTTTAATATCTAAGTTATATTAATACCCCATTAAGAGGAGTTTGACAATTTCAAAAAGTTTTCTATCATTGTTATGTGTTCTACAGATTAGTATTTCTGTTGGTAAACTCATTGAAACTTTCTATTGGTGATGTTATACTTTTTAACTGTTTTAATTTTAAACCGATGGATTAAAATTAAATTAAAATATCCTTTATTAGGCAGATTTAAAACTATAGTCCTCTCTACTGATCAACCTTGAAAGGATGGTTGGCAGTTTCTTTCATGAAAGGAATGGATCTAAGTAAATTGAGATCTATTAAAGAAGGGCTGCTGCCAATATGCGGAGTAATTCGACTTCTTTGGATTCTTGAAGAATTACTGAAGTAGACTTGCACTGCTCAATAAATCTTACCATTGTGATTTCATCCAAATGGGTTAATAGTTTCTATTCCCGACGATGAAAACAGACACTTGAAAGTCTTGAAAATATATTGGAAGAATCATTGAATTTATAACCCGATATTGATAATAGTTTTGAAGTTAAGGTGAAGTAGAAAATAACATTCATAGCATATGAGAGAAGAAATATTTACTGATAAAGGTGGAGCATTCAGTTGTTAAGATAGATGTGGAAATTCAAACTGGAAACAGACAGTTAAAATGTTATAAGTAATCCTCTAAAATATCGACGTTATGCAACTATATCAATGCACCAGCAGTCAAGTTCTCAAATTTCAAAAACTTGATATATTTTTCAATGAACTGTTTCATACTCAGTCGGGAATAGAAGTTGGAGAAGCAAATTCATTAACGCATCTACAATTTGAAAACAATTATTAAGATTCAGTATTGATATTGAAATTGATAAGAGTTCCACGGAAATAGATTAACAAAAACTGTTTTGTGATTGACTCTATTCGAAACTCACAAACAGAATTAGAAAATAGATTATCAGAAAGAAATAAATGTATCTCTCTTTTTTCAAGGAAAACTGATCTCTAATTGAAAATTAGTTCAATAAAATGAATTGATGTAATTGGAAGTATTAAGTGTAGACATCAATAATATTAAATACGAAATTTACAACTACCTACTTGAGTTTTCAACATATTGAATTATCTCTTCAAGTCTCAAAATTTAAGAGAATATTATAAAAAATTGTTGTTTTCAAATTGTAGAAGCTTCAACGGATCAAACACCTTTGCTTTTAAATCACGCAGTAGACTGTGGAAACGATCCAACAATAGTAAGAGGAACTTCATAAAAATATAGATAATACCTTTTTCCACTGTATAGCTTAACACTATACATTACCTGAAATACAAGGTTAATGCAAATCAGCTAAAGTGACAATTTATATACAAATCATGCCTCTTCTGAACTAACGTTGTACTCCAATACTTATCTCCAAGTGGTTTGTACTGTCTTGATATTTGTGAATTTACTTACTCTATATTTTTTACATGCACTGCTGAGTGTCTGATTAACACTTCAAAGAAATACGTTTTTCACCAGACTCAATGTTTAAAGACTTCACCCAAAACTTACCAAACAAAATTTTTAGGAGTCGATTTATTGTAATATTCTCAGCAAAATTATAAAATATGTATGATTTTTCGAGTTTAGTACAAGATAAGGAAAATTTTACTGCAACGACTCCACTGTGAACTTACCTTCACTCAATATTAGCGTGACGGACAATTAATGAACAAATTTAATGCAAATGAGTTACAAGCCTTTCACATAAGAACTCCTCTTTACAATTTATCAAATCAACCTTTTTTCTGAAATATTATTGAGCTACATCCTTCTCACCCAGGATACTGATACTACATGTGAGCCAATAAATCAGTTGGGATTTTCAACAATGATGGTCATTGAATACTCAAAGAGATGCTATGAATTGGAAGTTATTTATCAATATTTTACTATCAAATACTCACCGACATTTTATGTGAATAGATAATCTGATGGAAAGATCTTGTTATGAGTAATATTGAAAAGTGTGATCATGAGACCATAGATTTATTCAAAAGATATTAAGAGATACGTATTTTTATCAATAAAAAAGAATACATGATACTTCATACACAGGCGTGATAAATTATTCAAGTTCCTGGTAGTATTGCTGGAGATAATCGAATAAATCGGTTAATCGAAGTTCAAACCTTCGAGTAGATTTCCTTTAATTGCATTTCCCATTATTCGGAGGGTGAAATGATGAAGGTTTATATAAAAACCAGAAACCTTTACCTGTTCTACAAGACAAATATCATTTAAAATTTGATGGAGAGGACAGATGTTTGGAGCTGAAGCATCAAAATGAATTGATAGTTCATGTAATTGATTGACCCCTTCCATGTAACTTACTCTCACTAGCCTCCTGCAAGTTCAAGAAACAGTATCATCTTTGGCAGACGGGTCTCCTCGACTGACTTGATAATCAACTTGACTTTGACAACTTTGACTGACTTTGTAAGATTGATTTGATCGATGACAGATGCTGCAAAACAGTGATGTGATAGTTTTGTAGAAGGGTGTAGTGTGTTGGGAGGTGTGAGAGTGAGAGCAGACTGACTTACACTGGATGAGTATGCCCTGCATGCGGCCCTTCATCAGGTCTTTGGCTTTCTGCAGTTCCTGCTCGTACTGAGCTTTTTCACTGAGCAGCCGGCGCACATGCGAGTTGGTCGTCTGTATCATCGAGTAGAATGTGTTCGCGTTGCGCTTATTGCAATCGCCACGCTCCAGCCATGTGATCACTACCTGCATCGCTTTCGTGAACGTCTCATCGTCTGAAACAAACATCAGATCATTCAATCAATCAATCAACAACACAAATACAGTTGAATGTCATCAAAGATGAAGCACACACAGTAAAACACAGCATAAAAATCATCAGACACAAAGTTTGACACCTTATGAGACATAAAATAAGTTTGAAAACGGCTGTGAATGTTACAACTGGACATATTCTTAAATAATTAATCCAACAACAATTCTTCTCAAACAATATTACTGAATTTATTAATGAAGTTACATTAGTGTAGTGTAATGTAGTGGATTTATTTTTTCGAGTCCGATCAAGCATTATGTATTATGCTATGTGTATCAATTCACATTGTTAAACTGTATTCATTCCATTCATTTATCAATACATACAATATGAAAGACAAATACAAACAATTCAATAGAAGGCTCATAATTTTTTTTGGTGATCCCCACATAAGCTCTTTGGCTTGAGTAATGGGAAGGATGATGATGAGAAATGAATAGACCTACAGCTTCAAGGGTTCTGAACCACCGAAAAGCGATTTGATTCTCATAAATGATATTCAGTGGAATACACCTACCTTAAAACGTGAGTAGCAGATGTACTGAATGTATATATATGTTTTTCAAGTTCACCAATTGTAGATTGTGATTATTTTAATAGTAAAATGTATAAATTAGCATAAATATTATGAGAGTATTTCGGCCTAGCTCTAACTGCAACATTTAGTACTTAGCAAATCTAGTGCCTATGCAAGCCTTGATTTCTTAGTGTGTGGCAACTTAGGCTACGACCACGTTACAAGGAGCTTGCTTCGTGCTAAGAGCCAAGTGACTCGCATAAGTGAATGTTCCTTAACAAAGACCCTACCTTAGCACGTCGCTCGCAGTGTGGCCATCTGCAATAGTACGCAATGCGTTTGTTTACTAGGATCAGTCACTATGCGAGTAACTTGGCTCTTAGCACGAAGCGAAGCTCCTTGTAAAGTGGCCTTAGCCTTACTGTTAGCTGCTGTATCAATGATAGAAAAAAACTCATAGTATAATAATTATAAAATCATTATATTTTTGGGTTTTAATAAAGTATTCCAGTCTTCCATATCTATGGACTGTATTTATCTGTATTGTTTATTTCAATCTCCTTGTTTTGCTCATATTATGAATTCAATTTTTGGAAGAAAAAAAAACCAATATCAACATTATATGTGCCAAAAGTTCATGTGATAAAATAATTCTCAATTTTCTTGTATCGAATTATTATTAACAACTTGTAGTGGAAATGGCTAACTCTTTATTTGTCAAAATGTGTTTATCTGTGAAAATAATAGTCATTTTCTTAATAAATTAAAAGTACAAGATGTTGTCAAACCACTGATTTATTATAAAATTATCACCTTCACTATTCAAAGGTTTGTTAACGTATTATGTAGAAATGGGTTAATAATAGTAGTCATTCCTCTTCTATCAAATTATCATTAGAAACTTCATTTGTGTAAATGCTACTACCTTGATCTTGTCGACAACAAGACTGGCCTCATGGTCGGTGTGGTAGTGCACAATGGGCGGCGGTGAGGGCACGCGCATGCGTTCCTCGACGCGGTCGCGATGCTGCTGCTCGCGCTGCAACTGGCGCTGCCGGCACTCCCACTCGTACTGGTCGTCGCGCGCCTGCGCAAAGTCCACGTGCAGGCGACCGCTGTTCGCCAGATCCGTGTGCGAGCCGATGCGCATCTTGTAACCTGAACAACGGCAACACGTTATTTATTGTCGGAGAATAAAAATACATTAGAGCAGGATTGCTTTTTCACCTTGTCAGAAAACAGCTGGACAATGTACGCTCGTTTACTAACGTTAAAATCAGCTTTTTTCGGAAACAGAGAATAGTTATAGACAACGTGATTATTAAACACAATTAGTATTAGAATACTTTTATTCTACATTTAACATTAGTTTAAATCAAATATATTCCACAAGCATCAATATCGACTTATTTATGTATACTTTAAAATGTTAAATTTTCTACCTTATTGTCAAAGGATAGAAAATACATTGTAGACAACGTGATTATTGAACACAATATTATTAAATACTTATTCTACATAATTTAACATTAGTTTAAAATGTTAAATTTATATAAATAAGTCGATATTGCTGCTTGTGGAATATGTTGGAGAATTATTAGTGTGTTTTTCATAGTTTGTTTGTAATGATATTATGTATGACTATTGTCAATGCTGACTGATGTACGGCCTATGCTATGACATGTATGAATAAATTGAATTAAATATAACTCGAGTGTTACTCATTGAAATATTTTTGTGCAGTATGCAACCGTTCATTTCTTTCATTAAAGAGCAATGGGTGTTTCAGGAGTGAAAGGGTGATGAATTGTATGAGAAACCTTCAATCATACAATTGAAACAGGTCTGTTAATTAGGAGGCAGTTAGTGTTCCAGGATCAATTAATATTGGAATGAAAAACATGTTGTAGTTCTATAAAAATGTTGACGGCAAGTAGCACGAAAGCCACCAAATTTCAACACCGAGGAATGACGACATTCTAAAGAGATTCCATTAGGCTATATGAAGAGAATTCGGTTGTACAAAAGAGGGAGACAATAATTTTAAAAAATGAGAAAAAAGTGGTGACACCAATAATTAGGGTAAGCGGCGCAATATATATTTGTCCACCCGATCATAAACTACCGTTAGATCAGATTTTGTAGGTTACGTAAATTATACATTATTTAATAGGAAAATGCAATGCTGAAGGTGAAGTTCAGGTACAATAGTGCCACCACAGAGTTCTTTGCGACGACCGGATCGGTTAACCACAATCAGACAAATAACAAATACCAAAATTGACCTTTCATTTTGTAAGCATTCTCAAAACAATGACGTGCTGGAAGGTTGAGAGTGTTTATACCTGAGAAGTAGAGAGCCTCATCGACAGATGACTCGTGGACGAATCTGATGTGGCAGAACTTTTTACTACTCAGCCGAACCGTGAGCATTTCTCCACATCGACCAAAAATCTCTCTTATCATCTCCTCTGAAAAGTAAAAACGTATACTATGAGAAGAAAATAATCTATAACTCAATTGTTCGATTTTGACCATTTTCAAGGCTTTTTGTGTAGTAGTGTAGATGATTATGGTCATTACCCATATTGAATAAAAATAACAATAAAACTTATTGAAAATTAATAAAAAATCTTATTAAAGAATAAATGTTCATATTGGATGAGTTTTTAAGGAAAACTCATTATTCAAATTCTCATTTATAATTATAAATGAGTTTCTTATTTGTAAACTCATTTATTCAAATTTTCAAGGAATTTAATCAATTTTAACTTTAGAAGAGGACTAAAAAACTAATTTCATAGATGTTCACTCATTTTTTGGCAGTTCATAATTCTTTGGGCAAATGCCAATAAATAAATATTCTGACCACTAGGTATTCAACCCCATCACTCATGAAAATGAATACAAACATACTGAAGCACATAGAAAGTATAAGATGATATAAATGAAATTGAAAATAAAATATAATGAAAACTCGTATGTAGTCAAATATCGATATTTATTAAACCTCCCACTCACATTCAGCATTTTTTTAATTTTTCCGCCAAATTCACTGCCACTCCTATAACTTTGAAATATTGACCCCCTTCCTAACTCAACAAACTTTAGTACACTGAAGATCACTGAGCTAAATATCTAATAAATAATGAGTTAGCTCAGTGCTGAAGATGGCACAGGTGAGCACTTTTTCACATCGTGGGACGTGAGACGGCACAGACTCTCTATGCTATGCACCGGTCCTAAGCTTTTCCCTAACATCTAACCTGCCTACTAAGTAGCAGCATAGAGAGCCTATACCGTCACACGTCCCAGGATGTGAAAAAGCAGTAACCGATGACACAATGGTGCTGAAACATGTCTTTGTATTCAATAAATAGATATTTGACTGCATCCTAGAGTTATCATTATGTTCAAATATCACAACATCTCACTAGACACTATGTCAGAATGTAAAATAAGAAAGTTGGCGAGAAAAATGGCAAAAAAATCGAGGACGGGAAATTACCAGTAGCGTTTTCGGGCAGACCACCGACGAAGATAGTTTTGCATCCGGGAGGGCGTTCGCGCGTGGTGGGGGGCGGCAGATTGGGGTTTGGCGGGAAGAGGGTGCACGACTTGCAGTGAACGATCTCCTTTGTGGGCGTGGCGGCACCGGGCCCCCCGCCTGCCGCGTCTCCCGCCAAAACAGAGCCATCTGGCGCCAAAACCGGGTGCGACCCGTCCCCTCCCATCATCCCACCTCCCATCATGCCGTACTGCAAACAAAATTATAAACTCGTATTCTTCTTCACTTGTACTTGAAACATTCTTGTATGTACATGATAATATTGAATAATTTGAATTGATTGAAAGAAGAATAACAAGAGATAAATTCAATCAGAGTGTAAGAGAAAATTTACTACAGTATAATATAATTCACCTTGACAAATCCTTATAATTTTACAGGAGGTCATTGGATGGTAAATATCAAATAATATTTTTGCACATATCAAGAAAAATTTTAAAATTCAATTATATTCAAAGAAATTATGTAAAATGAAAATTGTCCCATAATGGAATTTATGTATTGATGTATTTTCTTCAAGTATAAAGCAAGATAAACTTGAGAGGTTAAAATTTTTAATAAGAAAAAAGATAGTTGAACAGACTATTCTCATTACAGTTTTTACTCAACAAACAAAATTAAAATTATGATTTCTTGATCCATTCAAGAGCTGCGATGTATGCACTTTTGATTCCACTTCACTACCGACATGCAGTCATTTCCTTTCAAATGTAAGAAACAAATTTGTATGAAATTTTTCCAACTACTGTTGGAAATGAGTTGATGAAACTCGAAAGCGCTCCAGTCAGTAATTAGACGAATTTGTTGCTTACATTTAGAATAAAATGACTGCATGTCGGTAGTGAGGTGGAATGAGACATAATAATAATGCATGAAACTCAATCACAGGGTGTGAGAATTAATTCCGAACTAATTGAGCTGATTCATATCCTATATTTCAGTTGAAGTGCTGCTTTTTCCAATTAGAAAATTCAATTAGATCTCAAGACAACATGTTAAGAAATTATTTTTTCTACAGTCATCTTGGATGAATTCATAATCATCTTATGCAAAAGTCAGGTCAATACTATAAATAAATAAAATAATGTGGTGTATTTTGAATTATTTTCATAACTGAAAATGGAATTTCGATGAATTACATTGTATTTAAAATGTATTTTCATTGAATGAAATGAACTGTGGGAAGAAAAAATTGCGATTTTGCAGACTAGACCATAATGTGAAATATGGTATTGATATTTGAATTGAAACTTCTTCTTTATTGCTCATACAATGTATACAAACTATACATAAATTAAACAAAGAATATATATGAACAATAAATTCCAAGGTATGGGAAATGTATGGTAAACCTGTATGGGAAATTTTACATAAGAACAAATTCAAGTGATAATAGAAGTAATTTTAATTTTATTGATTGTAATTATGTCGTAAACATCTCAATACAGTTTTTGATTTGTTTCGGATGGTAGGCCTACCTGTCCAATCATCATGCTTGGATCCATGATTCCGGGGGGTGCCATCATGTGATTCATGCCTAGCACCGAGTAGGGGCCGTGAATGGGCGGACCAACCATGCCGGTCCAGGGCGGAGGTGGTGCAGAGCCCATGCCGCCCCCCAAGCCCGGCGCCGCCCCCGGCGCAGGAGAACCGTTCTCCTGGCCTTCGCTGATTTTCGATGCCGGACTGTTGCTACTCGTTGTACCACAGCCGCTTTCTCCTTCATATCACGCTCATCCCTAGCAGACAACAAACACATCTCATAGAGCAGGATCCTTTTAACTTGTCAGAAATCAGCTGTTTTGGTAATAATTAAAAAGTTACTTCGACACAATAATCAAAAGGCTAGAAAGTCTTAAAGACCTTCAAAGTCTTTAAAAGACCTTTTTAAAGAATAACTTTTTAAAGACCTTTTCAATAATCTGCGAGATTCAGCAATATTGTAGGTTAAGTATTGTACTGGTGGCCGAGTGAAACATATGTTTTCTGACAAGTTAGAAGGATCCTGCTACAAAACCCCCGCTAATAGCCATTGGTGTAGAAAATAGTGAAACTTAGTAAGACAGTAAATATTTGAGCAATTACTCTGCAATGATTTAATGATTTTATTTGACAAAACAAATATACACTGTACATTCATAACATTAATGAAATTAATACATTCTCAACAAGAGATAATGCATGCCTATTGTCTGAATAGGTGACCGCAATGTGTGTTCAGTGAGGGGATGTACCTCTGGATGATTGTTCGTTCTACAGTTCTCTTCATTGTACATTATTCTTCATATTTTCAATGACTAAATTTCTCATTTGATTGTTTTCATTTATTCATGTATTTTAGTAACTTTTTACTAATCTATATTAATAAAAGAGAGTTGATGTCTGTACGCTCGCTTATAACTCGAGAACAGCTGAACCGATTTAGATGATTTTGGATTAGTTTGGATTGTTACAGCACTGGTTAACATAATATGTATTAAAATATAAGAAAATCCCTTTGTAATTAATAAATAATTAGTAAATTAATGACCTAACCTATCAAACATATCACAGACGTATGTTCAAACTTGCCGGCCAAGCGGCTACGGGAAGATGATCGTGTATTTGAGATCGGAAAATCTGTTCGCAGATCCAAAGCTTCCGTGACGCAGTGCATAGAGCGTCTGCGTCATAAACAAGAGGTCCGCGGTTCAATTCCCGCTCCGATCCATTTCTTTTTGTACTAGGTTTTCTACTCTAATTATTTTTTACGCTAGAATCATTTAAATTAAGAATGAGTTATCGTTCGTATCATACATGTTTTATTGTTTCAAATAATAAAATTGAAGAACGGAAAAAAAATTAAAAAATTAAATTTTTTTTAAATAAAAAAATAATAAAAGAAATAAATAAATAAATTAAAAAAATAGAAGAAATAAAAAAAAATTAAAAAGAAATAAATAAATTTGAAAAAAAAATTACAAAATAGAAGAAATAATTGAAAAATAAAAAAAAATAATTGGTGGGAAGAGGGGAGTGACATTTGATGGGAAAGAGGGGGTTGACATGAAGAGGGATATGTGGGGGTGACATTTGGGGGGGAATGAACGGGGGTCATTTGGGGGATGACATTTTTTGAGGGGTGGCATGAAGGGGGGACATTAAATTTGATGGGGGGGAAGAGTGCGATACGAAGTTCGCCGGGACAGCTTGTCCTTAATAAACCTAAAAAATGTAATCCTAATGACTTTTTCCTGCTAAACTTATCATTTGATTGTTTTGATTTATTTATGACTCGTAAAAATTTAGTGAAATTCAATGTTGGACTACATAACTATATCTTTACCATTTCCATTACGGAAATTGGATTATTCAGCGAAACGGAACACCGAAAGGGTCTCCATAATAAAAGCCATAAGCATAATAATAATAATTTATGTATTTTAGTAACTTTTTACTAACCCTTAAAACTTTTCCGAATAAACTCTGCATCTTAGACACTAACATTTCTGAATAATATCACAGAAGGAAAAAGTAACTATTAATATACCTCAACGTATATCATTATAAGGTATATTGTGAGGCTGGATATAATCAACCTCGTAGAGACTTTCAGATCACTGTTTAAATTATAATTATAAATCAGAATTGACAATTTCAGACTAATTAAGCATACAGTACGACTTTTACTGTAAACCACTTTTACTTACACTGTAAACCAATTATACAAAGGAAGAGTAACTATCTTGCAGATCAAGTTTCAATAATAAAAGATGCAAGTTTTCCCACATTTGATAAAAATATTATTAAAATATTGAGTAATCAATAAACAAATACAAAGACTTAAATATATTAAAGTACATGTTGTAATCTGATCCCTTTATTTATAACCGTTCATTTATTACATTGTTATTAGTGTAACTTGATTGGGATACTTCTAGTAAGTAGTTTAACCACTTGTCTGATATTTGCGAGCCATTATATTAAAAATGTAATGTGCTCTCACCCATGTATTTTAATCTATCACAGTATTTAAGGTGTAATGTGAATTTTTTAAATTATTCTAGTGGTTTTCACTCAACGAATGTTGTTCTTTGGACGAAAGTTTCTGACGATTACCCCAACTGTTTATTGTTCGTTAAGCTGAGTTGAAAAATGAAAATATCTAATCTTATCATTGAACGACAAGATAAAACCATAGTTTTGATGAATAAGTTGCATATTACCTTCATCACGATCTCCTGTCTCTTTCACGATCTCTGCCTCTGTCTCTGTTCCTCCTGTTAATGTCACGAGAATCTCTGTCCTTATCTCTATCTCTATCCCTATCTCTGTCTCTTTCGCGATCACGTCTTCCATCACGACTGACCAAATCAATGACGTCATCATTTTTCATATTAACAGCGGTTTTCCTTTCCAGCTCTTCACCTGGAAGTTAGCAAACGCAGGTGAAATTTAGTTTTTTTATTCCATTTGACTATAGCAGGATTCTTTTAAATTGTCAGAAAGCAGCTGATTGATGTTTCGTTTACTAACGTTAAATCTGCTGTTTTCTGACAAGTTAAAAGAATCTTGCTATAGATTCTACAGCTCAAACACAGAAATAACATTTGATCGAAAATGGTTGTGACAATAATATTGAGTCTGTTCCAACACAATAAATGCTTCAATATTTCGGACTTCTTCACGAACTGCAATTAGAGTTTTTTTTCCAGTTTATCAGATAGATTAAGCCAATTGATAAACTCAAGGGGTTTTAAAGACCATGTAGTCCCTGTTTTCGTTACAATTGAGTGTGAAAATAAATCTTTATAAGGTTATAGATGTGATACATTTATTTATAATTCTCATGATTGGAAGAAGTGACTGCATAGTTTTTATACAGATTGACAGATTTTATACAGAAGATAACAACGAATAAATGAAAGACAATATTAAAAATGAAGAACAATTCTGAAGTATCTAGCGAAAAAAAGCAATTCTGAGAAAGAAATTATTTCAATAAAAAAAGTTGATATGATATTCAAATATTATAAGCAATATAAGGTAAAGAAAAATTTCTAGCGATCTTCAATTCTAGTTTATCTACAATTTAAAATCATCCACACATTTCTAGATTAAAAAATAGCTACTGAAGGAGTAAACTGCCGTTTTCCATGATTTTTCAGTGGTATCAGGGTCTCTTAATAGAATAAAAATTTATTTTTGTATCAAAACAGTACAAAGTAAAATCACAACTGACCACTTTATATTGTACCAGTATAATTTTATAACATCCTAATTTCTAACTTGAATAGTTCTTAACAATAAAATAATTAACATTATAATTATATATATATTTTTTAAATATAAGTGGTCACTAGGTGAGAGCGGTTGCTAAGTAATCCTGTGGTTAAGTAACAAACATTCAAGACCGCTCTCGGATGGGTGACCGACACAAAAAATTGTGCACGAGGCGAGGTGAAACTTACCCTTAAGGGTCTCCCCCACCAATAAAAGCCATACGATAAAAAATATATATTAGTAACTAAAATTGACAAGAAGAATACAATAATGATAAAAGTAGAACCCAGTCAATTGACAATAGAGAAAAAGTTTGATAGGAAATAAAATCTGATAACAATGGTCAATTCAATACTAATAAGACCGTATTTTTGGGGTGTCAATACCAGTCGGGGCCGCCTGACCAATATGGCCCTTAGAGATAACTGACTTGTTAGCGGCATAGGAGGCTTATTCTTGTTGGTATTGAATTTGAGTGGAGCGTCGTTGAGGCTGGGATTCATGATGGAGCCAGGCGCAGCAGCCCCGGCACAGTGCGTGCGCGCATGATGCGGGTCGGTGGGCATGAGGGGGCCAGGGCCCATCGCGAAGCCCTGCGGCCCCATCACTGGCGGGCCCATCATCATTTGCCCATGCATCAGCGGTGGACCAAGTTGGTGACCTACAACCGAAACGAAGCTTCAGTAGCAGTAATAAGGTAGACTTACCCTTATATATTGAAAATGTTTTGCAAAAATAATGACAACACTGTTCCACCCCTCACAGGCTCGGAATGTTCTTGTTTTTGTTAGTCATACATTTCATAGTATCTTAGTAAGCAACTTATTATTGTATTATTATTTTTTGACTAATAAATTATTCATTCATTCATATACTGGACAAACGTGGATGCTGTTTGCGTCAAAACAAAGGTTAGTGGTCCTTGATGTGCAGGTTTTTCTTGTATTTTGAAAAAAATAGGTTCAACAGGCAAAAAATGTACAATAGACTTTGGGTTTAGGGGGGCCATCCCTCGGTGTTTTTACGGAACTGAGGTCAAGTCACGAATAATCAAGACTGTTTTTGGATGGGTGACCCACTGAATAAGACAAGGTGGAACCTACCGTGAAGGTCTCTCCACCAATAAAAATCCATACGAACATAATGCATTATCTATACCTTTATTGACGGAACTGTTCTGACGTGTGAGTTGGACAGAGTATTGAAAATGGCATCAAATTTGAACAAAGCAAACGGCGATTTGCGCTGTGGGCTTGGATTAAATACTGTATCAATGGAATGATATCTTATCAAATCAGAACCAGCTTTTTAAACTAATTCTCCATATGCATTGAAAGTTTGCATCTTCTGCAGTTATAATACTAATGAGTAGAGAGTCTATTTTCTGAGTTATTTAGTAATCTCCACTTACAGCACCATTTTATAATTACACAGTGCATTCCTATCAGCTATTCCTATGATGAGCCATTTCAGCCTGGACAAGTATTAGTTCTGGCTAAATTTTACTTCATCTGCTCAGTGTCAACGACAAATTTTACTAGGTTAGTCACGTGGCACGCCACTGACAATGTGGACACGCCATAACTGATGGAAAATTCTCCATTCCATCGTTCTAGTAATAGCATTATTATTGTTTATTGGAACTAAGTTGGAACCAAGGTATAAAAACAATTAGAATAGAGAATAGAAGAATGAAAATTAGATTAGTGGTTGACTTCGTGCATGTGCCACATCTATTCGCTTAGATTAGATAAGAGACGTGCACCTACTACTCCCTGTTGTAAGGGCGACAAACGCCACTAAAGCGTGACCCAGTCCCACCTAAAGCTGTAAGTTCATTCATCACTTATTATCATTTCACTTATCGCCATTCACAAACCAATGGTCTTGAATATATGATATCACCGCAGCCAAAACAAATCTTTACAATAAATGCAATGAGATAATAAATATAATTTACCTTGCTGAGGTCCCATAAGAGCTATTTGCATAGGAGGGCCCATTGAGGAAGGTGGGGGTGGAGGTACTGAGTCTGAAATCACAGAAAATTCAATAGTGAGATTAAAGAGCCGTGAATCAATACATGAGATTAAAATAGATACAAGTACTCTGTTCATGATCATGTGTGCTACCTTACTATAATATTTATAATTTTGTATTAATAAGATTTTGATACAATTATAAATTGGGTTATTATTTTCTAAGAAAGGCTAAGTGAGAAGTTTCAGCGAAAATCAATTTTTCAGATTTGATAATTTTCAGCAACACACCTGTGAATAAAAATAGATGAATTGGAGGATTAGTTACCAGGAACAAAAATTATAAGCATAGAAAAAAAAACATTTAAAATGGTTTCAGTTTTTTCGTACGCCTACATAAAAGTTCATGTGCACAATTCTTCTACATTCATTTTAAAGGTGAAACTGACCATGACAAGAATCCTTATTTTCCTTTCATCATCAATAACTCAGAACATTTCCCCAGACACATCAAGGAAGCTCAAAACCTGTCTCGTAGGAGGTAGGACTATGCTAAAGAGAGTGTTAAATATTTAAAAACTGGAAATTCAGAGAAAATAATCAACTATAGTTTGCATGAACCTGACTATGCAGGTATTCCATAATTCATAATTTACCAAAATTAGGATGTAAATTAATGCACATTATGAAAGGTGAGTAGGGTACTCACTAAGTGGAAGAGGAGGATTCCCAGGAAAGTTGAAAGACATTTCAAAACGGTATCCTTTTCAATATTCACGTCGTAATTGAGGAAGACACTGTTGGAATGACATATAATGTATTTTTTAGTATCTAGCACGAAAAACTGAAAATTATAGCACAAATAAAATAATGAAAAAGGAGCTCAGATCATTAGAATACAATTTACAATCAATGCCTTTATCCTTTCATCAGTTTTGAGACCGATAAAACAATTAATCCTTGGAAGTAGAAGAAAATTATGGATTTATATAAATTGTATCATATATCCACACTACAATTTCACCCAAGTCAAGTATGCAAAATACGAGGAAGAGAAGAAGACTGATCTGACCTGATGCAGATCTCTGATCAGTGATCACTGAAAATGAAAAACTGAAATCAAAACCCAACCCAACCTAAAATATTGCCGAATCCTCAAAATGATCATGCCCGCACCAACACAAAAGAAAGATAATGTTGAGATATTCGTCGCCTTTTGTATTGCAGTAATTCGCTTCTTTTTGAGTAATCAGAGGTGAAGACTAAATTTTGTATTCCAGTTCCAACTGTGACATTATTCGTGTTCAAAATTCAAAGTTAATTTAAAAAAAATCTTTTAGTTTTTTCAAGTGATTGGAACAAAACTTCAAGTATCAAAATCATCTTTTCTCTGTTTATCTTCTTTCTCAACTAGTCAAAATGAGATAATGTAAAAGAGTCAACACAAGATTCGTTATGAAATTCTAGAGTGAAAACTAATGTTAAATTATTATTATTATGTTTGATCGTGACTCAAAAATTATTAGAGTGAGTAATACAATGAGTCTATTATTTTAGAAGTATCTAGATTTTATATAAAATGACTACTATAAATCACGAACACCCTGGTATCAGAATACCTGTGCTGGACTGGGCAAGTTCAGTTAAGTTCCATTGCTAGGCAGTAGCCTAATGGTTGATCATGGTACTCCTATTTCCTATACATAACCTGTAAATATACACTAATTATAGTTTATTTCATTTTCTCATTACTCAAAATTTTAATATTAGGGTTTTAATAATTTAGATTGTCATACGCACGACACACATTGGCGGCTTCTGACAACGACAGCAATTCCCCAGTCACGTAACCAATCTTTCGTAGCTGTCTTCGTCTCCAATCTGGCAGTAAGTTTTTATTTTACATTCAATTGACGTCAAATACCATGCTAAGTTCTATTCATGATTTGTAATTTGATCTATTAGTGAAAGAATAACATTTATTAATCAGTCATAATATATTTTCTGTATAGAATCAAGTATATGTTTACCCTTGAGTGTTTCTTTTGTTACAAAAAACTAGTGGGCTATGTTATTGATGCATTTCCGTAGTTTATAATTCCATATTTGGAGCAACATCAATGGTAGTTGAAATTATTTTTTTTATGCCAAATTATTTAGTAGAATAATTATTCTGAAAAATCTATTGACCTTGGTCCCTTTTCGAAGTTACTTTGACATTATAGGTTATTGCCAGGAATATTGGATTGTCCTCGATATCGTATCAAATAACTACAACTTGCTCATGCTCAATCAAAATATTTCAATATTCACTAATTGACAAACCTTTATATCATAATAATATTGTATTATCATTTAATATTATATATTTTAACTTATTTTTCAACTAGGCTAGATAAGTCTATTTAAAGCAATGATTTAACCTAACAATTTTCAATTGTTTGTGAAATATTAATTTTTGTCAACTTAAGTTACAGTAATTAAGTCAATACAGTAGCCTACCATCGTAATCATAAAATTTAATGTAGGTTTTATGTGTCTAGATCTGAAAAATTGTATTGTATACTGTTAATCTTGATGAATAATTATATAGCCTACCAGATAAATTTTCCAATCATGTAGGCTAATTATTTGCAAGGGTTCATTTTTTATGACATTGATTTTTAAGAGCTGATTATAGATAAAGTAGAATGAAAGAGTTTTCCAAACAACCTTTTCATACGTATGAAATTATTACCGTAATAATCATTCTAATAGTCAGATTAGCTTGATTTTTTTATGAAACATGAAGATGAATGTAGGCTAAATTGTTTCAACGTAGATCATTTGAATTGTCTAGTCGAAATTATTCAATTGAAAAATCTTTGTTCAATGATCGTCTCCCATTTGTAGGCTAAACTCAATATTAAATTATCCGTCCTTCTTAGGGACTTCTCATGAGTGGAAGAACAACTTGTCAAATTAAAACTAGACTAGGCCTATATTATACTTGAAATGAGGCATAATACATTTTTTTATCAAGTTAGGAAACCTATATTAACTTGTATAAACTGTATAATGTTGGAGGCCTAATTATTAAATGCTGAGCTTGAAATTATCCTTATAAATTAGTAGTGATAGACCTATGTGTTATGATGGCCACTTTTTCATATTGCAGGTCCTGTTGGGATCAACGCTCAATTTAGAATGGAATCTATGTGAAATAGACGGCCGACTAGGATTCTAACATTGCCACGCTTCTCCAGAAATGTCTAAAATAACAAACTCTTCCTGATTCTTATTACACAGGTACGCCTATGATTTTTGAATACTTACTCGATATTCGAGACTATAACTTATCTAGTTGTGTTTCTATAGTCTGTTCACCGAAACCAGTCAGTGAATGTAAACAGGATAGTCTCAGGATCCTCAGCTTGAGTATGTGTGTCTTGCATGCTTGTGAGTGTATTGCATGACGGCATAAGTTCACATTTCAGCGTATGCAACTAATCGAGCGGATTGAGAGCAAGAAAAATTTAGTTACAACAAGTACACTTTATTCACGCGCACTGTCTCGTTTCGGTGAACAGACTATAGAGCAAAAAGTGAGTGATTCCTTCTCCAAGAGAAACAGTTTTCCATGAGTAAAGAAGTTTCTCGAGTGCAAAATCTTATACTTTGCTCTAGAATTGCACACTTATGTAATTTTTCGTAAAGTAGTTTTGAAGTATAATAACACAATCTTACCACAAAATATCTGACGTAACTTAATCCTCAAAACAATATTGTTAGTTGATGTGCTCGCTTTCTGAAGCATGTGAGTCAACCCATTTTCAAATGCTGAATGATGAACAGTCATACTTATTAGAGGCTCTATATTTTGCCATGTCAAGTTTTTTTCAAATTAAAGAGCGGTATTGTATCCTGCACTTTTGCACTTTGCACTTTTGCACTATGTATCCCTGCACTTTTTTTACTTTCCAATATTTAAATATTCAACCTTGCAACACAAAATAGTGAACTTGTAATAGGCAAGTTCTTTATTCAGTATTCGAAAGTAGACCATCTACACTGGAAAGTGAAAACAGTGCTGAGTGTGTACTCAGTCAGTGCAAAAATTGGGACCTTTAAGGTATATTAAGGTATAGTGCTAGACCGCTGACACTGATTGCTAACAAAATTCTCGGTGAAGGTGTTTTCCCTCAGTGTTTGAAGGAAGCAGTTATCTGTCCAATCTTTAAAACAGGAGATAAAAAAGACTTGAACTGTTATAGGCCAATATCATTATTAAACATTCTAACTAAAATATTTGAAAAATGTGTAAAAACAAGACTTATTAGCTTCCTTGAAAAGAATAACATTCTGTCACCAAATCAATATGGCTTTAGATCGAACTGTAGTACGAATGATGCAATCCACAATGTTATATCACAAATTTCAGAGAAAATCAACAGTGAGGAGAAACCTTTGGCAATATTCCTGGACCTGAAAAGCATTTGATACAGTGTCACATGATATTCTGTTAGGAAGACTCTATAACTACGGAATCAGAGGAGTAGCATGGGACTTATTCAAAAGCTATTTATCAAACCGAACACAGTGTGTCAGAGTTAATGGGCATACAAGCAACAAGCTCAAAGTTGAATATGGAGTACCCCAGGGAACCGTTCTTGGTCCAATACTTTTCCTTATCTACATAAACCCTCTTTGCAGTATGGAAATTGAAGGAAATATCACCACTTTTGCTGATGATACTGCACTTTTGTTTTCAGGACCAACATGGTCAATAACATGGAAAAGGGCTGAAATAGGATTGCAGAAAATTTCACATTGGCTAAACCAGAATTTGTTAACCCTCAATTACGAAAAGACACATTTTTTAACTTTCTCGGCTACACAGCATGGACAACCCACAGAAAACCTTTTGTCAGTCAACCTTACCAACTGCACATCATACACCATACACAAAAAAACAACAATCAAATATCTTGGAGTTACACTGGACTGTTTTCTGCGATGGGATCACCACATAAATGATCTTTGCAAGAAACTGAGGAAAACAATCTACAAGTTTAAGATGTTGAGGCCGTTGATAGATGAGAAGTGCTTGAAGATGGTGTACTATTCCGTGGTACAGTCACTACTAACCTATGGGATTGTAGTATGGGGTGGATGTAGCTACTCACTTTGACCCACTTCTAAAAGTTCAAAATTAATAATGAAAATCATCAACAAGAAGCCACCTCGTTATCCATCAGACCAGCTCTACTATTAATTTGGTGTACTGGATACAAGACAGCTCTACTCCCAGGAAATTATCTGCAGATTACACAAAAGCTTACAGGAAACTTCCAAAATAAGATTCACCATGTCAACACTAGAAACAGGAACCTTCTCATCACTGACGTTGCCAGGAAGGCACTGTATCACTGAACAGTTCAACCACTTAGCACCAAAACTCTACAATCTGCTTCCCGTAAATATTAAGGAAATACCTGCAAAGAAAATTCAAAATGCTGTTCAAAAATGGATAATACATACAGGAAGACGACGTATAGAACAAATTATTTCAAATAATAGTATGTGATTCACTTACCAAGTACATTTGCACCCCCACTTAAATACTACTCTTTACCCACTCTAGTGCAGCAAATTCCACAGTTGGGTGGGTTAATTTCCATGAAGTTTTTCTTGATAAAAAGTGTATGTTTCTTTTAATATTTTTGTAGTCAATTTTGTTAATGTATTCTTAGGGTTTTAGTTTTTGAAAGGAAATAAAATTATTATTTATTGTGTATTATTTATTATATTTATAATATCTTGACTTGTGCTTGGGTTAGGGAAGGATGTGAGATGAATATGCCTACAACTTTACGGAAAACTAAGTTACTGGAAAGCTATTTTGATGAATCATAAAATTATATATTGATTAGGGAGAACTCTTGTAACTTTCACTATAAATTCATTGGAAATTTGACGCACTACATATATCACTTATTACCCATCTCATATGTGAAGCTGACAGTAATTATTATTTTACTTATCCATTTATCCACAATTCCTCGTCTAAAAAAATCCTTCATTGTCAAAATACAGTTTCATTTTTGAGTGCTTTGAAAATTCAACTATTTAACAAGGAATAATTGCATTAATTAAAATAGCCTACATACCGAATTCCATTAAAAGTTTTAAAAACTCATGGAACTTTATGCAGTATTGAATTTTTCTATTCATTAATGTTTCAAAATCAACCGTGTCTACAAAACTGTAAAAATATCAAGCAATAGCCTATCAATATTGATTCATGGGTAAGGTTTTATTAGGTTTCACTGCGTTCAGGCCAATGCCTCTGCAATTTTCATGCTTTTTGTGCATGTTTTTCAATACGTACGATTTTCTTTTATTTTTGTATTGTGTCAAAAGGAAATAAATTTGTTTTATTTTTGGTTTTATTCTATTAATCGAAAACATACCATATCTTGATGCGGTTTTGAAAACTCATGAAACATTAAAATGATTATTATTCATAGATAGTTAAAATTCAGTCATTACTACAAAAATGTGAAAAATAACAAAGAAATGATGAAATATATAAAGATTCCTGCTCATTGCATATTAAGAAGATGAGCCTATTTTGTTCAATGTGTTTACAGATAAATGAGCTTAGAACAGAAGATGATGTCGTACAAGGGGGTCACCACAGTTCAAGGCGTGATGAAACGAATGGGCATGAGACCAGATATGGGGCGACCTGAAGAAAGGGCATCTGAACAGGTCTACATGCGAGAGAACATACTGAAGAGCCGCTACATCCAGCTCTACACACGTCTGCAACTACTGCACCAGTGTGCACCAGCCACAGGCCAGCGGCGGCGGCGGGCGCCAGTCAGTGGAGGCGGCGCCGCGGCGTCCAATGTGTTCAATAGACCGCCTCCGCCGCCCATTGTTCAAAGCGCGCCCAAACTCGGGCCGAAGATCCGGCTACACTACGGGAGGCGCTCAGCTCGTCGGACTCGAGCTCTGGGCAAACGACTGCGCGAGCCTCTACGATCCTAACTCCGTTTGTTCTACTCAAGGACTGTCTTGACCTCATGGACGAAGATGTACTGAGGGCTACTACACCAAGCAACTGTGGAGAGTATCCAGTTCAGTTCAACGAGAAAGTGCTGTGAATGGTGTTTGCGCTTGCCTAAACAGGCACTGGGTGCGTCGCGAGGTCGTGAAGAGGGCCGCCAAAGGGGAGATTTTACAAATCTATCAGCTGGCACTGGCCAACTGGCGCGAACAATCTCTTCACCAAACTCAACAAGCAGGTGACCAACGCCGTTCTCCGGCAGATTGAAGGCGTGAGCGCAACGGCGAAACTGTCAACACGCGGCTAATCCAGTAATTGGTCATCAACTGTGCTGTTGAGCTGGCGCATGGATGAGAAAGAGGGACACCGAGAACGGCAGGGAACTATCGTTAGCTGTTTGCACTCATTCATTTTGAACGACTCTTCTCTCGGGGACACTGAAACTGATTCTACACTCGTAAGAAAGCACCGAGTTTCTGCGACAGAATCCCGTCACAGAATATATATGAAGAAGGCAGAGCAGCGACTTTTGAAGAGAACCGACGAGTTCAAATTCATACCTGCACAAGGCCACCGAGCTTCGATTGGCGCGCACCTGTGGACGATATGCTCATCCAGAAGCACCTCAAAATAAACTTCCGTGCTGGGTTCCAGTACTTATTGGATGCTGATAAGGAGGAGGATCTTGTACGCATCATACAATCTTGTAGCTCAGATCAACAACGGCCGCTGTGAGCTTAGAAATCTGTTGGAAGTGCACATAGCTCCTTGGGGTCACACGGCTATAGACATAAGAGTGTGGCAGAAGCAACTGCTGATGATCCCAAGCTGTATGTCAACACAATACTTGAGAGATTCACAAAAAGTATCACTTTCTCGTTTTGTCCGCCTTCAACAATGACAGTGGCTTTGTAGCAGCCCTGGACAAGGCGTGCGGAAAGTTTATCAATAGCAATACAGTCACTAAGAACGCGGGTTCGAGTTCCAAATCCACCAGAGCTGCTGGCCCCAGAAGTTCTGTGATTTGTTATTAAAGAAATCAGTAAAGAATCCTGTAAGAAGCAGAGCTTGAAGAGACACTAAATCGTGTGATGGTTGTTTTCAAATATATAGAAGATAAGGATGTGTTCCAAAAGTTCTACTCAAAGATAGCATAAACGACTTGTTCAGCATATGGTCAGCCAGTGACGATGCAGAAGCTTCCATGATCTCAAGCTAAAACAGGCTTGTGGTTTTCAAGTATACATCAAACTGTACGCATGTTCCAAGATATTGGCACGTGTCAAAGACCTGAACGAGCTTAAATTCAGGAAGAAATTAGCAGATTCGAATGATAGACCAGCACTGACATCGACTTTCAGCATTCAAGTGCTGTCGTCCGGGATCGTGGCCGTTCACAGCAAGCATTCACTTTCTCTTTACCGACAGAGCTTGAACACGCAGTGTGCATGAATTCTGGCTTTCTACGGTGGTCGGCATTCTGGGAGGAAACTGAACTGGCTGTATAATATGTCGAAGGGAGGCTGTTGACCAACTGCTTTCCCGCAACCCCGGTATACGCTGCCAGGCGAGCACCTATCAGATGGCCGTGCTGCTGCGGTTCAATGTCTCGGACACGTGGAACCTGCAGCAGATGGGGGAGCCGACGAAGATCAAGCACGACTACTCCGCCCAAGTAGTGCATGTGCTGCTCAAGGCTAAGCTGCTCTGCAGTTGTGCTTCAGATACTGATGCTGACGATGACACGGCCATCAACGACCTACTGCCCACATCGGTCGTCACACTCTACACTGCCTACAAAAACAAGAAGTTGCGTGTCAACATCAATGTGCCCATGAAAGCTGAACTGAAACTCGAACAGGAGACCACTCACAAACACATCGAGGAAGACCGGAAGCTGCTGATTCAGGCGGCCGTTGTGCGCATCATGAAGATGCGAAAGGTGCTCAAGCACCAGCAACTGGTGGCTGAGGTGCTCAACCAGCTGTCGACTCGCTTCAAGCCGCGCGTGCACGTCATCAAGAAGTGCATCGACATTCTAATCGAAAAGGAGTATCTGGAGCGCACTGAGGGCGAAAAGGATGCCTACAGCTATCTTGCGTGATTGGCTTCTCGTCTCTGAGCGGCACTCACTCTCTCTCTCTCACCTTGTTGTTGTCATTCCGCCGCCGCCGCCTCTGCCCATCGGCCCTCGACATCCCCCGACTATGGCAAACATTGTATTATAACGATATTAGCTAATTAAATCGAAATTAAACAAAAATCTTGTACATACATTAACGATAATAAGGATCCTATGTTCTACTATCAACTTTGAAATTATTGAAGAGTGAATTAGAAGGCTTTCAGCTCGTTGCAAGTGCGTCCATTCGATTCGCCAATGATTACAGAGTTTGTTCAAATTTTACATTATATCACATTGCAATGACCAACAGTTAATTGCTGTTGAAATTGAATCACATTCTATTGTTTTGATAAATTTGCTTCTCCACTCTACTATTGTGATATTTTTCGAATATTTATCGTAGTGAAGAATAATATAATATGTTCGTCCACTTAATCAAGTTGGACTGCTTATACACCAGTCTTCTCTTTCCTGTATCCAATAATGTTCAGATTCGATGTACTCTCTTGCAACCAGTATAGCAATTGATAACGTTTTCCTTATGTGTTATTATAGTTTTATGTGCAATTCTAGTAATACATTTAAGTATATAGATTTCAAAATCTTACATTTTGTTGGTTGGCTTTGAGTGAGTTTGTGAAAATATTGTGATCATCACTAACCTATTAATTCCATACTACTAGATATTATTTTGAATTTTGTATGAATTGAACCTTCAACATTCAATCATGAAACATTGCATTGATTGCACTAATTCATTTTAATTTTTGTTGGATATTCAGATTTTGATATTGTTATTAGACCATTAACATGTGAATCATATTGAGCAGAGCTCTACTATTTGAATGAAGGATTCTATCTTTTGACCATCGCTTTAAGATAAGATAGGATGAGCATCCTCGGATTCTCGCCATTTAAAAACCTCCGCAATACTCCTCCTCAGACTCCGGATTCTTCTCCCAAACTTTTCTGAGATCGCAAACTCTAAAGTGTCTATAATGTTACAAGCACGTTTTTTGAGGCAAACTTATCCTGGGGGTCACCCTCAGTTTTTCCTATCACCCTTAATATACACATTTCCAAAAGAGGAAACCCAGGTAATTTCTTGAAAAATAATTCCTTGCCATTCAAGATTTATTTGAATAAGCTCCGTCCCACAATGTTAGTGAATTCTCGGAAGCCCGCCCAAACAATGTCCTTTTGAGAGCGTATTTTATGTTCAAGTGAATGTTTCTCTTCTATGAAGCAGCTTTTCTGAGTGTGATGTCCACATGAGCCTCCAGCCTTGTGTGTGGGTAATGAGAGGGGTGATGAGAGATGACAGCCTGCATAGACGGCTTTTTCTTCTCCTCCGAAAGACGGTTGTGGATGCAACTGTTTCTGGATTATACAAAGCTAGTCTTGCCTCCTTTTTGAACGAATATTATACACTCGATGTCATTTTCTTGTCGCCTCAAAGGACATGTACAAATGCTTCAGGCCTGGTAACTTTATATCTGATGGAAATTGAATCACAAATTCATCTTAACAGAAGGATTGGTTTGAATAATTCTCCATTCAAACTGGTTTTGCGTTTAACGCAAAACCTCAATAGAATTTTGATCGAGTTACACATGATTCTTTACCATTATGCAATATTTGGTACCATATTCACGGTATCTTTTAAAATAATTATATTCATGATACTATAACTTAACAATAATACAAGACTCAATTGCCGAATTACTGCTACATTTGCAAGTTTAGAGTTGACAATAAACTTTGAAACCAATGTGACATTTTTCTCCTCGACACAGCTTTCTTCTCAACTGTTTTGGTTGCTTAAAAATCATATAGTGTAATTCTTTGCGTTTTTGAGGATTGAAATATTTCTTAGACTAATGTGAATACTGAACTTCTGTTAATGATTAAAATACCAAGTATTTATTTTTATTTTAAAGGTCTGTGTAACATAGCCCGCAATTTCGTCTCATTTCAAAGCTAATTCATTTTAAAAACTTCAATTTCAGCTTTTTATTTTAATTCGAGTGGTAAAATATTAGATTATCAATAATCCTGGCTACAACTGGGTTTCAATAAATTTTCTTGTTTTACAAACATAATGGAGAGCAAGCTCTACATTTCACTGTCCCCATTTGAAGGGTTTTGTTGGTCGTTATTGTAAGGCACTCTCGATTTGATAGGGAAATAGTATCTCAAAACGTTGAAATGATTAACTTATATTTTTTAATTCTGTAATGTTTTTATTATCAATTTGTTTCATCGTTTTATCCATTTTTAAATACCTCAATATCGATATATTTGATTATGTTATAAATTAGGTTTATCAAATTGTAAAAATGTGATAAGATATCCCAGCAGTAGAAATAAATTGATTAGTTTTACCTGCACATTAGTTGTGGTAATGTGTTTATCTGCAAAATGGTTAGAGCACGTTGAAGATTGGCGACAATATTGTATAATTGCCTTGATTCACTCTTCATCCTAGAATTATAAAATTATTAATTTTAGTACCTAATAGAGCCTGTTCACAGAATTTTTTATATATAAGTTGATGAAAGGACAAATAAAAATCCAAAATCGACCTTTTTGCGTCATTATTTTCCCCTTTTTTTTT